>JAWHQI010000273.1:0-1274442 GCA_033032865.1 Dactylorhiza incarnata
GTAAGGGAACTCTGCCTTCTCTGATCCATATCTTTTGATGAGGTTGTCTGATTTTTGCCAACAACACCGCTTCGAAAAGAGTTCAGAGCCCCACACTCAATGGAGACCAAGTTTTACCCAATCTTGTTCATTTAGTGCTCGATATACATTGGGTTGCAGTGGTAATGAGGGATTTAGCTTCCTATTGACACATAAACTGTAACAGCCATAACTTTTGATCTGGTTGTCCGATTTTTGCGCAAAACACCTTTTTGGAATGAGCTCGGAGCCCTCCATCCAATGGAGAACAAGTTTTACCCATTCCAGTTTGTTTAGTGGTCAATATCTTGCGGGTTGCTAATAAGGTATTTAGCTCAAAATGAGACCTAAACTTCAAACATCCGTAACTTTTGATCCGTTTGTCTGATTTTCGCCCACAATACCTTTTCAGAATGAGATCGGAGCCCTATATCAAATGGAGAATAATTTTAACCCATTAAATCTCGTTTAGAGGTCGATATACATTGGGTTGTAGTGATAATGCGAGGTTTAGCTTCAAATCACACATAAATTTCAAAATGAAAGAATTTTTGATGCGGGTTGTAGTGAAAGTGGGAGATTTAGCTCCAAATGAGACTTAAACTTTAAACAACAATAACTTTTGATCAGATTGTCTGATTTTACCCCACAACACCTTTTAGGAATGAGCTCGGAGCCCTACATTATTGAAGCACAAGTTTTGCACATTTCAGTTCATTTAGTTGTCGATATATAGCGGGTTGCAGCGATAATGCAAAATTTAGCTCCAAATGACACCTATAACCTTCAAACAGCCATATCTTTTGATGATGTTGTCTGATTTTTGCCAACAACACCGCTACGAAAAGAGTTCAGAGCCCTACACACAATGGAGACCAAGTCTTACCCAATATAGTTCATTTAGTGCTCGATATACATTGGGTTGCAGTGGTAATGAGGGATTTAGCTCCTATTGACACATAAACTGTAACAGCCATAACTTTTGATCTGGTTGTCCGATTTTTGCGCAAAACACCTTTTTGGAATGAGCTCGGAGCCCTCCATCCAATGGAGAACAAGTTTTACCCATTCCAATTTGTTTAGTGGTCAATAGCTTGCGGGTTGCTAATAAGGTATTTAGCTCAAAATGAGACCTAAACTTCAAACATCTGTAACTTTTGATCCGTTTTACCGATTTTCGCCCACAATACCTTTTCGGAATGAGATCGGAGCCCTATATCCAATGGAGAATAATTTTGACCCATTAAATCTCGTTTAGAGGTCGATATACATTGGGTTGTAGTGATAATGCGAGGTTTAGCTTCAAATCACACATAAATTTCAAAATGAAAGAATTTTTGATGCGGGTTGTAGTGAAAGTGGGAGATTTAGCTCCAAATGACACTCAAACTTTAAACATCAATAACTTTTGATCCGATTGTCTGATTTTACCCCACAACACCTTTTAGGAATGAGCTCGGAGCCCTACATTTATTGAAGCACAAGTTTTGCACATTGCAGTTCATTTAGTTGTCGATATATAGCGGGTTGCAGCGATAATGCAAAATTTAGCTCCAAATGACACCTATAACCTTCAAACAACCATATCTTTTGATGAGGTTGTCTGATTTTTGCCAACAACACCGCTTCGAAAAGAGTTCAGAGCCCTACACTCAATGGAGACCAAGTTTTACCCAATCTTGTTCATTTAGTGCTCGATATACATTGGGTTGCAGTGGTAATGAGGGATTTAGCTTCCTATTGACACATAAACTGTAACAACCATAACTTTTGATCTGGTTGTCCGAGTTTTGCGCAAAACACCTTTTTGGAATGAGCTCGGAGCCCTCCATCCAATGGAGAACAAGTTTTACCCATTACAGTTTGTTTAGTGGTCAATATCTTGCGGGTTGTTAATAAGGTATTTTTAGCTCAAAATGAGACCTAAACTTCAAACATCCGTAACTTTTGATCCGTTTGTCTGATTTTCGCCCACAATACCTTTTCGGAATGAGATCGGAGCCCTATATCAAATGGAGAATAATTTTAACCCATTAAATCTCGTTTAGAGGTCGATATACATTGGGTTGTAGTGATAATGCGAGGTTTAGCTTCAAATCACACATAAATTTCAAAATGAAAGAATTTTTGATGCGGGTTGTAGTGAAAGTGGGAGATTTAGCTCCAAATGATACTCAAACTTTAAACAACAATAACTTTTGATCAGATTGTCTGATTTTACCCCACAACACCTTTTAGGAATGAGCTCGGAGCCCTACATTATTGAAGCACAAGTTTTGCACATTGCAGTTCATTTAGTTGTCGATATATAGCGGGTTGCAGCGATAATGCAAAATTTAGCTCCAAATGACACCTATAACCTTCAAACAATCATATCTTTTGATGAGGTTATCTGATTTTTGCCAACAACACCGCTTCGAAAAGAGTTCAGAGCCCTACACTCAATGGAGACCAAGTCTTACCCAATATAGTTCATTTAGTGCTCGATATACATTGGGTTGCAGTGGTAATGAGGGATTTAGCTCCTATTGACACAAACTGTAACAGCCATAACTTTTGATCTGGTTGTCCGATTTTTGCGCAAAACACCTTTTTGGAATGAGCTCGGAGCCCTCCATCCAATTGAGAACAAGTTTTACCCATTCCAGTTTGTTTAGTGGTCAATATCTTGCGGGTTGGTAATAAGGCATTTAGCTCAAAATGAGACCTAAACTTCAAACATCCGTAACTTTTGATTCGTTTGTCCGATTTTCGCCCACAATACCTTTTCGGAATGAGATCGGAGCCCTATATCCAATGGAGAATAATTTTAACCCATTAAATCTCGTTTAGAGGTCGATATACATTGGGTTGTAGTGATAATGCGAGGTTTAGCTTCAAATCACACATAAATTTCAAAATGAAAGAATTTTTTATGCGGGTTGTAGTGAAAGTGGGACATTTAGCTCCAAATGACACTCAAACTTTAAACAACAATAACTTTTGATCAGATTGTCTGATTTTACCCCACAACACCTTTTAGGAATGAGCTCGGAGCCCTACATTTATTGAAGCACAAGTTTTGCACATTGCAGTTCATTTAGTTGTCGATATATAGCGGGTTGCAGCGATAATGCAAAATTTAGCTCCAAATGACACCTATAACCTTCAAACAGCCATATCTTTTGATGAGATTGTCTGATTTTTGCCAACAACACCGCTTCGAAAAGAGTTCAGAGCCCTACACTCAATGGAGACCAAGTCTTACCCAATATAGTTCATTTAGTGCTCGATATACATTGGGTTGCAGTGGTAATGAGGGATTTAGCTCCTATTGACACATAAACTGTAACAGCCATAACTTTTGATCTGGTTGTCCGATTTTTACGTAAAACACCTTTTTGGAATGAGCTCGGAGCCCTCCATCCAATGGAGAACAAGTTTTACCCATTCCAGTTTGTTTAGGGGTCAATATCTTGCGGGTTGGTAATAAGGTATTTAGCTCAAAATGAGACCTAAACTTCAAACATCCGTAACTTTTGATCCGTTTGTCCGATTTTCGCCCACAATACCTTTTCGGAATGAGATCGGAGCCCTATATCCAATGGAGAATAATTTTAACCCATTAAATCTCGTTTAGAGGTCGATATACATTGGGTTGTAGTGATAATGCGAGGTTTAGCTTCAAATCACACATAAATTTCAAAATGAAAGAATTTTTTATGCGGGTTATAGTGAAAGTGGGAGATTTAGCTCCAAATGACACTCAAACTTTAAACATCAATAACTTTTGATCTGATTGTCTGATTTTACCCCACAACACCTTTTAGGAATGAGCTCGGAGCCCTACATTTATTGAAGCACAAGTTTTGCACATTGCAGTTCATTTAGTTGTCGATATATAGCAGGTTGCAGCGATAATGCAAAATTTAGCTCCAAATGACACCTATAACCTTCAAACAACCATATCTTTTGATGAGGTTGTCTGATTTTTTCCAACAACACCGCTTCGAAAAGAGTTCAGAGCCCTACACTCAATGAAGACCAAGTTTTACCCAATCTTGTTCATTTAGTGCTCGATATACATTGGGTTGCAGTGGTAATGAGGGATTTAGCTTCCTATTGACACATAAACTGTAACAGTCATAACTTTTGATCTGGTTGTCCGATTTTTGTGCAAAACACCTTTTTGGAATGAGCTCGGAGCCCTCCATCCAATGGAGAACAAGTTTTACCCATTCCAGTTTGTTTAGTGGTCAATATCTTGCGGGCCGGTAATAAGGTATTTAGCTCAAAATGAGACCTAAACTTCAAACATCCGTAACTTTTGATCTGTTTGTCTAATTTTCGCCCACGATACCTTTACGGAATGAGATAGGAGCCCTATATCCAATGGAGAATAATTTTAACCCATTAAAGCTCGTTTAGAGGTCGATATATATTGGGTTGTAGTGATAATGCGAGGTTTAGCTTCAAATCACACATAAATTTCAAAATGAAAGAATTTTTTATGCGGGTTGTAGTAAAAGTGAGAGATTTAGCTCCAAATTACACTCAAACTTTGAACAGCAATAACTTTTGATCTGATTGTTTGATTTTACCCACAACACCTTTTAGGAATGAGCTCAGAGCCCTACATTTGTTGAAGCATAAGTTTTGCACATTGCAGTACATTTAGTTGTCGATATATAGCGGGTTGCAGCGATAATGCTAAATTTAGCTCCAAATGACACCTATAACCTTCAAACAACCATATCTTTTGATGAGGTTGTCTGATTTTTGCCAACAACACTGCTTCGAAAAGAGTTCAGAGCCCTACACTCAATGGAGACCAAGTCTTACCCAATATAGTTCATTTATTGCTCGATATACATTGGGTTGCAGTGGTAATGAGAGATTTAGCTCCTATTGACACATAAACTGTAACAGCCATAACTTTTGATCTGGTTGTCCGATTTTTGCGCAAAACACCTTTTTGGAATAAGCTCGGAGCCCTCCATCCAATGGAGAACAAGTTTTACCCATTCCAGTTTGTTTAGTGGTCAATATCTTGCGGGTTGTTAATAAGGTATTTAGCTCAAAATGAGACCTATACTTCAAACATCCGTAACTTTTGATCCGTTTGTCTGATTTTCGCCCACAATACCTTTTCGGAATGAGGTCGGAGCCCTATATCTAATGGAGAATAATTTTAACCCATTAAATCTCGTTTAGAGGTCGATATACATTGGGTTGTAGTGATTATGCGAGGTTTAGCTTCAAATCACACATAAATTTCAAAATGAAAGAATTTTTGATGCGGGTTGTAGTGAAAGTGGGAGATTTAGCTCCAAATGACACTCAAACTTTAAACATCAATAACTTTTGATCCGATTGTCTGATTTTACCCCACAACACCTTTTAGGAATGAGCTCGGGGCCCTACATTTATTGAAGCACAAGTTTTGCACATTGCAGTTCATTTAGTTGTCGATATATAGCGGGTTGCAGCGATAATGCAAAATTTAGCTCCAAATAACACCTATAACCTTCAAACAGCCATATCTTTTGATGAGGTTGCCTGATTTTTGCCAACAACTCCGCTTCGAAAAGAGTTCAGACCCCTACACTCAATGGAGACCAAGTTTTACCCAATCTTGTTCATTTAGTGCTCGATATACATTGGGTTGCAGTGGTAATGAGGGATTTAGCTTCCTATGGACACATAAACTGTAACAGCCATAACTTTTGATCTGGTTGTCCGATTTTTGCGCAAAACAGTTTTTTGGAATAAGCTCGGAGCCCTCCATCCAATGGAGAACAAGTTTTACCCATTCCAGTTTGTTTAGTGGTCAATATCTTGCGTGTTGGTAATAAGGTATTTAGCTCAAAATGAGACCTAAACTTCAAACATCCGTAACTTTTGATCCGTTTGTCCGATTTTCGCCCACAATACCTTTTCGGAATGAGATCGGAGCCCTATATCCAATGGAGAATAATTTTAACCCATTAAATCTCGTTTAGAGGTTGATATACATTGGGTTGTAGTGATAATGCGAGGTTTAGCTTCAAATCACACATAAATTTCAAAATGAAAGAATTTTTGATGCGGGTTGTAGTGAGAGTGAGAGATTTAGCTCCAAATTACACTCAAACTTTAAACAGCAATTACTTTTGATCTGATTGTCTAATTTTACCCCACAACACCTTTTAGGAATGAGCTCGGAGCCGTACATTTATTGAAGCTCAAGTTTTGCACATTACAGTTCATTTAGTTGTCGATATATAGCGGGTTCCAGCGATAATGCAAAATTTAGCTCCAAATGACACCTTTGACCTTCAAACAGCCATATAGAATTAGAATTCTTCTTTTTTTATCTTAACAAAAAAAAAAGAAGAAATAAAAAAATAGTTTCTAAATTTTTCTATCGCTGAGCAGAATGGCGAGATAAAAAAGGTTCATTATTATTCTTTTCTTATTCTTGGTTTACAAATATCCAAATTTTTATGCCTAAGACTCCATATATAGTTCGAATTGTATGGGAACAGTAATCAATTTTAGCGCAAATTGTTTGTAAGGGAACTCTGCCTTCTCTGATCCATATCTTTTGATGAGGTTGTCTGATTTTTGCCAACAACACCGCTTCGAAAAGAGTTCAGAGCCCCACACTCAATGGAGACCAAGTTTTACCCAATCTTGTTCATTTAGTGCTCGATATACATTGGGTTGCAGTGGTAATGAGGGATTTAGCTTCCTATTGACACATAAACTGTAACAGCCATAACTTTTGATCTGGTTGTCCGATTTTTGCGCAAAACACCTTTTTGGAATGAGCTCGGAGCCCTCCATCCAATGGAGAACAAGTTTTACCCATTCCAGTTTGTTTAGTGGTCAATATCTTGCGGGTTGCTAATAAGGTATTTAGCTCAAAATGAGACCTAAACTTCAAACATTCGTAACTTTTGATCCGTTTGTCTGATTTTCGCCCACAATACCTTTTCGGAATGAGATCGGAGCCCTATATCAAATGGAGAATAATTTTAACCCATTAAATCTCGTTTAGAGGTCGATATACATTGGGTTGTAGTGATAATGCGAGGTTTAGCTTCAAATCACACATAAATTTCAAAATGAAAGAATTTTTGATGCGGGTTGTAGTGAAAGTGGGAGATTTAGCTCCAAATGAGACTTAAACTTTAAACAACAATAACTTTTGATCAGATTGTCTGATTTTACCCCACAACACCTTTTAGGAATGAGCTCGGAGCCCTACATTATTGAAGCACAAGTTTTGCACATTTCAGTTCATTTAGTTGTCGATATATAGCGGGTTGCAGCGATAATGCAAAATTTAGCTCCAAATGACACCTATAACCTTCAAACAGCCATATCTTTTGATGATGTTGTCTGATTTTTGCCAACAACACCGCTACGAAAAGAGTTCAGAGCCCTACACTCAATGGAGACCAAGTCTTACCCAATATAGTTCATTTAGTGCTCGATATACATTGGGTTGCAGTGGTAATGAGGGATTTAGCTCCTATTGACACATAAACTGTAACAGCCATAACTTTTGATCTGGTTGTCCAATTTTTGCGCAAAACACCTTTTTGGAATGAGCTCGGAGCCCTCCATCCAATGGAGAAGAAGTTTTACCCATTCCAGTTTGTTTAGTGGTCAATAGCTTGCGGGTTGGTTGCTAATAAGGTATTTAGCTCAAAATGAGACCTAAACTTCAAACATCTGTAACTTTTGATCCGTTTGTCCGATTTTCGCCCACAATACCTTTTCGGAATGAGATCGGAGCCCTATATCCAATGGAGAATAATTTTAACCCATTAAATCTCGTTTAGAGGTCGATATACATTGGGTTGTAGTGATAATGCGAGGTTTAGCTTCAAATCACACATAAATTTCAAAATGAAAGAATTTTTGATGCGGGTTGTAGTGAAAGTGGGAGATTTAGCTCCAAATGACACTCAAACTTTAAACATCAATAACTTTTGATCTGATTGTCTGATTTTACCCCACAACACCTTTTAGGAATGAGCTCGGAGCCCTACATTTATTGAAGCACAAGTTTTGCACATTGCAGTTCATTTAGTTGTCGATATATAGCGGGTTGCAGCGATAATGCAAAATTTAGCTCCAAATGACACCTATAACCTTCAAACAACCATATCTTTTGATGAGGTTGTCTGATTTTTGCCAACAACACCGCTTCGAAAAGAGTTCAGAGCCCTACACTCAATGGAGACCAAGTTTTACCCAATCTTGTTCATTTAGTGCTCGATATACATTGGGTTGCAGTGGTAATGAGGGATTTAGCTTACTATTGACACATAAACTGTAACAACCATAATTTTTGATCTGGTTGTCCGAGTTTTGCGCAAAACACCTTTTTGGAATGAGCTCGGAGCCCTCCATCCAATGGAGAACAAGTTTTACCCATTACAGTTTGTTTAGTGGTCAATATCTTGCGGGTTGTTAATAAGGTATTTTTAGCTCAAAATGAGACCTAAACTTCAAACATCCGTAACTTTTGATCCGTTTGTCTGATTTTCGCCCACAATACCTTTTCGGAATGAGATCGTAGCCCTATATCAAATGGAGAATAATTTTAACCCATTAAATCTCGTTTAGAGGTCGATATACATTGGGTTGTAGTGATAATGCGAGGTTTAGCTTCAAATCACACATAAATTTCAAAATGAAAGAATTTTTGATGCGGGTTGTAGTGAAAGTGGGAGATTTAGCTCCAAATGATACTCAAACTTTAAACAACAATAACTTTTGATCAGATTGTCTGATTTTACCCCACAACACCTTTTAGGAATGAGCTCGGAGCCCTACATTATTGAAGCACAAGTTTTGCACATTGCAGTTCATTTAGTTGTCGATATATAGCGGGTTGCAGCGATAATGCAAAATTTAGCTCCAAATGACACCTATAACCTTCAAACAATCATATCTTTTGATGAGGTTATCTGATTTTTGCCAACAACACCGCTTCGAAAAGAGTTCAGAGCCCTACACTCAATGGAGACCAAGTCTTACCCAATATAGTTCATTTAGTGCTCGATATACATTGGGTTGCAGTGGTAATGAGGGATTTAGCTTACTATTGACACATAAACTGTAACAACCATAATTTTTGATCTGGTTGTCCGAGTTTTGCGCAAAACACCTTTTTGGAATGAGCTCGGAGCCCTCCATCCAATGGAGAACAAGTTTTACCCATTACAGTTTGTTTAGTGGTCAATATCTTGCGGGTTGTTAATAAGGTATTTTTAGCTCAAAATGAGACCTAAACTTCAAACATCCGTAACTTTTGATCCGTTTGTCTGATTTTCGCCCACAATACCTTTTCGGAATGAGATCGTAGCCCTATATCAAATGGAGAATAATTTTAACCCATTAAATCTCGTTTAGAGGTCGATATACATTGGGTTGTAGTGATAATGCGAGGTTTAGCTTCAAATCACACATAAATTTCAAAATGAAAGAATTTTTTATGCGGGTTGTAGTGAAAGTGGGAGATTTAGCTCCAAATGATACTCAAACTTTAAACAACAATAACTTTTGATCAGATTGTCTGATTTTACCCCACAACACCTTTTAGGAATGAGCTCGGAGCCCTACATTATTGAAGCACAAGTTTTGCACATTGCAGTTCATTTAGTTGTCGATATATAGCGGGTTGCAGCGATAATGCAAAATTTAGCTCCAAATGACACCTATAACCTTCAAACAATCATATCTTTTGATGAGGTTATCTGATTTTTGCCAACAACACCGCTTCGAAAAGAGTTCAGAGCCCTACACTCAATGGAGACCAAGTCTTACCCAATATAGTTCATTTAGTGCTCGATATACATTGGGTTGCAGTGGTAATGAGGGATTTAGCTCCTATTGACACAAACTGTAACAGCCATAACATTTGTTCTGGTTGTCCGATTTTTGCGCAAAACACCTTTTTGGAATGAGCTCGGAGCCCTCCATCCAATTGAGAACAAGTTTTACCCATTCCAGTTTGTTTAGTGGTCAATATCTTGCGGGTTGGTAATAAGGCATTTAGCTCAAAATGAGACCTAAACTTCAAACATCCGTAACTTTTGATTCGTTTGTCCGATTTTCGCCCACAATACCTTTTCGGAATGAGATCGGAGCCCTATATCCAATGGAGAATAATTTTAACCCATTAAATCTCGTTTAGAGGTCGATATACATTGGGTTGTAGTGATAATGCGAGGTTTAGCTTCAAATCACACATAAATTTCAAAATGAAAGAATTTTTTATGCGGGTTGTAGTGAAAGTGGGACATTTAGCTCCAAATGACACTCAAACTTTAAACAACAATAACTTTTGATCAGATTGTCTGATTTTACCCCACAACACCTTTTAGGAATGAGCTCGGAGCCCTACATTTATTGAAGCACAAGTTTTGCACATTGCAGTTCATTTAGTTGTCGATATATAGCGGGTTGCAGCGATAATGCAAAATTTATCTCCAAATGACACCTATAACCTTCAAACAGCCATATCTTTTGATGAGATTGTCTGATTTTTGCCAACAACACCGCTTCGAAAAGAGTTCAGAGCCCTACACTCAATGGAGACCAAGTCTTACCCAATATAGTTCATTTAGTGCTCGATATACATTGGGTTGCAGTGGTAATGAGGGATTTAGCTCCTATTGACACATAAACTGTAACAGCCATAACTTTTGATCTGGTTGTCCGATTTTTGCGTAAAACACCTTTTTGGAATGAGCTCGGAGCCCTCCATCCAATGGAGAACAAGATTTACCCATTCCAGTTTGTTTAGGGGTCAATATCTTGCGGGTTGGTAATAAGGTATTTAGCTCAAAATGAGACCTAAACTTCAAACATCCGTAACTTTTGATCCGTTTGTCCGATTTTCGCCCACAATACCTTTTCGGAATGAGATCGGAGCCCTATATCCAATGGAGAATAATTTTAACCCATTAAATCTCGTTTAGAGGTCGATATACATTGGGTTGTAGTGATAATGCGAGGTTTAGCTTCAAATCACACATAAATTTCAAAATGAAAGAATTTTTTATGCGGGTTATAGTGAAAGTGGGAGATTTAGCTCCAAATGACACTCAAACTTTAAACATCAATAACTTTTGATCTGATTGTCTGATTTTACCCCACAACACCTTTTAGGAATGAGCTCGGAGCCCTACATTTATTGAAGCACAAGTTTTGCACATTGCAGTTCATTTAGTTGTCGATATATAGCAGGTTGCAGCGATAATGCAAAATTTAGCTCCAAATGACACCTATAACCTTCAAACAACCATATCTTTTGATGAGGTTGTCTGATTTTTTCCAACAACACCGCTTCGAAAAGAGTTCAGAGCCCTACACTCAATGAGACCAAATTTTACCCAATCTTGTTCATTTAGTGCTCGATATACATTGGGTTGCAGTGGTAATGAGGGATTTAGCTTCCTATTGACACATAAACTGTAACAGTCATAACTTTTGATCTGGTTGTCCGATTTTTGTGCAAAACACCTTTTTGGTATGAGCTCGGAGCCCTCCATCCAATGGAGAACAAGTTTTACCCATTCCAGTTTGTTTAGTGGTCAATATCTTGCGGGCCGGTAATAAGGTATTTAGCTCAAAATGAGACCTAAACTTCAAACATCCGTAACTTTTGATCTGTTTGTCTAATTTTCGCCCACGATACCTTTACGGAATGAGATAGGAGCCCTATATCCAATGGAGAATAATTTTAACCCATTAAAGCTCGTTTAGAGGTCGATATATATTGGGTTGTAGTGATAATGCGAGGTTTAGCTTCAAATCACACATAAATTTCAAAATGAAAGAATTTTTTATGCGGGTTGTAGTAAAAGTGAGAGATTTAGCTCCAAATTACACTCAAACTTTAAACAGCAATAACTTTTGATCTGATTGTTTGATTTTACCCACAACACCTTTTAGGAATGAGCTCAGAGCCCTACATTTGTTGAAGCATAAGTTTTGCACATTGCAGTACATTTAGTTGTCGATATATAGCGGGTTGCAGCGATAATGCTAAATTTAGCTCCAAATGACACCTATAACCTTCAAACAACCATATCTTTTGATGAGGTTGTCTGATTTTTGCCAACAACACTGCTTCGAAAAGAGTTCAGAGCCCTACACTCAATGGAGACCAAGTCTTACCCAATATAGTTCATTTATTGCTCGATATACATTGGGTTGCAGTGGTAATGAGAGATTTAGCTCCTATTGACACATAAACTGTAACAGCCATAACTTTTGATCTGGTTGTCCGATTTTTGCGCAAAACACCTTTTTGGAATAAGCTCGGAGCCCTCCATCCAATGGAGAACAAGTTTTACCCATTCCAGTTTGTTTAGTGGTCAATATCTTGCGGGTTGTTAATAAGGTATTTAGCTCAAAATGAGACCTATACTTCAAACATCCGTAACTTTTGATCCGTTTGTCTGATTTTCGCCCACAATACCTTTTCGGAATGAGGTCGGAGCCCTATATCTAATGGAGAATAATTTTAACCCATTAAATCTCGTTTAGAGGTCGATATACATTGGGTTGTAGTGATTATGCGAGGTTTAGCTTCAAATCACACATAAATTTCAAAATGAAAGAATTTTTGATGCGGGTTGTAGTGAAAGTGGGAGATTTAGCTCCAAATGACACTCAAACTTTAAACATCAATAACTTTTGATCCGATTGTCTGATTTTACCCCACAACACCTTTTAGGAATGAGCTCGGGGCCCTACATTTATTGAAGCACAAGTTTTGCACATTGCAGTTCATTTAGTTGTCGATATATAGCGGGTTGCAGCGATAATGCAAAATTTAGCTCCAAATAACACCTATAACCTTCAAACAGCCATATCTTTTGATGAGGTTGCCTGATTTTTGCCAACAACTCCGCTTCGAAAAGAGTTCAGAGCCCTACACTCAATGGAGACCAAGTTTTACCCAATCTTGTTCATTTAGTGCTCGATATACATTGGGTTGCAGTGGTAATGAGGGATTTAGCTTCCTATGGACACATAAACTGTAACAGCCATAACTTTTGATCTGGTTGTCCGATTTTTGCGCAAAACAGTTTTTTGGAATAAGCTCGGAGCCCTCCATCCAATGGAGAACAAGTTTTACCCATTCCAGTTTGTTTAGTGGTCAATATCTTGCGTGTTGGTAATAAGGTATTTAGCTCAAAATCAGACCTAAACTTCAAACATCCGTAACTTTTGATCCGTTTGTCCGATTTTCGCCCACAATACCTTTTCGGAATGAGATCGGAGCCCTATATCCAACGGAGAATAATTTTAACCCATTAAATCTCGTTTAGAGGTCGATATACATTGGGTTGTAGTGATAATGCGAGGTTTAGCTTCAAATCACACATAAATTTCAAAATGAAAGAATTTTTTATGCGGGTTGTAGTGAAAGTGGGAGATTTAGCTCCAAATGACACTTAAACTTTAAACATCAATAACTTTTGATCCGATTTTCTGATTTTACCCCACAACACCTTTTAGGAATGAGCTCGGAGCCCTACATTTATTGAAGCACAAGTTTTGCACATTGCAGTTCATTTAGTTGTCGATATATAGCAGGTTGCAGCGATAATGCAAAATTTAGCTCCAAATGACACCTATAACCTTCAAACAGCCATATCTTTTGATGAGGTTGTCTGATTTTTTCCAACAACACCGCTTCGAAAAGAGTTCAGAGCCCTACACTCAATGGAGACCAAGTTTTACCCAATCTTGTTCATTTAGTGCTCGATATACATTGGGTTGCAGTGGTAATGAGGGATTTAGCTTCCTATTGACACATAAACTGTAACTGTCATAACTTTTGATCTGGTTGTCCGATTTTTGCGCAAAACACATTTTTGGAATGAGCTCGGAGCCCTCCATCCAATGGAGAACAAGTTTTACCCATTCCAGTTTGTTTAGTGGTCAATATCTTGCGGGCCGGTAATAAGGTATTTAGCTCAAAATGAGACCTAAACTTCAAACATCCATAACCTTTGATCTGTTTGTCTAATTTTCGCCCACGATACCTTTACGGAATGAGATAGGAGCCCTATATCCAATGGAGAATAATTTTAACCCATTAAAGCTCGTTTAGAGGTCGATATATATTGGGTTGTAGTGATAATGCGAGGTTTAGCTTCAAATCACACATAAATTTCAAAATGAAATAATTTTTGATGCGAGTTGTAGTAAAAGTGAGAGATTTAGCTCCAAATTACACTCAAACTTTAAACAGCAATAACTTTTGATCCGATTGTTTGATTTTACCCACAACACCTTTTAGGAATGAGCTCGGAGCCCTACATTTGTTGAAGCATAAGTTTTGCACATTGCAGTACATTTAGTTGTCGATATATAGCGGGTTGCAGCGATAATGCTAAATTTAGCTCCAAATGACACCTATAACCTTCAAACAGCCATATCTTTTGATGAGGTTGTCTGATTTTTGCCAACAACACCGCTTCGAAAAGAGTTCAGAGCCCTACACTCAATGGAGACCAAGTCTTACCCAATATAGTTCATTTAGTGCTCGATATGCATTGGGTTGCAGTGGTAATGAGGGATTTAGCTCCTATTGACACATAAACTGTAACAGCCATAACTTTTGATCTGGTTGTCCGATTTTTGCGCAAAACACCTTTTTGGAATAAGCTCGGAGCCCTCCATCCAATGGAGAACAAGTTTTACCCATTCCAGTTTGTTTAGTGGTCAATATCTTGCGTGTTGGTAATAAGGTATTTAGCTCAAAATGAGACCTAAACATCAAACATCCGTAACTTTTGATCCGTTTGTCTGATTTTCGCCCATAATACCTTTTCACAATTAGATCGGAGCCCTATATCCAATGGAGAATAATTTTAACCCATTAAAGCTCGTTTAGAGGTCGATATATATTGGGTTGTAGTGATAATGCGAGGTTTAGGTTCAAATCACACATAAATTTCAAAATAAAAGAATTTTTGATGCGGGTTGTAGTGAAAGTGAGAGATTTAGCTCCAAATGACACTCAAACTTTAAACAACAATAACTTTTGATCCGATTGTCTGATTTTACCCCACAACACCTTTTAGGAATGAGCTCGGAGCCCTACATTTATTGAAGCACAAGTTTTGCACATTGCAGTTCATTTAGTTGTCGATATATAGCGGGTTGCAGCGATAATGCAAAATTTAGCTCCAAATGACACCTATAACCTTCAAACAACCATATCTTTTGATGAGGTTGTCTGATTTTTGCCAACAACACCGCTTCGAAAAGAGTTCAGAGCCCTACACTCAATGGAGACCAAGTTTTACCCAATCTTGTTCATTTAGTGCTCGATATACATTTGGTTGCAGTGGTAATGAGGGATTTAGCTTCCTATTGACACATAAACTGTAACAGCCATAACTTTTGATCTGGTTGTCCGATTTTTGCGCAAAACACCTTTTTGGAATGAGCTCGGAGCCCTCCATCCAATTGAGAACAAGTTTTACCCATTCCAGTTTATTTAGTGGTCAATATCTTGCGGGCCGGTAATAAGGTATTTAGCTCAAAATGAGACCTAAACTTCAAACATCGGTAACTTTTGATCTGTTTATCTAATTTTCGCCCACGATACCTTTTCGGAATGAGATCGGAGCCCTATATCCAATGGAGAATAATTTTAACCCATTAAAGCTCGTTTAGAGGTCGATATATATTGGGTTGTAGTGATAATGCGAGGTTTAGCTTCAAATCACACATAAATTTCAAAATGAAAGAATTTTTGATGCGGGTTGTAGTAAAAGTGAGAGATTTAGCTCCAAATTACACTCAAACTTTAAACAGCAATAACTTTTGATCCGATTGTTTGATTTTACCCACAATACCTTTTAGGAATGAGCTCGGAGCCCTACATTTGTTGAAGCATAAGTTTTGCACATTGCAGTACATTTAGTTGTCGATATATAGTGGGTTGCAGCGATAATGCTAAATTTAGCTCCAAATGACACTTATAACCTTCAAACAGCCATATCTTTTGATGAGGTTGTCTGATTTTTGCCAACAACACCGCTTCGAAAAGAGTTGAGAGCCCTACACTCAATGGAGACCAAGTCTTACCCAATATAGTTCATTTAGTGCTCGATATACATTGGGTTGCAGTGGTAATGAGGGATTTAGCTCTTATTGACACATAAACTGTAACAGCCATAACTTTTGATCTGGTTGTCCGATTTTTGTGCAAAATACCTTTTTGGAATAAGCTCGGAGCCCTCCATCCAATGGAGAACAAGTTTTACCCATTCTAGTTTCTTTAGTGGTCAATATCTTGCAGGTTGTTAATAAGGTATTTAGCTCAAAATGAGACCTAAACTTCAAACATCCGTAACTTTTGATCCGTTTGTCTGATTTTCGCCCACAATACCTTTTCAGAATGAGGTCGGAGCCCTATATCTAATGGAGAAAAATTTTAACCCATTAAATCTCGTTTAGAGGTCGATATACATTGGGTTGTAGTGATTATGCGAGGTTTAGCTTCAAATCACACATAAATTTCAAAATGAAAGAATTTTTGATGCGGGTTGTAGTGAAAGTGGGAGATTTAGCTCCAAATGACACTCAAACTTTAAACATCAATAACTTTTGATCCGATTGTCTGATTTTACCCAGCAACACCTTTTAGGAATGAGCTCGGAGACCTACATTTATTGAAGCACAAGTTTTGCACATTGCAGTTCATTTAGTTGTCGATATATAGCGGGTTGCAGCGATAATGCAAAATTTAGCTCCAAATAACACCTATAACCTTCAAACAGCCATATCTTTTGATGAGGTTGTCTGATTTTTGCCAACAACACCGCTTCGAAAAGAGTTCAGAGCCCTACACTCAATGGAGACCAAGTTTTACCTAATCTTGTTCATTTAGTGTTCGATATACATTGGGTTGCAGTGGTAATGAGGGATTTAGCTTCCTATGGACACATAAACTGTAACAGCCATAACTTTTGATCTGGTTGTCCGATTTTTGCGCAAAACAGCTTTTTGGAATAAGCTCGGAGCCCTCCATCCAATGGAGAACAAATTTTACCCATTCCAGTTCATTTAGTGGTCAATATCTTGCGTGTTGGTAATAAGGTATTTAGCTTAAAATGAGACCTAAACTTCAAACATCCGTGACTTTTGATCCGTTTGTCTGATTTTTGCCCATAATACCTTTTCAGAATGAGATCGGAGACCTATATCCAATGGAGAATAATTTTAACCCATTAAAGCTCGTTTAGAGGTCGATATATATTGGGTTGTAGTGATAATGCGAGGTTTAGGTTCAAATCACACATAAATTTCAAAATGAAAGAATTTTTGATGCGGGTTGTAGTGAAAGTGAGAGATTTAGCTCCAAATGACACTCAAACTTTAAACATCAATAACTTTTGATCCGATTGTCTGATTTTACCCCACAACACCTTTTAGGAATGAGCTCGGAGCCCTACATTTATTGAAGCACAAGTTTTGCACATTGCAGTTCATTTAGTTGTCGATATATAGCGGGTTGCAGCGATAATGAAAAATTTAGCTCCAAATGACACCTATAACCTTCAAACAGCCATATCTTTTGATGAGGTTGTCTAATTTTTGCCAACAACACCGCTTCGAAAAGAGTTCAGAGCCCTACACTCAATGGAGACTAAGTTTTACCCAATCTTGTTCATTTAGTGCTCGATATACATTGGGTTGCAGTGGTAATGAGGGATTTAGCTTCCTATTGACACATAAACTGTAACAGCCATAATTTTTGATCTGGTTGTCCGATTTTTGCGCAAAACACCTTTTTGGAATGAGCTCGGAGCCCTCCATCCAATGGAGAACAAGCCCATTCCAGTTTGTTTAGTGGTCAATATCTTGCGGGCCGGTAATATGGTATTTAGCTCAAAATGAGACCTAAACTTCAAAGATCCGTAACTTTTGATCTGTTTGTCTAATTTTCGCCCACGATACCTTTACAGAATGAAATCGGAGCCCTATATCCAATGGAGAATAATTTTAACCCATTAAAGCTCGTTTAGAGGTCGATATATATTGGGTTGTAGTGATAATGCGAGGTTTAGCTTCAAATCACACATAAATTTCAAAATGAAAGAATTTTTGATGCGGGTTGTAGTAAAAGTGAGAGATTTAGCTCCAAATTACACTCAAACTTTAAACAGCAATAACTTTTGATCCGATTGTTTGACTTTACCCACAACACCTTTTAGGAATGAGCTCGGAGCCCTACATTTATTGAAGCATAAGTTTTGCACATTGCAGTACATTTAGTTGTCGATATATAGCGGGTTGCAGCGATAATGCTAAATTTAGCTCCAAATGACACCTATAACCTTCAAACAGCCATATCTTTTGATGAGGTTGTCTGATTTTTGCCAACAACACCGCTTCGAAAAGAGTTCAGAGCCCTACACTCAATGGAGACCAAGTCTTACCCAATATAGTTCATTTAGTGCTCGATATACATTTGGTTGCAGTGGTAATGAGGGATTTAGCTCCTATTGACACATAAACTGTAACAGCAATAACTTTTGATCTGTTTGTCCGATTTTTGCGCAAAACACCTTTTTGGAATAAGCTCGGAGCCCTCCATCCAATGGAGAACAAGTTTTACCCATTCCAGTTTATTTAGTGGTCAATATCTTATGGGTTGTTAATAAGGTATTTAGCTCAAAATGAGACCTAAACTTCAAACATCCGTAACTTTTAATCCGTTTGTCTGATTTTCGCCAACAATACCTTTTCGGAATGAGGTCGGAGCCCTATAACTAATGGAGAATAATTTTAACCGATTAAATATCGTTTAGAGGTCGATATACATTGGGTTGTAGTGATTATGCGAGGTTTAGCTACAAATCACACATAAATTTCAAAATGAAAGAATTTTTGATGCGGGTTGTAGTGAAAGTGGGAGATTTAGCTCCAAATGACACTCAAACTTTAAACATCAATAACTTTTGATCCGATTTTCTGATTTTACCCCACAACACCTTTTAGGAATGAGCTCGGAGCCCTACATTTATTGAAGCACAAGTTTTGCACATTGTAGTTCATTTAGTTGTCGATATATAGCGGGATGCAGCGATAATGCAAAATTTAGCTCCAAATAACACCTATAACCTTCAAACAGCCATATCTTTTGATGAGGTTGTATGATTTTTGCCAACAACACCGCTTCGAAAAGAGTTCAGAGCCCTACACTCAATGGAGACCAAGTTTTACCCAATCTTGTTCATTTAGTGCTCGATATACATTGGGTTGCAGTGGTAATGAGGGATTTAGCTTCCTATGGACACATAAACTGTAACAGCCATAACTTTTGATCTGGTTGTCCGATTTTTGCGCAAAACAGCTTTTTGGAATAAGCTCGGAGCCCTCCATCCAATGGAGAACAAGTTTTACCCATTCCAGTTTGTTTAGTGGTCAATATCTTGCGTGTTGGTAATAAGGTATTTAGCTCAAAATGAGACCTAAATTTCAAACATCCATAACTTTTGATCCGTTAGTCTGATTTTCGCCCATAATACCTTTTCAGAATGAGATCGGAGCCCTATATCCAATGGAGAATAATTTTAACCCATTAAAGCTCGTTTAGAGGTCGATATATATTGGGTTGTAGTGATAATGCGAGGTTTAGGTTCAAATCACACATAAAATTCAAAATGAAAGAATTTTTGATGCGGGTTGTAGTGAAAGTGAGAGATTTAGCTCCAAATGACACTCAAACTTTAAACATCAATAACTTTTGATCTGATTGTCTGATTTTACCCCACAACACCTTTTAGGAATGAGCTCGGAGCCCTACATTTATTGAAGCACAAGTTTTGCACATTGCAGTTCATTTAGTTGTCGATATATAGCGGGTTGCAGCGATAATGCAAAATTTAGCTCCAAATGACACCTATAACCTTCAAACAGCCATATCTTTTGATGAGGTTGTCTGATTTTTGCCAACAACACCGCTTCGAAAAGAGTTCAGAGCTCTACACTCAATGGAGACCAAGTTTTACCCAATCTTGTTCATTTAGTGCTCGATATACATTGGGTTGCAGTGGTAATAAGGGATTTAGCTTCCTATTGACACATAAACTGTAACAGCCATAATTTTTGATCTGGTTGTCCGATTTTTGCGCAAAACACCTTTTTGGAATGAGCTCGGAGCCCTCCATCCAATGGAGAACAAGTTTTACCCATTCCAGTTTGTTTAGTGGTCAATATCTTGCGGGTTGTTAATAAGGTATTTAGCTCAAAATGAGACCTAAACTTCAAACATCCGTAACTTTTGATCCGTTTGTCTGATTTTCGCCCACAATACCTTTTCGGAATGAGGTCGGAGCCCTATATCAAATGGAGAATAATTTTAACCCATTAAATCTCGTTTAGAGGTCGATATACATTGGGTTGTAGTGATTATGCGAGGTTTAGCTTCAAATCACACATAAATTTCAAAATGAAAGAATTTTTGATGCGGGTTGTAGTGAAAGTGGGAGATATAGCTCCAAATGACACTCAAACTTTAAACATCAATAACTTTTGATCTGATTGTCTGATTTTACCCCACAACACCTTTTAGGAATGAGCTCGGAGCCCTACATTTATTGAAGCACAAGTTTTGCACATTGTAGTTCATTTATTTGTCGATATATAGCGGGTTGCAGCGATAATGCAAAATTTAGCTCCAAATAACACCTATAATCTTCAAACAGCCATATCTTTTGATGAGGTTGTCTGATTTTTGCCAACAACACCGCTTTGAAAAGAGTTCAGAGCCCTACACTCAATGGAGACCAAGTTTTACCCAATCTTGTTCATTTAGTGCTCGATATACATTGGGTTGCAGTGGTAATGAGGGATTTAGCTTCCTATGGACACATAAACTGTAACAGCCATAACTTTTGATCTGGTTGTCCGATTTTTGCGCAAAACAGCTTTTTGGAATAAGCTCGGAGCCCTCCATCCAATGGAGAACAAGTTTTACCCATTCCAGTTTGTTTAGTGGTCAATATCTTGCGTGTTGGTAATAAGGTATTTAGCTCAAAATGAGACCTAAACTTCAAACATCCGTAACTTTTGATCCGTTTGTCTGATTTTCGCCCATAATACCTTTTAAGAATGAGATCCCTATATCCAATGGAGAATAATTTTAACCCATTAAAGCTCCTTTAGAGGTCGATATATATTGGGTTGTAGTGATAATGCGAGGTTTAGGTTCAAATCACACATAAATTTCAAAATGAAAGAATTTTTGATGCGGGTTGTAGTGAAAGTGAGAGATTTAGCTCCAAATGATACTCAAACTTTAAACATCAATAACTTTTGATCTGATTGTCTGATTTTACCCCACAACACCTTTTAGGAATGAGCTCGGAGCCCTACATTTATTGAAGCACAAGTTTTGCACTTTGCAGTTCATTTAGTTGTCGATATATAGCGGGTTGCAGCGATAATGCAAAATTTAGCTCCAAATGACACCTATAACCTTCAAACAGCCATATCTTTTGACGAGGTTGTCTGATTTTTGCCAACAACACCACTTCGAAAAGAGTTCAGAGCCCTACACTCAATGGAGACCAAGTTTTACCCAATCTTGTTCATTTAGTGCTCGATGTACATTGGGTTGCAGTGGTAATGAGGGATTTAGCTTCCTATGGACACATAAACTGTAACAGCCATAGCTTTTGATCTGGTTGTCCGATTTTTGCTCAAAACAGCTTTTTGGAATAAGCTCGGAGCCCTCCATCCAATGGAGAACATGTTTTACCCATTACAGTTTGTTTAGTGGTCAATAGCTTGCGGGTTGGTAAGAAGGTATTTAGCTCAAAATGAGACCTACACTTCAAATATTCGTAACTTTTGATCTGTTTGTCTAATTTTTGCCCACAATACGTTTCGGAATGAGATCGGAGCCCTAAATCCAATGGAGAATAATTTTAACCCAATAAAGCTCATTTAGAGGTAGATATTCATTGGGTTGTAGTGATAATGCGAGATTTAGCTTAAAATCACACATAAATTTCAAAATTAAAGAATTTTTGATGCGGGTTGTAGTGAAAGTGAGAGATTTAGCTCCAAATGACACTCAAACTTTAAACAGCAATAACTTTTGATCTGATTGTCTGATTTTACCCCACAACACCTTTTAGGAATGAGCTCGGAGCCCTATATTTATTGAAGCATAAGTTTTACACATTGATGTTCAATTAGTTGTCGATATATAGCGGGTTGCTGCGATAAAACAAAATTTAGCTCCAAATGACACCTATAACCTTCAAACAACCATAACTTTTGATGAGGTTGCCTGATTTTTGCCAACAACACCGCTTCGAATAGAGTTCAGAGCCCTACACTCAATGGAGACCAAGTTTTACCCAATCTAGTTCATTTAGTGCTCGATATCATTGGGTTGTAGTGGTAATGAGGGATTTAGCTCCAGTTGACACATAAACTGTAACAGCCACAACTTTTGATCTGGTTGTCCGATTTTTGCGCAAAACACCTTTTTGGAATGAGCTCGGAGCCCTTCATCCAATGGAGAACAAGTTTTACCCATTACAGTTTGTTTAGTGGTCAATATCTTGCGGGTTGGTAATAAGGTATTTAGCTCAAAATGAGACCTAAACTTCAAACATCCGTAACTTTTGATCCGTTTGTCTGATTTTTGCCCACAATACATTTTCGGAATGAGATCGGAGCCCTAAATCCAATGGAGAATAATTTTAACCCAATAAAGCTCGTTTAGAGGTCGATATACATTGGGTTGTAGTGATAAAGTGAGATTTAGCTTCAAATCACACATAAATTTTCAAAATGAAAGAATTTTTGATGCGGGTTGTAGTGAAAGTGAGAGATTTAGCTCCAAATGACACTCAAACTTTAAACAGCAATAACTTTTGATCTGATTGTCTGATTTTACCCCACAACACCTTTTAGGAATGAGCTCTGAGCCCTACATTTATTGAAGCACAAGTTTTACACATTGCAGTTCATTTTGTTGTCGATATATAGCGGGTTGCAGCGATAATGCAAAATTTAGCTCCAAATGACACCTATAACCTTCAAACAGCCATAACTTTTGATGAGGTTGTCTGATTTTTGCCAACAACACTGCTTCGAAAAGAGTTCAGAGCCCTACACTCAATGGAGACCAAGTTTTACCCAATCTAGTTCATTTTGTGCTCGATATACATTGAGTTACAGTGGTTTTGTGGGATTTAGCTCCAACTGACACCTAAAGTTCAAACAGCTATAACTTTTCTTCCGGTTGTCTCAGTTTGCCCACAATGCCTTTCAGAATATGCTCGGAGCCATACATCCAATGAAAAACAATTTTAAACCATCCCGGCTCATTTTAGTTGCCAATATACAGCATGTTGTAGTGGTAATGTGGATTTAGCTCCTATTGACACATAAACTGTAACAACCATAACTTTTGATCTGGTTGTCTGATTTTTGTGCAAAATACCTTTTTAGAATGAGCTCAGAGCCCTCCATCCAAAGGAGAACAAGTTTTACCCATTCCAGTTTGTTTAGTGGTCAATATCTTGTGGGTTGGTAATAAGGTATTTAGCTCAAAATGAGACCTAAACTTCAAACATCCGTAACTTTTGATCCATTTGTCTGATTTTTGCCCACAAATACCTTTTCGGAATGAGATCGAAGCCCTAAATCCAATGAAGAATAATTTTAACCCATTAAAGCTTGTTTAGAGGTTGATATACATTGGGTTGTACCCTGCTCGACCATCATTTATGGTGAAGGGGAAGTCTCTTCTAACCTCCGGGTATATTGTGGGACCTCCCTGTCGTAGCACCTGGGGTACTATTGTTGCTCCCTTAGTTTCTTTGTCCTTACCTACCAAGCCGCCAAGTTGGACCGGTGGATTAGTAACCTTAGGCTACAATGATCCAAATATTTGGATTCAGGATTTTTCTGGTTTCAACACTTTGGTGCGGTGAGCATGGATTATAGCCAGAGGAAAACCTAGAAAGAAGGCGAGATGGTGGAAGTTGGCGAGCATGAAGGTATATTCGACAACTCGGCGGGAGGAGGATAGTATATGACAAGGGCGGATTTCGAAGACATCACGCGGCAAATGAAGGGAACCTTGTGAGCAGTGTTGCTTCCTCGTATGGATGTCACGACGACCTTGCCTCATTGCATGACTTCGTCAGAGGATGGTGGTCCCTCTACGCAAGCAGGGAAGGAGCATGTGGAGGAAAAGTCGGAGCGACAAAGGAAGTCATAATTCCATCTGGTGAGTTAGTAGCAAATCTGATTCCTGGATGTTGAAGCTCCGACGAGATTCCCAGGTACTCAACCACGTGATGAGTATGGTGGAGCTTCTCACCACGACGAAGACCATCACCAGCAAGGTGGGAGAAGCCCATTCTATGATGAGGTCCTTTCTTCCCCCATTTCGAAAGGGGTTCAAAAGCCCATACAAACTTATAACTTGAGGGTCTTATTCTGACATAAGTAATAAATCAAATAGGTTATTTGATAAAATATATAGTACGAGTATGAAATAGTTATGGTACAGAAATAACTTAACTTATATGAATGCCTATACAAACTTATAAGTTAAGGGTCTTGAAATTATCATAACACAGACTTATCTTACAAGAATGCACATACAGACATGTAGTATAAGGTTAAGAGATGCATGTTATGCTAAAGTAAGATGATATGATGAATTACTAATTATATGTCTAAGGCCTACCCTGTCCACTTGTTATGTTGATAGCTAACCACATGGGCCTAATCACCGTTGCAGATGATAACAACAGATCATACATCTCCACCTCTAGGTAGGTGACACACAACCATCCCAGGCCAAATGTATAGTATGGGTTCATACCTACACTACTATCTGAGGTCTCACCAAAGGCAGAGAGCAGATACCAAACTCTGGGGATTTGCCAACCGGGTCTAATTCCACAAGGCAAATTGCTCCAGCAGGTTAATGGATCTAACACTCGAGTCCCTCCGGCAGTGTGTGTTGTATGGTAGAGTGGTTAGATCTGCCACAATTTTATAGGATTAGACATTACACCAATGTTGTTCCCACACCAGACCAAGGATTAGTTTCTACACCCCCTCGATCATAACATACTGTAGGGATAGTATGAAAGTAACATGGAAAGGACCCTAAATAACTTGTTAGCCATATATTATGATGTCAAGTTTAAGTGGTCCACTAGCTAGGTAAGTGTGAGGTCGGTGGTCGCACTGCATACCATTATACACCACCTCCCTTATAGGGATACTAGCTCACCCCTAACCTCTTTCCTAAACACCAGTTAGAGGATTTAAAATGTGGTTCGCACGGATATATTGCTAAGGTTAAATCTAGTCTCTTTTCAAAAATAAAGTTATACCAAAGGATCTATCAATGATGCACAGTTGATTCAGATATACAAATAATTGCCGAGATACTCTTGACCGAGCTTTCTCAAATCTTAAATCAAGAGTTAAGTATGACAAAATGTAAGGGCAATAATGAACTATGAGCATTAAGAATAAGTATTTAAAGCCAAAGCGCTTTATCAATATATGAGTGCGACAATAGTTAACCAAACTATACTTTTGAGTATGTACAACTTCATAAAGTGGTTAATTCAAGCCTAATTATTTTGAATAATGAAACCAAGGTCAATCATGTTATTATTGGAGTGTTATAAAAATTTGGGAATTTATTGAAGGGTTTATGACTCATTTATTTCATTAATATGGAAGTGTGACATATTAAATAATATTCTTCTAAAGGCATAAATTCATAAAGTAATTAAATGAAGTCCAAACCTTTTGAAAACTTAAACCAAGATCAGTCATGACAATATTTGGGTGATATAAAAGTTTGGGAATTAATTGAAGGGTTTAAAATTCATTTATTTCATTAATATGGAAGGGTAACATATTAATCAGTATTCTTTTGAAGGCATAAATTTATAAAGTGATCAAATGATGTCCAAACCTTTTGAAAACTTAAACCAAGATCATTCATGACATTATTAGGGTGCTTTAAATTTTTGGAAATTTATTGAAGGGTTTAAAACTCGTTTATTTTGTTAATATGGAAGTGTGACATTAAATAATATGCATTTAAAGGCATAAATGAATAAAGTGATCAAATGAAGTTCAAACCTTTTGAAAACATAATAAAGGATAATTCATGACATTATTAGGGAGTTATACAAATTTTAGAATTTATTGAAGGGTTTAAGACTCATTTTTTTCATTAATATTGAAGTGTGACATATTAAATAATATTCTTTTAAAGGCATAAATTCATAAAGTGATCAAATGAAGTTCAAACATTTTGAAAACTAAAAACAAGATCAGTCATCACATTATTAGGGTGATATACAAATTTGAGAATTTATTGAAGGGTTTAAGACTCACTTATTGCATTAATATGGAAGTGTGACATATTAAATAATATTCTTTTAAAAGCATAAATTAATAAAGTGATCAAATGAAGTTCAAAACTTTTGACGACTTACAATAAGATCAGTCATGACATTATTAGGGTGCTATATGTTGAGTCCGAGAATGCACCTCCGAGGGAAACCGGAGGCTGCGGGTTGCCGGTTACTTTTTAGATGAAAAGATGAGACCGCTAGCAGCGGTCAAGGCCAGACTTCGCCCGCCGCGGCAAATGCCACTCCTGCGACGGGCTTTCCTTTGATTAAAGAAAAGTGATTACAGCGGGCTGCAAGTGCAGAAAACGAGAAGTCGGCCGGTCAGACAGTCCGCAAGACGGGAAACTCGAGTCCGCAGCTCAAACAAGCGAGCTCCTAGATTCGAGTGTGCGTGCCTTATGAACAGTGCCGCCCCCTATTTATAGGCTTGGGGGCCTGCCCGAATGGGCAGGGATAAAATAACTGCCTGCCCGGGTACAGGAGAAACGGGCAGGCGGTGACGGGATGCATAAAGAAGAAAAAAGAAAGAAGCCGCGCGGCTTGGCGGCTTGCTCTTCCGACCTGTCTGGCCTGAGGCTGAAGATACTGGGACCAAGTCAATGATTCAGACCGGGCGGCCTCTGGTTTAAGACCGCGGTCTGTCTTCTGGACATAGCTTGGCCACTCTTCGGAAGATAACCCGAGTAATTCCCGAGCTGAAACTGCGGCTTGCTCTTCTGGGTGTGAATCTTGAATCTCTGTAGCACTACCCGAGCGGCCTCCTTCCTGAGACCGCGGATAGCCTTCTTATTTTGGCCCTTTGCGACTTTCACTCTTGGGGGCGGTCCGAAACTGACCTCGGACCACCCGGTCTGGTTTACCCTGAGCTGAGGGCAACCGATCCTGGAACTCAGCGGCCTGACCCAGCAGTTCGCCCGGTCCGAGAGTGATCAAACCCGAGAAGCGGTTTTCCGGGTAAACATAATCCCCGCATATTTTCAAATCTCAAGAGGATTTCGAAAATATTAACTTTAACCGGGAGACCGCTCCGACTTGCCCTGAATTCTATAAGAGAGCCAGAGAACTCACTCTGCAGAGTTTTTCCTGAAATCTCGAGATATTGCTCGCCAGCTGCGGTTGGAATTTCTAAGACCGGTAATTCTTCGATCATGGACTTCTTGGACGTTAGACCGTGTGGATCCCGCCGGAGATCAGAAAAAAGGGGAAGGTAAAAGGCGTGATCTAACTGAGAGATCGCAGAAGGAAAAGGAACAACAGGACCGGAAAGACCGGAAAAAGAGAAAAAGGGCCGAGAAAGCCGCGGCGGATAATTCCAAGTCCGTAGTAGGCTCAGCAGTCCGCAAGACTCCTACGGAGCCCGCAGCGGACAGTTCCGGGCTCCCCCCCAGCGATCTTGGCCAACTGGCTGCTAGCCCGCTGAACAAAGGGAAGGCCGCCCCTTCTGGAAAAGCTGACTCCAATAGCCCTTCGAAGAAGGTCGGCGAGGCCGACTCGTTCGACATGGAAATCACCCCGTCCGGGAACCCCCATTTGCTAGTCCGAGACTTGGGGGAGGAGGCGATTAATTCTCCAAGGCCGGGCGAGCTGAGTGCCCCTTTGTCCGTGGATGACTACCCCAGTCCCTCCAAAGAGGTTAGCCCAGTTCCGGGTAAGAAAGAGAGGAAGAGGAAGAAGACCGAGTCAGTGACCGAGCGAATAACCAAGAGGGTCCAAAAGCTAGCCTCCAAGGAAAGGGCGGCCTTCAAGAAACCGGCCGAATCCCTCCTCCAGACCAACTCGCGGTTAAAAGAAGAGCTTGGCCTAACGACCCCTCCACCCGCTAAGGTAAATGACTCTCCTGCTACCCCTGATGTGAAACCGGGCGACCTGCCTCCGGACTCGGCGAGTAGCTTATCACTCAATGGGATCTTTCAGGATATGGACGAGCTGATGGGGCGAGATAAGCTTCTTGACAGCCCGATGTCTTCAAAGTTAGTTGTTTCCACCACAGACAACACAGCCCATCCCGAGGAGACCGCTCGGGCGGAGGTCGAAGAGCGGGAAGCTGCTGCCCGGACCGCTCTGGAGGTCGAAAAGCAAGAAGCTGCTGCTCGGGCCGCTCTGGAGGTCGAAGAGAGAGCGAGGGAACTCGGAGAAGTGCTGAGAGTGCAGGCGGGGGTCCCCTCGGTGATGACCGGTGAGGAGATAATGATGGCGAAGAAGGAAGGAGCGGAGCGGGTTTTGAACAAGCCGCTGCGGCCTGATCCTTTCGTACCAGGTAAGCATCCCACGGATTATAAAGCTGTCTGCTTCTTCATCCCGCGGCCTTGTCATAACAAGTTACTCTGGCAAGGCGGCCTGTGCGCCCGGATATTGATCTTACATTTATGTTCATTTTGTATTTTTATGGCGTTGTATGCTCCTGCTTCTTATAACCCGAGTGGCCTCTTGCAGATAGCGAGGAACAGATTGTAACGCCGGGCGACCTTGAGGCCAGCCTGCCTCCATTACTCCCCCCACTATCAACCGATGCGACGATTTCGCAAGGAGGGCCGCAACTTTTTGATCGTCTTGAGGAGGATCTGGTGAATCTGAGGGCCCGCTTGAAGGAGGTGGAAGATCGGGAGGCCGGTACTCGGATTGCTCTGGAGGCCGAGAGAATGGCGAGGGGGAAGACTGAAGAGACGCTGAAGGCTCAGCTTGAGACCGCGCGAGCTACGGTGGAGGCCGAGAAGAGAGCAAGGGTGGCGCAAGTCGTCATTCTGACCGCTCAGCTTGAGAAGGAGAAGCGAATATCGGCTAAGTTCGAGGAAGACTCGAAATATTATCAAGACAAATTCCTGCGGTTAACCAGGGAAGTCACTGCGGGCCGGCGAGGTATGAATGATGGGATGCAGATTGTTAGCCGCCCGACTGTTGGGGCGGGCTCAAACCCTCCCCCGGCTCGGGCGGCTGATCCTATGATTGATGAGGCCACCGCAACCCCTCGCATGATTCCCGCTACGCGGGTTGAAAGGGATGCCGGGCGGCTTCATAGCACAATCAACCATCTCCATTATCATACCAGCCAGATTTATTCTCTTTTGAACACCACCAGCGACCAGGTCGCGCGACTTCACAGGGAAGATGTCTCCCCAGAACGCCGTCAGTCGTGAACGGCTTTTGAGAACAATTTGTATTGTAAATGCGGCTTGTTGATTCGGCCTCTGTTTGAATAATGCTTCTTTTTTATCTTATCTTTTATTTGAACAACCCGTGCGGGTTCTTTATTTTAGCCGCTGTGTTTGTGTTGTATCTCTTTCGTGCCTCATTCGAACTGATTTCAGGTCGCACGATCTGTGTTGTGTGCTTGCTTTTATTTCCTTTGCTTCTTCTATTTTTCTGGTGAATCTAACCATGCAGGCAATTGACCGCGCGGTTAGAAATGTATAGCCGTAGCATAATTTTACTATTTGCAGATCATAAAAATCTATAAGTAGGGATTCTTCGAAGTCATTTTTACGATTTCCAGATGGCGCGATCTAAGATCATGTCGCAGCGGCCTGTTAAGGTTAAAGCCGTTCGAGCGGATGCGGTCTTAGCCTTTCATTCGGCGGACCACCCAGAGTGCCGACTCACCCAGAGCGAACTGGATGAATTCATCGCAAAACACATGGCAGGGAGTAATCTGCTCGCGCGGCTCCCTTTGCGCGACGAGCGGATTAACTCTTCCAATCCGCACCAAATAGCCGTCCCGGTCGACCACTTCGAATATGGCTTCAAATTTCCGCTACCACTTGAAGTCATAGCCATCTTCGACCATTACGGGGTTGTACCCGGCCAACTTCCACCGAACTCCATCGCCTCCATATATAGTTTCATATCTTACCTCCGGTTCGAGCGAACCAGTTTTTCTCTTGACCTTTTCAGGAAGTTCTTCTCGGTGCGAGCTGTCTCCGCCATGGGGACTTCAACTTTCAGGGGGCATCTTTACTTTGGATGCCACGGACTAAAAATTGTCAATCTGGCGAACAAGGTCTCGGACTGGTCGGAGCGGTTCGTGATGCTCGAAGGCAACTTCGGGCTGTTGCAAACCAACCCGCAAGTTCGGGGGGAAGAGGCCTTCCAGATCCCTCAGGTTGGACAGATCGAGAAGGACACCTTCGCTTTCCTTGAGAACGAGCGGTTGGACATCAATCATTACATCCCGCTGTTCTCAGAGCTAGAGGATGTCCTTCCCGAGCACAGTAAGTTTTTCTAGACCGCTTGCATATGACCGCGCGGACTGCTTTGTTAAAACTTCTCATTTTGCCTTGCAGCTGCCCGCATCGTCCCTGCGAACAAGTCGGTCACTCCGGTCGTCCCGGTTTTGACCCAGAGGGAGAAGAGGCAGCGGCGAAACAGGTCGCCATCATCAGAGGAAGAGGGCCCGGCGTCCTCTGATGAATATGAGCTCCTTCGTTCCTGCGGAAACCCGCCCGACCTGCAGGGCAACCCGACTGTCCTCTGGCATAGGGATGGGAGCCGCATCCGGGTGTCCACCGCACTTCCCGCATGGGGAAGTGACAAAATCAACCGCCATGCGCTAGCCGCCGGGGCCGCTATGTATGGCCGAAAGACTTTGAGGAAACTGAGGAAGACCGCGGAAGAAGAGCTTCCCCGGCTAGCGGCTCAAGCCGGCGCATGGGGGTTTGCGGCCAATCACTTCATGGCCTTGTCGCACAGGCGGCTGTTTTCTGTCCAGAAACTTCTGGAGAAAAAATACGAGGAGCAGGTCGCGGAGAATGCGCGGCTTCAAGAAGAGAATGCGCGGCTTCAAGAAGTCGTAGCGGTGAGTTTGACAATTGACGACATGGCTTCTTTTATTCAGACCGAGCGACCTGACTTATTATGTTCCTTTTTTTCTTTTTTGTAGAAACAATATGAGATGACCAACCCGGCCTTCCAAGACGAGGTGTTGCCTCACGTGGCCCAAGGGATCAACAAAGCTTTGGGCCTTATGGAAGACCGGGGCGGTCTGTGCGAAGGGTTCGGGGGTACAACCTTCTCCGACCTCTTCCCTGCCCTGAAGGTTCAGCTTGATGAGATCAGCCGAAGGCAGAAGGGAAAAGCCAAAGTAGGTGAAGAAGCTGAAGCCGACGCGGGCAGGGAGATCGTACTCCATCAAGGAGGCGATAGAAGCGGTGAAGTCGCTGAGGAGGTCGACGCGGATGATGATGCTGATGATGGTGATGATGACGACAGCTTGTCCTCCGGAACAACTGGCTCTGCTAGCAAGACCGGGCGGTCAAGTGGTAGCGATTCATCGGACTACTCTTCCACGTCAAGTGAAGGCTATTCGCCCGACGTCAATGTGGACTCGATTTCTCCTGTCAAGAAGAAGAGGAAGTCGGCAGAATAGTGTCTTTTGCTTTTAACTTCATTTTTGTACAACCGCCGGTCTTTTTTGTTAGTCGGGCGGTTAACCTTTTGTCAAAAATATTTAAAGAAATGAATAGAAATTTTACCTGTTTGATCGATCTTTCAGTATTACTTACTTGTGGCTGATGTCTTGTTTCTTTTCTTTCTTTTCACCTTTTGCTCTTTATGCTCTAGCCGTGCGGTTACTCTGATCTCAGTATAAGTGATGATTTGATGATCTTGGGCGATCTATGTTCGAACCGTGCGATTGCTCGTTTAGGTCTCAACACGCCTCATTTCTGATAACATGAACCATAACATATAGACTCATGCGACTATAATATAGACCGGGCGGCTTCTTTTTATTCAGATATATTTTATCCTTTGCCGATGTAAATATCGAATCATAACTTTTTGCTTTAAGAAGTAGTTCAACTCGATCGATTGAAGAATAATCCGGGCGATCAGATATTTAGATCTTGAGATATCCAATCCAATTAACTATAAGAGATATGTAATGGTCGCCCGGTTAGAATACAAACCTGAGCAATATATCCAGATCCAGTAATATCCAATTAATAGAACGGAGGGACGAATAAACCCGACCGGTCAGAACACGATCCGGGCAATAATATAATTAGCTCAATAAATGTCCAATTTATAATGGATGGACGAACCCGCCCGGTTAGAATATAACCCGGACAGCCATATAATTGTCCATGAATGCCCAGCCTATAAAAGATTGTCAGTACCGCCCGGTTAGAATATAACCCGGGTGACCATATAATTTATACAGAAATATCCTGACTTATACACAATCAGACCGTTCGGTTTGAAAGTTCAGACCGCCCGGTTTAGTTATCACAACCCTTTATTAGGGTAGAGGAACACCTGTACCTGTTTTAATAACACCTTCCCCGAATGGTTTCATACAAAAAGCCACATGAGATGAATACTTTTCCTGTAAAGAAAAAGGATAATCTACAGGCTCAGATGACCAAGTGGGCAGGTGGGCCTTGGCGGCGAACATTGCTTTCCTCAAGTGGTCATAAGAGCCGTAGAAATAAAGAGAAACAAGTACAGACCCAGATGACCAAGTGGGCAGGTGGGCCTAGGCGGCGAACATTGCTTTCCTCAAGTGGTCATAAGGGCTGTAAGCGACTCGACTGCTCTCTTGCCTAGGGCTACAAGCCGAGTTGATCAATTGGGCAGGTGGGCCTAGGCGGCGAACATTGCTTTCCTCAGAGAGATCAACTCAGTTGTGGGTCCCGCTTAGGCATCGCTTGAGAGTTCCTTGGAGTATTCGATAGTCACAGACTAAGATGATCAGTTGGGCAGGTGTGGTTATGCCGCGGGGGCTATATTGACATTGCTTTCCTCAGAAGGATCATCGAAGCTGTAATTATATCCCCCTCGGGGCATGATAGAGCCAACATTCACCTAGACCTCCCTTGATGCAGGGGTGTGTCGGATATCAGCCGGGATCCAAGGTTCTGAAGACCACCGCACGGGAATTGGCAAGCTACCACTACACGTGTGCGAAAACTCCCCGCTACACATGATCTTCATGGTTTTACGCTAATGACTACAATCCGAGGGGGTTCGAGCAGAACTTGGCGATGTCTCCGCGGTTCAGTGAGTTTGATATATGAGAACATGCAGAAAAGAAACATCAGACATGGAGAAGTGTCAGTATGGAGCTTCTTATTAAAATATCTCAAGCAACTGCAGAAAAGTAAGGAAGACATTTCAAGGATAGAACCGTTTGAGGTCGTCGCCACTCCAGGTGCGCGGGATGTCTTCTCCTTCACTTGTCTGGAGGCGATAAGCCCCACTTTTTAATGCCTCCTTGACGATGAAAGGTCCTGCCCAATTATGATTTAACTTCCCGATATTACCTGCTCGAGCTGCTGCATCAACCTTTTTTAGTACGACGTCGCCAACCGTGAAATGCTTTACCTTGACATTTTTGTCGAAGTATTTCGCCATCCTCCTTTTAACTTCTTCTTGTCTAATTGTTGCCTCATCCTGAAGTTCTTCGATTAGATCCAAACTGTATTTGATAGCCTCGTCATTGCATTCTATCCATGCTTCTCCTCCTTCTTTTCCGTACACAACTCTTGGAGTGGCCACTTCAAACTCCACAGGAACAACAGCCTCCGAGCCATGAGATAGTTTGAACGGTGTTTCCCCTGTAGCTGAAGATGGAGTAGTACGAAGGGTCCAAAGGATGGAAGGAAGTTGATCTGCCCAGTTTCCCTTCTGATTCCAAACCTTTTTCATCAAGAGCTGCTGGATTCGTCTGTTGGCTGCTTCTGCCTGGCCATTGGTCCTTGGATGATGTACTGAGGAGAACCGCAGGTCAATTCCGACCTGGTCGCAGAATTTTATCATCTCAGGATTATTGAATTGTGGACCATTATCAGTGACGATTGCCAGCGGAATTCCGTGTCGACAGACAATTTCTCCCCAGATGAAGTTCCTGATGATTTGGGTAGTAGTTCTTGCCAGTGCCTTAGCCTCGATCCATTTGCTGAAGTAGTCAATCATCACTATGATAAAGCGACGCTGACCGCTGGCCATTGGAAAGGGCCCGATGAGATCCATCCCCCAAACCGCAAAGGGCCAGGGTGCCGTTATTGACCTAAGCGACTGAGCGGGCAGGTGCTGAAGAGGAGCGAACTTTTGGCACTGCACACACCTCCTGGCAAATGCTTCAGCATCCTTTCTCATGGTCGGCCAAAAATATCCCTGCCGCAGAATCCTCTTTTCTAAGGTTCTTGCCCCTGAATGGCTACCACACTCCCCAGAGTGAACTTCCTGGAGTACGATAGGGATTTCTTCTTCCGAAACACATCGTGCTGAGGGGGAAATCAAAGTTTTTCTGTAGAGTATTCCTGCTATCAGATAATAATATGCCGCCTTCCTTTTGAATCTTCTCCGATCTTTGATGGAATGGTGAAACTCTCCTTTTGATAGAAACAACTCATAAGGATCCTTCCATGAAGGATTATGATCAATCTGCATGAGTTCTGCCTCGTCTATTGCCGGATGAAAAAGTTCAAAGGTCACTCCCCCTGATGGAAGACCGAACTTCGACAATTCATCTGCCTCCTCATTTTGCGTTCTTGGGATGTGCTCGATAATAAATGACTTGAATCTTCCGATTTCCTTTTTGGCTAATAGCAGATACTTTCGCAGAATCGGCTCCCTTGTCTCATAATTTCCCAAGACTTGAGAAGCCATCACCAATGAATCAGTTCTAACATGCACATATTCTATACCCAACTCTTTCGCGAGCCTTAACCCAGCCAGAAGTGCTTCATACTCTGCCTGGTTATTCGTAACTGGGAAGAAGAACTTGATAGCTTGCTCCAGCCTGATGCCATTTGGACTGATCAACACTACTCCGGCTCCCACGGAGTTTTTGCCAGAAGCCCCATCCACATAAATGACCCAAGCCAGAGGAGATTGTACCGCCTGTTCTGGATTAAGCTCTGTTGTATCTACCAGGAAGTCTGCCAGGATTTGTGCTTTGATTGCTGTTCGGGGGATATATGATATCTCAAATTCGCTTAGTTCAATAGCCCATTTTGCCAACCTCCCTGAATGATCTGGCTTTTCAAGAATACTCTTTAGAGGATGATCTGTAACAACTTGGATGGAATGAGCCTAAAAATAAGGGCGAATCCTTCGCGCAGACATAACCAAAGCCAAGGCCAGTTTCTCAAGGATCGAATATCTGGTTTCGGCATCTTTAAGGATGTGGCTGACATAGTATATTGGAAACTGCCTCCTCTTCTCTTCCCGAACAAGGACAGAACTCACCGCTTCTGGTCCGACTCCTAGATACAAGAATAGCTCTTCCCCCTCACGGGGACTTTGGAGTAGTGGAGTCGAAGTTAACTGTCACTTTAGTTGCTCGAAAGCCTCGTTACATTCCTCGCTCCATTCGAACTTTGATCCCTTTCGCAATGTTTTAAAGAATGGGGCATTTTTATCTCCGGATTTAGAGATAAACCTGCTCAATCCTGCCAATCTTCCCCCAAGTTGTTGAACTTCTTTAGTATTTCGAGGAGGGGTCATATCAAGGATGGCCTTCACCTTATCTGGATTTGGTGCAAGGCCATCAGGAGTCAGAAGATGTCCAAGAAATTTTCCTTTATTCGCCCCGAACACACATTTTAATGGGTTCAATTTTAACTTGAACCTCCGTAGAGTAGCGAACATCTCTACGAGGTCTTTCAAGTGTAATGAGAAAGTTTTACTTTTGAGAAGAAGGTCATCAACGTAAACTTCGAGATTCCTGCCCTTTTGATGTTTAAAGATGGTATCCATCATTCTTTGATATGTTGCACCCGCGTTTTTAAGACCAAAGGGCATTACGAGATAGCAGTAACACCCATCGTTTGTGATAAATGAGGTATGCGGGATGTCAGGCTTGTGCATTTTAATTTGATGATACCCGGAGAAGGCATCGAGGAAACTCATAAAACCATACCCAACCGCGGAATCAACTAAAACATCTATCCGAGGCAAAGGGTAACAATCTTTAGGGCACGCTCTATTAAGTTTGGTGAAGTCTACGCACATGAGCCACTTCCCACCAGATTTTTTAACCATTACAACGTTCGACATCCACGTGGGATATTGAATTTCAGAAATGAAACCCGCGTTTAGGAGTTTGGAAACCTCCTCTCTGATGGGCAACGCCAGCTTGGTCGCCACTTCTCTCTTCTTTTGTTGGACGGGCTTGAACTCAGGAGATACGTTTAGATGATGACAAGCCACGTCTGGATCCACTCCAGGCATATCCTCCGCTGACCAAGCGAAGATATCCAGATTCCCCAATAGGCAAGAGATTAGCTCCACTTTCTCCTCCTCTGATAACTCAGCGTTAATGACCAGCTTCTTTTCTGCCCCTTCAGCGATAGGAACATCTTGAGTCACTTGGGCAGGTTCCAAGTGAGCCCCTTCTCGATCTTTTCCTTCCTCGGCGGCCTCTGGAGACTCAGCCACCTCCAGCACCTTATCCGTGATCTTGGGAAGCGGAATGTCAGTGACCATGTTGACAGTTCGGACGTAGCACTCCCGAGCTACTTTGGGGTTGCTCCTAACCCGATATTGTTTTCCTTCAGCAGCAAACTTGAGGGCAAGATGAAAGGTGGACACTACCGCCCTATACGCATTGAGAATCGGCCTCCCGAAGATGGCGCAGTAGTTACTTGGAGCATCTACTACCACAAAATTGATCAATTTTATCACTCCTCCGAGAGAGACCAGGAGCTTCACTGAACCCTCTACTTCCTTCTTCTCCCCAGAAAAACCGTAGAGGGGCCCATCGGTGGGAAGCAAATGCTTTCCAGTCTTCAGGGCTTCGAAAGTTGGGCGGAAAAGGAGATTGACGGAGCTGCCAGTATCAATCAGAATCTTGTGGACGGTATAGTTTTCAATGACGGCCCTGATAACCACCGCATCATCGAAAGGATTAGCATTGGGGGGAAGGTCATCCTGACCAAACGTGACAATAGTGCTTTCGGGAGGAGAGCTTGTAGTGGCCGCCACTTCCTGCTTTAGAACTCTCGCAATGCTGGATTTGCGAGATGATTCTGCTCCAGCTCCCCCATGGATACAATAGATGTCCCCTAAGGGGCCCACATCATTGACTTCGATGCATTTGGTAGAAGGATGGATATCGCCATAATAGCCAGCTTCCTCGACGTCGGCGCATTCCCAGGTTACTTCTACTGTTTCCTTCTCCTTCTTCTTCTCGGTAGTTGGCTCAGCAGTTTTATCTTTCCGAATTAGACCCCGGAGCTTTCCTTCTCCCAGAAGTCTTTCTATGAGCAAACGAAGGGCCCGACAGTCTTCAGTTAAATGCCCCCCTTCTTTGTGATATTCGCAATAAAGGTTCGGATTCCGATTACGAATATCCGACTTCAGGGGAGCAGGCTTTTTGAAATCTGGCCTCTTTTGCAGAATCTGGACTACCTCGTCCATGGTGACATTTAGGGGAGTGAATGAGTCTTGCGAATCATCGTATTGGGTTGATGGAATGATTGGAGGTGGCTGCGCGGCATACTGTGGTAAATATACCGGCATGATTTGTGGAAGGGGAGCGGATGGAGCGGGAGCGATGGCCAACGGTGGCTTCTGATCTTGAAACCGCTGATGGCCCATAAATGGTTGCTTGTTTTTGTAGTTCCTCCCCCTTTGGGAGCGGGGTTCGAAGTGAGACTGATTCGGTGGTGGATGACGGAAGGATGAATTTGATGACTCCTTGTCGCTTTCCAGCTTTGCGACGTAGTCTGGATTGCTCTTCTCTCCTCTGATAAACATATTTGCCAAACTTATCATCTCTTGATAAGTCTTAGGCTCCCTTATATTTGCTTCAAATTTTAGGGGGCCCTCCCTTAGGCCATGGATGAAGATACTCGGTCTTGAGGAACCACTATAAATCTTTGACTTCTTTCTATGCTGTGTTCTTAATTTTCAAATCCATACACTAGGATACTCATAGACATAGACTCAAAAGAAAGAGGGTAAAGAGTTTATAAAATACCTATTCACCCCCCCCCCCCCCCCCCCCCCCCCCTCTAGGTGATTTGACAACATCCATAACTAACAAGTGGTATCAGAGGGAGGTTGTTCAAAGAAAGCCTAACAGCTTGAACAGATTTGCCCTTGAGTGTGTCAAACCATCAACTCAAAAAGATTAAAGTCTCATAAAGAAAATGAGGATATCTGATACTAAGAAGTTCAGATCTCTAAGTGATAGCAGTTGCAACACCTCTTATTCTAAAGAAGATGATGGATAGGGCTAAATGAGAGGAATTAGAGCACCCATGACTCTGTCTGACAGTGAATCTGAGGATGAAGAAGGATCTGTGGCTAGAGAAGGGATAAGAGCACCACTCACTCTCTCAGATTATGACTCTGAGGATGAGGAGCTCTATGGATTGGTTGCTTCATCAAATGAAGAAATTCATGATGGTTCACATCCTGCTCAGGTATGCACTACTCATATATTTCCAGTACCTACTTCATTTAAAAAGACGAAGATTACACCAGATGATTGCTCATCATCTAAAAAAGATGCAGAAGTCTGCTCATCATGCAATAATGAGAACCATGCTAAACTAATAGAACAGCTTGGCACTCTCTTGGCCGCTCTTGTAACGAGCAAAAAATTGGTCAAATATCAAGGTGAGGACATTAGAATCCTCAGGCCCTTCAGATCTCGAATTGATGAGATGATTAAGGAGGAGATTAGATTGTCCAATTAACTCTTTTTTCTTTAGAAGAAATCGGATGCTCAGGATTGGACAATCAAGTCTCTAGAGAAGAAGCTTATAGCAGAGAGAAATCTTGTGACTAGCTTCTCTAGGACCAAAACAGCTCTCCCTATTATAGACTGCTTCTCCACTCAAGACTGAGGAGGAAAGGGATATAATAAGGAAGTTGGAGAGACTTCCCAAGCTAGAACTGTCATTCAAAAAGTTGTCTCTCCACAAGCACCATCAACCAAACAGAAGGGAAGGCTTTGCCTCAAAAACCTATTCCCAAAGAAAGATCATTGATTGTGCATCCAATTCCAAAATCAAGGCACAATCACATGATCAGTAGAAATGAATGATGCAAATCATCCTGCTCATCTAGTCACCTATACCCCACTCAGAAGGTGACTCGGAAGAGGAGGTACAATAGATTTGGGTGTTGGTGTTATGGCAAGGTTGGGCACTTTGCTATAGATTGTTGGTTCAACCCAACAGTGCCTAAAGCAAGGTATGAGAAGCCAGTCAGTGGTGTGACTGCAAAAGCTGCAGTAAGTTGAGAGATTTCGTATTGTACTAATAGGAACCTAGGACCCAAATTAATTTGCATCCTAAGGGATATTAAATCTCTTTCTTGCAGGTTTGTCCAAGTAGCCAACCAAATGTCAATATGGTCAATGGAAAATAAGTAATCCAGTATAAATCTGGAATAAGAAGAAATTTATCTCAAGCAAAGGTATCATACTTGACATATTTATTGGATCTCACAATTAGTCCAATAACCCAGGTATGTGTCCTTTCATAATTTAAAGTTAGGAATCTTCAAATAAATCACATGTTTAGAAATAGAGTAAAACACACATTTTCTCTAAGTCATCATATGAAGAAGAATGGCCTCTCAACTCTGGAAAGAAAAGAAGAAGGGAACTAAATGTGAGTTTAGTTCTGCAACAAAGTGAAGCAGCATGTCAAATCCAAAACACCATACAAAAACTGAGGTTGATGGATGACAGTACATGAAGACTTGTCTGCCAGAAAGAGTAGTGCAACAGTTAAGGGGGAGACTCATGTTGAGACATCAACACAAGAATCTATGATGCCAATCAGGGATGAGACTGTTATTGAGGGGAAGTGCTCAACAGGAAGATGGGAGTGCCTCTGCACTACTCCAAGAGGCTATACTCTAAGTTGTTGGACTGGTGGGATAGGTCTATATCCAAAGGACCTATAGCTACTTCTTTAGTTCAGTAGAAGAAGTCAAAGAAGGTTGCCAAGGCAGTGGCCTCAGAGGAGGAGGAGGAGTCCTCCAGTAGCTCTGAGGAAGGAAGAGCACCATCCCAACAGAACCCTGATCAGATTGAGGGGGAGATGTCTCTGCATCAAGATATCCTAGAGAAGGAAGCTGAACCTGCTAACACAGAGGTGGCTGAATATAGGAGAAGTCCAATCCTGGACAGTGATCCAGTTGAGGGGGAGTTCCATCTTGGGAGCTTAGCCCAAGATTCTACAATGATTGAGGGGGAGATATCTCTATATCCAAAAATCTCAGGGAAAGAAGCTAAATCCGCTGACACTAAAGATGCTATGCAAGAAGCTTAAAGATGCTACAAGATGAATGTTGAAGACACCATCCTCAAAAAGTGTGGACACTCCACTACAACAAAGACATCCGACAAATATGAATATGAAAAGAGGAGCATGATTAAGAGAAGCAAAAGGTGTCAACTGAAGCAGAAGGAGTGAAGGATAATGCTGCTGCTTATAATGATAATCACAATAAAGCTTCTGTGCAACTGAACAATGCTGCAGTGAGAAGGAGCATACAAGGATCCCTGTAAGAATAAGATGGATCCATCCTCCCCATCTGCTAAGAAACCCAATTCTCCCAAGTATGATAGTCTAGAAAATCAAGAGCAGAAGGATCAAAGGAAGGAGAAAGGTGCATAGAATAAAAGGAAATGAACTGACTCATGTGATAGCTGAAAGCAAATGTGGTTGAAATTCCATTTTGAAGGCATTTAGCATAACTGTAAAATGACAATAAAGTAGTGACACTCTTAAATGTGCAACTACCTATGCATATGAATGTGAAGCTAACATGTAACACACTGATGTTGCAAAAGAACAAACAAATACAATATCGTTGAGTCTACAAAATGATATCGTCGTTACAACAGTGTGTGTCGTCGAAATGATATTTGTATCGTCGAAATAACTCTATGACTTTGGCATAACGTCATGACGATACCTAAGTCTCTACTCGATAAATCAGAATTCTGAAATAAATCAATCACGCCATTTAATCTAATTTAATTAAACATTTAACAAGTGGCACTTTGCCTCCCACACCATAAGTTATAAGTAGGGCCAGATGTCTTGAATTAAAAAGCACTTGCTACATTTGCCATAAAAATCCATCGTGTACTCCTTGACTTTGATGAGTAAACAAGTTGGTATCGGTGAACCCTCCCCTGATTAATCAAGAAATGGCACCTAAGAAGGAAGGATATCTCGTTGAAGGAAGTGAAGTAGTAAGGAATGGCTTCACGAAGGCTCCAGAAGAAATCCAAAGAACAATAAGACTACTCGACACCGTTAGCTTGGAGTTCGTTTTTTCAGAATTAATAGTAATAATGAAAAGGGAAGTTCTGGAATTCTATTCGAATGCCAAGGGTGGCTCTAAGGTAACATCTATCAAAAGTCTGGCCAATGGGATAAAAGTTAAGGTAACTCCAAGGAGATTTGCAAAGGTTATGCAGCTGCCAACCTTTGCCAAAGAGGAGGAGAATGAAGAGGTCACCCAGGAGGACCTTGATAAAGCTCTGGCATGGTGTGAGAATTCCAGGAAGGCTTATGGGTCTCTGGAAAGGAAGAACTTTAATCAGCAAGGAAAGCTACTGGCTGACATAGTGGGAAAGGCCCTTCTCTGCAAGGTAGGGTCTCATGACAAAATATCCAAACAGAAGGTTGAGATAATGACCAGGATAATCCTAAGAAAGAAAACAAATTGGGCTCAGATCATTTTCAAGAGAATATAAGAGAGTTTTCAAGTGCCCAGTCTGGGAAGAATACTGTCTCGTTATCTGCAGCTATCCTATACTTAAAACTTCAATAAGCAATTTGGAGTGAAAATCCATCATATGAGAAGAATGGATATCAAGGTACTGGAGAGGTGGCAAAAGGTCATAACAAGGTCTCCCAAGAGGTCGCAGGCTGAAGTGAATATTGTTGTGAAAAACCCCTTTGATTTAACTTAACAAATTACATAAAAGTGATTTTATCTCTTAAGATTGAGTTATCCATTGTATAGTGAGGGTAATCTGGTCATTAGTTGTCTTAGAATCTTGCACTCAACCTAGGGTGTCAAGACCACATCAAAAGAAGCATAATTTGGACAAAGTTAACATTTGCGTCGAATAGAATTTGACGCAACATCGAGTTAATGTTGACGCTACTCTGACTAGAAGTTCAAGTGGTTCACCCACCTATCGAAGTAATTAAAGTCGACGTTATGTCGAATAGATATCGACGTAGAGGCCATAAACCTGTAGAAGTACTTTGAGAAGTCGATGCAGCTTCTACTTCAACTCAGCGCAAAAGGAAGTATCTGTCGAAGCCATTTAAATACGACGCAACATCGACTTCATCTCGACGCAGATAATGAAGTTCAGAGCCATGCCATATACACAACATTTATGTCGATAAGGTATCCATGCAACATTGACTAGCAGAGTTCAATCAGAGCAAGGATGAATTCAAAGTTGCTCCTACAAGAACTCGAAGTTGCGTCAATAAGAACTCGACGCTACGTCGAATACAATCTGAAAAGGGAAACCTTTTCAGCTGTCATTTTGGACCCTCTCTCATGGCCCACCTCACTCAAGACCGTTCTCCAACGGCTCATTAATTACCTCAAATAGAAAGAAGAACTAAAAGAGGACAAAAAACTTTCTTGGAAACATGCATAATGTTGGTGAATGGGTCGGGAATTAAAGAAGGAAAGAAAGAGATTGTCCAGAGCAGAATACCTTTTCAGGTCTTACTAGAAAGGAAAACAAATTCAAATCTGAAGGTGGACAATAAAAGGCAAGAGAAGAAAGAGAAGGGAAGAGCACTCATCACAATTGACAATATTGTTCTATTGGGTTTCCTCTTCTTCTTCCTCAGGAACCCTAATAGAGCATACAAAGAGAAGAATCAACTACTGCTCTCCATCTCATAGAACAAAGGATCTGAAAGCTGCTCTTCATCACAATCATATAGCAGCAAAGATCTCAATCAGTGGAAACAGAAAGGATCTGACATCCATAGCTCCTGCAATACAACACTATCATAAGCAGAAGTTAATCAAGAGCACATCCAGTGAAAGATTCAAGAAGTTGTTCTTCATACAGCCTTCATATGAATTCTGAAAACAGAATTCTTACTCTTCTCACCTTCTTTCTTTCTCCTTCTCATTCCCTGTAAAAGAGTTTTGAGAATCCCTCTTCCAAAGGATTCAGTGGTTCAAGATCTCCTTATCAAAAGATCTGGTGGTTCAAGATCACCTTATCAAAAGATCTGGTGGTTCATGATCTCCTTGTCAATAGATCAGTGGTTCTAAGAGTCTCCTTACCAAAAGACTCAGGCATAGTTAGTGCATTCCTACCAGGTGGTAGAAGAGGGGAGTACCCACATTTTGGGGAACCTCTATAAAAATCTGTGTAAGACCCCCTTTTTTTTTAAAACCCAGGTCTTATGCCCTGGACCGCCGCTTTGCGGTGACACCCTCACTCGGGAAGGTCGCCACTACAAAATGCCGATCCTGCTGGCCATATCTATCACAATTGAAGAAAAGTATACAATTGATTAACTAGAAATCAAGTCCACATCACATGAATATAATATCTCAAAATAGAAGAGGTCCATATGGAATAATTGAATAAAAGATAACAGTAGAAATAAAGGGCTCATGCCCTGTACATCAATTCCTCACTACAATTTCACTCGTGGAATCATAATCTACTAATCACTCACTGATCCTGAAACTGGTGCTCCTGTATTAGACTGGCCAACCTCCATCTGCACCGGCCTCTAGTGCTGCTACGTCTTTTCGATCCCCAAAAATGATATGGTCCATGACTATTAGTCAAAAAGACTAAGCCTTATTTTCCCCAACCCTCCCCCAATGGCTCCTAGGCACCGTGCGGGAGGATGAAGCGGAGGACAGCAAGGGGTATAAAACAAAGCAGATGACGACAGATCTTGTCTATAGGAAATGACTGCAACTACACATGTGTATATAAATAATTGAAGCAGTAATAGAGCATGGTAAAGAGAAAGTAAAGAACAGTAAGTAAAGATAAGTACACAATAGAAATGTAACCATTGATTTATAGGAATGCCCATACAAACCTATAGACCAAGGGGTCGTTTAGCAGGGCCTATCATATAAAAAGTCTCATAACCAATTTATACGATAGGGATAGGGGTTGAAATGCAATGCTTATGCCATGACATGCAGAGTTATGCAGTTTAATGATATGTTCATACAAGTGCAACTCACACACTTTGTAAGACCCCAAAATACATGTGCATGCAAAAATACCAAAAATGAAAATATAGTGAAGGCAGGGAGCTATAGCGCCAGGCGCTAGCTCTAGCGCCGGCGGTAGTGGCTCCGAGCGGTACCGACTCAAGGCTAGCGCCAGGCGCTAGCACTAGCGCCGGTGGTAGCGGGAAAATTACATATAGCTCGAAATCCGACTCTTCAGCTCATATTTTCTGAAATCCTCTCAAGAGCTGAGGGCAGAGGGTTGGGAGCAAGGAGGGAGATCCGTTGGCGTTGCGCTTTCGTCGTGCCAGAAGGGAGATAGCATCTGTGTGCTTGTGCCACCACAGATTCCAGCCAATCCAATCCCCTCTCAAGTCTATGGCGCCAAAACGACCAGCGAGGGTAACGAATCTCCTCCCTAATCCTTGGACATGTACGTCCTTTGATTTGCATGCGTTTTGGAAGACTTCTACTAATTAGTAGATCGGATCTTCCGGTGGGATGAAGTTATTCCCCCACAAATTGCATATAGAGTCCGGAACGGTAGTACGGGCATAGGCATGCTGTGTGAAACCCATCTGGACAGATCGAGCCGGATTGGTGATGTTTAAAGTGCCGGAAATAATTCCGTGTAAGTGCTGTGATTCGGGTTATGTGTACTGTTTTGTACAGAAAAAGGGTCCTGGAGGTGTTTCCCAGGCAATACCCGAAATTGGTGACAGAACTGAGTTCTATCACTAGCGCCGGGCGCTAGCGTTAGCGCCGGCAGTAGCTCCAGGTGAGCTACCAGTGTTGATGTCTGGAGGTGTATTCCCAGAGGTAGCAGGGTTGACTTCTGTTACCAGTGCCGGGCAGAACTGGGTCCTATTGCTAGCGCCCGGCACTAGTGCTAGCGCCGGCGGTAGCGCCCAGCACGCAATTTGTGTGATTCAGTGTTACCCAATGTCCTGGGGACTGGATATATAGCAGATAAAGCTGTGGAATTTGCAAAGCCCAGCTTTAAGTGTCGGGCACAAGGTGACGCTTACCCGTATCGTGTAGAGTTGAATCGCGATAATTGAGCACGGGCCTAGCTGATCCGAACCCGCCCATAGTAGTGGTGAAGAGGTCGCACCTCGGTGCACCGGACTATGGAAGAGTGCCGGAACTTCGTGTGTACGGCCTAGCTCATTTTGCATGTCTAAGTTGAAATAGGACTTAGCGTAAGGGCGTAACTCAGGGAGTATGCCAAAGTGTGCCTTGAGAGCACGAAGCGGGTGGCTTGGTTTGCCTCTGTTGGTGTTGTTTGTGGATATATATATATATATATATATATATTTATATATATATGCTGCTGACTCTTACTTACAGGGAAGGAGCACCGCCGCCCTGAGTGTGGGGCGGGGTCGTTACAAATCTTGGTCAACAAAAGCTGACCGGTTGCTTGTTTTCCCACCAATTGGTGGATTTGTTTATACAGGTCCCAGTGAGACTAGCGGGAGATAGCGGGCTGAAGCCCCTGCTGCTGAGCTGTGCTGGCCCTTGAAGGCCAAACCTTTTGTTTACTTTTGTTCATGTGTGGCCGGCCTGCGTGCCGATGTCTGGAAGCCACCTTTTTGATGTAAACAAACTCATGTAAATAACTCTCATTGTATTTCATTCCTAGTAGTAATGTGGACTTGTTATAAACTGGTTTCAAATGAATCTAAACATGCTTCCGTTATGCGACTCTGATGCTGAGATTGTTATCTTTTGTAACTGTTTAACGCTAATTTTAGTATCGCGCTCTTCTGTTCATTTCATATGGCATGGGGTCCCGGCCGGACCTACTGTTATATGCTATGTAATAGGGAGGGTGTTACAAATTGGTATCAGCTCCGGGTCTCAATACCTTTCCGTCTGAATTCGTGGTCGAATTCTTTTAAGGGGTGGTGAGCACGTGTGTGCGTCGCCTTTAACTCATATAAATAACCAGTAATTGTCCACTTTAGGAATGAATTACATGTATCGGTGTCGCATTCAGATGGAACTTCTGTGTTACTGTATTGCTTCATACTATCTCTTAGTCGCTAATTATGTTTTGGGTACATATATAGGCGACTGGGAGTGGAGCGGGGCCTTCTCGACCCCCGCGTTCGACCGCAAGTAGTGCACCAACTCCGGTGCCGACTCCTTCTTCGGCTGAAACTGTAAGGATGATCGCTGAGGCAGTATTTGCGATGTTCACGGCGCAGCCAGGAGGGCATGTCCCTGGACAGCCTCCTAATCTGGGAGCGGTAGAAAGGCCAGTGCCGTTGAGGGCACGAAGAGCTCCAGATCAACAGCTGTAATACTTTTTGAGTTTCCACCCTCACATGTTCACGGGGGCAGGAACCCCGACGCAAGCAGAGGATTGGTTGTCAAAGGTGCGCAAAACCTTGAAGGCCACGGACACGGAGGAAGGACAAAAAGTGTTATTGGCAACCTTCCTACTAGATGGGGAGGCGCAACTGTGGTGGGATGAGATGGAGATACATCAGCTAGCGGGAAGGCAGCTGACCGATATCTCTTTTGCTGAGTTTTCCAGACTGTTCTTGGCGCGATATCTTCCACAGGCCCAACAGATAGAAATGGAAAATCAGTTCAACCGTCTGACTCAGGGTGATCGTACCATCGATGATTATCTGCATGAGTTTACACGGTTGGGTCGCTATGCAGGCGTGACCGTTGCGGATGAAGCTCGTAAGACAAATTGGTTTTACGAAGGCTTGCGAGAAGAGTTGCGGTTTCTTCTGACGGGGCCAATGACGCAGGGGTTTATGACCCTGGTCAACTCAGCTCGTTCTTTAGAGAAAGACATGAAGCGGTCCCACAGCAGGAAGGAGCTAGCAGTTGTTAAGCCAGAGTTCAAAGTATCGAGCTCGGCAAAGTCGGGGCAAAGCAAATGGAAGAAAGGAGCGCGACCGTCTGGGTCAGCTCAATCTTCAGCATCGGGAGTGGCTGGGCGAGGCCCAATCATCTGTTACAACTGCGGCAAGCCGGGACATATAGCACATGACTGTCGTAGTGGGAAGAAGCTAGTTACGGCCTATGCGGCAGAGAAAGGGAAGGCGGCAGAGTCAACCGCATCCCACGCCACTCCAGCCCAGCCTAGAGTATACAACCTTGGCCAACAGGAGGCCATCAAATAGAGCGATGTAGTGACAGGTATGCGATAGTATATAGCTTTTGTTGCTTTTTATCCTTCATACCTTATGCATTGCTTGTTAATCATATATGTACTAGGCTTTGTCCTGATCTTTAATTATCCGGCGAGAGCACTGTTTGATACGGGTACTTCACATTCATTTCTATCAGAGGCCTTCATACAGCAACTTGGAGTGCCTTCGTCGTTTAGACATGAGCGATTAGATGTGATGCTACCCAATGGGTGTTCGATGCGCGCAGATCGAGTTTGTGTGGTAAAGGTACGAATAGGGAGTCAAGACTTTAACTTGGAAGCACTGATACTCCCGCTCACAGAGTTCGATGTAATCTTTGGTATGGACTGGCTGTCAGCGCAGCAGGCCTACATTGATTGCACGTCTAAGGAAGTCACACTGGGGCGGAATATCGAGCGTGCGACTACGTTTGTTGGTTTGCATGGATCGAGCAAGACACTGATGTCTGCTGTCCAAGTGGTCAAGGCGGTTCGGCAAGGTGCAGAGTTATGTGTTGTGCTAGTGGGGGCTGCAAAGCCTCAACCCAGTCTGAGTGATGTTCCTGTGATTTCAGAGTATCCAGATGTGTTTCCGAAAGATCTTCCTGGGGCTCAACCTCAGCGAGAGATTGACTTCACTATAGAGCTGGTGCCAGGTGCCAAACCTGTTTCACGCTCTCCGTACCGAATTGCGCCAAAGGAGATGGCGGAATTGAAAGTTCAATTACAGGAGTTGCTAGAGCAGGGTTATATACGTCCAAGTACCTCCCCTTGGGGTGCTGTCCTTTTAGTGAAGAAGAAGGACGGAAGCCTGCATCTATGCATTGACTACCGAGAATTGAACAAGCTGACCGAGAAGAACAAGTATCTGATTCCTCGAATCGATGACTTATTCGATCAGCTAGTTGGGTCAACGGTATATTCAAAGTTGGATCTCAAGTCCGGCTATTACCAGTTACGAATTCGGGATTGTGATATCCCTAAGACAGCATTCAGTACTCGCTACGGACACTATGAGTTTACAGTGATGCCGTTTGGATTGATGAATGCACCGTCAGTATTTATGGATCTGATGAATAGGACCTTTCGAGAGTGCCTTGATCGGTTTGTCATTGTCTTCATTGACGATATCTTGGTGTACTCTCAGTCTGAAGAAGAGCACGCGATTCATTTACGTGAAGTTTTGGAAACCCTGCGACGTAGTCAACTATATGCCAAGTTCTCTAAGTGCGAGTTCTGGCTAGCCTCAGTGGCGTTCCTTGGTCATGTTGTTAGTGGCGAGGGTATCGCAGTAGATCCGGCAAAGATTGATGCAATCCAGAAGTGGCCCGTTTTAGCGACAGTAGCGGAAGTCAGGAGTTTCCTTGGACTTGCAGGCTATTATTGGCGCTTCGTGGAGAACTTTTCACGGATCGCTCTACCTCTCACCACCTTGACGAGGAAGAATCAGAAGTTCGTTTGGTCACCGGAGTGTGCACGGGCTTTTGAGGAATTAAAGAGGCGTCTGACCACAGCACCAATTTTGTGTTTGCCATCTGGTGCAGAGGGTTATGAAATTTACAGTGATGCGTCAGGGAGCGGCTTAGGCTGCGTACTTCTTCAGCACGGTCAAGTAATAGCTTATGGCTCTCGTCAGTTGAAGGTGCATGAGCGGAATTATCCGGTCCACGACTTGGAGTTGGCGGCCGTGATCTTCGCTCTAAAGTTATGGCGACACTACTTATATGGTGTGAAGGTTGACATCTTTACAGACCATAAGAGCCTTAAGTTTCTGTTAACGCAGAAAGAGCTCAATATGCGACAACGAAGGTGGATGGAGTTCCTGGGGGACTACACTTTTGACATACATTATACTCCCGGAAAGGGGAATGTCGTCGCAGATGCATTGAGCAGGAGGGCTTTTTCACAGGCCAACTGGATTCAGATGTATGATCCACGTCTGATCAGGGACTTGGAAGCCTTGGAGATCTCCTGTGTAGAGAGGAGCTCTAGTGCGAATGCGTGCTTAAACTGGACGAAGGTGCAGTATGACCTCGCCGACAGAATACGACAGGCCTTGGAGCTTGATTCGAGCATGCAACGCTATTTGGCAGAGTCTGGGGATGGGACTGCTGCAGAGTTTGTGTTGGACGACGGTCTGATGTGGAAAGATGGTCGGTTGTGTGTCCCAAATGTGGGTAAGTTGCGGGAGGAATTGATGTACGAAGCGCATTTTACCAAATACTCAATTCACCCAGGGAGCACAAAGATGTACCAAGACATGAAAAAGCTGTTTTGGTGGCCATGATTGAAGAAAGATATCGCCTTGTACGTGGCAAAATGCAAAACTTGCGCACTGGTGAAGGCGAAATGTCAGAAACTTGGAGGTTTCCTGAAGTCGTTGCCTATACCGGAATGGACATTTGATGACATTTCGATGGATTTCGTGCACGGTTTGCCGAGATCACAGAGTGGGAATGATGCCGTATGGGTGATTGTGGATCGCTTGACGAAAGTAGCCCACTTTATGCCAAACCGGAAGGACGATTCAGTTGAAAAATTGGCAAAACTGTATGTAGATAGCATTGTTCGTTTGCACGGTGTGCCCCGTAGCATCGTCAGTGACCGCGATGGGCGCTTTACTTCCAAGGATTGGAGGCTAATCCACCAGTTGTTGGGTACAAAGCTGAAGTTTAGTACTGCCTTTCACCCTCAGACGGATGGACAGACTGAACGTACGAACAGAACTCTGGAGGATATGCTCCGAATGTGCGTCCTGGATTTCGGTAAAAAGTGGGAAGATCATCTTTACATGATCGAGTTCGCCTATAATAACAGCTATCAGGCAAGTATAAAGATGGCACCCTTTGAGGCCCTCTATGGTAGAGCTTGCCTCACTCCCTTATCTTGGGCGGAGACAGGTGAAACGAGGTTGTTTAAGCGAAAGGAAGTCGAAGAGGCAAATTCGGCTATTCAAACAATCCGTGAGAGATTGTTAATTGGGCAAGATAGGCAGGCGAAGTACTACAATGCCAAGCACAGAAACATCGAGTTCGCCGTGGGCGACTGGGTTTATCTCAAGATCAAACCTTTCAAGGGTGTGTCCCGGATTCGGCGCTTGAAAAAGTTGAGTCCCAGATACCTTGGAACGTTTGAGATACTGGAACGTGTTGGCGAAGCTGCCTATCGGCTCGCTCTTTCGACAGAGTTGAGTGGTCTGCACGATGTGTTCTACATATCGGTATTGAGGAAAGTTGTACCAGAGCCTCGCCAAGTGCTTGTGACTAGTCAGGTGTCGGTCGATGATGGGTTGAAGACAAAGGTCATACCTATTAGCATCGAAGACACTGAGATCAAACAGCTGCGGAATAAATTGATCAAGATGGTCAAAGTCCGCTGGAACAACTGCGGTCGTGAGGAACTTTCATGGGAGCACGAACAAACTATGCGTGAGGAGTTCCCCGAGCTGTTCCTTTGACGTACAAATCGTATTTTATGTCTTTTTGAGTATTTGCACTATTAGAATTTTGGGACGAAATTCTTTTAAGAGGGGGAGAATTGTAAGACCCCAAAATACATGTGCATGCAAAAATACCAAAAATGAAAATATAGTAAAGTTAGGGAGCTAGCGCCGGCGGTAGTGGCTCCAAGCGGTACCGACTCAAGGCTAGCGCCAGGCGCTAGCATTAGCGCCGGCGGTAGCGGGAAAATTACATATAGCTCGAACTCCGACTCTTCAGCTCATATTTTCTGAAATCCTCTCAAGAGTTGAGGGCAGAGGGCTGGGAGCAAGGAGGGAGATCCGTTGGCGTTGCGCTTTCGTCGTGCCAGGAGGGAGATAGCATCTGCGTGCTTGTGCCACCGCAGATTCCAGCCAATCCAATCCCCTCTCAAGTCTATGGCGCCAAAACGACCAGCGAGGGTAACGAATCTCCTCCCTAATCCTTGGACATGTACGTCCTTTGATTTGCATGCGTTTTGGAAGACTTCTACTAATTAGTAGATCGGATCTTCCGGTGGGATGAAGTTATTCCCCCATAAATTGCATATAGAGTCCGGAACGGTAGTACGGGCATAGGCATGCTGTGTGAAACCCATCTGGACAGATCGAGCCGGATTGGTGATGTTTAAAGTGCCGGAAATAATTCCGTGTAAGTGCTGTGATTCGGGTTATGTGTACTGGTTTGTACAGAAAAAGGGTCCTGGAGGTGTTTCCCAGGCAATACCCGAAATTGGTGGCAGAACTGAGTTCTATCACTAGCGCCGGGCGCTAGCGTTAGCGCCGGCGGTAGCTCCAGGTGAGCTACCAGTGTTGATGTTTGGAGGTGTATTCCCAGAGGTAGCAAGGTTGACTTCTGTTACCAGTGCCGGGCAGAACTGGGTTCTGTTGCTAGCGCCGAGAGCTAGTGTTAGCGCCGGCGGTAGCGCCCAGCACGCAACTTGTGTGATTCAGTGTTACCCAATGTCCTGGGGACTGGATATATAGCAGATAAAGCTGTGGAATTTGCAAAGCCCAGCTTTAAGTGTCGGGCACAAGGTGACGCTTACCCGTATCGTACAGAGTTGAATAGCGATAATTGAGCACGGGCCTAGCTGATCCGAACCCGCCTATAGTAGTGGTGAAGAGGTCGCACCTCGGTGCACCGGACTATAGAAGAGTGCCGGAACTTCGTGTGTACGGCCTAGCTCATTTTGCTTGTCTAAGTTGAAATAGGACTTAGCGTAAGGGCGTAACTCAGGGAGTATGTCAAAGTGTGCCTTGAGAGCACGAAGCGGGTGGCTTGGTTTGCCTCCGTTGGTGTTGTTTGCGGATATATATATATATGCTGCTGACTCGTACTTGTAGGGAAGGAGCACCGCCGCCCCGAGTGTGGGGCGGGGTCGTTACAAATCTTGGTCAGCAAAAGCTGACTGGTTGCTTGTTTTCCCACCAATTGGTGGATTTGCTTATACAGGTCCCGGTGAGACTAGCGGGAGATAGCGGGCTGAAGCCCCTGCTGCTGAGCTGTGCTGGCCCTTGAAGGCCAAACCTTTTGTTTACTTTTGTTCATGTGTGGCCGGCCTGCGTGCCGATGTCTGGAAGCCACCTTTTTGATGTAAACAAACTCATGTAAATAACTCTCGTTGTATTTCATTCCTAGTAGTAATGTGGACTTGTTATAAACTGGTTTCAAATGAATCTAAACATGCTTCCGTTATGCGACTCTGATGCTGAGATAGTTATCTTTTGTAACTGTTTAACGCTAATTTTAGTATCGCGCTCTTCTGTTCATTTCATATGGCGTGGGGTCCCGGCCGGACCTACTGTTATATGCTATGTAACAGGGAGGGTGTTACACACTTCGTCTCTATGCGCACAGACCTTTTGTTCCCCCTTTTTGGTGCTAGCAAGACTACCAGGAAACTATCGTAGTAGCAAACAGAAGCGGTGGGTTGGGCCTCGGCCACCTCTAGGTTGGTATTCACACTACCTAACCTAGACCTATCGTACGCCTCAACGCAAAACCGCGGAGCATCTGCGTACTCTTACTGGCTGGACCACCAGACTTTCATGGCTAAGTGCAAATTCCACACTTGCCGAGTCAACGTATTGACGTCGGTGTGAACGATCGTCCAATTCCGAAGACCCACCACCTTTATGCACATGCAAATATGCTTACCATCTATCTCTGAGCCATAAGCTCCCCGGGCTAACCCGCCTGTCACCATTACCTTCCGAGCCACCGGCTTGCCGGACCAACCCGTCCGCACCAACAAACATTACTGAGTCACAATCTCACCAGACTAATTAGTCTGCTGCTATAACCATCGAGCCTACCGCTCGTAAGACCCAACAAACTAACCTCCCATAACCACGGGGTGTGGGTGTGTGGATTATTAAGACAATCTTACATAACATTTTATTCCTACAGTTTAGGGTTAACCATGGGCTTCCCGAGGACTACCCTGTGAGGGGCTCGCAATGGTACTAGGAGCTATGATGGGATGACACCCCAAAGCCACATTTCCAAAGCACTTAATGTTGCATAAGAACACCCCTCTTATCATCACACTGGGATTAAACCTAAGTATTTTATGACTCTCTAGGGGAAAGGCGATTTATCGTCAATCCTGAGTACAAGCTTGCCCTTAACTCACCAAGCACACTATCATCACATAAAATCCTTTTGGTGACCTTCATCTCTTCAACTAGGATAGGTACACCAACTACCTTCCATTCCCACCTACTGGCTTCAATTTAATCAATTTTATAGTTTTACTATACGCAAACCAAATGAGTTATATGAGTTGCACAAGAGGAGGTACTCAAAATATTCATCCAACTGACTCAAGATTTTTACTGGGAGTCCATCATGATATTCTAAGACTAAATCCAGAGAATCATATTTTTCCTTCAATATTTGGCATTTATTATAATTTCTCCAACATTGGCCAAGTATGAAATTGAACATAAAGTGTAAGATCTTCCTATGATATGGCCCCCATAAAATTATGGAAAGTCTATGATGTCAAAATAACAGTAAATTCAGAATTTCACAATTTTGCAGTAAGGTGTTAGCCTCTAATTATAATATTGAATATTTATCCAAAATTAGAAATTAAAGAAGGAACCACCAAAAATACTTGTCCAAAAATTATGGAAAAATTACCAGAACTTTGTATTGATCAGAAAGGTCTACTGACTAAATTTCAGAATTTATCAAAACTAATTAGTCATGTAAATAAATATTCCAAGTAAACCCCTACTAGGGAAAATTGTGAAATAACCTACTGATAAATAATTCCAAAAATTATACAAAAATTCACAGAACTTTTTAATGCCCTAAAATGTTCTACCACCAAGTCTCACAAGTTTCCAAAGACTATTTGGCCCTCATTTACTTAACATCCGTACCAATGTCAGCTCAACGCATCAGCCACTATGTCCGCTTTCCCACAATGATACTGTTGCGTGTAATCATAATCACATAAGAATTCCAGCCATCGTCGTTATAACAGTCCTGGCTAGCCTGACCCGGGCCCCTAGCCCAGAACTGTCGGCACCGACGGCCCAGGCCCATTCTGGGACGGCCTGACCAAGCATATCCGGGTCACTGGCCCCGCCCTAGGACACTGGCGCCATCGGTTCAGCCTGACCACAACTGGTCAACAACAAGCCTGCAGGCCATAGACCCCAACCCCTCTCTGGCCTGCCACAGGGCACAGCGGGTTGTTGGAGGGGGCACGAACCCACGCCCTCCCTTTGATGAGAATTGAGCCAGTTAAGCGGCAGCGCGTGGACTTCCCAGGAGCTCAGTTGGTGATGAGAAGTGAAAGAACTCCGTAGTTAAGTGTGCTCGGGCTAGAGTAGTCACGGGATGGGTGACCTCCTGGGAAGTCCACGCGCTGCCGCTTAACTGGCTCAATTCTCATCAAAGGGAGGGCGTGGGTTCGTGACCCCCTCCAACAACCCGCTGTGCCCTGTGGCAGGCCAGAGAGGGGTTGGGGTGTATGGCCTGCAGGCTTGTTGTTGACCAGTTGTGGTCAGGCTAAACCGATGGCGCCAGTGTCCTAGGGCGGGGCCAGTGACCCGGATAGGCTTGGTCAGGCCATCCCAGAATGGGCCTGGGCCGTCGGTACCGACAGTTCTGGGCTAGGGGCCCGGGTCAGGCTAGCCAGGACTGTTATTAAAAGAGCACTTTTGTAACAGTCCTGGCTCAAGCCCATCCGGGTCACTGGCAACCCCAGGAACTGCCGGCACCGACGGCCCAGGCCCATTCTGGGACGGCCTGACCAAGCCCATCCGGGTCACTGGCCCCGCCCTAGGACACTGTACCGCCGGTTCAGCCTGACCATAACTGGTCAACAACAAGCCTGCATGCCATACACCCCAACCCCTCTCTGGCCTGCCACAGGGCACAGCGGGTTGTTGGAGGGGGGCACAAACCCACACCCTCCCTTTGATGAGAATTGAGCCAGTTAAGCGGCAGCGCGTGGACTTCCCAGGAGGTCACCCATCCCGTGACTACTCCAGCCCGAGCACGCTTAACTACGGAGTTCTTTCACTCCTCATCACCAACTGAGCTGGAGTAGTCACGGGATGGGTGACCTCCTGGGAAGTCCACGCGCTGCCGCTTAACTGGCTCAATTCTCATCAAAGGGAGGGTGTGGGTTCGTGCCCCCCTCCAACAACCTGCTGTGCCCTGTGGCAGGCCAGAGAGGGGTTGGGGTGTATGGCCTGCAGGCTTGTTGTTGACCAGTTGTGGTCAGGCTGAATCGATGGCGCCAGTGTCCTAGGGCGGGGCCAGTGAACCGGATAGGCTTGGTCAGGCCGTCCCAGAATGGGCCTGGGCCGTCGGTGCCAGCAGTTCTGGGCTAGGGGCCCGGGTCAGGCTAGCCAGGACTGTTATAAAAAGTGCAATTTTGTAAGACCCCTCCCCCCGATTCGATATGCTTCTTGGGGAGCCGAGATCTTACCGCCCAGAACCGCCGTATTGCGGTGGTGCCTCTACGAGGGAACCACCACCACACTACGCCGATTCTGGCGGCTAATTTCACACACGAGCCAACCATGACAATTTTGAGCAATATAGGCGCAGCATAACAACCAAGTCCACAACACAAAAGTAGTAGTCCAAAATGAGAATTTGAAAGTACATGAATAATACTACATGAAAATCCACGGGAACAAACCCGGTATATAACACTCTAAATTTCCTCATAAACTAAGACTAAAATAACAATCCTCAACCCGAAGGTGAAGAATTCTGGGGCGAAATCTCACCGGTGCTCGTCGAGCAGCTGTAGATGCTCCCACTCCCGAGGATCCAGCCGTATCATGTCCCCCGGCCGGGCGGGTCGGGTCCTCCTGTACCTGTTTCCCCTGTAGTAATGCGGTCACAACCGACCGTCAGTCTAAAAGACTCAGTCAAAATCCCCACCCCTCCACCCGCGACTCCTAAGGACCGGGCGGAAGGAGCGAAGAAGAAAGGACATCAAGCAGGGTGGAAACAAACAGGTGGCTAATATAGTACTCTCCACTCTCTACTCTCCCTACCATATTGGGGGTCTAATTCTACTCGTGTCCAGGAAAGGTGCCAACCCAACCATGGTGTACCCACTATAGTATGGAGAGCTTATAACTAGCAATCTACTTCAAATGTAATAATAAGCAGGTAGTAAACGTGAATGGTCAGCTCAACTAATAAATAAAAACGCAACATAGTAGGTAGTAACATGAAGGAGCAATCCAACTAGTAAGTAAAGGCATAGCATAGTAGGTAAACAGTAAAGAAGTAAAGAGAGCTAGAGTTATAGATGAAAGTAACCTTAACCCATAAGATATAACGTGCGGCTTATGGACCAGGGGTCGTTTTGCAGGGCCCATTGTATACTCATCCCATACTAAGTATACAATGGGTGTCGGGGGATATGAGTATGATGCTAATGCGTACGTTATCGTATTATGATATGATGTGCAAGGTTATGATGCATGAATCGTAGGTAGTTTCCTCTTTTTAGAGTTAGCAAGACTCAAGGTATCATCCGCCGTGGCACTGCGGAGATAATGGGTCGGACCACCCCCATTCCTAGGCGGGTATACACACTACCAGGCCTAGACCTTCGTAACTAGAGTACTATTCCAGGGAATGAACCATCCTGTCTTTGTGGACCAAGGGTTAGTCTGTCGGGGGTGAGCCCTAGACCTAACCACTCGTCCGAGTCAATGCATTACGGCCGGTGTGACGACTGATGTAGTCACGAAGACCCACCACATCTTTATGCACATGAATGCAAATTTTGGCAGCACCGTAACAGGGACTTGACCCATCAAACGATGTCCAAAAATTATGTATAAGTACAATTTGGAAAGGTAAAATCATCACCTACATATTTGTTGAAAGGTTGGAGAACCAACAACAACTTTTTAAGGGCCTAATACTGAAAAAAGTATGCTGCAGTTTTTTACTAAAACAGGAATCGCAGATTTTGGCAGCGCCGTAACAGGGATTTGACCCATCAAACGATGTCCAAAAATTATGTATAAGTACAATTTGGAAGGTAAAATCATCACCTACATATTTGTTGAAGGGTTGGAGAACCAACAACAACTTTTTAAGGGCCTAATGCTGAAAACAGTATGCTGCAGTTTTTGACTAAAACAGGAATCGCAGATTTTGGCAGCACCGTAACAGGGATTTGACCCGTCAAACGATGTCCAAAAATTATGTATAAGTACAATTTGGAAAGGTAAAATCATCACCTACATATTTGTTGAAGGGTTGGAGAACCAACAACAACTTTTTAAGGGCCTAATGCTGAAAACAGTATGCTGCAGTTTTTGACTAAAACAGGAATCGCAGATTTTGGCAGCGCCGTAACAGGGATTTGACCCATCAAACGATGTCCAAAAATTATGTATAAGTACAATTTGGAAAGGTAAAATCATCACCTACATATTTGTTGAAGGGTTGGAGAACCAACAACAACTTTTTAAGGGCCTAATACTGAAAACAGTGTGCTGCAGTTTTTAATTAAAACAAGAAATCAGGAATTTAGCAATCTTAGTTCGATCTACCCCTGATAGTTACCAAGCAAATGATGTAATCAGCCCTTATGAGTACATTTATAGAAATTTCCTAGCCCAACCTACATGCTACTTAAAAGAACTCTACCTATAACTTTTCGCATTGAAGATTCTAAAATTTTATTAAGCCTAATTTTAACTCCTTGATGATTATGTACGGTTTTATAAAACATCACAGGATCGATAATTTTAAACTTAGCAAAAGCATCTACCGTTACTCTTTTCCCATCAGAAGCACTTAATTATTTTGCATCTGCTTCTACATTTAAAATACGCTTATCAAAAAAAAATTTCAACATTTTGAATAAAAGGGAACTTTATATTTAACCCTGGAGATTCAATTGTTCTTAAAGCCTCTCCCATTTATACCATAATTTCCTTGCTACCGTCGGATATCACGAGGCTGGCGGAATGCTCGATGCTGGCAGAAATCGCAAATGGCCGAGCCTTATAAACGAGACCAGAGCAAGGATCGGCTTTTTGCTCGGACCGCCCAGGATCACCTCCTCCTTCCACTCTCTCAGAGCCCTCCCTCCGCCTCCGGACCGCCAGTTGCAGCCCAGCTCACCACGCCGGCAAATCGAAATGGCACACCGCCGAACTAACCGTGCCACCGCCGCCAACAAGGTCGTGATCCCTTCTCCTCCCTCCGTGCTAGTCTTCTATGTTCCTCAGAGTTGAAATAGGCAAGAAATTTTGTATTTGGCCGAGAATATCCTTGCTAGAAACGCATGCACAGGCCACAGTTTGTCGCGATTTAAGTTTCGATCGATAGCTTGTCGCAAAACGAAACCTTAGGAACTGATTTCGTGAAGAATCGTCGCGAATTGAGGGAGAAATGAGCGAAATTTAAATTGGGACTGTTGCTGCCCGTCGGGTAGAAGACGATGAACAGTGCAGTTTTTTTTTTAAGTTATCTTTTTTTTTTTTTCTATGTTATAAAATCTGTGCTGAACCTTGCATGTTAATTTTACCTAGGTTAGGCTCATTACCTGAGATACTGATCAACATGAAAACTGTAGGTCTTGAAGTCCCCTTTAAAATGCCACCAATTTCATGTCATTTGGCTAACTGTAGCTCCATGTAGGCCCATTTTAGTGAGACATGTATAAAATCGTATTTTGTGTATTCAGAAATTTTGACTCATGCAAATGACTTGAAATTTTGACCATACCTTAGACATGATATTACCCACCTCAAATCAAAAAGATAGGATGTCTGGACCTCATTTTGCCTGGGTTTCGTTATTATTAGATTTTATGTATTTTATGAATTTTTGGAGTTAAGTTATTCAAAGGCCCCCAAATTTTGAGGTGGTGTCTCCATTAGGTTATTTTCTAGCTCTGGTAAAATTTTCCACTCATGAGCATGAATGGTTTTGTCTGAAGTCCAACTAAAAGTTGAGACTTAAGGCATGGTGTGCGTTTAGCCCATTTATTTTTGGGACTATTGAAGATTTTGACGTACGTGAGTGTGGATACCTTCATGCATGTCTCTAAAAATTTGTAAAAAAAATAAATATATAAAAAAAAACACGGCCGAGGGAAGTCTTATGCCCAGGACAGCCGCCTGGCGGAAGCACCAGCACACGAGCTAGCATCCCCCACCAGACGCCTATCCTGTCGGCCAAACCAACTGAACAGCGTCAACCCATCAATAAAAGAAAGCATTAAAAGCCATTGATTCACAATAAGTAAGAATGTCCAAACAGTAAGTACAAAGAAGGACAGAAAGCTACACAAGCTTCTGCAAAACATCAGAGTATCAAGCTAAATGCCCCGAGGGCTACATCTCAAACCACTCGCTCACCTCTGTCACTGACGGCATCCAAGGTACCAACCCTGCACATCTGACCAGGCTGGCCTCCTGTGTTGAATGCTGCTACACCAACTAAGTGTGCTCCTAAAAAGAGGGATGCAACAACCGTTAGTCATAAAGACTAAGTGGCTTCCCATCCGCTCCCCCGGCGACTCCAAGGCACCGGGCGGAAGGAAAGGAAGAAAGGCTGCAATATAAACAGTAATATAACAAGCAGGTGATATGATGAGGTTCTTAATCTAGCAGTTAACATATCAACAGTACATCAAGAAGGCAAGTAACGGCGAAAGGTATCAACATGTATGTAAAAGCACATCTATACTAGCAGTGTATCAGTACAGAAGTAAGCAGTGTATGTAAACAAGAGTAAGCAGCATCAAAACGTACCTTAACTTATATGAATGCCCATACAAACTTATAAGTTAAGGTTTCCAATACGGAACCCATCATATAAAAGAGCTCATACTAATTTATATGATGGACCCGATGCAGTGCAATGTTATGATTATGAATGATGAATGCAATGCAATGATTATGATATGATGAACTCACCCATGCATAACCCGTGCTATCATGGACCCAAGGACTCGCCGAATGAGTCTTCTCTTTTCACATCATACAAATCAACTGATGTTATCTAGCATTCAAGGCCCCCAACAACCGGGTCCTTAACATTTCACCACAAGATATAACCATACCTTATAAACCACACCAAGCCATACATTACTATGTGTAAGCCACTCAACCCGTGCACACCCGTGCTCATAAGCACCCAAGGACCCCCAAGCGGAGTCTTATTACCATTCATATTTTGCACGCTTAGCCGATGCTACCCATCCCGAGTTGACACAACTCTCGTGCAGTGGTGTGCATACAGTGTGGTGATCCTTCTATACACTCCCGCAGGATTACTCGTTGCTTCATCCTTTAACAACCGTATTAAGTAATCGCTTAAAATCTAGTTTAAGATGATCACGACATCAACAAGCACATAATTACCAATTCTATTCGTGCTTGCAATTCAAACTGTGTATAAACATACAACAATAATAAGATAATAAACCTTCCCAATGCCATCCACTAAAACTGAATTTCCGGGAGCTTAAGCATACCCAAACAACCACCATAAGAAGGGGAAAGAAACTAAATAAATCTCCGGGCTCCTCCACAACTAGGTGGGTATGAACACTACCAGACCTAGGCCTATGTACGCCTCAACGCTAAGAACACACAGCGGAGCCCCTGCGTACTGCTCGACGCTAAGAACACACAGCGGAGCCTCCAAGGACACAGAAGGGGACCTGGGTAGGTGAGCACCAAGAGTTCAACCCAACCGGTCTAGAGTCAACTACCAGCTTCTGTCGGTGTCACGACTAGCAAGCCCGTAGACCCGCCACAAGTAATCCCCCTACCATAAGTATCCTCCAACCAGTGCCGTCACACCTCCAAGTGTAAACCACGCACATTCTTGTAATTTCCATGCATAACACTAGCAAACTTTTAACATAACACCATGAGAGATTCCTAGCATAAACCAGGAGAAATTCCTAAATTTGATGCTCATAAATTCCTAGCAATAACCAGGAGGAATTCCCACGAAAAGGCTAGACCAACCAGCATTTTTGCAAAACAAAAAAAAAACAGGATTATTTTTAATATGCCATTCTATTGCTCCCACATAAGTGTCTTGTTGGGCTAAATGATAAAATTCATGCTGCCAAATCACTGCTGCTAAATTGTCCAGCTTTTCAACTTTAATTTAAAAATTTCATCATAATAAGCTACTAGAATCTTTTATAAATAGCCATTTTTGCCATGTTAGCCTTTTGCACTTAAACGCCCATGATAAAACCCTTTTTTTTCTTTAGTGTATCCCACAGAAGGTAAACCTTTAACAGAACAAGAATTAATAAGTTCTATGTATTATCTTGATGATGCTGAACGTAGAGGGGACATTGGAGATGATGATAAGAAAACTGCTATAATCACATCTTTAACTCCACAATCAGGGCCAATGCGGTCTAGCAAGAGAAAAGAGATGGAGAGGAAGAGGGAGAAAGGTTTTCTTGCCTCGAATCGATCGGCGACACCGCCGAACGATTGAAAGCTCGACTAGGGCCGACTGCTAGCTCAGCCCCGGCGACGAAGACAGTGCCCGGCAGCCTCCAAAACGCCTCCTCCGGCGATCCCAACACCGAAACCCTAAATCGCCTTCCTCGTCGCGCTCGGCAGCAAAGGATATGGGGGGGGAGAAGTATGAGGCAGCAATACCTATTTTTATATATATACATATATATATTTATATATATTTACATATACATATTTCTTTTATATATATATACATATATTTCTTTATAAATGATAAAATTGCCTATACGCACACATACGTGATACCCTAGCACGACACCGACGAGAAAAGGAGAGAAGTGAAAAGAGTCGATGATATCTGGTAGGTTTAGAGGCGACATTAAACAAAATCCACCGCCTAATATCATGCCAACTACAGCCTATTGGGCTCAACATAAGCCCACATTTCAGTTCACATATCAGCCAACACAAGCCTCTAATAGCACCCCATTTCAGGTATAAGGAAACCCTCGTTAGCACACCACATTAATAGCACACTAATTTCATTCCAATATCCGCTATTAATATATCAATGACCGCTACTAATATCAGTTATTAGCACACCGTTATACCCATCAAACCAGTCCAAAATGTGAGCAATATTTTCATATTTTAATACGAAGCAAAGAACTCGAACTCAAAATATGTTGCGATTGAAACTGTCAACACTGATTTATTTTCTCCTGTTTCCTTCAACTTCGTCGAACTGAAGTCAATACTTTCGTCGAACGCCGAGTACTTCCTCGAACTCAATCCTCCTTTGCCCAAAACCGACCCAAGGCGAGTCAAAACGTCTCCGAGGGGTCTAGCGCGAATTGGGTTGTTACAAATCCAATAAACGAAGAAACAATTTCGTCCCCGAAATTTAAGTTGGGGTTACGAGGGTCTTCCGGATGGGATTGAAACATACTCACCGTATGCAGTTACGGACGATTCACCCTTAACAATATCAAGCTCATTTATACATTATGTCTAGATTGTGTGAGCGCTCTTGTCTTGTACAATCATACGAATTAATCGTGACTCACACTATTTCAACAATGGCTAATAGAAACTACACATAGCAGACCCAAACATAAAACCTTATAGGATGGGTATATAGCAAGCTCTAAATCGAGATTATACAAACCAACCCAAAGTAATAAAAATCCAAGCATAGCAGCAGGAAATTTAATTGCATACTCCTTATATATTGACTGTTTGGGTTGTGCACTAGGAGATTATATATAGTATTCTCCTTATATTTTGGTTGTTTGGTTATGCTCCAGGAAATTGATCCATAGTAATTTCTTTATAGTAGTTGATTTTGTTTATTAGCCCCAGGAAATTTCATTCATTATAAATTTCATCAAATTCGGGCTGGTGGCTGATTTTGTTTATAAATTCTTTATAGTAGCTGATTTTGTTTATTAGCTCCCTCTGATACCAGTTGTAAGATCCCTCTCCCGCACCAGGAGAGTTCCCGGATCTTATGCCCAGAACCGCCGCCTTACGGTGATGCTAACACACGAGTTAGCCGTTTCCGCAAGACGTCGATCCTGCCGGCAAGAACGGTCAACTAGGCCAACAAGAATAAGAAGAAAATAAGTAAACAAGTCCACAATCACACGCATCTGTATATATACATCCAAATATAAATTGTCCATCAATGAGTACAATAAATGAAAGAGTAAAAGGGCTTATGCCCGGTACATATCCAAAGTAGAACAAAATCTCACTCTCTCACTCTACATCTATGCGGAAGCTAAACAAACTCTCAAATCTTCAAACACCTGTCTTGTGGCAGAAGTACTGCGCGACTTCTGCTCTCCAGATCCTGCCATCATGTCCTGACTGGTCGTGCGGCTGCTCCAGCTCCTCAAACTCCTACGGTCACAACCGACCGTTAGTCATAAAGACTAAGCCGATTTTGTCTCCGCCTCCCCCCGCGACTCCTAGGCACCGAGCGGGAGGAAGAAGCGGAGGACAACAAAGTGGAGTAAACAAAAGCAGGTGACAGGGAAAACTAAGCTAGCAGTGTATATATAGGCAAGCACTACTCTAGCAGTATAAACAAGTAAGAGAGCAGTAAAGAGCAGTAAAAGAAGTAAATCGTAAAGCAATGCGCCAAGTACAACAAGTAAACAAATAATTCTACACTACCATCACATGAGTACCTTAACTTATATGAATGCCCATACAAACTTATAAGTTAAGGTTTCCAGAAATATAACTTATCATATAAAAGAGCCCATACTAATTTATATGATAAGGGTCTGCAATTATGTTCTAGGTTTACGTATGATATAATATGCATGCTATGATATGATTCATACAAGTGCAACTCACCCACACGACTCTGTGATCACAGACCTTTAGTTCCCACTTTTCGGAGTTAGCTAAACTCTCTGGTACCGCCGTTGTGGCTACGGTAGCGGTGGAGCGGGCGTCTCCACCCCTAGGCGGGTATACACACTACCAGGCCTAGACCTCCCATACGCCTCTGTACACGTCATAGGTGCACTCTAGAGTCTTGCGTACTCTTTGCTGGAACCTACCAGTCTTAAAGGCCGGGTGTGCGTCCTGTTGGGGATCGTCCTCCAGACCGCAGTATAAACAACCTACTGGCCCCTCAACCTCACACCCGCCTAAGTCAACGTACTGCCGTCGGTGTGACGACCGGACCGTACCGAAGACCCACCACTAAATGTTTTTATGCACATATAATTTGTCACCACCCGAGCCTCTAGCTCGGAGGACAATCCCGTCCTGATATACAATCTCTCATCCCCAACTCGGGATGTGGTCTACCATGTCATTTAACCACCTAATTAGACTACTCTAGTCTAGTTATTGTTATACTTGGAAGTTTAGGGTGAATCCTGGACTTCCCTAGGGCTACCCGGTGAAGGGTTCGCAAGGTACTAGGGTATGTGATGGGATAATGCCCAACCCCTTTCCAGGACAATTAATATTATTGGTGACTATCCCAACCTAAAGTTCCACCCTCTTAATACTCTTTATGATTTAAGTGTTTTCATGATTTATGTTTCTCCCATTTCTAAGCAACCATTCTCTAAAATGGTGCTCAACTCTTAAGAATCTTCATCTTCTAAGTGGTCTATACTCATCTCTTGTTATAATCCAATTCTCACTGATTTCATATGTGATTTTATTGACCTAATCATCATAATGAGTTTTCACTATCCGCAGACCACGACATATAACTAACTTAGATTCCTATGATGGAACCTTGGTCAAATTGCTTCCAAATGACTTCCAATTTTTATCATAGATTCATAATGGATGTAATAAGGAATGGTCAGAATCCAAGCATGTTTCATATAATTTTGACCTCTATAAAAATTCATTAATTAATAATCTGAATCTCAAATATGAAGGAGGTATCATGCTAGTGAATTCAAACTTGTTAAATATCCTTCCAGAGGTGAAATGTGACATGATAACAAGATTTCCAATGTTTCATATTTTTCCAGCAATTATATAACCATGATTCCTAATTTTCAATAAATGAATGAAAATATAATTTTACACATCAAATACAATATTTTGACTTCCTAAATTTCTGGAAAAATTATGGTAGCATCAAATTGACATAAAAACACTATTTCCAGAAGATCACAATTTTCCAACCATTTTAAATCCACAATTTCTATTTATCTTTAAAGGGGTGATAAGAAGACTTTACACTACAAGTACTGAAATTTGAATTCCTAAAATTCTGGGAAACTTACAGTAGCATCATATTGACATAAAAACACTATTTCCAGAAGATCACAATTTTCCAACCATTTTAAACCCACAATTTCTATTTATCTTTAAAGGGGTGATAAGATGACTTTACACTACAAGTATTCAAAATTTGACTTCCTAAAATTCTGGGAAAATTACAGTAGCATCATATTGACATAAAAACACTATTTCCAGAAGATCACAATTTTCCAACCATTTTAAACCCACAATTTCTATTTATCTTTAAAGGGGTGATAAAATGTCTTTACACTACAAGTACTGGAATATGACTTCCTAAAATTCTGGGAAAATTACAGTAGCATCATATTGACATAAAAACACTCTTTCCAGAAGATCACAATTTTCCAACCATTTTAAACCCACAATTTCTATTTATCTTTAAAGGGGTGATAAAATGACTTTACACTACAAGTACTAAAATTTGAATTCCTAAAATTCTGGGAAAATTACAGTGGCACTATAATGATATGAAATCACTAATACCAGAATATCACAATTTTCCAATAAGTTTAAACCCATAATTTTTATTTATCATAAAAGGGGTGACAAAATGAATAAAGGGTATTTCAACATGAATAATGTCTCTAAAAATTCTATCAAAAATCCCAGAGATTTATAATTGTATTCCTAACTATATTCCATAGTTTCATAATTATCTCATGCATATAATTCAGTGAAACCCTAGTATTCAAATTTTTGACCTAAGGGTATTTTTGTCATTTACTAAATGTAAAGCCTCTGAAATTTTCTACAAAAAAAATCATAGGTCTTGCATGCTATATAAATAAATTCTCCAGAGCCTTATAATTTTCTACATGGTGTTTGTCATGAAAATCTCATGAATACTCATATGTGGCTTAATCCACATTAGTTCAAAATGTGGGGTTTTTGCTCCCAAAAACCCCAATATTCTTTAAGGTGGTATGTTTTGATATAAGGAAGGTTCCACCAAAGTCTCAGAGGCTAACTCCTAGACATTTGGGCTAAATACACAAAAATATCATTTTTGCTATTGGCACATCATTGTGCTTTAGGATAGAGACATGCAAGTGGAAAATACCCTACATGCAGAGATCCATTTGGCCTCAAATTTTAACCATAGTTTACTATTGTCTAAATGAAGGTGACACCCAAGTTTGGGGTCATTTGGAGTTATATAACTCTAAATATTTTATTTATTTAATTTTTCTAAGTTTTGAACAAAACTATAGAAAAATTATCTCCTAAAAACCTGATATTTAAACCTAAGCTAGGTATAGGGCTCATGCATGCATGGCCAAAATAGCAAGTCCATCAGATCTACCATTTGGGAGATATACACATTTTAATATCTGGATTCTATTTTGACCAGTCTCACTAAAGTGAGTGCTGGGGGTTCTACAGTGCTCCAAATGAGCTGATTCAAATTTCTAATTAAAGTAGACATCTAGATCTACAACAGTTAGCTCTGGTCACTTTTCATGAAATGGCTTCTAAGGGCCTCAAATAATTTGTACAAGATACTGAAATAAATGTGACAGAATTAATAAAACTATATAACATTCCATTAATAACACTATTCATCATCTTCCTCTTAACAACCCGAAAATGGCAGTTGCAGGGCTGATTTCGACAGCGATTTCCCGGCTACTTGGTCACCTCCTCTGCCTTAAACCACCACCACCTCCATCGTGGATGTGGGAGCTATGGATTCCTGGCGAAACCGCCGCCGGAGGCGGCTCGTACGGCAATTTTGAGCATGGCCTAAAACACCATTAAATTCCGAAAATTTCCATTTTTCTCACCATGGATCGGGCTCATTTGAGCCCTATGTCTCTCCTAATGGATCTAGGATGCTAGCACAAGGGGAGAGGAGGAGAACCTTATGGGGAAATAGTTGCTTAAGGCTTAAAATTTGATGTCCCTAATTCTCCTACCAAGTGATATTATTAACTCCTATCCTCCAGGATTGCACTTTTTTTAACGATCCAGGCCCGCCAACACGGGACCCAGCTGGACCGCCAGCACCCTACCAGCCCAGGCCCGCCAACACGGGACCCAGCTAGCACCGGAAGGGTTTAGCCTAACCAGATGGTCTGCAGACCATGCACCCAACCCCTCTCTGTCCCACCACATGGCACAGCGGGTTGTTGGAGACCGCAGTCCCCCTTTGATGAGAATTGAGCCAGTTAAGCGGCAGCGCATGGACTTCCCAGGAGGTCACCCACCCCAGAACTACTCCATCCCGAGCACGCTTAACTATGGAGTACTTTCACTTCTCATCACCAATTGAGCTGCAGCTCAATTGGTGATGAGAAGTGAAAGTACTCCATAGTTAAGCGTGCTCGGGATGGAGTAGTTCTGGGATGGGTGACCTCCTGGGAAGTCCACGCGCTGCCGCTTAACTGGCTCAATTCTCATCAAAGGGGGACTGCGGTCTCCAACAACCCGTTGTGCCATGTGGTGGGACAGAGAGGGGTTTGGTGCATGGTCTGCAGACCATCTGGTTAGGCTAAACCCTTCCGGTGCCAACTGGGTCCCGTGTTGGCGGGACTGGGCTGTGAGGGTGCTGGCGGTCCAGCTGGGTCCCATGTTGGCGGGCCTGGATCGTTACAGTCGTTGCCTCAGGTTCAAATCCTTCTGCGTATCGATATGTTTCAGATTTTTGTGATATGAAAATTCTTGCAGTGAATGTCGTACAAGTAATGCATCCATATATTCAGGGCGAATATCACTGCTCTGAGCTCCAAGTTGTGCACTGGGTAATTCTACTTGTGCTTCTTCAACCGCATCGAAGCATAAGCGATCACATGGCTATGTTGCATCAACATAGTGCCCATCCCTTCGTACGATGTATCTGTATATATTTGAAATCCCTCCTTCCCTGATGGAAGGGCAATGATCGATGTTGAGGTGAGGTGATCCTTCATCTCCTGAAATGAAGCTTCGCACTTGGGCGACCAATCAAAGGGCACGCCTTTCTTGGTCAATGTTGTGAGGGGAAGCGCGATCTTCGAAAATCCTTCTGCAAACTTGTGGTAGTATCCGTTAAGTCCAAGGAAATTGCGTACATCCATTGCTGACATCAAAAGCATCCATTCTTTAATTGCTTGCACCTTGGAATGGTCCACGACTAACCAAGCCACACTAAGGATATGGCCTAAGTAGGCAACCTCCCTGAGCTAGAACATAACACATGTTTATACAAATGTATATTGCAAAAATATGTGTCCTAAACATTCATTACACATATACTCGCCATGTATACTTGTATGTATTGGAATTACTTATATGTAAGTGTATGTATAAAATATATATTTAAATATATAATTATAAATGTAAACATACACGTATAGCCAAATCTGTAATAAAAAAAATGTAACTCAACCTATAGTAAAATAACACATCTATATATATATACATGTATCAATATATATATAGGTAGATATGCAAATATATAAGTTTTTTTTAAACAAAATAAAAAGAAAAAGAGAGAGAGAGGTTTACCAGCCTTTGATAATAAAAAGAAATAGAGAAAGAGAGAGAGATTAATGGCCGGCCAAATTAAAGGGTTTGTTGGTTGTGCAGGAGGCGGAAATCACAACAATGGGGCGGAAGCAACAAAGCTGGGCGATCTCCACGAAGGGCTTCGATGCTCTTAACACAGGATCGGCCTCCCTCATCTCGGAGCTTCTTCCTCCTTCGCTACTCCCCTCTCTCCTTCGCCGCCCAGGGAGAACCTCCTCCTTGATCGGGCCTTCTTCCTTTTTCGCACCTCTCTTGGCAGAGGAAGAGGTCGGCTGCTGCACCTCTCGGCTAGGTCAAGGACCGACCTTTCCCTTTTTTTCTCTTCCTCTCACGGCACAGCAAAGATGGCTCGTGATTTGATCCCAGGAAGCCCGACCGACCAATCTTTATTTCTGTTTGGGTAAACTCTAACCAAGCTTTCTTTTATTATGTTCAATGATATTTGAATGCATGAGGGACATCTATGGGATTGTTGGTGGTTCCGGTTGCTCAATCTCCATGTCTTAAGCCTTCTTAAAACAAAAATTTGAGAGCCGTGTGGTGATCCACTGAAAACTTGGCATGAATCCTTGGAAATTCATCTTAGCGGCGTCTTTGTCCCCAACTCACCAGAGCAAATAAACTTTGCCAAACGAAGCCTTAATACATGATTTCATTCACACAAAGAAAGGCTCGGGTGGTTTCTATAACCTTCAATATAGAGATAGAACTCTCAATTGTAGACCCCCAGACGGATAGATATAGAAGGAGAGGGCTAATGTGAATGAAATGATGCAAGAAAATCAATAGTTGCTTGGAACAAGGATAACTATTAATTTAACATATCAAAAAAAAAAAAGTTCAAGCTAGCCAAATGTTTCTTAAAATCATTGCTAGTCTTTCTCACCTTTGGATACTGATTTCCAAATGCTTCTTAATTCAATTAAATCAGCGCTAGTCTTTCTTCTATGGAAAGATTGAGGGGCAGAATGTACTCTATTGATTTCAGAACAATGAGAACCAATAGACAGTAGATGGAGAGCTTTGTTACTCAGTTTCACAATTCCTTCCCCATGTTCTGCCGTCAGTAAGAAGTTTGGAGCTCTCATTACACTTAAGAATGTTGTATTTTATAATTGCATGTGAATGCCTACACACATCGAGATATGCCATTTCATCTTTGGATCAATAATTAGTAATGAGGCACTTGGAGTTGGGCTGATTTTAGGCTTGCACACACTTGGAAATCCATACTTGCGGTACTGCACTTGTTGGGGTTGGTTGGGACTTGCACAATACATAAAGAATACTTGAAAACCTCACTTATATACATGGGTTCATGGGTGTGCTGCATATACACCTCTAGTTTGGAAAGAAACGAGTGGCATACATGTTGGGGGATGTTTTGGACTGCTATTAAATAAAACCTGCCCTCATACAAGGCTGCAGTCTATTGTTTTCAGTATTAGGCCTTTAGATAGTTGTTGTAGGTTCTCAAACCCTTCAACAATAATGTAGGTAATGTTTTTACCTTTCCAGATTGTACTTGCACATAATTTTTGGAGTTCGTTTGATAGGTCAAATCCCTGTTTTATTGTTGCCAAATCTGCATTTCCTGCCTTCATTTAGAAACAGCGGCATGCATATATTCGGTTGTTCAGGCCCTTGAGAGTGGTGTTCATCTCTTGGACCCATAATGAAATTATGCTGGGCGTAGCTAATTTACCAGTGAATTTAATATTGACATCAAAGAGGCCATGAAGCTTATCTTGTCGAGCCTAGGAGGTGGTGGCAAGTCTCTTACATATTATACTCTTGCTCTCTCTCTCTCTCTCGTAATGAATTACTTGATCATTGGCCGATGACTTATTGGAGGCTTCTGCTGATTTATAAAAATGCACTAAATTCTAAATCCTGCATACGCTATAAGCTTGGAATAATGTCATTATAAGAGCATATTCGTTTCATGTTATTCACACGGAATATGAATCATTGTTATGATAATAAAAATGTTGCCCCTTCGAGAAAATACATCCCTTCTGGGATAGTTGATGCCTTTGGAAAATTTAGGATGGCCTTCGAGTGTTACTCTAAGGCAACCCGCATCGAGGACGGCCTGGTTCCTGGCAACCCGAGCGACAATCAAAGAACTACGTGGGTCTGAGTCCGTATGCAGGTTGATACGGAGTACATAGGCGGTGGTCGTGGGAAGACTGCCACGACCCAATCACTTTACACATAACCTCCTTGTTGGTTATTTATGCCTTGACATCATACTTGAGTTACAAGTTAAGGATACGGATAGGCAATGGGATGGATCCAGGATGATAACTTCGGCTATGGCCATCGAGGTACCTTATGTTAAGACACAATTTAATTATTTATGTCTTGAGATTCATTGTGGTTTATTATTATGTGTTACATGTATCGCTGCAAATATTATACCCTTATTGGTAAATGCTAGTAGGCCCTACGAGATAACCTTTATTTAAGTTACAATTATCATCATGGGCAGTGCGGCCCCAACTTATGCATTGCAACTTCGTAGTGTTATATACAATTGATATCGAAGGACAATCAGTTAAGTAACAGTCTTGTTATATGATTTAACCACTACGAACTTTCGTAAATGCTAACATCTCTTCAATTATAGTACACTGGATGGGAAAAAGCTAGATAGGCCCTTGTAACCTTACTAAGCTTATTCTCCACTTATTACCATTTGGGAAATCGACCGGGTAGCAATATATAATATATACAACTTTACTCTCTGTTACACTAAATCGCTGCGCCTTAGCCTTATGAATTATGCTTCATCTGATATCTTAAATAATAGCTCGAGCCTATTAAACAATTATAGTCTACCACATGTTATGCTACGAAAATGGTTGTTTATATCCTATTAGCTAATTAGTCCTGGTAGATCGTACTACTAAACCACCACGCTTCTGGATTACAAGTAGAAATCGCTTAGCACCATCGTTAATATATGGCCTCGGGGTGAGCAATGAGAGGAGTGTTTGTGATGGTCATTCTTTTGATCTGACGTTAGTCATCTCGGAGTCATGTATTGGCGATGGTGTGCGGTAAGATCTCCCGATAAGGCCGAGTCCCGAAAGGGGGATCTTACATGAGCTCCCGGTAATCGATGCACAATCAGATTGATCCATCATTCTTCTGAATAAATAGTGTTGGGGCTCCCCAAGGCGATGAACTGGGGCGGACGAACCCCAAATCCACTAACTCTTGCAACTGTGTACGGAACTCTGTAAGCTCCTTAGGTGACATCCTATACGGAGCCCGAGAAATGGACCTAGGTCCCAGTATCAACTTGATCTGAAAGTCCACTTCCCGATGCATGGGTAATTTGGGCAGCTTTTTCGGGAAAACATCAGAAAAGTCTCGAACTATAGGTATGTCAGAAACACTGGCCACCATCTTCTTCATCTCGAAGAAAATCATATATAACTCATCTCCCTGTGTATGAGCCTTAACATCTTGAATGGAAGATAATAGGATGTGTGGGATGAGTTTAATACCTTCGATGAGTACTTCAGTATCGCCATGTCTCAAGGTGATCCGCTTTGCTAAGCAATCAATCCTCGCATGATTCCAGTAACCATGTCATGCCCAGAATAAGATCAAAATATGGCATCCTTAGTATTGTGGCTAGTGCAACGAATAGTTTTTTTGTTGATGGACACCTCCATGCTGCACTTTGTGGAGGACAATAACTCTGAGCCATCTGAAAGACGCACTCTCCTGGTGATTCACGTGAAGTGTTGCACGCCATCCAGATCCTCCATGAAGTCCTCCGAAACGAATGAATGAGAGGAACCCGTATCAAAGAGTGTGTGGGCGGGCTTACCGCTAATGATCACGGTACCTGGGGTTTAATTTATGTGTACTTATATTTGGGGTTCTCTAAGTAAACAACTAAATACACCAAGGCATATTAATTATGAAAATATGAAAATGAAATGCATGGTTACCTGTGATTACTTCTTGCGGATTCCTCTCCTGGGTCATGTCCAATGCATACACTTGTCCTTGAGCAGGCCTTTGATTTCCTCCATGATGTCCTCGGCCTCGTCCTCGGCCTTGCTATGTTGGTGGAGCTACAGGGGGATGGTAGAAGCCTCTAGGGCAGTGGGCTTGTATGTGCCCTGGCTGGTTACACCTATAGCAAGTTCCTTGAAAGTGTCATATCCCCTCCAGCCTCAGAGGTTCCTGAATGTGCAAGGGCTGAGGAGCAGTGTTCATGTCTAAAATTTGGATGGGGATGACCCCTAGCTCTCTGGTGACCCATGGTCCTACCCCTTGGGGGACCCCTCCCCCTACTGTCCTCTCCTACTGTCATAAAGTCTGTCGGCCTCTTCCCTCTATTCTGGACCATGAGATGGTCTGACTCGAGCTTCTTTGTCATCTCAGTAATCCGATGGAGGCTAGAATCGGCCACAAAAAGTAAAGCATGTTTGAGGGAGTCCCAAAGACCCCTCTAGAATCTCTTGGCATACCCCTGATCATCCAAAGTATGAGCTCCTGCAAATCTGGTCAGGTGGGAGAATTTTCACTAATACTCCAGAACCGGCCGACTTCCCTGCCTCAGTTTTGAAATCTCTTCTCCATCTTATCACTTTCGGTAGGTGACACAAAATGTTCCAAGAAGGCCTCGCTGAAGTCATCCCAAGTGATGTCGGTGTACTTATATCTAGCATAAGTAGAGTCCATGAGGGACTTCCACCATCTCTTCATGCAAATCTAATACTGAAACTGCCAAGGTGACAGCCAGGTTGGTCGGGCATCGGATCCCAGCGAGCATCTCCTTAATAGTATCCGACCACTCCTCAGTCCGCATTGTTGTCTCTGTCCCATAGTAAGTAGGGGAAAGGCCTTAGAAGGCACTCAACCAGTTCAACCTCGGGTTTTGCTGCTGCAACGGAGCCTGCTGTGACCTAAAGTCCTCCAAGATTGTCGTCAGGGTTTGTCCGAATTTGGACTGTAGGAAGGGAGTAGCAGCCAGAGGAGGGGGAACAGTAGCCTATGGACTAACGTTCGTTAGAGGCTACCAATGAAAGATACAATTTATATCAAAAGGTTGGCCTTATTTTATAAATTGTGGACTTACTGATGTGAATTTGCACATGGGCACACTAATGCTTCTGATGTATTAGTTTGTCCGCAAACTAATTTTTTTGAGCAGGGTGTTCTAGTGGTTTAGTGGACTTGTTCTATTCTAGGATCGTGTTTTGGCTGATACCAGTTGTAAAACTCCGCCTCCCGATAATTGAGCACGGTCGAGGGGATCTTATGCCCAGAGAAGTCGCCTTGCTGTAGAGCCAACTCACGAATTGGCAACCACCATTGGACTCTTATTCTGCCGACAATTTCCAAATATCATAGGCCAACCACAATTGTAAAAGGAATGAAAATCCAAAGGTCCACATCGCATTAAATTGAAATAGTAGTCCACAAAATAGTAATAAAGACTAATATAGTCCAATGCATGTCCTAAAAGGAAATACAATCTAATATAAAGTGGAAGATCTCTAATGTCTCACATCTACTATGGAAGGGACCAGTACATGCTGCATCATCACATCAGGCTCTACCTCTCTGGCCTGGTGGTCCTCCTGCTCAACATACTACTGATGCATCGGCACGGTTCCCTAAAATGATGTGGTCCACTGACCGTTAGTCAAAATACTAAGCAGTTTTGACATTCGCTCCCACGGCCACTCCTAGGCACTATGTGGGAGGATGGAAAAGGTACAATGTATGCAGTAATAATAATACAACCAGGTGACATATGAGGTAATGTATTCTATGGTGTCATTTATAGCTATATATCAAGTAGTTGTACACGTATGAATAGTAAGTGTGTTGTTGTTGTTCTCATCAAGTGGTTATTTAATCAACATCTACTAGTAAACAATAGAATAAGCTATCATGTACAATCATATAGCAAAAGACAATAAATAACTTAACTTATAAAAATGCTCATACAGATTTATAGGTTAATGGTCATTCTAACAAGTAAAGTAACTCATCATATAAAAGAGTCCATACTAATTTATATAATAAGGATCTTGGTGAAGGTTTATGGTATATATGACATGCAATGCTATGATATGATGACTTATCATGCACTTACTCAAAAACGCAACTCTATGTCGACATATACATTTAGTTCTCGCTTTTTGAGGGTAGCTAGCCTCTCAGTCACCTCCCTTTGTGGTCAATCGGAGATAGTGAAGCGGGCGTCTCCACTACCAGACATAGGCCTTATGTATGCCTCAACGTGTGAGCATTGTGGAGCCTCTGCATACTCTTGCCGGAATGTACCAAACCAAACCTCCATAGATTAGGGAAGAGTCATTGAGAAAGCGTCTCCAGGCACCCGTTGAGCTGGCCCACTAGACCTCGACCACTCTAGCAAAGTCTACATGTTTCTGCTGGTATGACGACCAAACATACATCGTAGACCCACTTCAAGTAATCTTATCGTTGTGATCTATATGGACATGCACAAGTAAGCATCCCCACCTCATATGTATAACTGAGCTAGCAAATCCCAGGGACTATCAACCAAGTTCTCGCTATAATCATTCACCATAATATAAGACAGTCATATAAGTTCCGAGTTGACAATACCCAATAACCTATGGTTCAACTCCTGTGTAGGGGGAGTACAGCCTGTAGCAAATTAATCGTGATCCTATGGATTACTTATGGTACTGTACAAATACTGAGTGTCCATCATCTGGTTAATATGTTCATCATATGTAGACTTAACAGTTTATGTTGAATCTTGGACTTTCCTAGGTCTACTCGGTGAAGGGCTCGCGACGGTACTGGGAGATCCGATGGGATGACATCCTGTTGGGAATTGTATCCACAATTACCTTGATTTGAAGAAGTCCCCTTGAACTAAGTTGAATTGAGTTTGTATTTGATGTTGCTCTCTAGTAATGTGTTTGCAGGTTTTAAATGGCTATGTACAAACCAATGTCAGGTTTCAATGGGTCATCAAACACAAGCCTATGCAATGTAATTCCTCATTGTATGGACCAAGGTGTTGACTCATGTGAAATCTCTCTATTGGGATGTACTTTTTCAAACACAAAGGAAGAGCTAAAGGAAGGTGCTGTTGTTCTGTGTTCAAGGAAGAAACAAAATTTTTCTAAGTATTTCTGCGTTCGACGAAAGTTGGTGCGTTCGTCGATCTCAGTTCGATGGATGGAAGTATTTTCGTCGAACTCTGTTCGTTGTTCATTTTTCCTGAAGATCTAAGTTCAGCTTTCGTCGATCTCAGTTAGACGAACTGAATAAATTTCGTCGATCTCGATTGTGCCTAAGCTGAAAGTAGTTCGTCGATCGCGTTCGTCGATCTCTGTTTGACGAACAAAAGAAGTTTTCGTCGACCGCTGTTCTGCCTAAGTTGAAAGTAATTTCGTCGATCTCAGTTCGACGAACTTAAATTGTTTTGTCGATCTCAGTTTTTGCTGAAGTTAAAGCAATTTCGTCGATCGTCGATCTCCGTTCGATGAAGTGACGAAATTTCATCGACCGCTGTTTAGCTGAAATTTGAAGTGATTTCTTTGATCATCTTTTGTCGATCTCCATTCGACGAACTATGAGGTTTCGTCAATCCTGTTTTATTGAAAATGAAGTATTTCTTTGAGCTCAGTTCGACTAATCTTCTGAGGCCGACGAATTGACTCAATGCTGTTTTGATTCTCCATTTCTTTTCTCGAGAAGATTATCTATCTCTCGAGAAGATTTTCTCTCCTGTAAAATCCTTCTATATTTCTTCTCGAAGTCGAAGCCTATTTAGTTCTCGAGAAATACTTTGTTCTCGAGAAATTAATTATTTTGTTCTTAATCCTGTTTTCTCAGAAGCTCTTTTATTTCTCGGGAAGTCCTTTGTGTTCTCAAGAAATCTGTTCATATCCTGAAATCATTTTTTCAATCCTTTTTGACGAGACGTTAATTCATTCTGTCTATTCTGATGGCTCTTTTGATTTCGTTTAAGGTTTATTCTACCATAATTGATGTCATTAAGCCTTTGATTATATAAGGCTCTCGTTCATAAGATTCATAATTAATTCTGATCAAACCCTAACTCTCCTTCTGTTCCAAGAACGAGAAAGTGCCGCCTCCTGTCGCAAAAGCTGGAGATCGATTTGCTGTTCTAAATCAGTTGTCTCCAGTGGAAGAAAAGGTTCGATTGGTCATTGCTCCTTCCTCTATAGAATCTATTGGATCAAGTTGAATCGAAGAAGGTCAGATCTGAGTTTTTATTGTTCTTCCTCATCGACATCAAGTCAAAGTTTTTCAAGCCACAAGATGGAAGAAGATCTCTCAAGCCTTTCAGATCTGGTTATGTTTTGATAATTTTGTATCAAATCTATTATTACATTTGATTGTAGGAGAAGTTTTCTCCGAGTTGTAGGAGAGGTTATTCTCCGAGTTGTAAGAGAGATTATCTCTGAGTTTGTAGGAGATTTGTCTTTGAGATTGTAGGAGTGTTGACTCCGAGATTGTAGGATCATTCTTGATCCGAGTTATAGTGAAGTAGTCAAGTCTAGCTGTTGTGCTAGATTGGCGAGGCTGGCAAGTGGAGTACCCAAGAATGGGGAACCACTATAAATTCCTTGTGTTATCTGTGTTTGTGATTTTCTTTCTGTGCGATCTAATTCATCAAGTCTTTAATTCCGCAAAAGACGCAGTTATCACTTATTCACCCCCCTCTAGGTGATTTAGGTTGACAACTAGATACTTCAATTGGTATCAGAGGATCGCTGTTCGTTGCTAGGTTAACACCTTGAACAGGATCCATCCATTCTAGTTGCTAGCAAATCATGGAAAGATGCAAGGAATCCTCCTCGCTAAAGTTGCCTATCTGCACAAAGGCTAATTTCCCCATGTGGAAAGAAAGAGTGAGATTCTACATGGAGGTCGTAGATCCGAGAATTTTTCAAGTTGTGGAAGAAGGCCCTCAAGTGCCTATGACTGCCTCTACAATTGACCCTACTGTAAGGGTGCCTAAAAAGATGATGGACTTAACCAAGGATGAGATCGCCATCGTTGCCTTGGACAAAAAGGAGAAGAACATAATTGCCAGTGCAGTGGACGATTCGATGTTGCAAAACTTAATTCACTGCCAATCTGCTCAAGAGATGTGGATATCCTTGATTGTTCTCATGGAAGGTACCGAAGAGGTAAGGGACGATAGAAGATCTCTACTCAACCAAGAGTATGAGGCCTTCAAGCAGGGTAGGAAGGAGTGCATTGCCGATGCATATGAAAGATTCTTCAAAATAGTTAACGTCCTAAGAAACTATGGTCGGGTCTTTACAAATGGTGAGCTAAATGACAAATTCCTGCGATCCCTAACGAAAGACTGGGATAGCAAGATAGTTGCAATCTGGGAGTTTGGAAAACTACCAAGTCTTGACCCGCAAAATCTGTTCGAAAAGCTGCTATCACATGAACTGCAAATGAACATCCACAAATCTGAAGAGGATGTGAATCGGGCCTCAAGCAAGGAAAGGACCTTGGCACTGAAGGCTGAAAGTACAAGGAAAAGCAAAGTTGTGTCCCCGATCAGAGAAAAAGAAGCTGACAATGAAGAAGAATCAGAAGCTAGCTCCTCCTGCTCCGAAATGTCTGATGGGGAATTTTCTCTAATCTTGGGTCAATTCAAGAGGTTACTAAGCAAAAGAAGGCACATGAAGAACAAGTCGTCTTCCTCAGACTATAAACATTCTTGACGTGATGGTGATCATCACAGAAAGGGCTCAAGCAACCATGACAGGTATAAGACTAAACCGAATAAACATATTTCTTCTGACATTGTTTGTTATTGCTGTAATAAGCCAGGGCACCTGATCGATGATTGCCCTCATAAGAAGAAAGAAGATGGAAAGAGAGAAGATAAGAAATCCACCTACGGTAAAAAGAATACTGAAAGAAGTCTAGTCGCAAAGAAGTCCAAAACTCTAAGCGACAGTGACTCGGAGAAGTCAAGTGTTGAAGAAGAAGCCTACTTTGGGCTGATGGCCATGACTAATGATGAAGAAGAACCTCCATATACTAGGAAGGTAAATTCTCACACCATCTTATCTGATTCTGATTATGCCTCAGCTGAGCAAAAGGATTACCCCTCAGATGATGACTCAGAACTCATGACCCAATATACTAACATGCTTAAATGCTTTGACAAATGCCGAAAGGTAGTCAAAACCCAGGCCAAGGAGATCATGTATCTCAAGGAAGTGGAATCTAATCTGAGAAAGGAAGTTGAACAACTTTCTTCTTTCAGAGAGGAAATCCAAGTCTTGCAAGACAAGATCAAAAGCTCGGATGAGCTCCTAATCCTGAGAGAGAAAAGTATCAAAGAGCTGGAAGAACAACTAGCCTCTGAGAAGAAGCTAGTTGAAAAGTTTTCTCAACCTAAAACTATTCTTCCAATCATTGATAAATTCTCTGCTAAAGCAGGTAGCAGTGGATTAGGTCATGTGACTGGTCCTAGTAATTCCTCTAAGGGCACCCATGCCAAGAAGAAAGATAAGAATGCAAAGAAAGTTACCACCGAAGAGAAAGGGAAACCCCATCAAGATCAAGTGGCATTCAAGAAAGTTATCTTTCCTACAAATGTCTATGATATGGAGAGCACTTATGGTCACTTGACATGACCAATTAATTTTGCGCCTGTCATTGACTATAAGGGATGGACTCGTCCTCGAAACCTCGGTGAAAGTGCTTTCAAAGCACTGTTGAATCCAAAATCGTCCCCACGCCCTCGACGCTCAATCCCAGAGGAATGAGAGGGAGAAGTGGTCGAGCAGCTGGTTACTTGAGTCGCAAATGAAGAGCTGAGTGAGAGAGAAGAAGAGAGGGCTGCTAGCTTGCGGCGAGGCCAGACTTCGCCCGCCGCGGCAAATGCCACTCCTGCGGCGGCGGGCTTTACCTTTATTTAATAATCTGCAGTACAGCTTGCCGTGTTTAGTACATGGAAATAGAATGAGTACAAGAGAGTTGCGGGTAAGAAAAGAGTAAGCCGCGCGGGCTGTTTGCCGAGGTCGCTCATCCTGTTCACAGAGGTCGCTCGGCCTGGTTGCAGAGGTCGCTCGGGCTGGTAGCAGAGGCCGCCCGGCCTGTTCGCAGAGGCCGCCCGGCCTGTTCGCCGAGGCTGCCCGGACAGGTCGCCGAGGCCGTCCGGGCAGGTCGCCCGGACAGGTCGCCCGGACAGGTCGCTCAGACAAGTCGCAACTTGGTGCGGTTTGTCTGTTTCTAGCCACCGTTTTTGTCCCCCCACCTGCCTGTCCTTTCTTCATGGTCGAGGGTCCTATTTATAGGCTCTGGGTCGATGTCGTCACCTCCGGTGAGCCGGTGACTGGAGTTCTACTCGCGCGGTCTGAAGGAGGAGGCCGCCTACCCGCGCGGTCTGAAGGAGGAGGCCGCCTACCCGCGCGGTCTGAAGGAGGAGGCCTCCTACCCGCGCGGTCTGAAGGAGGAGGCCGCCTACCCGCGCGGTCTGAAGAATGAGGCCGCCCCTGCTGGGCGACCTGAAGAAGGAGACCGCCCCTGCTGGGCGACCTGAAGAAGGAGACCGCCCCTGCTGGGCGACCTGAAGAAGGAGACCGCCCCTGCTGGGCTACCTGAAGAAGGAGACCGCCCCTGCTGGGTGACCTGAAGAAGGAGACCGCCCCTGCTGGGCGACCTGAAGGAGAGAAGCCGCCCCACCTGGGCAACTTGAAGGGAGAAGCCGCCCCACCTGGACGACTTAAAGGGAGAGACCGCCTACCCGGGCTGTTTGAAGAAGGAGGCCGCCTCACCTGGGCGGTTTGAAGGAGGAGGTCGCCCCTTCTTACCACTTTGGGTGTAAAAAGAGCCTTTGCGTGAGGTCTAATCCTTCCCGGGCGCGTAATCTGCAAAAATGTAGCAAAAGAAGCCTCCCAGGGGAGGATCGCCGATTTCTGGGTCAACAAGCACCTTATCAAGAGATAAATCTGAAAGACTATGGTCCTTTTGTTCATGGTCCGAGTGCTAAGAGAGAACCAATAGTGAAGGCTGTTGCACCTAAGCCTAAGGACAAAGCACTACCATGTGTGTGCTGTACTGATGAGGCATCCTCATCTAGAAGGAATGCTCCTGCCAAAACTAACGTTCAAAAGTTAAGCAGGAGAATACTAAGACAAGGTACAACAGGTTTGGTTGTTGGTGTTGCGGCAAAATAGGTCACTTTGTCGTAGATTGTTGGTTCAATTCTACTTATGTTAATAGACCACAAGTAAACATTGCAAGAAAGATCACTCGCAATGTTACAATTCAGCGTGGTTCTCAACTAACACGGGACCAAGGACCCAAATTTGTTTGGGCTCCTTAGGCAAGATAATCTGTTTTTGCAGGTATGTCCAAAGGCCAACAAAAATCCAATCTGGTATTTGGACAGTGGTTGTTCTCGGCATATGACCGGGACTAAGAGTTTATAGCAGGATTTTATTCCAATTGCGAACGGTCCAAAAGTTATTTTTGGCGGATCCGACAGAGGAATAACAAAAGGCTACGGTATGATTTCAAATGGTAATGTATCCTTTTTCGATGTGGCTTATGTGGAAGGATTAGAACATAATCTTATAAGCATAAGTCAACTCTGTGATAAAGGATACGTAGTTGATTTTCGTAAAGATAAGTGTTTGATAAAGTCGTCAGAAAATTCGGAAACGATTTTATCAGGCACTCATTGTAGAAATATATTTTGTTTAAATTTTCTTTGTTTATCCTCTTCTACACCAGTGTGTCTTTTAGCAAAAAATAGTGCATCTCTCGCTGACCAATGACACAAGAGATTAGCACATATAAATTTCAAAACTATACACAAATTATTTTCTCAAAACGTAGTGCGTGATGCGCCAAATATTAAGTGCGTTAAAGATAGACCTTGTCATGCTTGTGTAAAAGACAAGCAAACAAGAGCTACCTTTAAGAGCATTATTGGCAAAGATTCAACAAGGTGTTTATACCTACTTCATATGGACTTGTTTGGTCCTTTGCAAATTAGAAGTTTAGGAGGAAAGTCTTTCACATTGGTTATTGTAGATGACTACTCACATTTTGCATGGGCATTCTTTCTAAAACACAAGTCAGATACCTTTGATATTTTCACTAAGTTTGTCAAGCAAATCCAGAATGAATTTGAATGTTCGGTGGTCAAAATCAGAAGTGACCATGGAACAGAATTTGAATTTGGGGCCATGACAGACTTCTGTGAAAGCCTTGGTATCTTTCATGAGTTTTCCTCTCCTCGAACTCCACAACAAAATGGGGTAGCTGAGAGAAGGAATAGAACACTCATTGAGGCTTGCAGAACAATGTTGAGCGACACTTCACTACCCAAATACCTCTGGGTTGAAGTCGTCAACACTGCTTACCATGTGCAAAACAGAGCACTCATAAATAAAAACCATGAAAAGACTCCTTATGAACTACTAAAGGGCAAGAAACCAACCATCTCTTATTTTAGAATCTTTGGCAGTAAATGCTTTGTTCTTAACAATGGGAAGCATTACAAAACCATGTTTAGTGAAAAGAGCTTTGAAGGTATTTTCATAGGCTATAGTAGCCATAGTAGAGCTTATAGAGTTTTTAATCAGAAAACTTTGGTTTTAGAAGAATCCATTAATGTTGTATTTGATGAGACGGGTATGCTACATAGCAGCTCCTCTAGTGTTTCTGTTGAAGATGCAGGTTCAAGGCTGCAAGACTTATGCTTGGAGAAGCCAGTTGAAGAAGATTCTCAAACCTTCGTCAAGATCCCTCCCCCAACCTCAACTGAAGAGGAAGATCAGCTTGATGAAGAGCCAATCCAAGTGGAGGAAGACACTCCAGTGGTAGAAGAAGCTCTTGGTGCTCCAAATAATGCGAGGAATCTTGAATTCAGACACCTGAGGGATCATCCTATTAATCAGATCATAGGAGACCCTCATGGAGGCATAAGAACCAGAAGAGGTACTATTAATGAAAACATGCATTTGAGTTTTCTCTCGCAGGTTGAACCAAAGAAATTCCAAGAAGCAAATGAAGACCCCTCTTGGATAATTGCTATGGAAGAGGAACTAAATCAGTTCAAGCATTGCAAAGTATGGACACTTGTTCCAAAACCCAAAGATAAGAACATCATTGGAACAAAGTGGGTATACAGAAACAAGTTGGATGAAGAAGGATAATAAAGAACAAAGCCAGACTTGTTGCAAAAGGATACAGACAAGAAGAAGGGATCGACTTCGATCAGACTTATGCTCCTGTAGCAAGACTCGAAGCGATCAGGCTGTTTCTAGCTTATGCTGCATTCAAAGGATTCACCGTATATCAAATGGACGTCAAGTCAGCTTTTCTCAACGGTAATATAAAAGAAGAAGTATACGTGGAACAACCCCCAGGTCTTGTCAATGCTGAACATTCTGATTATGTTTATCTATTACAAAAAGCTTTATATGATTTGAAACAAGCTCCTCGAGCTTGGTATGAGACGCTGTCTAACTTTCTTCTTAAGAATAAGTTCACAAGAGGAAAGATAGATAAGACATTATTTCTTAGGGAAGTGAAAGGCAAGATTTTGCTAGTGCAAATCTATGTCGATGACATTATTTTTGGCTTTACGGATGATATCATTTGCAATAAGTTTTCCAAACTTATGCAAGGGAAATTTGAAATGAGCAGTATGGGTGAGCTGAAATATTTCTTAGGACTTCAAGTGAAACAATCTGAAGATGGAATTTTCATCTCACAAACGAAGTTCACCAAGGAGTTGGTTAAGAAATTTGGAATGGAGAGTACAACCTCTATGAGGACTCCAATGAGCTCAGATATGTCTCTAGACAAGGATGAGAAAGAGAAACCATTCGATGAAACCAAGTACAGAAGCATTATTGGCTCTCTGCTCTACCTTACTGCTAGTAAGCCTGATATAATGTTTTCTACATGTGTATATGCTAGATATCAGGTGAACTCTAAGGAATCTCACTATACTGCCGCAAAGCGAATTTTGAGATATCTTAAGGGTACACCAAATCTTGGCTTATGGTACCCAAGAAGTAATGATAGCGAGCTAATAGGTTTTTCAGATGTAGACTTTGCAGGTAGTAAAGATGACAGGAAAAGCACTTCCGGGACATGCCAATTTCTCGGAAGAAGACTTATTTCCTGGAGCAGCAAGAAGTAGAATTGTGTTGCAATTTCAACCGCCGAGTCAAAATGCATTTTTGCAGGCAGTTGTTGCGCAAAACTTCTTTGGATAAAGAATCAGCTTGAAGATTACAACTTGAAGTTCAAAGAAATTCCAATGTTTTGCGACTCGTCCAGTGCTATAGCAATTGCAAATAATCTAGTCTCGCACAGCCGGACAAAGCATATTGAGTTGAGATATCATTTCATCCGGGAGCATGTGGAGAATTGGGACATCAATCTATGCGATGTCCCTACGGATAAGCAAGTTGCAGATATTTTCACGAAGCCGCTGGATGAGACCAAGTTCTCTTTCTTCAAGACAGAGCTTGGGATGCTCAACATGGAGTAATATTCAAGTCAGGAATGAAGCCATGAAGAGATGAAGAATTTCACATGTTCTAATTCTCAAGGAAGCAAAAGCCTAAATTTTTCCAGAAAAATCGAAGTCTTCTTGATAATTCTCGAGAAATGGGTAGTCCCTCGAGAAATGATCAGGCACAGATGAATATGCTGGATTCCTCGATTTCTCGAGAAATCAATTAGCTCTCGAGTATTGGATTATCTTTCTCAAAAAATCAGAAACATTTTCTTTCGGGAATATGAAAGGGCAGGTGCGCAGATTTTATTTTAAATGTTAAATAGACTTAATTAGCTGTTAAATAAAATCAAAACTATAAATAGAAAATCGAATGACTTAATGTTCACGCAAAATGTCTCCACAATACAAAGGTGGGACATCAGGATAACCAAGCCAGGTAATGTAGGTGCAAGTTCTCAGGGGGAGCCTCAACCTTCTGAAAATGTTGGCAATGAGGTTGTGACTCCAGCTTAAGCTCCAGGTTGGACTTCATCTCCAGCTCCTCCTTCTGATACACCTCATCAAGATGATGTTATTCCATTTCCTCCTCCTCCTCCAGTTGTTGTTGTTGACATTATTTAGGTTGATGATGTTGAAAGCACAATTGCTGCTATTGTTACTGAGATTCAACAAGAAAACCTTGAAGAGCACAGTCCCAGTGGCCAAAGGGCAGGGTCTGGTGCTGATTTTGATTTCTACAATGAAGCAGATGATGATTCAGTCCATGGTTTATCTCCTCCCCCAATACATGTTGAGGGGGAGAAAGAGTTCTTTTTGGACACAAATAAGGATGCTCAAGGAGAGCAAGTTGGTGGAGAAGGTGATGTGATCAAAGTTTCTTCTCCTAAAGTTGTCAGTTCTGTGATTCTTAAAGAACTTCCTGAAGATGTCCAACCTGCTATCATTCCACCATTGTTTGAAGAAAATTCTCTTATTGTTAAGATAGAGATGTTACTTAAAAAGCAAATTGATCAGTTTGATTATTCATTTAAAGAAATTCATGCTAGAATTACTGATGATGAAAAAGAAATGAATAGAAAAGTAGCTGAATCCAAAGCCAGTACTGATCAGCTCAAAGAGCTTGTCATTTAGGGTGGAAAGGCCATAGATCACACCATTCAGGGTGTAGCAAGAGTTCTGGAAGAAGTTATTGAAGTCAGAAAAACTCAGGAATCAATGACTTCTAAGGCTGAAGAAAGTTCTTTCAAGATTATTGATGAGGTGGGAATGTTCAAAGAATCTGTTATCCAAACCCTTACTGTAGAAGTCAGAAAGGTGGAGGACAAGATGACAGAATTATTGGATTACTCTTTATCTGAATTGCAAAGGAATTTGGGAAATCAGTTTGAACAAATGAATTCTGGTGTTCAGAAACAGATTGCAGAGGTCAATGCTCATACTACAAAGTCTGTTATGTGGATTCATAATGAAATTTTTCCAGATTTTGCTCTACAACCTCAATTTTCACCTAGACCCACAGAGCAACCTGCATATGTATCTCCTGCTGACTATTCCCAGGCTTGGCCTGCAGAGCAATCAGAAATTCAGTCCAAGGTGCCAAGCTCAAGGAAGAGGAAGTATGGAGAAGGACCATCTGCTAGCAGGTCAGTTCCTGGATCAAGCTCAGCAGGCTCTGGAAAAGTTATTGTTGTTGAAGTACTTCCTGAAGTGTGGAGTCTTGTTTCTAGGATAATTATTCTTGACTCACTCAAGCTTGTAGATGAAGGAGGAATGAAAGTCTCAGACTATTACAGTTCAACTGAATGGAAAAAGTATCAGACTAGTCTAACAAAGAGAAGGATTCATTACAGGAATTATGGTTATAACAATCCTTCAGCTCCAGCCCCTCCTCCAAAGTACTATCCTAAGCATTATGCTTATTTTGCAAGACAAGAACAGAAGAATAGAGGCAAGGCCTGAAGCAAAATGGCAGAGCTTAATCAAATCTTTTGATAATTTTGATTGTGTGAACATTAAATCATTTTGACAATCTTAATCATATATAGTTTTTGATTTTGCTGCCCATTTTGTCTTCATATTTTTTCTTCTATGATGTATAGCATATTGGTTTTATTTTGTAGCAATTCATCTTAGTTTATAAGGTTCTGTCTTCTACAAATAGGGGGAGATTGTTGGGAATTGTATCCACAGTTACCTTGATTTGAAGAAGTCCCCTTGAACTAAGTTGAATTGAGTTTGTATTTGATGTTGCTCTCTAGTAATGTGTTTGCAAGTTTTAAATGGCCAAGTACAAACCAATGTCAGGTTTAAATGGGCCATCAAACACAGGCCTATGCAATGTAATTCCTCATTGTATGGACCTGTTGACTCGTGTGAAATCTCTCTATTGGGATGTACTTCTTATTCAAACACAAAGGAAGATCTAAAGGAAGGTGCTGTTATTCTGTGTTCAAGGAAGAAACAAAACTTTTCTAAGTAATTCTGCGTTCGACGAAAGTTGGTGCGTTCGTCAATCTCAGTTCGACGAACGGAAGTATTTTCGTCGAACTCTGTTCGTTGTTCATTTTGCTGAAGATCTAAGTTCAGCTTTTGTCGATCTCAGTTCGACGAACTGAATAAATTTCATCGATCTCGATTGTGCCTAAGCTGAAAGTAGTTCGTCGATCGCATTCGTCGATCTCCGTTCAACGAACAGAAGAAGTTTTCGTCGACCGCTGTTCTGCCTAAGTTGAAAGTAATTTCGTCGATCGCGTTCGTCGATCTCAGTTCGACGAACTTAAATTGTTTTTTCGATCTCAGTTTTTGCTGAAGTTAAAGCAATTTCGTCGATCGTTGATCTCCGTTCGACGAAGTAACGAAATTTCGTCGACCGCTGTTTAGCTAAAATTTGAAGTGATTTCTTTGATCATCTTTTGTCGATCTCCGTTCGACGAACTATGAGATTTCGTCGAGCGCTGTTTTATTGAAAATGAAGTATTTCTTTGAGCTCAGTTCGACTAATCTTCTGAGGGCGACGAATTGACTCAATGTTGTTTTGATTCTCCATTTCTTTTCTCGAGAAGATTATCTATCTCTCGAGAAGATTTTCTCTCCTGTAAAATCCTTCTATATTTCTTCTCGAAGCCGAAGCCTATTTAGTTCTTGAGAAATACTTTGTTCTCGAGAAATTAATTGTTTTGTTCTTAATCCTGTTTTCTCAGAAGCTCTTTTATTTCTCGGGAAGTCCTTTGTGTTCTCGACAAATCTGTTCATATCCTGAAATCATTTTTTCAATCCTTTTTGACGGGACATTAATTCATTCTGTCTATTCTAACGGCTCTTTTGATTTCGTTTAAGCTTTATTCTACCTTAATTGATGTCGTTAAGCCTTTGATTATATAAGGCTCTCATTCATAAGATTCATAATTAATTCTGATCAAACCCTAACTCTCCTTCTGCTCCAAGAACGAGAAAGTGCCACCTCCTGTCGCAAAAGCTGGAGATCAATTTGTTGTTCTAAATCAGTTGTCTCCAGTGGAAAAAAAGGTTCGATTGATCATTGCTCCTTCCTCTACATAATCTATTGGATCAAGTCGAATCGAAGAAGGTCAGATCTGAGTTTTTATTGTTCTTCCTCATCGACATCAAGTCAAAGCTTTTCAAGCCACAAGAAGGAAGAAGATCTCTCAAGCCTTTCAGATCTGGTTATGTTTTGATAATTTTGTATCAAAACTATTATTACATTTGATTGTAGGAGAAGTTTTCTCCGAGATGTAGGAGAGGTTATTCTCCGAGTTGTAAGAGAGAGATTCTCTCTGAGTTTGAAGGAGATTTGTCTCTGAGATTGTAGGAGTATTGACTCCGAGATTGTAGGATCATTCTTGATCCGAGTTATAGTGAAGTAGTCAAGTCTAGTTGTGGTGCTAGATTGGCGAGGCCGGCAAGTGGAGTACCCAAGAATGGGGAACCGCTATAAATTCCTTGTGTTATCTGTGTTTGTGATTTGCTTTCTGTGCGCTCTAATTCATCAAGTCTTTAATTCCGCAAAAGACACAGTTATCACCTATTCACCCCTCTCTAGGTGATTTAGGCTGGCAACTAGATACTTCACATCCCAAACCTCCCTTTCTCAAGATATTTAATATCATGGGTTCTTAACATTTCTTAATTGTCTAATGACATTGAAGGGTGTTGCTGCAAGGTTATTTTGGAGTATAAGTTCATAACCAAAGATTATTATTCTCACCCACAATTGAGGTATCATATGAGATCAACCAAGTTTAGCCTAATCCAATTGGCCTAAAACTTCCACCAAAGATTAATTAGTAACTAAATAAGGTTATACCAATGTTTGGTCGTCAGATGATAATTATCTTGAAGTATATGACCATAATTAGAATTACTATCTACACCCACAATTAGGACTTTATATGAGATTTGCTAAGTTAGACTAAACCAATTGGCCCAAAACGTCTACCAAGGAATAATGAGTTACTAAATAAGGTTCTACCAAAGTTTGGTCATCACATGATACTTATCTTGAAGTATATGACCATAATTAGAAGTACTATTTGCACCCACAAATAGGGCTTTATATGAGATTTGATAAGTTAGACTAAACCAATTGGCCCAAAACTTCAACCAAAAATTAATGACTTACTGAATAAGGCTCTACCAAAATTTGGTCATCATATGATAATTATCTTAAAGCATATGGCCATAATTAGAATTACTATCCGCACCCACAATTAGGGCTTTATATGAGATTTGATAAGTTAGACTGAACCAATTGGCCTAGAATTTCTATCATAGGTGTAATAAGATATGAATAATTGTCTACATGAGATTTGAAATTTTTCCAATTTATTTTGTCTTCATTATTTCATATATTTAAAAGTGTGACATAATTCAAAAATTGTCAAATAATAGGAGTTATTATTCTAAAATTCCCTAAATAATTTCAGAGGTGTATTTTGACATAAATAAGGTTTTACCTGAGTTTTGGAATTTTTCCCATTTTTGTGGACTCCATTATTTCATATATTTAAAAGTGTGACATAACTAAAATATTGTCAAATAATATGAGTCATTATTCTAAAATTCTCAAAATAATTCGAAAGGTGTATTTTGACATAAATAAGGTTCTACCAGAATTTTGAAAATTTTTTATTTATTTGGTCACCCAAATTGCATTTATTTAGATGTGTGACAAATTCTAAATAATGTCATACCATAGTAATAATTATCCAAATTTTCTCAAATTAATTCCAGAGATACAATTTGACCTCTCTGAGAGTCTCCCAGAGTTTCAATATCATGCATTTGGTATTTTAGAAAGAGTTCACTAAAATACAATTTGTGTCACATGCGTGTCACATTTTGAACTCTACAAATTATTCAAAGTAAAATTTACTCACATGCATGAGTCCATTTGGCCTCAAACCTATCCCATAGATGTAAAATGACCTAAAGAACATGTCAACACAAATTTGGTATTTTTCACATCACTTAAGACATAAAAATTTCATTTATATCTTAAGTGTCACATCTCTAAATTTTTCAATAAAACTTTAGAAAAATTAATTCCAAAAATTCTAAAATTTACAGAGATGGTGCATAACATCATAACACATATAGGGTCCAAATTTCATTGACATGCAGCTAATAGTTTAAGAGAAATACAAAATAAAATATTTCCATGGTCATTAAAATACCCTAACTTTGTTTGAATCAAGATTGTGAGAGCTACAGGTCACCTCAGAAGGAGTTCAACCACAATTCGGGAATCCCTCACCAAGGGCTACAACATTAATGTTGAAGCCTTAGTCTGATTTTAACCAGAGCTAGCTCAAAACTGAGCATGAATGGGTTGTCCTGGGTTTGACCAACTCAACATTTCACTTAGATCATGCTTATGTCTGCGTGTAGCCAGATCTGCATGAATATTGGCGCAGATCTAACGGCTCCCCGTCATCTTCAAGCTCCAGCGACGGCCAGGATATCCCCGACCTGGAGCGGCTTTGAAGTTGATTTCCCGTCCACCCGAGCATCTTCCCAACCAACCACCGCCACCACCACCTCCTTCGAGGTGAGGGTTGTAGAAGGGTGGTGGCACGACGACCTTAGGTGGCCGTAAACAAGATTATGACATGGACAAAATCCAAGTTTTTGGTCGATTGAATGAGCTCGATTCGAGCACAATTGAGCTCGAATCTCCATATAAATGATTTGGGAAGCTAGGACAGAGGGAGAAGAGAAGAAACACACTTATAATCGAGCTTGAGCCCTGGTAATTCTTCGGGGAGGCATGGTGGTGGTAGCTTCCGGCGGCCTTGCTCTATTCTGACTCCTTGACCTCAAAAGCTTCGACTGAATGGCTCGCTCGACTCCTTAGTGGATGGGGAAGGTGATTGAAGTTTCAAATGGGGCTAAGGGTGGCTGTATATGGAAAATCAATTAAAGCGGGCTCGACCTTGCCTTATTTCTCCCTCCTTGGCTCCACTTGGCATCCACCTAGCACTAATTCGGTTAGGCATGCTGAGGTGAGTAAAGGCTTCAGCTTGGGGATAAGAATGGAGGTGCCAAGTGGCCTCCATTCCAAATATCACTCATGTCCTATATGGGATTTGGTTAAAAGACCAAATTGACCACATGCATGCAATTGCATACTGCTTTCAGAGGGTAAGGGGTGGTATTTACCCTTTGGACTGCATAGTGGTCCTTGGGCCAAGCTCTTAACCTATTGGAATTGGGCTTAGCACCTCAATTTCTCTTTTAGGCCAATATTTGACCATGATTAACCTTGGGGTTGACTTGGTCAAATTGATGATGTGGCTGACCCCACTTGGTAGTCTTGGGTCCTATGTCATCACCCAAAGTGAGTTGGGTCATGGCGGGGTCATGGGGAGGTCAATTTAACCTAATTAAGACAATTTGGGTTATGTTGACATAGAGTTGACTAAGGTCAAATCTAGGGAATTAGGTGACCCAACGAAGTTGATCATGACTCTAATGACATATATTTGTAATCATTGGGGTGAGGTGAGTTCAATTTGGTAATTAAGGATTCAATTGGGGTGAACTAGGCTATGTTGACCTAGTTTGACTTGGGTTCACAAGGTGGGTTTACCAAGCCTATTGTGTCCTAGGCATTTCACCTTGCCCTAGCCATGTCATCATGACCTATATTACCTTAAGGGGTCTAGTAAGAAAGGGGATGTTGCAATATGCGTGTAAGAAGGGCATGGGCGCGCTCGCACCACCGCGCATGGGGTTTATACAGATGCGCGCTGCCGCACACGCAGATGCATGCAAACGCACGTGGACATGCATGCACCCCCTGCCAGGCACGGTTGCGTGCTATTCTGGCTGTGGCAGGAATTCTGTGTCGGGTTGTCTTTTTGGTTTGGGCGAGACCTCGCACGACTGAGGTGAACCATTCCTGAGCCGACCATGGTCGCGGGTTATGAACGCCGATTTGACTTGAATTTTAGGGGAACACCATCAAATGTCACCCAATTTTCGGAGGTCGTTACTTGTAAAAATGAATCCGGGAATTTTTCCTGATTGTCATATCTCCTTTGATGTGTGATATTATTTGTTTGGTTAGGGCGTTGAAATCATTTGTTCATGAGTCCCTTTGCACGTTTGCTTGGGAGAATCATCGGGCCCTTGTGATTATGAGCTTGCCACTTGGTGTTGGCACCGGAGGCAAACACTCAAGTTATGAGCTCATTGCTCGGCGTTAGTGCTTAGTTATGTGAGCTCACTGCTCGACGTAGGATTAGAAGGTCATCGCTAGGGTTATGAGCTCGCTACTTGGCGCTAACACCGAAGGTCGGTGCTCGGGTTTATGAGCTCGCTGCTCAGCATTAACACAGGAGGTCGGCGCTTGTATTTGTGAGCTCACTGCTCGATGTAAGCATAGGAGGCCAGCTCTCGAATTTGTGAGCTAACTGCTCGGCGTAAGCACTAGAGGTTGTCACTCAAGTTATATGCTCTCTGCTTGACGTTAGCACTAGAGGTCGGTGCTCAGGTTTGTGAGATCGCTACTCAGCGTAAGCACCAGAGGTTGTCACTCAAGTTATGAGCTCGTTGCTTGGCGTTAGCACTAGAGGTCAACACTCGGTGATGCAGGACGTCGGGGCCCCAACAGCAACCCGTGACATCATACCAGCTAGCAAACCATGGCCAAGCACACCTGCCAGAAGGAATGTAGCACTGGCACCCCAACCCGTCTCCGCGCCTGTTCTCAGCGCAGCGAGTTGTTGAGGCTGGGGCTCGATCCCCAGACCTCCTTGATAAGAACCACTCCTAACAGGCCTTATCACCAACTGACCTCTTTGCGCATGTTCTCAGCAGCGGAGACGGGTTGGGGTGCCTGGGCTGCAGTCCTTCTGGCAGGCATGCTTGGTCGTGGTCCGCTAGCTGGTGTGATGTCTTGGGGTGCGGACGGGGCCCCGGCATCCTGCATCAAAAAAGTGTACTTTTTTTATGGGTCAGTTGGTGATAAGGCCTGTTAGGAGTGGTTCTTATCAAGGAGGTCTGGGGATCGAGCCCCAATCTCAACAACACATCGCGCTGAGAACAAGCATGGAGACGGGTTGGGGTGCGTGGGTTGCAGTCCTTCTGGCAGGCGTGCTTGGCCGTAGTCCGCTAGCTGGTGTGATGCCATGGGGTGTGGTCGGGGGCCCGACGTACTGCATCACTCGGGGTTTGTGAGCACTTTGCTCAGTGTAGGGTGGCTTTCCCATTTCTTATCGAAGGTCGATGCTCAAGTTGTGAGCTCGCTGCATGGTGTTGGCACCGGAGGTCGTCGCCCAAGTTATGAGTTCGTTGCTCTGTGCTAGGGTCACTGAAGTTTGGCGCTCGAGTTTGTGAGCATGCTGCTCAGTATAGGGGGGTTGCCCCTTTCTTACCAGATGTCAGCGCTCAAGTTGTAAGAGTGATACTTAGTGCGGGGGCACCAGAGGTTGGCGCTCAATGGGGAAACCCAGTGTGTGCCCGGTCATAAAGGGGGCAGCCCCTCCACCGTCGTAGGGCATGAGCTCGTTGCTCGGCGTAAGAACCAGAGGTTTGACACTCGATTATAAGCTTGTTTCTCGACATTAACACTGGAATTCGTTGTCTAACCCTTCATAGATTTGTTGACCGGAATCCCATTTTCCTCTCGGTCATAGAGGGGGCAGGCCTCCACGGAAGTAGGATGCAAATTCACTGCTCGGCGCAAGCATCGGATGTCGACACTCAATTATGAGCTCGTTGCTCGACATTACCATCAGGGGTTGTGTCCTTACCCTTAGGAGATTCATTTTTGGAGACCTACATTGCAAATAATGTCAGATGATGGTAAGGTAATTTATTGATTTGTGGGGGGGGGGTCCCGTGAATTATTACACAGCACTACCTCTTAGATGCTCACTGCATACTCCTTTGTGAATTTCTCTCAGAGCATACTCTGCTTCGGTAATGGGCAGACACTTCAACTAGGGTCCGGAAAAGGAGCATTTGTAATGCTCCTTATGAATGATAGAGAACGAGGCACGGTGCATTCGCAAACGCCATGCCTCTAGGCAATCCACTGGCAGTCGCCCAGTCTCTTGGTAAGCAATGATAGGATTCATCCAACAAGACTCTCCCCGGTTATGATAGTGATTTCCCATGGTTTGTGAATGTAGTGGACCATCATATCCTCAACTCGACGACACTTTGATTTGTAGCCTGAGGGGGAGGTTGTCAGCTTGGAGAGCTTGTCTCCTTTGAAGTTTTGCTCTCTAGGGATGTGGAGAATCTGATGTGATTGGAACATTGCGAGAAGTGATGTAGTGAGCTGAAGGTTATATGCAAGCTATTCATTATCTGTCTCATTGTCCCCCTCGACCTGTGAGACCACTAGCTTGGAATTTGAGTTTATGGTTAAATTTTTTACCCCGGAGTCGATGGCTAAGTGAAGACTGTCAATTAGAACCTAGTACTCTGCGATGTTGTTGGTGGCCGAAAACTTCAACTAGAGGTCATACTTGAGGGTGCCCCCTCACGACTCACCAACAACAAACCGTGCCCGCCCCCACATCCCCTGATGACCCATTGACATATAAGACCTAGTGTGCAAGAGCAGAGTTGTTGGGGTCAGGAGATGCTTCCGGAGGTAGAGTGCACTCTACCACGAAGTCGACCATACTTGCGATTTGATGTCGGGCCTTGGCAGAAACTAAATGTAACATTCCACAAACAACTAGACTCCTATGGGTGTTTTTTTCATAACTAGGTCATGACAAATCCCTAGGAAGTCCAAAAAGACCATAAGAACCTAGGTAAGTATGTGAAATCACCTTGGTCTGCAAATAGCAATTTCTGGTTACCTAGTCCAGGGTTTGACTTTTGGGCCTCAAGTTGACTATCTGACCCCACCATGATACCTCTAATCTCATAGGGAGTCCCTTGGCTCACATAGGGCTCATTAGGGTCAACCAAAGTTGTCAAGTTGACCAAAGTCAACTATAATCCTAGATAGTTCAAAATAGCATATTAAGGACCAATTAGTCTCCAATTGGTCAAATTGACCTCACCCAAACCTTCCTAACCCTTAATGGAGGTCAATGGGTCACTAACAACACATTGGGTCCAATCAATTCCATGAATGGGGCCAAAACCAACACTTGGACCCAAAAAGCCCAATTTGACATAATTAGGTCAAAGTGACTCAATTTGAACCAAATTGGTTAGACCAAGTGACAATTGGCCTTGGTTGGTGTCAAGGGACCTATGAACACCCATTTGGGTCAATCACACTACCTAAATTGACTTAGGGTTGGGCTAAACCCATTAGGATTAATAAAGACCAAATAGGGGAAATCAAGCCCAAGGCTCAATCCAATTGGGCTAGGCCCAATTATGGCGACCCACTAAGTCCACATGACTGAAATTACATGGATTGCCATCCAATTTTTGGAGGGGGTGACTAGGAGAGAGAAAATTGGAGTTACCCCCAAATTGAAGAGAGAGAAAGAGGCATTCATGGCTTTGAATGCCATAAGTCACCCAATTCCTCCTTTAATGGCTCAAATTCATCCCCCTTAGTTAATTTGGGGAAGATTTATGGCTTTTCCCGACCTCCTAGAGGAAGAATTCAAAGGGATTCAAGGTGGCCGAGAAACCCCCTTCATGGCCATTAATGGCAACCAATATTATAACCTCCCCCTCCCTCAATTGAAGCCTTTAACACCTTCAGAGGTCGGAGAGGAGTGAAACCCCCTTCTTTCCAGAGGAATTCATGCTCTCTAAGCAAGGATTGACCATGGCCCCCAAAGCATCCCAAGCCTCCATTGTGAACCGTCGATCGGCTAGGCAAATGGCCACCACACAGGTCTGATCCCCTTCTCCTCCTTTGGTGCATCGATCTCAATCAACTTGGGGCTTGATTCGATCCAAATCATGCTCGAACCAAGCTTCCAAAGGGGCTCGTTTTCAAGCCACTTTCCCCTACCAAAAATCCCTCTTTCGGCCACCTCCGGCCGGCAAACCACCATTAATCATCGGCCACCACCTCGACAAAGGTGGTGGTGGCAATAGCCGGTCAGGAGGGTACGTGGGTGGCCAGAAAATTGAGCCTAAAGATCTCCCAGGATGGGAGATGGTGGACCGTCCAGCCATTGGGGATGATGACCCCTGGCCGTCGGATTTGCGTGATCTACTATACGCAGACCAAAATGAATTAATATATATGTTTTGTTACATTTTGTCACATAATATGCAGTAGATGGTTTTATTTATTAAAAATACTTAGTGGCCTCTGCTGTAAAAGTGGTCAACATGAAATATGTATTCCTTGAGTTCTACTTTAATTCAAAATTTGTTCCATACAATTTGGCCCACAGGATCCCCTCGGCAACCTTTTTGTTGCATGGTGTCCCTAGGGCTAACCATAAATTAATTTGAGTGCCCCCATTGATCCACTCATTAAAATAGCCTGACAAATTCACCATACGCCAGGCTAGCCATGACTCACATCATATCCAAAAATCAGAATTTTTTGAGATGAATTTTCTATAGTTTTTGTAATAATTTAATAAATCATACATGGCTTAAATATAGGGTCTATGGACCTCCAAATCCCCCAAATCTCTGGTGGATGGATGATGGGTACATCATATGTTCATGATAAAAATCTCAGCCCATTTGGGTTTGATTAGACTTGGTAAACTAGTATCCAATCTTGGTCACCTAGAGAAAGATAACTCTAGTTCACCAAAAAGTGCACTTTGTGGATTTGAGTGACCACCCCTCAATCAAATGAGATGAAACTCTAGTCACCACTTTGTTATCACATGAAACACCCCCACAAGTAATTTTAGAAGGTTTACGATTGGAATACCAAGAAAACCTAGTTCAACCCCTAGGGATACATATTGGGGTTAATGAAGGGAATGGGGCCATATCTCCATGGATGGGCTTGAAACTTTGTAGATAGTTTTTTAGGGTGAATAAACACCCTGAATAAATTTGATGGAATTTTTAGAGACATTATCACACACTAAACATTTAATATTTAAATTGGGAACTTTCATTTCAAGTGCCAAATACATGGTCATATGTTTTAGGAAAGTTATGAAACTTGGACAGTGAACTTTTTTCATGATGCTATGAGTCTCTGGAAATTTTATTATAATTGTTAGATTAGGTGAATTGGTAGTTCCTTCACAATGTGCCAAAAGTCATTCTCCATGATTTAAATTATTTATGTGGACATATGATTTTAGTAAAATGTTAAATTTGTTCAGAGAGCCTCTAGGGTTATTATAATTCTCTATACTTTTTTTTATAATTATTGGTTGAGGATTTACAGTACTTCCTTCACAAATTGGCCAAATTCAGTTCTCTTAAGATAATTACTTATGTGACCAAAATTATTTGTAAAAAATATGGTACTTGGCCCCTAAATCTTTTAGGTCATTATGATGCTCTGCAAATTTTGTTATAATTGTTGGGAACAGTGCCCAGCAATGTTCCTGATTTGAAGAAGTGATCAGCTCAATGATAAGTGCAAGTTATATTTAATGTTCCATCTAGTTCATGCTTGCAGAGATCGACAATATGTCGAGTACTATAGTTAAGTCAGTAAGTACTATATCGTTGAGAAGAAGGAGATGTCATCGACAAAGTATGCTTGTCGTCATATTGATGGGCAAAGCAAAGACTCGGAGTTGGCAAGATCGTCGAACGCAGAATGATGTTCGTCGAGCGCAGAAGGAAGATCGTCGACCGCTGAGACTCGGCAAGATCGTCGAACGCAGAAGGAAGATCATCGAATGCTGAGACTTGGCGAGTTAATTGAATGTTGAGACTCGGCAAGATCGTCGAACGCAGAAGCAAGATCGTCGAACGCAGAAGCAAGTTCGTCGAACACAGACTTGGTGTGTTCGTCGAACGCTGGATGGAGTTCATCAAACGCAGAAACAGGACAGAAGAATGAAGTTCATCGAACACAGAATGTTGTTCGTCGAACGAAGATTGTCGTTCGCCGAACGCAGAAAAGAATGAAGACAAAGGAAGAAATGTCGTCAAGAAGATGCAGCGTCGTCGACATCAACAAAGAAGCCTTGTCGCTGAAAAGGCTAAGTATGACTGATTGCGTCGAACATCGTCATAAAGAAGGCATGTTGTCGAGAGAACAAGGTGATTACGACGACACAGTCAGAGATAGCATATCTTCATATATGCAGAAGAGCCAGAATGTCTCGTATCGTCGAGATACCAGCATTAGAGGCAGAAGCAAGAAGAATTGAAGATCTACCAAGGCGTAAGGCATCGACAAAGATCTGTCGTCGAGATATCATCCATGTCGTCGTAATATTGGAAATATCATCGAGACGGATTCAAAAGTTGCGGACGCGCTGTCAGCATTTATTGTCGTCGCCTGATTATCCAATCAGCGCGTGCTTTTAAGGAATGGGCGTCTGACATTAAAGGACATAACATGTGACCGTTATGCAGCTCATCTGTCATATAAAGGAGAACAGTGATGCCCTAGAAAAGCAGTCCTTTGCATAGAGAAAAAGAAAGAAAATAATCCCGCCGCTACACTTCAATAGAACAGTATTTTCTCGGCGGAGAAGAAGATCAAGTAGAGAACAAGCATCAAGTGTTCTCTGAAGAATCAGTCATCTCCATCGACTGAAAATTAGCCAATCAACATCAGGCAAAAGAAGAGGAGGCTGAAGAAGATCCAGTGCTGAAACTCCAGATCAAGAAGCATCTTCTTCAACCTAAAGAAGTCGATCTTCAACAGGCTAAAGTTGTCGATCTTCATCCGGCAAGAAGTAACGGTCTTTTATCACTGTTATCTTTGTAAGGCTTGTGGGCCTATTTGTCTAGCTTGAGGGATGGAGAGCTGTGAGGCTTGAGAGCCAGGGCAGTGGACTTGCGGGTCTGACACCGTCTAGCTTGAGGGCTGGAGACCTGTGAGACTTGAGGGCCAGGGCAGAGGCTAGACTTGCGGGTCTGGCTAGGTAAGGCTTGCGGGCCTGTTTGTCAAGCTTGAGGGCTTGAGACCTGTGAGGCTTGAGGGTCGGGGTAGAGGCTAGACTTGCGGGTCTGAGCTAGGAAGGGCTTGAGGGCCTGAGTGTCGAGCTTGCGGGCTCGGGGGCAGTAGGGGCTTGCGGGCCTAGCCTGTTGGACTTGCGGGTCTGTGGTGTAAGGCTTGAGGGCCTGAAGTTTTTGGTGGTGTTTACCAAGCCTAGCACACTGCTGGGTAGGCGCAGAGGGACAGAGGACTACTCAAGACACCCGGTCTTGAGGAACCTCTATATATCTTTGTGTGTTTTTTGTGTTATGCTTTATAACTTTTAGATCTACTATTCAGAAATCAAGAACACCAAAAAGGGGATAAGATAATTTGAAAAACCTATTCACCCCCCCCCCCCCCCTCTAGGTGATAAGTTGACACCCAATAAACAACAAGTGGTATCAGAGCCAGGTTGTTCAAAGAAAAGCTTAACAGCTTGAACTTTGCCAGTGGGTGTCTAAGTTTCATAAGTATGGAGTCAAGAATAGTTATGTGCTCTAGAGTGAACTTTGCCCTTTGGAAAGTTAGAGCAAGAATATTCATAGAGGCAATGGATCCAAGAATGTTTTTGATCGTTCAAAAAGGTCCCTCCAAGACAATGTTAAAAGATGAGACTCTTCTAGTCGGCTTAGACAAAGAAACAAGAAGCATTCTAGCTGGTGTAGTAGATCTGGCAACACACCAGAAGCTGAGTCATTGCACAACAGCAAAGGACATGTGGGACTCCTTAGAAGTCCTCATGGAAGGGTCAGAAGAAGATTTTGAAGAAGAAACCTCTCATGAAGAGGTATGTATCAGAGCACCACTGACCACTTCAGACAGTGAATCAGAAGATGAAGAATGCTCTGGAGCAGGAGAAAGAATAAGAGCACCCTTGATACAGACTGTGACTCTGAGGATGAGGAATTCTGTGGGTTGATGGCTCTATCAGATGAAGAAAAACATGATGAATCACATCATGATCATGTATACACCACTCACACACCTTTACTACCTGCTTCATTTAAGAAGACCAAGAGTGCATCATGTGATTGTTCATCATCTGAAGATGATGCAGAAGACTGCTCATCGTGCAACAATAAGAATCATACTGATCTATTAGAGCAGTTTGGTTATCTCTTGGAGGCTCTGAGAAAGAGCAAAAGGCTTGTTAAGGAACAAGCTAGGGAGCTAGAATCTCTCAGACCTTTTAAGGTTGAATCGGATGGGAAACTGGGTATGTCCTATAGTAAGTACACCGATCCAAATGAGCTCAACAAAATCATAGACAAGCTTTATGATGAAAGAAGTCGAAGGGAAGAACTTATCAAGAAACTTAAGAATGACCTTCTTAAGGAAAGAAGCTTGGTGGCTCAATTCTCTAAGCCCAAAACTATACTGCCCATCATTGACACCTTCTCCTCCTATGGAAATAGGAGGGGATTGGGTTACAATGAAGGGGCAATAGATGCTGGGAATGGAGAAAAGGGCAAAACTAAAGCAGAGCCTCATACCACCTTTCAGAAGGTAGTGTTTCCCTCTAACGGGTATGATTAGGACAATGTCCATGGTCACTGGATGAATGGAAACTCCATTAGTCATGAAAATGCCTCTGACTATGGAAAGAGAAAGGGCATGGGGATGAGTGCATTAAAGGATCCCCATGAGGAAATCCAAATGGCCCATCATGGACCATTTGTGTTTGGTGCCCCAACCCACACTCTCAAGGATAAAGGAGCAACATCTTCCCAATCTCTCCCAGATAAGAAGCAGACTAGTAGCCCCAGTATGATCAATTCTCACTTGATCATATCTGATGCCATTAACACCATGTCAGCTACCAAGCTGACATCCGTTGCTGACAAACAGATAAAGTCAAGAAGAAACAATGATACTAGAGAACCCAGTCAGCTCTTGGCTGAGAGAGATAGGAAGAATGTTGTTGCCTTCTCTACTGAACATACTTCAAAAAAATGTTCAGAAAAGAAGGTACAACATCCATGAATGTTGGTGTTATGGCAAAGTGGGACACTTTGCCATTGACTATTGGCACAACCCTAGTGTGCCTAATGCAAAGGAGAGACCTCCTGGAAGGGATGTTGTGAGTAGAAGGATTCCATTTTATGCTAACAAGAACCCAGGACCCAAGTCACCTTGGGTTCCTAAGGATTATTAAATCTTTCTTGCAGGGTAGTCCATTTAGCCAATAAAAGGTGAATAAGGCTAATGGACAATAAGTGCTCCAGGCTCAACTCTGGACTAAGAAAAACTCAACACATACCAAGGTGCACTGATCAAGGGGGAGCTAACAGTAAAGATAGGAGGACATTCCATCGAGGGGGAGCCACTAGCTCAAGAAGACTTAAAGGCTAAGGTGAAGGTAATCATGTTAATGTTTAACACATAACCTCGTCTTTATCTAAGTTCGTAAAAGTAACTTTCAAAAATCATATCGTCAGAACGATGATTGGTATCATCGAAATGACCCCTCGACGTAGCATCACGACGATATCTAATCATCAGCAGACTCTTAAATAGACCTAAGCTTAATCATTTCAGCTAAACTCGAGTTAGTCAGACATTTAACAAATGACACTTCAACTTCCAACTCGGACACTATAAATAAGGTCAAATGTCTTAAGGTTAAAACAATCTCTACATTAGCCCTAAAAAGCCGTCGTATTCTCCACGCCTTTCCAAGAGTGAATAAGTCGACGGTGCTCAAACCCTCCTGGATCAAGCAGAAGATGGCACCAAAGAAGGAAGGATTCCTCTTTGAAGGAAGTGAAGTAGTGAGAGGTGGTTTCGTGGAAGGACCAGAAGAGATTCAAGATGCCATCAAGTTATTGAACGACGTCGGTCTAGAATTTGTCCTCTCCGAACCAACTGTGATACTGAAAAGAGAAGTGCTGGAGTTCTACTCAAATGCCAAGGGTGGCTCAAAATGAACATCCGTAAAAATCTTAATCAATGGGGTAAAGGTCAAAGTAAACCCTAAGAGGCTGGCTAGGGCACTTCAGTTGCCGACCTTTGCCAAGGGGGAGGAAGATGAAAGGATCACCCAGAAAGACCTTGACAAGGCTCTAGCATGGTGTGGGCATTCGAGCAAGACCTATGGGTCCCTGGAAAGGAAAGACTTTAATCAACAAGGAAAGCTTGTGGCAGATATAGTAGGTAAAGCCCTCCTCTGCAAGGTAGGGTCGCATGATAGGATATCCAAGCCCATGTTCGAGATAATGGCAAGGATAATCCTAAGTAAAAAGACCAACTGGTGTCAGCAAATCTTAAAAAGGATACAAGAAAGCTTTCAAGCCCCAAATCTGTGGAGAATTCTATCACTATATCTTCTGCTGACCTACCCTGAAAGCTTTAACAAAAAGAATGGAGTAAAAATTCATCACATGAGAAGGATGGACATCAAGATTCTTGACAGGTGGGAGAAAACTCTGACTATGCCTCCCAAGAAGTTGAAGACTGCAGAATATGTGAAAAGGAAGGGAGATAGCTCGTCTGAAGGAAGTGACTCTGAGGCAGCTGTGGAGACAAGAAATGTAGCCCTCCAGACCTCTGCACCAAGTCAGGGAGCCAGGATAACAGCAAGAACAGATCAAGGAAGTGCTGAAACTGAGGGGGAGAAGCACCGTGAGCTCCCTTCTCAAGTGGAAGAAGTGATCAATAAGATCATAGGAGCTGAGGATGCTGGTCATTCTGAATCGGCAATGCAAGGGGACAACCAAGAGAACCCTGTTGATGAAATTAGCAAAGATCAGCAAAGTCCTGAAAAGGAGAATGAGGCAAACCACTCACCAATAAGAAAACTTCTATATCCAATAATTGAAGTGAATGAAGAAGAGGAACAAGATAGCTCATCTCCAGAGAATAGACCGTTGGAGCTCCCACTATTATCTCAAATAAAGATGCTCCTGGAAGAGCAAAGATTAAAACTTGAAAGCTATGTCACCTCTGTTATCGATGATCTAAGAAGGGAACTGTCTGCTGAAATGACAACCCTAAGAAATGATGTGAAAAATCTGCACGAATTCACTGCTCGTACTCACAAGGGTATATCTAACCTATGGGCTAATCAGTCATTGATTGTCGGCAGCATAGAAAAGGCCTACATTGCATCCACCAAGAGGGTGGCTGAACATAAAATGGATCTCAAAGAAAGTCTAGATCACCACAATAAAGATCTAGACAGCCATCTGCTTGAAACCAAGAATCACTTGGATGCAGGAATCCACATGCTCAAGAACACGATATTGGCCTCCGAGGAGAATCTCCAAAGGGGGATATCTGAAGAAGTCATAAAGGGGGAGAGATCAATGATAAAGGCCAGTAGTGATCATGCCATTTGGACCGCCAACACCATCAGGGAAGCAATGAATCTTCCTCCTCTATATTATGACGAGCCTGCTGAAGAGCAAACAGGAAGAATTCCTGATACTGATAAGGGTAAAGAAAAGGAAGCACTGGAGGATGAAGAAACAAAACTAAGAAAGAGAAAGTACAGGGAAGAAATGGAGAAAAAGGATGACTATGAAAGGTGGAGTCCCATATCCAGGACCATCATTCTAAAAGCATGGGAGCAAGTGAAAGTTAACAAAGGTGAAAGATATAATGTATACAATCCTCAAGAATGGGCTAAGCATGAAGATCAAGAAGAAGTAAGGAGAGATTATAGAAGAAAAAGCAAGCAGGAAGAATTCCAGCTGACACTCCTGAACCCTTAAAATATCATCCTAAACTGTTTGAGTACTTCATCAGGCAAGCTGATAAGGAGCAGGAAGTTAGTGTCAAGAAAGAAAAGGGTGATGCTGATATGAGCGCACCAGAGATATAGATGGCTAAACCTTCAGGGGCTAATTGTAGAAATGTCAAAACTTTTGAAAACATTTGGCACTACTTATAAATGAAGTAATATTTGTTAAGATTCTGTGTTCACTCAATTTTAGCTGAAATGTCATCATTACATGCTTATTTGCTTAAAATGTTAAACCTTTTATGTGAATAGCATTTATCATTGAGTGAGTTATGACTTCTTCAAATAGGGAGAGATTGTTGGGAACAGTGCCCAGCAATGTTCCTGATTTGAAGAAGTGCTCAGCTCAATGATAAGTGCAAGTTGTATTTAATGTTCTATCTAGTTCATGCTTGCAGAGATCGATAATATGTCGAGTACAATAGTTAATTCAGTAAGTACTATATCGCTGAGAAGAAGGAGATGTCATCGACAAAGTATGCTTGTCATCATAATGATGGGCAAAGCAAAGACTGAGAGTTGGCAAGATCGTCGAACGCAGAATGATGTTCGTCGAGCGCAGAAGGAAGATCGTCGAACGCTGAGACTCGGCAAGATCGTCGAACGCAGAAGGAAGATCGTCAAACACTGAGACTTGGCGAGTTAGTCGAATGCTGAGACTCGGCAAGATCGTCGAACGCAGAAGCAAGATCGTCGAACGCAGAAGCAAGTTCGTCGAACGCAGACTTGGCATGTTCGTCGAACGCTGAATGGAGTTCGTCGAACGCAGAGACAGGATAGAAGAATGAAGCTCGTCGAACACAGAATGTTGTTCGTCGAACTAAGATTGTCATTCGCCTAACGCAGAAATGAATGAAGACAAAGGAAGAAATGTCGTCAAGAAGATGCAGCGTCGTCGACATCAACAAAGAAGTCTTGTAGCTGAAAAGGCTAAGTATGACTGATTGCGTCGAACATCGTCGAAAAGAAGGCATGTCGTCGAGAGAATAAGGTGATTACGATGACACAGTCAGAGATAGCATATCATCGAATATGCAGAAGCGCCAAAATGTCTCGTATCGTTGAGATACCAGCATCAGAGGCAGAAGCAAGAAGAATTGAAGATCTACCAAGGCGTAAGGCATCGACAAAGATCTGTCATCGAGATATCATCCATGTCGTCATAACATTGGAAATATCGCCGAGACAGATTCAAAAGTTGCGGACGCGCTGTCAGCATTTATTGCGGCCGCCTGATTGTCCAATCAGCGCGTGCTTTTAAGGAATGGGCGTCTGACATTAAAGGACATAGCATGTGACTGTTATGCGGCTCATCTGTCATATAAAAGAGAACAGTGATGCCCTAGAAAAGCAGTCCTTTGCATAGAGAAAAGGAAAGAAAAGAATCTCGTCGATACACTTCAATAGAACAGTATTTTCTCGGCGGAGAAGAAGATCAAGTAGAGAACAAGCATCAAGTGTTCTCTGAAGAATCAGTCATCTCCATCGACTGAAAAGTAGCCAATCAACATCAGGCAAAAGAAGAGGAGGTTGAAGAAGATCCAGTGCTGAAACTCCAGATCAAGAAGCATCTTCTTCAACCTAAAAAAGCCGATCTTCAACAGGCTAAAGTTGTCGATCTTCATCCGGCAGAAGTAACAGTCTTTTATCACTGTAATCTTTGTAAGGCTTGCGGGCCTATTTGTCTAGCTTGAGGGCTGGAGAGCTGTGAGGCTTGAGAGCTAGGTGAAGTATCTAGTTGCCAACCTAAATCACCTAGAGGGGGGTGAATAGGTGATAACTGCGTCTTTTGTGGAATTAAAGAACTTAATAAAATAGAACGCTCAGCAAGCAAATCACAATCACAGATAACACAGAAATTTATAGTGGTTCCCCATTCTTGGGTACTCCACTTGCCGGCCTTGCCAATCTAGCACCACGGCTAGACTTGACTACTTCACTAAAACTCGGATCAAGAAAGATCCTACAAACTTGGAGTCAACACTCCTACAATCCCGGAGACAAATCTCCTACAAACTCAGAGAGAAACTCTCTCTTACAACTCGGAGAATAATCTCTCCTACAACTCAGAGAAAACTTCTTCTACAAACAAATGTAATACAAAATTGATACAAGTTTATCAATACATAACCAGATCTGAAAGGCCTTGAGATCTTCTTCCTTCTTGAGGCTTGAGAAACTTTGACTTATTGTCGATGAGGAAGAACAACAAAACTCAGATCTGACCTTCTATGATTCGATTTGATCCAATAGAAACTGTAGATGAAGGAGCAGTGATCAATCGAACCTTCACATCAACTGGAGATGACTGATTTAGAACAGCTGATCGATCTCCAGCTTTTTGACAAGGAGGTGGCACTTTCTCGTGTTTCTTGGAACGATGGGAGAAATTAGGGTTGATCAGGAAGAGTAATGAATTCTTTTTTGGAACTTAAGAACGAGTGCCTTTTATAATAAAAGACATAACGGCATCTGTTAAGGTAGAATGAACCTTAAACGAAATCAAAAGAGCCGTCTGAAAAGACACAGTAATTTAACATCCCGTCAAAAAGAATTGAAAAATGATTTCAGGATATGAATAGATTTCTCGAGAACAAAAAGAGATTTCGAGAAAACAGAATTCAGAACAAAGGATTTAATCTCTCGAGAACAAAAGAGCTTCTCAAGAAAAGAATTAAACATCAGAGAACACGGAATTCAAAAGAAGGAATTAACTTCTCGGGAACAAAGAACTTCTCGAGAAAATAAATTCAGAACAAAACAATTAATTTCTCGAAAGTAAAGGATTTCTCGAGAAATAAATAGGCTTTGACTTCAAGAAGAACATAGAAGGATTTTACAGGAGAGAGAAAAACTTCTCGAGAAAAATAAAGACTTCTCGAGAAAAGAATTGGAGAAACAAAAACAGCATAGAGTCAATTTCTCGGCCTGAGAAGAAAATTCTTCGAACTGAGCTCGACGAACTCATTTTAGTTATCAGAAAACATAGTGTTCGATTCAAAAGTGCGCCTCCGAAGTGAAACGAGGGTTGCGGACTATCAGTTACTATTTAGTTGAGGAATTCAGACCGCTAGCAGCGGTCGAGGCCAGACTTCGCCCGTCGCGGCAAATGCCACTCCTACGACGGGCTTTCCTTTTATTGAAAAGTAGCGGTTACAAATGTGAAAGAACAGAAGCCGGCCGGTCAGCAGTTCGCGAGACCTGAAACTCGAGACCGGAGCTCAGACAAGCGAGCTCTTGGATTCGAGTGTGCGTGTCTTGTGAACAGTGCCGCCCCCTACTTATAGGCTTGGGGGCCTGCCCGAATGGGCAGGGATAAAATAACCTCCTGCCCGGGTACAAGAGAAACGGGCAGGCGGTGACGGGATGCACAAAGAAGAAAAAGAAAGAGGCCGCGCGACCTGACGGCCTGCCTTTTCTGTTCGTCTGACCTGAGGCTGAGGATATCAGGACTAAGTCAATGATGCAGACCGAGCGGCCTGGAGATTGAGGCCGCGGTCTGCATTCTGGTCATGACTTAGCCGTTTTTTCGCAAGGTATCTCGGATAGCCTTTGATCTGGACCCCCGGCTTGTTCTTCGGGGCTGGAACCTCGAGTCTCTATGAGACAACCCGCGCGGCCTTCTGGCCGAGACCGCGGATGAACTCTTTGCCTTAGCTCTTTGATGATCTTATCCCTTTGGGGGCGATCTGGAAATGACACCAGGCCGCCCGGCCTGGCCCTTCTTGAACAGAGAACCACTGATCCCGGGACTCAGCGGCCTTACCCAGGAGCTCGCGCGGTCTGGTAATAACCCAACCCGAGAAACGGTTTCCCGGGCAAACATAATCCCCGCATATTTTCAAATCTCAAGAGAATTTCGAAAATATTAGCTTTGACCGGGAGACCGCATCCGACCTGCCTTGAATTCTATAAGAGAGCCAGAGAATTCATTCTGCGTTGCTCTTTCTGAAATCACGGGATATTACTTGCCAGTTGCGGTTAGAATTTTTAAGACCGGCAATTCTCTAGCCATGGACTTCCTGGACGCTGTGCTAGACCGCGTGGATCCCAGCGGAGACCAGAAGAGGGCGGAGGATAAGAAACGTGAATCGCCGGAAAAATTGAATAAGGCGAGGGAAAAGCCAGACCGGAAAGACCGGAAAAAGAGAAAGTGGGTCGAGAAGGCCGCAACGGGCAGCTCCAAGCCGGTTGTGGACTTAACGACTTCTAAGACTCCTGCAGAGCCCGTGGCGAACAGTTCGGAGCCTCCTCCTGATGACTTGCCGATTTCTCCCAAAGGCCTCAACCAACAGACCGCCAGCCCGCTGAATAAAGAGGAGACCGCTCCTCCTGAAGAAGTTGCTCCAGAAAGCCCTTCGAAGAAGGCCGGAGAGAATGACTCGTTTGGTGTGGAAATCACCCCATCCGGGAACCCTCATTTGCTCGTCCGAGATCTAGAGAAGGAGGCGGTTACCTCCCCAAGGACGGGTGAACAGAACACCCCTTTGTCCGTGGATGACTACCCCAGCCCCTCGAAAGAACTTGGCCCAGCGCCGAGTAAGAGAGAGAGAAAGAGGAAGAAGACCGGGTCCGTGACCGAGCGGATAACTAAGAAAGTCAAGAGGCTGGCCGCTAAGGAAAGGGCGGCCCTTAAGAAACCGACCGAATCCCTCCTCCAGACCAATTCGCGGCTGAAAGAGGAGCTAGGTCTTGCGACTCCTCCACCCAGCAAGTCAAACGAATCGCCGGCCACTCCTGACGCAAAAACGGGCGAACTGCCTCCGGACCCGGCGAGCAGTATATCCTTCAACGGGATCTTTAAAGACATGGATGAGCTGGTGAAGCGAGATCAGCTCCTTGACAGCCCGACCGCCTCCGACCAAAACGCTCTTGCTACTGACGACACAACCCGGCCTGAAGAGACCGCTCGGATGGAGGCCGAAGAGCGAGAGGCCGCCGCCCGGACTGCCTTGGAGGTCGAAAAGAAAACGAGGGAACTTGAAGAAGTTCTGCGAGCGCGGGAGGAGGTAGTCCCAGCAATGACCGGGGAAGAGATCATGAAGGTGAAGAAGGAGAGGGCGGAACAGGCCTTGAACAAGCCGTCGCGGCCTGATCTTCTTGCGGCAGGTAAGGGTTCCACGGACTATAAAGCGGTCCGTTTTTCCATTCCGCGGCCTCGCCATAATAAATTAGTGAACCCGCCGCCGAGCCTCTTTCCTTTAGCGGCCTGGTTCCCTTCCGTTAGGTCAAGTACGGAGAGACTCTGGCGTGAGCAATGTCAGAGGATGAACTCGGAACGGTCTAAATGGCCTGTCCGCCCAGGCACTGCTCTCGCGTTTATGTTCGTTTCTATTTTATATATATGTAGCGTTGCATGCTCTTATTTTTCATAACCAAGCGGCTTCTTTCAGATAGCGCTGATCAAATCGTGAAGCCGGGTGACCTTGAGGCCAGTCTGCCTCCGCTAGCACCCCCGATTTCAACCTGTGCGACGTCCTTGCCGGAAAGACCGCATCTATTTGATCGCCTTGAGGCAGATCTGATCAACCTGAGGGCCCGCTTGAAGGAGGTAGAAGACCGGGAGGCCGCCACTCGGACCGCTCTGGCGCAATCGGAGATTGACAGGAGGTCCAGCACAGAGAAAGTGAAAATCCTGGAGACTCAGCTTGAGGCCGCGCGAGCAGCGGTGGTGGCTACGCGGACTGCTCTAACCGTCCAACTGGAGAAGGAGAAGAAAGCCTCTGCCAAATTTGAGAGTGACTCAAAATATTACCAGGATAAATTCCTGCGCTTAACCAGAGAAGTCGCCGCTGGTCGGCGAAATGTGAATGATGGGGTGGTAGCTGTTAGCCGCCCGACTATTGGAGCGAGCTCAAATCCTCCTTCAGTCCGGGCGGCTGATCCAATGATTGACGAGGCCGCCGCAACCCCCCGAATGATTGCCGCTACGCGGGTCGAAAGGGATGCCGGGCGGCTTCATTGCACAATCAACCACCTTCATTATCATACAAGCCAAATTTATTCTCTCTTGAACACGACCAGTGACCAGGTCGCGCGACTTCATAGAGAGGATGCCTCCCCAGAGCGCCGTCAATCGTGATTAATATTTGAACATAACTTGCATTATGAATGTGGCTTGTTGATCTGGACAATATTCTCCTTTATTCTTGTCTTTTATTCGAACAATTCGCGCGGTCTCCTATGTTAACCGCTGTATTTTATGCCTTGTTTAAATCTTATGTTTCATTCGAACTGTTTTCTGGTCGGGCGAACTGTGATGTATGCTTACTTCTGTTTTTTGTGGATGTCTTTGCTTCTTTCATATTTCTGGTGAATCTAACCACATAGGTCATTGACCGCGCGGTCAGGATATATAACCGTGTCATGATTTTACTATTCACAGATCATAGAAATCTATAAGTATAGAATTTGCCGAAGTCATTCTCATGATTTCCAGATGGCGCGATCCAAGAACAAGTCGCAGCGACCTGTTAAGGTTAAGGCCGTCCGAGCTGACGCGGCCTTGGCATTCCATTCGGCGGACCATCCGGAATGCCGCCTTACTCAGAACGAACTGGATGACTTCATTGCTAGGCACATGGTAGGGAGTAATCTGCTCGCGCGGCTTCCTTTGCGCGACGAGCGGATTAACTCTTCCAGTCCGCACCAGATCGCCATCCCAGTTGACCACTTCGAGTATGGCTTCAAGTTTCCACTGCCGCTTGAAGTCATAGCCATTTTCGACCACTACGGGGTTGTGCCCGGTCAGCTTCCACCGAACTCCATCGCCTCAATATATAGTTTCATCTCGTATCTGCGGTTCGAGAGGATCCGGTTCTCCCTCGACCTGTTCAGAAAGTTCTTCTCAGTGCGGGCGGTCTCCGACTCGGGGACTTCAACTTACAGGGGGCACCTTTACTTCGGCTGCCACGGGCTGAAGATTGTTAATCTGGCGAACAAAGTCTCCGACTGGTCGGAGCGGTTTGTAATGCTCGAAGGCAACTTCGGACTGTTGCAGACCAACCCGCAAGTCCGGGGGGAAGAAGTTTTCCAGATCCCCCAGGTCGGCAAGATCGAGGCGGACACCTTCGCGTTCCTTGAGAAGGAGCGGCTTGATATCAACCACTACATCCCGCTTTTCTCGGAGCTTGAGAACATTCTCCCCGAACATAGTAAGTTCTTCTAGACCGCCTTTATATGACCGCGCGGCCTTCTTTACTTATACTCTTGATTTTATTTTGCAGCCGCCCATATCGTTCCAGCGAACAAGCCGGTCACGCCGGCCGGCCCAGTTTTAACCCAGAGGGAGAAGAGGCAGCGGCGAAAGAGGTCGCCATCTTCGGAGGAAGAGGGCCCGACCTCTTCTGACGATTACGAAATCCTTCGTTCAAGTGGGAACCCGCCCGACCTGCAGGGCAACCCGACCGTCCTTTGGCACAGGGATGGAAGTCGGATCCGGGTATCCACCGCGCTCCCTCCGTGGGGGAGTGAAAAGATTGACCGCCACGCCCTAGCCGCCGGGGCTGCCTTATATGGTCGAAAGACTTTGAAGAGGCTGAGGAATACTCCCGAGGAAGAGCTCCCCCGGTTAGCGGCTCAGGCCGGTGCATGGGGATTTGCGGCCAACCACTTTATGGCCTTGTCGTTCAAGCGGCTGGTTTCCGTCCAAAAACACCTGGAGAAGAGGTTCGAGGGGCAGGCCGCGGAGATTACGCGGCTTCGAGAGGAGACCGAGCGGCTTCAAGAAGTCGTGGCGGTGAGTTTCGACAAACAAATTCCGCGGCCCCTTTTGCTTAGCTCGAGCGACCTAACTCGTTTTTCCTTTCTTTCCTGCAGAAACAATATGAGATAACTAACCCGGCCTTCCAAGACGAGGTGCTGCCTCACGTGGCCCAAGGAATCAACAAGGCCCTGGGTCTTATGGAAGACCGGGGCGGTCTGAGCGAAGGGTTCGAGGGTACCACCTTCTCCGACCTCTTCCCCACCTTGAAGACTCAACTCGATGAAATCAGCCGAAGGCGCAAAGGGAAGACCAAAGTGGCGAGGAGGCTGAGGCCGACGCGGGCAGAGAGGTCGTGCTTCATCAAGGAGGAGATGGAAGCGGTGAAGCCGCCGATGAGGTCGATGCGGACAATGAAGCCGGTGACGCTGATGAGGACGATGAAGATGACCTATCCTCTGGGACCACTGGCTCCGCCAGTAGGACCGGGCGGTCAAGTTCCAGCGGTTCGTCGGATTCTTCTTCGTTCAGTGAAGGCTATTCGCCGGAGATTGACATCGAAGGCCTGACCTCAAGTCCGCCTGTCAAGAAGCGGAAAAAGTCGGCAGACTAGTGCTCTTGCTTTACTTTTTAACTTTTGTAACCGCCGGTTTCTTTTTGTTAACCGGGCGGTCAGTACTTTTGTAAACATATTTTTGAAGAAATGAATAGAAATTTCTTACCTGTCTGGTTGTCATTCTGCTGTTACTTACTTGTGATTGATATCTTGTCTTTTTCTCTCCTTCTTCTCTTTCGCTTCTTATAATCTAGCCGCGCGGCTATCCTGATCCAAATATAGATGACGATTGAGGATCTTGGGTGGTTTATATTTAGGCCGCGCGGTTACCCCCTTTTTTTTTTTTAAAAATCTCAGGATGTCCGATTTCTTGTGCGATCATAGTGTTAGGCCGAGCGGCCCCTTTATTTAAAAAGAGAGATACCACATCCTTGTTGATGCAAGTAATGATCCTTTAACTTTGAGCGATTTTGAAATCAATCCGGGCGAACAACTCATTGCATCCAAGGATAACTTTTGCTAGGAAATCAGTCAACCCGACCGGTAAAAATATAAACTGAACGGTGATATACTCAATTCCAGAGACAACCAGATTTGATTAATTTGAAGTATTGATAAGTTCGCTCGGTCAGAATGTAATCCGGACAACCATATGATTTGAATTTAGAAATGCCTAACTCATTATCGGACGGATAGATAGATAAGTCCGACCGGTCAGGATGAAATCTGAGCAATTACATGTTAGATCCAGAAATACCAAACTTATAAAAGATGATTAAATCCGCCCGGTTTGAATGCCACCCGGGAAATAGATGATTAGCTTTAGAAGATTTCCAACTTGTACAATATTGATAAGACCGCCCGGTTGCATAATAACCCGGGTAATCATATGCCCAGATTCAGAAATACTTTCCTTAATAGACGACGGGCATACCCGCCCGGTTTGAATATAACCCTGGTGATAACATGATCAGTTCCAAAAGATGACTTAACCTATGTTCAGTCAGACCGCTAGGCCTGAAATACTCAGACCGCATGGTCTTAATACCACAACCCCTTATTGGGGTAGACGAACACCTGCTCCTGTTCAACCAGACCGATCGGCCTGAAAAACTCAAACCGTCCGGTCTTAATATCACAACCCCTTTATTGGGGTAGACGAACACCTGCACCTGTTCTAACAATATTCTCCTTGAGTGGTCCATATAGAAAATCATCAGAAGTGAATGCCTCCCTGTAGGGAAGAAGAATAATCCTACAGGCTCAAATGACCAAGTGGGCAGGTGGGCCTCGGCGGCGAACATTGCTTTCCTCAAGTGGTCATAAGAGCTGTAGGAAAAAAAAAAAATATGTACAGACTCAGATGACCAAGTGGGCAGGTGGGCCTCGGCGGCGAACATTGCTTTCCTCAAGTGGTCATAAGAGCTGTAAACGACTCATCCGCTCTCTTGCCTAGGGTTACAAGCCGAGTTGATCAATTGGGCAGGTGGGCCTCGGCGGCGAACATTGCTTTCCTCAGAGAGATCAACTCAGTTGTGGGCCCAACTAGGTACCGTTTCGAGAGTACCTAAGAGTATTCGATGGTCACAGACTATGATGATCAGTTGGGCAGGTGGGCCTCGGCGGCGAACATTGCTTTCCTCAGAAAGATCATCAAAGCTGTAACTATATCCCTTCGGGGCATGATAGAGCTGACAATCACCTAGACCTCCCTTGATGCAGGGGTGTGTCAGATATCGGTCGGGATCCAAAGTTCTGAAGACCACCGCAGCGGAATTGGCAAGCTACCACTACATGTGTGCGAAAACTCCCCGCATCACATGGTCTTGGTGGGTTTTACGCTACGACTACAATCCGAGGGGGTTCGAGCAGAATTTGGCGATATCTCAGAGGTTCGGGGAGTGAGATATGTGTGTTTATATTTATGATGCGGAGAACCATCATACAAGAAGGAAATGTCAGTATAGGGCTTTTTATTCAATACCAAAAAGAGATGTAAAGAATAAAAGAAATAGTTTCAAGGATAGAATCGTTTGAGATCATCACCGCTCCACGTGCGTGGGATGTCTTCTCCTTCGTTGGTTTGGAGACGGTAGGCCCCATTCTTAGATACTTCTTTGATGATGAAAGGTCCTGCCCAATTAGGATCCAGCTTTCCAACATTACCAGACCTCGCTGCGGCATCCACCTTTTTTAACACCAAATCCCCGATTACAAACTGCTTCACTCTGACATTCTTATCAAAATATTTTGCCATTCTCCTTTTAACTTCTTCCTGCCTGATTGTTGCTTCATCCTGAAGTTCCTCGATTAGATCAAGATTATGCATGAGGGCCTCACCATTTTCATCTATCCAGGATTCTCCTCCTTCTTTGGCGTAAATAACCCTTGGAGTGACCACCTCGAATTCCACAGGGACAACAGCTTCCGAGCCATGAGATAATTTGAAAGGTGTCTCCCCGGTAGCCGAAGACGGAGTAGTACGAAGGGTCCACAGGATGGAAGGAAGTTGGTCCGCCCAATTCCCTTTCTGGTTCAAGACTCTTTTCACCAAAAGCTGCCGAATTTGCCTGTTTGCCGCCTCCACTTGACCATTGGTCCTTGGATGGTGTACTGAGGCAAACCGAAGATCAATTCCTATCTGATCACAGAAGCTTATCATCTCCGGATTGTTGAATTGTGGGCCATTATCGGTGACGATTGCCAACGGAATTCCATGTCGACAGACAATTTCTCCCCAGACGAAGTTTCTGACAATTTGGGTGGTAGTTCTTGCTAATGCTTTTGCTTCGATCCACTTACTGAAATAATCGATCATTACCAGGATAAAGCGACGTTGTCCGCTGGCCATTGGGAAAGGCCCCATAAGATCCATTCCCCATACTGCAAAGGGCCATGGCGCAGTTATTGACCTGAGTGACTGAGCAGGCAAATGTTGAAGAGGAGCGAACTTTTGGCACTGGACACATCGCTTGGCGAATGCTTCAGCATCCTTTCTCATGGTTGGCCAGAAGTATCCTTGCCGCAGGATCCTTTTTTCTAAGGTTTTCGCCCCTGAATGGCTACCACACTCCCCAGAATGAACTTCCTGAAGTATGACCGGGATCTCCTCTTCTGAAACGCACCGTGTCGAGGGAGAAATCAGAGTTTTTCGGTACAAGACTCCTGCTATCAAGTAGTAGTAAGCCGCCTTTCTTCTGAATCTATTTTTGTCCTTGATTGATGGATGATATGCTCCCTTTGTCAGAAACAATTCGTAGGGGTCTTTCCAAGAAGGATGTTGATCGATCTGCATGAGCTCTTCTTCCTCTGTTTCCTCTGTTGCCGGGTGAAAAAGTTCTGAGGTTACTCCCCCTGATGGAAGACCAAATTTTGACAATTCGTCTGCCTCTTCATTCTGCGTTCTCGGAATATGCTCGATGATGAAGGATTTGAATCTCCCGATTTCTTTCTTAGCTAGGAATAGGTATTTTCTCAACATCGGTTCTCTTGTCTCGTAGTTCCCCAGAACCTGCGAGGCCATTACAAGAGAATCAGTTTTCACATGAACATGTTCTATCCCAAGCTCCTTTGCGAGTCTCAGGCCGGCCAAGAGTGCTTCGTATTCGGCCTGGTTATTTGTAACTGAAAAGAAGAATCTAACAGCTTGTTCCAGCCTGATGCCGTTTGGACTGATCAAAACCACTCCGGCTCCCACGGAGTTCCTGCCAGAAGCCCCATCCACATAAATGATCCAAGCAAAAGGAGATTGCACTACCTGCTCTGGATTAGACTCCATTGTGTCTACCAAGAAATCTGCCAATACTTGTGCCTTTATTGCCGTTCTGGGAGTGTACAATATTTCGAACTCGCTTAGCTCGATTGCCCATTTGGCCAACCTTCCTGAATGTTCCGGCTTCTCCAAGATATTCCTCAGTGGATGATCTGAAACCACCTGAATAGGATGAGCTTGAAAATAGGGGCGGAGCCTTCGTGATGACATGACTAAAGCCAAGGCTAATTTCTCCAGGATTGAATATCTAGTTTCTGCATCTTTAAGGATATGGCTGACATAGTATATCGGAAACTGTTTCTTTTTCTCTTCCCGAACCAGGACAGAGCTTATCGCATCAGGGCCTACCCCCAAGTACAAGAATAGTGTTTCTCCTTCGCGAGGGCTTTGAAGAAGGGGGGTTGAAGTTAATTGCTTTTTCAATTGTTCGAAAGCATTATCGCATTCCTCGTTCCATTCAAACTTAGATCCTCCCCTAAGTGTTTTGAAGAACGGAGCGCTTTTATCTCCCGATTTGGAAATGAATCGGCTCAACCCTGCCAACCTTCCACCAAGTTGCTGTACCTCTTTCGGATTACGAGGAGGGGTCATGTCTAGGATGGCTTTTACTTTATCTGGGTTCGGTGCGAGACCATCAGGAGTGAGAAGATGTCCAAGAAATTTCCCCTTGTTCGCCCCGAACACGCATTTCGAGGGGTTTAATTTCAATTTGAACCTCCGTAGAGTAGCGAACGTCTCTACGAGGTCTTCCAGATGGATTAAAAAAGTTTTACTTTTTAGAAGGAGATCATCAACATATACTTCCAGATTTCTCCCTTTTTGTTTTTCAAAAACTGTGTCCATCATCCTCTGATATGTTGCCCCCGCATTTTTGAGGCCGAAAGGCATGACGAGATAACAATAACATCCATCATTGGTAATGAAGGATGTATGCGGGATATCAGGCTTATGCATCTTAATCTGGTGATAACCAGAAAATGCATCTAAAAAACTCATAAAACTATATCCCACCGCGGAATCTACCAAAACATCTATCCGAGGCAAGGGATAACAATCCTTGGGGCATGCTTTATTGAGTTTAGTGAAATCAACACACATACGCCATTTCCCCCCAGACTTTTTCACCATCACTACATTCGACATCCAGGTGGGGTACTGGATTTCAGAAATGAAATTGGCCTTAAGAAGCTTTGCAACTTCTTCTTTGATAGGTACCGCCAGCTTAGTTGCTACCTCCCTCTTCTTCTGTTGGATTGGCTTGAACTCCGGAGAAACGTTGAGGTGATGGCACGCGACATCTGGATCTATTCCAGGCATGTCTTCCGCCGACCAAGCGAAGATGTCCAAGTTATTCAGCAGGCAGGAGGTTAACTGGAGCTTTTCCTCTTCTGATAGCTCGGCGTTGATGATCAGCTTCTTCCCTTCCCCTTCAACAATGGGGATCTCTTGGGTCTCCTAGGCAGGTTCCAGGTAGGTCCCTTTCCGTTCCGCGCTCTCCTCAGCTTCTTCAGGGAGTTTGGACACCTCTTGGATGTCATTCTGGGCCTTGCGAAGCGGTGCCTCGGTGATCACATTAACTGTCTTCACATAACATTCGCGTGCCACCTTTGGATCGCTCCGAATCCGGTACTGACGCCCCTCAGCAGCGAATTTCAAGGCCAAATGGAAAGTAGATACCACCGCTCTGTAAGCATTCAGGATTGGCCTTCCGAAAATTGCGCAGTAGCTACTTGGGGCTTCCACTACTACGAAGTTCACCAACTTTGTTATGCCCCCTAGTGATACCAGAAGCTTCACGCACCCTTCTACTTCCTTCTTTTCTCCTGAGAAGCCATAGAGGGGGCCTTCCGTAGAGAGTAAGGCCTTTCCAGTCTTGAGGGCCTCAAACGTTTGGCGAAAGATGAGATTAACTGAGCTGCCTGTATCGATCAAAATTTTGTGCACTGCGTAATTCTCAATAACCGCCTTTATCACCACCGCGTCATCGAACGGATTCGCATTCGGGGAGAGATCTTCCTGGCCAAACGTAACAACCGTCCTTTCCGGGGCAGAAGTGGAGGCAACTGCCACTTCTTGCTTTGTAACTCTCCCGATGCTAGATTTTCGGGAGGATTCTATCCCTGCCCCACCATGGATGCAATAGATGTTACCGAGAGGGCCAACATCATTCACCTCTATGCATTCGGCTGCAGGATGTATATCCCCATAACTACCGGCCTCCTCTACATCAGCACACTCCCATGTTACTTCGACTGCCTCCTTCTTCTTCTCAGCTCGTGGTTCAACCGGAGTTTCTTGCCGAATCAACCCCCGAAGCTTTCCCTCTTTCAGGAGTTTTTCTATCAACCACCGGAGGGCCCGGCAATCTTCAGTTAGATGCCCCTCTTCTTTGTGATATTCACAGTAAAGGTTTGGGTTCCGATTGCGAACTTCTGATTTCAAAGGAGGGGGCCTTTTAAAGTCAGGCCTCCTCTGAAGAATCTGCACGACCTCATTCATGGTAACGTTGAGCGGGGTGAACGAATCTTGTGATTCATCATATCGGATGGATGGGATAGGTGGAGATGGTTGTGCGATGTATTGTGGCAGATATACGGGCATGATTTGCGGGACTCCCATGGGTTGAGTGGGTGCGATGGCCAACGGCGGCTTCTGATCCTGAAACCGTTGATGGCCAATGAATGGTTGCTTGGGCTTAAGATTCCTTCCCCTTTGAGCCCGAGGCTCGAAATCAGGCCGAGACGAGTGATTATAACGTTGCTGATGGGTTGATGCAGAATTGAACTGATCGTTGTCGCTGAGCAACTTGGCAACGTAACCCGGATTAGTCTTTTCCCCCCTGATGAATTTGTTTGCCAGACTAATCATTTCTTGATATGTCTTTGGTTCCCTGATTTGGGCTTCAAACTTCAGTGGCCCCTCCCTAAGGCCATGCATTAGTGCGACCCTATATAACTCCGGATCGACGTTTTGTACCTCCATTATTTCCCTTTGGAAACGATCGACAAAACGGGCCCACGTTTCGTTTTCTTGCTGTCGTATCTCGAATAGGGCTGCCGGACCATTCTTCCTCTTCTTAGAGGTAGAGAATCGAAGCAGAAATTCTCTACGTAACTCCGCAAAGCATCTGATAGATCGAGGATGCAATCCATAGAACCATTCTCTGGCCTGCCCATCAAAGGATGTCACCAGGAGCTTGCACTTTGTTGCATCAGTGATGGTCCTCAGAGCAACAGCTGATTCAAATGCCTGGAGGTGTATTGCTGGATCGGACTCCCCACTATATGCTGACATACGTGGTTCTCGAAAGTTGTTTGGGGCCGGCTCTCCTCGGATTTCGTCGGTGAAGGGAGAACTCTCCTCGGCATCCTCATACAGGGGGAAAGCAGAGTTATAAGGGACCTCGGCTGCGGTCATTGGCGGACAGGCCGCATGATAGGAGCGGGCAGGTGCTCCAGTCGGATATGATTGGAAGGCGGCGACCTCAGGCGGATAGGGAAAATGAGCGGCCTGAGAGGTCGCCCCTTGAAAGTCAAGGACCCGAGCTGGCATACATCGCGCGGCCTCTTGGTAGAGATTCGGACGGTCCGCGGAACCTTCTTGTGGTGGTCGGGAATGAGCGACTTGCGCGAACGGATATGGAGGTGGAGGAGGTAGAACAGGAGTGACCGCCTGGGGAGCCGCGGCCTGCTGAGGGGCTAACCGCTCGGTTAGTAGAGTTAGGGCCTGAGTGATTGCGTCCAGACGCTGATCAGTCGCCTGCCGAGCCTGGTCGGCCTCTCTCTTTGTCTGCTCCAGAGCTTCCCACAAAGAGTCTTCACTATGGTCGGATCGGTCTCTTGGAGGGAGCTGGCGGTCTGACATTCTGAGCTAAGGATTTCGCTGACAGTCTGCGATCTGAAGGTCGCGTGTTTCTGTTCGATTCAAAAGTGCGCCTCCGAAGTGAAACGAGGGTTGCGGACTATCAGTTACTATTTAGTTGAGGAATTCAGACCGCTAGCAGCGGTCGAGGCCAGACTTCGCCCGTCGCGGCAAATGCCACTCCTGCGACGGGCTTTCCTTTTATTGAAAAGTAGCGGTTACAAATGTGAAAGAACAGAAGCCGGCCGGTCAGCAGTTCGCGAGACCTGAAACTCGAGACCGGAGCTCAGACAAGCGAGCTCTTGGATTCGAGTGTGCGTGTCTTGTGAACAGTGCCGCCCCCTACTTATAGGCTTGGGGGCCTGCCCGAATGGGCAGGGATAAAATAACCTCCTGCCCGGGTACAAGAGAAACGGGCAGGCGGTGACGGGATGCACAAAGAAGAAAAAGAAAGAGGCCGCGCGACCTGACGGCCTGCCTTTTCTGTTCGTCTGACCTGAGGCTGAGGATATCAGGACTAAGTCAATGATGCAGACCGAGCGGCCTGGAGATTGAGGCCGCGGTCTGCATTCTGGTCATGACTTAGCCGTTTTTCGCAAGGTATCTCGGATAGCCTTTGATCTGGACCCCCGGCTTGTTCTTCGGGGCTGGAACCTCGAGTCTCTATGAGACAACCCGCGCGGCCTTCTGGCCGAGACCGCGGATGAACTCTTTGCCTTAGCTCTTTGATGATCTTATCCCTTTGGGGGCGATCTGGAAATGACACCAGGCCGCCCGGCCTGGCCCTTCTTGAACAGAGAACCACTGATCCCGGGACTCAACGGCCTTACCCAGGAGCTCGCGCGGTCTGGTAATAACCCAACCCGAGAAACGGTTTCCCGGGCAAACACATAGAAGCTTCACAAAGCTGAGATCGACGAAAGTACTTAGGTTCATCGAACGGAACTTCTGAAGAACAGCGGTCGACGAAATTATTTATGTTCGTCGAACGGAGATCGACGAACGTGATCGACGAAAACAACTTTAACTTAGGCGAACCGGCGGCGGACGAAAACTTCTTCTGTTCGTCGAACAGAGATCGACGAATGCGGTCGACAAACTCCTTACAGCTAAGGCAAAATCGAGGTCGACGAAGTTCATTCAGTTCGTCGAACTGAGATCGACGAACGCGGAACTAAGATTTCCAGTAAAACTGACCATCGAACAGAGCTCGACGAAAATGCTTCCGTTCGTCGAACTGAGATCGACGAACTCATCTAAATTCGTCGAACGTAGAATTACTTAGAAAAAAATCTGTTTCTTCCTTGAACACAGAACAACAGCACCTCCCTTTAGCTCTTCCTTTGTGTTTGAATAAAAAGTACATCCCAATAGAGAGATTTCACATGAATCAACATCTTGGTCCATACAATGAGGAATTGCATTGCATAGGCCTGTGTTTGATGACCCATTGAAACCTGACATTAGTTTGTACTTAGCCATTTAAAAACCTGCAAACACATTACTAGAGAGCAACATCAAATACACAATCAATTCAACTTAGTTCAAGAGGACTTCTTCAAATCAAAGTAATTGTGGATACAATTCCCAACACCAGGGCAGTGGACTTGCGGGTCCGACACCGTCTAGCTTGAGGGCTGGAGACCTGTGAGGCTTGAGGGCCAGGGCAGAGGCTAGACTTGCTGGTCTGGATAGGTAAGGCTTGCGGACCTCTTTGTCAATCTTGAGGGCTTGAGACCTGTTAGGCTTGAGGGTCGGGGCAGCAGGGGCTTGCGAGCCTAGGTTGTTGGACTTGCGGGTTCGTGGTGTAAGGCTTGAGGGCCTGAAGTTTTTGGCGGTGTTTGCCGAGCCTAGCACACTGCTGGGTAGGCGCAGAGGGACAGAGGACTACTCAAGACACCCGATCTTGAGGAACCTCTATATATCTTTGTGTGTTTTATGTGTTATGCTTTATAACTTTTAGATCTACTAATCAGAAATCAAGAACACCAAAAAGGGGATAAGATAATTTGAAAAACCTATTCACCCCCCCCCCCCCCTCTAGGTGATAAGTTGTCACCCAATAAACAACAATAATTATTGGATGATACTGTGTAGTGGTTCCTTCACAAAGTGATTTAAATTTAGTTCCTTTGCAATACTTGATTATGTGTCCAAATAGAGTTAGAAAAATATAAAAAATAGCCAGTGAGCTTCTCTGGTCAATATGGAGCTCTGGTAATTTTATCATAATTTTTGGATGGACATTTACTGTACTTTGTTCATACATTTGTAAAAAGTAGCTTTTGTGATTTATTTAAATTATATGGGTTCATGATCTTGTATAATAGTAGAGTTCTGTTTGAGGACATTTTAGACTTATTAGAACTCATGTAAATTTATTCATGTCATTTGGGTAAAAGGAAGTTGAAATTCCTTCACAAATTTGGATTATGTCTTAATTATTCATATAATGTTTTCCATGGAATAATCAGGGAGAAAAATATAAATTACTGATATTTCTTCAATGTAGACCATAACAAACCTTTGGATGTGTGGTTCATCATATGAAAATCTTGGGGACATGTAGGACCTTTTCAAATGTCAATCTTTCCCCTTAAGATTGAAGTGGTCTGCGGATAGCAAAAAAATGATTTTAGTGGTTTTGGGTCTTTCTATGATTCTTTGGGTATGGATTCTTCAGTGAGAGGTTATGTAGGTTTACTTTATAGTGGAAAGGGCAAAAGCCCCTTCAAGACCTCTCCTAGCTGTGGGTGTGAGTTGTATGGTTAGTATACACCTAAGTCGAGTGTTGGTGTTCAAGAGAACATTAATCCTTTTGGTGAATCTTAATCCATCCTAGGACACTAGAGTGACATAAGAGAGTGGGTGTTGGGTAGTCACAAATAAAACTAAGTGTCTTGTGAAAGGGAGGATTTGGGTGTCATCCTATTGTACCTCCTAGTACAGCTGCGAGCCCCTCACAGGGTAGACCTCGAGAAGGTCAGGACAAACCCTTAAACGGATACGGCATGCGACTAGGAAAGATTAATCTAATAAAAAGTTATCAAGTGCACATACACATACACCCCTTTATAAAGGGAAGATAGTTTTAGTTGGTCTAGTCTGGCGTACAGTGGCTCAGTGTGAGGTTAATAAAGAAATGTGTTGCAAGCTGTGGCTTGGTGTTTGTTGAAATGGACGGGTTAGTCCGGTGAGCCGGTGGCTTAGGAGTTCAATGGTAGCATATTTGCTTGTGCATATAAGTGGTGGGTCATCGGTATTGGGCAGTCGTTCACACCAACATCAGTATGTTAGCTCGGCAAGTGTAAGTATTCACTTAGCCAAGAAAACACTGGTGGGATGCCAACATTAGTACAAGATGCTCCGTAGCACCTGACTAGGTGTACCAAGTAGTACGTAAGGTCTAGGTTAGGTAGTGTGAATACCATCCTAGGAGTGGGGTGGCCCAACCCACTGCTTCTGTTTTCCACTACGAGAGGTACATTAGAGTTTAGCTAACTCCAAATCAGGGAACTAAAGGTCTGTGCGTGCAGAGTCGTGTGGGTGAGTTGCATTGGTGTGAAACATATTCATTAAACCTTGCATAGCATTTCATATCATTCATAACATTGCATAAAACTTTTACCCTCATCGTATAAATTATTATGGGATCTTTTATACGATGAGCCTTGCAAAACGACCCCTTCACATATAAGTTTGTATGGGTATTCTCATAAGTTAAGGTTACCTTTCTCTTTGATAGCTGCATTACCATTTATTTTACAGCTTCTTTATTGTCATTTCATTACTACTACCTTACTGCCATTATATTATAATTATGTAAGTAGGCCCTCTGTTAGATAATTTTAGTATATGCTTCCTGGTAGTTAAGGCCGTCATCATCTGCTTGTACTTTCTGCTTTGATGTCCCTCATCTTCATTCCTCCTGCTCGGTGCCTAGGAGTCACCGGGGGAGGGGTGGGGGATCCTAGCTCAGTCTTTTGACTAACGGTCGGTTGTGACCAAACACCACAGGGGCTCCGATTGGGAGACAGTGAGCTGCCCCGGGAGATCCAGCACAACCAGGGTATAATACAGGAGGAGGTAGCCTGCATAGCTCGGTAGCAGCAGCAACGGCCACGGGTTCTATGAGTGATTAGTATCTATTACTTCTGCGAGCATCTGTAGTGAGGATCTTATGTACTGGGCAGGATCCCTTTTTATATTCAGCTTTTCATTTATCTTGACTATTGGTGATATTCTACATATATAGTATTGTGATTGTGGACTTACTTATATATATATATTCTTCCTTAATTTTTTCTGTGATGTATGGTTGGCCTGGATGTTGAATTTGCCAGCAGAATCAGCGTCTTGTAGTGGAGACCTTCCTAAGAGATAGTGTCACCTCAAGGCGGCGGTTCTGGGCATAAGACCCGGTGGAATATCAAAAAAGAAAAGAAAAAAAGAGGGTCTTACACTAGATGTCAAACTCGTTGAGCTCTGCTGCCCACTGTACTAGCCTCCCAGATACTTCTGGCTTCTATAGTATAATGCAGAGCGGATGTTGCGTGATCACTTTGATAGTGTGAGCCTGGAAATACGGTTTGAGCTTTCTTATAGAGAACAACAGGGCCAATGCAGTCTTGTCGGCCTCGAGATACCTGATTTTGGTGCCGGTTAGGACCTTGGTAAGATAATATACCAGACGTTGGGCTCCTCCTTATTAGTGGTTTTGAATAGACCCCCTTTGAGTGACATATGGCAAATGAATTCACTTGAATTGGGAATTAGGTCTAGAATCTTAAAGTGATCATGAATGAGACACCGAGATCTTAGTTGATCTGATAAATCAACAATTTTTACCAGTCAACTATATACCAAATTAGCCCTAATTAGGTCAACCTTACCTAAGCAACCCTAATTGAGCATCAAGTGGGTGAATTGACCTCACCTTAACCTCAGAATCAAGTTGATAGGTCAATAGTGGCATGCTCAACATGAATGGGCCACCCAAATCTCCAATTTTGACCAAAGTCAAGCCTAGGCCAAATTAGGTCAACTTTGCCTAATTTACCATAATTCAATATCAAAAGGTAAAATTGACTTCACCTTAACTTCATTAACATCTTTATAAGTCCATGTGATCATGGCCAACATGAATGTGCCACCCAAATCTACAATTTTGACTAAAGTCAACTTTGGGTCAACTAAACCTATTTAGCCCCAATTGAGCCCAATTGGTCTTCCTATGGTCAAATTGGCACCACCATAACTCAATACACTTCCTATAGTGACATGGAACTCGTGATCATCAAGTAAGGTATGTCACATCACCAATTTGACCAAAGTCAACTCAAAAGTCAACATAGGTCATATAAGCCCCAAAATTGAAATTCGAGAGTCCAAACCTATTCTCATTGGGCTCAACCCATTTCTAAAGGCCCATTCCAAAATTGTAATGCCAATTACATCAGTTGCCCCACTTATTTGGACATTAGCTCACATGCAAGGGCAAAGTAGGCAAATTGTCTTGGATTTGCATGTGGAGACAAATGGAGCCTTGGAGGAGGCTACGGGGAGCTTGATATTTCCCCCAAAGCATCCAGAAAAGGTCACCCCATCAATTACAGTCATTGGCAACTAGATTGGGACACTTAGAGCAAAGGAGGAGCCTACAAAGCCATGGTTGAAACCCCCTTTATGACATTCTCTCTTCCATTCATTGAAACCCCAAACTGAGCTCATAGATAGCTTTCCTACCTCCCAAGCAGTAGAATAAAGCTTTGAACCGAGGAAATTGGTGGAGAAATGAGGAATCCCATGTAGGCTGAGCTCCAAGCCACCACCATGCCAACATGAAAACTCTATCCAAACAGACTCATTATGGTGCATTTCCGCTCTACTCCCCTAGTGCTAGCCTCTTAGATCCTTAGGTGATGAGAATCGAGCTTCAATTGAGGTTTTGATTTCAAAAATCCATGGCTGAATGGGAGAATAAGACCATGTTAGAAGTATAGATTTAGGTCATGGTTTTCCATAATTCAAGCCCCAATTGATTCCTTGCTTCAAATCGAAGTTATAGGAACTTATTTCATGAGAAATGGTGGACTATGGGGGGAGTATTGGTTGAAACAAGCGCATAATTTTCTTACCCATCGACTAGAGGAAGAAAACGACCCAGAAATTGTTGGTTTTGCTTCAGGATTAATGCAAGATCAGCTATTAGTAGCCTAAGACAATTTTCTTAAATTTGCATAGTTGTCTTCAAGTCCGATGTTGAACATGATCCAGTCAGATCTAGTCCAAGGGCTCAACAAAAAGTTGTAGCCCTTGGAAAGACCTTTTCAGATTGGGTGGCACATTTTCTGGGGTGGTCTGTAGCCTCCCCAATTTAATTTCTGGTAGCTGGTGTATCTATAGTACCCCAAAGTGTATTTTATGAATTTTTCTCTCAATATTGCATGCATGTCATTGAAATTTGGTATGTGCATGTTAGATGCCTAGATGCACATCTCTTAGAAATTTGAGGATGTTTGGCAAACATTTTTCAAGTTTTTTGGTTGTTATTTGAAAATAATGCATGGATCATATTAATGAAATAATTATGCCTAAATTATTTTGAAAAATCCCAAATCTTTGGGGACATCTTCCTTATACCATGCTATATCTATGGTAAAAAATGTATGTCCTTTTGCTATGTGGATCCTGATAAATCTCATTTTGTAAAGCTATTATAGTTTGAATTATGGTGTGCATTTAAAAAAATATGTGAAATTTTATATTGCTCTGATTTCTCATCCAAATGAGCTGAAAATTTATACTTTTCAGTTGAACAACCCTAGGAAAGCCTCCAAATATTTGTAAAAAATTTGGAGCACATTTGTCCTAAGTTTGAAATTTATTTTAATTAGTGTCACACTTAGGTATTAATGAAATGTTTATGGCTAAATCACTTTGATAAATGACCAAACTTATATGATGTCTTTCTTAGACCATATTACACCTATGTTAAAAATGTTAGGGCAATTGGATTAAGGTATGTGTGAGATTTGGCACACAATATGATTTGACCTAGAAATTGTCATGCATGTTTGGGGTGCACTTAGCAAAAAAAATAGAACGTGCAAAATTCTTTTTATACTCTTGCAATGGAATTGAAATTTAATACATGTCTATAGGACAACCTTAGAAAGGGCTCAAAAAATTTGTAGAATTTTTGGAGCACATTATTCACAAGTTTTGAATTAAATGAAAATATTGTCACATAAGGGTATTAATGGAATTATTATATATTTTAGACTGAATTAAACCCTAAAATATTTACAATGTCATAACCATGTTAGGAATGACATCCAGTAAAAAATTTAGGTCATTTGGGTGAATGGAATTGGATGAATTCCACATGAGTTTTTGCTTATGGTGCGCAATTAGTAATACTTTATAACTTGAATAATTCTTTGAATATTCATCACAACTTACCAAATTTTGGACGTACCTCATTGGGACCAGCATTATTCTTTGGTATAAATTTTAGGTCATTTGGGTGAATGGAATTGTATGAATTCCACATGAGCTTTTGCTTATGGTGTGCAATTAGTGAAACTTTGTAACTTAAATAATTCTTTGAATATTCATCATAACTTAACAAAATTTTGGCAGTACCTCATTGGGACCATCATTATCATGTGGTAGAAATTTTAGGTCATTTGGGTGAATGGAATTGAATGAATTCTGCATGAGTTTTTGCTTATGGTGTATAATTAGTAAAACTTTGTAGCTTGAATAATTCTTCGAATATTCATCAAAACTTAACCAAATTTTGGAAGTAACCCATTGGGACCATAAATATCCTTTGGAAGAAATTTTAGGTCATTTGGATGAATGGAATTGGATGAATTCCACATGAGCTTTTGCATATGGTGTGCAATTAGTAAAACCTTGTAACTTGAATAATTCTTTGAATATTCATCATAACTTAACCAAATTTTGGTAGTATCCCATGAAGACTATAATTATCCTCTGGTGGAAATTTTAACATACGGGTAAGTGGATCTTGTTGTTTATGGAACTATCACCTAGAGGGGGAGAATAGGTAATGTAGCTTATTTGAAAATTTAACCCTGATAACACACATAAAAAATCACAACACAAAAACAATCACCAAGCACAGCACACAGAAACACCAGATTTATAGTGGTTCCCCTAAACAATGTGTCTAGAGTACTCTATTGTCTCTCTGCGCCTATCAAACAGTGTGCTAGAATCATCAAACTTCACCAAAACTCAGATCTCTTGCAAAGATCCTACACCTCAGGCACAAAGGCCCTACAGCTCAGGCACTCCAGGCCCTACAACTCAGATCTACAAGATATCCTACCTCAGGTTCTAGGAACCCTACAACTCAGGCACAAAGGCCCTATAGTTCAAGCACTCCAAGCAATACAGCTCAGACACGTCAGGCCCTACAACTCAGATCTACAAGAGATCCTACCTTAAGTTCCAGTAACCCTACAGCTCAGACTCAAAGAGTCCTACAGAAAATATGTTGTTTTACAAGGTTGAAGAATACTCCACATAGCTCTTGAGAGTTCTTCTGAAGTCTGATGCAGATGGCCTCTAGACTTGAAGAGAAAGCTTTAAGAGAGTTTTACTGATGCACGAAAGCTTCTCTTCTATCCTCTTCTTCTTCTTCTTCTTTCTGGACCACAGCTTATCAGTCAATGATGCTTGACTGAGACTTAGAGAACTGAGAGTACGAGCATATTGTTCTCAAGAAATCATTCATTCTTCCTACAGCCATTTCATGTTCTGATTCTATTCTTTGTATCTTGTTAAGGCACACACTTTGTCTTTTTATATGATAAGGCCTTCTAATGGTCTATTCTGAGCATTCTATAATGTCAGAAGCCCATTCCTTAATGACATCTGATGATTGGTCCCTTATACGGCAATATTAAATGCAGTCAACGCATTTCAAAAAAATCTCAGTCAGTCTCGACGATATGAGCAACATCTCGACGATAGAACTTGTTGTCTCAGTGATCCATTTGGGACTTTAGACATTTCTTCAAGTCATCTGAAATCTTCACCAGAGGAAGATATCTCTATGATATGTAAAATCTCAGCTACATATGGATTCACTGCGACATGAAGTCTTCTCGTCGATTTGATCGAGATCATCTTGTCAACATGAGGTCTTCTCACCGATATCATCAAGATCATTCTGACTACTACTTCAGCTGCAAACTGTCTCCACGATCTCTGACTTAGTCTTCAAGATGATATAGCATCTTTACGATGATATGTCTTCTTAGTCAGTTACTTTAGAATGCTGAAGAACTTGAACACGCCAAACTTTTCAACAATATCGTCGTGTGATACTTGTTGTCACGACGATACCTTGACTTGGTTGATTCTTCTTGTTCTCATAATGATATCGTCGTGTATACTTTGTTGACCCAGCGATATCATCGTGTTATCCTTATTGTAACGACGATTAATGACTGATTTCTTCTGATGTCTTCTACGAGTAATCTCAACGATATATATATTTTATTTCAAAGATATGTCTAATCCTTCTCAACAATTTTGGACTTAGAGATATTAGAGAAGTACTTGACATATTGTATATACTCTACAGTCATAAGTTCCCTGAAGGGGAGGTGGATAAACGATGCTTCGGGACTTAGAGATATTAGATAAGTACTTGACACAATGATATCATCGAGGAGGAGGAGCTGATGGAGGTGGATCAGCGAGCATCATGGATGGATCCCTTTGTCACCTTCCTGGCATCGGGAAAGTTCCCTGAAGGGGAGGTGGATAAACGATGCTTCAGGTACAAGTCGGCTTATTATTCCTTGCATGCAGGAGGACTATACAGGAAAACACTCTCGTGGCTCTTGGCCCGTTGTGTATCAGAGGAGGAGGTCCCAAGAGTCCTTAAAGAAATCCACTCGGTGAAATGTGGCAGTCACTCCGGGAGCCGAACTCTGGAGGGGAGAGTGTTGAGGCAAGGCTATTTTTGGCCTACCCTCGGCAAGGATGCGGCAGAATTCGCAAGAAAATGTTTGAAGTGCCAGCTCTATGCTCCACTCCAACTCCTCCCAGATCAGAGGCTCTAGACCATCACAGCTCCGTGGCCCTTCGCTATATGGGGTTTGGACCTAGTAGGTCCTTTCCCACAAGCCAGTGGCCAAAGGAAGTTGAAAGTGAGGTTAGATCTTAAAGTTACTCTAGAGGGGGGTGAATAGAGTATTAAAACTTTTTATTAGTTTTTATAGCGGAATTAAAATACTGATATATATATGTGTATAGCAAAGTGAGTTACAAAACATAATAAAACAAATCACACAACACAGCACAGAAAAGTAAACACAATCACAGAGGACGCAAGGAAATATAGTAGTTCCCCAATAAACCTGGGTACGTCTACTCTTCTACCACACTTGGTAGGAATCCACTAGAATTTTTGATCAGGTGCCCTAACACCAAGGGGTTTTTGATCAGGTGTCCACACACCACAGAGCTTTTGATCAGGTGCTCAAAACCAACAAGGATTTTTTGATCAGGTGTCTTGCAACCAAGGAGTAAACTTTTGAAGGGAGTTTTAACCCTTTACAAGATGGGATAAGAGGGTTAGATGTTATTCTCTGTCAATAATCTGAGAGAAGTCTAATGAAAATGTTGTTGTAAAGCTCTCCCTATCTGATAGAAATATTTGACAGTTGATGGAGAAGCTTTCACTTGAAAAGATTGATCTTCATGTAGCTGATTAATCTGGAAGAATAAGTTCTTCAGATTTTTGTTGCTCTTTGAAGATTTGATCTTGCAGCAGAGATCTGAGAGATTGATCTTGATGATGTTGTTCTCAGAGAATGAAGGTGCTTCTTTAAGGAAGAAGAATACTGAAAATTGTTTTCTCTGTCTGTGCTTGTTCTTCTTCTTCTTCTTCTTCTTCTCTGTTCTTGTTATTATGAACTCTGTATTCTGAAAAAGACTGAATAATCGAGAGTGAAAAATCTCTGTATTTGATATCCTTCTCTTTAAGGAATAGAATATTCAGGATTAAATCCTTCTTGGGACTACAACAGCAACCAAAACGATTTTTGGCAGGTCCTTTAATTCCTTTGTCGTATAATATTCCTTTTGCATTAAATGTCAACGGCTATCTTTTCTTGGAATAAGAGAATAGAAGGAATAAGTATAATATCCTTACTTGTCTGACTGAATACGTCCAAGATTTGAATAGTTCTGTTACTTTCGTCGATCTGAGTGTTGATTTCGTCGACCTGAAGCTTTAATTAGTCGAACTGAACTTCTGATAAATATTCGTCGAACGCAGACTTGAGTTCGTCGATCTTAGAATAGATTTAGTCGAACTGAACAAAGAAATCATAATCTGGCTGGAAGAAAAGCTTTTAGTCGATCTGAATCATTTTCGTCGAATGCAGAATATAATTAGTCGAGCGCTGCACTTGGACAAATTCTTCGAGCGCTGAGACGGGTTCGTCGACCGCTGAGATTTGAGTTGTTCGTCGACCGCTGAGATTTGAGCTGTTCGTCGACCGCTGAGATTTGAGCTATTCGTCGAATGCAGAATATAGTTCTTTCGTTGAACGCAGAATGTAAGTTGTTCGTCGAACGCAGACTATAAGCTGTTCATCCAACGCAGATAGCAATTCGTCGAATGCAGTGTGGAGTTCGTCGAACGTAGAATCTGAATCTTTTCTTGAGTTCTAACAGCCTAAAACTATGACCCATTGACTATACATTGGGGTCAACTTTGTCCTTAGTCAACATATAGTGATCCTAGCCCAAATCAAAAATAGGGTTGTTCCAACATGAGTTCCTATTGGTAATGATCGATAATTTCTCCAAGTGGGTAGAAGTAAAGGTGCTGGACAAGGTAACATCCCAAGTGGTAAGAAATTTTTTGTGGGGGAGATAATTGTTGGAACATGGTCTTCCGCATCTCCTAGGTTTGAGAATAACAAATCCTATGTGTATTTGATCTTGTGTGTTTAAGTGTGCAGGAAAACAAGTCCACATGACTCAAGGATAACATAAGAATGTTGCGCCAAAATTTGAAGCCAAAATTCCAACATGCCCGCTAGCACCGGCGCTAGCGCTAGCGCTAGCGCTAGGGCGGACTTGAGAAAATCTCGGAAACAATTTTAGAAGGTGCTAGCGCCAGGCGATAGCATCTAACGCAGGCGGTAGCAGCTAGCGCAGGCGGTATCTACTAGCACTAGCGGTAGCGCGGAGCACAAGAGTAATGGCGAAATTGTTTCCCCGGATTAAAGATTCTCGCGCGCAAAATATTACTTAATATGGGATTGCGCCGGTGGTAGCACTAGCGCAGGCGCTAGCGCTGAGGCTATAAAAAGAACCCATTGGCTCTATCTTCCTCACTCTTCGATAACCCTAAACTCCAGAGCTTCGTGCCACAGCATATAGAGGAAGGTTCAGAGAGATACTCCCACCAAAAGCTTAGAGAGAATTTCTGAAGGACTTCTTCACGCTTCATCCGACCGGCGACCGCTTCAACAACGCTTATACTACAGCGGTCCAACGTCTCCAACTTCAGAAGTTCTTAGAGGGAGTTTTTATTATTGATGTTTTTATTTTCACATCTTCATTCTTCTTGTAAACGGTTAGTGAAATCGCCTCATGTTGGCGACTAGGTCTGGGTAGGACTTAGGGCTGAAATTCGCCTCATGTTGGCGACTAGATCTAGGATAGGTCTAGGGAGTGCTCGAGGCCATATCCGGGGGAGGGTTGGCTAGAGCGGCTTGAGGCCGAATCCGGGGAGGATAGGCTAGGGCCACCGGTTCGTGGGGAAGCGAGTCGGGATAGAAAATAAAAAGGAGTCTTTTTCTATTAGCTTTGATTTCTAGCTTCGATAAGAGATCACGTTTTGTAATCATGCTTCTTAAGTTAATAAAATCATGTCTTTACTTTTACTTCACTTGATATGTCTTGATCTTCTTTAGTTTAATAATCAAAGCTTTTTCTAAAATATTCAAAATATATCAAAAGTTTTTAAAACCCTTATTCACCCCCCCCCCCCTCTAAGGGCGCCTACCGATCCAACAAGTGTTATCAGAGGTAGGTTATTCCAAATTGGCTTAACAACCGGGAATAATGGTGTCTCATGATCTCGCTTCTACTATTGGGGTAAATTTTTATGAAGAAGAAAAATCTCCTAAATCACCTTTATTCGAAGGGAAAAATTATAAAGGGTGGAAATTATTAATGGAAAAATTTATTAAAAGCTTAGATATCAATGCATGGGATATAGCAATAGTTAGACCAGCGGACGAATCAAATAAACGAGAGCGTCACCTAAATGCAAAATCTATGCATTATATTTTTTGTGCTTTATCTCAAGATATTTTCAAATTAATATATTGTTTCTCTAGTGCATACAAAGTATGGAAATTTCTTGAAAAAATGTATGATTCTCCTTCTACAGGTATGGAACAATCACAAGAACTGGAGAATATGCAAGCTTGCACAAGTCTTCAAGAATGCTCCTCACATGACGGATCCATGAAGTGTAGATCAAATGGAAAAGAAGAAGTACTGTCTTCGGAAGAGGAGTGCCAAAAAGATTTAAAAGAAACCATATGTTCAAATCATGCCTCTCCCGAAAGCAATGTAAGGAAATCAAATCCCATCTTTTGTACTTCTATTTCTACTTTACAATTGCTACAAATTACAAAGCGCAAAATTAAGAAATAAAAAAATGCAAATGGCAAATTGCGCTTAGAAAATAAAAATTTAAAAGCAAAAGTTAAAGTAGTATCAAAATCTGATTTATCTAGCTTTACTCATGTCACTTCAATTGAAAATACAAAACCTTGTCTTGATTGTAATGATATTAAAGAAAAATTTAAGGAACTTGAAAAAGAAATTATTTTTATAAAAGAACCAAATGAAAAATTATGTTTAGAAAATTCATCTTTGATAAATGATTGTGCTAAGTGTAAAGAGTATAAAATTGAAATTAAAGAGATGGATGAAACATTTGATGAATATAGAAACAATTATCAAGATCATATTGATTCAATTGTTTCCACTCTTAAAAATAGCACAATCGCTTATAATAAAGCTAGACATAATTTAAAGATTAAAAATGATGAATTAAAATAAAAAATCAACTTGCTTATGAAAATTGTAAATACAAATTCACAATATCAAACTATATCTAAAAACAAGTTGAATATGAATATGAACATCTTAACTAAGTCTAATAATGGAAGCAAGAATCACAAAGTGTTTGTAAATCAAAATCAAAATCATCATTACTTGCAAAATCATGTTTCTCCCAACTCAAAATTAAAATTGCACAAATTTCCTATGAACAATACTCTTAATAATCATTACAATCATAATCATCAATATAAAGATTATCATAATGGAAATTTGAAAACTAAAAATAATGTTAAACCAAGATTTGAATGGAGACCCAAAGTTAAAGATGAAACACAAACTCCACTCAAAAGGGCTCATTCACTTCCATCTCCCCAAAAGCAAACACAATGTATTTGGGTACCCAAAGGAACCGTCACATCCGGTCCTCTTTGGATACCTAAATATCATATTCATTAGTATCCAATCATTTGCATGAAGTAGAAATCAACTCAAAATAAAATATCATCATGATATGCTTAATTTCCTTTTTTTGTTTTTGCTTGTTATTTTTTGAACCATCATGATATGATCACTTTATATAACTTGTGTGTTGAATCCAAAATTGCACCTCCACGATCTACTCGAGGGGATTGGGGGAAAAGGAGGCCGCGAGCAGCTGGTTACTTGGGTCGCGAGTGAAGAGGGGAGAAGAAGAGAGGGCCTCTAGCTTGCGGCGAGGCCAGACTTCGCCCGTCGCGGCAAAAGCCACTCCTGCGACGGGCTTTCCCTTTATTCAATAATCTGTATTACAGCTCATGGTGTTTAGTACATGAAAATAGAATGAGTACAAGAGAGTTGCGGGTAAGAAAAGAGTAAGCCGCGCGGCCTGGTCGCAGAGGTCGCTCGGCCTGGTCGCACAGGTCGCCCGGACAGGTCGCCCGGACAGGTCGCCCGGACAGGTCGCCCGGACAGGTCGCCCGGACAGGTCGCCCGGACAGGTCGCCCGGACAGGTCGCCCGGACAGGTCGCCCGGGCAGGTCGCCCGGGCAGGTCGCCCGGGCAGGTCGCCCGGACAGGTCGCCCGGACAGGTCGCCCGGACAGGTCGCCCGGACAGGTCGCCCGGACAGGTCGCCCGGACAGGTCGCAACTCGGTGCGGGTTGACTGTTTCTAGCCGCCGGTTTTGTCCCCCCACCTTGCCTGTCCTTTCTTCATGGTCGAGGGTCCTATTTATAGGCTCTGGGTCGATGTCGTCACCTCCGGTGAGCCGGTGACTGGAGTTCTAACCGCGCGGTCTGAAGGAGGAGGCCGCCTACCTGCGCAGACTGAAGGAGGAGGCCGCCTACTTACGCGGACTGAAGGAGGAGGCCGCCTACCCGCGCGGACTGAAGGAGGAGGCCGCCTACCCGCGCGGACTGAAGGAGGAGGCTGCCTACCCGCGCGGACTGAAGGAGGAGGCCGCCTACCCGCGCGGTCTGAAGGGAGAGACCGCCCCACCTGGGCGACTTGAAGGGAGAAGCCGCCCCACCTGGGCGGTTTGAATGGAGAGGCCGCCCCACTTGGGCGGTTTGAATGGAGAGGCCGCCCCACTTGGGCGGTTTGAATGGAGAGGCCGCCTCACTTGGGCGGTTTGAAGGATGAGGCTGCCCCTTCTTACCACTTCGGGTGTAAAAAGTGCCTTCGCGTGAGGTCTAATCCTTCCCGGGCGCATAATCTGCAAATATGTAACAAAAGAGGCCTCCCAGGGTAGGATCACCGATTTCTGGGTCAACATAATCCCCGCACTTTTTCAAATTTCCAAGAAACTTCGAAAAAGTAGGTATTGACCCACAAAAATCGTGATCCGCTACTGGTAAACTATCGAAAGAGTGGGAAAGACAAAGAGGGAACGAGTACCTGATGCCTCTCCACAAAGGAACTAGTGAATGCCTATTCTTTCTCCTATGAGGGAAGAGAGTCATAGCAAATATAAAACACAATTCACAAGTACCTGAAGGGAACTTGCGAACATCGGCTCACTTTGTCCTCTGAGGTTGACTAGTAATCACCTACTAGTCTCTGAGGAGAACTCGATAAGTAAAGAAAGAACGTGGCGCGAGTACCTGAAGAGAACTCGCGAGTACCTGCTAACATCTGCAAAAGAGAACTCAAAGCAGGTTTAAGAGAAACTATAACACGAGTACCTGAAGAGAACTCGCGAGCACCTGCTAATCTCTGCAAAAGAGAACTTACAGCAAGTAAAAAAAACATAACGCGAGTACCTAAAGAGACCTCGCGAACACCTGCTAATCTCTGCAAAAGAGAACTCAAAGCAGGTATACAACATAGCGCGAGTACCTGAAGAGACCTCGCGAACACCTGCTAATCTCTGCAAAAGAGAACTCAAAGCAGGTATACAACATAGCGCGAATACCTGAAGAGACCTCGCGAATACCTGCTAATCTCTGCAAAAGATAACCCAAAGCAGGTATAAAACATAATGCGAGTACCTGAAGAGACCTCGCGAACACCTGCTAATCTCTGCAAAGAGAACTCAAAGCAGGTATAAAACATAGCGCGAGTACCTGAAGAGACCTCGCGAACACCTGCTAATCTCTGCAATAGATAACCCAAAGCAGGTATAAAACATAACGCGAGTACCTGAAGAGACCTCGCGAACACCTGCTAATCTCTGCAACAGAGAACTCAAAGCAGGTATAAAACATAACGCGAGTACCTGAAGAGACCTCGCGAATACCTGCTAATCTCTGCAAAAGATAACCCAAAGCAGGTATAAAACATAACGCGAGTACCTGAAGAGACCTCGCGAACACCTGCTAATCTCTTGCAAAAGAGAACTCAAAGCAGGTATAAAACATAACGCGAGTACCTGAAGAGAACTCGCGAACACCTGCTAATCTCTGCAAAAGAGAACTCAAAGCAGGTATACAACATAGCGCGAGTACCTGAAGAGACCTCGCGAATACCTGCTAATCTCTGCAAAAGAGAACTCAAAGCAGGTATAAAACATAACGCGAGTACCTGAAGAGACCTCGCGAACACCTGCTAATCTCTGCAAAAGATAACCCAAAGCAGGTATAAAACATAACGCGAGTACCTGAAGAGAACTCGCGGATACCTACTAATCTCTGCAAAAAGAGAACATAAAGCAGGTATAAAACAATCTATAATGCGAGTACCTTTAGAGAACTCGCGAATACCTGCTAATCTCTGCAAAAGAGAACTCAAAAGCAGGTATAAAACAATCTAATACGCGAGTACCTGAAGAGAACTCGCGAATACCTGCTAATATCTGCAAAACAGAACATAAAGCAGGTATAAAATAATCTAATATGCGAGTACCTGAAGAGAACTCGCAACCACCTGTTCATCTTCTCATATAAACATCTATAGAAAAGAAGTTTTTGGATGTCTAGATACAATATGGTGATATTCACCTCATTTGTAAGTAAAAAACTAGCATAGCACCTGTATCATATGCAAAGGAAGCAGTAATGCTCAATTGGAGCAACCACTATAATGTGGATATATAAAGATGAAACTATAAAGAGGCGACCATCAAAAGATGGGTTCAATTGCTTTTAAGATTTTGGCGACCATCGAAAGATGGGTTTGATTGCCTTTAGAGATTTTGGCGACCATCGAAAGATGGGTTTGATTGCCTTTAGAGATTTTGGCGACCATCGAAAGATGGGTTTGATTGCCTTTAGAGATTTTGGCGACCATCGAAAGATGGGTTGGATTGCCTTTAGAGATTTTGGCGACCATCGAAAGATGGGTTTGATTGCCTTTAGAGATTTTGGCGACCATCGAAAGATGGGTTTGATTGCCACAACATTCACAAGCCATTTTCAACCATGTATGCATTTGAAGGAAAGAGCTAATGTAAACATAACTGAAAGAGTTTTAAGACGAGCTTTAAGACAAACCTTTCTGCCAATGAAAGTAGATCCAGCATCACTTCGAGTGAATAATCGATATTGCTAGAAAAGATTTTACAATAATATTTTTAAGCAGCATATTCCCGCAGTTTGCCTTCTTTCGACAACTTCTCTACAAGCTTATGTAGAGCGCGACACTTTTCTGTATCATGACCCACACACATGTGGTATTGACAAAACAAGTCTTTGTGACAATTCCTATGATCAGGTCGCATGAGAGAAGGCCTTGTAAAACCAGGTTCTTGCTGGATAATCTGAAGAGCTTCTTTCATTGAGATAGTTAAACATGTATACCTTCCTCGGAGCTTATCTTGCTTATGCGGGCGAGGAGAATTGCATGACCTGTAACTATAAGTCTGAGTTGGGATATGAGGGTTGACAAGACATAGCTCTGATTGATTTAGCTGCAGGAAACTTGGAGAAGCAGATAGATGCTCATAATCATAGCATATTTCACGTTGAGATGATAAGTTGGGACCTTGTTCATATTCTAACAAATAGCCACGGCGATTGATAGGAAGATGACCATGAGAAGAATAATCCTTCTGTTGTTGTTGGGGCCTCTGAATTAAAGAAGCAAAATAATCGGGGTTCGCATCCTCGGCCTTAATGAACTGATTTGCTATTTCAATAAGATGAGCATAAGATTCTGGCTCTTTCATGGTGACTTCAAACTTAAGAGGACCTTCCTGGAGACCATTAATTAAGGCATGTTTATAGAGACTTTGATCAGCATTAACAACATCAAGGATTTCTTTTTGAAAGCGATCGATGAAGTGAGCCGTGGATTCGTTATCCATTTGCTTGATCTGAAAAAGAGTTGGAAGACCTCTCTTACGTTTCCTTAAAGTGCTGAACCTCAAATAAAATTCTCTTCGAAGATCTCCGAAGCAATTGATCGATTGAGATGGTAAATGGTAGAACCAATCCAAAACTTGACCGTCAAAGGTCATGATGAGAAGCTTACACTTGATACCATCTGATAGAGCTCTTAGTGAGGTAGCTGCCTCAAAGGCTTGCAGATGAAAAACCGGATCACTCATTCCAGAATAGACTGGCAGACGAGGCTCTTTGAAGTCATTTGGGACTACTTCCCAACGAATTTTGTATGATAATGGGGAAGGTTCTTGTTCTTCTCCTGCAGGAATTGTTAGTCTATCAACAAGGTAAGGTGGATCACCCATACTAACCTTATGAGACTCATAATGAGGAATAGAGAGTCCTGCTGCTTCAGGTTGTAACAAATGTTCTAGATGACTGCTAGAAGGCTTGTCATAAGTAGCTGCTATAGTATTAAGTTGAGAATCCACTTGTCTTTTGAGGTGGGCGATCTCTGCTAATAGGGGGTTTATGTCATCACTTTGAACAGGAACTTCAAGACGATTGGAAGGATGCTCGAGGTCTTCTGACGGATGATCCATGAAAACAGGAAATGTTGAAAGAGAAAAACTGAAATAACTTTCAAACGGAGCCGAATTTCTGAAATCCGAGGGCTAAAAAGTGCCTGAACGGGAAACCCAGTTCAATTTTTGGATAGTTCGGCTCAAGATGGTCGCGTCGGGCTTTGAATTTCTGAATTCCGACACCCGGATCAAAAGTTATGGCCGTTTGAAGATTGAGTGTATTTTAGGCCAAATCTCGCATCTTCATCGCAACAGTTGTTCATCAACCACTCGCTATCTGAAGGCCGCGTGTTTCTGTTGAATCCAAAATTGCACCTCCACGATCTACTCGAGGGGATTGGGGGAAAAGGAGGCCGCGAGCAGCTGGTTACTTGGGTCGCGAGTGAAGAGGGGAGAAGAAGAGAGGGCCGCTAGCTTGCGGCGAGGCCAGACTTCGCCCGTCGCGGCAAAAGCCACTCCTGCGACGGGCTTTCCCTTTATTCAATAATCTGTATTACAGCTCATGGTGTTTAGTACATGAAAATAGAATGAGTACAAGAGAGTTGCGGGTAAGAAAAGAGTAAGCCGCGCGGCCTGGTCGCAGAGGTCGCTCGGCCTGGTCGCACAGGTCGCCCGGACAGGTCGCCCGGACAGGTCGCCCGGACAGGTCGCCCGGACAGGTCGCCCGGACAGGTCGCCCGGACAGGTCGCCCGGACAGGTCGCCCGGACAGGTCGCCCGGACAGGTCGCCCGGACAGGTCGCCCGGGCAGGTCGCCCGGGCAGGTCGCCCGGACAGGTCGCCCGGACAGGTCGCCCGGACAGGTCGCCCGGACAGGTCGCCCGGACAGGTCGCCCGGACAGGTCGCCCGGACAGGTCGCAACTCGGTGCGGGTTGACTGTTTCTAGCCGCCGGTTTTGTCCCCCCACCTTGCCTGTCCTTTCTTCATGGTCGAGGGTCCTATTTATAGGCTCTGGGTCGATGTCGTCACCTCCGGTGAGCCGGTGACTGGAGTTCTAACCGCGCGGTATGAAGGAGGAGGCCGCCTACCCGCGCAGACTGAAGGAGGAGGCCGCCTACTCGCGCGGACTGAAGGAGGAGGCCGCCTACCCGTGCGGACTGAAGGAGGAGGCCGCCTACCCGCGCGGACTGAAGGAGGAGGCTGCCTACCCGCGCGGACTGAAGGAGGAGGCTGCCTACCCGCGCGGTCTGAAGGGAGAGACCGCCCCACCTGGGCGACTTGAAGGGAGAAGCCGCCCCACCTGGGCGGTTTGAATGGAGAGGCCGCCCCACTTGGGCGGTTTGAATGGAGAGGCCGCCCCACTTGGGCGGTTTGAATGGAGAGGCCGCCTCACTTGGGCGGTTTGAAGGATGAGGCTGCCCCTTCTTACCACTTCGGGTGTAAAAAGTGCCTTCGCGTGAGGTCTAATCCTTCCCGGGCGCATAATCTGCAAATATGTAACAAAAGAGGCCTCCCAGGGTAGGATCACCGATTTCTGGGTCAACATTGTGATATGACTTTCTCATATTAAACCAAAATTCAGAAACAAATCAAATTGAATAAAGTTGAATAAAAAGTCATATCATCTCTCAAGTGATCTACTTACCCTTTTTTTCTAAATCCATTTCCTAAAAGTCTTACAAAACTTGAAAAACTAAATTTGTTATATAATAAAGACTAAATGAAATAAGTGTCAAAATGGATTTAAAAGGTGTATCTTAGGGGTGTTAGGCTAAATTTATTAAATGCGCAAGTTTTGCTTAGGTAATTAATATATTTGCGTCATTTTTAATTACCCAAAGTATGTTTAATCATAATCATGTTTAAATCGGAATTGAAAAAATTGCATGAATATTATTTCACTTATATATGATCATTTCACTCATGCATATGTTGTGCAAAACTCAATAATTAAGGTTTAATAAACATGAAACTCTAATGAAGATGAAACTCAAGTACTAATTTTAACTTCCGCAACTTTTTGCGATTTCTTCTCGTCTCACCACTTCATCAGACAGACCTTACATTGCAAAAACATAATTAAGAAAAATCGGAAGCAAAATCGAAGAAAATCTAGGCTTTACGTTCAAAATAAGCACTCTCTGTGAGCTAACGCAGGCGCTAAGACCTAACGTCGGCGCTAGCCCAAGTCTCTGATTTTCTATAATTTTAAAGTTCTGAAAAATCAACAAAAATATATGTATATGTTTAATATTCAAAAACCAAAGAGAAAATTTACAAAACTCTTCAAAATAAACATATTTTCTCATATTCACTATTCACCTTACAACGTTTCTATCTAATAATTTGAAAAGGTTGAATATGAATTTTCTTTACAAATTTCCTCATGTACATTATCATGAATAATTAATTACGAGCTCTTAATCACTATGAATTAATATTAATGATCATATATAATAGTCATGCAAAATCATATGATCTTCTAAGTCAAACATCAAATATAACTACAAAAGATTTTATTCCTTCGAAACATACAGTCTGTGATCATGATTATTATATGAATCTATTATGTTTTGCATAGACCATAGAATCAACTCTATATCCATATGAATAAATAAATTAGAATCATCACGTTATTCTATATCTAAAACTTGAATCTCTATTGTTACATACATGCAACATTGTATCAACAAACCTTGGTATAACATTAATCTCAAACTTACCATACTAACATTGGCGACTAAAGAATATTTGTGTCTATGTTAGGCTTTATATGTTTACCAAGACATACAGGCTGGGTATTCTCATCTAGGGCTTATTCAAGATATTCCTGTGCATGAACATTATGGTTAATCACTAAAATCATGCATATTTGATTTGTTCATTAATGTCATCTCATGCAAAGTTTAGTTGGTAAGGTCATATACAAAATCGCTAATGTTTCATGAAATTTGCACTATCTAGACATTTCCTAAAAATCTGAAATTTCAGCATGAAACTACTACTATGACACTTAATCAAGATCAATAATTAAAAATTTCAAAATCATCAAAAAATGGGTACTGTTTCCCGCGCTAGCGCTAGTGCACCTATGTGTTTTTCTATATTTTTAAAATTTTGAAAAATCCCTAAAAATATATTAATCTATGTGTACTATTCATTTTTGCTTTTATTACATTTTTGAAAAATCAAATACAAAAATACAAAAGCCAAATTACAAAAAAATTATATGTTTTGCCTTTGTGTTTTTTGTCATTTGTTTAAATTCTATTTCTAAAAGCAAAAAATCAAATACAAAAATATAAAACAAAAAAATTATCAAAAATTGTTATTTTTGAACTTAACTTTTTACTTGTATCTTGCGAAAGGGTGATTTGGGCTATCATCCCATCATATCACCTAGTACCGGGCGAACCTCTCATAGGGTAGTCCTCGGGAAGTCCAAGATCAGATTATAAGAGTTCAAACTTTAAATTAAAATTATTTCGCAAAATATCAAAAATACTGTATGGACTTTATTGAGAAAATCAAGCATGATTTAACCTATCATTTAAGACTTTCTACAATGTTGTGATTCATATTTTCAAACTACTTTGAACATTGCTTTCATCATGCTTTGATATATCTATTAATATGTGCATCAATTATATTGAAAAAGTTGTGTAGAACTAAGCTTAGCATGTCTCTAAGTATGAGTAAATGTCTTATGTATGATAATGATCGCTATTCACTCACTTATTTTGGCATTGTCTACATATGTGTTTAATCTAAGAATGCTTGTGTATGTTTTGTAATAGTACAATGAATTAAAATTGCACAAGTATCTTAACTACACAACCTTTGTTTGCACTTTAAAAGTTAAGAAAAGTGGTTATGTTTTTCATAAATCATATTGGTTTGCAAAACAAGTGTATTCGGAGAACTTTGTTCAAAACAAAGATCATAAAATAAAGTGACAAAGATAACTCCACCAAGCACTACTTGAACCTCCTGATAAGTCTTAATAAGCATTGTGAGGTTGAGCACCTTGGAAAGAATACTAAAGTGTCTTGTGCAAACCATAACTTTCTTTCAAAATAAAAACCACTTATTCTTAAGTACACCGGATCACAATAAAAAAAACCAATATTGAAGAATAAAATGTGATCCCCCAAGCACTACTTTGCACCCTGATAAGTCTTAATGAGCATTATGTGTGCAAAGCACCTTGGTAGTTGTACATTTTTTTCGTGCATTGAAGTTTGTGGAAGTAAAATTATTTGTGTTTTATTGTGCTCTTACTTTACATATTACTTGTATTTTTGATTAAAACATGTGTTTACTCTACTCAAAAATACACTTATGTGCACATCATTATCTTTCATAACACTTCTTCTCATGAGTATTGGATCCTAATGCAAATTCTATTCAACTCTTTACTTATGAAATGCACTAGATAACCTAGCATGCTTTCTACAATGTTTGGTATATTTTGAAATTATGAATTAAAATAACTTTGTAGTAATCTTTTTGATAACATTATTTCATGCTTGGTTACATTATTGAAGATTTTAATTGAACAATGATTTACAAAAACATCTTCTTTATGAAATTTAACTCATATATCTTTTATGGATCATCATTTACAATAAGAAGTTTCTTGTATTTCGATAAGTCTTCCGCATCATAACCATATAATTGTTTTTCCTTGCACTTTCATGTTTATTTAAAGTCTTTCATTTTGTGTGCATCATCACTTGAATCTTCAAATTCCTTTCTTGCAACAAGTGGTAGACTTGCTTGGTAAACTTTATATTGGTTGCTTTTAATATGCTTTTTTGCTATAAAACTCGGATTTATTTCTATGAAAATATTATTACGCATAAAACTCTGATTCATTAATGGATTTCAAAATAGCTATGTGAGTGTTTTCATAAATTCAAATAAAAATATAAATCCATTGGTTGTGTCACTAGATTTAAAACGGTTAAATGTTTCCAATAATTATTATCCATGACTTCATTTCTCACCATAGCGGGGGCGTAGGGTTGTAGACATTAGATAACATTTATCTCTAGTCATGTCTTGTCCTTAACCGGGGAGGGTTCCAGTGGGGCCTTGCGAGGCACTGGGGGAAAGAGTGCTAGGTTGAGTTGTGTCTAGTGTTTGCATATGGGACTAACACCCCAACCTACGGCATGTATGCAGCTCATCATGACCATCCGTCACTTAGTACGGGGCTAAGGTGTAGACATATTGTCTGGGTAGTTTAGTTACTTGGAAATCATTACATTTCCTTTTGCTTAAAACTCTTTTATAAAAAGGAAAAACTAACATTAATAAATTTAAGCTAAAAAACTCTGATCCATCTCTATAAAAATTATTCTAAATCTCCTTATCATTTCCTTCTCTCTAAAAAAGCTCGATCATGCCTTTATCTTTTTAACAACTTTTAAGTGGTGTCTCCTTACCCACTTTTGCTAATAACAAAAGGGGGAGAACTAACATGATAAATAAGATAGCTTACATATTAGGGGAGCATTCACTTAGGGGGAGCATGTATTTAGGGGGAGCAATTCTAAATGCTAAAATCGTAAATTATCCTAAGTCATCACTCTCACACACACACAAGTAACTTTCATCATGCTTATATATTAATGCTCTGATTTATCATTAATGGATTTGTTATTATCAAAAGGGGGAGTTTGTTGGAACATGGTCTTCCGCATCTCCTAGGTTTGAGAATAACAAATCCTATGTGTATTTGATCTTGTGTGTTTAAGTGTGCAGGAAAACAAGTCCACATGACTCAAGGATAACATAAGAATGTTGCGCCAAAATTTGAAGCCAAATTCCAACATGCCCGCTAGCTCCGGCGCTAGCGCTAGTGCTAGCGCGGACTTGAGAAAATCTCGGAAACAATTTTAGAAGGTGCTAGCGCCAGGCGATAGCAGCTAACGCAGGCGGTAGCAGCTAGCGCAGGCGGTATCTACTAGCGCTGGCGGTAGCGCGGAGCACAAGAGGAATGGCGAAATTGTTTCCCCGGATTAAAGATTCTCGTGCGCAAAATATTACTTAATATGGGATAGCGCCGGCGGTAGCACTAGCGCAGGCGCTAGTGCTGAGGCTTTAAAAAGGACCCATTGGCTCTGTCTTCCTCACTCTTCGATAAGCCTAAACTCTAGAGCTTCGTGCCACAGCATATAGAGGAAGGTTCAGAGAGATACTCCCACCAAAAGCTTAGAGAGAATTTCTGAAGGAGGACTTCTTCACGCTTCATCCGACCGGCGACCGCTTCAACAACGCTTATACTACAGCGGTCCAACGTCTCCAACTTCAGAAGTTCTTAGAGGGAGTTTTTATTATTGATGTTTTTATTTTCACATCTTCATTCTTCTTGTAAATGGTTAGTGAAATCGCCTCGTGTTGGCGACTAGGTCTGGGTAGGACTTAGGGCTGAAATTCGCCTCGTGTTGGCGACTAGATCTAGGCTAGGTCTAAGGAGTGCTTGAGGCCATATTCGGGGGAGGGTTGGCTAGAGCGGCTTGAGGCCGAATCCGGGGAGGATAGGCTAGGGCCACCGGTTCGTGGGGAAGCGAGTCGGGATAGAAAATAAAAAGGAGTCTTTTTCTATTAGCTTTGATTTCTAGCTTCGATAAGAGATCAAGTTTTGTAATCATGCTTCTTAAGTTAATAAAATCATGCCTTTACTTTTACTTCACTTGATATGCTCAAGAACACGATATTGGCCTCCGAGGAGAATCTCCAAAGGGGGAGTTTGTTGGAACATGGTCTTCCGCATTTCCTAGGTTTGAGAATAACAAATCCTATGTGTATTTGATCTTGTGTGTTTAAGTGTGCAGGAAAACAAGTCCACATGACTCAAGGATAACAAGTGGTAGACTTGCTTGGTAAACTTTATATTGGTTGCTTTTAATATGATTTTTTGCTATAAAACTCTGATTTATTTCTATGAAAATATTATTACGCATAAAACTCTGATTCATTAATGGATTTCAAAATAGCTATGTGAGTGTTTTCATAAATTCAAATAAAAATATAAATCCATTGGTTGTATCACTAGATTTAAAACGGTTAAATGTTTCCAATAATTATTATCCATGACTTCATTTCTCACCATAGCGGGGGCGTAGGGTTGTAGACATTAGATAACATTTATCTCTAGTCATGTCTTGTCCTTAACCGGGGAGGGTTCCAGTGGGGCCTTGCGAGGCACTGGGGGAAAGAGTGCTAGGTTGAGTTGTGTCTAGTGTTTGCATATGGGACTAACACCCCAACCTACGACATGTATGCAGCTCATCATGACCATCCGTCACTTAGTACGGGGCTAAGGTGTAGACATATTGTCTGGGTAGTTTAGTTACTTGGAAATCATTACATTTCCTTTTGCTTAAAACTCTTTTATAAAAAGGAAAAACTAACATTAATAAATTTAAGCTAAAAAACTCTGATCCATCTTTATAAAAATTATTCTAAATCTCCTTATCATTTCCTTCTCTCTAAAAAAGCTCGATCATGCCTTTATCTTTTTAACAACTTTTAAGTGGTGTCTCCTTACCCACTTTTGCTAATAACAAAAGGGGGAGAACTAACATGATAAATAAGATGATAGCTTACATATTAGGGGAGCATTCACTTAGGGGGAGCAATTCTAAATGCTAAAATCGTAAATTATCCTAAGTCATCACTCTCACACACACAAGTAAGTTTCATCATGCTATATATTAATGCTCTGATTTATCATTAATGGATTTGTTATTATCAAAAGGGGGAGTTTGTTGGAACATGGTCTTCCGCATCTCCTAGGTTTGAGAATAACAAATCTTATGTGTATTTGATCTTGTGTGTTTAAGTGTGCAGGAAAACAAGTCCACATGACTCAAGGATAACATAAGAATGTTGCGCCAAAATTTGAAGCCAAAATTCCAACATGCCCGCTAGCACCGGCGCTAGCGCTAGTGCTAGCGCGGACTTGAGAAAATCTCGGAAACAATTTTAGAAGGTGCTAGCGCCAGGCGATAGCAGCTAACGCAGGCGGTAGCAGCTAGCGCAGGCGGTATCTACTAGCGCTGGCGGTAGCGCGGAGCACAAGAGGAATGGCAAAATTGTTTCCCCGGATTAAAGATTCTCGCGCGCAAAATATTACTTAATATGGGATAGCGCCGGCGGTAGCACTAGCGCAGGCGCTAGTGCTGAGGCTTTAAAAAGGACCCATTGGCTCTGTCTTCCTCACTCTTCGATAAGCCTAAACTCCAGAGCTTCGTGCCACAGCATATAGAGGAAGGTTCAGAGAGATACTCCCACCAAAAGCTTAGAGTGAATTTCTGAAGGAGGACTTCTTCACGCTTCATCCGACCGGCGACCGCTTCAACAACGCTTATACTACAGCGGTCCAACGTCTCCAACTTCAGAAGTTCTTAGAGGGAGTTTTTATTATTGATGTTTTTATTTTCACATCTTCATTCTTCTTGTAAATGGTTAGTGAAATCGCCTCGTGTTGGCGACTAGGTCTGGGTAGGACTTAGGGCTGAAATTCGCCTCGTGTTGGCGACTAGATCTAGGCTAGGTCTAAGGAGTGCTCGAGGCCATATTCGGGGGAGGGTTGGCTAGAGCGGCTTGAGGCCGAATCCGGGGAGGATAGGCTAGGGCCACCGGTTCGTGGGGAAGCGAGTCGGGATAGAAAATAAAAAGGAGTCTTTTTCTATTAGCTTTGATTTCTAGCTTCGATAAGAGATCAAGTTTTGTAATCATGCTTCTCAAGTTAATAAAATCATGTCTTTACTTTTACTTCACTTGATATGTCAATACCCCGCATGACGCGAGAACGCGATAAAACATCAGGTATGTTAGCAAGCGAGACCAGTTTACAGAGTTTGTATAAGCGAAATTCCCATGCGTAAACAACAAGAAAAAGCGAAAATAAAAGAAAGCTAGCATCACAAGCAAATATATTACAACAACAAGTAAATTTTGCAAGAGCCCCAGGGGCGGGCGAGAAATGTTTAATAATGAAAGAAGAAATGTCCGCGAGATGGTCCGGCGAAATTAAAAAAGTCTTCAAATATTACGGAGGGGATTGCCGAGCCGAAGAAGAGTGCGGGCGAGATTAGTATCATAGCCATTTCCACCTACCACGACCTCACACTCCAGATCTCGGCCGAATCCTAGGGTAATTATATGCGTTGACCGCACGAGCCTTGCGTTGTATCAAGCGGGCATAATCGTTCACACGCGCGAGATGTGTCCCGGGGGAGGTGGTCGTCTCGCCAATGTCCTCCGACAGCTCGGCACGGAGCCGCGCACACTCGTCCAGCAAAGCGGCATGCCTCTCCTCGGCAACTTCCATGTCCCTCCTCGCTTGGAGGTGAAGATCCCGCGGCATCCGCCCTTGCTTCTGAAAAAATTCTGAGGTCCGCTTCTTAATGGCCTTGGATCCCGCGGGTCGCCCAAGAAATCATCCATCTGCTCCGGCAATGGGAGAGGCGACATCTCTTCCTCCCCAAAGTCGGAGTCGGAGGGAAGAGTCTCGGAGTCACCTGCGAGCAAATCCAATCATCGTTAACCATTAGCGAGACTAATATGGAGAGTAACGTCTCAATAAATGCAGCAAAACCATTACCCGCAGGAGGGCGAGAGGTAGTCGGTCGGCCTTAGAAGAGAGTAGAGAAGGGGAGCGAGACAGACTTCCCATGACCACCGCGTCGCGTCACATCGTCGGTAGGGATAGTCGGGTAAGGTCGCGAGCCACCGGAACCCTCCCCCCTCAGGAGATTGAACCCAGGGGTGTTAATGGTTGTGTCGGGGGGGGGGGGGGGGGGGCCGGCATCTGAGGTCGCGAATTTGGACAACCGGGAGTCACGCGAGGAGAGGCTGTAAGAAGGAAAAATGAGAGACATCTGATTGAAAGTCAATCCAGTTTTGTGGGAGCGAGCCACTTACCAGCAGTTTCTCCGTTAACGAGATCAGTCCTCGCCGGAGGATCGAGACGGGTCTCGGTTAAGCCTCTGCACGCGTCTTGATAGGCAGGGGGCGGGACCTCCGGTCATGCGAGGTTTAGAGAAACCAAAGGAATAGTTAAGCGAGAAGATTACCTTTTTGGAGGGCCGATCGTCGGGAGAAGAGTCCAGCAGTACGGTCTTGTCCCCCCTAGGGGTATGTGGACCGGCTTCGCCCTTTTTATCGCAGGCGCAGGCGGAGGGGTCTGGCGTGTCATCCAGGAGGCGGCGTTGGCCATGGCGGAGAGCTCGCCCTCCTTGGATGCCCTCGGGTGATCCCAGAGTTCTTCGAAAAGAGGCATTCTCTGGCAGGTACAGTAAGAGCCAGAGTACGAGAGAATAATGGCGCGCGTCACCCCGACTCGGGTTGTATTTATAGTTGTGGGGTGGGACCCACAAAAAAGATTCCCGACATATCAGCAGTCACCAGCGAACACCTGGGGTTGGATGATTCTTTACGAGCTTAGATTAATCTCGCAAAGAGCGGGGATTGTGTACAACCTCGTGTTCGTCCGAGAAGAAAAGGTCCGGAAACATGTGAATTAAGCTAAAAATTGTCTTGTCACTAGGGAGTCGCGAGAACCAGGGGAATGCGAGCCAGAGCGAGCTCACATGAGTGAAGGAGAGACCTGGCCTCGACGGTGGTCGCCAGATAAAGAGCGATCGGGGCCTTCGCATAGTGTTCGCCTAAGGGGGTTTTCGCGAGCAATACCCGCGAGGAGACTCGCGGGAGCCCTCGCGAGTGGCGTTCTCGCAGTCCACTTGCCCATAGGCTAAGGAGGTGAAATTCCACCTCTGTCCTGGTGGTCTGCAGTTAGCCCCTCCAAACAGCGGAGTTTGGCTGTTAGCAAGCCAAATTGGGGTGTGTTTAGTAAAACAAAAAGGCGGAATCCCGCTATCAGCAGACCAGTTCAGAAAACTATTAATAAACCTTGATGGGCACCTGGGTGAGGACTCCAAATCTTAGATTCTGAGCTTCTTCCTCCATAGGTTACTTTGGTTTAGCTCTCTAGCTCTCCAAGGTGCCCATTCTCAGCTTTGGATTGGGAGGGGAAGCGCTCAACGATCATCCGGGTTTGTGGTGGGACCTCCTCGCTGTGACTAAGGTCTTAATCTAGTTCCGAGGGACCAGTAAGGGCTAGCTTCCCCTCAACTTGTTGAGGGCCCGAGCTTCACAAGAGATCGAGCAATCAGTTTCAACAACTGATTTCTTCTGTTGTCTTCTGCTAGCAATCTCAACGATATATATATATGTATGTATTTATATATATGTATGTATATATATATGTGTATGTATATATATATGTATATATATATATGTATATATATATTATTTCAACAATATGTCCAATCCTTCTCAATAATTTTTGACTTAGAGATATTAGAGAAGTACTGGACATACTGCCTATACTCTGTAGTCATAAGTAAGACATACCATCAAATACATAATGCTTTTATCATTGACATGAGCACTTCTTCAAATCAGAAACTTTGCAGGGTGTTGTTCCTAATAGAACTTGATGAACCACACATGAAATCTAATTATGGTGTGTTAATAGTAAACCATGAGACCTTAAACAATTCTATGAATGTTCACTCAATTTAGCTGAAAAATTTATACATGGAAGTGAGAGGACCTTTGGAAAGTCTCCAAAATTTTGTAGAATTTTTGGAACACATTCTACCAAAGTTTGGAATTTAGAAATAATCTTGTTTATGAATTAACCAAATATATATGATCTATCAATGAAGATTTAACCAACTAAGGTAATTTCACTCTTAGATCCCAACTGAACCTCTGGTTGAAAGGTTAGTATACTTAACTGAGTGGAAATGGATTTGCAAACCCTTTTACTTGTATATGTAATTAAGCACACATGTTGTGCGAAAAACAAATTTCTTAAAACATCACTTCACAGCACAACCCGTAGTCCATGGTAGATTACTGGAAGAAATTGAGAAAACCTCATAAGATTAAATATCTTGATAAAGGGAGATTTGGAATGTCATCACATCGTATCTCCTAGAACCGCGGTGTATGCTTTTCACCAACATGTTGTCAATGTATACTTCCATGGATTGCCCTGTGAGATCCCTTAACACTTTATTCATCTACCTTTGGTATGTTGCATCCACATTCTTGAGTTCGAATGACATTACCCTGTAGCAATGCACCCCCTATTTTTTCTGAAGGCGATGTGTTCTTCGTCGGTGTGATTCATGTGAATCTAATTGTACCCCGAGTAAGCATTCATGAAACTGAGGAGTTCATGGCCGACGGTAACATCAACGAGCTAATCAATTTGAGGGAGCGGGAAGATATCCATTGGGCAGGCCTGGTTAGTATTGTTGTAATCTACACATATCCGCCAATTCCTATAGACCTTCTTTACCATCACTGCGTTGGTGAGCCAAGTGGGATGCTCTACTTCGGGAATGAATATCGCTCCCAGGAGTTTTTTCGCCTCTTCCTCGAAGGCTTAAAGACATTCTGGGGCAAAGTTGCGCTTCTTCTCAATTATAGGCCGGCATGTAGGATTAATATTCAATGAATGAGAGATTACATATGGATCTACCCTAGGCATGTCCATGGGACTCGACGCGAACACATCCTGGTTTGTATAGAGGAAGTCCACGTACTCCTCCCACTCCTTGGGTGACAAAAGTGTAACACCCCACTTTTTCCAAAATTGGTTGGAAGAGAAGTGTTATTCCAGATTAGTCGAGTGGTCTCGACGAATAGTTGAGTGGTCTCGACGAATAGTTCAGTGGTCTCGACGAATCAACTCAGTCTCAATGATTAGTCGAGTGGTCTCGACGATTAGTCGAGTGGTCTCGATGAACGTAGACAGAGGACTATTTTCCCTGTTTTAAAAATGACGGAAGTAGAAGTCCAGATCCTCGTCGCAGCTATCCCAATCCACGTGAAAAGTAGATCTGGTGGCAAGGAAGTGTTTGAATCCCTTAAAGAATATCAGAAGGTGACCTTTACGATCTTTATTACTTTTACTTTCTCTCTCCAAGATTGAGAAAGGTGAAAGCCAAGGAGGAAGAAGGAGACTCTTTTCTCCATTGACAGAGCTCCGAAGCTCCGAATCGCGAGCCGTTTCCAGATCCACGGAGAGCAGCCCGGTGCGGTTCTTTCCATCTGATTGAAATCTCGGATTCATGGTGCCAAAGAGAGCGGCATGGGTAACGATCCTTCCCCCGGTCTTAGGATGTGTTTAGGTCCTTTCATGCCATTTCTATGCTTGCATAAGGTTGTCTCTTTCACTAATTAGTGAAATGTAGGACTTCCTATAGTTCTTCAGAACTCCGGGTCGATTGTGTCCGTCCCCAGCATTTATTGCATGTAGAAATCTAGTAGTCATATAGATATAGGCATTTAGTGTGAAGCCTACCGGTTGTCGTTAGCCTAGATCAGTGATGCTTGATTGTGACATGCACTTAGGTTAAGCCTAGAATGTGTGTCGGAGAATGACTCCGTAAGATATGTCATCGTATTGCGGGACTTGAGTTTTAAGTGTCTTTCGGAGAGCCTAACAGAAGCTCCAAGCTTGGGTTGTGGTTGAATGCAAACCTTCACCATGAGTTTTGAAGTGGAGTGGTCTTTTACCTCCTTCGTTGGCTTTGTTTATGAATCCTACGTCCTCTTGGAAGGATTGGGTGCGTAGCTTATATTTTGTGTAGCACTTTTATGTGTTAAACCCTTAAGGGCTGAGGCGAAGATGTACCCGCGTCGTGTGATAGATCACGACAACCAAAGCACTGGCAAAGCGGAACCGAACCCGTTTCTGTGCAGATCGATGAGAGGTCCCAGCCTCTTGTACGTCGTGTGATCATGGGAGAGGCCGTGGAAGGTGTTCACCTAAACCGGCCAAAAACTCTTTTTCCACCTAAGGTTGTGTTACTTAGGGTGGTGTTGGTACTTGAGAAAGAGTACTTTGGAGATATGTCTTGCGTGCATGAAATGTGTGGTTATGAGTACCCACGTTTGTATTATTATGGATTCATGTTGTGTTAGCCTCATGGGGTTGCTTAGGCGGTTGTGTGGATCCTCCGGGAGAACCCAACCAACATCATGTGCATACCTAGTTTCACTTTTTTTATGCTCAACCTAGAAGATTTATTGTGCTTAAACTCTCACCTTGTGTAGAGTAGATGCCCTTTCTGTTGGGTTTTCCTTAGGGGTAGTCACAACAAATGTGCGCTGCGGAATATACAAGAACAACCCAAAAGAGACATATGGATCTTGCTAAAACTATGAATCAATAAATTGCTGCAATAATAAAATTACCTTTGCGGAATTGATTCAATACTCAATCGGATGCTCCAAGAAAATTCTTCTAGGATTCAGAATCCTATTTCGAGTCCTTCCTTTGTGTTTCCTTCGTCTTTGTCAAGATTGGACTGCTCGTCGGAGGAGTTAGTATAGAAATAAGTCTAAACCTCTACAGAAGTCCACACAAATGAAGGAGAACCCTAAGCCTCTTGTCCAATAAGAGCTAGGTAGGAGAAGGAGAGCCCTCGTCGTCTCTATGGATTACTAGATCCGATAGGGAGAGGCAGTGACGGGTCTACAGGAACATCGCCGAGATCGATAAAAAATCTTCCTATCTGATCTCCCGGAGCGGCGACGAGATCGACAGAAAATCTTCCTATCTGATCTCCAGGAGCAGCGACGGATTACACGAATGGGTACAGGTCGGGATTGCCCTCCCAATTTTGTCACTCACCTCTCTTTTTTATCGGGCTTCCTCTACTGATAGAAAACATAAAGTGTCTGGTCTTATATACCCAAGAGTATAAAGTAGACAGAAGTTTCCTCTATCTGCAGACCCAGTTAAAATAGAACGTATAGTTTCATCGGGTTCACTTATTCGCCGAGACATCTCGACCAAAGTCAACCTTTCCCCAATTTTGGTCAAAATCACACATATTGGCCAAATTGGCTCAAGTAGGCCTTCACCATGACTCAATCATCCTTGGGTAGTGTCATTGGACTCAATACCATCACATTGGACCAGTCAAATCATCAATTGACCAAGTCAAACCCTAAAGTCAACCCTAGGTCAAAATTGGACTAAAATTGGGTATTTGAATAAATTAAGCCAAGCCATATGGGCTAAAGCCCTCAAGGTCAGCCCATTCTGAAGCCCACATGCACAATGACCACCCTTGCCCACTGAATCCAACATGCAATGACATGCAAAGGGGTAGCATGGTCATTTTCCCCTTCCTCCATTAGAGACAAAGATGATTTTGAGGAATGGAGGCCATGTGGCCTTCCATTCCTCTGCCCAAAGCTTTCCCTGAGCCCCCACATCAATTCCCAGCCGTTTTGTACTGACTAGGTGCCATGTGGTGGCTGGGAGGAGCATCCAAGGGAGAGGCCGAAAGTTCAACTATTCAAACTCCTATAACCAGCCCTCCCCAGCCATTTTAGATGTTTCCATCATCATCAGAGAGCTCCAAGGAGTCGAGCCAGTGCTTTGGAGTGAAGCAAATAGTGGAGAATCAAGATTTCTGGGAGGATCGCCGGAGCTCGCCGCCACCATGCCGCACCACCATAATACCCGTTGTCAGCCCTATTTCAGGCACGGTTTCTCCCCCTCTCCCTCTGTGCTAGATGTTAGATCCACCTAGGAGTGATATCGGGCTCATTTGAGCCCGATCCCATGCGAGCTAGAGGGAGATTTTCCGAGCTTTAGTTCTTGCTCGGGATCGCCGGAGAAGTCGTCTCTGGTGGCCGTGTCGCCGTCAAACGATGACCACCACCTCAACGGAGGTGGTGGAGGCGGTGGTCGGGGGTGGTAGGCAGGAGGTTGCCGGGAAAAGCCAATGGAAGTCGGCCCAGGTGGAATCAAACCCAGCCGTAGGCTAACGGGGACGATGACGGGATGGCGTCGGATCCGTCGGTGCAGTTCTTTCCATCCGATTGAAATCTCAAATTCATGGTGCCAAAGAGAGCGGTAAGGGTAATGATCCTTCCTCCCAGTCTTAGGATGTGTTTAGGTCCTTTCATGCCATTTCTATGCTTGCATAAGGTTGTCTCTTTCACTAATTAGTGAAGTGTAGGACTTCCTATAGTTCTTCGGAACTCCGGGTCGATTGTGTCCGTCCCCAGGATTTATTGCATGTAGAAATCTGGTAGTCTTACAGATTTAGGCATTTTGTGTGAAGCCTACCCGTTGTCGTTAGCCCAGATCGGTGATGCTTGATTGTGACGTGCATTTAGGTTAATCCTAGAATGCGTGCCAGAGAATGACTCTATAAAATATGACATTGTATTGCGGGACTTGGGTTTTATGTGTCTTTCGGAGAGCCTAACGGAAGCTCCGTGCTTGGGTTGTAGTTGAATGCAAACCTTCACCACGAGTTATGAAGTGGAGTGTTCTTTTACCTCCTTCGTTGGCTTTGTTTATGAAGCCTACATCCTCTTGGAAGGATTGGGTGCGTAGCTTATATTTTGTGTAGCACTTTTATGTGTTAAACCCTTAAGGGCTGAGGCGAAGTTGTACCCGCGTCGTGTAATAGATCAAGAGGACCAAAGCGCGGGCAAAGCGGAACCGAACCCATTTCTATGTAGATCGGTGAGAGGTCCCAACCTCTTATACGTCGTGTGATCATGGGAGAGGCCGTGGAAGGTGTTCACCAAAACCGGCCAAAAACTCTTTTTCCACCTAAGGTTGTGTTACTTAGGGTGGTGTTGGTACTTGAGAAAGAGTACTTTGGAGACATGTCTTGCGTGCATGAAATGTGTGGTTATGAGTACCCACATTTGTATTGTTATGAATTCATGTTGTGTTAGCCTCATGTGGTTGCTTAGAAGGTTGTGAGGATCCTCCGAGAGACCCCAACAAACATCATGTGCATACCTAGTTTCCATTTTCTTTGAAGTTCAACCTAGAAGATTGATTGTGCTTCAAACCTCACCTTGTGTAGAGTAGATGCACTTTCTGTTGGGTTTTCCTTAGGGGTAGTCACATAAAATGTGCGCAGCGGAATATACAAGAACAACTCAAAAAAGATATATGGATCTTGCTAAAACCATGAATCAAGAAATTGGTGCAATAATAAAATTACCTTTGCGGAATTGAGTCAATACTCAATCGGATGCTCCAAGAAAATTCTTCTAGGATTCAGAATCCTATTTCTAGTCCTTCCTTTGTGCTTCCTGTTGGGTTTTCTAAATTCCATTCATAATGATATGAACACATCAAATGTGCGCAGCAGAAGTAGAAAAACTAGAACAACCCAAAGAGTAAGGATCTTGCAGATCTCATGAATCAAAAGATTAGGAAAGCAAAATGCAATATACCTTCGCGGGATTGAGTCAATACTCAACCAAGGTGCTCCAAGAAGAAATCCGGTAGACTAAATCTGAGTTCCAAGAACCGAAGTGTATCGGCTTCTCTACAACGATCCACACGAACGATAGAGAACCCCAAAGCCTTGTAGAACAAGGAATGGGTCGGAGTAGGAAGCTCTCAGCGTCCCCACGGACTGCTAGGTCCGAGACAGGGGAGGCGGCGACCGTCGGTGGCGGAACTCGGCGAACGGGAAGAACGAGAAGCCCTCTTGCAGAACTTTTCCGGACGCCTGTTCTCGTCTAAAATCGCAAAAAGGTTCGGTCATGTTAAACCTAAAACCGTATGCCCTTTTATACCAAATAGCATAAACAAGCTATCCACAGACCCAGGAAAAACAGAACTGTTCTATCATGATTTATACATTCGCCGAATTCGACAATTCGACTAAACAGTATAACTGAATTCGACTATATACAATAACCGAATTCGACTATATGCTATAGCCGATTCGACTATATGAATTCGGTTATATGATTTCGTCGAAACCATTTCGTCGAACTAACACATTTCGGCTAAACCCTTTAGTCGAATTTGTTACAGTTCGGCTAAACACTTTAGCCGAATCAATATCGTCGAGTTTGATTAGTCGAATCAACATAATTCGGTTAAACACTTTAGCCGAATTTGACACAGTTCGGTTAAACCCTTTAGCCGAATTTGTCTAGCATAAATCCATTCATTTAAACCCTTTAAACGATTTCCTATTGAGACATTCTCAAGTTAATTCCAAGCAGTCACAGGATTGGTCCTCCACTCATATCCAATATGAGTAAGGCCAACACAATCATTTCTCCAACTTCTCCAAACACTTTTATGTGCGACCCTATAGGCTCATATTGCGTTGGCAGTAAGACTAACTGTTGATTGCTTTGAGATCACCTCAGAAACTCCAACAGTCTCCCACTTGATCACAAAGTATCAACAAAAGTCTCACAAACAATGAGCGGCATCTAGCAATACATCATTGCTACCCAAGCAATAAGAGTTCATAACTCAATAAGCATGTCTTAACCAATGTATCAGTATTGTCTTGTTCCTTTGTCCCTTACATCCGGATAGAACTAGAGGTATGGACCGTGTCACCCTCATAATTATTCAATCCTAGTTTTCTGATCTAGAATAGACCTTAAGAAAGTGGTAAGCTCAATATCATATATTGGCTCAACCCAGCATGGCCATGCATTTCTCGGTCTCATTCCATCAAGGGGGGCCATGGATGTAACTCCTGTCATAAAGGAGGACAAATCTCATATCTGTCCACACACAAACACCCAAATGAATTGTAACATACCCAATAACCACCCTTATCATCAACCTTTCTCAAGGAAGACTTTAGATGGCATCAAAGTACGCTCTTCCTCACTTGATGAATGATGTTACTTCTGGTCAAAGAACTATAAACACCATTGTCAGATGAGACCTACTTGTGACACGTTCATATAATAATCCACAGAATAGTCTCATGGTGGGTCTGTCCAGTACAACTTGTTCACTAACAAGCACCCATGTGATGACTTGATATCACAATATCATGACATGTGAGAACCGGTCATCAGTCAACGCACATGCTAGTCTTAATGTATCATCATTACCCTTCAACTTCTATGATGATACTCCGACTAGGGACCATTTAAGAATGAAGCTTCTGGTTATACATAGGCCCTCACATTCAAGTCACGTACTTGAATTCCTATGGAAGCAAACAGACTAAGGGCGTTTATTATGCTAATTAATTTATCAAATAAATACTATTGACATAATATTAAGAACTTGCCATAAATGTAAAATGAAAAAACAGTATACATTACAATTCATCAAATGAATAAACAACCAACAAACATACAATCCACAAGGCTCCCACTAAAGACGATCATTCAGGTATCTAATACCCATTGATCTAACATGACCATCATGCTTCTTTTGCGCAAGAGGCTTTGTCAGTGGATCCGCTGTGTTTTCTTCAGTCGGTACTCTGCAAATATTCACATCTCCTCGATCGACAATCTCTCGAATAAGATGGAACCGCCGAAGTATGTGCTTGGAGCGCTGATGAGATCTAGGTTCCTTAGCTTGGGCAATTGCACCATTGTTGTCACAGTAAAGAACTACGGGACCAACAATGCTAGGAACTACATCTAGCTCGCCGATGAATTTCCTAATCCACACAGCCTCCTTCGTCGCGTTTGCAGCAGGGATATACTCGGCCTCAGTCGTAGAATCGACAACTGTCTCTTGCTTGGAACTCTTCCAGCTTACAGCTCCTCCATTAAGGCAAAATACAAAACCTGATTGGGACTTTGAATCGTCCCTATCAGTTTGGAAGCTAGCATCCGTGTAACCATTTACAACGAGCTCTTCCTCTCCACCATACACCAAGAACATATCCTTAGTCCTTCTCAAGTACTTTAGAATATTCTTGACAGCTATCCAGTGACCATCACCAGGATCAGACTGATACCTGCTCATCATGCTTAAAGCATAAGAGACATCGGGTCGAGTACACAACATTGCATACATGATTGATCCAATTGCCGAAGCATATAGAATCAACTTCATGCGGACCTTATCTTCCAAAGATTTAGGATACTGGTCCTTAGAGAGACTCACACCATGAGACATGGGTAAGAATCCCTTCTTGGACTCAAGCATGTTGAACCGTTTCAACACCTTCTCAATATATGTACTATGGGTCAAACCCAGCAACTTCTTCGATCTATCTCTATAGATCTTAATACCAAGTATGTAAGTCGCTTCACCCAAGTCCTTCATAGAAAAGCAGTCCCCTAGCCTATTCTTAACAGCTTGCAGGGTTGGAATGTCATTCCTGATCAGTAATATGTCATCTACATACAATATCAGGAAAACGGCAATGCTCCCACTAATCCTCTTGTAAACACAAGGCTCATCCTCGTTCTTGATGAAACCAAACTCTTTGATTTTCTCATCAAAATGAAGATTCCAACTTCGAGAAGCTTGTTTCAATCCATATATGGATCGATTCAACTTGCATATTTTAGTGGCTTCACTTGGAGATTCAAAACCCTCGGGTTGTGTCATGTACACTTCCTCAAGAAGGTTTCCATTAAGGAAAACCGTTTTGACATCCATTTGCCAGATCTCGTAGTCATAATACGCAGCAATAACAAGTAGAATTCTGATGGACTTGACCATGGCCACAGGGGAAAAGGTCTCATCATAGTCAATACCATGAATTTGCCTGAAACCTTTAGCCACCAGCCGGCCTTTGAATGTCTGTACATTCCCATCCATGACGGTCTTCTTCTTGAATACCCACTTGCACCCAATGGGTCGTACCCCTTCAGGTGGTTCCACCAAGGTCCAAACTTGGTTTGTATACATGGAGTCCATTTCAGATTTCATGGCCTCAAGCCACTTCTCGGAGTCTGGTCCATTCATAGCCTCTTGGTAGGTTGCAGGCTCATCATCATGATCCATAAGCAACACATTACCTATTTGAGTCATGAGAAATCCATATCTCTTAGGCTCAAATCTTGGTCTACCAGATCTACGTAGGACTTGTGTTTCTTGAGCAGGCTCTCCAGCTACAACTTCTTGTAGTCCTTGCTCAGGTTCCAATTCCGGATCGTTCATTGTTTGTGGCTCTTGAACTTCTTCAAGTTCTACCTTTGCAGACTTTCTGGATAAGAACTCTTTCTCCAAAAAGTCACCAGTCCTTGCGACAAACACTTTGCCCTCAGACGGCAAGTAGAAGTAGTATCCTTTGGTTTCCCTAGGATACCCCACTAGATAATATTATCTGATTTGGGTTCCATCTTGTCAGGCATTTGACGTCGCATGTATGCCTCACAGCCCCAAATCTTGATGAACGACATACTAGGACGCTTCCCAATCCATATCTCATATGGTGTCTTTAGAACCGTTTTCGTTGGAACTCGATTTAGTGTGAAAGCAGCAGTCTCTAAAGCAAAACCCCAAAAGGAAACGGGCAAATCTGCATGACTCATCATCGATCGCACCATATCTAACAAGATACGATTCCTCCTCTCAGAAACAACATTATGTTGAGGTGTTCCGGGCGGAGTGAGCTGTGATACAATACCACACTCTTTCAGATGATCATGAAACTCATGACTCAGATATTCGCCACCTCGATCAGATCGGAGTGCTTTTATCCTTTTTCCCAGTTGGTTTTCTACTTCATTCTTAAACACTTTGAACTTTTCAAAGGTCTCAGATTTGTTCTTCATAAGAAACACGTATCTGTATCTACTGAAATCATCAGTAAATGTAATGAAGTAGTAGAACCCACCTCTAGCCATAGAACTCATGGGTCCGCATACATCACTATGTATTATACCCAAGAGATCATCAGCCCGCTCATTACAACTAGTGAAAGGATCTTTCGTCATCTTGCCCAATAAACATGACTCGCATCTCTCAAATGATTCATAATCAAATGAGTCCAGTAGTCCATCTTTATGGAGCTTGGATATGCGTTTCTCGTTTATATGGCCTAAACGACAATGCCAAAGGTACGTTGGATTCGAATCATTTGTTTTTAGTCTTTTAGTATTTTCTACATTATAGATTGGATGGTCTAAGTTCAAAACATATACACCATTAAACAATTGGGCTACACCATAACAAACATCATTCATAAAAATCGAACAATAATTGTTCATAATTATAAACGAAAAGCCTTTCTTGTCAAGACATGATATGGATATAATGTTTCTAGTTATGGCTGGAACAAAATAACAGTTATCTAATTCTATTACAAGCCCAGTGGGCAAAGAAAGACAATAGACACCAACGGCGATGGCAGCAACTCTTGCTCCATTCCCAACGCGCAGGTCTACCTTCCCTTTACCCAGCATTCTTCTCCTTCTCAGTTCCTGCACATTTGTACAAATGTGAGAACCGCATCCGGTATCCAATACCCAAGATGAAGGAGCAGAAAGGTTTATCTCTATAACATAAATACCTAAAGTGGAAGTCACACTTCCCTTCTTCTTTTGCAGATCCTCAATATAGAGGGGACAGTTCCGCCTCCAATGCTCAGCCTTACCGCAGTGGTGGCACTTTCGTTCCTTTGCCAGACCTTTCTTTTTTAGTGCAGAAGATTTGGGATCAAGATGAGACTTAGATCCCATCTTCGTCTTCTTGAATCCCTTAGTCTTGTCCTTGCTTTTATGCACCATCAGTATGGGGCTAGCAGGCTTGACCTTCTTCATATTATTTTCAGCAGTTCGCAACATGCCTAGGAGCTCGGGCAGTGTCTTGTCTATTTCATTCATGTTATAGTTTAAGACGAACTGCTCATAACTGTCTGGCAACGATTGCAGGATCAGATCTATGGCCAACTCTTGGCCCGTGGGAAAACCCAGTCTTTCAAGGTTCTTTATATACCCAATCATTTTGAGTACATGAGGCCCTACTAACTCTCGAGCTCCCATTTTGCACTGAAATAATGCCTTGGATATGTCAAAGCTCTCTTGCTGGGCTTGCCCCTCGAACATTTTCTTGAGGTGCCCGATTATCTCATAATCACACATGCTCTCGTGTTGCTTCTGAAGCTCAGAGAACATTGTAGCAAGCATGAGGCATTCCACATCCAAGGTATCATCCTAATACTTCTTGTAAGCATCTCTATCTGCTCTCGGAGCATTTTCGGTCGGCTCTGTGGGGGCTTCACCTTCCAAAACATAGAGTTTGCGCTCTTGCCTGAGAACAATTCTCAGGTTTCTGTACCAGTCAAGGAAGTTTGTCCCGTTGAGCTTGTCCTTCTCAAGAATAGATCTCAGGGACAGGGTGGAGTGAGATCCACTTGCCATGGAAATTCTACAATGAATTCGCGAAACTTTTAGTACTGTATTTTGAAATACATTTTATATTAATAAGGACTTTTATTAAAAGCTCCCACTATTTTGTTTTAATCAAATCGACAATCTTAATTTCGATTCGGAGAGTTTATGCGAGCTACACTTTTAGTGGACAAGATCCGTATTTCACCAACACAACGAGTCCGCTTTGGCGTTCCTCTCATAATGCGGTTATTTAGGTCGACAACATTTGTCAATTGCATCACTATGCAACTCTTGTATGGTTGGTGAATAACTCTTTATTCGCATCCATCATATGGAGCATGTCAACCCTATGCCTCTAGGCACTCAACCTTTGAGGTCACCTAGTTAAGTTAGACCCGATGTCGACAGTGGGATATCACAATTATCCGCTCGCACCCTAACCAAGATAGATTAATGCACCTTGCTTTGGCAAGCCCACACTTCATCGATCGAGGCAGGAAGAGTGTCGTCCATCGGAAGGCATCCGTATACTTAATATTGGATAAGGGATTTTATTTTTCAATTGATGAACATTTCATCGTGATTAACATTTAATCACCGTGCACATACACAAAATAGAAATACCACATTCGCAAAACAAATGCATCCTTTATGTGCACATAGAAGGATTATCAACATTTTGATAAAAGGGGCTAAATCTGAATACTTAGAACACTTCTAAATCTCCAGATTTACATGCATTGAACACAAGCAAAGCAACTCCACTTATGCAGTAGATAAGCTCGTCTCTCAATGTCAGATTCAAAATCCACGACATTTGGTTTCACAAACCATATCGAGTGGACGGTTACTGCAAAGGAGAAACAATCTCTGAAACAATGAAATCGCAACGCAATCATATGCGTTCCTGGCGGGGTTCCAAGGGTCCGCACCCCTGGCGGTGGTCTATGAGAAATTTGGAAGCGTTCTAAATGTATAGATTTCCCGTTGAGACATTCTCAAGTTAATTCCAAGCAGTCACGGGATTGGTCCTCCACTCATATCCAATATGAGTAAGGCCAACACAATCCTTTCTCCAACTTCTCCAAAAGCTTTTATGTGCGACCCTATAGGCTCATATTACATTGGCAGTAAGACTAACTGTTGATTGCTTTAAGATCACCTCAGAAACTCCAACACTTCCTTCATATTTGTCAAGATTGGACTGCTCGTCAGAGGAGTTAGTATAGAAATAAGTCTAAACCTCTACAGAAGTCCACACAAACTGTTGGGGAAATGATTTATCTTAACCCCTAGAATTAAGAAGAATATAAATTCTAAGTATGAAAAATTAGGCTAAGTAAATATGCGTCGAATAGTATTCGACACAACGTCGAAATATAGTCGACGTTTCTTTCAGAATGAGTCGAAGCAACTCTTAGAAGAATTCGACGTAATCTTAGTCGACGTACCTCTGACTTCTAGTCGATGCATCTAGTGAAGTCGACGCACCTTAGTCGACGCTCCTTCCTTATTCTCCTCTCGACGTTCAGCCAGGATGAATTCGACGCTTACGTCGAATAGTAATTGACGCACGTCGATATCTATAAGAAATTCAAAAATACGCCAGATCTCTTTCCTTCTTTCTGTAGATCTGATTTTTATGGAATGATATTATTCTTTTATAGCCGTTCTGAATCAGTCTTTCCTTCTATTTGATTCTTGGCTAATTTGATTAAAATTATTATGGATATTATTTGAAAACAGAATGAATTCCTTTCCTTCTCCAAAAATATTCATTATGGAAACTCTTATCTCTTTCTAATTCTCTGTCTGCTAATTGATTATTCTCTTTTAAGCAATATATTTTAAACAGAGCTATAAATAAGAATGAGGTCGGCAGAGAAAGACAAGAAGTGATCCACCATATACATTTGAAAAAGAGGAAGAGCTCCCAAGTGAAAAGTGAGAAAGTTGAGAAAAGAGATAGTGTGCTGCAGCAAAAGAAAAAGCCTTTATCTTCTCCTTCTTCTTCTGAAGCCATTCTGCTGCAAATTCTGAAAGCTCTCACAAAAGAGAGAAAAGCTTACAAATCTCCTTCTCACTATAGAAGAGAGATCATATTCACTATACTTGTGCTTCTAATCTTCTTGCTAGGAAGAAGATTCCTTCTTATATATATTGTCTTCTATTTTTCTACTTGTTCTACTTCTTCTTCTCTTTCTAATTTCATTCTCAAATACTGTAAAAGAGTTTTTAGAATCTCTCTTCAAAAAATTCAGTTGTACTGGTTCTAAGAGTCTCCTTTTTAAAAGACTCGGGCTGGTTCTAAGAGTCTCCTTATCAAAAGACTCAGTCTCGTTCTAAGAGTCTCCTTATCAAAAGACTCAGTGCAAGTTAGTGAATTCCTACCAAGGGGGTAGAAGAGTGGACTACCCAAAGTTTGGGGAACCACTATATTTCCTTGTGTTGTGCTGTGATTTTCTTCTAGTTATCTTTCTTCTTTACTTGCTTAATTCTTGTTGGTGTGTGGGAAGCTTAAATCTGTGATCATTACATATATATATATATAATTATTAACTTTGCACAAAAATATTTTTAAATCTCTATTCACCCCCTATAGAGATTTCTAGTGAGGTTAACTGTGCACTTTCACAAACGAAGGAGAACGCTAAGCCTCTTGTCCAACAAGAGCTAGGTCAGAGAAGGAGAGCCCTCAGCATCTCTGCGGATTGCTAGATATGACAAGGAGGGCAGCGACGGGTCTTTAAGAACAGCGGTGAGATCGACAAAAACTCTTCCTATTTGATCTCCAGGAGCAGCGACGGATTTTACGCACGGGTACAGGTCAAGATCGCTCTTCCGATTTTGTCGCTCACCTCTCTTTTTTTATCGGGCTTCCTCTACTGATCTAAAACATAAAGTGTCTGGCCTTATATACCCAAGAGTATAAAGTAGACAGAAGTTTCCTCTATCTGCAGACCCAGCTAAAAGAGAACGTATAGTTTCATCAGGTTCACTTATTCATCGAGACATCTCGATGAATTCATATTTCACCGCCATCATAAGTCAGCTTTGGCTGATCACCCATAATGTGGATATTTAGGTAGACAACGTTTGCCAATTGCAGCACTATGCAACTCTTGTATAGTTGGTGAATAACTTTTTATTCACATCCATCATATGGTGCATGCCAACCCTATGCCTCTAGGCACTCAACCTTTGCGGTCACCTAGTTAAGTTGAACCCGATGTCGATAGTGGGATATCACAATTATCCGCTCGCACCCTTACCAAGATAGATTAATGCACCTTGTTTTGGCAAGCCCACATTTCATCGATCGAGGAAGGAAGAGTGTCATCCATCGGATGACATTCGAATACTTAATATTAATTTTAAGGGATTTTTATGATACTTGATTAACAATTAATCTTGATTAACATTTAATCAATGCGCACACAATTTCACAATTATGAAAGAAATAACAAGCATAACCCGGATACATTCCAGATGCACAAAATCATCAACATTTGATGATATGGACTAAATCTGAATATTTAGAACATTTTTAAATCTTTCGATTTACATGTACCGGATGCTAGCACATGCAAACACCCTTATAATAGTAGATAAGCTCATCTCTCTATGCTTTTAGTTTCAGAAACTAACATAGAGACAAACGGTTAATGCAAATGGAACAATTTCTGAAACATGGAAATAACATGAAACCTAGCTCTGATACCACTGTTAAGTTTTCCTTAGGGGTAGTCACATCAAATGTGCGCAGCAAAATATACAAGAATAACCCAAAAGAGACATATGGATCTTGCTAAAATCATCAATCAAGAAATTGCAGCAATAATAAAATTACCTTTGCGGAATTGAGTCAATACTCAATCGGATGCTCCAAGAAAATTCTTCTAGGAATCAGAATCCTATTCTGAGTCCTTCCTTTGTGCTTCCTTCATCTTTATCAAGATTGGACTACTCGTCAGAGGAGTTAGTATAGAAATAAGTCTACACCTCTATAGAAGTCCACACAAACGAAGGAGAACCATATGCCTCTTGTCCAATAAGAGCTGGGTCAGAAAAGGAGAGCCCTCAACGTCTCTACGGATTGCTAGATCCGACAAGGAGAGGCAGCGACAGGTCTACAGGAACATCGACGAGGTCGACAGAAACTCTTCCTATCTGATCTCCAGGAGCGGCGACGTATATCATGCACGGGTACATGTCTGGATCGACCTCCTGATTTTGTCGCTCACCTCGCTTTTTTTATCGGGCTTCCTCTACTGATAGAAAACCTAAAGTGTCTGGCCTTATATACCCAAGAGTATAAAGTAGACATATGTTTTCTCTATCAACAGACCCAGTTAAAATAGAACATATAGTTTCATCGGGTTCACTTATTCGTCAAGACATCTCGACGAATTCGTCGATACATTTTGACAAAAACATCGAGACAGATTCGACGAATCCGTCGACATAGTATCGGCTTCTGATCCCGACAACATGATATCTGTCACGACAACATTCCCAATGTCATTTTAAAGTCTTCTCGACATAGGATTGGTTTTATCACTCATATCTAATATGAGCAAGGCCAACACAATCCTTTCTCCAATTTCACCAAACACTCTTATGTGCGACCCTATAAGCTCATATCGCGTTGGCAGTAAGACTAACTGCTTGATTACTTCTGGATCACAGTAGAAACTCCAACATTTTCTTTATATTATTACATGTTGCATGCACGGCTTGCTTACAGGTTAGCGGTGCCCCGCCCCTGAGCCGGCTAGAATGGTCGGGGTGGGATCGTTACGCGGTTTGTGGTCAGCTCATAGTTGACCTTCATTTATCTCTTATTTGTGGATGGTGCAGGTGCTGGTGAGCCGAGCGGAAAGTTACAGGATGAAGCCATTTGTTGTGTTGGCCCTTGAAGGCCAGCCTTTGTTTTACTGTTTTCCCTGAATTGCTAGCATGTGTACCGATGTATGTTGTTAAACTATTTGCATTGTTGAATGTAAGGACATAAGGCTAGAACTTAATTATGTCATTCGTGAGATAGTGGACATTCTGAAAATAATATTAATGTCAGCTTCCGCATATGCTTTTTATACTCTATTATAGTTATTTTCTATTTATCATCTTTCAACGTCTAGCTAGTGTGCTCAATATGGCATGGGGTCCCGACCGGACCTATTGTTATACTGTTTATAAGGGCATGATGTTACAATTTGGTATCAGAGACTTTAGAAGTCGATCCGTAGTTAGCGAATTTGAGGTCGAATTCCTTTTCAAGGGGTGATGTGCACGTGATGTGCGTTCACCTAAAACGATAAAAAAATAATAAGAATGTCCACAAAGGAATGAAAAACATGCTTGTTTGCGGAACCAAGTGTTGCTTGGTAGTTTGTTGCTATGTTTTTAGTCACTAAATTGTGTGTTACACGATTATAGGTGACTATGAATGGTGTGGGGTAGTCTCAACCCCGTAACACTGCTGAAAGTAGTGCTTCTGTTGAGATGCCAGCGACCACTCCTTTTGCTGAAATGATCATATTAGTCGCTGAAGTGGCTTCCCGATGATCAATAATCAGCCAGGGCGTGTTACACAACAAACTACTCCTACTCCAGATGTGGCACCAATGTCTGTCGCTGTAGTGGAACTTGCAGTGGAGCCTAGGGTAGAACATAGAGTCAAGCATGTAGCTGTGGAACGAGCCCGTGACCAACAACTGAAGCACTTTTGAGCTTACATCCTCTTACCTTCTTGGGGTTCGAATCCCCAACCGAGGCAGAGGATTGGATGTCAAGAGTAAATAGAACTCTAAGGGCGACAACAACTGAGGAAACAATGATGCCCTGTTAGCTACGCGAGTAGTCCTTCTTGCCATTCTTGTCGATCGGGAGTACTCCACAGAGCGAATATGGTCTTTAGAAGATCTTCAGAGAGATGAGAACACTTTCACAAATACAATGCCAAACTATTGCGGGTCGCTTAGCACTCCCACAGAACGGAGAAAACATACCATTTTAGCTCAAGAGTGAGTCAAGCGCACAAACAGTTAAAACATTAACCAATAACAAGAAATGAGACATTTTACGTGGAAAAATCCGGAAAGGAAAAAAACCACAGGGCCAGACCCAATTCTGACAAAATCCACTAGTTGTAGTTGAAGTTATAGTTCTTAGGAGGGTGATATGCCACCACTCATTTTACAAGTAACTTGAGAAAAAAATAAACTAAGTCTTAAACATCACTCGTGAGAGCAGTCTCTGGAGCAGAACCGTCGCAAGTGGAGCGAACACTGAGCAAGAGGATGAACGATGAGCCAAGTCTTCGTCAGAAAGCCTCAAGATTATGTCTTCCCCTTTTTTCTCTATCCCTTGCAATTGAAGGCTTGAATGCCTTTTATAGTTTTTTTTTTGGGGGGGGGGGGGGGGGGGGGCACTGATAATTGCGCCATTTTGGTAATTGAACGAGCGAATAGAAGCATGCAATTCCGGTCACCTGGATCACCAATTTCGAAAAATGACGACCATGCCCCCCGGGTGGCTAGGGCAACTAAGGCAGTCCGAGAAGACTCTCCATAGAGACGACGATGGCGGTGGCGCGCACACGCGTTGTCGTACACACTATCTCGCGCATGCACACACACAGACACACGCATCCTTGTACCGACACGCATGCACGCCCCACTAGGCACGCGCGCGCGCCATTCTGGCCACGGTGAGACTCCTGCGCCGAGTTGTCTTTCTGGTTGGGGTGATACCTCACACGGCCGAGGTGAACCGTTCCCGAGCCGACTGGGTTCGCAGGTTATGAACGCCGATTTGACTTGGATTTTAGGGGAACTCCATCTCTTATATATTATTTTATAGTACATATACATATTTAAGCTTTTCGGCATTATCTTATGTCACATGCTGAATGATAAACGACTTGCCTAGTAAATTAGTAAAAATCATCAGTTCATTTAAGTTTCAAGCCAATGTCAAATTAGTTCTTAATGTTTTAGTTGTGTCAAAATAGTTCATAATGTTTTAGTTGTGTCAAAATAGTTCTTGAACTTCTTATTTAGGACCTTTTTAGCCCTTTTGCACGAAGCCGGATGTTGGCAAGAGAATAAAAATAAAATAACTTGAAAATTTAGAGGCCAAATTTATATTTACCTACCCACTGAGAGACTGAAATGATTTTTGTCTATAATAATTTTAGCGAATGTATATTATAAATTTTAACGATAATTTATGTGATATTTTTAGAAAATTATAACGTTACTCTTTTTCCGCTCCATTTTCAAGGTACTTTATTACTCCGTATTCTACTAACCTTCCGACTTCCGACCACTTCTTCGCCGAACGGCTCTATCTCTGCTTCTTCGTCCCAACCCTGCTCCCCCTCCCCCCCCCTCCGGTCTCAACCCACTCTATCTCCGCTCCTTCCTCCAACTCTGCTCCCCCTCCCCCCTCCACCCATCTCTATCCCTCTCTCTGAAACGAATCGATTTCCTTCCCTCTCTTTTCGTGCCGGGGGATTTTGACAATTCAATGACTAGGGATGCCGTTGAAAGCTCCGGGAGCTGGGTTTCTCGGGCGAAACCCTCTCAGAACCAGAGGCAGCATCGCAAACTCGAGGTATATCACGAGGTCCTTCACCGTCTTAAGGATTCTGGCTGCCCCGACGCACTCTCTCCTTCTTTCGAAGAAGAGCTCTGGGCGCATTTCAATCGTCTTCCCGCTCGGTAATCGTTGGAGCTATCGTTCTCCGCATCATTATACTTTTCCTATTCGCTCTATCTGTTTTTAGTCCTGTTTGTTCACTTGGAGTGGGAGCGGGACTGATTGGAGGTTGCGGCTAGTACATGTGACTCTGATTCCTGCTAGTACATTGGATTCTTGATCCCGACCATGCAAGAAAACTGCAGCTGAATGATGATAATGGTTCCTGTGAAAGGGAGGGTCCTAGTAGGGAGCTCCTATTCTTATTGTCGTGTGATATATTCGCTCTATCTGTGATATATTTTAGTTCGACCATGATGGATTGAGTAGGGAGTATTATGCATTTCATATATGATGTTATTTCTCAGATTATCAACATACGAAACACAAAGTCTGCCATTCATGAGTAGTAAACCTCCTTCTCCGTGAAGTTGTTTGATTCACCTTTCTTAACTTTCTCCAATAAGGCCATGAGGAATGGGTACTGAGATATTGTCTTCAAAATTTTGTCTTTAATCAAGTACCAGATTTGCATTTGAAATAATTGAGACTATTTATCTTCTTGCATCAGAATAAGGAGGACTTCCATCTTTTGCAATTCTTGTAACAACCGCTTGTCATACTGCTTCATAGACGATAACGAAGCTATACTTATTCCACTCAACGCATTGGTACCACATTAGCTTTGCCAGGGTGATACCGGATATGTACATCATAATCTTTGATAAACTCCAACCATCTTCATTGTCGGAGATTTATTTTGTGTGAAAATGCATTTTAAACTTTTATGAACGGTGAAAATTTCACATTGAACCATATAAGTAGGGTCGCCATATTTTCAATGCAAACACTACTGTGACTAACTCCAAATCATGGGCCGGATAATTTTTCTCTGCATCCTTCAATTGCCTAGAGGCATATGCAATAAATCTTCCATGTTATATCAATACACATTATAGGCCTTTGTACGACGCATCACAGTAAATTTGGAATCCTTCTGTTCCCGATGACATTACTAAAATAAGAGTCGTCGTCAACCTTTCTTTCTGCTCTTCAAATACCCATTTATATTCATCATCCCACTTAAAAGGTACATTCTTCCTTGCTAGCTGTGTCAAAGACAACGCAATCGTGGAAAAGTCTTGAAAAAACTTTATGTAATAACCGGCGAAACTGAGAAAACTTCAAACTTCAATCTTTGCAGGCTCTACAGAAAAAACCCGGTCATTAATTACATGTCCCCAAAATGATACTTTCAGCCAGAATTCACACTTCGAAAATTTAGCATACAATTAATGATCCTTAAATGTCTGCAAAACCATTCTCAAATTCTTTGCATTCTCTAATTCTTTGCATGTTCTTCTTTAGTCTTTGAGTAGATCAATATAATCATCAATGAATACAATTACAAATCTATCGAGGTATTTCTTGAACACCCTATTCATGGGATATATAAATGCTTCAGCGACATTTATTAGTCTAAAAGACATTACGACAAATTCAAAATGGTCGTACCTGGTGGTGAAGGATGTTTTATAGATATCTTCATCTTTTATTCTTAATTGATAATAGCCTGACCGAAGATCAACTTTAGAAAATACTTTCACATCCATCAATTGATCAAATAGGTCATCAATGCGGGGGGGGGGGGGGGGGGGATATTTGTTCGTCACTGTTAACTTGTTCAATTCCTCGTAATCGATACACAATTGAAGCATTCCATCTTTCTTCTTCACTAACAGTTCGGAGCTCTCCACAACGATGAACTTGGACCGAATGATGTTTTTATTTAGTAGCTCCTGCAATTGACATTTCAGCTATGTCAATTCTTTTGGAGCCATACAATAAGGTGCCTTCGCCACCAAAGTTGCTCCTTCAATTAGATTGATCTCGAACGCTACTTATCTAACAAGAGTCAATTCCGACAGATCTTCTCGAAACACTTAAAGAAATTCTCGAACGATTGGTACTGAGGTAATTTCTTTCTTTTCTTCCTTTGTACTCTTAATCATAATTAGCATTGGTTTACAACCTTTCCTTATCATCTTCACCGCTTTCATGGCGGGGATCGACGTCTTCGATACTTCCTATAAACCTCTAAAAACCACAAGACTCTGACCCAGACATTTAATGGTAACTTTTTTTCGTTTTACAAATGATCACAACCTCATATCTCGATATCCAATCCATGCCCAATATAATGTCATATTAAATAATTGACAACACGACCAAGTCCACTTTAATTAGTTTATTGTTGAGACAAAGTTGAACTTGAGCTCGTAATTGTGTTGTTATGACATGATTGTTTGACATTGTTGACATTGATTGATAGGTATCGAGAATATGTGCTGAAATCAAAGAATGATTTGTGCTAGTGTCAAATAAAACTTTCAGGAGTTGATCATAAACGATCATACCTGTAACTATTGTGTTATCCGCTTTGGCTTCTTGTTGCCCCAGAATAAAGACACGAGGCTGTATACATCTTTCTGCACGAGCAGAGTCAACTGATACTGGAGCAGAGACAATCGATTTGCTATCCCCAACCGTTCCCAATCGATACACTTTCAGAGGCTGCGATGCTGGGACTCCCCTCAAACTGCCTTCTTTCATCTGTCTCCGAGGACATTCACTCTGCCGATGCCCAGACTAGAGACAGAGATAACAGATACCTGTGCCGATTAAGCATTGCCCTTTATGCACCTTCCCACATTTATCACACTCACCCGACATTGGCCGAATCACACTACCACTCACTGCAGGCGGAGGAGACTGAGACAATTTCTTCTTTTTCCATTGTGATTCCCCTATATTCCCGAGGCTTTTTTGCTCGTTCCTTCAGATGACCTCTTCTTCATAAACTCCATTATCTTTTGCGTTTTCTCTGGATCAAATTCAACCAAACGAGCTTTCTCCACGGGAGTTCCATAATCAGTAATACATAGCGGCACCGGATACATACAAATGTTATCTAGAAGGCCTTGTTGAAAGAGAAAACATCGTTCCGCTTTAGTTGCCACCAAAGAGCCCGCATAATATGCCAAATTTGAAAACTCAGCCTCATATTGGAGCACCAATCGATTACCCTGCAACAAACTTAAAAATTTCTCCTGCATGTAAACTCTTGCACACACTCATCCTATGATGCAATTGTTATTTTTTGCAACAAACTTTCCACACATCACGTTATCCCACCATCTCCTAGCTTCGGCTTTGAGCAAAAATGTGGCTAAATCGACCTTTCTGTCTTCAGGGCAGCGCATGACACGTAAGATCGTTTCAATCCTTGAAATCCAATCTTCAATCTCGAGAGTGGATAAGCCACCCCAGAAGGCAGGTGGTTTTTACTCTAGGAATTGTTTTAAATCTACATCCACATAACACTGCTGCGGCTGCATAGACGTGCCAAATGTCTCACACCAAATTGATAGCTTCAACAATTGCTTACACAATGTCAGCCACTTTTATGTGCGACTTCTACCCATTATCACTTTCGTCTGACATGGCTTCCTTTGCCACTTCCGGTTCCTCCCGAGTTTCATGCTCTTCGACTGGAATAAACTTGAACAACTTTCTGAGAAACGAGACATGACTAACTTCTAATGTGAGAACACCTAAGCAAGATATTCTCAAGTCTTTATTATGTATATTTATTCAGTACTCTTTGCGACCACAATTCTAAAAATAATCTGGCTCTGATATCACTTAATTGTAACGACGTTTTACAATAAACATATTTATATATTTAACTACATAAGAGTGCTACTGCAGATGAATACATATATATAAACATAACCACTATAATATAATAACCTAAGCTAATCGGTCCTCTTGCATGCAGGACACTGTGGGTCCCGACACCACTTCCCGTGCTCATCCTCCACCTCCGATATCCTCTCAACTAACATCGTCCATAGCTTGTACTGCTCCTCTTTTCTCTTCTTTTTTTCTTCCTCAGACAATTTCTTACTCGTGTCCTGCTTTACGCTCAGACCCAAAAAATAGAATATAAAGGGTTAAAATAACTGTGAGAATTTTATCTCTTTAACCGCACAAAAGATTAGTAACAATATGCATATCAGATTTTATCACAAGCAATAAGTAATAAGCTTTTTAACCAGTGTTAATATGAAATTCTATAAGCATGAGTCATAAGTAAAAGTGACAGTATAAAATCCTGAGGAGTATAAACAGTGTAAAGCAGTATGAATAAAGATCTATAAGTTCTTACATTAAATTTCTTATCATTCTTTATTTATTTTATCATTTTCAGTCTAGAGGTACTGCTAAGGGTAGCCACATCCGTAACAATCATCAATCTTCGGGCCCGACCCCTCATGGTCCTCATCGTCTACAAATCCAGCATGCACCCACACACTTCTGGCCTTTTGGCCCCCTGAATTGGTCGACAAGTCTAATCTAGTGCGCCTCCCACACGCTTATGGACTTCCAGCCTAACTGAATTAGACCTACGATTTAGTCAAGCACGCACCCACACGCTTCGGGCCTTTCGGCCCTTGGGTTCAATTCAGCGCGCACCTATACGCTTAAGGCCCGTCGGCCCAACTGAATTGGAAAACAGTATACGAACAACCCTTAACATACCTATGCATCAATGCATTTAGTTCTATTTTCTTTCTTTCTTTACGTGATTGATTTTTATTTATACAGAAGATGTTAATTATATATCCTTCCCCTCAGATATTAATCGCTTCAAAATCCCATTTCTTCCATTTTTAGAGATTCTTACTTGGCAGCGATTTAAAACAATGAACTTATTTAGTTTAAATCAAATGATTCGTACGCACATGCAAGAAATAATATCAATGTGAAAGTAAGTGTCTGACTTGCAATAATTAAATCTATTCGAAAATAAAACATAAATTAAAGAGATAAAAACTCACTGTCATCTTTTCTTTTTCCTTGTCATTCTTAGGATCATCGTCTCACGCCTATCCGTCGACACCATCTTCTGCAGTATCTGTAATTAGGTGTCTATTAATTTGGGTTGCTTCTTAAATAACTTACGACGTTGACTCCTTTAGACGACTACTATTTTTTAAGGGGTCTCTCCCTCTCTCTCTCTCTCTCCGGGATTCTTCCCTCTTACGCTTGCGCCGGCTCTTCTCTCCCTCGGCGACGTCTGTGCCCTAAGTTTCGGCGTCAATTTGGGAGTTTGCAGCTTTGTTTAGGCGCGGCCTTGGGTTGGACATAACTCCATCTCTTCTTCCTTCTACTTTCACTGTAAGTTTCCTCTCCTTCTCCCCTCTCCTCTCTTCTTTTTCTATCTGTGATTGCTGGTTTTTTTGTGATTATTGGAATGGAATTAAGTTCTGGAGGAAAGTATTGGGGGGGGGGGGGGGGGGTATGATGGCTGGCTTTCTTATGAGTAATTAAATGGTTCTTTGTCCCCTTCTCCCTGGATTATTTCACCTTTTTGTGAACTGCATTGGTGATATTTTGGTTTTGATGGCTGGATGCTTTTGGTTTGGGCTTATTTGGCTTAGCTTTGATTTAAAGATGAGTTTTCCTTGCTGATTTGGGGGTTGCACTGCTCTGAAAGAGTTTTTGTCGATTGAGTTTCATTTTATTGCCAGTTACTTGTGAGGATGGTTGTTGGATTGGTGGTTTCTTAATGTTGCTGGAATGATTATTCTTAGCCGGCTGTATTTCTCTCCTCTCTTCCCCTTCTTCAGTATGTGATGACATTCCAAATAGATGTTATTGATTTACTTACTGATTTATTTGTGCCGGTTATGCTATGGTGAATCATACAAATTTCGGTTTGTAAAAGAGAGAATTTGGGGATCTGTAAATTTGCTTTTATTTAAGTTAAGAATGTAATTCCTTAGTTATGTTTCTTCAAATTTTAATCACCAAAATTTCTCTCTTCCCCTTAGACCCATTAATTGTTCCTTCATTTTTTATGTGAGATTCAGTTAGGAACTGTCAGGAAGTGATGAAATTCTTTTAGGAACTCCACATTTAAGCATGCTCTGGTGGGAGATTCTAGAATGTGTGACTTCCAATAAAGTACTCCTAGGTCACTTTTGTAAGAGGATAAAACAATGCAGCCAGCTTAGTGTATAGGCTGTGATGAACCATATCGGGCTTAAATAATAATGTAGACCACATAATATCAGAAGCATCTTTATTGAGAACATGGTCATGTTATTTAGGAACTACACAATTAAGTGTGCTCTGGTGAGTAATACTGAGTGATCTCCTTGGAAGTGAGAAGTACACCTATGAAAAATGATAGAACCGTGCAATTCAACTTAATTAGTATGAGAGAAGTGCTTGCTCATTTGTGAAAAACTGTTCCCATCGGATAATTTTGACAAAGGGATTTTCCTTATCATCAAACAAAGAAAAATCCAATTTGACTTAATGAGGAACAATGCCTTCCTCTGCACTCCACTCATGTAGTTCATCCTTGTAGTTGTTCATCATGTCTTTGACTATCCCTTCAACAATTTGCTCCCAAGCCTTGTTGACCATATGGCACATTGATTATAGGAATCACCACTCAATCCCATGACACTAGTCCGGTTTCTACCCTATTGGACAAACCCCCAAGTTGTTTTGGTTGATTACCCAACACACGAATGTGCTAGGAACTCCCACATGTGGAATCTAATTTGGAAAACCTTGGAGTGACAATCCCGGTGGCCCAAAATTGTCTGTTGGTGCTCCTGGTGGCCCAAAATTGTCTGTTGGTGCTCCTTGTTACTCGAAATGAATGGTGGTTACATGAAAGGAGTTTACTATTCCATCAATTTGAGCAAGGACTGTTTGGAAGGCTGTTTGGTTTCGGGTTTCAAGGGCCTCTTTCTGACCATAATTTTTTAGAGCATTCTAATTTCATCGTTGTATTTGACTGAATCACCCATGATGAAGTTGTTTCATACCCTAGTGAATGATCTTGTCAGTTGCTGTTAGAGAGTGGGGTCGAAGGAAACAGTCCTAGGGTTCCCCTTCTTCCCTCAAGACTCGTGGTTTCCTATGATGCTCAGAGCTTGAGAGAACTGCATGCAATGAAGCACCCAATCTGCTACCGTTGGGTCTATTGGGAGAGCCAACATCATCCTGAAAGAGTATTAAGGTCATCCTGAAAGAGTATTAGGATCTATTCGTCGATCGGAATCCTGACAGGATGTCATCATGTGGTAGGAGATCAATGTTTTGTACTAGGGCATCAATAGGCATCTATGCTCAATCAGTGGGGATATAAGGAATGTTCTGAAGCGGCGCTGACGAAGATGTCGTGGAAGCACTGTAACTATGTCGATCTAGGGCTTCAATCAAAGAGTTCACAGGAAGGATTGTGGGGGAATGATTTATTGATTGAATTGCCGGATTCCACACTTGGACGAGGGACTTAATAGCTTTGATACAAAATTATTACGATCCTAAATCGTCTTGCCATGGCCGCCAACGAAGGTGTGCCCAAGGGAAAGATATCAAATTATTCTTTTTAAGGTTTTGTGAATATGCCAGTTCAGATAATCGAATTATTCACAAAATACCAAAGGACGAAAATAACCTAAATAGCGGAAGTAGCCGGAACACAAAAATAATGTATAACTAGATTAAAGACTCAACCACTAACATATACCATAAAGTCACCTTACATAGGCCATAACATATGATGGATTTTTTTTTCAATTATAATTTGCATTTATAACTTGTTATTGACCTTTAGGATTGATTTTTTTTCCTTTTTTTGCTTGGATTCCTTACGAGGAACTAGGATGGTTGTTGTGAGTAATATGAATGGAAAACCATTTTCTGAACGGCATGTAGAATCTCTTGTTGTTCTGGGCCTTCTTGATCCATAGTTTAATTTACAAGGATAGGAAATTAAGGAGAATGGCTTGATATTTTGTGATCAATAGCTTGATTTGCAAAGACATTGTTCTCATGTTAATTTTTTTATTGAATCTGGCTTATTCATTATAGGGGGTCTCATTCTTATTTAAAAATCTTTTGATAAAGATTAAAGTGATTTCATTGTCTTACCAAAACGCAGCTAGTTGTTCTTTCTATAACTTGATCTGTTTATTTTGGTAGCTACGCTTTGGATGTGAATGTAGAGAGGGCAGAAGATGTTCTAGCCCACAAGAAATTGTTGTTACAGGCACATAACCCAGCCAATTGGCTGGCCTTCGATGTTAGAACTGTTCAGGTATGAACTGAGGTGCATCAATCTTGTTAACCTCATTTCACATTCTTTACATTTTCTTGAACCTGTTGTGCTCATATCATACTTCAATATTTGGTAAATTATGATTGTTTAATTTTGTCTTGAACTTTGTGTCTATTTGGTGTATTTCTTCTTCTGAAGTTAATGCTAACATATATGATTTTTTATTTCATGTATATATGTTTTTTGCATGGAGAAATTCTTTGAGCTAAACTGCGAGAAATGACTTCTTCTGATTTCTTGATTTCTAATTCGATCTTGTCCAGCCGCTGATTCTGTACAAGGCTTGATATTTCACTTAAAAAAATGTTCTGGGCGGCACATAGTAACCTACATTTATTTTGTAATGTTTTGTAGAATCTCTGTCTCTTGTGTGTTTGCAATTTAGGTTTTGTATTATTTTTTGCCAAAATGTAGGATTTTCACCATGCCATTATAGAAAAAATTGTCCCAGAGTTGAAAGTTGTTGCAGGATTTTAGTAAATTTCTGATATTTTGCTTATTTTTGATCTTCTACTTGTTTCAAAATTCTCTTATCTAGTCATTGTTCTTATTATGAGCACGGCTCAAATTAGTGGCTACCAAATTGAGTTAGATTTGAATTTTTATTTTTGAAATTCAAGCATTTGATCTGAAACAGCAAATTGAAGTTTTAAGTTTCACATTTGCTCTTCCGCAGCTGCTTTTATAATTCAGTATTTACTACTCTGAATCAGGAATTTTATCCTGCAGATGCCTCGAGGTGCTTCCTTTAGCTGCCATTCACCTTCGCAAAAAAATAATTAGTAAGTTTTCTGCTAATAAAGTTGTCTTCCATTGATTGCACTTTTTTGTTTTATCGCTTAGTTCCATGTTCCATGTTCTTTGGTGTAGCATTTGAAGTTATATGCTAGAGGCGGCATGTGCAACAAACGGGAAGGAATGCAGCGGAATTACAATTCACGTGGGAGAGAAGTTCGGTTCAGCCTAGGGCTCAGGCTCCAACATCCAAAAGCATGCCACAAACTCATACATGGGGCTATTTATAGCATAGCCCCCACAAACCTAAGCTTTTTAACACAAGAATTAACAAGCATAATATAATAAAATAGATCATCATCACGCAGTCATGGATCATGTCCTTGGAGCTACTCGTCTGTCCTGGCTGGAGACTGAAGATGCAGGGATAAAATAACCGCCTGCCAGGGTACAGGAGAATCGGGCAGGCGGTGACGGGATACAGAGAGGAGAAAAGAGTGAAGCCGCGCGGCTTGGCGGCTTGCGCTCCCGGTCTGTCCTGGCTGGAGACTGAAGATGCTGCGGTCAAGGCGATGATGCAGCCCGGGCGGTCTCCGTCTTGAGACCGCGGCCTGCCTCCTGGACTTGAGCCTTGGAAATATTCAATCCTTGGAGGCGATCTGAACACTATCAGACCGCTCGGTTTGTGCTGGCTGGTGTTGATAGACCCTGTTGAGTCTGAGCCGGGCGACTTGCACTCTCAGACCGCCCGGTCTGTGAGAAAGGCAACTCGGATGCGGTCTTCTGGGTAAACAGAATCGAGCCATTTATGGATTGAAACAAACTTCTCGAAGTTGGAATCTGCGTTTTGATGAGAAAAATAAAAGAGTTTGGTTTCATCAAGAACGAGGATGAGCCTTGTGTTTACAAGAGCATTAGTGGGAGCATTGTCGTTTTCCTGATATTATATGTGGATGACATACTGCTGATCGGGAATGACATTCTGACCCTGCAAACTGTTAAGAACAAGCTAGGGGACTGCTTTTCTATGAAAGACTGCTTTTATATACTCGGTATTAAGATCTATAGAGATAGATCGAAGAAGTTACTGAGTTTGACCCATAGTACATACATTGAGAAGGTGTTGAAACGGTTCAACATGCTTGAGTGCAAGAGGGGATTCTTGCCCATGTCACATAGTGTGAGTCTCTCTAAAGACCAGTGTCTAAATCTTTGGAAGATAAGGACCGCTTAAATCTGATTCCATATGCTTCGGCAATTAGATCAATCATGTATGCAATGTTGTGTACTCGATCCGATGTCTCATATGCTTTGAGCATGACTAGCAGGTGTCAGTCTGATCCTGGTGATGGACACTGGATAGCTGTCAAGAATACCCTAAAGTACTTGAGAAGAACTAAGGATATGTTCTTGGTGTTTGGTGAAGAGGAAAAGCTCGTTGTAAATGGTTACACGGATGCTAGCTTCCAAACTGATAGGGACGATTCAAAGTCCCAGCCAGGGTTTGTATTTTGCCTTAATGGAGGAGCTGTAAGCTCGAAGGGTTCCAAGCAAGAGACAATTGCCGATTCTACAACAGAGGCCGAGTATATCGCTGCTGCAAATGCGGCGAAGGAGGCTGTGTGGATTAGGAATTTCATCGGCGAGCTAGAGGTAGTTCCCAGCATTGTTGATCCCGTAGTTCTCTACTGTGACAACAACGCTGCAATTGCACAAGCTAAGGAACCTAGATCTCATCGACGCTCCAAACACATACTTCGGCGGTTCCATCTTTTTCGAGAGATTGACGATCAAGGAGATGTGAGCATTTGCAGAGTACCGACTGAAGAGAATATAGCGAATCAACTGACAAAGCCTCTTGCGCAAATGAAGCATGATGGTCATGCTAGATCAATGTGTATTAAATACCTGGATGATCATCTTTAGTTAGAGCTTTGTGGATTGTATATTTGTTAGTTGTTTATTCATATGATGAATTGTGATTTGTATTATATATTTCATTTTACATTTATGAAAAGTTCTTTTATTATGTAAATTGTCTCCATATGATAGATTAATTATCATAATGAATGCCCTTAGAATGTTTGCTTCCATAGGAATTCAAGTGCGTGAATTGAATGTGATGGCCTATGTTTAAAAGAAGCTTCATTCTTAAATGGTCCCTGGTCGAGGTATCAACTTAGAAATAAGGGCGACGGTGATACATCGGGACTGGTATGTGAGTTGACTGATGACCGATTCTCACAGGCCATGATATGGGATATCAATCCATCACATAGCTACTTGTTAGGAACAGGTTGTACTGGACAGACCCACCGTGAGACTACTTTGTGGATTGTTATATAAACGTCTCACAAGTAGATCTCAAATGACAATGATGTTTGTTGTTCTTTGACCTGAAGTCACATCATTCATCAAATGAGGAAGAGCGTACTTTGATGCCATCTAAGGTCTTGCTTGAGAAAGGTTGATAATAAGGGTGATTATTGGGTATGTTACGAATCATTTGGGTGTTTGTGTGTGAACAGAAATGGAATTTGTCCTCATATATGACATGAGTTACATCCATGAGCCCCTTGATGGAATGACTGAGAAATGCATGGCTATGCTGGGTTGAGCCAATATGTGATATTGAGCTTACCAAACTCAGAAGGTCTATTCTAGATCAAGAAAACATGAGTTGAACAATTATGAGGGTGACACGGTCAATGCCTCTAGTTCAATCCGGATGTAAAGGACAAAACGACATGCTGATACATTGGTCACGGATATGCTTGTTTGAGTTATCAACTCTTATTGCTTGGGTAGTAATGATGCATTGCTAGATGTCACCCATTGTTTGTGAGACTTTTGTTGATACCTTCTAGATCAAGTGGGAGACTGTTGGAGTTTCTACGGTGATCCGGAAGTAATTAAACAGTTAGTGTTACTGCCAATGCGATATGAGCCTATAGGGTCGCCTATAAGAGCGTTTGGAGAAATTGGTGAAAAGGATTGCGTTGTCCTTGCTCATATTGGATATGAGTGATATGGCAAATCCTATGACTTTTTGGAGTTGAGTTGGTTCAGGAAGACTGCTCCTAGATATTGAGAATATTGTATGGAGCATGTCGAAGAAGCCTACAAGACTATATTATGAATATCGTCGAGAAGACTTCAAAATGACATTGTGAATGTCGTCGTGACAGAAACCCTGTTGTCGTGATCACACGCCGATATTGTGAATATCGACTCGTGATCAATGTCATCGAGAATGTCTCGACGACATGGACTACATGGACTACATGAACTAACCGAGATTTCGTTGAGAGTGTCTCGGAGATTTCGTCGAGAGTGTCTCGATGATTTCGTCGAGATGTCTCGACGAGTTCGTCGAGACTTTCTCGACGAATGTTCCATGTCGTCGAGACTGTCTCGACGACAGACTGCCACTGGTCCTTTCGTCGAGACTGTCTCGACGATGTTGTCGAGATGTCTCGACGAATGAAGTGTTCCCGACGAAACTTTATGTTCTTTTTAATTGGGTCTGCGGATAAAGGAGCCTTTTGTCTGCCTTGTACTCGTGGGTATAAAAGAGACGAATACTTTAGGTTTTCTTTACCCGACCCCGACAGAAAAGGAACCGAGAGCGACGAAGCAAAGAGATCGACAATTCCGAACGTGCCCGTTCTGTCGCCGCTTCTGAAGATCGACCAAGGAATCGTTCCTTTGAGATCGCGTCGTTTCTGGATATCAATAGGAAGTGTTCCTGTTGATTACCGCTGTTCCTGAAGACCCGTCGTCGCCTCTCCTTGTCGGATCTAGTAATCCGTAGAGATGTTGAGGGCTTTCCATTTCCGACCTAGTTCTTGTTCAACAAGGACTTAGGGTTCTCCTTCGCTCGTGTGGACTTCTGTAGAGGTGCATATCTAATTCTGTGCTAACTCCTTCAGACGAGTTTGCCGATTTAGTTAGAGCCGCAGGAACAAGGAAGAGGACTCAGAATATGATTCCGATTCCCAGAAGAATTTTTTGGAGCATCTGATTGAGTTGTGACTCAATTCCGCACATGTAATTTATTTATTGCAACAATTTCTTGATTGGTTTTAGCAAGATCCCTATATGATTCTTGTGGGTTGTTCTTGAATATTCCGCTGCGCACATCTGATGTGTTTACCCCTAAGGAAAACCCAACAAACACCATCCCGGTTTTCGGTTCTGCTGATATGGCTCTCACTTCATCTATCTTTCTTCGCTTAGTTCTTCATGTTCCGGACTCACCTTTCAACCTTCTTTCTGTTAGTCATCTTACTCAAGATCTTGAATGCACTATAACCTTCTCTTCCTCTTATTTTGTTGTGCATGACCGACGGACGCAAAATATCATCGGTGAAGGGTGATTGTCCAATATGCTATACACTCTGAACTTCTCTCCCACAGTTCTCTCTTCCGCCACCTCTGTTGATTGACACCAACGTCTTGGGCATGCCCCTCTCCCAATTCTCAAGAAAGCAATTCCCTATCTATCCCTCACTGACTTTACTTGCGAATCTTGTATCTTTGAAAAACAACATCGTTCTTCTTTTATCTCTCATTGTGCTCGGAGCGATGCTCCTTTTGATATTGCACATTCTGATATTTGAGGACCTTATAAAACAGTCAGTGTTTCGGGTTATCGTTATTTTCTTACATTTATTAATGATTACTCACGTATGACGTGGTTGTATTTACTTCACGATCGTTCTAAACTCCATAGTGTGTTTCATGTCTTTATTGCTGAAACTTGTACACAATTTTCAAATTCCATTAAAATAATTCGCACCGATAATGCGCGTGGATACACAGGTCATGCATTTAATAATCTATGTATTGAGTCGGGGATCATCCATCAAACCTCATGTGCTTATACCCCCTAACAAAATAGTGTAGCTGAGCGCAAGAACCGTCACCGTTTAGAGGTCGCTCGCTCACTTATGTTTCAAATGCAGGTTCCCAAAGTTTATTGACATTTCACGGTTTCTACAGCTTGCTACCTCATCAATCGCATGCCCTACTCCATTCTCAACTATACAACTCGTTTTAGCCTTCTATTTCCCTCCACATCTCCCTTTCCGGTCACTCCCCGCGTCTTTGGATGTACCTGCTATGTCCACTGTCTTAGCCCCTATACCGACAAGCTTGCTCCTCGTGCTACCAAATATATGTTCGTTGGTTACTCTCGCACTCGAAAAAGTTATGTCTGCTACTCTCCGGACGATCGCAAGGTTGTTACATTTGCGGATGCGACCTTCCTCGAAGACCAACCTTTTCACTCTTCCCACCCAGCTTCTCCAACACCTACAACAATACCTCGCCCCTATCCAAGCCGACATTCGTCGTGGGAGGAAACATTCGTCGTGGGCGGCGACATTCCTCATGGGCAGCGACATTCTTCATGGGCGGTGACATTCCTTGTTGGGGGCGGGGGCATCCGTCGGGGGTGGGGGCATCCGTCGGGGGCGTGGACATCCGTCGGGGGCGGCGACATCCGTCGGCGCGGCGACATCCGTTGGGTTTCAATTTATTTTCTTTTTATGGGGTGGAAGGATTGAATGAGTACTAATTGAGATGGAGAGGACTAATTGAAAACTCAAAATATTGACATCAATGGGGTTTCCTTTTATGACAGTACGAGCATCTTCGCACGGGCTACCGCCCGTGCTCGATGCTCTCCGCATCGACAGTACCCCAACAACGACAGTACCTCCGCCCAAGCTCGCCCTCTCTCAGACGCTCGGTCAATTGACAGTGCACAGGGAGCCCTCTTTCGGACTCGCACGGGCTACGCCCGTTCTCGATGCTCTTCGCTTCGACAGTACCCTAGCCGTGACGATACCTCCGCCCAAACTCGCCCGCTCTACGACACTCGGCCAATTGACAGTGCGTGGGTGGCCCCGGTGCCCCGCACGACACTGTCAATTGACCGAGTGTCATAGAGCGGGCGAGTTTGGGCGGAGGTACCGTCGCGGCTAGGGTACTGTCGAAGCGAAGAGCATCGAGAACGGGCGTAGCCCGTGCGAGTCCGAAAGAGGGCTCCCTGTGCACTGTCAATTGACCGAGCGTCTGAGAGAGGGCGAGCTTGGGCGGAGGTACTGTCGATGCGGAGAGCATCGAGCACGGGCGGTAGCCCGTGCGAAGATGCTCGTATTCCTGTTAGCCCACTTCGAGATGGAGCTTTGCCTTCCTATCTGGCCGAAGGTCCGACAAATTCTCAAATTACGCATATATCAATTTAAGCAATCATGCATAAATATATAGAAATATTACGGACAAACTATAAAATAATTTTTCCTGGTGCTGAATTGAAATGGATTTCTACAAAGATATTTCAAGTTGATGGATCAAGTTCGATGACCAAGGCATTTCAAAAAGCCGCTCACCACAGAAGCAAAAGAGCAGCTGAGCACGCGGAGCATCGACGTAAAAGAAACATTTCAAGAAGATCCAACAAGTGCGGACAAATTTCCGAGGAATAAAACGCGCTGTGGTGAAAAAAGGAAATACACGCAAATTTCAGAAGACGAACAGGTCATAAAATATGCAAAGAAGCAATAGAAAGAAAATTAACCACATACCAGTGAGACCATGCCTATCAAGTGTTTCATATACACGCGACATATCATACGACTTTGGTACGAGGAATGTGTTCGACATCCGAAATTCACGAAAGGCGAAATTCCATTGCTCAACACCTGGTACGTCTCGAGGCACGGGGCAGATGATTATTCGGATGCCGCGGTAGTTATATTTTGGTATAGTTGCTGTGTGCCACGACGCGGGCGGCAATTGACCAGCTGGATCTTTGTATATAGATTCACCCTCCCATTGTTGGAATATTCACCCTCCCATTGTTGCAGCACGTCGTCGATGTCTCGCCATCAAATAATTTAGCTCGGCAATAACGACAGAAATGGGGCCGTTGCAGGCGCAAGTAAATAATTTGCCGTATTATATCAGATATGCGAGCAATGTTGTGGTTCAGGGGACGTCGGCTCCGAAAAACAACACCACTAGTGGAGCTTTCGGCCTCCGTGCTTTCATGCTGCTGAGCAGGGTTTATCGAATATTCTATGTAGACGGAAATAAACATAAGAATTCAATCAATAGCCGTAAATATCCGTACGAACTTTCATCGCTGGGTGGCGGCGCAGGCGCAGACGGGGCCGCAGGTGCAGAAGTTTGGTGCGCAGGCACAACAGTGGGCTGCGGCGTAAAATTCCTAACGTCTAAGTGCAAAAGGGAAAAAAATGAGTTTTGAACGGTCAGCTGCTAAAAAAAAAACAATATGCAGAAAAAAAAATTCATGCTCACCCGATGTCATGTTTGAGTGGCGGAATTCATTGTTGGATGGCGCTGCGAGCGAAGCAGGCTGGGGCGCTGGCGCAGCAGCGGACTGCAATGCAGAGCCATGCACTTCCAATTGATCATTCTGAGGACGTAATTGATGGCGGCGTCTTTGAGCAGCAACACGCCAACTTTCTCTTTGGTGTTGTAGCTGCGCCTCTGTCATATTAGCTCGCCTGGCCCTCTGACGGGATTGATTGTAAGCTCGTTGTGCCTCACGCTGCTCTTCAGTCATATGCGCCCTTCTTGCTCGTGCGCGGTCCCGATTAGAAGCTCGCTGAGCAGCACGCTGCGATTCTGCCATGCACGCATTCCTTCTTAGCACGTAAGATCGATTATGGGCACGGTGCGCTGCGCGCTGCTCCTCAGTCATAGATGCTCCTCTGATTCTTGATCGAGAACGTCTACCCAAAAAATAAAAGCCTCGGCGCTGCGTGGAGGGAGCGCGTGTCGTGTCGATGGAGGCTTACCGGCTACAGAGAGTCCCCCTTAGATCTTCAAAAGTTATTAAAAAAAAATGCAAGGAACCTCTAATAATAAGAATCTCTATCCTTTTTCTCACTAAAATCAGAGCAACCTCTATTAAGAATTAGGAGAATTGAAGTTGGAGAAGTGAATCACTAAAATCAGAGCAACCTCTATTAAGAATTAGGAGAATTGAAGTTGGAGAAGTGAATTCAAACTCAATTCTAATTCCCGCATAAATTGGAATTGGCCAGAGACAATAGAATTCAATCAAATGAGTTGAAATTTAGTTGCAAACAATATAAATTATGCATAATATGAAGTACATAAAATATGAGTTCTGCAGAATGAATAGCTCTTAAGAATTCTGAAACCACATTTAGGTAATGATGATTAATTAAAATTGAGCCAATTAACATCTGCTCTGCTTGGTAAAACCCGGGTAATATGTCAAGTTATAATACCCGGGTAACATATTATCAAGCAAGATTATATTGCAGGTCTGCCAGGTTATAATAGGATAGAAGATTACGAAATTTCTATTGTTGATCCAGAATTTGATACACCTTCCTGCTTTTTAGGTCAATTAGCCAAAATGAAATCTAATTTTAGTTTTAAAAGCATTTGGGAAGAATAAATTGCAGTTCATTATATGGAATTCAGCTAATTTCAATTCCGTTCAACTGAAAGTTCAGAATTACATATTAGAATCAATGAATAGGAGAAGGAATGATACCTAAGAGAGGGCTTCCTTCAGAAGCAGGCTGCAACTCAACTGTATCTGAATAAATTGCAGTTCATTATATGGAATTCAGCTAATTTCAATTCCGTTCAACTGAAAGTTCAGAATTACATATTAGAATCAATGAATAGGAGAAGGAATGACACCTAAGAGAGGGCTTCCTTCAGAAGCAGGCTGCAACTCAACTGTATCTGACTCATATGGAGGGAGCGCGTGTCCAGGCGATGAGAAGCGGCGAGGGTTACCGGCGATGGGTTTGGACCTCCGGCGTCGCGAGCCCAGACGATGAGAAGCGGCGAGGAGGAGCGAGGCTTGCGGGAGAAGAAGTGGAGCGCGAGGACGATCGAGGCTTGCGGGAGAAGAAATGGAGCCGTCCGGCGATGGGTTTGGACCTCCGGCGTCGCGAGCCCAGACGATGAGAAGCGGCGAGGAGGAGCGAGGCTTGCGGAAGAAGAAGTGGAGCGCGAGGAGGATCGAGGCTTGCGGGAGAAGAAATGGAGGCGTCTGCGTGTTTTAATCAGCGCCATCACGCTTGCGACGGACAACCTGCACTGTTCACAGCGTAAATAACCCCGCCTCTCTCTCTCAGTCTCTCTCTCCCGCCTCTCTCTCTCTTGCCTTTCTCTCTCTCCCGCCTTTCTTTCTTTCTCTCTCTACATCACGGACGGACGGACACCAGAACTGTAGATAGGCATAAATAACTTTATATATATGTATAGATATATATAGATTCTTGAGTAGCAGAATCATTGTCTTGGTTTAAGAATAACTTCATCAAAAGGGTTGTGATTTCTACGTACCTCTTTTATATCCTCAGCTCTCGGTGGCCGGTATAAAAATGAAGTTGGCATATATGATGTTGCTGCTCTTTTATATCCTCAGCTCTCGGTGGCCGGTATAAAAATGAAGTTGGCATATATGATGTTGCTGCTGATGATGACATTGATACAGTCGGTGTCAAGATCTGTGATTAAGGCAGTGGGTGATGAGGTTGCAGAAGGGAACATTGTTTTAATATTATATATTGGGGACATAAGTTATGCAACTGGGTTCATGCTGGAGTGGGATTTCTTCCTTAGTGTGGTGACACGGGCAATGGCAGGCAAGATCACATACTTGACCGCCATGGGAAATCCTTAGGAAGGGGGGGGGGGGGCGACATTCGGTGGTGGGCAGCGATTCGGCTGGGGGAGGCGAATCATATAAAAGTCTTGCTATAGTTTTAAGATGAGATTTATTATTCGGGGGCAGCGAATCATATAAAAGCCTTGCTATAGATTTAAGATGAGATTTATTATTTGGGGGCAGCTTTACTCTTGGATTTAGTATTTCGTAAAGTCCTGCTTTATAAATGAGAATGTATCAAAAAAATTGAGAATTGAAAAAAAGATAAAAAGTGTAATTAAAGTCGGAGAGTAATATTGCCCCTAAACATTAGCATTGACAGCAACTATGAAGATCAAGAATGCACAACATATGCATTTACAATTGAAATTATAAACTTCCTCATGACTATGCATTGTTCAAAAATAGACAACCAATAACCAATGTGTGTGAGATTCCTGCAGGAAGAGGAGATGATAGATATGATTGTAGAAACCTGCAGGAAGAATCGATATGATTCTAGTTACCTGCAGGAAGAATCGATAAGCATTGTAGATACCTGCAATAACAGAAATGGGAATACATTGAAGTTAGAATAATATGGAGGCCAATGAATATCATAGCTGCACGTGAAGATAATAGATTCCATTACAAATACATAAACCATTTATCCAAGGCGACATTTGTCGTGGGCGGCGATGTTCGTCGGGGGGGGGCGACTTTTGTCGGGGGGGGGGGGCGACCTTCGTCAGAAAATGCATGAATGATAGTTAGACCTGGTTCGCCGAATTCTGTAGTAAAAATCAACTGCTATTCTCGAATTCCCGAAATGATATTCTCAACTGCTAATCTCTTGCATAATGCTAATCTCAAATGCCAATCACTTGTATGCAGGATAAATCACTTGTCTAATGCTAATCTCAAATCCCAAAACTGTAGTAATATAAAATTTCCCTTCACGCAAGGATAGTTAAATTAAACTTTTAAATTTGTATGAGTTTGAAGGGTTTCCCCAGTAATTTTTCATTGCACAAAAATCTGTGAGAATTGTTAAAGCAGAGGGGAGAAAATGTCTCTGTTAATTATAAAATAGTGTTTCATTTACTTAGGTGAGAATGTGGCAAAAATTCCAGCGGAGATGGCCGGCCCTTTGCCGGAAATCGCCGACCTTCGCCAGAAATTACCGGACCTTCGTCGGAAATCGCTAGACCTTCATGCGATGAAGAGAGGAGACATAATATTATGGCAGGTAAGAGGGGGAAGAGTAGAGGGAAAGCAGAGGCGGGAAGAAATTTCACCGTGATGGAAGATCTGGCCAAGGCTTTCGATGAGCCTATCTAGGAGTTTTTCTGGTTTCAGAGAGATGCCCTAGGTGCTCCACTAGAGGAAGATTAGAGGGAAAGATGGTAAGAGAGAAGAGTAGAGGAATGCAGTGGGAGAGGGAGGGGGTGCTACTAGGAGAGTATATGCGGCGTTCTTGTCTCCACGGGATAGAAGAGGAGGCGTTGAAAATGTAGCTTCTCATGATCTGCGTGGAGAAGTGGAGGGTCGGGAATAAATTAGGGTAGAGCTAGCGCGGTTTTGAAATGGAATGTAAATAAATTTTAGATGAAATAAGTTTTGTGAGGGAGGAGGAGCAAAAAATGTGAGTACGACGCCCACAACAAGCACCGACGGGCAATAAGAGAGGCGATGACCTTTGGTGGAGAAGATGAGCCGCAGGTGGATAAAGCAGAGGATTTCAGGAGGGTTTCCTGCCGATCAAACGAAGAACGTGAACGTCGAGGGTTTTAGGAGGAGCAGGAGCGGGGAGTCACAAGATCGTGAGGAGGCATCGAGCCGAATGAGAATCGGGAGGGTTTAGGTTTTCAAAATGAGATTTTAATTTTGATCCGATGGATGGATTGAAAGGAGAGATTTTAATCATACGGATGAGATCTGTTGGGTATTGTGCCCTAAATGTTCCTAGATTTGAAGAATGAACACAAGTATAGATAAACAAAGTTGTTTTTGATATGTGTTTTAGTTCATGATGTCAAGACTATATGTTTAGTATCAAGACTATATTTTCAGTATCAAAACTATACAAGAAGTGAAAAATTCACTAAGTCAAATATCGGCTTGAGCCTTAGCAGACTTATCGTTAAGACATGAAATATATCGTCAAGACAGTCTCGACGATATCGTTTTGAAGAAGCTATATCACTGAGAAAGCCAAGTCAAGTCGTGTAGACAACATCTCGACGATATCGTCTTGAAGAAACCTTATCGACTTGAAGATTAAGGTTAAGTCATGTAGAAAGAAACATATCGTCTAAAAGAAGTCATATCGTGTAGAACATTGTGTTAAGTTTTGAAGAAAGGATCATGTAGACGACATCGACTTGAAGATTCTATATCGTTTAGAAGATCAAAACGATATCGACTTGAAGAATATATATCGTTTAGATTGATCAAGACGATATCGGCTTGAAGGAATTTTATCGCCTTGAGAGTTGCAGAGCTGCATTTAATGCACATATTTTCTTGGAAATTGTTATTCAGGGAATGTGCACGACGCCTATCTTGCGTGCTAATCAAGGAATAATTAATGATATATTCTCTGCAAAATATAGCCATTTACACATCATTTAAAGAAGAATATTATATACTTTCAAATATTGCAAGTTCCAAAAAGGGGAGAGCATTTATGACAGTTTATTCTGCAGTTTCAGTCTATATTCTTTAATAGCCTAATTAATTAAGGAATACATTATTGAGGGCCTTTATGCATAAGTGTAGAGGAATATACATAGATTTTATTTCGAAATCTTAATACACTTATGATCATTTCTCTCACGCTTACACTCAATCAGAAAAGAGAAAAGTGCTGAACAAGAAATCTTCATTTTGCTGTGCTGTGAAGACTACAAGAAAGAATCTTGTTCCTGTACAAGAAGTTCAATCTGATATATTCAGAAGAAGATTCAAGAAAGCTTTGGTGATTCAAAAATCTCTGAGGCTACATTTGCAAGAAAAAGAAGGAGACCATTCAGTGAAAAGCTTTATCTTTGAAGCCTTCTCTTCTTCAACAACAAAACTACATTTTCATTTTGTAGGGTTCTGTGTGAGCCTAAGTTTGGTAGGATCTTGGTAAAGATCTGAGTGCTTGGTAGGACTTGTATAGTCTGAGTTATTGTTGTAGGGTTTGTGTAACCAGAGTGTAAGCTTTTCTGTGTGAGGGCTGATGTAGGATCCTTTGTGATCTGAGTTGTAAAATCTGCTGTATAGTGAAAGAGATCTGAGTTTTGGAGACGTTGCCTAGTCTAGCACATTGCTAGATAGGTGAGAGGGACAATGGACTACCTCTTGACACATTGTCTTGAAGGGAACTACTATAAATCTTTGTGTGTTTTCTGGTTTGCTTGTGTGCTGTGCTGAATTTTTTAATTAAAAGACTAAGCAATCTTGAAAACGCCTAATCATCTCGCCTCTAGGTATAGTTTAATCAAACCCATATCTTTAAAGATCTTCTCAATGCCTTTTTTTCAAGCCTAATTACCTAGCCATGATACCTTTTTAAGTAGTAATATCTATATATATATCTTTAACTACTATATACAAGAAGTTGCCTTTAGTGCAACATTCAAAATTGTCAAATATAGCCTCATTCTTTTACTCCAATGACTTAACATATATTATTAAAAAATGGAAATTCATAAAATATAATGGCTATTTGTGTAATTACAAAATATTAATAGCCTCATTCTTTTACTCCAATGACTTAACATATATTTTTTGTTAAAATATAAATATTAAAAAAAAAACAATTATAAAATATTAATTAAAATTTTTGTGCGGTCATTTTGAGTACTCATATGTATATGTTGTGGGCGCAAGGGAAGGCGAAGCCCGCCGTCGCCGACCGATTACTATCGCGCTTGGCAGTAGGGGCGGAGCCCCATGCCTGTCACTCGTATATATATATATATATATATATATGTATATATATATAGTCCAAGCCTTTCTCTATATGTTACAGCAGTCTTGTGAATTCTGAAGTGGACTAATAGTTTCGGGTCAATAGATTGCCATAAGAGGGAAACTAATTGATTGTCCACCTTCCTCCATTGTTCCCGTTCACTGGCGGTTACCTCTTCGACTTTCTTGTTTAAGTAATCAGATAAATCTTGACAAAGAAACCAAATTTCAACGGTGGATTGCGGCAATCCATGCAGTTCTTGCTCGTGAGTTTCTCTGATGTTATGAAGGGTTTGCCAAGATACATTAGACCTTGTTCATGGCGCTGGAGGAGCGCTTGATTTTTCAATCTGGGAATCCATATATGCAGCCGAGATCGAAGAGAACAGGTGTCCGGATAACAAAAAAGTTCTTTAGATCGAGGAAAATCACGGGATGCAGCGTTGGAGCAGGAGGTAACGCTTGGCCGAAGGCTATTGAGTGCTAGATGAAGTGGGTCGAAGCTTTGCACAATTAGGTTGAAGGGTACTGAGCACTCGACAAAACCGATTGAAACTCTGAGATCGAGCGCTGTGAAGGACCGGGTCGAAGCTTCTTATAGCAGGCTCGAAGGCAATCTAGAGTGAAGCTCTGAAAGGATCGAACACTGTGAGGATTGAGCACTTGATGACGCGGGAGTAACTCAAGAGCAGGATGAGGTCAACAAGAAGCTCTTGATGATCTGTTCGGGTCGACGAGGTGTTCTAGATGTGGAGTGCGCTGGACGACGTCGACAAGGAGCTCGCTGGACGATCTCTACCACAATGACGAGAGCAACTAGCAGAAACGAGGGCGGTTATGTCACCTTTCTGATACTGTGTGAAATATGAGATTCTCTATTTTTGCATATATTATCTCTCATATTGAATACAATGTATGAATACAAATATATAGGAGGGTGAAAGAGAGAAAATCCTTATACATGATGTGAGACTAAAGAGAAGAGAGAAAAACAAGAAAACAATTGGGCTTCAACATGGGCCATTACATGGGCTTTTCTAACACTCCCCCGCAAGCTGGAGCGTACAAGTCGTAGGCACCCAGCTTGGACAGGAATTGATAAAATAGGGTACTTGGTAGGGCCTTGGTGAGAATATCAGCAACTTGGTCAGTACTCGGAACATGCTTTAATTCTATCTTCTTCATTTGAATTTTCTCCCGGATGAAGTGACAGTCCACTTCAATGTGTTTCGTTCTTTCGTGGAAGACCGGGTTCTTAGCTATGTGTATAGCAGCTTGGCTGTCACATAGTAAGATAGCTGGTGAGGAAAGTTTTACTCCTAGATCAGTAAGGAGTCTTTCAAGTCACGTGAGTTCAGAAACAACTGATGCCATCGAACGGTATTCTGCCTCAGCTGAAGATCGAGCAACCACAGCCTGTTTCTTACTACGCCAGGTAACAAGGTGACCTCCAAAGTAGGTACAAAATCCACTAGTAGACCGCCGATCATCCAGGGAACCGGCATAATCTGCATCAGAATACGCAACCAATGTTGGAGTAGAAGACGAGGTTTTGTATACCAGCCCTTGACCAGGGGCTGTTTTCAGATATCTTAGGATGCGTTCGACGGCCTGAAGATGGGACATTCGAGGGGAATGCATAAATCGGCTGACAACCCCAACAACAAAGGATATATCTGGTCTCGTGACTGTTTGGTAAATCAGTTTCCCAACAAGTCGTCGATAGTACTCTGGTTTGGAAGAAGAAGATCTGCATCAGAAGCATGTTTACACAGCTTGTGATTGACATCCATCGGGGTGTTAATCGGCTTGCATCCAGAATAGCCAGCATCTTGAAGGAGGTCGAGACAGTACTTTCGTTGAGAGAGGACAAGTCCATCAGGACGTCTTGCGATCTCCAGACCAAGGAAGTATCGAAGGTTCCCCAGATCTTTTGTTTGAAAAACGGAGCTCAGATGTTGTTTGACCGCTTGTATTCCCTTTGAATCATCTCCTGTGATTAGGATGTCGTCAACATATACTAACAGAAGAACCGTTCCTGTTGTTCGATGTCGAGTGAACAGAGAGAAGTTTGCCGAGCTCCGTGTGAAGCCAACCTCCTGAACAGCCTTACTGAACTTATCAAACCATGCCCGAGGGGATTGTTTGAGACCATAAATGGACTTCTTAAGGTGACAAACTCGAGACTCCCCCGTGGTCTCAAACCCGGGCGGTTGTTGCATTTAGACTGTTTCTTGTAGGTCACCATTGTGAAACGCATTCTTGATATCCAGCTGATGTAATGGCCATTGGTGATGCACAACGACAGAGAGAAGGACACGAACTGTGTTGAGCTTGGCTACTGGGGAGAACATTTCCTCATAATCGAGATCTTGTTGTTGAGTAAAGCCACGAGCCACCAGTCGTGCCTTAAGACGGCCAATTGTCCCATCAAGAGCATGCTTGATGATAAAAACCCATTTACACCCAACAGGAGTCTGGTTTGGGGGGAGAGGGACTAGTCCCATGTCTGATTGGCCCTGAGAGCTGTCATTTCTTCATCCATTGCTGCCCGCCAGCCGGGATGTTGGAGAGCCTCCTGCACAGAGTTAGGTATAGAAATAGAAGATAATGAAGTAGCAAAGGTTTGAAGCTGTGGGGATAGGTGATGTAAGGATACATAGTTCGCCAACGGATGAGCGGTGGAGGCTGGTGCCGGATCAGCAGAGCGCAGAGTGTCAGAGGTCGAAGCCGACTGCATTGGGGAAACGGAGCGAGGAGGGCGACAGGTGTAGACACGGATAAGAGGGGGCTTGTGGAAAGCAGGAGCCGAGTCAGGAGGGAGTATTGGTAGAGGAGTGGTAACGAGAATGACTGGTCGAGGGAAGGATTGTGGTGGAGGAGGTGGTGGTGGAGCGTTGAAGAAGGGTTGGTCTTCCCGAAAGGTAACATCAGCAGAAACTGTCACTTTACGGGTAGCAGAAGAGTAGCAAACGTAGCCTTTCTGAGTACGAGAATAGCCAACAAACATATGTTTGGCCGCCCGGGGAGCCAACTTGTCCGTGGGCGGGCCCAGAAGGTGAACGTAGCAGGTACAACCAAATATGCGGGGTGTGAGAGAGAATGCCGGAGTGGAGGGGAAAAGGAGGCTAAACGGAGTAGCATGCTGGAGGACGGAGGAAGGTAGGCGGTTAATGAGATAACACGCCGTGGATAGCGCAAAGTTCCAATAGACTTTGGGTACCTGCATGTGAAGCATGAGAGAGCGAGCAACATCGAGCAGATGCCTATTTTTACGTTCAGCAACGCCATTTTGTTGGGGGGGGGGGGTATAGGCACACGATGTCCGGTGAATGATCCCAAAGTCCGAGCAGAGATTAACAAAGTCGTGGCTAGTGTAGTCGCGAGCATTATCTGTTCTGAGAGTTTTTATGTTTGCCGAAAACTGTGTGCGAATCTCCAGAACGAAAGCCCGAAATACACGGTGAAGCTCGGAGCGATCGCGAAGTAAATACAACCATTTTGTGCGAGAATAATCATCTATAAAGGTGATAAAGTAGCGATAACCAGAGATACTAGGAATTTTGTATGGGCCCCAAACATCGGAGTGAACTAAAACAAAAGGAGCAGAGCTTCGAGTACAATGGGAAGGAAAGGAGGAACGATGTTGTTTCCCCAAAATACATGAGTCACACTTAAAAGCAGAAAGAGAGATATCTGGAAGAGCCTTCTGAAGGACAGGAAGAGGCGCATGCCCAAGACGTTGATGCCATTCAACGGAGGAGACTGAAGAGAGGATGGTAGGAGAAACATCAAGAAGGTAGAGCCTGTTTTGCAGTCGTCCTTTACCAATTATACTCTGCGTCCGCCGATCCTGTATCAGAAAAGAAGAAGGGGTGAATGTTACTGAGCAGTCTAAATCGGCAGTGAGGCGACTAACAGAAAGTAAATTAAACGGGAAGCCCGGGACATGAAGAGCCGAGCGGAGAGGGAGAGAGGAATTGAGTAGGATATCAGCAGAGCCGGAGACAGGAACGGTGTCGCCATTGGCTACTGTGATATACTTAGGATGCGGAGAATCCAAGTATTGATGTGGTTTTAGCGAGGTGATATGGTGAGTAGCACCTGAATCCACTATCCAGCGTGGAGTAGTGGAGAGACATACAATATCTTCATTGGAGATGGAGGCAGCGGAGGCAACGGAGGCAGGTAGGCGGTTGAGCGTGTCGTGGAGTTGTTGGAGCTGGAGGCGGACTTCTTCAAGATCAGCATGAGTGGCAGGAGGACTGTCGACAACAATAGAATCAAGTGGACGGGGAGGCAGACCATGTTTGCGATAGTAAGTCGTCACAAGGTGTCCATCCCTGCTACAGAAGGAACACTTAGGACGTGGCCGGCCACCGCGACCCATTCCCGGAGACCCTGAATGTTCTCCACGAGCAGGAGCCATGCGGACTGCTGCAGGAGACAGGTCGCTGGAGAGGAAGCCGCTGGGAGGCCGCTGGATAGGAACTCGACAGAGAGCCGCTGGGAGGCCGCTGGCAGACCGCTGGAGGCCGCACGATCTTCGTGCAGGAGCAGACCGCAGAGGGAGCGGAGAGCAGGAGAGCCCGCTTGATAGAGGGGAGAGAGAGTTGGGAGACCGGCTGAAGGCGAGCAGGAGAAAGCTCGGCAGAGAGCGCAGACCGCAGAGGGAGAAAGAGGAGACCGGCAGGGAGAGGCCGCTGTTGCTGAAGGAGAAGCCGCACGGTCTGCTGGGGGGAGAGGCCGCTGTGAGGGGTGCGGCTAGCTGAGGAGAGGGAGAAGCAGCCGCTGCGAGTAGGAGAAGCAGTCGCTGCGAGTAGGAGGCCGCTAAAGGGGTGCGGTTAGCATAGCAGGGAGAAACCGCTGCGAATAGGAGAAGCGACCGCTGAAAGGCGCTGAAGATGTCGCTGAAGAAGCCGCTGAAAGGCGCTGGGGAGGCCGCTGAAGAGGAAGGCCGCAGAGATCGCGTAGCTGCTAGAGGAGGTCGCTGGAAGCGATAGCAGAGGAAGACGCGTGAGAGCTCGTACGAGACCGCGGGAGGAGGCCGCTGAAGAGGCGCGGCAAGCAGGTGGGACCCAGGGAGGAGAAAAAAAAAACTATAAATGCAAACGAGGTTACGAGGAGGAGGAAGGATTGGAGGTGGATCCACGGGAGAGAGAGCGGTTTGAGAGAGGAAACCGCTGAAGACCGTAGAATGAGCGGGCTGCGGTTAGAATGAGTGGGCTGCGGTTAGAATGAGCGGGCTGCGGTTAGAATAAGCCGAACCTGGCTCTGATACCATGTAGAAAAGAGCGCAACCTTGTATATATTATCTCTCATATTGAATACAAATATATAGGAGGGAGAAAGAGAGAGAAAATCCTTATACATGATGTGGGACTAAAGAGAAGAGAGAAAAACAAGAAAACAATTGGGCTCCAACATAGGCCATTACATGGGCTTTTCTAACAAATACAAACCAACTCCTCTTTATATAGATAAATGCGTAACATCAATAAATTAGATCATCATCACACAATCATGCGATTGCGGGCCCTTGTTGAATTAGAGTTTGCTTCTACAAAATTGTGTGGGAAGTTTTTTCAGAGCTTTGTATTCTTTAATTGTTGCCTCTCTCAGTATCTCTTCATGAAGTTCCCCCCTCCCCTTTAAGAAAAATAAAATGACTATAGTTGATCTTTAATCTAAGAAACAATGGGTTATAAATTTCTGATAAATTTAATTGCTTTCAAATGGGCTTATTTTTTATTTTTAGTTTGTTGAAATTATAAAGTATGTTCTATTAAAGGATGTATGTGTTTAGTCCACTACTTGGTTGGATATATGTAGGTACTAATATTGCATTCAAACTTCAGAAACCTCCTTAAAGCTCTTTAAAAGATAAGTTGATTTCAATTTCACACATTGACTGAGTTAAAAGGAAATCATCATTTTATTGAACATTATTTCTATCCACAACCAAAGGAGCTGTGTGTGTATTTTAGTTCTGGACAAACATAGCTTGGATCCTTTTTATATCTTTTATTCATATTTTTAATCAATTATTTCACATATTACTGACATACCATCACTACCCTGTTTGTGCTTAAAGATTTGGTGAGTGGTGGGTGTGTTGTATGCATTAACCTCATGCTTCTATTGATTTCTTCTCTTGAGATTTGACGGCTCTATTGATACTTTTCTTTAATGATATTTCAGCATTCATTCTCCTCCAACATTTGGATCGTCAACAAACCTTGAGATTCTTGCTCTCGGTCCCAATATGGAGTGCATTAAAGATGAAGACAGTGTTTCAAATGCCATTTCCTCCTCTAGGTTAGATTTTTTTAATTTCTTATACTAATATTATTTTTTAATTGATGTCTGTGTACCATGCGCTTTTAAAGATATTTCACGTAAATATTTGGCTACACATATTTTCCTTCCCTTGCTCTTATGATAAGGTTTTCCATGAATAATTCCTCTTAAGAAAGGCTTCCTTTCATAGATTTCAACAATTTAGAGTAGATTTTAACATCATGTACCACTTTAAATCGTCCCTCCTCAAGATGATGGGCTTGGCAAAGTATATTTTGTTGGGGTAGATTAAATATGTATAATTACATTTCTTCCTTGGATCTAAATTTATTTTGATACAATCTCGAAACTGACTATACGTGTTTCAAATGCCATTTCCTCCTCTATGTTAGATTTTTTTTTTTAATTTCTTATACTAATATTATTTTTTAATTGATGTCTGTGTACCATACGCTTTTAAAGATATTTCACGTAAATATTTGGCTACACACATTTTCCTTCCCTTGCTCTTCTGATAAGGTTTTCCATGAATAATTCCTCATAAGAAAGGCTTCCTTGCATAGATTTCAACAATTTAGATTAGATTTTAACATCATGTACCACTTTAAATCGTCCCTCCTCAAAATGATGGGCTTGGCAAATTGTACATTGTTGAGGTAGATTAAATATGTATAATTACATTTCTTCCTTGGATGTAAATTTATTTTGATGCAATCTCAAAACTGACTATAAGTGCGAGACTTCACATTTAATTAGCTGCCACATTCGATGGAGTTACTATTGATTAATGAGATTATTTAGGCTCAAAGTGTAGGTTGGGGTATGTTTGTGGGGATGGAGGTCAAATCCATTAAGATCCCGTGGTTCTGTCATTCTGGGTATACCAATAAACTCAGGGTTCATTTGGGGCGGCGTTTCGCCGCTCCGTTTGGGGCAAACGCTGCCGGAAGGCGGGTAAACAAACGCCTTCCGGCAGCGTTTGCTCCGGTTCGATCCGCCGCCTCCTGAAAAACGCAGCAAAAAGCTGCTAATCGATCCGCCGGTGCCCCCCTCCAGTTCGATCCGCCGCCCGGCTCCTCCTGCCCCCGCCTTCAAACGCCGCGCCAAACAAAGCCTCAATCTACCATAGTCAGAGTATCTGAAGGTAGTTTCTCTCGAGAAGTCAGAGGAGTCAGAGTGATCGAAGGAAAGCAGGAGTCAATGTACAACATAAGGAGTTTCATATCCCTCCAGAAAATGTTGTAAGCAAGTCACATGAAGTATGGGCTGTAATCCTATACTCTGGTTCAACACTAGATTTTGTTATATCTACTTGTTTCTTGCTCCTCCAGGTATAGGATTGCTGCCCAGGAAAATACATTATCTTGCTATTGATTCACTAATATTTGAGCAACGAGCCCAATCAACATGTTAGTATCCCAAAGATCATGAACCTCAATAAATGTCATGTCATTAAGCGTTAGTTGAACAAAGTAATATGATTCTATCCATAAAAGAGGCCCTTTACCATACATATACTTGAGTAAGAGGAGCATAAAAGACGCTAATAACCCTAAGCGAGTATTACAGAATAAAGATGACTTGAATTAATTATATATATTAATTACAACTCTCCTCCTCAAGTCGGACGGAAGATATCAGTCATCCTGAGCTTATGGATGTCATCTATAAACACATCAAATCCCAAGCTTTTCGTGAAGACATCGGCTAGTTGATCTTTGGAATGAACAAAAAGAGTGACCAAGTTTCCTTTATCCATGTGGTCTTTGATAAAGTTTCGCTCGACCTCAACATGCTTAGTCCTGTCATATTGAACTGGGTTATGAGCTATACTAATAACTGCCTTGTTGTTACAGTATAACGAGAGGGGGACATTATCCTGAAGTCCCAGATCTTGTAACATAATACACAACCATTGACCTTCACAGAGACCTTGAGACATTGATCGGTACTCAGCCTTTGCACTAGATTTGGCCACCACATTCTGCTTCTTGCTACAATATGTCACCAAATTTCCACCAACAAAGGTATAGTACCCCGTTGTGAATTTCCTGTCGTCACGACTTCCAACCTAATCAACATCAGTGAAGACTTCGATTTTCAAGTGTTAAATATGCAAGAGTTCTCGTCGTATGGTTCAAATGCGGCGTCTTGACAATGACTGCTGCACCTCCAATAGGACTTGGGTGTAGTGTTAAATAGGTAAAAGTCCTCACATATTAGATGTCCTAGAAAAGTATATCATAGGATTTGTGATCGACTTAGGTTTAGAAGTTGGAATATAGGTACGCTAACGGAGAAAGCGATGAAAATATGGATACGATGATTATGAGAAGGATAAAAATTTTATGCTTGCAAGAGACTAGATGGGTGTGTGAGAAAACTAAATTTCTAGACAATTCAAGTTTTAAATTATGATACACAGGAAAAAATAAAACAAACAACGGAGTATGTATTATTGTGGATACTACTTGGAGGGATTAAGTTGTTGGGGTAAGTAGAAAAAGTGATAGAATCTTAGCTCTTAAATTAGTTATAGGAAAAGAAACTATTAATGTGATCAGTACTTATGCGCCACAAGTATGATTAAGTGAAATTATTAAAGTGCAATTTTGGGAAGACGTAGATGATTTAGTAATGGAAATCCCACAAAGAGAGATGATTTTCATAGGATGAGACTTAAATAGGCATATAAGAATGAAAAATACAGATTATACAGCCGTTCATGGAGGATTTGAGTATGAAGAATAAAATGAAGAAGGAATAACCATTTTAGACTTTGCCATAATAAATGAGCTAATTGTGACAAATACACTTTTCATGAAAAGGGAATAACATTTAATTACATATAAAAGTAGATCAAATAAATTATTAATTGATTATTTTATGACACGCAAAATGGATAAAATAATTTTGTAAGGATTGCAAAGTCATACCAGGGGAAAGTTTGACAACACAACATATGTTAGCGGTGTTGGACGTGCAAATTAAATATAATAAATTTAAGACAAGGACAAAAGTGTTGCAAAAAATTGGATAGTGAAACTTGAAGATGAAAAACATGTTGCTTTCAAGACAACAGTTATGGAACAATTAGTTGATGACCCTTATGCTGATACTAATGTCTCATGAGAAGTTATGTCTTCACATTTAAGGATAAATGAAAAGAACGTACTTGGAGAATCAAAAGGTCGTGCATCCCTAAATAAAGAATTTTGGTGGTGGAAAAAGAAAGTACAAGACAAAGTGAGGGCAAAGAGAACCAACTATAAAACACTCTTCGCTTGCATGAATGATGAAAACTTGGCAAAATATAAAGTTGCCAAGAAATAAGCTAAGCATGCAGTAAGTAAAACAAGAAGTCAAGTTTATGAAGAATTTTATAAGCGACTAGATACCAAAGATAAAGAGCGCGACATATATAAAATTGCTCGAGCTAGAGGAAGGCTAGAGATTTATGCCACGTTAAATGCATAAAGGATGAAACAAATACAATTTTGATGGAGGATGTGACTATTAAAGAGCGATGAAAAAAATACTTTTATCAAATCTACAATGAACAAAAAGACAATGAACTGAATTTGGAAGAGTTAAGTAAATCCGAGGAGTATAAGAACATAACGTTTTATCGTAAAATTCAAGTATCAGAGGTAAATGATGCTCTAAAGAAGATGAAAAATGAAAAGGCGGCTGAGCCAGGCTATATACCCATCGAAGTACGAAAATGTCTAGGGAAAGAAGGAATTTTGTGGCTTACATATTTCTTTAATAAGATACTGAAGACAAAGAGGATGCCAGACCAACGAAGAGAAATATCTTGGTACCTTTGTATAGGAACAAAAGAGATATACAAAATTGTATTAATTACAGAGGATTTAATTAATGAGTCATACCATGAAACTATGAGAACGTGTAATAAAAAGAAGAGTAAGACGAAAGACTAACATCTCGGAGAATCAATTTGGATTCATGCCAGGGTGGTCGATTATGGAATCTATAGATCTTTTGAGGAGACTCATTGATAACTATCGAGAAAAAAAACAAGATTTGCATATGCTGTTTATCGATCTTGAGAAAGCTTATGATAAAGTTGCAAGAGAGATCTTATGGAGAGTCTTAGAAAAGAAAGATGAAAATGTATCGTACATTGACATAATCAAAGATATGTATATAAATTCAGTGACGAGGGTGAGGACATCTGGAGGATTAACACAGAAATTTCTTACCACTGTTGGCTTACATCAAGGTTCAGCTTTAATCCCTTATCTCTTTACCCTTATCTTAGATGAGCTCACCGGACATATCCAACAAGTAATACCTTGGTGTTTATTATTTGCGGATGATATTGTTTTGGTCGATGAGACGCGCGAGGGTGTAAACGCAAAACTTGAATCTTGGCGAAACACTTTAGAAAAGAAGGATTTTAGGTTGAGCATGGCAAAGACATAGTATATGGAGCTTTAATTTAGTAGTGCAAGAAGGACAGATGACTTCATTATTAAGTTGGGTGGTGATTAAGATATTTCCCGCAGTGAGTGATTTAAATATCTTGGATCGATAGTTCAAAAAGATGGAGGTGTAGATAAAGATGTGATACATAAAATCCAAGCAGGTTGGTTTGAAGTGGAGAGGCGCGTCAGGGATCTTATGTGATCGTAAAGTACCATTAAAACTTAAAGGTAAGTTTTACCGTACTGCAAGTAGACCAGCGATGCTCTATGGTTATGAGTGTTGGGCAGTGAATTATGTACATGAGCAGAAAATGGGAGTTGCGGAGATGAGAATGCTTAGGTGGATGTGTTGACACACGAGACTGGATAAAATTAGGAATGAATGTATTAAGACATGCGTGGCAACAATTGCAGAGAGGATGCGATACGCTCGACTAAGATGGTTCAGACACGTACAAAGGAGACCAATTGCGGAGATGAGGAGGCGTTATGAGAGTTTAGTGACTAGGCATGTTAAACGGGGGAGGGGTAGACCAATAAAGACTTGGAATGAAACTATAAGGAACGACATAATGTACTTAGGCATTAGTGAGATTATGACTAATGATAGAGCACAATCCCGACAAAGGATCCATATAACCAACCCCATTATAATGGGATAAAGGTATGAACGTTGTTGTTGTAAAAAATAGACCCAAGTGGTTCGAGAAAAACAATCAATAAAGTCGACAAACCAACGAAAACTTGATAAAGATAAAATAAGGGATGACCCCTAAACATCAGAATGTATTACAACAAAATGGGTGCTACTAGTGTTGGTGCCAAAAATGGTACCAACTCTACACTCGCTCGAGCTGAAGGATGGGGGGTAAGACTGTTGAATGGCTGGTTACTTTGAGCTGAAGGAAAGACAATTTTATTGATATAAAGCTTGAGTTACAGTTGAGGTTACAACAGGAAAGAATGAAAAAACATCATGAGACTTGAAGAAAAAGGGCCTGGAGGGAGACGGAGAGGTCTCCAAAAAGGCTGATCGGAGGTCTCGGCGGTCACTCAAAACTGTGACCGCTCAACCCACTGGCAGGAACTGGAAGCTCTCCCAAAAGTCCTCCAACTGGTACCCTTACCCCTCTATTTATAGACGCAGGGGCCTGCCCGAACGGGCAGATCTGGAAAGTAACGGGCTGCCCGGAGCCGCTGAGATCGCCTGAGACCGCTACTGAGACCGCTGAGATCATCTGGACCTGCATACCTGAATAGACCACATAAAACAGTCAGCACAGGAAAACCTCAAAAGGCGACCTCAAGCTAGATCGCACGAAACGCGACCCCTACGAGGCACAAAAACAAGACCACCCGGGCGATAGGATACCGCCAGGGCTCGAGCAGCTAACTTGAGGTGATCGCCGATTTCTGGGTAAAACATAATCCCCGCATTTTTTTAAGTTTTGAAAAAACTTCGAAAAAATAAAACTTACCCACAAGAATCGCGATCCACCTTTTCTGTCATAGTAGAGCATATGTGATAGGCAAAATATAAATACCTTGTGCGAACCCACTAGTATCGGACGTGCTTGCAAATACTCTCTCGTCTTTAAGAAATCTTGAAAACACTTGCTTTTATGCCAGTGCCTGAAGAGGAAATGCAAGCACCTGCCTATTTCTGCGAAAGAATGGTCAGAGCAGGTATAAAAGAAAACATATGTTACATGAGTACCTGAAGAGAATGAGTGAACGCCCGTTTCCTTGTGCAAAAGTTATGTTGAGCAGGTACATGAAAAAGTAAAGATTCATCAGGTATCTGAAACAACTTGTTGATACTTATCTTACCTATATTTGAAGTACAATTGATAATTAAGAATGGCGATCTTGTGGTTGTCAAAACATTTTTTGAGAAGACATTAACTTTGGCCATTTGCAATTGCTATGTTCTGAATTAACTCTGATGTCAAATGGCGATCTTTAATATTCGAGATAATTTTGTAGAGGATTCAGATCATGATAATCCATGATATTCCTGGATTCTGTCATGTACTTCGATAAATGAAGGTATCAAATAATCCCAACCGCTCCTTGAATGAAAAATGAATCTTGAAAAAACATCGGTCTTTCGAGATAGAATATTGACGATCTTAGCTTTTCAGACTGCTTCATTGTTGAATAATAGAAGAAAAGACCTCACGAATACTTTCATGTGCTTTAAATTGCTTGATAAACAGATAAGTACTCAAGGTCTTCTAGGGAGAAACCAGATTACGATAACCCATAAATAATGATCTTGAACTCTTTTAGTCCCATTTGAGTGATCTTCAATGGACGAACGCCCGTCTCAAATAATTCAGACAGCTACTTCTAGTGGATGAAATGATAAATATTTGATGGATTCATATTGGAAGATTGGTGTAATAATTACTCCAACAATCCCGGACTGTCTTCTAACTGAAAAATTGAAGATCTCAAAAAAGCCTTGATATATTTCAGATCGCTTGAGCAGGTAAACGCTCATGTTGTGGTTTTAATTTCAACAGACCGCCTGAAGTATGTTTGAGAAGTTCTCATCTGATGACCATAAATGTCTCAAAACACTTGTCAGAAAAAGCTTGTAGATTAGGTTCAAAATGTGGAGGTAAATCTGCAAACCCTCTTTGTTTGAGGGAGGTAAATCAAAGAGTATCATACTGAATGCCTCCGAAGGGATGGGAGAGGAGAAAAAACAAAGAGTTGTTACAAGACTTGCGACGGTCTTCATCGCCAAGTATCATACTGAATGCCTCCGAAGGGATGGGAGAGGAGAGCAGTGGAGAATATGAGTACGAACTGTATCCAACTCCATGTTCAAACCCATCAAGAATATATGAAGACGGTAGCGTTCTTCCTTTTTTTGCAACTGAACCGCATTGGCAGTATAAGTAAGAGTTAAATGCTCAAAAGTAATCCAATTCTTGATAGAGTCGCTCGAACTCCGAGAAATATGAGGACACATTCATAGATCCCTGTCTCAACTCCAAAATTCGATGAGTAAGCTCTTAAATTTGGGTGAAACTGCCAATTTGAGAGTAGGTTTCATGTGCCCGAGTTCATATCTCATAAGCAGAGTCCATCAACATATAGCTCCGATATACCTTAGGGGACATAGAAGGCAGAAGACAAGAGACGACAAAGGAGTTTTCTGAATCCCAACGCTTCCAGGAAGAATCGTCCTTAGGTGGCTCCACGACCGTCCCATCTATGTATCCGAACATCTGATGGGTGCGAATCACATGTTGGCAGCACGAGACCATTAAATATAATTTGTTCCATCTAGAGGCACAATGGTGATCTTCAATGAGCCAGTGTGGCCATAAGTCCTCTGAGGGTCACTCATCTGGGGCATCAACTCACTTGGCGATGGGACGGAAGAATCACCCATGGAGGCACAATGAAAAGGAAACAGAGAAGACCACCCTAGGTCAATATTCGAGTGAGGAACACGATAGGAAATAATAGCCTCATCGTCAAGTACACATGAAGGCATCAACAGAGACGAAACAACAACTTCGGAGCAGCAACATATCAACTTTCGTAAGCAGCAACAACTTCAGGCAGCGGAAGACAACTTCAGCTTCAAGCAGCAGAATCAACTTCCTTAAGCATCACATGCGCAGGAAGAGACAACGGAAGATTTCGTCGAAGTCATGGCAGGGATCATCGATATTGACGAAGCCAATAAAAGACGTCATCGAGCAGGACAAGACAGAATCAACGACGGGAATATAGAAGCCGTCGATGTCGTCGCGTCGTCAGCGGATGCATCTTCAGGCGGGAATGACGATGTGACGACAGAACTAGCAAGAAGCAATGGGAGGCGTTGGCTGCAAGGCAGCCGACATCACAAGGAGAGGCGTCGAACTCCTTCAGCAAACGCAGCTGCTGCTGAATCGATTATTAACCGCACGGGCTCGACATGTTAGGAGCCTGCAAAATAGAGGGAAGAGGGAAATGAGCGCGATGACTTGCGATTTCCTGTGAGGTGAGCGCTGCGAAAAGGCGGCGGGCGCGGCGAGAGTGCGTCTCGGAATTAGGGCAGCTATGATACCAAGTTGAACAAGGTAATATGATTCTATCCATGAAAGAGGCCCTTTACTCATACATATACTTGAGTAAGAGGAGTATAAACCCTAAACGGGTATTACAGAATAAAAACTTGTATTAATTATCAATATTAATTACAACTGAGGAAACATATATTCTTAACTCTTGAAACTGTTGTAAGCAAGTCACCGGAAGTATGTGCTATAATCCTATACCTAGTTCAACACTAGATTATGTTATGACTACTTGTTTCTTGCTCCTCCATGTATAAGATTGCTGCCCAGGAAAATACATTATCATGTTATTGATTCACTAATATTTGAGCAACGAGCCCAATCAACATCTTAGTACCCCAGAGATCATGAACCTCTATAAATGTCATGCCATTAAGCATTAGTGAATGATTTAAAAATCCTTCGGACATAACATGTCTTTTAGAGTATATATATAAAATAAAGATATTCCATCTTTGTTACAGTAACGGTTGTCCGTCAAAAATCAAGTTGGGGGAATAGCGGAAGAGAGAGGGAGGGGAGAGAGAAAGAGAGGCGAGAGGAGAGAGAGTGAGGTGCTGACAGAGAAATAATACATTAAAGAGAGAGAGGGGATAAGAGAGAGAGAGGGGATAAGAGAGAGAGAGGGGAGAGAGGGGCGGGGAGAGAGAAAGAGAGAGGGAGAGAGAGAGAGCGGCGGTGACAGAGAAAGAGAGAGGGAGAGAGAGTGGGGAGAAGAGAGAGGGAGGTCAAGAGAGAGAGAGAGAGTAAGGGGAGAAGAGAGATGGGGGGGGGGGAAGGAGGAGAGGAGCTGGGGGCACGTTTTCCGTCCAGAGGAGTGGAGGAGGTAAGAGGGGAGCTGGTCGAGGAGGATCGGGTCATGGTCAAACGACAGCGAAAAGTCGGCGTCAATTCCTGCGAGTATGCCCGACCCGGCGCAGGTGAACTCGGGGCATATTTTGTAGGCGGCGAGGTGAGCCGTCGGCGCCATGCAAGTGGCTGTGCCGGTAGCTTGCCCGAGAGTTGATGCCCCGTCGACGAACCGCCCCGGCGCTGTGCTCGATGTGTGCGTCCCATGCCCCGCCCTGCCCACTGACGAGGTGGTCGTCAGAATGCCCATGGCCTGCACGTTGTATATAATCTCGATGTGTTGCTCTGTTTTAGGTGTCAGCGGAGTTATGATGCTCTGTTTCAGGCGATGTGATACTCTGTTTTATATTCCATTATTGATGGGGTACGGGACGAGCACGACGACGCTAAGCACGACTCTGTTCGACGGCGGGGCGGCGTGCGGTGCCACAAGATCATATGTGACTATGGGGCGGACCGAAGTGGTGCATAATGGGTGTGTCGGTGATGGTGACGACGACCAATTCATGTCCGACGAACTTGGCCCTCCCGAACGACGACGGGTGGTGCAACCCTTCCCGACAGCTCTTCAACATGGCTCAGCCGGCTTGGGAGAAGATCGGAATCTACCGCGGCGGCATTGTGCTGGTGCTCTTCAAAATGTTTCTGTTTGTTAATATTAAACATTAAACAATGCGATCATTTGATGTTAGAAATATATAAGAATTGGAGCTAAAATTAGGCACCGTTTGGGACGAGAGCGGTAGCGCTATTGAATGCTGTGGTTATGAATTGTCCTTCGTGAAAGTCAAACCTCAATTAAGGAACTTCATTCTTTTTTATGTTCAAAACCAGTTTTCTTTTTTTGGTGGCGGTCATAACTGTTGGGTTTTTCTAGAACCATACATCAAATGTAGGCGCAGCGGAAATGAAGAGAAACAACCCAAAAGATTCGTATCGACCATGAATATTGAATCAAGAAGTAAATCAAAATGCTAGGTTTGAAATTACCTTGGCGGGATTGGATCAAATCCAACCTAGATGCTCCAAGAAGAAGATTGCCTTCGTCGGCTTTGCAAGAGTTCTCACGTAGAATAATGTCTACGTCTCTACAACAGTCCACACGAGCCGGGAGAAGAAGACTACACCTTGCGCTTTCACGGATTGCTAGATCCGCTTCAGGAAGAACAACACCGGCGACAATCGTCGGAGAGGAAGTCGGCGGAGGCGATTCAGACGGAACTCCTTCCGTCTAGGGTTCGAGCGGAACTCCTTCCGTCGGCTTCTATTCGTAAGTAGTGAGAACCCTAAAAGAAGTTATATTTATACCCAAAGGATAAACATACTTCTAGAGGAATCGTTATCCGCAGACCACACAACAGAATAGGGGCTTCTGTTACAATTCGTCGAGATTCCACGGAACAATCCGACGAATCCCGACGAATCCGACGAATCATATCAGACGGCAACATTTGCCGAGTTAATGATCTCTGTGACAATTCGTCGAGATTCCACGGAACAATCCGACGAATCCCGACGAATCCGACGAATCATGTCAGACGGCAACATTTGCCGAGTTAAGGATCTCTGTAACAATTCGTCGGGATTCCACGGAACAATCCGACGAATCCGACGAATCCAATCAGACAGCAACATTTGCCGAGTGAAGGATCTCTGTGACAATTCGTCGAGATTCCACGGAATGATCCGACGAATCCGACGAATCATATCCGACGAATTCCGACGAATCCGACAAGTCATATCCGACGAATTCAGACAGCAACAATTGCTGGACTTCCCCATTCTATATGATGATTGGTAACCTTTACCAACACAGTCAATCTTCCAACTTCTCCACATGCTCTTATGTGCGACCCTGCAGGCTCATATCGTGTTGGCAGTGACATTACATGTTTGACCACTTCTAGATCACAATGGTAACTCCAACAATAACCACATTGAATACGGTGGTTATGAATTGTCCTTCGTGAAAGTCAGACTTCAATTAAGGAACTTCATTCTTTTTTATGTTCAAAACCAGTTTTCTTTTTTTGGTGGCGGTCATAAGCACTCTCATGCCAAACATGCATTCTATGGTGGTGGCGTTTTTGTCCAAACCTATCGGAGCAAAAATGCCGTGTCCAATGGAGCCTTAATTAATTATAGACTAGAGTTCGGTTGGTACGGAGATGACGGTCGTGAATGTAATGTTCATAGAACCGTGTTCCTATTTAAGTTCAAAATGAAAATTTTGTACCACGGTCATGACAGGCATTGTCACGTTAAGCACGCCTGAAAAAATTGTCACTCCGAACGGACATCTAATTGTATTCTCAATAAACCCTCTAAATTATAATCATTGGGTAGTGTCTTTTATTGTAAAAGTTATTTTTTTTAGTTTGATGACATGAAAATGATTTTTTTTTTGACATGAAAATAACTGTTTAGGACGAATGGTCATCTTAAAAAGTTTGGTAAAGAGGACTAGACCTTGGGTTCTTTTATGTCAAAATTATAAAAAATGTTTAGTAACCCTCAATTCCTACCACCACCGATCCAAAAATGATATTTTTGACCTTTTTTGAGAATGCAACAACCCCCCATTCCTTTTTTTCTTAACAATCAAGAAAATATTCAAGTTGGGCTCGTGTATTGGTCCTATTAAGATTCAAGTTGGTAATCATAGCCACTCATTTCCATGTATCCAATATTTTTAATATTATAGAGGTTACAAGAAAAATTAATCCTAGAAGTAGTCTCTTGCGATTTTTCTTTAGTAAGTTCTTTGTTATTGAATTTTTTATTATCATTACTCACCACAAACCTAGCTTTCGTTTTGGCAATGACCACGTTCCTGTGAGGATTATTTGTTCTCTCAATGTCCATCAATAGGACACTCACTTATCTTATGGTATTAGTAGGGAGAGTGGTGTAGGCCATGGGATGCATCAGAGAGTCAAAGTTTGTTCGGGATGAACGGGCACAACCATGTATATACTTTATTAATGACACCAACTCTACTTGCTAGATGCAGAATATTGACAGAACGTAGTATCATACTCTTGGATTGATCAGACCTATTCTCATAGCTAGAGTATAATTCCTGATGCAGTAGGTTGTAGAACTGAGGCCAAGTGACAATAAGGTACCCTCAGATGGTTAGTTTGAATTGAGGAAAGAAAACTTTCTTTTGTGATGAGTACTCGTAAAGACTTTAATAAGTCTGAAGTTGATTATTCCTAGCATCAATTTCCTCCGTTTTGATCATCTCATTATTAGGGGAGCCATCTTCTCATTTTCGGAATGAACTTGCTTGCTAGAATGGTTCCTAGTTACTCGTCATCATAGTCGCAAGCTCTAATGTCCATTCTTCTAATGGTAGGGCTCCATTGTGGAAATCCGATCCCTGTTTTTGAAGATCCATCGTGAGTGACATATGTTGTTAGAATCCATCATCACTAACATATGCTGTTGATGAAGATAAACTTTAGTAGTCAGAATAGTAGAAGCTTCTTTTTTGGTGCTGCTACTTAGTTTGCCGCCAAACAGCAAGTCATATGCATGTCTGATTTTTGAGTACGAGCTTTGGGAACATGCTCCTGCACACGGGTGGGTGGTTAACTACCATTGCTGTTCAGGCAATACCCAGGCTCAGTGTTCTGAGCTATGGGTTGCATTTATGTAGCAATTTCGACCCAAATAAGCTCAAGAATTTGTTCATGCTTGAATTGTAGCCCAGCCAAATTGACTTGGCCAAATGCTAAATTGGATTGACCTAGACCCAATTGGCCAGCCAACTCCCACTGTTTGAACTATAAGGCCTTTTATACTCACTTGCCTAAGAGGAGCTATATTATGTCAATTTTCTCAGCTGAGCTATATGGGCTATATTAAGGTTGGCTTCTGAGGAAATTGAGCCTATCTGGACCAAATCTGTGGGCCAATTGATTTAACTAAGACCCACTTGAGCCTGCAAGAACCTGATTATAGCTGACTGATGCTTGTCCATCAAGACCTAGTTGAACCCCAATTTGAAGTAAATATTGTGACGATACAAATTATTAATTATTGTTTCCCTCTCTCTATTATATATATTTGTTGGCATGGACTTTAATCCTCCTATTTGGAGGAGATTGTCAAAATTCCTACAATTTATGGCCTTTTAAGTGTTCTTTGAACTGAAATCAAGACCATTCATCCTCTTAAAGAGTTTTAATTTTTCTTTTATTAGATCTTGTTCTATGAAAATTCACGTTGTTCCCTAAGATATGAACCTCACTAGAACCAATATATATTTCGATTCATTTGATCATTAGATGATCCGTTGTCTTAATATGATATTTTGTTAAGTAAAGTTGTGCTTCTTACCTTAATGCAGGTAATATTGTATAATAATATGTTAACTATAACATATCCATCTAGATGAATAATATATGTGCGAGGACGTTCATGATCTAGCAACACTTAATAATTCAATAATCTAGTTCATGTTAAATCTATGCAAAGCTTTTAATTGTATGGTATTTTGTTTTTATCTTGGGCTTACCCGGTGATAGATATGGTTAAAGGAGTAATAAATAAAATAGATAAATGCATTTAGATTGACTAAATTTGAGATTTCTAATTGTAATACCAATATGATACAGGCCTTTACATGAGATGACGTTTTCAACAGCAGACAAGCCAAAGCTTTTGAGCCAGGTAGTTTCCCTTCTGTTGTGATTGGAAACGATGACCTATATATTCACATTTGTTAGTTTGGCGATCTCTTTTCATGTTTAGACTGGTTCCATTTTTCTCTCTGAAAATTTGCTTTATGATCACGATCTTCTTCTGTCATGGATCTTTCTCCTTCCTATTTATGTACTGGAATATCTCTTTCATATGCTAGAATTTGCAAGTGTCATCTACTTGTCTAATACAAGAGTCAAAATTCTCTTATGTGCTTCCAATGTTTCATGTCAAACACTGTTTACTTTATGATTATGGTATTCTTCTTTCATAAATCTTTCTCCTTTCTATTTGTGCAATGTCATGCTTTTTTTCAGTTGCTAGAGTTTTATAAGCCCATCTCCTTGTCGTTTACGGGACTTCAAGTTTTCTTGTGACTCAGTAAGTTATCGAAGATATGCATAAAATTATTGTGTTTATTATCTATTCCGTATGCTATGAAAAAAATTGACTCAATAAGTTATTGAAGATATGCATAAAATTAAAGTATGTGATTGTTATCTATTCCATACTATATAAAAGCGAGTTGTGAGAACAATATTTGGTGTAGATTACTTGTAAAAATACTATTTTGCCCCCCATTCTTTACTTTGGTGTCCGTTTGAATTTCAGGTTTAAAAAAAAAAAAAGATGTAGTAATTTCTTGCTCTAAGTTACTATTATGTAAATCTTAATTTTTTTCCATGTGTTAGCCATGCAGAGACACGTGTTGCACTTGCCATGCTTTATGATTGATCTCTCCTCTCCATCTTGCTTTTTTGTTGTAAAAAGAGAAAATTATAAAGTTTAAAATGGAAGGGACAATGTTCACAAAAGGCAAGTTGATATGGGCTCCAGATTGAGGCCTTGTGCGTGGAGGGGATAGGGAGAAATCCTGGAGAATATCCTCACAACCTTTCCTGCCCTTCCAAATGTTGAGGATACAATGAGAGCCGTGTGTCTACCCGAGTTCCGCGACACTCGCCATTATCGGTTGATTCGACATGTGTAACTCTATTACTTGAGTCATATTTGTTCATGAAAGAACTCGCCAACCTCAAGAAAGTACTCGCCGATCATCTTCCGGAATTAACCAGCCTCAGGAACGGTCTCGGCGACCGTACAACAGAACTCGCTGACGGCATAAGCGAATTCACCAACCCCTTGTTGTTCTCCGTACTTAGTATCTTTCCTTCATTTTTCTCTACTTTGTAAACTGTCAACCCGTCTTTTTAGAGGCTGCCCACAGACATGCCTTATATTCCCTATAAATATGGCATGAACAATAATCAGAGGGGGGCATCGAAACTTGTGTAGAAGTCCCCATAGTATTCACATATCCTGAAAAGGTCTCTGCGAGTACCTAGTTGAAGTGCCAGAAAGAGTTGTAAACTGAATGTAATCTGAACTCTCAATCAATTCAATCACTCACAAGTAAATGTTCATGTTGTGCGAAACTTGGTAGGAGGAGGAAGCGCCATGGAGGAGAGGCCACCGGCCAGAGGAGGAAGAGCAGGAGGAGGCGACGTCGGCCATGGCAGGAGGAGGCGCCAGCGAGCAGGGAGGCGGAAGCGGCTTGCTGGATCGGGAGAACTAGCGGAGCGGGTTGCGGCTTGCGGGGGTCCAGGACCGGGGATTTTAAATCGGGGGAGGGGGGCTGGTCTGCGGATAGCAATAATAACCCTTTCCTTTTTATTTTATTTTAGGATTGTTACATTCTCCCCTACTCAGAAAGTTTCGTCCCGAAACTTTCTGAGGATTCCCTGAATGAGCCTCTTATGACGAAGATTCAGATGTCATTTATTCCAACAAGGTTTGCAGATCAGGACAAAGAATCTATTTATGAAGATCAAGCTTGTAGATGTCGACCGACATGTCCGACATGTCGACTGACATGCCATTTTTGAGGGGAAATCGCAACGTTAGCGACACAGATGGGAAAAATGACGTTTTCTAGTATGGCGGCCGACATGTCGGACATGTCGGCCCGACATGTCGGTTTATGGCGGCGACATTAACTATGAACCCCATTAATGGCTATCAGCACCCCAAAAATACTAAAACCCCCTTTATTTTCTCCCGGTAACCCGTAAAACCTAAAATCCCGCTGCACTGTAAGTCTCCCGCTGCCCTCGATCGATCCCGTCTCCAGCTTCCCCGCTGTTCTCTGTTGCTGCTCGATCGAACCCGTCTCCCGCTGCACTGAAAGTCTTCTTCCTCTTCTTCTTCTTCTTCTTCTTCTTCCCTGCTGTTCTTCTTCTTCTTCTTCTTCTTCTTCCCTGTTCTTCTTCTTCTTCTTCTTCTTCTTCTTCTTCTTCTTCACTGCTGTTCTTCTTCTTCCCTGCTATTCTTCTTCTTCCCTGCTGTTCTTCTTCTTCCCGGCTGTTCTTCTTCTTCTTCTTCCTTGTTCTTCTTCTTCTTCTTCCCTGATGTTCTTCTTCTTCTTCTTCCCTGTTGTTCTTCTTCTTCTTCTTCCCTGCTGTTCTTCTTCTTCTTCCCCGATGTTCTTCTTCTTCTTCCCTGTTGTTCTTCTTCTTCTTCTTCTTCTTCCCTGCTCTTCTTCTTCTTCTTCCCTGCTGTTCTTCTTCTTCCCTGTTGTTCTTCTTCTTCTTCTTCCCTGCTGTTCTTCTTCTTCCCTGCTGTTCTTCTTCCCTGCTGTCTTTCCCTGCTGTCTTCTTCTTCTTCTTCTTCTTCCCTGCTGTTCTTCCCTGCTGTGTTTCCCTGCTCTTCTTCTTCTTCTTCTTCCCTGTTGTTCTTCCTTGCTGTGTTTTCTTCTTCCCTGCTGTTCTGCTGTCTTCTTCTTCCCTGCTGCTCTGCTGTCTTCTTCTTCTTTTTCTTCTTCTTCCCTGCTGAATAATCTAAAAAAATGTTGTCATACAAATTCAAGAGTGGTCTTAGAAATGTTCTCACATCTCTATAAATATCTGTAGTACTATGCTTCAATTTTTGAAATGCTATGCTAATTAGCTACTGAATGCCTTCTTATTATTCGTGTCTATATTTCTAGTTTAAATGTTTGATACTTTAAAATAATTTTGTGAAGTTGCAACATTTCTTATTTATTATAAATTTATTAAACACTAGTTAGTAGTTTAATCTTCTCATATGAATTTGAGTATGCCCTTAAGTAGAAAAAATAATTACCATCTAATTAAAAAAAAAAATATATATAAAATTAAAATCCGACATTTTGAAATGTCCCCGATATATCCCTCGCAATCCGACATAAAAAATCAAAACCGATATGAGTCCTGTTCATTTTTATGAAGGTGGAACCACGAAACTAAGCAAAAAGAAAGACAGAACATGGAAGGCAGACAAAGCAAGATTTCATTCATTCATTAAAATCATGTCTATTACATCGATTGATCTCATTCTTATAGATGCAGGGAGATACAGGTAAAAGAGCAAAACATTTAATGCGGCCTCTTCGACTTCAATCCAGGTATTTTCCCAGGCGCTGGTTGCGCTGGTTCTTCTTCGTCTTCTGGTAAGCTTTAATGCCATCTTTCTCGATGTCTTCAACTGAGCTGTTGGTCTTCTTCTCCTCTTCAATGTCTTCAACATTAACTTTCTCAACACTCCCCCTTAATGCTGAGACTAAAACGCCTCTCATTTCAGTGAAAGCTTGCTCTGACAGAGGTTTCGTCATTATGTCCGCAAGCTGTTTGTTGGTTGGACAGTAATGAAGTTCAATCTGATTATTCTCCACCAGACCCTTCAGAAAGTGATATTTCAGTTCTATGTGTTTTGTCCGGCTATGAAAAACAGGGTTCTTTGCAATTCCAATCGCCGCCGTGTTATCACACCAGATCTTTATAGGATCTTTGATCTCCATAAAAAGAAGATCACAGATGAGACGCTTTAGCCACACCCCTTCTTGTTAGCATAAAAAGACACATCCACCCACTGCAGCTTTTGCAGGAAGGCTCCTTTTTGCAATTGGCACATTAGTGTTGTGCCAACAATCAATGACAAAGTGTCGCATTTTACCACAGCACCAACATTCATGGATGTTCTACCTTCTTTTCTGAACACTTCTTGAGGTGGAAGGAGCATCAGGATGCTTATGTTCAGTGAAGAAGGTAGCAACATTCTTCGTATTCCTGTTAACAATCACTTGGCTTGTTGACTGTCTATAACTTGTCTTAGCAAACTTTATCTGAATGACATCAACTGGTCTTAGTTTGGCAGCTAAGCATGAGTTGATGACATCAAATACTGTACTGTTAGACTTGATTATAGGCCTGACAACAACCATTGGTTTTGCTGATTGGGATTTAGAAGAGGTAGCTTCCTTACCCTTGAATGTGAGGGCTGAAGTACCAAATGCAAAAGGTCCATGATGGGCTATTTGAATTTCTTCATGGGGAGCTTTCAAAGCACTCATCCCCATGCCCTTTCTCCTACCATAGTTAGGAGTATTCCCCTTACTATAGGAGTTTTCATTCTTCCAGTGACCATACATGCTGTCCTGGTCATACCTGTTAGAGGAAAACAACACCCTTTGAAATGTGGTATGAGGCTTAGCATTAGCCTGTTCCTTTCCTCCATTCCCAACACTTACTGCCACTTTATTGAAACCCTGTCCTCTTCTATTTGTTTGGGAGGAGAAGGTGTCAATGATGGGCAGTATTGATTTGGGTTTGGAGAATTGAGCCACTAAGTTTTTCTCCTTGAGAAGCTTCTCTTCAAGGTCCTTAATGACTTTGTTCTTTTGGCTTATGATGCTTAGTTGGAATATTGTTATTCCCTTCAGCTGACTAATTTTTCTACTCATCTGAGCCATTTGGGTAGCTGACTCAGTGCATTTAGGCTTTGCCTGCTGAAGGGAAGCAATTTCTAGAGCTTGCCTCTTGGCTAGCTTCTTGCTCTTTTTCAGAGCTTCCAAGAGGGCATCATACTTGTCAATCAATTGATTGACATCTACCTCAGATTCTGAACCACTTTCATCATTAGATGAGACTGTTTCAGATTCTGGAATTGACTCATAATCAGAAGAAGGAATGAAAAGAGTTGATACCTGATCAGGATGATCCTGACTGTCTTCGTCATCTGATATGACCATTAAGCCATAACATTCTTTGACATCTTCATCCACCTCAATGTCACTGTCTGAATGTGACAGAGGGGCCCCGATGCATATCTTAGCAGCTGGATAATCTTCATCCTCAGCAGCTGCAAATAACCCTATTTAGGCTTCCTCTTCTTCATCAGAATTTGAAGATGAAGATTCAGATTCACTCCAGCTCCTTTCCTTCTTGGCCAGGAAGGATTTTTCACCTTTCCTTCCCTTGTGGTGATGAAACTTCTTATCACCTTTTTCTTTTCTCTTGACTGGACAGTCAGCTATGACATGTCCAGGCTTGCTGCAGCAATAACAGATAACAATATTTGAAACATGTTTAACAGGTTTAGAATCATACCTGTCACCCTTGGGGTGCAGCCTCCCTGATTTGCTGTGTTCCTTCTTGGGATGTGAGGAGGAGGAAAGTCTGTTCTTCCACTGCTTCCTCCTCATCATCTTCTTGAAGTGCCTAAAGAAGACAACAAATTCCTCATCTGTTAATTGTTGTCAGATGTGCTGGGCTTAGAGTTTTCTGAGTCAGCAGCCCTTCTTGGTGGAGAGGGTATTCTCTCTTTGCTCTTCTTAGAGCTCTGAACTTTGAGAGCCACAGATCTCTCCTTTGCATGAGCCCTGGTAGATGTTTCCTCCTCCTTTCTTGCAGATAACTACATCTCATATGAGAGCAGCTTCCCAAACAGTGTGTGTGGAGGAGTCTCACCAGCTTTGCCCCTTCCCTGATGACACATATTTTTGTATCCCATGCTCTAGTTAGAGATCTAAGGAATTTATCATTCAGCTCATAATTGCTGAAGACCCTCCCATCGGTCCTCAGCTCATTGACCACCCTGAAGAATCTTTCATAGCAATCAACTATGCTTTCCAGGCTGTATTGCCTGAAGGCTTCATATTCCTGGTTAAGGAGGGATTTCCTATCATCTCTCACTTCATCAGTACCTTCCATATACACTATTAGTGTATCCCACATGTCCTTAGTTGTCTCACAGTGCACCAAGTTCTGGAAGGTTAAATTGTTGGGAACAGTGCCCAGCAATGTTCCTGATTTGAAGAAGTGCTCAGCTCAATGATAAGTGCAAGTTGTATTTAATGTTCCATCTAGTTCACGCTTGCAGAGATCGAAAATATGTCGAGTACTATAGTTAATTCAGTAAGTACTATATCGTCGAGAAGGAGATGTCATCGACAAAGTATGCTTGTCGTCATAATGATGGGCAAAGCAAAGACTGAGAGTTGACAAGATCATCGAACGCAGAATGATGTTCGTCGAGCGCAGAAGGAAGATCGTCGAACGCTGAGACTCGGCAAGTTCGTCGAGCGCAGAAGGAAGATCGTCGAACGCTGAGACTCGGCAAGATCGTCAAACGCAGAAGGAAGATCGTCGAACGCTGAGACTTGGCGAGTTAGTCGAACGCTGAGACTTGGCGAGTTAGTCGAACGCTGAGACTCAGCAAGATCGTCCAACGCAGAAGCAAAATCGTCGAACGCAGAAGCAAGTTCGTCGAACGCAGACTTGGCGTGTTCGTCGAACGTTGGATGAAGTTCGTCGAACGCAGAGACAGGACAGAAGAATGAAGTTCGTCGAACACAGAATGCTGCCCCTCGAACGAAGATTGCCGTTCGCCGAGCGCAGAGAAGAATGAAGACAAAGGAAGAAATGTCGTCAAGAAGATGAAGCGTCGCCGACATCAACAAAGAAGCCTTGTCGCTGAAAAGGCTAAGTATGACTGATGGCGTCGAACATCGTCGTAAAGAAGGCATGTCGTCAAGAGAACAAGGTGATTACGACGACACAGTCAGAGATAGCATATCGTCGTATATGCAGAAGCGCCAGAATATCTCGTATCGTCGAGATACCAGCATCAGAGGCAGAAGCAAGAAGAATTGAAGATCTACCAAGGCGTAAGGCATCGACAAAGATCTGTCGTCGAGATATCATCCATGTCGTCGTAACATTGGAAATATCGTCGAGACAGATTCAAATGTTGCGGACGCGCTGTCAGCATTTAATGCCGCCGCCTGATTGTCCAATCAGCGCGTGCTCTTATGGAATGAGCGTCTGACGTTAAAGGACATTACATGTTACCGTTATGCGTCTCATCCGTCCTATAAAAGGGAACAGTGATGCCCTAGAAAAGAGGTCTTCGTCTGAGAGAAAAAAAAAGAAAAGAATCCCGCCGCTACACTTCAATAGAACAGTATTTTCTCGGCGGAGAAGTAGAGAACAATCATCAAGTGTTCTCTAAAGAATCAGTCATCTCCATCGACTGAAAAGTAGCCAATCAACATCAGGCAAAAGAAGAGGAGGCTGAAGAAGATCCAGTGCTGAAACTCCAGATCAAGGAGCATCTTCTTCAACCTAAAGAAGCCAATTTTCAACAGGCTAAAGTTGCCGATCTTCATCCGGCAGAAGTAACAGTTCTTTTATTACTGTAATCTTTGTAAGGCTTGCGGGCCTATTTGTCTAGCTTGAGGGCTGGAGACCTGTGAGGCTTGAGGGCCAGTGCAGAGGCTAGACTTGCGGGTCTGGCTAGGTAAGGCTTGCGGGCCTGTTTGTCAAGCTTGAGGGCTTGAGACCTGTGAGGCTTGAGGGCCGTGGCAGAGGCTAGACTTGCGGGTCTGAGCTAGGTAGGGCTTGAGGGCCTGAGTGTCGAGCTTGCGGGCTCGGGGGCAGTAGGGGCTTGCGGGCCTAGGCTGTTGGACTTGTGGGTCCGTGTTGTAAGGCTTGAGGGCCTGAAGTTTTTGGCGGCGTTTGCCGAGCCTAGCACACTGCTAGGTAGCCGCAGAGGGAAAGATGACTACTCAAGACACCCAGTCTTGATGAACCTCTATACACCCTTGTGTGTTTTCTGTGTTATGCTTTATAACTTTTAAGATCTACTAATCAGAAATCAAGAACACCAAAAAGGGGATAAGATAATTTGAAAAACATATTCACCCCCCTCTAGGTGATAAGTTGACACCCAATAAACAACAGAAATCGTCAATTGCATTTACTATAATGTTTTGTGCTCTCTTATCCATAGTAGCAAGTGCAATTTCATCCTTGGTCATTTCAGCATAGGTCTTGGGCACTTGCCTAGTTGGATCTATAATGGAGGCCTTTAGGAAGACAAAAGGACCTTCCTTTACTGTGATGTATATTCTAGTGTCAGAGGCTTCCATAAACAGCCTTACCCTTTGCTTCTATATGCCAAAGGTCTCCTTTCTGCATATGGGCAATTTCATGGATCCCATCACCTTCTGACCTCCAGTGGCAGCCATTGGATTCAGAATAGACTACTCCTAGTAGGATCTGGTCAGACTGTTAAGTCCTATTTGACCAACTTACCTCTGATACCACTTGATAGTTTACTTGGTAGTATTCTAACTCACCTAGAGGGAAGGGGGGGGGGGGGGGTGAATAGGTTTCTTTGGTATTTTCTACTAACAGCTAGTAGTTATTAAGTGACTAAATAAAGTAATAGCAAATCACAGAAAACACACAGTTGTTTATAGTGGTTCCCCAAGACAGTGTGTCTATGGATAATCCACTTTCTCTCTACACCTTTCTAATAGTGTGTTAGACAAGACAAACTCCTCCAAATCTCAGCTCCAAGAGCTTACAACTCAGATCTCTCAGGATCTCTTAGGTTTCCTCCAAAACCCTACCTCAGGCCAATAACCCTACCACTCAGAGCACTCCAACTCCTACAACTCGGAAACCCTCCTGGTTTCCTACCTTGGGCCTATCAAGAAGCCCTACCTCAGATCTCCTCTGAAATCTTACAACTCAGGCTGGGAGTACAACCTTACAACTTCAGGCACAAAGCCTTACACACTCAGGAACAAAGCCCTACACACTCAGAACAATGAAGTTTTTACAAAGTTTATATTTTTGCTGTTACAACAGAAGATAGTATAGATTAAATCTTCAACTTAGATCTTCTGTTGTTGAAGCACATCAGATGCTGTCTTAAAGCAGTGCTGAATAACAGTAGCTTCATGCCATGTTTCTTCTGATCTTCTTCAGTAGATGAAGGAAGATCCACATGTTCTTCTGGATAGAATGAGCAAGAACAAACTTATCTCTTTGGAAGTAATCTGCTTGCAGCTTGAGAAATCACTTTCAGGAAGCAGATAGAGATATCTTGTGGAAGCAGTATTTCTTCAATAGAACAGTAACAACTATTTCAGATCTTGTCCACACCTCTCTCCAATGACCTAACATCTTCTTTTATATCTCCTCCAATCTGCAACAGCTCTGAGGAGTGCCCTGTCACAGCATGAACATAAATAGAAAATATTATCTTTGCTTTCTAGCCACTTGCGCTAAAAGCAGATCCCGCCAGACAATATTCAAATATGAATCTGTCTCAGCGGATGGGCTGAGACAGACTCCAGTCTCAGTGGCAGAACAGACTTCGTCTCAGCAGATCCACTGAGACAGATAGTCCTCTCAGCGGTTTTCCTCTATATGCAGCTTAGCTGAGACAGACTCCTTCTCAGCGGCTAAACAGCCGCGTCTCAGCGGTTCAGCTGAGACCATGCTGCTGTCTCAGCGATTTTGACAGTAAAACCCAGAGAACTATTCCAATGTTTGGAATGACTTAACCCTGCACAAGTATGATACAAAAGAGGGCCTATCAAATACAATATGTACTTAGCATTGAGTGTGATGCCTCTTCAAATCTAGGGAACATTGAAGGCAATATTCCTAACACTATACCTCTGTTAGTGTGTACACTCTTTTATTCAGGTGATGTTTCCGCTTATTATTATACTCTGAAAATGTGGTTTATTGTTTTGGAATTTTATATCATATTATTATGTCTTGTATGTGAGCGTTATATGATATGGGGCCTGACTGGACCTATATTACATGACTATTAGAGTTGAGGTGTTACTACCAGAGCCTTCACGAATTGGGCGAATTTCTACCGAGCTATGCCGAAAGGTGCTAGCAGTGTGGTCTGTGGGACCAGCTCACGACAAAAGAGGCAACTGCTAAGGCACACTTGAGCCTTGAGGATAAGATGCAACAACGACCTGCCGAGCCACATGAGCTCATCAATAACAACCAAAGCACTCCACCGATTTTGGCCTGTCACACTGAATCATAGTCGGTCCCTACTATCTCTTTCTAGTATTGCACTCCTAAGCCACAAAATCTGCAGCTTTGACTATGCAGGACGATCATCAACAATCATTCCCAGCCACCCTTCCTCAACCAGAATCCCCTTCGTACAATAGGACTCATCCTCTCCAAACAGATCCACATCATGCCACCCTAGCCTCCCTCGCACAATGGAGTTTTCCACAACTTTGATGCCGACCACATATCTCATTGATTCGTAGGTGACGAGCTTTCTTCTGCTTGGTCCTCCTTTCTGATGTTGTTGCTGTGGGGAAGCACTATAAGGCACTGTTTCGGCGCGAAATACCGATGATCCGACAATCAAATTTCTCTTCCGAGCTTGTAGACAAGTTAGAATTGAAGGAAGATTGAAATGTTACGTGTCTAATTACGAGTCGTGTTTTTCTTATGAGTTAAGTGTCGTGTCGAGTAATGTTTCTTATTATTATTTGTAGTATTTAAGGAGTCTTTTATTGGAGTTTTGGTGTATTTTAAGTGGCCCAAATGTTAGGGGCTTTGTGCAAATGGGTCATTGTAAGTCTATTTAAAGGCCTTTGGTCTCTAATGAAAGAATCAAGCAAAAAGTATTTTTAGTTTAGTTATTTCCCCTCTCGAGTTCTCATAGCTGAGTTAAGGGTTTGGAGCTTCCCTCGAGTCCCCGTCTCCAGTAACCATGACAAAGGCTTCACTTATCTCTGCCGAGTTCTCCTACTCCTTCGGCCGCCTCTGGTAGAGTCAAGGGATACTCCTCTCTAGGGTTGGATCCCTCAAATCCTCTGTCTCCTCAATTCTTGTCCTCGAATCTACAATGAGGTTTGTAACAGTTAATTATACTACTGTCCCTTCTATTCTTTGAAGCCATATCTGATATCCAGGTTCTTAGAAATCCCACGTCTTTCAACTTCGAATTCCAACAATTTTATGCTACAACTTAGGTTCCAAGTTTAATTTATCTTGTATCATTTGAGCAAAGTCAAAATTCTGGGAAGAGTGATGCGTAAGGATTCTCCTAAACTTGAGCCAATATACCTCTCTGGTAGATAGGTCAAGTATATAAAGTCTAATTTTCATCCTAAATTTTGTTTTGTTTGACTTTATGATCCTTTTCAATTAGGCCTTCAAATTTTTTGTTTAAACGGTAACTTTTTTAAGCGAAGTCTGAAAGGATTGTATTAGTGTGATTGCTGGACTAGAACCTATGTGAGATAAGGTTTTATGGAAATAGATTTGATGGTTTTGGCATGCAAAACATATTGTATATTATTTAACATTAAAGTTCGGGGTAAATTCAATTGGGAAGGGAAATGAATAGACAAATGAATATGTCTATTTGTTTGGGGAACAAAATTTCATAAACCTGAGCCGAAGACACATGAAACATTAAATAATTATAAATGGAGAATTTTTGGGAAGACTCCAGATAGTGGGGATGAAATGAGTTATTCTAATGGTGATTTAACTAAGTACTTAATATCCAGAATAGGACAAGCCATACTGTCTAGGCAACATAAACTTTCAAGTAGTTTTGTAAGATCATATAATGTTTGTTAAAGTCCATATTGTCATCTGTTAGAATATTATTGTTATTTTGTTATTTGATTGTAATTAGTGTAACCCCTCTATATATAGGGGGCCTATTATTGGAATGTTATTATGTTTTCCGGTTTCAACATGGTATCAGAGAAACCCGTGACCTAACTCTCCCGTCGCTCCCGTCGTTTCCGCTTCCGCCTTCTCGCCCGCTCCCGCTCCCGCTACCGCCCCAGCGACCGCATCTCACGCCCAGCGCCCGCAAGCCTTCTCGCATCTCCCGCTTCCGCCTTCTCGCGTCTCCCGCTCCAGCGCCTCCCGCTCCAGCGACCGCGACTGCGTCTCCCGCTCCAGCGACGGCCATCCCGCCTCTTCTTCAGCCCTCTTCTAATGGCGCCGGCGTTCTGCTCTTGAGATGTTTTTCTCCGACGCCACCTGCCCTAATTTCTTGGGCTTTCCCCTTACCCGGATTTCTATTCCGGTTCTTATCTTTGCCTCTTGATGCCCTAATTTCTTGGGCTTTCCCCTTCCCGGATTTCTATTCCGGTTCTTTTTCTGAGCCATGGGATCTAGCGGATCGGATTCTCCCTCTCCCTCCATCGGTGTTACTCCACCTCCTCTTTCCGGTGGTCCTTCTTCATCGGTCTTCTACCGTGGAACCACTGACCACAATACTTCTCATATCACTACTATCCGGCTTGATGAATCCAATTACCTCTCATGGTCTCGTTCTATCACCCTGGCGCTCAAAAGTCGGCACCTCTTTGGTTATGTCTCCGGCCACATGAGGGAACCGGACAGGACTTCTCTTGAGTGGCCCCAGTGGGAGTCCGAGAATTCCTTGGTCATGTCTTGACTCACTAATTCGATGCAGGAGTCCATTGCCCGCAACTACCTCTTTATGGACAATGCTACTGATATTTGGCGTCGTGCGTAGTCTACTTACTCTCGCCGTGGCAATGCTGCTCAAATCTTCCAGTTGCGCCGCAAAATCTGTTTACTCAGGCAGGGTGATCGTCCTCCTTCAGCATACTACATAGAGTTCACGCAGCTTTACCAAGAGTATGATCATTTTGATCCTCTTGTCTTTGCTAGCCCTATTGATGCGGCAATGGTTAGAGCCAGGGATGACCGCAATCGCATATTTGATTTTCTTCATGGATTGCACCGCGACTTCGATCAGATCAGTGTTCAGATTCTGGGACGCCCACAGATACCTTCTCTTCCTGAGGTCTACAGTTTAGTGCAGCAGGAATTTGATCGCCGTCAGACTCTCCTTCCTGACTCTGTGCCGGAGAGCACTGCCCTTGCCGCTTCTACCCCCGCTCTTCTTGGTATGCGTCCATCACGGGACCCCAAGTCGAAGAGTTATGATAAGGATCATCTCCTATGTGATTATTGTGGTAAGAGTCGCCACACTCGGGATACCTGCTTTCGGCTTCATGGGTTCCCTACCCCAAGAGGGGGTGCTCCACCTCGTGGTGGTCGTGGTTCTGGACGCTTCTCAGGACGTCATGCTGCTCCACGTGTGGCCCATCTTACTGATGCTGCTGTCGATATCTCTCAGGGCTACTATGTTACTGATGCCTCTGCCACTCTTGGTGGCTTTACTGCGGACGAGATGTTGGCTCTCCGACGCATGATGCAGGGCTTTTCTGCGGAGCCTTCTGCCTCTTCCTCCTACGTTCACACGGGACTGCCAGGTGCCCATTCTGCTGTTTCTCCTCCCTCCACTCAATGGGTCATTGACTCTGGGGCCACGGATCATATGACCGGGTCCTCTACAGGTTTTGTTTCCTATACTCCTCTCTCTGGGTGCGACAAGGCGAGCATTGCCGATGGTTCCCTTTCCTCTATTGCCGGGAAGGGCACCATCCCCTGCTCCTCTCTTACCTTGTCCTCTGTTCTTCATGTTCCCACATTTACTCGTAACCTTCTTTCAATCAGTCACTTAACTAACTCCATGCATTGCTCTGTGACCTTTCTTCCGTCTTCTTGTGTTTTTCAGGACCTGATGACGGGGAAGGTGATTGGCTCTGGTAGCATGGTGAATGGTCTCTATGTGCTCGACTCTGGCGCACCTCCACCTACTCTCGCTCTCCATTCCAGCACTGTCCATCCTTTGTACTCCTGGCACTGCCTCCTAGGACACCCCTCTATCCCTGTTATGAAGTTGTTGTTTCCTACTATGCCCTCTGCTATTTTTGAGACTTTTGTGTGTGATGTCTGTATTTTAAACAAACATATTCGTACTTCATTTAAGCATGTTTCGTTACCTAGTTCTATTCTTTTTGCTATTATTCATACGGATGTCTGGGGTCCATGTCAGTTCCCTTCTATTTCTGGTTGTGTGTGGTTTGTTACGTTCATTGATTGCTTCTCTCGTACTACATGGTTGTATTTGATGCGTCACAAAAGTGATGTTTTTTCTATTTTTCGCCGATTTCATAATATGATCTCCACCCAGTTTCAATCCACAATTAAAATACTTCGTAGTGACAATGGCCGCGAATACATTGATTCGCAGTTTGAGCACTATCTTGCTGATCATGACATTCTCCACCAGACTACCTGTGCCTATTCCCCAACACAAAATGGTGTTGCTGAGCGGAAAAATCGCCATCTCCTGGAGGTTGCTCGGTGTCTATTGTCCACCATGCATCTCCCAAAATTTTATTGGGGCGATGCTGCTTTTACTGCTGCATACCTCATCAATCGTATGCCCACACGTGTCCTTGAGCATTCTACCCCCCTGCTACTCTCCATGTGCCCCCTACCCGGCTTCCCTCTAGGGTGTTTGGTTGTGTTTGCAATGTTCATATACACCACCCTCGCCCATCCAAACTTGATCCTCGTGCTCTCAAGTGTGTCTTTATTGGTTACTCACCGACGCAAAAGGGGTACAAGTGTTTTCATCCTCATACCAGGAAAGTGTTTGTCAGTACGGATGTCACATTCCGTGAATCCGAGTCCTATTACCCTCCAGCTGATGCCACCTCCACCACCATACCCCCCCCCCCCCCCCCCCCCCCCCCCCTTCGGGTGCCCCCTTTGACCTATACCTCCATCGTACCCCTCACTTCAGGGGGAGACTCCAGTGGAAGTGAGTCCTCCTATACTGGTGGAGGTGAATTCCCAACCATCGCCTCATCTACCTTCACCTCCGCCCTTGCAGGTATATACTCGGCGTGTAAAGAGGACAAGCACACAAGATCCAGCTATGCTACCAGAACAGTCAGTGGATCCTGACTCAGGGCCTTCTGATCCTCCAATTGCCATTCAAAAAGGTATCCGGTCTTGTACTCGCCATCCTCTATCAAATTATGTATCTTATGATTCTCTTTCTACCTCCTACAAGACCATTGTTTCTTCGCTTGCTGCTTCTTCCATACCTGTATCGTGGCAGCAGGCTCTTGAGGTCCCTATGTGGCGTGAGGCGATGTTTGAGGAAATGAAGGCTCTAGAGAAGAACCATACTTGGGATTTAGTTTCCCTTCCCCACGGAAAAAAACTTGTTGGGTGCAAGTGGGTGTTCTCGGTGAAATAGAACCCCCAAGGGATTGTTGAGAGATGTAAAGCGAGGTTGGTTGCAAGGGGTTATACACAAACCCATGGCATCGATTATCAGGAGATGTTTGCCCCGGTGGCCAAGATGAATACTGTCAGGGTCTTACTATCCGTTGCTGCTTGCAGAAATTGGGACCTGTTGCAGCTGGATGTGAAGAATGCCTTTCTCCATGGTGACTTGGAAGAGGAGGTCTATATGTCTCTCCCTCTAGGTCTTACTCCAGTTAATGCTGCAGGAAAAGTATGCAGGGTGTTAAAAGCTCTATATGGGTTGAAGCAGTCCCCGAGAGCATGGTTTGGTCGCTTCCACAAGGCTATGGTGTCGTTTGGATATAGTCAGAGCAACGCAGATCATACGCTGTTCATCAAACATAGGCTTGGGAAAATTACTGTTCTCATTGTGTATGTTGATGATATTGTCATAACAGGTGATGATGTGGAGGAAATTCAGAATTTGAAGGCAAAGCTAGCTAGAGAGTTTGAGGTCAAGGACCTGGGAAAATTCAGGTACTTCTTGGGAATTGAAGTTGCTAGATCTAAGCAGGGGATATTTGTCTCTCAGTGGAAATACACGTTAGATCTTCTTGAGAAAATGGGGATGAGCGGATGCAGACCACCTGATACTCCGATTGAAACAAATCACCGACTGGGGCGTGATGATGGAGAGGATATTGAAGATATCTCAGGATTCCATGGATTAGTGGGGAGGTTGATATATCTGTCCCATACTCGCCCAGATATCTCCTATGCGGTGAGTGTGGTGAGCCAGTACATGCACGCTCCTAAGACCCGACATATGGATGCTACACACAGGATTCTACGGTACCTCAAGTCTTCACCAGGAAGGGGTATCCTGTTTGCTCAAAATACTGACCTAAAGATTGAAGTCTATACTGATGCTGATTGGGCCGGGTCTGTTGACGATAGTCGATCTACTTCTGGATACTGCTTTCTTGTTGGAGGCAACCTTGTTACCTGGAGGAGCAAGAAGCAACAAGTTGTGGCACGATCCAGTGCTGAGGCCGAGTTTAGAGCTATGGCCCAGGGGTCTGTGAAGGTCTATGACTTCGGGCTTTACTGAGGGATCTTGGTCTTGTGGAAGAAGGGCCCATCCGGCTGTATTGTGACAACAAGTCAGCCATAAGTATCGCACACAATCCCGTTCAACATGACCGGCGAAACACATTGAGGTGGATCGGCACTTTATCAAGGAAAACATTGAAAGAGGAATTGTGTATACTCCCTTTGTGCCCTCCAACAGGCAGCTAGCGGACATTATTACCAAAGGACTGAGTGAGAACATATTTAGCAAGATTTTGGACAAGTTGGGCATGATTGATATCTTCCGCCCAACTTGAGGGGGAGTGTTAGAATATTATTGTTATTTTGTTATTTGGTTGTAATTAGTGTAACCCCTCTATATATAGGGGGCCTATTATTGGAATGTTATTATGTTTTCCCGTTTCAACATCATCCATCTTTGTAAATTAAAAGAAAATTTTAGCTTTTACTATTGACATAAGAATTACTTAATTCTTCAATGCCCTCTCCATATGCAATCTTATCCTATGCCCATTCTTTTTCTCTTCCTTCACCGATACAAATTGCATTTCCTGGTATTGAAGCCACATTATTCCAAAAAAGAATTGGTCTGATTTACTTCATAGAATAGATTAAGCTCGTGATACACAGATTTGAATCTTGATCAACTAACGTGTGTAGATTACTTGTATCCCAGGTCGTATTGACGTGGAAGGGAGCCATAGTAAACAATTACAAAGCTTGCCTGTGAAATTCTCTCCTTTATTTCTAGGTTGCACTTTAGTTGCTCCATGCAGGAGAATGGATTTTTAGATGCATTTTAGCTAGCATTGGTTCTGTAAATATAAAAAACAGATGCTTCTCTGGCCAATTTTAAAAAAAACATGGAAAATAACTACTTAATGATATTGACATAGCTCATTCATTTGAGTAAGTGAATTTGGTGTCTTCTCCATGGCATGAATCTGCTACTCTATATCCACTTTGTGCATGCATGGATTGCTCTTCTATTGGTAGGATTCTAAGGGCAAGATTGTCTTGCTCTATGGACCTTTTCTCTTGAAAATTTTCTTGATGAGTACCTCGAGCTTACTTCTTGATTTTAAACAGAAACAATTACAATATGTATGGATCCTGTAGTGTAATTTTTTGTTAAAATTTGGTTTCTTGTTTAGATACACATGACTACTGATTTTTTGGGTTTTGGTTTGTTAATTGTTTCAGTTAACTGCTGTGCTTGCTGAAATTGGGCTTAACATTCTAGAAGCGCATGCTTTCTCAACAAATGATGGCTATTCATTAGATGTATTTGTTGTTGAGGGTTGGCCTTACGAGGTACTTCAACTATGAATATTCACATAAACAATCAAATTCATTGCAAATATAAACATGGTTTATATCCTGTCCTTACTATTCCAGTACATGATAATGTTCTTGAGATGTTTGTCCTTATTTAGTCCGGTGGTTCTCATGCTATTGAAGATATTTTAACCATTGTTTTTATTGTCAGTGCACTAAGAGAGGCGACTACAACTTTGCTTTGAATTAATATACATAAATCACAGTATTAAATGCAGCATGCATCTAGGAACTAGTATACACTTAATATATTAACAGTATATGATGTCTATAGAATTGTCTGATTTAATATTATTTCAAAGATACTTATTGGGAAATTAGGACCACAGAACTTTAGATGTTTACGCAACATGTCACTTCTCTGACTTTTGCCTTGAGATCTCTTTTACTTAACTCCATCCTTTTATTTTTTTGCTTTTTAGTTATAAATCATAAGCTCGTACGATCTTTAGAGGGAACAAATTGAGAATGAAAAATTGCTCAATTTAAAGAACACATGTTTACATGGTTTGGAATGTCCAACTCCACACGCCGTAGTAGGGTTTCTTATTGTTTTGTTTGTTTTGACACATTATTATAAGATCTTTTCCTCATCAACTTGGATCCGGGAAGGACATGGTGTGATTAGTCGGCAAATCTCCAAATTAATTTCTTTTTGACCTCTTAGTCAACTGATAGCATGAAGTTTAGGAAAAACCATGTTATCATTTTACTCCACTAGGTTCAGTTTAATCTTGGTTTTTTATTAATTGCTTAAAAATGGTAGGGGTTTATTAGCATAGTCCTTTAACCCTTATTGTCGTCATCATTTTGCTCATCATCATCGTCATTCTCATCGACTTCCTCATACTTTATGAGGCCTCGTTCTCAACTTGTTCATTCTAGAGTGTTGATATGCCAACTCTGTTTTTTTAGAAATCCTTCTGCCATTCTATCCTTGTTTTTCGTTGCTCATATTTCGTCCTTATAGATGCATGCTTTAAGTATGTAATCATTGCTATAATATAATGTTATTGCAACACACTAGTCTTCTATTTTGATGACTTTGACATGGTTCTGTATTTAAGTGCACCCTTTATTATTAATATTGTTGAGAGTTAGATTCTGATGATGCAGTGATGAAGGATGCATCACAGACGGAATCGCGTGGCTAGAAAAGATCGACCCGCTTTGGAAGCCCCGGGCCGTTTAATTATTTCCGTAGCATATGTTATTTTCTATTTTATATTTGCATGTCTATGTTGCACTTTTATTTTGGTGTGCCATTAGCGGGTGTGCTAATAGCGGTTTTTCCCCCTCCTAGTATAAAGGGTGAAATGTGTTATGTTGTATGCAGTTTTTGAGGATTAAGAAGTTTGGTTTGCCCTAGCCGCTACCGCCCTCACCCTCTCCGTGCGAGAGTTGGCCCGTCCGGAAGGATTCCGCAACTCCCATCCCGGTGCTTCCTACGTCAGTTGGTATCAGAGGGACTCCCGTCGACTCCTATGCTCGACGACTCCTCCTCGCGTGTTCCGCCCGCGTCGATTTCCCCGCTCGCGCCGCAACCCGTCGACCCCCCGCGTCCGTCTTCCCCTTCGGACGCCGCAGACCCGACGGCCTCCGCCCGCACACCTCCCGCCGTCCTCCACGCAGCAGCGCAAGGCCGGACAGAGCCTCCGCAAGCTTCGACCACTCCGGTTTTCCCAGTTTTCGGCACCAGCCCCTCTATTCCGGATGGGTGATGCCCCGCGGGACGCCGCCGCCCTATGGGCGGCCATCAATGGCATCACCGCCCAACTTGCCACCCTTACCGCCACCCTCGGCAACCTACAGCCGGGCCGCCCACCGCAACCGCGCCCCGCTGACCCTCCCGCGGCTCCTCCGGATCCCTATTTTGGGCGGCACTACCGCCGCGGTCGCGTGCTTCCCGCAACCCCGCCACTCAATCCGGCCCTCTCTTCGTCCAGTTCCGATGACGACCAACCCGACAGCGGCCGCCGTCCGCGCGGGGGTGCCCAACAGCCCCAGTACCAACCGGGGTACCACCTGCGTGCCGACATTCCCCACTTCCATGGCAATCTGGGCATCGAAGACTTTCTCGACTGGCTTTCGGAAGTCGAACGTTTCTTGGAAATGGCGGAGATCGACGACCGCCGCCAAGTGAAGATGGTCGCCTACCGCCTTAAATCCGACGCGACAGTTTGGTGGGATCAACTTCAACTGAACCGCAACCGCCAAGGCAAGGCACCAGTTCGCTCGTGGCTAAAAATGAAGAAGTTGTTGCGGAATCGGTTCCTTCCGCCCGACTACGACCAACATTTATTCCAGTTTTACCATAGTTGTTCTCAGGGGACTCGTACTGTGACAGAGTACCTGGCTGAGATCAGCCGACTCGCAGACCGCAACGGCCTCACAGAGACGGACGGACAACGTGTTAGTCGTTTCCTACATGGGCTGCAACCCTCCCTACGGGAGAAGATCGGCTTGCATGTTCTGCGCACGGTGGATGAGGCTTACAACATGGCCCTCAAGGCTGAACAAATGGAGAAGACAGCCATCCCTCTACACCGCACGGCCTCTCGCCGCCCTTGGACGGATGCGTCGGGTTCTAACAGCTGGGACACCACCGGCAAGGAGATTGTGGATCGGGTGCCGGCCTCCTCGTCCGCACCAAAGGGTCGGGCACCTGACCGAGCACCGGCAGACACATGTTTCAAGTGTCACCAACCCGGCCATTTCGCCTCCCGTTGCCCTCTGCTTCGCCAACCCGTCCACACATTGTTGCACAGGACGAGGAGGGAGAGGATGACATTGGAGAGGCCGACGAAGTCATTGATGAGTATGACGAGGAGGGCGAGTTCGCCGCTTGCATGGTGCATCACCTACTTCTCACACCACGAGTGGATGAACACGCCCAACGCAACAATATTTTTCGGAGCTACTGCACCATCAAGGGGAAGATCTGCGACGTACTGATTGACAATTGCAGTTGCGAGAACTTTGTTGCAACCCGGTTGGTCTCCTATTTACAGCTGACGACGGAGCCTCATCCCCACCCATATTCCATCGGTTGGATTCAGCGCGGCCCGTCAGTTCGGGTCACCCACCGCTCTCACGTTCCTGTTGCCATTGGGAAGCATTACTGGGCCGATGTTTGGTGCGACGTCGTGGAGATGGATGCCAGCCACCTACTCTTGGGGCGGTCGTGGAAATATGACACAGATGTTTCTTACAAGGGCCGCGAGAATGCTGTCACCTTCACTTGGGCCGGCAAGAAGATACAAATCATTGCCCGGGTCGGATGGAAACCCGAAGTCAGCCCACCGTCCGATAGGGAGCGTAGCCTGTTGGTGATGCCCGCGGACGCTTCTATGTTTGAGCGGTACGTGGCTGAAGCTAAAGAAGTGGTGGCACTTGTCTCTTACGGGTTGTACACCACTCGTGAGCAGGAGGCGGAAGCCGCACCGCCAGACGTGCGTGCGTTGCTGCACGAGTTCCGAACCATCACGACGGACGACTTGCCTGACCGTCCTCATCCTCTTCGGGATATCCAGCATCAGATCGACCTCATTCCGGGAGCTAGCCTTCCGAATTTACCGCACTACCGCATGAGCCCTAAGGAGCATGCCATCTTGCGTGAGAAGGTGGAAGAATTGTTGAAGAAGGGATTCATTTCGGAGAGTCTCAGCCCCTGCGGAGTCCCGACACTCTTGGTCCCCAAAAAGGATGGTTCATGGCGCATGTGCGTCGACAGTCGCGCGATCAACCGGATCACGATCAAGTACTCCTTTCCCATTCCTCGACTTGATGACATGCTAGACATGTTAGATGGTTCCCAGTTCTTCTCCAAGATATATCTACGCAGCGGGTACCACCAAATCCGCATCAAGCCAGGTGACGAGTGGAAGACGGCGTTCAAAACGCCGGACGGCCTCTTCGAGTGGAAGGTAATGCCTTTTGGATTATCTAACGCTCCAAGTACTTTTATGCGCCTCATGACACAGGTATTGCGACCTTTTCTGGGAAAGTCGGTCGTCGTCTATTTTGACGATATCTTGATCTTCAGCAAGAGCCGGGCAGATCATCTCTCCCATCTTCGGGCTGTTTTGGAGGTGCTGGCGGCGCACCAACTGTTCATTCACCTCAAAAAGTGTACCTTCCTCGCTCCGCGGCTGACATTTTTGGGTTTCGTTGTGGGCGCGGATGGCATCCGGGTTGATGAGGAAAAGATCCAGGCGATCCGAGATTGGCCGACTCCCACCTCTCTAACGGAGTTGCGGTCATTCCACGGTTTGGCCACCTTCTACCGGCGGTTCATCCGAGATTTCAACACCATTATCGCTCCCATGACCGACTGTTTGAAGAAGGGGCGGTTCCTTTGGGGTGACGAGGCCAAACGCTCCTTCGACTTGATCAAGCAGAAGCTTAGCTCGGCCCCAGTCTTGGCACTCCTACGTCATGCAACATAACGTCATCTTCACTGAAAAGGTATATTTAATGAACACATAAATGTTAGAGTTAAGTTCTGGTTCATTGGTCTTTGTTTGGATTGCATAGTTGATGCATGTTCTTTATTGCATGTTATGACAAGGGTCTTGCAAGCTATATTGTTATTTTGTTCATTTTTGTTTTTACTCCTTATGTTGTATAATATTAACATATGTCCACACCATGTATAAATAGGGCCATAGTCATGGCTGAAGCAATTCACTCTCTTCAACTTTACTTCATTCTACATGGTATTAGAGAACTTACAGGTCCTTTGTCCAGCCAACCTATCTTGCTCTCGTTGCCACCACAACATCTATGTTAGCTCGACACACTGTTGTTGAATGCCTCTCTCCCCCGGTATGGTTGAGCTTCACCTTCTCCATCTTTTGCATCGTTGAGGCTATCTCGGGCTTCTGCCATTGTCAATATTCTTTCGTCCTTCCATCGTCGATGCCGTCACTTCTCTCCTGTGTTGAGGTCAATGACTACTTTCACATTTATGTGGCATTTTATTACCGACATGGAGCGCGAAGGGGACATCGACAACTTGCTGAGTCTAGTCCAGGAGGAAGGGGCCCATGACCGAGACACAAACATGGTATTATTATGGCCCAAGATGGGTGTTATCTCAAGTTGTATCTTTAATTTTAGTTTGAGTATTTACGCTTATGCCATCAGGATGGTTGTTAATACCCCAACTCTCTTGTATTTTGGTATCTGAGATTATCTTGAAGTGAAATTGGAGCCTCGGGTTTGCAAGAGGGTTTCCCCCTAGGATTTCTCTCTTTCCCCTCAATCTTCTTGTTCTAGAGCTGCGAAACCCTAAGGGGTAACATTGGTCTGACCTGCCTCCCCCATCCGTTTATTCCTATGCCACCAGGATCCCTTCATCACACATCATGCACATCCTTCTGCCTCCGCTCCGTCGAGTCCCTCCCCTCCGATTCCTTCCCGCAGAGCTCCGTCCCGCCTTCGTGCGTACGTTTCCATGTCGCTACTTAACCGCGACGCTCTATTCTGCCGAGTTTGGACCCACACGAGTCCTTCCGCCTCATCCAGCCCTGCAGTTATCTTTCCTGCACGAGCCATTCGTGCTTCCATTTCCAGCTCTTGGTGCCGCCGACGAGACGTCCTAACACTGGAGCCATGACGGACACCCGCCTCAACGTCGTCAAACGTCGTCTCGACGAACAATCCAGTACCCTAGCCTCGATGCAAGCAATTCTCCAGCGCTTGGAGACTCGCAAGGCCCGACTGGATAGCCAATCCACTACGCCGCTGCCTTCGGATGACCCGTCCTCTTTCGTTGGACAACCAGCCAGCCCCACAACAACTTATTCACTAGCCACGCTTGCCATGACACATGCGCCGCGTGCCCTCAAAGTTCCCCATTTCAACGGGACCGACCCTCTTGGGTGGATTGCAAGGGCAGAACAATTCTTTGACATCCAGGGCACTCCAGACACGTAGACGGTTTTCTTGATGCTCCTTGCCATGGATGGCTCTGCCTTGCACTGGGTTCGATGACTCCGCCAGTCAACCCCTCTTCTCTCGTAGACAGACCTCAAGCAAGCATTGGTCAAGCGCTACGATCTCCGCTACTCAGGCAATGCTGTTGAAAGTCTATGTGCCCTTCGTCACACTTCTTTGGTGGATCAGTTTATCGACGAGTTCATCGAGCTCGTCAACCACATTCCCGGTCTTCCTCATGATCACTATATTATCTTCTTCCTTCAGGGTCTCCAACCCCACATTCGCTCGCGACTTCGTACTCATCATCCCTGTGATCTTACTGACGTTATGGTGGTCTCCAGCTTGGTAGAAGCGTATTTCTTGTTCTGGCCGGTGGACCGGCCTCGTTTCCCTCCATCCGCACCTAGCTCCTCATCTCACTCCACATTCATTTCTCTTGTTCCGCCACGACTTCCCGCGGTGGATCCGCCCCCTATGACCGCCCTTCCTACCAAACCGGCCCTCCTCCCTCGTCCCCCACGGCCACCGACCCCAACCTCCTCTCAACACAAGTATACTGATCTGCGTAGTAAGGGTTTGTGCTTGCGCTGCAAGCAACTCTACTCTATGTTGCACGATTACCCGTTTAAGGAGCCGCGTGTTCTCATGTGTGACGATGTTGACGAAGTTACGACCGCTGATTTCGACACCATTATCCTTGATGTTTCCCCACTGACGGACCAGGAGTCAGCCTCCTTCAAGCGTTTAGAGCTCTTGTGTTTTTCTACCAGGGGTATTTCAGGACCACGCACTATGAATCTTCAGGGACTTCTGCAGGGCACATCAGTGGTGATTATGATTGATAGTGGCGCTCGCCAAAATTTCGTCTCCCATGACTTGGTGACTTGCTTGCAGCTGCCCACTGACTTGACGACGTGGTTCTTTGTTTACCTGGGTGACGGCTTTCGCTCCCTGACTAGTGGCCTCTACCGCGGCCTCCCGTTCCTGTTGGGTGATTACCGCACCTCCGCCGACTTTTACGTCTTTCCTTTGGGCAGAGTAGACACTATCCTCGACATTCAGTGGTTATAGACGTTTGGCGACGCCAACCACATCTGGGCCTCCATGAGGATGGCCTTCTAGTGGGCCAATCGACCTTGCACACTTGTGGGAGACGCCTACCTTCAGCGGCTCGCAGTCTCATCTCGCGCAACACAACGGGTTTACTCCGTGGACTTTCAGGCACTGCTATGGCAACTCACCACACTGGTGACTGGGGCTCCAACGCCTCTGAGTTCTCCCCAGTCTCCTCAGCTGTCTCAACTTCTGGAGGCTTTTCCCTCCTTGTTTGAGCCTATTCTGGCCCTACCACCTTCACTGACCACCGCATTCTGCTCCAGGATGGAGTCCAAGCGATTTCAGTTCGGCCGTATTGATAGGGCCATATTCAAAAAGATTAGATCGAGCCTTTGGTGTCAGACATATTAACCGCTGGGCTGATATGACCCATGTGCTAGCCCGTTCTCGTGCCTAGTCCCACTCGTGCAGAAAAAAGACAACAGTTGGCGATTCTGCATAGATTATCGTGAGCTTAACAAAGCCATCATGGCCGACAAGTATCCTATCCCAGTCATACAAGAGCTCCTGGACGAGTTGTGCGGGGCCACCTACTTTTCCAAGATCGACCTCCTTTCGGTCTACCATTAGATCCGAGTGTGTGCGGAGGACATCCCGAAGACCGCTTTTCTTACCCACGATAACCACTATGAGTTCTTGGTTATGTTGTTCGGCCTAACCAACACCCCAACTATTTTTCAGGCTACGATGAACGGCATTTTTCAGCCGGTTCTTCGTAAGTATGTCCTAGTTTTCTTTGATGACATACTCGTTTACAACCTAACACAATAAGATCACTTACACCATTTAAAAACCACTTTGGAGACACTTCGGCGCCACTCCTTGGTCACCAACCTGAAGAATTGTGCCTTTGCTCAACGCGAGATCTTCTACTTGGGTCACACTGTCTCAACGCAGGAGGTGGCTATGGACCCGGACAAGGTCGTGGTGATGTTGCAGTGGCCACAACCGCTCTCTTTATGGTGCAGGGTTTCCTCGGTTTGACCGACTACTACTGTCGTTTCATTAGCCACTATGACAAGCTGACACAACCACTCATGAGACTTCTGCGCAAGAGAAACCTAATATGAATTGGCTAGGCCCAACTTTATTACATATAGTTCAAGCAAGAGAAACCTAATATGAATTGGGTGGATACTACTGCAACATGGGCGTCAGACCTCCCCTGCAGCTACTCAATTGATGAAGTTATCTCTCTAAAACAAACGAGGTTTGTTAGTGAGCACTTCTAGAGATGTCAAAATCTACTAGCCCGCGCTACGTCCAACCTTCTGGAACACATACATATCTTCATCGTAGGCTTACATGATAGGATTTGTTTTCAAAATCTTCGGTTGAAGATGGAGCTGTGGGATGGAGGTAGTAGGGAGTAGTGGCAGTGTAACAATTGTAGGAAGGACCTTCCTCCGCAATCCATTAACCTCTGCATGTCACTTGGTCCTTCCTACCTTCATTAACCACATGACATGCATAGATTGCTGTGTGTGGACAACTAGAGTGTCTTGCTGTGGATCCCTTTGGAGAGTAGGAGTCTTACTGTGTGAAGGATGCACCGATTGAGGGGCAGCTGGGATGATGATCAGTGAATAGCCTGCCGTGTTGTAGTTGTCGGAATCTAAGGTGGGAGATGGGGCATATGCTTGGTGTAATAGGGACTGGTAGTGGTGCAGCGATTGTAGGAAGGACCACGTGACATGCAGAGCTCTGTGGAGGGAGAGCTGAAATGTGTAGGCAATAGACAGTCACTCATGCCTAACTCAAGTGCTCTTGTCGTGCCGCTCTCAGAAATAATCTCAACAGACGTGATACTATCTCCCTCACCATACACTAGTCATGGGTAGGCTCATGCTCATCACCGAGTGGATTCCTCGTAGGGCACTGGGTTTCCGATGGGGAAAAGTTTCAAGTGGTGGATTTGGGCTGAGGAGGACTCTGTAAAGTAGGGCGGTCAGAATGTGAGCTGATTTGAGTAACCCTAGCAAGTACTGCTCGAAGTGGAGGGAGAGCTGAAATGTCTGCTCAACAGAATCTATCAGATGGCCATACAATGCGACGTATATTGCGGACCAAAGTCAGGAACGAAATCCTGATGCGACTGGTTCATCATGAATGTCGCCCTTCACCGCTAACTCGTCAAAATAAGCTCTATGCTCAGTAACAAACACGGACCCTTGCTGGAGGGCAAATACTTGTTCGAGGAGACAACTCTTATATGACGTTGGTAGATACCTGTGACACACTCTATGCTTTATCTCCACCCAACTAGTGATGGGGCGATGATAATTTCGCTCAAGGGTTCTCTCAATGCTATCCGAATATTGCCTCACCTGGCCTAGCAACCTAAGCTTCGTAAACTTTATGCGACGCTCACCGATTAACTCAAAGTGATCGAGATAATGACCTATGTTCATGAGTCAATAGCTAAAGACCTCGGAACTCGACAAACCATCAAATAGTATGGCGAATCTACAGAACCTATACTCGAGACTCTCCTCAAAACAACTTCCATCGTAGTAACTCTTCTTACGATAACCGGGTTGTTTCGAAGGGTTAACACGACCTCTATGAGTGACGGGCCGGGGACGAGGATAATCGTAATAGTATGACGTTTTTTCTGAGGGAACTCTATGTGCTTTAACATGGGTGGACTTTGATTCCTCAAATAGAGGATTAAAGTAGCAATTGCTACTATGATATGACATTGGTGAAACGTATAGGTTATAATTCCGCCTATTTTAAACGAAGCCCAAACCTAGGCTCTGATATCAATCTGACGCAGGACGGTTCTATTGGGGTGACTAAGGGTTATATGCGGACACGACTTCGCCGAATACTTGCTTGCAATTGAATTACTTTTCATAAACCAAATTTTCTTGGATTTGTCACAAAATTAAAGCTTTAAAATAAGGAAACAAGATATGAAGTATAAACGTAAGAGCACGTGAAAACAAATGACTTAATAAATGGAAAATTACAACGACTCAAACAATTGCATTCAAATCTTACAAACCTAGATCTTTTTCAAGTAGAGAATAAACACAATATTCAACTAAGAAAATGACAAACCAACCTTAGACTCATACAATATTGAGGGGGGAGGGCTAGAGGTGTGTTTGGAGAGCTGTGGGGTAGCCGAAATTGCAATCCGGGAGTGGTTTTAGACCTCCAGATGAGGGCCCAACTGCTAGACAACAACAATATTTGCTGGGAATGGAATCAGGACGCCTGGAAGCTGGATAGGAGGGGCTGGAATCAGCAAGGAATTGCTGAAAATGGCTGTCCTGGATAGGAGGGTCTGGAATCAGCTAGGAATTACTGAAAATGGCTGTCCTGGAACCAAGACAGCAACATGTACTGTGTTGTGCTGCTGTTTGCCGGCTAGCAGCAGTTTCTTGAAGAAAGATGGCTGTAGGGGGAGTGCGAGAGGCTCGACAAGAGGAATGGGTTGCTCCATGTGGAGGGAGAGGAGGAATGGTTGACTGGCTGTTGGAGTTAGTGTGGAGGGGAGTTGTCCGTTTGCAGCAAGGGAAGGGGTTAGGCTACACGCGTGGGAGAGGAATGAGGCTAGTGGAGTAGTGAGGAGTTATGGGGGTAGTGAGCTAGTGGGGGAGGTGGTTATGGGGTAGTGGTTATGGAGTAGTGGGGTGGTGGCTGTCTGGTTGTGGCTGTCCGGAGGTTGTCGCCGGAGTTGGCCGGACGTGATCACCGACGTGACTGCCAGTGGTGGTGGTGGCCAGAGGTGTTTTTCGGTGATCATCAGAAAACTGAAAATGGAGCAAATGATAAGGGGATTGGAGATGGATCACCAGAGGTGGTTTTCCAGCGATCACCAAAGGTGGATGAGGGGGTGTTTGGGGTCTGTTTTGGGTGTTGTTTGGAGGAGGGGAATTATGGAGGTTGGCAGCTATGTGCAGGGAGGTGGCTCCACGGCAAGGGGGAAGGTTGACGGTGGACGGCTATATGGAGGGAGGTGGTTCCACGAAAAAGGTGGAAGCTATGAGTGTCCGGCCAAGGGAGTGGTGAAGGGGGGATGGACGGGCCCGCCAAAGGTGAGGGGAGGGGGCTTCATGCACGCGAGTTCTGTTGGATTTGTAGGCGCGCTTAGAGGGGGGGGGGGGGTGAATAAGGGTTTTAAAACTTTTACAATTTAATAGAGTTTAATCAAGTAAGTAGATAGTATTTATAAAAATTATCTCAGATTAAACATTGCAGTAGACTTCTCATGAGATTAGGTTGTATTTGGCACGACAGTTGTAAACTCTGTTGCTACCGCCTGCGGTAGTGTTACCGCTCGACGTTAGTGACAGAGAATGCCTATTCATTTAGATTTCAAAAGACCAGAGATTACATGACAATATTAGATAAAAAAGATAGTATTATTGCTTTTAGAATCATTATAAAAAATTATCCCAATAACGCTTGAGATTGAGGTGAATACGTAAAAACCTTTTTGGTTTTCTATACCGACCCTTCTCCCAAGGACTGGTTGGATCTAGCCTATCTCTCCCCAGATGAGGCCTCGAGCCGCCCCTAGATCTAACCGTAGACTTAGTCGCCACATCTACGCGACGAATTCTCCATAGTCCTCGCAAGGCCCTAGTCGCCAACCACGCGGCGAATTCTCCCTAAGCCACTCACGACCTAGTCGCCAACATAGGCAAATTTCTCTACCAATACATATGTTAAGAGATACAAGATAAAAAAAAACTAAAGACAAACTCCCTCTTATGTTGAACTCGAAGAACTTGTCGAAGGCGCGCCGAAGTAATATTTGATGTTGATGCGTACGGCCTTCGTGTAAGATAAGCGTGATCGATCCTTCTTCGAGTTCCTTGCGTTTATGAACGTTGATCGGAGTTGTCTTGGCTGCAAAGAGGAGGCTCTCACGAATATAGGAGTTGTGGCTTAGATGAGTTGTCCAATCAGCAAATCAGCAAATCAAAACGGAGGCGGACCGCTCTTTAAATAGACTCGGATCCTAGCGCCAGCGGTAGTGCTACCGCCAGGCGGTAACCTCTTTAGGCAACAAGCTGACACGCGGATCGAGCCATTTTTGGCAACCTTCTGGCCCCAAAATTGGTATCCCCTCCTACCGCGCCGCGGTAATGCCAACGCTCCGCGTTAGCGATATATCTTTCCTAGCCGCCAGATCTCCTTCCTTTTCTGCTCCTCAATCAGCATCGAGATCGCGAAACTTTCATAAGTTACCACCGGGCGTTAGCCTTAACGCTCCGCGGTAAGAGTTTCCATATTCAGTCTCGTAGACCTTCCTTTCTCGACGAATGTTTCCTTTTCGACGAAGTTTCCAAATCTGCACACGCTACCGCCAGCGGTAGCGTTAGCGTGCCGCACTAGCACCAGAGCTTTGACCTGGTAGGGAATTCGTCGTCTTTCTTTCTAGAACTTATAGGGACATGAGAACAGAAGATCCTGCACACTATAAACACATGACAAATATGATCAAATACAATGAGATTTGTTATTCTCAAACCAAGAGATGTGGAAAACATGTTCCAACAAACTCTCTCTTTTGATAATAACAAATCCTCTTTAGAAAGAAAATATTTAACTTTAAGAAAAGTGTTTATAGCAAATGATAGGCGTTGTACAACCCTCATTCTCCGAGGGTGGACCCACTCAAGGCCACGTAGACAGAAGTCAAAGGTCAACAGTCAACACAGAGACCAGCAGTCCAAGGCAGAAGCAGAAGAGACCCTGACGAGTATACAGGCGATACTCGCCAGGTAGGCGAGTATTAACCAGAGGAGCTCGTCGCGCGCAGGAAGCAGCAGAAGACCTGGGCGAGTATTGGCCCGGCGTGTGCGAGCAGCACCCAATACTCGCCAGATGAGCGACTATGACATGGTACTCACCGAGTAACCCATAGTCGCCGGGTTAGGGGCTGGGCTATAAAAAGCCCCCATACCCTTTGGTTTTCCTATTAGGACCCCAGGGGTACTTGGATTGGCACCTGGACTTGAGCTTTTGGATCCCGATTCCCGAACTCTCGAGCCCGTCACCCTTGCTTTCAGCCAAGTCGGTGCCTTCCCTGTACCAAGCTCGGCCACTTTGGTTTCGGAGGGGAAGACTCTCTTGAGCTTCTGGGTACGTGGTGGGACCTCCCTGCTGCAGCACTTGGGGTCCTGTTCGTTGCTCTTCTAGCTTCGTCGTCGTTTCCAGCCAAGTCATCTCGTCGGACTGCTGGGCGAGTAGCCTCCGGCTGCATCGGTCCGAATTTGAGGTCAGGATTTTCCTGGCGTCAACACTTTGGTGCGGTGAGCGTGGACCGTAGTCAGAGAAGGAAAGTTCAGTAAGAAGGCGAGATGGTCCTAGTTGGTGACCATGAGGAGATAGTCGGCAACTCGTCCGCGAGCGACGAGTTCGTGACGCTGGCGGTTTTCGAGGCTTTCGCGCAGCGCATCGAAGGGACCATACGAGCAACGCTTCAACCGCGCGCCGAGGTCACGACGACCTCGCCGCATCACCCAATTCTGACCGAGGGAAGGAGTCCCCTTCGGCGAGCAGGAAAAGAGCATGTGGAGGATGAGACCGAGCGACCAAGGAGGTCGCAGTTCTACAAGCCGACCTCGCAAGGGATTCGCTTCCGCGAGACGAACGAGCAGGCGAGATACCAGGATACTCGCCCATATGGCGAGTATGGAGGTGATAATCGCCAGGTGGAGGATCGTCGCCGGGAAGGAGGGAGGAGCCCCTTCTGCAAGGAGATTCTTGCCGCGCCCGTGCCAGAAGGGTTCAGGGAGCCCGCCTTGAATTACTATTCAGGGAGGGATGAACCTGTCCGGCACATCCAGTGGTTCGAGGATATAGTCTCTATCAGAACCATGTCAGATGCCTTTAAGTGCAGATTGTTTGCCATCATCTTCCGTGCAAAAACCTGGGACTGGTTCCACCAGTTGCCCGCCGGCTCGATCTACTGCTTTGAAGACCTGTGCCGTGGAGTGACGACTCGGTTCGACACGGCCCGGAAGCTGAAGAAAGAAGCAACGACTCTGTTCTATCTGGTGCAAAGGCCGGATGAGGCGTTGGGACCCTACATCGAGCGCTTTCAGGAGGAGGTTCTGCAGATCCAGGAGGTGGATAGCAACTTCCTGTTGCTGGCCTTGACGTTCGGCATAAGTCAAAGCCTCTTCAAGTTGGAGCTCAGTAGGAATCCTCCACATTCCTATGACAACCCCATTCAGAGGGCCAACAAGTTTGTCCGAGGAGAGGCTTCCAACCCTGACTTCTTGGCCAGGCTTGCTAAGGTGACCGGAGGTGAGGAAGAAGAGAGGGATAGGATCCCTGAGAAGAGGAAGAGAGAAGAGCCCCGGAGGACGGAAAAGAAGAGGCCGGAGCGGCGCGAGGAAAGGAGAAGAGAAGAGAAGAAAAGTGAAGAGCCCAGGTGGGAGGAGCCCAGGAAGGAGGAAGCCAGGAGGAACGATGAGAGGAGGCCAGTCGAGACCCCGGAGCGTCAGGAGGAGGAAAGGCGCTATCAGGTCCCCGTCAACCGGCCACTTTGGAGGCCGGCTGGACGGCACCAGCGTCGGGATCAAAGGGGGAGATCCCCAGAGAGAAGACCCTTTCGCTAGCCAGAGAGGCGTCAAGAGAGGAGGAGAGACGAAGCGATGGCGGTAGCCGGACGTGGCCGCCGCCAAGGAAGGAAGAAGCGGCGGCAGAGATGGCAGCAGGCGGAAGAGGTCCCCCTCTACTGTGACTTCCACCAGGCAGAAGGGCATGCGATGATGGCTTGCCCAGACTTTTGGCAAGCCCGGAGGAGGCTAGCAGCAGGAGAAGGTGGAGGGGAGCAGCGAAGGATCGAAGCCCCTGTCGAGCCGCCGACAGTGCAAGCCGTCGCTCGAAGGAGGAATGAGGACCGGGTCGACCAAGGAGGGCGGGAGACCTGGTTCAGGGAGGCAGAGTCGGAGTGGTCCATGGGGGAGCGGGGTTGGAAGCTTCCCGCAAGGGGAGCCTCCATCAGATCTATCGCAGGAGTGTCGCCTCGACCTCGCAAGCACCACCCCCGATGGAGGAGATCACCTTTTCTGAGGAGGACATGTTAGGGAATGAGAATCCCTTCCACGATGCCCTCGTGATTCAAGCCGCAGTGGAGGACTTCACCGTTGATCGGATCCTGATCGATAACGGTAGCTCCGTAAACGTCATTTTTAAGGGAACGTTTGACGGACTGGGAGTCGGAGCAACAAGGGTTCGGGCAGCTGATGGTCCCCTCTTCGGCTTCTCCGGAGAGAAGAAGGAAGTGGAAGGAGGAGCAGATCTCCTTGTAACGCTCGGTGGCACCTCCATCAGCTGTCGATTTGTCATCGTCGACGCCCCGAGCTGTTACAGGGCTATCTTCGGGAGGCCACTTCTCAACGCCTTCAAAGCCGTCCCATCCTCCTACCATCAGTGCTTGAAGTACTGTAAGGGAGATGTCTAGGTGAGGATCAGGAGCGATCCAAGAGCCGCTCGGGAGTGCTACCTCAGCGCCGTCAGTACCATCAGCTGGATGGCTGACGCAGAAGAGTTCGGAAGAGTGTTGGAGAGCCCGGCCAGGCTGGAGGTGGCCGAAGAAGTTGAAGAAATCTAGGTACTCTCCGCAGCGGGAGTACCTGGGTTGCTGAAGATCGGCGGGTCGCTGAAGACGGAGGAAAAGATCGAGGTGGCGGCGAGTCTGCAAAAGAACGTCGACATCTTTGCTTGGAGTGCCGTCGAGATGCCAGGAATCGATCCTGAGGTTGCATGCCATCGCCTCAACTTGGATCCCGCGATCCATCCCGTCCGCCAGAAGAAGAGGAGGAACGCCACCATCTTGGCCAAGCCGATCCGGGAGGAGGTGAAAAAATTGCTCGATGCAGGCTTTGTATCGGAGATCCAGTACCCAGGCTGGGTCTCCAATGTTGTAATGGTGAAGAAAGCAGGGGGTAGCTAGAGGATGTGTGTTGATTTCTCTTTGATGAATAAAAGCTGCCCTAAGGATTATTATCCCCTGCCTCGAATCGACGCGCTGGTTGATTCAGCCGTCGGTTTTTCTGTGATGAGTTTCCTTGATGCGTTTTCAGGATACCACCAGATCCGGATGCATCCCCCTGATTGCCGCGATGTCTCCTTCATCACCGATGATGGCTGCTACAGCTACAAGATGATGCCCTTCGGGTTGAAGACTGCGGGAGCCACCTACCAGTGGATGATGGACCACATCTTCAAGGAGCAGAAGGGGAGGAACCTGGAAGTGTACGTGGACGACCTTTTGATCAAAAGCAAGAGCGTCCAGGAACACGTAGCTGATCTGGTGGAGACCTTCGCGGCACTGAGGAAATTCAAGATGAGACTCAATCCGGCGAAGTGCGTCTTTGGAGCTGAAAAGGGAAAGTTCCTGGGGCACCTCCTTACCCCGGAGGGAGTAGAGCCTAACCCCGACAAGGTTAGGGCGATCCTGGAGATGCCGTCCCCAAAGACGATGAAAGAAGTCCAAAGGTTGACAGGAAGGCTGGCGGGTCTTAGCCGCTTCCTATCAAAGGCCGGGGAGAAGTGCTTTCCATTCTTCAAGACACTCCGCAAAACTGAAAGTTTCGAGTGGTCCGAAGGATGTGAGAAGGCGTTCGAAAGACTGAAGGAGCAGTTGACTCAGACACCTCTCCTTCAGAGCCCGAAGGAAGGCAAAGACCTGCTCATCTACCTGGGAGTAGTAGCAGAGGCAGTAAGTTCCGTGTTGGTCCGAGAAGAAGGAAGGAAGTAGCTGCCCATCTACTATGTCAGTCGGGTATTGAAGAAGGCAGAGTTGAAATATCCGATCCTGGAGAAGCTTGCTTTCGCCCTGGTGGTGTCGGCGCGGAAGCTCCGACCTTACTTTCAAGCTCACTCAATCCGGGTTGTGACTGATCATCCTCTCCGAAATGTCCTAGAGGGAGTGGAGCATTCAGGGAGATTAGCGAAATGGTCGGTGGAACTCAGCGAGTTCGACATTTCCTTCTCACCCCGGGTGGCGATCAAAGCCCAGGCGGTGGCAGACTTCCTGGCTGACTTCTCGGTGGAAACGGAGCCAGGGGAAGAAGCCCTCAATCCAGTTCCATGGAAGATGTTCGTGGACGGAGCTTCGGGCAGAAGTTCTGTGGGAGTTGACATCGTGCTCGTCAGCCCACAGGGAACAAGGATCGAGCAAGCCGTCGAGATCCTCTTCCCCGTCACAAACAACCAGACAGAGTACGAGGCCATAGTGGCGGGCTTGCGCCTTGCCAAGGAATTAGGGATCCGTGATGTCCGGGCTTTCACGGATTCGATGGTGGTCGCGTCGCAGATTCGAGGAGAGTTCGAGGTACGCGACACCATCCTGCAGAAGTACTTAGTGAAGGTGAAAGGGTTGATAGGAGGCTTCCAGTCCTTCTTCGTCGAGCATGTGCCAAGAGAGGAGAACTCGGCAGCAGATCGCTTAGCCAAGTATGGGCCGAGGGCTGGAGGAACTATTATCGAACTATTCCGCCCATCCATTGAAGAAGGTGAGATGATGGAGATTGAGCAGCGCCCTTCATGGATGGATCCCTTTGTGTCCTTCCTGGTCAGTGGCCAGCTCCCGGCGGGCGAAGGGGATCAAAGAAGATTTCGGTACAAGGCGGCGTACTATTTACTGCAAAACGGAGAGCTGTACTGCAAAACCATCTCAGGCCCCCTGACCAGATGTGTCTCTGAAGACGAAGTACCCCGAGTGTTGGAAGAGATCCACTCGGGAGAGTGTGGAAGCCATTCTGGGACTCGCACTTTAGAGCAAAGGATCTTAAGGCAAGGTTACTTCTGGCCTACTATCCGAAAGGATGCTGAGACCTTCTCGAAGAAGTGTCAGAAGTGCCAACTCTTCGCCCCCCTTCAGTTGCAGCCGGCCCAGCAGCTCCGATCAATCACCGCCCCATGGCCATTTGCCATCTGGGGGATGGACTTGATCGGCCTTTTCCCTCAAGCAAGTGGCCAGAGAAAGTTCGTTCTCGTCATGATCGACTACTTCTCCAAGTGGATCGAGGCCAAAGCTTTGGCCAAGAGCACCTCTCAAGTCGTGAAGAACTTCATCTGGGGGGAGATCGTCTGCAGATTTGGAATCCCTCTCGCCATCGTCACCGACAACGGCCCCCAGTTTGCCAGCTTAGAGTTGAATGATTTTTGCAGGCAGCTGGGAACCGATCTTCGATTCGCCTCCGTGCACCATCCCAGGAGTAATGGTCAAGTGGAGGCCGCCAACAAGCTGATCATCAATCTGCTGAAGAAGAAAGTGGAGAACCTGAGAGGTAGTTGGGCGGATGAGCTCCCCTCAGTGCTATGGGCTTTGAGGACCACTCCTAGCTCAGCCACCGGAGAGACACCGTTCAAGCTCTCTCACGGGTCAGAAGCTCTCATTCCAGTAGAGTTTGAAGTAAGAAGCCCAAGGGTGGTAGCCGCGGAAGACGGAAACGAAGAATGACGATTAGAAAATGAAGAAGCGCAGAATCTATCCCTCGACTACATAGAAGAGCTGCGGGACCTAGCCTCAGCTAGGCAGGAAGAGATCAAGCACCGAATGGCAATACATTTTGACAAAAATGTCCGCCTCAAGCACTTCCAAGCAGGTGACCTGGTCCTAAAGAAGGTGGATGCGGCAGGAAGATCAACAGCCTCGGGAAGCTTAACCTAAACTGGGAAGGACCCTTCATCATCTAGGAAGCTCTCCTGACAGGAGGGTACCGCTTGCAGAACCAGGAAGGCGAGCTGCTAGGGAACACCTGGAGCGGCGATGACCTGAAAAGGTTTTTTCCCTAATGGGAATGTACATGCCCCCCCCCCCCCCCCCCCCCCCCCCCCCCCCTTTTGTAAATTCATTTACGTATAAATTAAAATTTACATCTCCCTGAAATATGGGATGAGACAGTCCTTCCTATCCCAGAGAAGTCTTTTAAAGAAGGAGGCCAGTATAGTCGATCTCCACGCTAGGTTGGGAAATGAGCCTCCGACTTAACCCTCGTAAAAACTCAGAATGGATGATGGGACAGTGCCTCGGGTGTGCGTTCCCTTAAGTCCAAGCCTCTGCAATGACGGCCGAGATCAGCTCCCCCTTGCACGTTGGCCGCGGTTCCCACCGACCGCACTTCTCGTCCGACTGAAGAGATTACCAGGAGAAAAATCTGGACGCCGACCTCCCGATTCGGCGAAGAGATGATCGATTTAACTAGCTCAGGGGACCCTTGAATAAAGGTGTCGTGTACCCTCGAGAGCTGAAAGCTCGCAGCAGAGCAATCCGTTTTTCTAAATTATTGTGTCCGATCATGTGAGTTGGTGTGCTTAAGTGTGCTTAAATCCCTGCTAATTTGTTGAGCAACAGGAAGCAGGTTTGATCCACATCCAGCATCCAAGTAGGATGGATGCCTCGGGATGGTGTGTCCCTTTGGACCTCCCCGACTGCCACTCCCTGCTTGACATCGTCCTGCATCAACATTCAACGCCGCAAGTTGGAAAACGAGCCTCCAACTTAACCCTCGTAAAAGCTCAGAACGGATGATGGGACAGTGCCTCGGGTGTGCGTTCCCTTAAGTCCAAACCTCTGCAAATGACGGCCGAGATCAGCTCCCCCCCTTTGCACGTTGGCCGCGGTTCCCACCGACCGCACTTCTCGTCCGACTGGAGAGATTACCAGAGGAAAGTCTGGAAGCCGACATTCCAACTTGAGAAAGGGCAAGAACGATTCGACCGACCAAAGAATGGAGACATTTTTGGCATCCAAGTAGGATGGAGACCTTGAGACGGTGTGTCCCCTTGGACCTCCCCGACCGCCATTCCCTACTTGACGGCATTCTTCGTCGACATTCGGTATCCCAGTAGGATGGAGGCCTCGGGAAGATGTGTCCCTCTAGACCTTCCCGACTGCCATTCCCTATCTCTTTCCCCTTAAAAAATCCATTATTATTAAGTGATTCTAATGAACTCTTCACCAGGTGCAAAACAAGGCCTTGAGAACATGTGTCCCTCAGGACCCTCCAAGTGCCCCTCACGACTCGACTCAATCAGAAGGTACCATTGAGAAGGCGAGTATGTAGGTAATACTCGCCAGATGGGCGAGTATACACGTGCGAGCATGCAGGTGCGAGTATGCATGTGCGAGCACTCAAACTCGCCTCGAACCTAAGAGCCTAGCGAGCACTCAATCTCGCCTCGAGCCTAGGAGCCTAAGCGACATTCAAGAAAGGAAGCAAAAGCAGAAGAAACAGACGAGCAAAATCTTGTCCTTTTCAGTTATATGTTTGGTATTAAATTACAAAATATCTTCAAAAGGGTTTACAAAAGGTCGCTGGGCGAGCAAAAAGGGTGCCCATGCGACTAGACGTCATCCTCGCCATCAATGTCTGCGTCCGGATCATCGCCACCATCATCATCATCCTCGTCCTCGGAATCATCATCCTCGGAGTCACTGGACAGCTGGGGAGATGCTCGCAAGGGAGAGATGGACTCCTCGGCGAGCAGCGCCGGGATGAGGTCCACCACTGTCAGCTCCATCGCCGCCGGCTTCAGAAGGTCGTCCGCCTTCAGTTGGCTTAGGATGACAGTCCCCGTTGCTCGCGTGATCTCCCGACGAATGCGAGGCATATCGTCGCCATGCATCCTGATCTGCTTGCCGACCCTAGAGGGGCCCGCCACCGCTGGCTGTTGCTCGGCAGGCCGAGTTTCCAGCTCAGCAATACGAACTTGGGCGGCCTCCAAGGCCAGCCGGGTGTCGTCCAGCTCCTTCTCCAGCTGGGAGGTCTTCTTCGCCATCTCCACCTCGGCGGCCTGCAAAAAATGAGAAGACGCGGAAGATAAGCAAACTATACGGCAAAGTGGCGAGTACCCCAGAAGCGAGTAAAAGAAGCAAGGCGAGTACCTCATGCTCCTTCTCTTTGAGCCCCATGGCGATCATCTTCTTGCATTGGGTTTTGATCACCCCCTCATACTCGAGCAATCGCCTTGCTGTCGAATGGGCCAGCTCGGCAGATCGCAGTAGAGATCGCGAGGTCTGGTTAGCCAGATACTCGGAAGACTCCTCCTGCAGTCTCCCCGCATCCTCGCGACCGTAGATGGCGTGGAGCACATCGAAGCCCTCGCCCTTGTCCTCCCAGTCCTCCGACCATGGCGGGAGGTTGGAGCTTAGAGACACCACGTGGGCGCTCTCCGACCAGGTCACCAAGGGGCGACCATAGGCGTCTTCACCACGCCCGCCGAGGTTGAAATTCGGGTGGGCGTAAGGCTCGCCAGCCTCAGAAGCGTCCGCCTTCTTGCCAAGGTCCCTATGAGCGACCTCCTTCTTCTTCCGCGAGGGCTCGGAGGGCTCGCCCCTCTCCTTCCGCTTCTTGGAAGGTCCGGAACCGTCGCCGACGATCAAGGGCTCATCGCCTCCTGGCGACAAGTCGATGGGCGAGTAGACCCCATCCCCGCGAGCAGAGGTCCCCGCACCTCCTTGTGTGGAAGCCGCCGCCTTCATCGCCACGGTGAGAAGCTCGCTTGACAGAACGTGGACTGCTGCAACACAAAGAGAGATATCTCCGAGTTAGTCGCCAGATTGAAGACGAAGAACGAGTATTGCGAATACTCGCGCGGTAGGTTACCTTCGCCCTGGAACACCTCAGCGAGTTCGTCTACTCGCCTCCTCCAGAATACCACATCAAGGCGGCGATTCCTGAAGGATTCGAGAAGTTTCTCGCCACCCTCGCTCAGGAGAGAAGCCCCGAAGACGCTCTCCGACGGCTGGAAGGACCTGTCGGGGATTGCTTGGAAGTCGCCATCGATGACGACTAGTCGCTCTCCCCAGCGATGATTCTTCTTCGCCGTGCCGGCCAGCGTGCAGACATGGCTGCACAAGAAGACGACGCCCTCGCCTGTTGCCATGAAGTGGAATATCCGCCTGAAGACGGAGAGGTCGAAGGCGATCCCCTGGTCGCTCAGATAGCAGAGGAACCCCACGATCATCGCCACCCCATTAGGGTTGATCTGGGCAGGGACTATCCCAAAGTAACGGAGTATCTGGCTAAACTCCGTCCACAGTGGTAGTCGCAAGCCCACCTCGAAGTGGCGAGTAGGGAACACCCTCTCGGTGGTCAAGACGGTGTTTAGTCGCTCTCCCTGGCGAGGAAGCCGAGCGACAAACCCTGGCGGGATGTACTTCGCCGAGAAAAGCTCCAAGTCTTTCTCGGTCGTGAAGGACTTCTTGAAAGTGGTCGCCGCAAAGTTCTTGAAGTGATTGGCACGCCGGATGGTCTCCTCGTCAGTCATCTTGGAGGAAAGGAGGAAAGAAGGGCGAGTATCGGAGAATGCGAGAAGAGGAGAGGAGGACGGAAGATACTTGCGTGTGAGTTGGAAGATCGCCAAAAGCGTAATAAATACTCACCCACCCCCCCTATTTATAGTAGTCGGGTAGCTTGGCTTATCGAGCACGATGGCACGATCAGGAATAAGGGGGTGGCGAATATTAAGACAAGGTCGCCAACTCAGCAGCGCGCGTCATAAAGGTGCCGACTTCCAAAGCACGAAGACCTGCAAGAAGAAGCATGAAAGAAGCTCGCCAGGTATAGGCGACATACAGACACTACTCGCCAAAATTAAAGAAGATAGAAAATTTGACAAAAAAATCCATCACAGAAAAAGAAAGCAGAGCAAGTAATAAAAGGCGAGTTTCCAATACTCGCCGAAATAATATTACATCATTAAGAAATGGTTCAGAGTTACAGGAATAATCGCCAAGGGCGACATAACATAGAAAGAAGAAAGAAAAAGGAAGACAACATCTAGGGAGGCGCCTGGAGATTCGCCTGAGGATCCGGATGCTGAGGATGTCGCCCGACCCAGCCCAAGCTGCGAGCTCGCTTGAAGTGCTCAGAGGCTACGGACATCGCGTCCTCGCCTTGTCGCAACTGGTCTTCAATCCTCGCCAGCCGACCGACCGAGCCCATGCTCGCACGCATCCCCACCATCTCGTCATGGTGCAGCTGCTGGCGATGTTCGAGCCTCGCAACTCGACGCTCCAAGTCGCTGACAGTGTGAAGGCGAGATTCTGCACCAGCCAGGCGAGTATCGAACTCTTCCAGCCGTGATACTCGCACCTCCAACTCGGTCAAGCGACGATGAGCGTCAGTGCTCGCCAGACGCTCAACCCGCGACTCCATATCAGTCAGGCGGCGATGAGGCTCGCTGACCGCCAGGCGCTCTAGCTTCGCCTCCAAATCTAAGATAGCGCGAGTAGCCCTCTCCTGGTACTCGCGAGAAGGAAGCCCGACGGCGTCGATCAAGGCTCCTATGGGAGTACGAGCGCGAGCTGCAAAAAAGGTAAGAGTGTCAGAGCTTTGACAAAACGAAAGGAAAGGAGTGAAGACAGTGACGACTATCAAAGACAGCGACCAAGTACCTGGCCGAGGGCTGCGAGAGTGACGGCGAGGAGAGCCCCTGCCTCGCTGAGAAGACGCAATGTGGTGGTGATCGCCTCGCCGAGCAGGATGGGACCCAGCGGTCTGACCCCGGCTAGGAGGCGCGTTCCCTCGACCGCGACTATCGGATGGTCGCCCTCCCCCCCTCGGAGGAAAGAAGCCCGAAGGGCCCTTAGTCCCGCCACGGCGCGAGGATTCGCCCTGGTGGGTTGAGGGAGCGGTAGAAGTCGAAGGGCGCTGCTCGCCCTGAGTAGTGGCGGGAGGAGGAAAAGGAGGAGTTGGCGGAAGCCCACCCGCGGGCAGCTGCGAGCTGCTCGCCAGCCCCAAGGATTGAAGAGGCGGTGGTGGCGGAAGCACGCTGCCCGCCAGAGGAGCCCGTTGCTCGCTCATCGGCCTCTTCTCCAGCAGAGAGCTGTGGAGAACTCGCGTCGAGCGCCCGCCGCCCCTAGGCGAGATCATGGGCGACGATCTCAGAGGAGGTACGGCCAGAGGCTCCTCCTAAGCACCGATGGTGGACGAATCTGCGAGCATAGAAGAAACATTTAGCAATACGGACCAAGTTGAGCCTAATCAAAGAAGGTGGCGAGTAGGTAGCTCCCACCTCGCGCAAGAGCGGGATTCTCTGGTTGATTCTGGGCCGAGGTCCCAGGCATGCTCGCCCCCTCGACGACATTTGGAGCAGGAGGATCAGCGGCCGGCGAGTTGCCCTCGTTAGACAGCCCCATCTCGTCCAGCAGCTGCTGGTGTTGGTCGCCCAAAGGGGCGGCGACCTCCTCTTCAGCAACCTTCTTCCTCCCTTTCTTCTTCTTCTTCGCCAGCCTCTTCCTCTTCTTAGAAGCGAGGAAGTCCTCAACCTCGGGACCTAGGCGTGGAGGGAGCGAAGGACCGTCGAACAGGCCCACAAGACCAGCCATGGCCGCCTTAGCCTCTGCAGCATAGTCGCGCGCCATCTTGAGCGAGTTCAGAAAAGTCGTGCCACCAGAGACCCCTGCCCCTCTATTTATAGAGTTCGAGCATCGGCCAGCGAGACGGCGAGTATAAGCCAATAGTCGCCAGTAGGCAATCTCGTCGAATGAAGGTTGGATGATTCTTTCCGAGCAACTACGTTACTCGCAAAGAGCGGAGATTGTGTACAACCCTCATTCTCCCAGGGTGGACCCACTCAAGGCCACGTAGACAGAAGTCAAAGGTCAACAGTCAACACAGAGACCAGCAGTCCAAGGCAGAAGCAGAAGAGACCCTGGCGAGTATACATGCGATACTCGCCAGGTAGGCGAGTATTAACCATAAGAGCTCGTCGCGTGCAGGAAGCAGCAGAAGACTTGGGCGAGTATTGGCCCGGCGTGTGCGAGCAGCACCCAATACTCGCCAGATGGGCGACTATGGCATGGTACTCGCCGAGTAACCCATAGTCACCGGGTTAGGGGCTGGGCTATAAAAAGCCCCCTACCCTTTGGTTTTCCTATAAATAGGACCCCAGGGGTACTTGGATTGGCACCTGGACTTGAGCTTTTGGACCCCGATTCCCGAACTCTCGAGCCCGTCACCCTTGCTTTCAGCCAAGTCGGTGCCTTCCCTGTACCAAGCTCGGCCACTTTGGTTTTGGAGGGGAAGACTCTCTTGAGCTTCTGGGTACGTGGTGGGACCTCCCTGCCGCAGCACCTGGGGTCCTGTTCGTTGCTCTTCTAGCTTCGTCGTCGTTGCCAGCCAAGTCATCTCGTCGGACTGCTGGGCGAGTAGCCTCCGGCTGCATCGATCCGAATCTTGAGGTCAGGATTTTCCTGGCGTCAACAGGCGTGATAGTACGAATATGCCCCCTAAAAAGATGCTCCCCCTATATGAGTGCTCTCCTTAAATCAAAGCATCCTATGTATGTTACTTCCCTTAAGTGTAAATTTCTTTCAAAGTTATTCTCCCCCTTTTGATATTATCAAAAGAGGGTGGAGAGAGAGGGAATAAACATGACAATGATTTATGACTTAGTGATATTACATGGTGAATGAGTAAAGGATGAAGTTTTGAATTACTTAGATATTCTCCGCCTTTTGTAGGAGATTTTTAGAGTAAGAATGAAGCATCATTAAATAAGTAATCAATACCACTTGTTGGGTAAGAAAGTATTCATGATTGAACGTACAAGTAGTAAGGATAATGGAAAGCATGATTCAAGATAAATAAACATCTTTATAAGAGTTTGAAGCATAGTAAATGAGTAAGAATTTTGTTTTAGTAGAAAATAGATATTTTATCAATTTGAAGGGCAAGATCAAAATATCCCTTGTTATCAAAATACAATAGCATTTGTTTAAAGAGTAAATAGACAAGAGTGTGCATACAAGGCGCTAAGAAAGATAAGTTCAAATATAATAAGCACTTTTAAAATAAACATCCTTTTTGAAATTTGCAAACATAATAAATAAGAGTGTTTATTTTTGAAATAAGATGTTTTAAATTTGAAATCCAAGATGTGCTTGTGATATACAAAAAATAATTCAAGCATGATTTTAATTTATCAAGACAAGATAGGAAACTACAATGTTTTAAATTCACAATTCATGTATACTTATACATTGTAGAGATCATGCAAAGTTATCAAGTGCATTTACTAAAAGATTCTAGAAAAGATATGTAAATATGCATTAAAGTCCAATACTCATGAGTAGAAATTTTATAAGAAATAATGATGTGTACAAGTAGTGTTTTTGATAAGATTATATAAATAATTTAATCAAAACACATGACATGTATAATGGAATAAACCCAACAGTATTGAAATGCTTTTTTAGAGTTACTTCTACCCATATAGCTATATTTTATTTCAATGCACATAAAAGTAGTACAACTCTCAAGGTGCTCTACACACACAATGCTCATTAAGACTTATCAGAGTGCAAAGTAGTGTTTGAGAGATCACATATTTTATCTTTTCTTTTATTTATTTGTGATCCGGTGTACAAGAAGTAGTGTATAGAAATAGTTTGCACAAGACACTTTACAATTCTTTCCAAGGTGCTCAACCTTACAATGCTCATTAAGATTTATCAGGAGGATGAGTAGTGCTTGGTGGAGTTATCTTTGTCATGTATTCATTTGAATTTTGGTTTGGGACAGTTCTCCGAATTCACTTATTTTTTGCAAACATAGAGTTTTTGATTTTTGAAACACACTTCTTCAAATATGAGTACATGAAAAAAGATATTTATGAGGTGTATGTAAACTAGGCACAGATTTAATAATGTTAAGTTGTTACACTATACAATTATGCAAGAGTAAGTTTAAAATCATATGAAGATTATCAAAGATGCGAGTCAATAAATTATTATCAAATATACAACATTACTCATACTTAGAGGCATGTTAATCACTTCTACACATGATTTCTATAATCAATTTCATTACACATTACAAGATAATATTTAAAGCATGACACAAAACAATGTTTTAAGATATTTGAAATAGAGAATTTTCATTGTATTTTAATCTTGAAAAGATAGCACAAATCACCATTGAAAACATTTTAATAAATTGTAATCAGTTTTATAATTTTTGATTTTTAATAAAAGATACAAAATAGTAAACACTCATAAAGAAACAATAAGAAAAACATATTTTTGTTCTTTGAAATTTGTTTTAAAATTTTGTATTTGATTTTTAAATGGTCAAATAAAAAAAACTTGTTTTTGATTGATTTTGATTAGTTTTACACATTTTTTTGTTTTAATTATTTAAAGAGTAACATGAATTAAACAGAAATACTTAACTGTAAATAATATGTTGAATAAACTGGATTTTAGACTAACGCCAGCGGTAACAAACTACCGCCGCGGGTTAGTAACATAACTTGTGTTTTCCAGAAAAATGTATATTTTTTTGAAATTTTTCGCCTGATTATGTTTGTCCAGTGTAGAGGCTATGTATTCAAGCAAAAAAATCAGACATGAGTACACACAATATGCGTGTTTATCGTTTTCTAAGATAAGAGACACTAAGTACCACAAAGAGTTTTGAATAATCGTGTAAAAGATGTGGATAAAAGATTTTTGGCTTAAGGTGTCAAAATACTTTTTCAAGATACTTATGTTTTTCAAAATCATGTAAGTCCAAAGATTATATAGTATGGAAAAAACCTAAGATAGCATATTTGAGCAAAATATGCATGAGTGCAATGATTATAAAGATCAAAATAATATTCATGCAGTGTTTATAATCTGAGTATGTCTAAGATCAAGATACCCTAACTACATGTCTACACTCTAGCCTCGTACTAAGTGACGGATGGGCATGAGGAGCTGCACACATGCCGTAGGTTAGAGTGTTAATCCCATATGCATACAAAAAAGGACGCTAAACCTAACACTCTTTCCCCCCAGTGCCTAGCAAGGCCCCACTAGAACCCTCCCTGGTTAAGACATGACTTAGAGGTTAGGTCTCTAATGCACAACATCTCACGCCCTCGCTATTGTGAGACACATAATGTGAGTGAATGATCATGGATATACTAAGCATTTAGTCGTAAATACCAATTTATAGACTATGTCTTTATTTTGTAAATTTTTGAAATGAGGATAGTTGATTTAAAACCAAAATAGTTTTCATTACTTTCAAATTTCATTATTCTATTTTACTTTAACATAGCATGACATGATATAACAAGCATATATGTCACGACTCGTCTCGACAAAAGTCAGAGTGCGCTTCGAGGCGGGCCGTGATGCCACACACATGAGGGGATGAAACACAATGTCTGTTAGGCGGAAGCTGAGATACTGATAAATAGTTTAAAATAGTTACTTTTGAGTAAAACAGATTGTTTTATTGCGGAAGCGTAAGAATATGACAGTGAGAATTTGATGCAAATGTATTTTAGTTAAAACCCATGATACAAGTTCTAATACAGATCGTTATGCAATGCCAAACTCAGAGAAATGAACATGCAAATCATGTCAAATTCTAGTACATACTATTGCTTAGCAGTTGTCCATGATAACAGAGAAAATGACTGATTATTATTATTACATAAAAGAAATATCCGACAGTAAAAACAATGAAACATAAACATAGAACCTGAAACTTGACGCAGATCGGCTCAGGAAGCAGGCGGCACAAACACGAACGCTAAGACAAATTCCAAAACAAGAAGAAAAGGTCTCAGAACATTGAAATAAACAGGAGCAAAGCAAAATAAAATACGAGCAGGGGAAGCATAATATTTGTGTACCGTTTTTTTTCATGAAGCAAAGCTAACAAGACAGACAAGCAAGTGAGACAAACAGAAATATCTAAAATTAGTAGACTACTCCAGAGTAAAGCTTATAAACGTTCATGTAATAACATAAGTTATAAGAAGTAAAAATATAGGTGTTTTTGTTTGACGCATAAGATTCATGATTCAGACAGATTCAGGTGCAGATTCAAGACTTATCAGAGATTCAGAATTTATGCCCGTGATCTCTAAGGGGTGGCTCTTTCGAACCCTCACCCTTGAGCCAAGGAGTTCATGCTAACTATGACCGGTCCTTTATTCCCATTAGGGATTCAAGAGGGAACCCAAATCGAGGAGTTGCGTCAATTAAAACCATACCGTTCAATTGTTTACTTGTGTTATTAATGAAATAATTCATGATTGAGTGATTCTAGCATATCAAGACATGTAACCAAATACTAATTCAGATATACAAGAGTAGTTTTTACAAACGTGAAATGGGAGAGATCAATTTATAAAACATTATTTAACTAAGTCTTGCATCCAAGCATACTTATGAAGCAAAAAGGAGCTGATGACACCCAAACTAGATATAAAGTTTTGAACCTTGCGAGTTCGAGAAGCTAAGGATTTTATTAACAAGGAGATTATTCAAGTCAAAATGCAGGGGTAAGCTTGACATGCAACGATTCTGGGATAATTGGTACTCATTACAATAAACCATTTAATATTGACACAAATATCTACCAAGTAACATATGTGATCGATACGAACATGACATCAAACACCAATCATTTAATAGCTAGCAAGGAATCTTAACAGTTACCTTTCAAATTAATTAATGATCGTGCTTGAAAACCTACTAGTCTTCTAATTATCCATCAAATTAGACAAAATTCATCTACGTGAATATCCAAATAACCATCATTCACATTCACAACTCGTACTATTTCAAACGCGTGATACATCAAACTGCTATCAAGTCAAGTTTAGACATTCATGATCTAAGCTTATTGGAAGAAACATGTATTCAAAAGTAAATCATAAAATTATAAGAACAGACACATAAATTGAAGCTCAATGTTTGCAAGAGATGAAGATCTCTATTTTGCCTTAAATGAGGCTGAACCTGACGGCGCGGCTAAGCGGCGCAAGCAAAAACATAAATCATATTTTGAACCTGCTCAAGCACAACGAAAGCGATGAAACATAATTTACTACACTAAGACATGCATTGTACGACGCGGAATTTAAACAACGAGGGTTTAACAGATTTACCTCCCTCAAAGGTGAGTAGAGAAGAGATTACCTCGCGGAAACGAAGACTTGACGACGCTTAGGCTTGGGGAAACTCTAAATCGGAGAGGACTAGGAGAGATCCTATCACTTGAATCGAGGAGTGGCGTCGGAGATCACAAATAAATCAGGATTAAATGATTACAAGATGACACAAATACAGATCACAATGACTATGAAATTTGAGGCGTAATAAATCCAAAATAAATACAAGGAAAATCTGAAAAAGAGAGGGGAAAGAGGAAATCCTTACCCAAGGAGGCCAAATCCGAGCCCAAGGAGGAGGGGAGAAAACCCTTGCTGCCCCTCTTGAAAATCCCCAACCAAAATGAAGAAGAATTGGAGAAATATGGGTTGCCGGAGGAAGCAAAGCGGCTGCCGATTTTGAGGAAGAGGAGGATGGCTGCCGGCCCCTTGGAGGAGAGGAAATGCTGCTGGAGGGAGGGGCTGCTGGAAGCATTGTTTTAAATGTCCTCCGACATGTCTCCCGACATGTCATTTTTTAGGGCAAAACGATATGTTTTTCTAAAAAAAATAAACTGTCTTTTTGTAAAATATAAGCCGACATGTCCGATTTTTTCTGATATATCGGTCGACATGACTTTTATATATATCACCCACTATTTTATTTTATGTTATATTAGCAAACTAGCTGCATATGTTTAAATCGCCTATGCATATTATATTATGTATGTTTAAATCGATTAGATTTATTGTTTCGATTTTTTAACGTTTTATTCTTACAACCAATTTTGTATAATTGTTTCACAATTGTTTAATTTCATATTACAAAAAATATGAAAATATTTAATACATTTATTAAAAAAAAAGGAAAATAGTTAAATCTTCTTTATTTGCAATAAACTTATTGTTATCAAAATAAAATTATTTTATACTATTAAATATATTTTGCAATGTATCATTTTGTATTTGTTAATAATATTTATCTTAGATACTATTCGATTTTATTTTGTAATATAAATGACTCATTTTTTATCTATTTGTTATATTATTTTTCTATTTTTATAACATATAATTATAGTTAGTATTTATAAAAATAAAAATTTTATTTATAAAACATGGAAATCCGGTATTTTAAAATATCCCCGTCATGTATCCGACTTCCGACACCCGACATTTAAAAACTCAATCCGATATGTCGCCGACATCCGATATTTAAAACATTGGCTGGAAGGAGGGGCTGCTGGAAGGAGGAGGTGTTCTCAGCACTTTGAGGAAGAGGGGGAAGAAACTACTGTCATTCCCCTAGGAAGAAGAAGGGCTGCCGGCTCCTAGGAAGAGACGAAAGTTGCTTGCTCTGTAAGAGGAGGAAGCTGCTGCTGTCCTTGAGGAGAGAAGGAACCGCCGGCCAGCGCAGGAGGAGCAGGAGGCGTCAGCCACACCACGAGGAGGAGCAGGAGGTGGCTGCCACGCCAGGAGGAGGAGCAGGAGAAGTCGTCGGGCAGAGAGTCGAGCGCAGGAGCTTGCAGGAGAACTGGACCGGGGGATGAAATTAGGTCGAGTGGGGGGGGGGGGCTGGATTAATTGAAGGGGGGACACCTCCAATCTATTTACAAATTGGCACCCTCCCTAATATCATTTTTGTTAATTATATATAGTTTAGATATGAGTTGTTACAATAGACATTGATTTCTACTTAAAGTAAGAGACGATGCTAGAATAAAAAGTTATGGTAACAAAGTGCAATGTTAAGTAAATATTATAAACATATAATTGATTGGATGTATTCAACATAAACTTTCAACCTAAATATCCACATGATTTAACTTTGTGAGTTATTTTTAAAGAGTATAACATTGATTCTAAGGTCTAGACAAGAATGAGATACATGCAAACAAGAGTAAAGCACATCATACACACACAATACACCAAATAAAGTAAGTGACTATAATTCAAATAACCATCATATCATTCATAGTTCCAAGTGTGATAGAAATATGTAATTTAAGATTAATTAATGATGACTAATGATATATGATTAGAGTGAAGTTAAGCCTAGGATATCAGTTTAATCATAATAGATCATTGAGGTGTATGTGAAGTTCATATTTCTCCTTTTTAATTTATTATAATGAAATCTTTTAATATGAATATGTTTTGGTGATTTTTTTGAGTTGTTTTATAAATTTGTTTTTGATTTTTAGAAATTAGCCAAAACATACACAAAAATATCTGAAAATAGAAAATAGTAATACTATACACAGTAAAATAAATTTTCAGAAGGAGGTACTTTTGAGAAAATCAGGAATTTTCAGAAAATATAAATACCGCCGACGATAGTGTTAGCGCCAGGCGGTAGCAAACAGAGATTCGAATTTTCATTTAAAACACATGGTTTTTGAGATTTTTCAATTCTGATTTCTCTTGATTATGATTAAACATGATAGATGCTATCAAATGCCGCAAGGATATTAAATAAATAAGCAAAAGAAAAACTTGTGCATTTTATACATTTAGCCTAAGACCCCTAATAATCCTTTTAAAACCATTTTTGACAATTATTTTATTTTTCTTGATAATATCATATAACAAATTTAATATTTAATTTATAATGATAATATAAGACTTTTATAGGTAATGGATTTAGAAGGATAAAACCAAAAGAAAGGATAGATAGATCACTTCATGCTCTTTAATTTCTATTTTATAACTTTTACACATGACACAATTACTTTTTAAAGATGAATTTTCTAAACACAATATTTCATTTTGTTCTTTTACAAAAATACACTCTTTTTCAAGTTTCTTGTATTTTTCTTTTAATTCATTATATTCTATACAAGGTGTAATTTTTTCACCTAAAGTGCCATGGAAAAAACTAGATACATTACAATTTGATTCTACATTAACTTTTGCTTTTAAACTATTATTTTCTAAACGTAATTTGCAATTAGCATTTTTTAATTTCTTAATTTTACGTTTAGTAATTTGTAGCAATTGCAATATAGAAATATAATTACAAACAAAAAGGGAATTTGATCTTCTTACAATGCTTTCGGATGAGGCAAGATTTGAGCATGATGTTCTTTTGACATCTTCTTTGCATTCCTCTTCCATAGATGAGTTTCCATCTTCCCTTCTCACTGATGTGTTGTCTTCTTCCATTCCCTTTGATGTGCACTCCATGCCTAGAGAAAAAGAATCATAAGTATTTTTAAGAAAATTCCAAATTTCATAAGCGGTAGAAAATGTATAAATGAGTTTGAAAATATTTTGATCAAGCCCGCAAAACAAACTATTTATTGCTTTAGCATTTAAAATCTTTTCGTTTCTATTTAACATGCTTGTGGGTTTTTCAATAGTAATATTCCAAACATTTTCATCTAAAGATTTAAGAAAATTTTTCATTAACATTTTTCACCATTTATAATTTTTGCCCATAAACAAAGGTAGTGCTAAAGATTTTTCATTTAATAGAAAATCATCCCCTCTACTGGATGCGAGATCATGAAGCGCCATTATTCCCGGTTGTGAAGCCGTTTTGGAATAACACGCTCCGATATCACTTGTGTTGGATCTGTAGGCGCCCTTAGAGGGGGGGGGGGGGGTGAATAAGGGTTTTAAAACTTTTACGATTTAATAGAGTTGAATCAAGTAAGTAGATATTCTTTATAAAAATTATCTCAGATTAAACATTACAGTAGGCCTCTCATGAGATTAGGTTGTATTTGACACGACAGTTGTAAACTCTGTTGCTACCGCCTGCGGTAGTGTTACCGCTCGGCTCGTTTAGATTTCAAAAGACCAGAGATTGGATCACAATATTAGATATAAAAGATCGTATTATTGCTTTTAGAATCATTACAAAAAATTATCCCAATAACGCTTGAGATTGAGGTGAATACGTAAAAACCTTTTTGGTTTTCTATACCGACCCTTTCCCAAGGACTGGTTAACTCTAACCTATCTCTCCCCAGATGAGGCCTCGAGACGCCCTTAGATCTAACCCTAGACCTAGTCGCCACATCCACGCGGCGAATTCTCCCTAGTCCTCGCAAGGCCCTAGTCGCCAACCACGCAGCGAATTCTCCCTAAGCCACTCACAACCTAGTTGCCAACATAGGCGAATTTCTCTACCAATACATATGTTAAGAGATATAAGATAAAAAAAAAACTAAACACAAAAACTCCCTCTTATGTTGAACTTGAAGAACTTGTCGAAGGCGCGCCGAAGTAATCTTTGATGTTGATGCGTACGACCTTCGTGTAAGATAAGCGTGATCGATCCTTCTTCGAGTTCCTTGCGTTTATGAACGTTGATCGGAGTTGTCTTGGCTGCAAAGAGGAGGCTCTCACGAATATAGGTGTTGTGGCTTAGATGAGTTGTCCAATCAGCAAATCAGCAAATCAAAACGGAGGCGGACCGCCCTTTGAATAGACTCGGATCCTAGCGCCAGCGGTAGTGCTACCGCCAGGCGGTAGCCTTTTTAGGTAACAAGCTGGCACGTGGATCGAGCCATTTTTGGCAACCTTCTGGCCCCAAAATTGGTATCCCGTCCTACCGCGCTGCGGTAATGCTAACGCGCCGCGTTAGTGATATATCTTTTCCAGCCGTCAGATCTCCTTTTTCTGCTCCTCAATCAACATTGAGATCGCGGGACTTCCATAAGTTACCACCGGGCGTTAGCCTTAACGCTCCGCGGTAAGAGTTTCCATATTCAGTCTCGACGACCTTCCTTTCTCGACGAATGTTTCCTTTTCGACGAAGTTTCCAAATCTGCACAAGCTACCTCCAGCGGTAGCGTTAGCGCGCTGTGCTAGCACCAGAGCTTTGACCTGGTAGGGAATTCGTCGTCTTTCTTTCTCGAACTTATAAGGACATGAGAACAGATGATCCCGCACACTATAAACACATGACAAGTATGATCAAATACAATGAGATTTGTTATTCTCAAACCAAGAGATGTGGAAAACATGTTCCAACAAGTTCGACTTCGGCACCAGATTGATCAAAAGAGTGCTTCTGCACTAAACTTTCAATCACACAAATATTAGTCATCTACTTTTTTATATAGATTACGGGAGAGACAACGGACGATCGAAATCCTTTGATCGTTGTAGTCCTTAAAAACAAAAAAATACATAAAATAAGAAAAAAAATACGAGAACGAAAAATCCTACAATCGCCGATCCGCTGTGATGTGCGGCTCCGATCGTCACTTGACCCAAACAAGTTGTGTGGCCTGATCCCCATCAATAAGCTTGCAACACAAGAGAGGGTAATGAATTCCGAAAATTAGAGCACCACAATATGAGTCTGTAAGTGTCCATTAAGGGGGCGCTTGAGCAACTATTGCACAAGAACAATACATATTAACCCTTAGAGGACTAACTGCTTTAACTCAATCAGACATTTAATAATACATATTAACCCTTAGAGTTGGAATAGAAACACTAAGATGTTACTACAAGATTAAGAAATAATAATCATAATAAACCTTAAACCTTATCTAAATAAACAAGTTATAAAAATAAACAAGTCATAAAAATATACAAGAAAATAAAATATCCCTAGAACTTGAATAACCTTATCCCAACTATTTGGCGCCTGTCAGGTGGGTTGGTGGTCATCAGTAGCCAATAGGGGTATTCAAAACGGATAGCATTTGTACTTTTGAGTGGAGTTGGAGAGAACTAGAGTAACTGTTAGTTTTGAATTTTTGGCTTGTTGTGTTAATTTCTTATTATGTTAGCAATGTCAGCTAAAATAAATCTTTTCTTTTTGCTGTTTCTTTTCGTCTTGATAAGACAATACTTTCGTGATGACTGTTTCTAGGAAATTGATCAGCTTAGAGAGGTACTGCAGAAGGAAATACAAAAAGCTATGGTAATATGTTATCTTTTGTATCGCAAATCAAAACTTTGTTTCAACCTATTTCTTATTTACTTAAATGTCTAATTACAATGCTGAACTTATTACTTATTTGCTTAAGAACTTCAGTATTGTATTTTACCTTGCAGTTTTTGATCTAAGGTCACTTATCAAACGGAAACTAAGAAATATTATACAATATTTGAAATAGTATTATCATCAAGATAAGTATCATATTATTTATTCTAGATAATGATCTGGTTTATTGAGATTATTATAAATGTTTTTTAAATATAAATATCCCATTTGGCTTATCTCATAATTCTTTTTGTATCTTCTTGGAAGGTTTTGAGGCGAACATGGTGTTTGTTATCTAAATTTGGAGGTCATGGAGATCCTTTTGAGAAAGAGGAATTAGAATAAAAGAGTCCTACAGAAAAATTTAGATCATATTTTAGGAACAAAGCATGCATTGTGTCTCCACTGGTACAACTGGGCAGGGTGGTGATGACCAATATTAATGAGAGCTTGCTACAAAGAGATTGCTGTTGGAGATGAGAGTTCATGGTCCTCTAAAGGAATCTAACAACAAACATGTGAATTAAAGACTAGAGAGACGGTTAATAGTTTAAAAAAAAAATTATTTTTTGTGAGTTTCAGTCATTCTTTCGACGAATGGAGGGTACCATTGTATAAAAATTCCATGACATCTATCGAGAGTCGTATTGACACCATTTTATAAGAAATTTTGAGATAAGTAAATTTCTGTAGTTTTTTTTATTCTTTTTCTGCTCGAGCATTATCTCAAATTATCATCAACATAGAAGACTAGATCCGGCAAGATGAGAACAATAATGCACCAAGATCTAAGTTTTGGATCTCTAAATATGTTAGGCCAATGAGTATTGGACCAATGACGACAACAAAAATCTAATCCTTGATATATGGGGATATCAGCATTGACTTGTTTGATGAGCAACTCACTTTGAGCTAGTCTTCAGTTTTGGTATATGACGTCAACGATCATTGTCACTTTTAGACTACATAATATTTAATTCAAGGTTTTATGATTCCCCCTTTGTGTGAGAGATGGGTGTATTTCCATTCTAAGAATGACTATTATACTGCACATAATCCTTGCAGCTTCTGTTATTAGCTTATTGATGTTTTTTCTCTAGTATGGGTGTAGGTCTCTTTCAAGGCTGAACCACATAAATATTGTGTTTTGTGCGCTTAATATTCTTCTCGGAGGGCGCATTTGACATGAATATGGAGGATGGAGATGAAGCACTGGCCAACTAGAGATCATATTAAATATGACTTTCTTCAATTCTTAAGAATTTCATTAGATTTATATATATATTTTTTATTCTATATTTCATATTCTTATATTATTTCAATTAAATATTTCTAAATTTTAAGAAGATTTTTTATAGTTTATATTACTACATTTACACTCCCATTCTATTACTTTACTCTTACCATTTATTCTCTGAACGGAGCATGGATACTTCATTTTATCAGTTCAAGTAAACCATCAATTATTATAATTGATAATATTGATCCCCAATAGGAATTATTGTGCTTCACGCTCCAAATTATTGATGGTTAAATCAACACAATATGGAATATATCTATTGGATTGGGTGAAACATAGAATACTCGATCGGGGGAGATAACGAGGAAATACCATATGACCAATATGTCTGACAAGTCGCACTATACGTCAACCCAAACCGCATCCTCCTCTCCAGGACTCCGAAAAAGTACTTTTGGAACACCAATTTAAAATAAATAAAAAAATTAAGTACTATACTTTACTTTTCTTGTTTAGGGTTTATTATAAGCTAATAATATCATGCTAGAAGGAGAAGCTGAGACTGAATGAAATAGCTTATTTATCCACCAAAAAGGATTTATATAACCCAAATACAACTTAGCCATACAAAATGGTATCTAACACCCCACATTTTGATAGGTATGTAGAAAAGAGCAGGACCTTGTATATTATTTCTCAAGTATCAAATACAATGTATGAATACATATATATAGGAGGGAGAAAGAGAGAGGAATCCCTTATACACGGTGTGAGACTAAAGTAAAGAGAGAAAAACAAGAAACAAAAAGTGCTTGTCATGACCCGTCTCGACAAGAGTCAGAGTGCGCTTCGGGGCGGGCCGTGATACCACAGGCATGGGCGAAAAAAAATCCAGGTCTATTAAGGCGGAGACAGAAATACTACAAATAGTTTTAAAATAATTAATCTGAAGAAAAACGGTTTGTTTTGTTGCGGAAGCTTTAAAATATGAGTTTGAAACAGGTGCACATGTATTTTTGTAAAAGCTCAAAATACAAGTTCTGGAACAGAAATTTATGCAGTGATCATCGCAGATGAATGAGCTTGCAAACCATGTCAAATTCTAGTACATATAATATTTAGCCTTGCAGTTGTCCATGAAACAAGAGAAAATGACTGATCGTAATTACTACATAACAGAAATGTCCGACAGTAAAAGAAATGAAACATAAACATAAAACCTGAAGCTTGAAGCAGATCGGCTCAGGAAGCAGGCGGTGCGGGCACGAACGCTAAGGCAAATTCCAAAACAAGAAGGAAAAGCCTAAGAACATTGAAATACACAAGAACAAGCAAAATAAAATACGAGCAGGAGAAACAGAACATTTGTGTACCGCTTTTCATGAAGCAGAGCTAATAAGACAGACAAGCAAGTGAGACAAGCAGAAATATCTGGAATGATTAGCCTACTCCGAAGTATTGCATAAACATTCTTGCAACGACATAAGCTGTAATCGTTGAAATGCGTAGGTGTTTGCAGTGGGTGCACATGGTTCACACTCAAGTTCAAGTGTAAGGCTTACTAAAATAAGAGTATTTCCTGCTTACCGTGACCATGCAATCAAGACGATGCACTACCTATACCCTAGCTTCCAAGATTTGCTTATGACACGCAGGACCTAAGTGATTCAGAAATTTAAGCCGCTATGACCGGTCCTTTGTTCCCATTAGGGATTCAAGAGGGAACCCAAGTCAAGGAGTTTCATCGATTAAACCCTAGCTTTCAATGTTAACTTACGTTATTAATGACTTAGTGCAGGATTTCGTGGATTCTAGCATATCAAGACATGTAACCAAGATACTGATTCAGGTATACAAGAGTATATTTTACAAACGTGAAACAGAAGGGATCAAGTTATAGAACGTTATTTAACCAAGTCTTGGAACCAGACTGGCATAAGAAACAAGATTTCGATGACTCAGAGAACTCGATAGAGAGTTTTGAAACTTGCGGATTTAAGTATTCACGAGTAATAAGATTATTATACATCATTTTCCAGGATATCAAGTATTCTCTTAGATTACGTCATTCAAGGACATGAATAACTTCTGAGTAAACATGTGTACGAGCCGAATATTTTATATCAAGCACAATTCATCTAGTTGCTTGCAGGATCTTAACATTTATCATTATAACAATTAATGTTTCTGCTCGATAAGATCTACTAGTCTTCCATTTATCCATCAAATGAGATGCAATTCAATTAAGTGGAAATCCAATTTAAACCACTTTCGTTCACTAACTTGTCTTCCAACAAATGAGACACAATTCATCTAAACGAATATTCAAGTAACCATCATTCATTAATTTGTCTTCCAGTTATCCAAATATCATCATTTACATTCACAACTCGCTGTTATTCCAATCGCGTGAACATCAAACTAATAACAAGTCTATTTAGGGATCCGATGTCTAAATTTATTCGACGAAACAAGCATTCAATGGTGCATTTATATAAACATAAGAATAGTCATGACAACTAAATTCAATGCTTGCAAGAGAGAGGGATCTCTACTTGCCTTAAATGAGGCTGAATCTGACGGCGACGGCTACGCGGCGCAAGCAAAATCAGACATCACATTTTGAACCTGATCAAGCACAACGAAGGCGACATAACATAAATTACTACGCTAATACAAACATTCTACAAAGCGGAAATTAACAAAAGAGGGCTTAGCAAAAATTACCTCTCTCAAAAGAGAGGGGAGAAGAGATTTCACGCGGAGACGGAGACTTGGCGGCGCTTAGGTTGCGGAAACCCTAAATTAGGGCGACGAATAGCGCCGAGGAGCACGAAAACCTAAAAATTAGACGGTTATAACGGTGACAAAAATGTTGGATCACAAATATCTACAACTTAGGGCACAAAAATTGCAAGAGATTCAAGAGAAATCTTAATAGAGGGGGAAGGAGGAAGAAATCTTACCCAAAGGAGACAAGATCGGGCTCAAGGAGCCGAATTCGAGTCCAAAATCTGAGCGGAGGGTTCGAGCAAAACCCTAGGCGAAATCGTAATCCAAGGAGGAGAGGGTGGCTGCCGACTGCTGGATAGCGGACAGAGGAAGAGCTCCTATCGGCCATGAGAAAGGGGGAGAAGGGATGCTGCCCACTGCTGGGGGTCGGCCTCAAGAAGGGAGGCTGCTGGCGGCTTTGGGAGGAGGAGAACCAGGGGGCGTCGGCGCCTAGGACAGGAGGAGGAGCCGGCCACTGCAGGAGGAGGCGCAAGAGGAAAGCTGCTAACAGGAAGGAGGCGCAAGAGGCGGCGACCACGGCTGGAGGAGACGCCGGCGAGCAGGAGGAGGCGGCGCCGACGAGCAGGGAGGCGGAATGAGCGACAGAAAACGGGAGCGGGAGGCGGAATGAGCGACAGAAAACGGGAGCGGGAGGCGCGCGGGAGATGGGGTTGCGGGAGCCCTAGCCGAGCGGGAGACGGGATCAAATGGGGGGGGGGGGCTTTCAGGTTATTAAATCAAGAGGGCTGGGGTGCGGCTAGAAATGTTTTAAATATATTTCATCTAATTTTTTTGGGTTGTTACAGTGCTCATACATGTGCCTTTACATGGACTTTACATGGACTTTTCTAACACTCCCCCGCAAGCTGGAGCGTACAAGTCGTAAGCACCCAGCTTGGACAGGCACTGATAAAATATGGTACTTGTAGGGCCTTGGTGAGAATATCAGCAACTTGGTCAGTACACGGAACATGCTTTAATTCTAGCTTCTTCATTTGAACTTTCTCCCGGATGAAGTGACAGTCTACTTCAATGTGTTTCGTTCTTTTGTGGAAAACTGGGTTCTTGGCTATGTGTATAGCGGCTTGATTGTCACATAGTATGATAGCTGGTGAGGGAATCAACTTCTGTATCACTCCAGGTTTCAGCAATGAAACCCTTTCCCTTATTCTTGTCATTTTTCTTGGAGGACTTCTTCTTCTTGTGCTCCTTTCTACCATTGCTCCTGTCATGTTGCTCTCCAGGGCACTCATGAGCTATATGTCCTGGTTTTCTGCTGGAAAAGCAGATCACTTCCTGCTTTGGAGTCTTATCAAATCTTGGTTTTGAGCTCCACTCTTTTCTTCTTGAATCTTCTGTCTTGACCCACTTTCTGAATCTTCTTGCTAAAAGGGTGAACATCTCATCTTTAGGAGTGGAAGACTCTCCTTCAACAGCCTTTAGGGCAGTGCTCCTTTAGATAGGAGTTGAGACTACCTCCTTGGCCTATGTCTCAGCCCTGCTTTTCAATAGTAGCCCATAGGATTTGAGCTTTCCTAGTAAAACATCAGTGGAGATCTCTTTGTGACATCTGAACTCTCTGATTGCCCAGATCCTTGAGTCTCATGTGCTTGGGAAGCACATGAGGAACTTGTCATTTATTTCAATCAGGGAGATCTCTTTATCCAGACCTTTCTGCTCATTTATTATAGTGCTGAATCTCTCGTGCATTTCAGCAACACTTTCCTCAGTTTTCTTTTGAAAGTTCTTATATTAGTATATGAAAACGGAGTTCCTGTCCTTCCTTTCATCAGAGTTTTCTTCTACCAATCTGGAAAGAGATTCCCAGATTTCTTTTGTTGATTGGCAGTCAGCTACTTTTTGGAAGATGTCATCAGACATTGTAGACACCAGAATATTCATTGCTTTGGCATCATATGCCTTCTGCTTCTTTTCAGCATCTGTCCATTCATCTCTTGGCTCAGTTTGCCGAGTTATAGATCCACTGACATCTTTTCTGACTAGTGCAGGGGGACCTGAAATAATGACATCAAAGATATATTCATCAATATAGTTCATATAGAATTTTATTCTGGCCTTACAAAGTGTAAACTTATTAAGATTACACACTGGTGGTCTTGTTGATGCATAACCCTTAAAACTTATTTTTCTGAAAATAGTTTTTAAATATTGAAATGAGTGAAGAGATCTTTTGATGAAGGTGTTAGACTTTTTATGATCAACCTCCCTCTAAAACCAATTGAAAGTACACAGTGTAACCTCTGAGTATTCTCTAGAGAGGGGAGGGGGGGGGGGGGGGGGTAGAGATTTAAAGACTTTTACCCTAATTATGCACACATAATAAAAAACTATTCCAATAACTATGCAATCAGCACAACCAACTCAGAATAAAATAAACCCAGAAAATAGTAAACAGTAAAGAGATAACATAGAAAATATCAACTCAAAAGACAGAATTTTTATAATGGTTTTCCAAAATATGGGTAGTCCACTCTTCTACCACCTTGGTGGGATTGCACAATATGTGCCTGAGTCTTTTGATAAGGAGACTCTCAGAACTAACACTGAGTCTTTTGATAAGGAGACTCTTAGAACCACACACTGAGTCTTTTGACAAGGAGACTCTTAGAACCACTGAGTCTTTTGATAAGGAGACTCTTAGAACCAATTGAATCCTTTAAAGATGGATTCTTAGGACTCTTTCTCAGTTACAGAATATAAACAGAGAGAAGTAAAGAAGAAGAAGAGAAGGATTCTGCTGTATAAATCCTTCTACAGCTATCACACAGGATGCTGTCTTTAGATGTTCTTCAGGATCTGTGTATAATGAATCCTTGCTTATGGTAGAGAAGAATGCAAGGGTTATGAGCTTTTGATCCTTATGATCTCTGTACTCTAGTTTGCTTGCTGCTGTAAGATGTGAAGAAGAAGCAACAACTTGTTTGTGTTTATGTACAAAGTTGTTCTTCTTTTCTTTTCAGAGAGGAAGCATGCGGAAGAAAAGGAGAAAGACTCAATAATTCAATAGTTGTGTTTTTTTCTTCCTTCATCTGTATACTTATTCTTTGTCGAATAGTGTTTGAATTTTTTTCCTCTTCTGTTCTGTCCTTAGAAGGAACATCCTTTGGACAATGATATTTCTTTCTATTTCTGTTTCCCGATCCGTTAATCTATTTTAAATAACATTCCATTCTTGGCAATAAACGAGTCATTAGAAGTCAGACTGTAGCCTTGGATACCTTCTGGAAAAGCATCTGAAAGGATAGTAGAAAACCTTCCACTTCTGTCTGTATTCGATGTACCGTCGATTTTATTTTCCCTCTATTAGTCGCACCTCTGAGTTCTTATAAAAGCAGCTTCGAAATCCTTCTTATCTCTGACTGAACTCAGATGTCGACGTTGCGTCGAATCCTTAATGACGTATCCGTCGAGTTGTAGACTTGGACTTTGAACCTGATCTTCTGCGTCGAATTCAAATCGAAGTTGCGTCGACTTCTGATATTGCTTTAACAAGCTCTGTCTTCTGTGTCAAGACCATTTCGACGTTGCGTCGACTTCACTTATACTTCGACTTCAGTCTGAGTTACTTCTACTTGTATTCAAAGTTGCTTCGACTTTTAGTTGAAGTTGCGCGACTTCTATTCGACGCAAGTTTAACTCAACTAACTTTTGTGCTTGTTTTGGTCAGGTCTTGACACTCTAGTGTGAGTGTGATATCCTAGGACATCTAATGACCAGATTACTCTCACTATACAACATAGGTAATACATCGTAGATCATGAAATCACTTTAAGATAATTTGTAAGATAAATCATAAGGGTGTTTTTCCCAACACAAATAGTAATGGTTATTGGATTTAATCATCGATCGTGGGAAGAGAAAATCTCATGAGTGACTTTGGGCTTGTATATTGGTTTGTATTGAAGATAGTGTTTTGCACTTCTTGTAATATCTTAGAAGGTTCTGAGGTAAAATCATCAGTAGATCAGCTGGTAGCATAATCGTCCTGATAAATAATGTTGGTGTTATTTTATACATAGACACATTCTTTTCATAGGAAATATTCAATCCCAGGTTCTACATCTTCATTTAAAAAAGATTTTTTGATGCTGTGCAACTTGCCTAACTTTGCTCTATTGCTAATGTGAAATTTCTTTTTTAGTTTTAAAGTAAATCATTCATAGTGCAGTAAATCATTATTTTATATGCAAGAGAAATAATGTTTGATCATGCCTTTTTACAAGATGTTCTGAAATTGTTTCCTATAACATCATTATTTTATGTGCTGTACATTGTCGATATCGTGGTGGTTGGTGGTGGCAGAGAGAGTATGAGAGAGCGAGTTGCTTCCTATGAATTAGGCAGTCTTGCAAGTACTAAGATGCCAGCAAGAGCTCTCTGAAATTGGTTGACTGCAGTGTCGACAGAGATTGGTTGGAAAACCTTCCATTGTTTAAGTAATCTGATAACGATGCCACCAAAATAATGTATAACATCAGTGGGCACCGCCTATGTGAGGTATTATAATATATGTCGTAGAGTTCATGCAGATTGTCTTTAGAGGAGTACTGAGAGTGAAGATAGGACCATACTTAGCCTTTTGTAACGACATAACAAATGTGTAGCATTGAGTATCCATAGAGTTAGATAGCCATACAATCACTCTGTTGTCGTCCATAAACCAGACCTCGTAAGTGTCATCCTTGGTATCTGGAGGGACTATTGTCAAGTGGTGGTGAAGGCCTTTACATTTGAGCATTTTCTCTACCACAATAGGCCAATGTTAGTAGCTGGCGGCGCCAACGAGAGAAATGTTGGTGAGACGCAAATCCGTCTTAAAGTCATCATGAGGAGTTGATTTTGACGTGTTGGCCATGGGGCGATGGTTTCACCTAAAAAAATATTTTGGCCAAGGTTGGTGGAGAGTGATTTACAAGAGGGTTGTTTTACTGAGAATTTTAATTTGCTAGAGCTTCGACCTACTGAGGAAAAAAAATTCCAACCACGAAAGCGGCTCGTTTAGGAGAGGCCCCCACGAGAGAGAGAGAGAGAGAGAGAGAGAGAGAGAGAGAGAGAGAGAGACTACTCGTTGTACGAGAAGTGATGCGACTAGATAGAGTCGTCTCGATGCCGATGAGTGCGTGGATGACTCGTTTGATTTTTGTAGCAGTTGCGAGAGGATGTTCCAGGTGAAGATGTCAACCATTGAGAGGATTCTCTCACATGTAGAGAGAGGTCGCTCACTAAAGTAGTTCATGTGCTGAGAGAGCTCTCGCTAAAGCAGTTCTTGTTGAAAGAACTTTCACTGAAAGTGACTGAGCTCTCGTTGAAGGAGCTGTCTGTTTTATGTTGGTAATGTTCTTGATTCAGTCTCTCACTGAGTTCAATCGAGGCGGGTTTGAAGCTTGCCGATAATTGGGCCGACAGGAGAAGTTTTTGCCAAGGCCGATTGTTCGTGATGTGTTGGTTCGGTGGGAGAAGTTTCGCGTCACGTGCTTGACTGACTAAATAATTTTCTTGTCGATTTCTGCCATCGAAAGTGATCATGTATGCGAGCGGAGTGCTAGAAGCAAGCTTGGGTTAATGCTCTGGCTCCTATACCATGTGAGAAGAGTAAATTTTTATCCCAACTTAAAATGATAATATATGTACATATATATTGTAGCCTTGGGGCATGGCTAAACATTCACATGAGATGTGCGGTTAAGCAATAGTATTGCCATACACAATATATATATATACATATACATTTGTGTGTGTTGAGAAAAGACATTCTCTATTCGATACTTCTTTTGTATGGGAGGTAATGTCACGCCAGTGTGATACTCATATTGGAAGGGACTAAACTCCTATGTGGCTTACGGTCCACACATCAAAGTGCTTCTTTTTTTATGAAAAAACAACCAGTTTCACTTCCTTTATCTGATTCAAAAACTACTCTGTTTTCATATTGTTTGCTCCCGAAATCTGTTAGAAAAGAAGAGTTTTAGGTTGAGCAGGGAAAAGACAGAGTATATGGTGCTTAAATTTAACAGTGCAAGAAGGACGGATGACTTCGTTATTAAGTTGGGCGATCAAGATATTTCCCATAGTGAGTGCTTTAAATCTCTCTGATCGATAGTTCAAAAAGATGGAGGTGTTGATAAAGATGTGATACATAGAATTCAAGCTGGTTGGTTGAAGTGGAGAGGTGCGTCAGGGATCTTATGTGATCGTAAAGTGCCATTAAAACTTAAAGGCAAGTTTTACCGTACTGCAATTAGACCAGCAATGCTCTATGGTTTTGAGTGTTCGACAGTGAATTGTGTACATGAGCAAAAAATGGGAGTTGCGGAGATGAGAATGCTTAGGTCGATGTGTGGACACACGAGACTGGATAAAATTAAGAATGAATGTATCAGAGATAAGGCATGAGTGGCACCATTGCAGAGAAGATGCGAGAAGCGCGACTAAGAGGGTTTGGACACGTACAAATGAGACTATTAAAGGCACCTATTAGGCGTTGTGAGAGTTTAGTCACTTGACATGTTAAACGGGGGAGGAGTAGATCAATAAAGATTTGGAATGAGACTTTAAGGAAAGACATGATGTACTTAGGCATTAATGAGATTATGACTAAAGATAGGGCACAATGGTGACAATCGATCCATATAGCCAACCCCACTATTGTGGGATAAAGGCTTGAGTGTTGTTGCTGTAACCCCATTGCTTCTCGAGACACCGACTAATGTGTGGCTCCACCATTTGTCATTTCATGTTGGAAGGTAAGGGAAAGACAAACTGACTGACCTACCTTGAAGAAGGTTGAATTCAACCACGCCACAGGTACTACTCCATGAATAGCTCGCTTGCAGTGCCTCTCTTTACGCAACGACCTAGGATATAAAGCTCTACCTTCCGTCCTGCCCTTTCAACTGGACCGATGAAGCGATGACTTCTTTGCCTACCGAAGACCTAGCGCTTTAGGTGTACTTAAGCAAGGAATCTGTTATGGGCCTATTTTGGGGTTTCATCAGAGGTGGCGGTGGAGGCAGATATACAAAGGGAGACGAGCTCTACCCGCGTAGAATGCGAGGACAGAGGAAGAAGGAGAGTCTTGCTCAACCCTAACCCTAGAAATTGAGGAATGAGAGAGAACTAGGGAGACGGGAACTTAGAGAGAGAATGATAATTGGATTCATTCATTCATAATGATTCATGGACCCCCGCGGTCCTCTCAGTAGAAATTACAAGACTTCCGACAATTACCAAAATACTCTACATGAAATAAAAGACTCGAAACATCATAATAACCCTAAATAATGATTAAAAATGACAACACTAACATGACAAATTAATAATACATATATAAAATTAACTAATAACGAGGACTATTGTGGGCCCATATCATCCCACCTGCCCTTCAAATCAAGCTTGACCTCAAGATCAAACGAGGCTTTAATGATTTTACGATCTGGCTCCTTAATTTTGCGTCAGAACAACTTCCGATAATGCGTTGTTGTGGCGGCGACCGCATCGAGTGGCGGGTCTTCATCGTGCGCAAAGGTGTTAAGACGGATTGCATGGAACTAGTGTGGTGGGGATACTTGAGGAAGGAAGACCTCCAAGTAGAATATCCGGAGTTGGGGCGCGTGTGCCTGAGGACTGCAGACAACCGAAGGAGACTGAGGACTGCAGACAATCAAAGGAGACTGAGGATTGGGCTTAATGTGATTGACGACGATGAGAAACGCTGACTCCGACGTGGGAGCGATCTTCAAAAGGAATGGATTGAGAGGGACCGCCGGAACAGATGACTGGAGCGGAGGCTGCAAAGTGGAGACAATATAGACAGATGGTGGCTCAAAATGTGGTGGCACCACTGCGAGGCTTGGCGGCGATGATGATTGTTTTGTGAAATGCAAGGAGGGAAGACCTCGAGTTGATGGTGGTGCGACAAGAACGACAGAGAGCTGCGGAGCATCCTCATGCGTGGGTGGAATCAGGCCTCCGATGTGTCGGTCAATGTTGTTGGAAAAACGTGAAAGCGCAGCGTCAAAGGATGCCGATATCTCCAATAACATTGAACGGAGTGTGGCCCCTTCCACGACATTTATCTTTATGCCGAATAATTACTTGAAGTAATAAGTAATCAAGTGATTTAAAAAAGATGGAACTACTGCTGTGGGAAGGACAAAACATTCATGCGGCTGGAGGGAAGGGATGCGTCAAGCTTGGGATGAGTTGAGCTCGAGACGGGAGGTGTGCGTCTCTATGGGTTGAGCTCGTCTAGGAGATGCGTACAGGAAGGAGGGCTCGTCGTCGTGTTGCAACGAAACTGTGAGCTAAAGCGTGGGTTCGTTGCTAGCAGCCGGGAGGAAGGAGATATCGTCGAGTAGCGCTCGGCTGGGAGACACGTAAAGGAAGGAGGGTCTTCGTCGTGCTAGAGCGGAACTGTGAGCTGGAGCGCGGGTCTGTCGCTAGCAACCGAGAGGAAGGAGCTCCCGTCGAGGAGCGCACGACTAAGAAATGTGTACAGAAAGTAGGGCTCGTCGTCGTGCTGGAGCGGAACTGTGAACTGGAGCGCGGGTCTGTCGCTAGCATCCGGGAGAATGGAGATCCCGTTGAGGAGTGTTGTTAAGCTGTCATCGAGACCACATTTCGGAAGCTCGAAGTGCGCCGTCCAATCGGAAGAAGCGCGTAGGCGCTGCTGGAATGGCTGGAGCGTCAAGGAGTTCACGCACGGAAGCGGCAAAGCGACACCGGATCCGTTGATTGCAGTAGGGGAAAGAAGAATCAGAAGTAGAGAGTTGTTTCGTTTGCCGAAGAGGATCGAAAGAATCTGATACCAAGATGTTATAGGCCTATTTCGGGGTTTTGTCGGGGGTGGCGGTGGAGGCAGAGATACAAAGGGAGACAAGCGACACAATAAATGAAATAAAAGACACGAACATCATAATAACCCTAAAAAGCGACACAAAAAATGACGACACTGATGTGATAAATTAATTATACATATATAAAATTTACTGATAACGAGGATTATTGTTGGCCCATATCAGAATCCTATTTTCTTTAATTCATAAATATAAGTGAAATGAAGTAAGGTGTTCTAGTATCTTCCTATTAGAAAGTTTCTTCAACTAAAAAAGACTATTCCCCTTCACTTCACCCAGAAAGCCTACCCTGTACAACCCCGATGTTCGCCTGGAAGGGTCCCTGGTTCGCATACCCAAGGGAGCGAGCCAGAGATGGGCGAGCCAGGCAGGGCGAGCCCAAGAAGAGCGAGAGGCCCTAGAGGCAGGCGAGCCAGCCAGTCGAAGGAGTTCGCTAGGAAGGCCCGGGACCTTGGGGTGCAAATAGCCGCTTCTGGGGTACAGTTAGCCATTTTGGCGAGCCCGACTCGCTAAAGAGCGGTTCGGCAGGCGAGCCCTAGAGGCAGGCGAGCCAGCTGGTCGAAGTAGTTCGCTAGGAAGGCCCGGGACCTTGGGGTGCAAATAGCCGCTTCTGGGGTACAGTTAGCCATTTTGGCGAGCCCGACTTGCTAAAGAGCGGTTCGGCAGGCGAGCCCTAGAGGCAGGCGAGCCAGTCAGTTGAAGGAGTTTTGCTAGGCAGGCGAGCCAGCCAGACATTTTGGCGAGCCCCGTGTTCGTTAGAACAGGTCAAAGGTCTCTGGTTCGCCGGTACCTGGGGTGGTCTTTTACCAGAAAACTCCTGGTGGTCTGCGGCTAGCCCCTCCAAACATCGGAGTTTGGCTGTTAGCAGACCAATTTGGGGTGCGGATAGTAAGAATGGACAGCAGGAGTTGGCTATTGACAGACCACAAAACCAAAATCTATAAATAGACCTTAAGGGGCACCTTGGAAGAGGACCGGTTTCAGAATCTTTGAGCCTTCTTCTCTCCATAGGTCGCTTTGGTTTGGGCTCTCTAGCTCTCCAAGGTGCCCAAGTCTTAGCTTTGGCTTGGGAGGGGAAGCGCTCAACGATCTTCCGGGTTAGTGGAGGGACCTCCTTGCTGAGATCAGGGTCTTTGTTCTTTGTCCGAGTTATCTGCCTACCTCTTCCGAGGGACCGGTAAGGGCTAGTCGCCCCTCAATTCGTTAGCAGGAGGGTCGAGGGAGGAGAGCACCCAGGCGGACCTCTTAGCCAAGTTCGGTCCCCGAGCGGGTGGGACGACTTCGGAACTCTTCCGGCCCTCCATCGAGGAAGGAGAATTGATGGAGGTGGATCAACGAGCCTCGTGGATGGATCCGTTCATCACCTTCCTATCCTCCGGGCAGTTCCCTGGAGAGGACGTGGACAAGAGGCGCTTTAGGTATAAGTCCGCTTATTACTCTTTGCATGCAGGAGGGCTATATAGGAAAACTCTCTCGGGACTCCTGGCCTGTTGTGTTTCCGAGGAAGAGGTTCCGAGAGTCCTGGAAGAAATCCACTCCGGGGAGTGCGGCAGCCACTCCGGGAGTCGGACCCTGGAAGGGAGGGTGTTGAGGCAAAGCTACTTCTGGCCCACTCTCGGCAAGGATGCGGCAGAGTTCGCGAGAAAGGGTCCGAAGTGCCAGCTCTATGCTCCGCTCCAACTCCTCCCAGCTCAAAGGCTCCGAACCATCACGGCTCCCTGACCCTTCGCCATATGGGGGCTGGATCTGGTCGGTCCCTTTCCCCAAGCCAGCGGCCAGAGGAAGTTCCTGCTGGTCATGATCGACTACTTCTCCAAGTGGGTAGAAGTGAAAGCACTCGCTAAGGTAACCTCTCAGGTTGTAAGGAATTTTGTATGGGGAGAGATAATTTGCAGGCACGGGTTACCTCTAGCTATAGTGACGGACAATGGGCCGCAGTTTGCTAGTGAAGAGTTTGTTGGCTTCTGCACTCAGCTCGGCATCGACCTCAGGTTCGCGTCGGTCCACCACCCGAGGAGCAATGGGCAGGTGGAGGCCGCGAACAAAATAATCGTTAACCTATTAAAAAAGAAAGTTGAAAACCTCCGGGGAAACTGGGTAGAACAGCTACCCTTCCGTCCTCTGGGCCATGAGGACCACCCCGAATACCGCCACCGGGGAGACCCCGTTCAAGCTCTCTCACGGATCCGAGGCCGTTCTCCCCATAGAGTTCGAGGTAAAGACCCCCCGGGTGATCGCTGCGAGCGAGGGGGATGAAGAGTGGCTAGAAGATAGTATTTACTTCCAAGCTATCTTTGGACCTGGTGGAAGAACTCCGGGACTTGGCCACCATTAGGCAGGAAGAGGTCAAGCGGCGGATGGCTCGTATTTTGACAAACATATCTGGATAAAGCACTTTCAGAAAGGGGACCTGGTCTTAAAGAAGGTCGATGCGGCCGGCAGAGGGGCCGCGGTGGGTAAGCTTAACCCCAACTGGGAGGGTCCATATATTGTAAGCGGGGTACTCAAGTCGGGGGGATATCACCTCCAGGATGTGGAGGGGGTGCCCCTCGACCGAGCCAGGAGTGAGGATGATTTGAAACGATTTTACCCTTAAAAGTTTTGCTATATTGTTTACTGAATGTCTTACTCCTTTTTTATAATGCTTATAACTACTGCCGTGCCGACATGACAAAGTCTGGATATGTTGGTGCTGGAATGCCCCAGATCGATTCCGATCCCGGGCTCTCATCTAGACGGGGGGTTCAGGTTGATCTCTGGAGAGGCTGGCAAGGTTGGATATGTTGGTGCTGGAATGCCCCAGATCGATTCCGCTCCCGGGCTCTCATCTAGACGGGGGGTTCAGGTTGATCTCTGGAGAGGCTGGCAAGGTTGGATATGTTGGTGCTGGAATGCCCCAGATCGATTCCGCTCCCGGGCTCTCACCTAGACGGGGGGTTCAGGTTGATCTCTGGAGAGGCTGGCAAGGTTGGATATGTTGGTGCTGGAATGCCCCAGATCGATTCCGCTCCCGGGCTCTCATCTAGACGGGGGGTTCATGTTGATCTCTGGAGAGGCTGGCAAGGTTGGATATGTTGGTGCTGGAATGCCCCAGATCGATTCCGCTCCCGGGCTCTCATCTAGACGGGGGGTTCAGGTTGATCTCTGGAGAGGCTGGCAAGGTTGGATATGTTGGTGCTGGAATGCCCCAGATCGATTCCGCTCCCGGGCTCTCACCTAGACGGGGGGTTCAGGTTGATCTCTGGAGAGGCTGGCAGGGTTGGATATGTTGGTGCTGGAATGCCCCAGATCGATTCCGCTCCCGAGCTCTCACCCAGACGGAGGGTTCAGGTTGATCTCTGGAGAGGCTGGCAGGGTTGGATATGTTGGTGCTGGAATGCCCCAGATCGATTCCGCTCCCGGGCTCTCACCTAGACGGGGGGTTCAGGTTGATCTCTGGAGAGGCTGGCAATAGGGATCAGGACCTAAGATAGCAGGTTGAGGTGTTAGAGTCAGAAGGGTTTGGTTTGCAAAATTGAAAGGGTTGAGGCTGGTAGGGCCTGAGGTAGCGGGTTGAGATACCAAAGTCGGGGAGTTTTGATTCGCAGGATACCGAGGCTCAAGCTCGCCAAGGTCGGGTTCGCCGGGCAGTATCCGCGGGCGGGAACAGCCCGGGTTCGCGAGATCCACAAGAGGAGAACCCTGGCGAGGCGAGCCCAGACACACGCATTCGCGAGCCCCCCGGAAGCACTGCCGCATAACCAGTCAGGAGAGTTCAGAAGAAAGAGATCAAATGCGAGAGAAAAAAAAAGAAACACGAGCACGCGCATAAATACTAACGAAAAAATCATAACTATCATTCCCCAAGATTTTTCTATGTTCGGCGGCGATCTCGCCAGCCCAAAAAGAATAATATACATTCGAAAGAAAGAGGGAGAAGAGAGTCTAAGGGCTTTCATTCTGGGGGGCCCTCGCCATTCTTGCGAGTCCCCAGCCATGGCGCCAAGTCGAAGAGGTCCGGGCAGACGTCTTCGGCTGTAAACTCCATCGCGTCTTCCGCTAGCAGACTCGCGTTCTTAAGGGTCGTGAAGACGAGGTTGGCGACCTCCTGTGCACCTCGCCGCCCCTGTTCCTCACTTTCGGCGACCCTCTGTTGAGACCTGGCTCGCCCAGGAGAAGGAGGCAGCACGCTGCGAACCAGCTCGTCCACCCGAGCCTTCAACATGGTATTCTCCAACTCCAGCTCGCCGTTGCGAGCGAGAAGCTTGGTTGCTACATCGGCATCCTGAGTTAGCATCAAACGAGTTAAGACAAAGATCGGAGGTCGCGAACAGCGAAGAAAAGAGGCCCAAGGGCCGCTTACCATCTTGCCCTGCATCCCGGCGAGGAGGCTTTCCGACGTCTCCTCTCTCTCCTTAAGGCCCTTGATCTCCTCGCGAGCCCTCTTAAGCTCCTCCCTGTACGCGCGGATATCCCTATCCGCCTGCAGATAACGGCGCCCCGCCATATGTGCGAGCTCCGTCGAGCGGAACTGGGCTCGCATTTCTTCATAGGCCAGTTGCCTTGGCCCCATCTCTTTATAGGCGGCGGCGTCCTCGCGGCCGTATAAGCCGAAGGAGATGGAGAACGCCTCCTCCCCGGCCTTACCGAGCTCCACCCAGGAGGGGTAAAGGGTGGAGCAAGAAATCCGGTTGGCGTCAGGATCCCAAGCGAGCAGGGGCTCGCCAAGGATATCAGAAACCTTCTCACCCAGACCAAAGTTCTTGTGGCCCTTGGGTTGGGGGGTTGTGGAAGAGCTCCCAGCGCCCTGGCTCGCCAACGGGTCCGGCTGTTTCGCAGGAGAAGGGGGCGAGCCGTCGGTCTCGCTCAGATTGACAACCGCTCTCTTGTCTTTGACGGCGAGGGTTTTCCCCTTCGACTTCTTGGAGGAGGGTTGCGAACCAGGCTGGCTCGCAGACGGAGGCCGCTTCTTGCCGGACCCGGTGGTGGGAAGATCGCGGCAAGCCTCTGCCTCCGCGGTCGCGAGAGTGTTCGCCGTAAGAGTGGTGCCTTGCGCGTGCGGAGGATTAACGGGGATCTCGCGCTCGCTTGAAGAGTAAAAGCGTTACACACCGAAGAAAAAGGAAAGGAGAGTGGGGCGAGAGCGAGCCATACCTTCCCCTTGAGGAACTACGAGTAGCGAGTCGACGTTGCGCCGCAGATGGGGGACTTCGAAGTTTTTTCCGGAGAGGTATTGGAGGAGTTTGGCATCGGCACCGCCCAGTGAGCTCGGAGGGCGGTAGGTGGCGTCATCCCGTTGAAGAGGGGTGAAGTGGAGGTTACCGAAGGGACCCTTCACCAGGATGAACTTCTGAGTCCAGTAGTGACTGTTGTTCACCGTCTCGCAGACGGTGACGTGCTGACTCGCGAAGTAGGTGGTCCCGTCCCGGAAGGCGCGAAAGGAAAACACTTTGCGGAAGACGAGGAGGCTGAACTCGATCCTCTCCTCCCGCATGTAACTGGCGAACGCGACAATGTCCGCGATCGCATTCGGGGTCAGCTGGCTCGGCAGCACCCCATAATACCGCAGCACCTGCAAAGAACGGTAAAAAAGTCGCGATGGCGAACAGGGAACGGCGAGAAGGCTAAGCGAAGTACCTGACGGATTTCAGGCCATAAAGGGAGTCGCAACCCATTCTCGAAGTGAGCAATGGGGATCGCGAGTTCGTCAGCCTCGGTCTCGTTCAATGTAGATCTCTCGCTTGGACAGCGAGCCGAATAACCCTCCGGGAGATAACGATCCACGGCATGTTTATACTCCTCTGTCGTGATGTTCGCGCAGTAGAATTCATGGGCTTGAAACGCTGAGGCGCATCTTGACCGCCCTTCACTCTCGCCATCCGCTCCCACTGACTGATTTGTTCGCATCGAGTCAGGAAGGGGCAGCCTGCAAGCGGCGAACGCGAGCACGAGCTTGCGAGAACAGAAACGAGCGTAGACGCGAGAGGATTAGAGAAATAAATGCGACAGATGGAAAAATGAATCCGAACTATTTATAGGAAACTAAGATGGGCACGGGAATCAAAGCGTCGGGGGTGCGGATAGCGAAAATAAAGTAGATTTCTACTCGATTAAACTACAGTCTTGCGAGCCCGGGCTCGCCACCGCGCGGTAATTAAGCCCCGCCTGAGGCTGGCCCGTGAGGGAAGGGAAGTTTGGGCACAACGTCGCCCAGAAGTTCGCGGGCGCTCCGCGAGGGCAATCGTATCAAACACGGCGAGCGAACGGAATAAGCCACAGGCGCACCACAAAAATAAAGGGCAAAACAAAAAATGATAAAAGGCGAGTCACGATGAACTCGCAAGTATTACCACACCACAGATATTGTTCAAACAGAAGCGTCATGAAAGAAATAAAAGCAAGGGGATAGTAAAAATAAACCCGCGGCAGGCTCAGGGGTAAGGAAGCCATTTCCAGCGACCCCGGCCTCGCTTCCCCGCGCGCGGCGGCACTCTCGGATAGTGGTATTCGCGAAGTGCTTTGAACTCGCGCAGGATTAAGTGTGCTTGATCCTCGCCCCGCGAGATGTGCACGCCGGGCGAGGTAACGTCTGCGCGAGTCACCGGCCCCGCTTCGGCGAGCAAGCGCGCATTCGCGTCCTCCATCACGGCAAATCTCTCGTTGAAGGAAGCTCGGTCCGCGTCATATCGCTCCTCCAGCTCGCGCAGCATCATACCATGCTTCTGAAGCACCTCTGACACCCGTCTCTTCATTCGCTCGGGGTCTCCTGGGTCGCCCAAGAAGTCTTCCATCTGGCTCGGCGAGGGCGGCGGTGACATCTCCACCCTCCCATGCTCTGACTCAGGCATGGCTTCCGAAATGTCTGCGAAGGAAGAACTAGTAGGATCAGGGGGCGAGCGGGAAAGCGAGCCCGGACAAATGTACTAACCTTGGGAGAAGGGGGACTCACGACGTTGCTTGCGAGAGGACTCCGATCGACCCTGGAAGTTTTCGCGGAACCCTGGGACGTGGGGTTTCCCCAGACCTGGGCGCCGTCGAGAAGCGAGCCGCCTGGACTTTGCCTGCCCACCATAACGAAGCCCGGGATCTCCACGTTAACCTTAGGCGGAATCGGCGAGTGCGCCGGTGTGGAGCCTTTCTTCTCGGGGCTCGGCGGTGGGGTATCTGCACGGGTCATAAGCGCATAGATATCGCACAAAGACTAAAGCGGGGATAAAGGAAGGTACTTATGACGTACGGGGTTGCGAGAGAGGCGCCTGTAGGGTTGAGGTCCCGGCCCCAGCATCTAGCGATCCCAACTTCGCTGGGGACGGAGCGTGAGAAGAGGTCAGCGTGAGGCCCGCCAGGCGTTCCTCAAGTGGAGGATTCTGCGAGAGGGGAAGGAGTGAATAGGGAGTCGGAATAAAAAGTCTAGACGAGGAATACCTGTTGCGCGAGCCCGGTATTCAGCAGCGGAGGCGAGGCAGGAGGTGACGGCACGTCCTCCCCCTGCGACCTCCAAACCGTCTTGGCCTTCTTAGTCTGGGGGGAAGGGATGTGGCGGGGTTGAACATCCAGGCGTTGCGTCCGGCGGCCTGGGCCTTCGCCATCTCCCTGGAAGCCTTCAACCGATCCAACGCGCTCGGCTTAGAAGACATTCGGGAGAGGTTGTTTCCTGCGAGGAAGAAGGGGAAGGAAAAACTCGATCACTAGCTGCAGCGGACGGTATTTATAGTTTTGGACGTGGGACCCACCGAAAGATTCCCGCCACGTCAGCCAAATCGGCGAACACCAGGGGTTGGATGTTTTTTCGCGAGCTCAAGACAACCTCGCGAAGAGCGGGGATTGTGTACAACCCCGATGTTCGCCTGGAAGGGTCCCTGGTTCGCATACCCAAGGGAGCGAGCCAGAGATGGGCGAGCCAGGCAGGGCGAGCCCAAGAAGAGCGAGAGGCCCTAGAGGCAGGCGAGCCAGCCGATCGAAGGAGTTCGCTAGGAAGGCCCGGGACCTTGGGGTGCAAATAGCCGCTTCTGGGGTACAGTTAGCCATTTTGGCGAGCCCGACTCGCTAAAGAGCGGTTCGGCAGACGAGCCCTAGAGGCAGGCGAGCCAGCCGGTCGAAGGAGTTCGCTAGGAAGGCCCGGGACCTTGGGGTGCAAATAGCCGCTTCTGGGGTACAGTTAGCCATTTTGGCGAGCCCGACTCGCTAAAGAGCGGTTCGGCAGGCGAGCCCTAGAGGCAGGCGAGCCAGTCAGTTGAAGGAGTTTTGCTAGGCAGGCGAGCCAGCCAGACATTTTGGCGAGCCCCGTGTTCGCTAGAACAGGTCAAGGGTCTCTGGTTCGCCGGTACCTGGGGTGGTCTTTTACCAGAAAACTCCTGGTGGTCTGCGACTAGCCCCTCCAAACAGTGGAGTTTGGCTGTTAGCAGACCAATTTGGGGTGCGGATAGTAAGAATGGACAGCGGGAGTTGGCTATTGACAGACTACAAAACCAAAATCTATAAATAGACCTTAAGGGGCACCTTGGAAGAGGACCGGTTTCAGAATCTTTGAGCCTTCTTCTCTCCATAGGTCGTTGTGGTTTGGGCTTTCTAGCTCTCCAAGGTGCCCAAGTCTTAGCTTTGGCTTGGGTGGGGAAGCGCTCAACGATCTTCCGGGTTAGTGGAGGGACCTCCTTGCTGAGATCAAGGTCTTTGTTCTTTGTCCGAGTTATCTGCCTACCTCTTCCGATGGACCGGTAAGGGCTAGTCGCCCCTCAATTCGTTGAGGGCCCCGAGCTCCACAAGAGACCGAGAAATCGGTTTCAACATACTCGATTCTACAAAGTACAAAAGTTAGATAATTCAAGTTTTAGGGTACCACTATATTGTTTTCTTTACAATTACAAGAATTAGCTTTTCTGGATTGTAGGAGTGTATTCTCGCGTTATATAACTTTTGTGATTAGATTTACAGTGTTTCTTTCATTCTTGAAGGAACATAAGCCGCAATCATTTTGTCATGTAATTATGTGTTTGAATGTATTTCATTGTGGTCATATAATATTTCCCCAGTTACCTTTAGAGGATCATACATAGTTGGAGAAAGTTTGTTAGATAGAAGGAAATGTGAATTAGATATCCACCAAGAGACCTCTCTTGATAGCCTTAGGGCGCGCTGCCCTAATTCTTTTCATACAAACCATATACGCCATCCTGCTAAAAGAGAATATTACAAATACATCAATAGGAAAGTAGCATGTAGTTAACTAGTCGACAACGCTTGGGCGCAAATGAATGGTCGGCCCGCTACAATGTTTCTCTAGTTCGACAACACTTTGTTATGGCGACATTAAAAGGAAGAAAATAAATTGCAAATACAACAACACTCAAGCCTTTATCTCACCATAGTGGGGTCGGCTATATGGATCCTTTGTCTCCATTGCACCCTATCTTTAATCATAGCCTCATTAATACCTAAGTACATCATATCTTTCCTTATAGTTTCATTCCAAGTCTTTTTTGGTCTACCCCTCCCCCGTTTAACATGTCTAGTGACTAAACTCTCACAACGCCTAACATGTGCCTCTAATAGTCTCCTATGTACATGTCTGAACCATCTTAAACAAGCTTCTCGCATCTTCTCTACAATTGGCGCCACTCCTGTCTTATCCCTGATACATTCATTCCTAATTTTATCCAGTCTTGTGTGACCACACATCCACCTAAGAATTGTAATCTCCGCAACTCGCATTTTTTGCTCATGTACACCATTCACTGCCCAACACTAAGAACCGTAGAGCATTGCTAGCCTAATTGCAGTACGGTAAAACTTGCCTTTAAGTTTTAATGGTTTTTTACGATCACATAAGATCCCAGACGCGCCTCTATATCACATCTTTATCTACACCTCCATCTTTTTGAATTATCGATCCCAGATATTTAAAGCACTCACTGCGGGAAATATCTTGGTCACCTAATTTAATGACGGAGTCATCCGACCTTCTTGCTCTACTAAATTTAAGCTATATATACTCTGTCTTTGTCCTGCTCAACCTAAAACCCTTCTTTTCTAAAGTGTCTCACAATGATTCAAGTTTCTCGTTTACACCCTCGCGCGTCTCATCGACCAAAATAATATCATCTGCAAATAATAAACACCAAGGTAGTGCTTTGGATATGCCCGGTGAGCTCATCTAAAATAAGGGTAAAGAGATTAGAGCTTAAAGCTGACCCTTGATGTAAGCCAACGACGATAGGGAATTCCTGTGTTAATCCTCCAGATGTCCTCACCCTGGTCACTGAATTTGTATACATATCTTTGATTACGTCATTGTATGATACATTTACACCTTTCTTTTCTAAGACTCTCCACAAGATCTCTCTTGGAACCCTATCATAAGCGTTCTCCAGATCAATAAACAACATATGAAATTTTGTGTGTGTTTCCCAATAAATGTCAATGAGTCTCCTCAAGAGATGTATACCTTCCATGGTTGACTTCCCTGACATGAATCCAAATTGATTCTCTGAGATGCTATTCTCTCGTCAATCTCTTCTCTCTAATACGCGTTCCCATAGTTTCATAGTATGACTCATTAATTTAATTCCCTGTAATTGACACAATTTTGTATATCTACTTTATTCTTATTCAATTTTATATATCTCCTTTATTCTTTAACCATCTTTCCATTTTTCATCTTCTTCAGAGCATCATCTATCTCTGATGCTTGAATTTTACGATAAAAAGTTATGTTTTTATACTCCTCTGATTTACTTAACTCTTCCAAGTTCAGTTCATTGTCTTTTCCTTCATTGTATAGTTGATAAAAGTATATTTTTCATCTCTCCTTATTAGCCATATCATCCGTTAAAACTGTATCTGATTCATCTTTTATGCATTTAACTTGACTTAAATTCTCTTGTCTTCGTCTCTTTAGCTCGAGCAATTTTATATATATCACGCTCTCCATTTTTGGTATCTAGTTATTTGTAAAATTCTTCATAAGCTTGACTTCTTGCTTTACTTACTGCATTTTTAGCTTCTTTTTTGGCGACTTTATGCTTTGTCAAGTTTTCATCATTCTTACAAGCATATAATGTTTTGTAGCTGACCCTCTTTGCCCTCACTTTGTCTTGCACTTTCTTTTTCCACCACCAAGATTCTTTTTGGGGGGGGGGGGGGGGGATGACCTTTTGACTCTCCAAGTATGTTCTTTCCACTTAATCTTAAATGAGAAGACATAACTTCTCATGTGACACTAAAAAATAAATTGCAAATAATTAAAATAAATATACAAACATTGAATCCCTGAGTTTCACTAAGTCTAAAGCATTAAAATAAAATTAACGCTAATGCGGGTCGCTGTGCTAGCCCCTTCTCTGATTTCCGCGTCTCCTTTTCTTTCGTTCCCGTCAGCCGGTCCTGCCGTCGAGCCGTACCGCTTCTGCTCCCGTCGATGAGATCGACGTCTGATCTCGTCAACGGGAGCGGATCCTGATTCATTATCGTCGGGCTTCGCTACTTCTAATCCCGCTGTTCTCGTTCTTCGACCTCGTCGCTTGGTGGAATGTCTTCGGCAGACAGTGTTGTCGATCCCGTTTGCTGATGTTACCTCTGGCGGTTTCTCCCGCCATGCCTCTGGCCAATGACGGTTGGTCTGGGGCCCCTCGTCTTCAATCCGATGGATGTTGCCTGCCGCTTGCTTGCGTTTCCCAGCTCCCGTCGACATCATCGACATCGACGATATCCTGGTTTCTGTTCCTGGCTTCCGACATCGATGGACTGCTGCTCTGGATCCCGTCAACAGGTACATCTATCGATCCCGTGGGGAATTGCCTCCATGGATCCCGCCTCCACTGCTGCTGTTCTTCGACGGTCTCTTTCCGGTGCTCCCTTTCTGCTCCCTTTCTAGTCGAGCTCCTCTGCCGCTGCTGTTCTCCTGCAGTAAGCCTTCTTCTGGCTTAGTCCCTATGCTTGCCGGGGATATGGATTCACTGTTTGCTTCTCTTGTTGATGATGATGCTAATGTCGTATTTAGTTGTTTTCTTTAAGTTTTTGTGTTGTGTTGTTGTCTTAGTTATTGTGTTGTTAGTATCACCATGCGATCTATGCCTTTATGCACACGTTTTTCACGTGAGGGGGAGTGTTTCAGATGAGGGCGACCCGAATGATCTTTTCTGTTGTTCGCCCTAGTCCCGCACGGCCTCCACGCTTATGTCGTGTGCTGTTTGTGTCTCCCCATGTCTTTTCCATGATAATTGGTGGGTGGTATGGTCTCTGGAGGTTTTCTATCTCTTTTTCTCTCTTATCCCCGCGTCCCTGTGGATCTGTGTGTGTGGTGTTATCCCCGCAGGTCTCATGGATCTGTGTGTGTGGTGTCATCCCCGCGGTCTCGTAGATTCGTGTGTGTGGTTTCCTCTCTCTCAAGCGGGTTGTACTGCAGTGGGAGTATCACGGTCACCCGTCTGTTGTTTTCCTTTCAGCGAGTCCATGCCGTGTGTGGGACCTGCGTCGTGTGTGGGTCTATGTCGTGTGTGGCTATGTCCCCGACTTGATTTCCCGGTTTGGAATTTCCCCCGGTGGCTCGTCTGTTGTTTTGTCCCACTTTGCCTACCACCATTTGCCATTTCTTTTATGATGTTTCCAAGCTGGAGGTTTTTCCTCCAGCTTGAGGGGGAGTGTTGAAGTAAGTCTTTATTAGTGTTTATGTGCTTAGTCCCACACGGCCACACCGGCTATCGGTGTTATGTGTCTCCTTGTAACTCCTATATATTTCCCCTTTGTGGAAGAATAATATGCTTTTGATATTTTTCTCTTTCTTTCAACTATTACTAGTCATGGATCCAGGTTTGTAGAAGTGGGGTTGCATGAAAATTTTAAAACTAAACTTATCCAAACTACATAGAGTTAAAATAAAACATAGATATGATAAACAAGTCTTAGGGCTTATTTTTATTCAAACTGAAAAGTATAAGAAATTCAGCCAAAATAATATTATGGCCTAGAAAAGGCTTCAAATGCTAGCCTGAATAATCTGATTAAATTTTTCATGGCGTAGTTTGATTCTTTGGGTTCCACCTGAAACTATACTTCCTTTGTTAACTGGACGATCCTTTGCATCACATTGCCTTAATCTGTCCCCCCTTTCTGCTTACGTTGTTGGTTATTCACTAGCTCTGTAGTGGTATTTAAAGGTGTTTGTGCTGCCTACAATGTTCTGGTTAGTAAATTTGATAAAATTCATGAGAAGCTTACTAGCTACTGCAGAAAGAAGCATACCTATCACCTGAACAAGGGCCACTCATACTTGACGATGTACAATTTAAGACGGAAACTTTATCAAACCAAATTAAAGTTCCTATTGGTGGGGCTGATGTCTGGGAGATTGATGCTAATCTTCTGGAATTTCAAAGAAGATTTGCCTCTGGTTCTTGTGGAGATCTGTAAGTTCTACTAGGTGATCAGACACTTTTTTCTTTCTAAATACTTTTAATAGTTTATATTAAATTTATTGGGGATTTTCAATGCCATCTGTTTCTTCTTCAGATACCGAGGTACTTATTGTAGCCAGGATGTTGCTATTAAAGTCTTTAAGTCTGAGAATGTCATTGCAGAAATGCAGAGTGATTTTGCACAGGAAGTCTATATTATGAGGTTTGTCAAAATAGCTTTCTTCCTGTAAACAGCATAGTTTGGCATCTGATATTTTAATTATAGTACTTATGGAAGAGATAACTGTTACTGGCTGACCCGTAGAAAGTCGGAGAGTCGTTGGAGGAGCTGCCGGAGGTGGGAATGATGGAAGAGGAGGATATTATGAAGCCGGAACCATGAGTAGCTAAGCGGGATGTGCTCAGAAAGAGAGTTGCCACAATCTCTTTACAAGGGGCAAGAGGAGAGATTCAAATTCATGCATACCTTTCATTCCGGCATCATATGCCTTTAGGTAGGCTTTACATGTGAAGACTCTTAATGTCCTACTTCTACCCACCAACAACATTTAATAAAGGATAATAAAAGACAACAATTAAAAAAGACAACATAATAACTCGACGCTAAAAGACAACTTAATTATTGGGTGCGAAGCCCATAATATCGCTCCTGCCATTCAAAATGAGCTTGTCCTCAAGATCAAGGGAGATCAAAATCAATGCCCGCTTACTCAATTCCCTCGTCATCAGATTCCTCCAAGTCCAGATAAATAAGCCTCCTGCAATGATGTCCGCGAGTATAATGCCCATCGAAGTTATAACATAACCCTTTTGTGCACCAGTCAGACATTTCCGCACGAGCCAACCGACATATATGTGGGGTTTGGGTACCCTCCGGTCGTCCATCATGAGTCCCTGCTCCTATGGTTATATAGGCACCCTGATTCAACTAAATTCGACGTTCGAACAATCTGGATAACCACATAGCAGTCACCAAGCCCGAGGAGCCTTAAATTTGTAGACGCAGTCACTCGCGAAGCCTGATCGAAAATATGTAGACCTGCATCTCTGCTTGTATCGTAACGTGAGCCAGAAGAATCCGAAACTATTCTAGATAAGCATCTACAAGCACTTTTTTCGTATTGTTGTGAATGCGTCGAGGGTATGGTTGTGGATGAGAGTACCGAATCACATGTTGCAAAACCTCTTGAAGGCATCCCAAGTTATCCATGGCTGGTTGACGTGCAAACGAGCGAACCATAGTTGTGTTGAGTCGAGAAAGTGGAAGGATGCCAGACGAATCTATTCCACAATCGGTGTTTGTTGGTGGCTGAAAATTTACTCGCTCCGTATTAGCTATCCGAATGGATATGTCTTCCCATCGTAGGTTGGGAATTCCAATTTGGTGTAGTGAGGCTTTGTAATAGCTACAGGTTGTACAAGAGTCGGTGGATCTTTGTTATAAGTGGCAGTGGAGGCGACCACTGTTATCGGACGACATGGCCGACATGTCGGCCGACGTAAAGGTTTTGTACCCAAAATGACACGTTTCTGGTTTATATTTTACCTGTTATGTTTTGAATAGAATGCTCGGTAGATCGGCCGATTTCCGATATCTCGGGCGTGAAACGAGCGTTATGCCGAAGGAAGGATCGTCAAGGACGACGATGACGGATTAAAAGGGTGAGCGCAGAGCGAGCCCGCTGGAGCATCCTCTCGATCCAGTCACTCGATGTAGCCGGTTTCGAATGGAAACTGAACCGAGGAAGGATGGTGCGGTGTTGTCGTGGAACCACATGAAATGGAGGAACAGACTTTGATACCAAGATGTTATGGGTCGAACTCCTAACGTCATCGGAGGTGACGGTGGAGGCGGAGATGCAAGGGGAGCCGAGCTCAACCCGCGGAGAATGCAAGGGAAGGGGGAAAAGGCGAGTGGTGCTCAAGCCTAACCCTAGAAATGGGTAGAGGAGAATTGAATTCAACAGTGGGATAAAACTTGGTTAATTTCATTCATAATGATTCGTGGACCCCTAGGGTCCCTTAAAGAAAGATTACAAAATTTCGGCATTTACCAAAATACCGTACATGAAATAAAAGACACGAAACATAATAATAACCATAAATAGGGACACTAATAATGACGACACTAACATGACAAATTAGTAATACATATATAAAGTTAACTGATAACAAGGACTATTGTGGTCCCATATCACCATCCCACAAAAAATTAGAAATATGCTGCCAAGGCCATCACAGAAGTAATGAAAACCAAAAACAACATTCCAAAACTAAGCTCTAAATCAATTTCAGAAGCTTGATTAATCACATAACAACCATCCCACTTTTATATTACAATGTGATTTTACTGGAAAATAAACCTGCTCACAACTTAAGAAACCCCGCGGAAATTTAAAGCTTAAGTTGTCTTGTGCATCAGGGAAAGAAATAAAACATGCCATTGTTTTTGCTTATTAATAAAACCAGCCCACGACATTATATAATACAAAATTGACAATCTCATGGCAGCTGATTATATTATTGAGGGAGAGTTAGGAAACCAAAACCAGTGTGACGCAGGTCGGTCCTAAATGACGAGAAAATAATGGGTGAACTCTACATGCAACTATATGAGATCCGACGATTTGTAACTTGCAATAATAATTTTATAAAATTGATGCTAGATAAATCCCAATGATGAAGTTTTTACGAAGGAAAACAAGACAAGTTGTATAGGTGCAAGAGGGCGCGTAATTAAATTGCACAAGTAAATAAGAACATACAATATTTCAAAAGCTTGGTAGCAAAGGGTACAAATGGATATACCTCAAGTTGATAACTGGAACACTACTCAACATGAAATAAAAGATACCCAACTTAGAAACATGCACAACTAAGAAATAGATGGCTTGGTGTATCTCCGACTAACTTTAAGTTGTTGGATATGTGATAAAAGACTGAATGAGGGCACCAAGGGATGCTCGGTTTGCTGGAGCTGGACTGCTACAGGGCTGGACGACTGTTAACAACAATGAGTTCAGTTCTAGGGGCAATTTCAATAGGCCGGATGGCTGTAAAACTGTAAAATGGTTTCTGTATTTACTTCCAGGCTCCAATTTCTAGGCCTAAATGAGTTTTCTATAGAGTTGGAAGTGTGGAGCAGAGACTTTAGGTTGCTGGAATGACTTTTCAATAGTAGGGCTAGCTTTTGGGAGGGTTCTGGACAGCATGGAACTGTGGAAATTACGTCCTGAACAGTTGCAGTTACTTCCAGGGGCAGCGACAGGATTCCCAAACGGATAGGGATTGAGAAAAAGAGGAGCTGGGCAGCTGGAAGACTTTTCCAGATGTTTACCAACAGTTTGCCTCTCCAGGGTAAAACTTTGGGTGGTGGGAGGGGGCTGAGGGGCTGCAAGGGACGGTGGGTTGCTTGGAGAAAGAAAGGTGCTCGGTTTAGGATGTGGTGTGGTGTGGCCGACCGTTGGAATTGAGTGGGGTTCGGATGGAGGAGTGGTTCCACGTGAGAATGTAGAGAGGGATTACCGGGGAGGAGGAGAATGGAGGGTGTGGGAGAATTTAGGAGTGGTCCTAAATATTAGAGAATCAGGATAATGGGATAGGAGTAGTGTGGAAGGTAGTTATGATGGTTATGTGGTGGTGGCTGGGTGGCTAGCCAGAGGTGATTGCTAGAGGCGATTTCCGGTGATCGCCGGAAAACTGAAATTGAAGGGATTGAGGGGTGGTGGTGGAGGCTTGCCGGAAGTGGCCGGTGGTGATTTTCCGGTGATTGTCGGAAACTGGAAAGGAGGGAATTGGGGAGGGGGTGTTGGCTGTTTTGTGAGGGATGTGGGGAGGGGTAGTAGAGGCTGCCGGATGGGTAATATGTGGGGGGATGTTAGGGGGCTGGTTAGTGTTGGAGGAAGGTGGTTGTGGGAGGGGGCGGCTGTATGGGGACAAGGGAGGAGATGGTGAGGGGATTGGCCAGCCAAGTAGAGAAGGGAGGGATAATTCTATGCTTCGCACTTGGATTTTCGGCTTCGGCACCGAGTGATCGAAAGGAGCAATTTCTTCTCTACTCCAACTTTTAATGCTGCTGAAATGAACTTTCTAGCCATATATATAGAATTACGTGTCCATCATGGACGGTCATGATTCTCCGATCATGACGGCCCTCAACATACATGAAGCTTTAGACCTTCACAGGTTTGCCACTTCCTTGTCCTCTATTTCCACCCCCTCTTTTGTGCAGGAAGCTCTTCAGCATTCGAGGTGGTGGGACGCGATGTATGAGATGTCTGCCCTCTGGCTAATCAAACTTGGAACCTCATACCCCTTCCTCCTGGCCAATTCCGTGTGGGATGTAAATGATTGAAGAGGAAAATAGAAATGCTTGATTGATTTATTCATCCCACAAGGGGGCATTATATAGGACTTACAACATGACATAAGACACCGATATGTGGTGTGGGACTAAACCCCAAATACATAAAGACACTACAAGACCGACATTGACTCGATAATTCTAACACTCCCCCTCAAGCTGAAGGAGGGACCCTTCAGCTTGCTAACCACAAATAAGGGCAATGGAGGTAGATGATGCAGGACAAACATCAGACGAGCCACCGGGGGAATTCCAAACCGGGGAATCAAGCCGGGGACATAGCCACACACGACGCTGACCCACACACGACGCAGGACCCACGCACAACGTGGACTCACTGGGAAACCAGTCAACCAACATCACCTACACACACAACATGCGAAAGAGAACGAAAGGCGTGGAGCACATCATCAACCAGGCAACCGGGGATAATCCGTCGGGGATAATCCGCATAAAGGGCGGTCCCACACGTCACAGTCCCACACGACACGGTCCTACGTGACACAACCCGCTGAGATTAAAACACCAACATCAATCGCGTCCCCAACACACGACCAATCGAAAGAAAAAAATGGGGAGACAAGAACCCACATATAACAAAAGCCTAGAGGTCATGTGGAACGAAGGCGAAAGGTCGGGAAAGATCATCCGAGTCGCCTTCCTTCCAACACTCCCCCTCACGTGGATAACACGTTCACATAAGCATAACAAGATGATACGAAGCAAATATTAACACTTGACAATTAAAAAACCACATACAACGATAAAAAAGAACACAACTTCAGCTTTGGCGAGAGATCAGCGCCCTAGAAGGGTATGCGGACGTTGGAATCGACTGGAAAATGAGGGCAGCGGTTGGATCTGGACCAGTGAAGTGGCCGAGGCATGAGGGGCTGCTGCTGGAGGCGGCTGGAGCACAGATAAGAAGGCCGGAGCACGTCTGGAGGAGGTTGATGCCGAGAACTGCACAAGGAAAGGAAGATCTTCATCATCAAGGAGCGAGCAGCAATGGGATCGCCAAGAGCAGCAATATGATTGACGAGAACGATCGGGAGGAGAGATCGAAGAAGACGTCCCAGACGGGAACTGCGACGAGAAGCGCAGACGGCGGCGTTGACGGGATCGAGCAGCAACAAACCCAGTCGACGGGATCTTGAGCCATCGTCGAAGATAGTACACACAGAAAGGGGGGCAAATGCCACTCCCGTCGACGGAATCAGAGAAAGATTGCGTCGACGGGAGCGGAAGCAGCGACGTATGACGGGGACGGGACTCGAGCGAGGAAGAGGCGCAAGCAGCAGGACGGGACTCGAGTGAGAAGGAGACCGGCCCACGGGAATAAATTTTTTTAGGGTTTCAGATCGAGTAGCTCTGATACCATGTTGAAGGGGATAAAATAGAAATGCTTGATTGATTTATTCATCCCACAAGGGGACATTATATAGGACTTACAACATGACATAAGACACCGATAGACAGTGTGGGACTAAACCCCAAATACATAAAGACACTACAAGACCGACATTGACTCGATAATTGCAATAGTAAATGGGTCTTGACCGTGAAACATCGTCCTTATAGGAAAGTTGAGCGCCTCAAAGCTCATCTTGTGGCTCGCTGGTTCACTCAACAATATGGACTCGACTATGAAGAGACGTTCTCTCTGGTCGCTAAGTTGAATACCCTACTACTATTGATTTCATTGGTCGTCCATCGTCATTGGCAATTCCATCAACTTGATATCAAGAAAGCATTTCTTAATGGAGACCTCGCAGAGACTGTCTATATGCAGCAACCACCCGGTTATGGAACCTTGGGGGAGTCACTTGTCTACCACCTCAAGAAATCTCTTTATGGTCCCTAGCTATCTCCTCAGGCTTGATTCTATAAGTCTAGTCAAGTTGTTTGAGATCTCGGCTTCATTATAAGCTCGACAGACTTCTCCTTATTTACTCGTCCGCGTCCTGTAGGCATGGTGATACTCCTTGTATATGTTGATGATATCTTCATCACAGTTGATGATTTGAACGGAATATCTATGGTTAAGAAACACTTGTCCTCACATTTTCAGACCAAATATTTGGGCCACCTTCGACATTTCTTTGTCATTGAGGTAGCTCATCGATCTGATGGATTCATTTTGTTTCAACGGAAATACTGTCTTGACCTTCTTCACGATGTAGGCAACTCTGTATGCAAGCCTGCTGATACACCAATGGATGCCAGCCACAAGCTCTGTGCTCACGCATCTGACTCTAATCTGCTTCTCTCTAACTCTGAGGATTATCTTCTCCTTATTGGCAAGCTTATATATCTGGCAGACGCATGACCTGATATATCATTTGCGGTTGGGATGATCAGCCGCTTCATGCATGCTCCTCGGATGTCCCACCGCCAGGTTGTCGAGCTGATCCTTTGGTATCTGAAGAATGCCTCCGGGACAAGTGCTTGTCTATAAGCTATCCTCTTCTCTATCATTAATTGCCTATTCTAATGCAGACTATGTCGGATCCCTCGATGATCGTCGGTCTACAAGTGGGTACTGCACATATTTTGGAGGACACCTGATCATTTGATGAAGTAGACAATCGACACACGCTCTTTAGCGGAGGCTGAGTATCGTTCGACGACATCTGCTATTTCTGAACTTATGTGGTTAGAGAGTCTTTTTACTGATCTTGGTGTAAAGCGCCCCTCTTCAAACGCTCTCTACTGCGATAGTCAAGCTGCCATCCATATCGCTGAAAATCTCGTTTTTCATGAACGCATTAAGCATAGCGAAGTCGATTGTCATTTCATCCGGGAAAAGGTTCAATTCTGCAAACTTGATTTGCGACATGTACCCGCTGCTGAGCAAATTTCTGATGTCCTCACCAAGGCCTTATCACACCCACTATACCAACAATTTGTTTTCAAGCTTGACACCTAAAATCTGTATGCTCCAGCTTGCGTGGGAGTGTAGAAAAAAATGAATAAGCCCTCTTCTCTCGTATATTGATTTGTCTTACATCTTTATTTGGAGTTGAGATTTCACTCCTCCATCCTATAAATATTTGCGCAAATACTTGTATGAAAATAGAATTTTTGAAGTAATAAAAATATTATTCTGCTCCGTATCCCATTTTTTTACACGTAGAATATTCAATTCAGACTTTAGGCTATAATAATAATATGACAAATCATTTTGCTCTTGGTACTGGGAAATATAAGGGATGGTATTGATGTTCTTAGAGGCATAGGCGTCGTGAAGAAACAAGCATAAGAGGCAGGGGCTGAAAAGTTATTGTCGTGAGGATGAAGGTCATACAAAATAAATACCATCTTGTTTTTAGAAAAAAGTGAATAATTGATTCTTTTGTTTCTTTTAGTACTTCCATGTTCACTTTTTGTCAGTAATATATGCAAGTTGGTATTCAGCCCAACATGTCTATTATTGTTAGGGAGGAAATTATATAAGCAGTAATTTTACCCGTTCTTGAATAGACTTGTACAAAATATGGTAATGTATTAGCTATTTATGTTTCTATTGGTTAAGATCTTTTTGTTGGTTAAAGTATAAAGATACTCTACATTTTACTGACTATTTTCATGTAAAATGGTTATAGAAGGTTGGAATGGCTGGGAGTGATAATTATTGAAATATTTAGACAGCAAAGAAATGGGCTAATCCTAGCAACATAATATATGAGATTATCTATTCAAGTGAAAATAAATCTAGGTGGTTTGGTCATGTATGATAGAGGGTATATGGTTTACTAACTTGTTTGGTAAATATAATTAACTTGAAATGAAAAAGGTAAATATATAAACCAAGCGAAGCAGGATAAATGTAAAGAGTGATATGTATTTGTGCCCTAGGGGAACCCACTGAATGAGTGTAAGTATAGTGCCGTGAGGAAATATAAATGATGCGATGCACATACAATTGTCCAACAATTACTTGCAATAAATTATGAAATTAATAGAAGAATTCACAAACATGCACAATTGAGATTAGGGTTAGAAATGCAAGCAAGATCCAATTAAAATTAAAGTCATAGTGCTTCAATTAAAAGCTTGGCGAACACGGCTTTCAAGTTGAATAAACAAATTGGGCAAATTTGTAGGAATCTGTATCCCAAACAATTTGTTTTCGAATAAGTAGTGTAGGTTGTTGGTGTTTCCAAGGTGATCTGGAAGTGATCAAGCATTTGGTCTTGCTGCCAACGCAATATGAGCCTATGGGGTCACACACAAGAGTGTTTGGAGAAGTTGGAGGAAGAATTGTGTTGGTCTTACTCATATTGGGTATGAGTGAAGGACCAATCCTAAGACTTATTGGAGTTGGGTCGAGTCAACTGAATGCTCCACAGGTATTGTGAATATTGTATGTAGCGTGTTGACAAGTTTTCGAGTCGAGTCGTCGAGAGTGTCTCGACGACTCCTACTTCAGTTCGCCGAATGAAAATTTTATGATTACTCGACGAAATCATAATGACTCGATGAATTTATGATTACTCAACGAACTGGTCGAATTCATGACTCGACGAATCTATGATTACTCGACGAATCATTTGTTACTCGACGAATTTGTTAGTGAAAGGTTCACTCATCGAATTCTGTTTTACTCGACGAATTCAGTTTGTTACTCGACGAATTTCTTCAGTGAAATGTTCACTCGACGAATTCTGTTTACTCCAATGTAAGTCATGGGTGTGCGGATAGCTTCTCTCTTTCCTTAGGGTATAAATAGCGCCCGGTTTTATACCCTAACTGTAGTTCCTTCTTTTGCGATCGGAAGAGAGGCGAAAGAGTTCCGCAAACAGACCGACGGAAGATTTTCGTAGGGTTTCGATTCCACCACCGCCGCCGCCGCCGCCGCCTCTCCCCGTCTTCGGACCTAGCAGCCCGTGGGAGACGTTGAGGGCTCTTCTTCTCCGACCTAGTTCTTGCTCGACAAGAAGCTAGGGTTCTCCTTCGTTCGTGTGGACTTCCATAGAGGCGCTGATTGATCTCTGCGCTTGGAACTCAGATTTTGTCTTCGGGATCAGATCTTGGAACTTCTTGGTTGAGTATTGACTCAATCCCCTTCAGGTATATTGCAATGTATTGTTTTACTATTTCTTGATTCATGAAATCGCAAGTTCCTTGAACTCTTTTGGGTTGTTCTTGTTCTTTATTTCCGTTGCGCATATACGATATGCTGTCTACATATGAGGTAAAGAAAACCCAACATAGGCTTCCGAATTAGATCTTATACGTGTAATCGGAGTCCGAAGAAGTTACGGGACTGATCGGTGGTTGGACAGTGACGTAACTGCAGTTTGGCTCTTATTCAGATTGCTTGATGTAATTCTGGAACAACTTGGGACTCTTGGTGTATTTATGTGAAATTGGGAATCAATGCGTGTGTTTTAGATTTACCCGCTGATTGGGGTATTTCCCCTATTATCAATGTTTCAGATTTAACGTCGTATATCTCTCTACCACCAGAATTACTTCATTCTCCATTATCTTCTTCTGATGCATCGTCTTCTTCTTTGGGGTTGGGTGGTGAGCGTGTTCCCGTTTCTCTCTTGCCTACGATTCCTACCGTGGTTACATCGGGTGGTGGTTTTACCGCCAATATTTCACATGATGCTAACGTTTTTCAAAGGTTTCCCAAAACCTCCTTTGTGCTTGACAGGATTTTGGATGATGAAGTTGTTACCTCCGCTGATGGTGGTCTCCACCGCTATCTTGTTCGTTGGCGCGACCTCCCCGCTCCGGATGATTCTTGGCTCCCAGAGGCTGATTTGGAACGTTTGGATGCGGCCCTCCTCCATCACTATCGTCGTGACCACTTACCGGTGGTGAGTGCTTTTGACCGGGGGAGGATTGATGGCGCCGACCCGCCCTTGCTTGAAGATGTTCGCCGCTACAACCTCCGCCCGCGACCGCGTCGCCGCAACAATCAAGTTAATGAAGATACCCGCCGCTACGACCTCCGCGCACGCACACGTGTGGCTGCTTAGCTTAATTTAATGGCTTTCATTAAATTAGTTTAATGGTTTTCAAACTAAGTTTTAGGTAATATTTTAATTTCAGTTTTTGTAATAAAAGAAGAACAAAAGTCAAACTCCATTGATTGTGGAGTAATGAGAATGCTGGGTACTGTTTTTGGAGAACAAATAAATCCCCTTAGAATATTTCCTCCCGTTTCCCCTAGGGTTCGCCCCTCCCCTTGGCGTGCTGTGCGATGCAGCCGCCGCCCTCTTCCGTCCGGCGTGAGATTCTCCGCCGACCCTCCCTTCCTCCCGGCGTGAGACTCACCGCCGCCCCTCCTACGCTTGGCCGTGCGAAGCTCCCTCCTCCCGTCGCACCGGCGTGCGATCTGACGTCTCCCGTTTTCCTCTGTTGCTACTGTGCTTCCCGCTGTCGAGACGTATCGTGGCTGTGAGGGTGGTCGACCGCTGTCGGAACTCCCGTTGCATCTCCGTGAAGCGTGGCCGTGTATTACTTTCCGCTCGTCGTGACTCCGGTAGATTCTTGGAAGAGAGGCCTTCCACCGACACTCCTTGTGAGCTTGTGTGTGATTCTTTAGTCGTGATTTTTGTGTGGTGAAGAGGGTCGGCGTTGCCTTCGAAGCCATTGATTTTGCCGCAGGTTATTTATTTTGTCGCGTTGTTTTTCCGATTATTCTTGTGAGTTAAAGGATTGTGTAAATCTTTATTGTGACGTTGGTTGGAGTGGGTAACTCCTTGTTTGACGCTCAATGGATTGGGGTAATCCTATGCTTTCGTTCTTTGTTTGGGAGCAAGCTTGACCTCTTTCCGAATCGCCGTTTTGGTCGATGTTTCTCTTGTTGTAAATTGTGCGTGTGCTGCGATTAAAATAAACTTATTGAAGTGACAACGAACTCGTGTGCGCGCGCGCTCGGTCGTAAAAGTCTAGAGCGAACCGTCGCTTTATCCGCCTCACTCACCTCGGCACGTAGGACTGCATCAATTGAGTTCCACAAGGATAAGCGTCTGATTAAGAATTCTGTTGATATTGAGAAAATTCTATCAGGCACTAGGAGTGGTAATGTCTATTGTTTGAATTTCTTGTGTTTAGATTCAACTACACCTGTTTGTCTTCTAGCAAATGATAGAGAATCTCTTTGTGTGCAATAACACAAGAGACTTGCTCACATGAACTAAAAAATTAATCAACAAACAATGTTTAGAAAATCTAGTTAGAAATGTACATAATCTTAAATGCATTAAAGATGGTATTTGTCATGCTTGTCAGATGGGCAAGCAAACTAAGACCACCTTTAAATGCATAGGTTCCAAAGATTCAGAGAGATGCCTTTACTTATTTCATATGGACTTATTTGGTCCCATGTCAATTTGTAGTTTAGGAAGGAAGTTGTATGCCCTTGTGATAGTTGATGACTTCTCTAGGTATGCTTGAGTGTTCTTTCTTAAGAAAATGTTTGATACCTTGGATATTTTTGCGTCATTTGTCAAGCAAATTCAGAATGAAAAGAGCTGTACTTATGACAGATTTCAGTCTGAACTCATGACAGATTTTTGCAAAAAGCAAGAATTTTCTTCTCCAAGAACACCACAGCAGAATGGAGTTGCCGAGAGCAAAAACAGGACTCTCATAGAGGCTGGGAGAACAATATTGAGTTACTCTTCACTACCAGAATATTTCTGGGCTAAAGCTGTCAACACTGCATGTCCTGTGCAAAATAGAGCCTCTGTCATCAAAAGTCATAAGAAAATTCCTTATGAACTAATGAAGGGCAGAAAACTAAATGTTACATACTTTTGAATATTTGAATGTAAGTGTTATGTCCTAAATAATGGTAAGTCTTATCTAACTAAATTTGTTGAAAAATGTTTTGAGGGGATTCTTGTTAGATATAGCAGTCATGACAAGGATTATAGAATATTCAACAAGAAAACTCATGTGGTAGAAGAATCAATACATGTATTTGATGAGACAAACTTGATTCATCAAGGTTTGTCTAGCTCTTCTATTGTTGCAAGAACAGAACTGAAGATAAAAGGGCTAAGCCTAGAAGAATCAACATCTCCTGACTTGATCATTGAAGATGGAGAACCAGTCCAAGGATAAGCACAAGAAACAACACTTGGACAACAGCCAGCTGGTACAATAAATGTTGAAGCTCAAGGAGCACTGCCACTAACTTGGAGGCAGCACAAAGACCATCCAAGCACTTACGTGATTGGAGAAATGAGCAAAGGAGTTAGAACAAGAAAAAGTGCTCAAAATGAAGCACTATAGCTGAGCTTCCTCTCTCAGATTGAACCCAAGAGATTTGAAAAAGCCAATTCAAATCATGGTTATGCAAGAAAAGCTGAACATGTAAGGTTTGGAAGCTGGTTCCTAGACCTCAACATCAGAATGTAATTGCAACAAAATGGGTCTACAAGAACAAGCTAGATGAGAATGAGATCATCATCAAGAACAAAGCAAGGCTGGTTGCAAAGGGATATAGACAAGAAGAAGAGATTGATTTTGACCAGACCTATGCACCCGTAGCAAGACTTGAGGCAATAAGGCTTTTCCTAGCCTATGCAGTTCACAAAGGATTCAAGGTGTACCAAATGGATGTGAAGTCTGCATTCCTCAATTATGATCTCAAAGAAGAAGTATATGTAGAGCAGCCTCCAGGTTTTGTTATTCCTAATTTTTCTGATCATGTTTATTTCTTAAAGAAAGCTTTGTATGATTTGAAACAAGCTCCTAGAGCTTGTTAAGGGGGAAGATAGATAAGACATTATTTCTAAGAGAAATAAAGGGCAAGAGTTTGCTAGTCTAAATTTTTGTTGATGATATAATTTTTGGGTCTACTGATAACAACTTTTGCAAAAAGTTTGTTAAATGCAAGGAAAGTTTGAAATGAGCAGCATAGGGGAGTTGAAATACTTCATATGGCTCCAGGTGAAGCAATCTGAGGATGATATATTCATCTCTCAGTCCAAGTTCACTAAGGAGCTTATAAAGAAGTTTGGAATGAAGAGTGCAACCTCAATGAGGACTCCAATGAGCTCCAATGTGTCTCTAGACAAGGATGAGAAAGAGAAACCTTTTGATGAGACCTTGTACAGATGCATCATTGGATCTTTGCTCTACCTAATTGCTAGTAGACCAGATATTATGTTTGCTACATGTGCTTGTGTTAGGTATCAAGCTTCCCCTAAGGAATCTCACTATATCTCTGCTAAGAGAATCTTTAGATACCTCAAGTGAACTCCTAATCTTGGCATTTGGTACCCTAGAAGTAATGATTTTGAGCTAACAAGGTATTCAGATGTTGATTTTGCAGGTTGTAAAGAAGACAGGAAAAGTACATCTGGAACCTTTCAATTTCTAGGGAAGAGGCTGATCTCATGGAGCAGCAAGAAACAGACAAGTGTGACAATCTCCACAGCTGAATCAGAATACATCTCAGCTGGGATCTGCTGTTCACAACTGCTATGGATTCAACATCAGCTGAAAGATTACAACATCAAGACCAACAAAACTACCATCTGTTGTGATTCGTCCAGTGCAATATCAAATGCTAAGAACCCTGTGTTACACAACAATACTAAGCACATTGAAATCAGGTACCACTTCATCAGGGAGCATGTTGAAAAAGAGGATATCTGCGTTGAGTATGTCCCCGCTGCCAGCCAAGTAGCAAATATCTTTATTAAGTCTCTTGATGAAGCTAAATTCAATTTCTTTAAGTTTGAGCTTGGTATACTGAACTTAGAGTAAGCATATCAATACTATTTTTTTATTACTATTGTGCATATGCATGCTAACAAGAAACTGCAAAAAAATTGCAAATCAATTCTGTGTCGTCGAGTATACAAAACGACATAGAGGTCATGTCAAAGGGTTGTCAAGCCGACATAGAAGGTATATCGTCGAGGTGCATCTTCGACACGCAGAATTTGGCTAATATTGGATCTTTCATCACAGTCGCCCAATTAAAGATCAATAGCTTGAGCAAAAGCACCCAGGTACGCGTCTTTTGACATTCCTAATATATATATATATATATATATATGATAAATGCTAAGAAAAAGATTAGACTTTCATTTGCTCTAAGTTGTCAAAAACAAAAAATTTCGTCCCGCGCGACATCGGCGATCTTCAACTCTCCAGTTTTTCTCGCAATGGCACCAAAGAAGGGAGAAGATTACTGCAATATAGGATGCGAACTTGTGCGAGGTGGATTCAACAGGGCAGATGAAGAAATTAAATCTGTTATTGGATTATTAACATCGTCAGGGCTTGAGTATGTTCTCTCTGAATCCACCATGATTATGCACAAAGAATTAGCAGACATTTATTCCAAGCCACAAATAAGCATATCCTGGAAAGCCCTAAAAATAAGGGTAAATGATACTTTGTTAAGGGTTACAGTTCAAGGGCTGACGAGAGCACTCCGCCTGCCAGTATTTGAAGAAGATGATGAAGCGGATGATATTTCAAATGAAGACTATTCTGAATTATTGAAGTGATGTGGACATGAGCGAGAATGTTATGGCTCCCTGAATCGAGCAAACTTCAACTCCAAGGGAAAGCTTCTGGCAGATATAGTTGGAAAAGTACTGATTTGCAAGTCTGTGTCACACAATAGAATCTCAAGAGAGATGTTTGAAATCATGACCAGGATTATTTTCAACAAAAAGATAAACTGAGCTCAAATTATATTTGATAAGATTGGGGAAAGCTTAAATGCCACAAATTGTAGAAGAATATTATCATTATATCTGCTGTCAAGCATGCCAGAGGAGCTAAACAAGAAGCCGGGAGCTCTCATCCACTGCATGAAGAAGATGGATATCAGAACCTTAGAAAGGTGGGAGAAAGTGTTCTGCAAGGCTCCTAAGAAATTCAAGAAGACCAGTGCTGTCAAAAGAAAAAGAGTTGTTATAAATGAGAAAACCTCTTCAGAGGAAGATGAACCGATTGCCAGCCTAACCCCTGCACAAATTGAGGGGGAGACTGGTCAAGCATCAGTTCTATGTCTAACAACTAAACCATTGGGTGAGCTCATGGTCACCAATGAGGCTACTGTTCCAGAACTTGTTGCTCCAGCTGCTGAAAGACAGGAAGATCCTCAAGATAGTGCTTTAGTTGAGGAGGAGGCTCACACTGAGCTCCCTGCTCCAAGGGTTGAGGAAGCAACCTCAACTGGGTTGGCTGTCTAAGAGGACCCAAAAAGTTCACAGAAGATCATTGATGTTGCTGATGCTGAGGATGCAAGAGCAGAAGTTGATGTTCCAAGACAGGACTCTCCTGATATTATGTATGATGATGAAGATGCCTAGAATGTATCAAGACATGGTACAAATAAGGTTGTTGAGCACGAGAAGCTATTTCTAGCACATCTGCTCCACAACCTCAAGTTCACTCATTCATCAAATACAAGAATTGCTAGCAGCTGAAAGAATTCGCTATCAATCCTATGTGGACAATGCGGTGAAGGACCTCAAAGAAGACATCTCTGCTTAGATGAAGGAGATGAAAACAGATATTGACCATGTCAATGGTCAAATCACTGGTTGGTTCACAAATGCAGGAACAACAGTAGATTGCAACACGAAGGCACTGTAATCTCTAGGCATAAGGTTGGATTCTACTTTGGAATCTCATCAGAGATCAGAAGAAAATTTAGAGAGTGCAGTGGACTTTCTCACAAAGAGGATGACTGACAGTCAAAAACATATAATGAGCAGATGTGTGAACACCCAAACGTTCACCAATGAGACTTTGACTAAAAAGATAGAAGACTCCTCCCAGAGCTTACAAAGATGTATATTTGAAGAAATCAGAAAGGGGCAAAAGACTGATCTGGCCAAGTCACCTGGATAGTAAATGCACTTCATCACTCCCTGAGACTCAATCCCATGGTGACTGAACCTCCAAGAAGTGACAGTCCTGTGAACTTTTCTGAAGGCACACAAGCAGAAGCTGGTACCAGTCAGCAGAAGAGGAGAAGACAATCAGAAGAAGAATTAACTGCAATTAAAAGAAGAGAAGAGGCCAAAGCAGCTGAACGAAGTCTTTCCATGTAGAGCCCAAGGTTAAAGCAAATAATTCTGTAAACATGGATTGATCTTGGTAGCATTGGAAAAGATATTGACAAGTATTATTCAAATGATGAATGAAACAAACATTTAAAAACTGAAAGTCAAAGAAGAATTTACATGAAGCATCAGAAGGAGGGGACATTGCCAAAGAATGTTCCTCCCATCCCCAACACTTATATTCCAAAGCCATTCAGCTTCTTTGACAGACAAAGACAAAGAGAGAAAGGTGAAGGAAAGAAGAAGAGCTTTTGAGTTTAGATGTGCTAGGGTGTAAATGTAGTTTTTGATAATCTGTTTCCAAGCATTTAGAACTTGTATATATGTGATATTTTGAATGTTGTCTTTAATCTTTATGTTATAACTTTAATATCTCTATGTGTAGTTTATCTTCGAGTGATGTTCTGACTTCTTCAATAGGGGGAGATTGTTAGGAACTTTACCTACAATGTTCCTGATTTGAAGAAGTCATCAAGTCAAAGATAACTACACTTTATATTTGACATATTTGCTTTGGATTATTGCTTTCAGGTACTAGACAGTGCAAGTCTAGCATAGAGCTAGACTTAGTGTCATCATATATAGTTTTGCCAATGTAATCCTGCATTGTGCAAAACACCATGTCGACCTTTGATCTAGACTATATTAGACTTGTCACTAACTCATAATCATCAAGTATAAAGGTCTATCTTGAGCTGAAGCAAATGATTTGAGTTGAGAAGATCAGAATTTCTCTAAGGCAAATATCGTCTTGGTAAGCTTAAATATCGTCGAGTGAAGGTCTCGATATCGTCTTGAAGATCTTAAGCTCGAAGACGATATCGTCTTGTAAACTCATAACACTCATATCGTGTTGTCTAGAAGAAGAAGGTGTATCTCTAAATATCGTCTTGGTAAAGTACTTTTCAAAACGATATCGTCTTGACAAGGTTCATATACCTTCGTATCGTCTTGGAAGTATACTACATAAATCTTGAAACAGTTATATGAAGGAAGAAATTGACTAAGACATTTAACATCGAGGTCACGTGAAATGTCGTCGAGGAACCAAGACGACATTTCATGAATATTAAGACGATTCGTCTAGAAGAGCTCACATATCGCCTTAAAGATTATAAAGAGATATCTAGTCGATTCTTGTAGAAGATTCGACTATAAGACACAAACAGTGAAATATCGTCTTGAAGACTATGAAGAGATATCAAGTTGATTCATGTAGAAGATTCGACTAGAAGGCACAAGCAGTGAAATATCGTCTTGAAGACTGTGAAGAGACATCAAGTCGATTCGTGTAGACGATTCGACTAGAAGGCTCAAGCAATGAAATATCATATTGTGAAAGAGACATCAAGACGATTCGTGTAAACAATTCGACTAGAAGAATGAAGTGTGAAATATCGTCTTGAAGACCACCAGTCACCAAGACGATTCGTGCAGACGATTCAACCAGAAGATTATACTATGAAATATCATCTTGAAGACCATCAAAGTCACCAAGACGATTCGTGCGGAATGCAAATTCGACGAGAAGAAGTAAATTCGATTAGACATATAGTCGAATGGAGGAAAGACCAGAATTCTAATTAAAGCGTGATTTTGACATCACGTCATTTATTACCGCCGCAGATTGAGCCAATGAAAGCTGATAACTGACATAAAGAACGTCCGAGGAAGAGACCGTTATCAAAGATACTTATAAAAAGGTAGAGATGGATATCAGCAAACCCTAATCTTGAGATTGACAATCATTTTCCATAATAATTTTTGAAGCAAGAGCTCGCCGCCGTCAACGTTCATTTTCGTTTATAGAGCAAGGTTCTGCGTTGGTAGTGGATGTTGAAGACAGTCCCGACCGTTCGAAACAAACCGACCTGGAGTTGGCTAAGAAGAGAAAGAGGGCTGAGACGACGACGGAAAGGATATTAAGAAAAGCCAAGAGCTTGAATGCCAAGAATAGAGCGCCCTCAAGGAAACCCGGAGCGGGCAACCTTCAGAACAAGGCGCATGAGAGAGAAGTTTCTGAGGGGTTGGTGACTCCTTCCGCCAAGCCGGGCGATTTGGTGTCTACCTCTGCGACTAGCATGACTATAAGCGAGATTGTCAAGGACATTGACTCTCTTAAGAAGCAGGATGAGCTGCTTGACACTCCCGCCAGCTCGAATGAAATTAATCGTCTCGGTGAAGATGCGGCTAAGGCTGAGAAGACCGTACCGACTTATGACGATCCTACAATAACCGGGATGCGGATAATGAAGGCGAAGGCGGAAAAGATGAGGGATTTTCTGGACAAGCCGCAACCGATCAACCCTCTTTCCAAAGGTAAAGAAGCGACTTATGACGATCCTACAATAACCGGGATGCGGATAATGAAGGCGAAGGCGGAAAAGATGAGGGAGTTTCTGGACAAGCCGCAACCGATCAACCCCCTTTCCAAAGGTAAAGAAGCGGGTTACCGCCCTGTCCATTTTTTCAAAATGCGGCCTCGGAAAAAACTGAATGACCTGATATTGATCCCGCCACCAAGCTTTTTTCTTTCCGCTACTCAATCCTCTGCCGCTAAACGGAGGCAGAATGAGAGGTTGTGGAAAGAGCAGCGCCGAAGGATGGACCCCGAGCAAGCGAGGCGGCCCTGAATCCGAACGTTAATCCCGCTGTCGCGGCTAGTAAGCGAGAAAATTCGGAATGAGCGGTCTCCATTCAGTGATGTCATTAAGTTATATGCCTTCAATTTTTCTAACCGCATCTTCCTTTCTGCAGATGATTTAGAACCCGTCATGAACCCGGGCGACTTGGAGGCTTGCCTTCCTCCATTGACTATGTCAGACACAAGTTCTTTAATGAAGAATTTGAATACCCAGGTGGAAGGAGAGCTGACCGACTTCCAGAGTCATCTTAACATCCTTTGGCAACAAGTGAAAAATCTTGAAGAACGCGAGAAGACCGCACGGGTTGAGGAAGCTGCCATGCGGGTTGCGTTAGAAGCTGAGAGGAAAGAGAGGTTGGAGAAGGAGAAGATGCAGTAGGAAGAGGTCGCTGCGTTGACCGCCCGACTTGAGACGGGAAAAAAGGAGATCCGAAAGCTCGAGGAAGGCTGCGCATATTACCGAGACAAGTATCTTCATCTGACAAGGGAAGTCGACGGAAGCCGGCGAACTTCTTATATGACCGATGATGGATGGCGCGGGTCAAACCGTCAGGCCGCTGGGACGACTTCAGTTCCTCCAGTAGTCAGAATGGCCGACCCCGTTGCTAATATGGGTGAGACCGCTGCGGCCCTGCTTGCTCGCATTATTCCAGGCGCACGAGTAGAGCGGGATGCTGCTCGGCTTCACAGTATTATTAACCATCTCCATCATAGTATTAATCAGATGCACGGTACTGTCTTGCAAGTCGGTGACCACGTCGCACGACTTCACCGGGAAGATGCTCCTCCGAACGATTCCCGCCAGTAATGAGCGGTTTAAACAATATTTGTAATAATATTATTTTATTCGGTCTTTTGGACAACTTAAACATTGAATTCATGTTTGTGATATCCGACCTATTTTGTGGACCGTGCGGTCTGTTTGTTGAGTGCTTATATTTCTTGCCCTGACATATATCGATGTTTTTGAATTGTTCTATAAGTCGTGAGATTTGTTTGTATAAATCCTTGTGCTGATCTTTAAGCCGCGGCCTGAATTGTTGTTTGTGATTTGCTGCTTGAGATATAACTTGGTTTATGCAGGATTATGGTCGCGCGGTTAAGTATATTAGCCGCGATTTGACTTTGCTAAATGCAGATCATAGGTTCTTATAAGTAGCGTCCCTTCCGAAGACTCGTTCAACGAAACGTAGAGATGGGAGTTAAGCGCAAGTTGGAGCAACCTGAGAAAATATCCGCCAAGCGGGCTGATGCGGCCTTAGCTTTCTATTCGGCTGACCACGAAGAATGCCGTCTGACTAAGGCTGAGTTAGACGAGTTCGTCGAAAAGCACATGGCAGGGAGTTCCTTGCTCGCGCGGCTTCCACTCCGCGATGAGCGGATAAACTCTTCCACCCCAAATCAGATCGCAATTCCAATCGACCATTTCGACTGCGGCTTCAGATTCCCATTGCCCTTGAAGTTGCTATGATTTTCGACCATTACGGGGTCGTTCCCGGACAGCTTTCCCCCAACTCGATAGAGGCCATCTTCAGCTTCGTTTCTTACTTGAGGTCTGAGAAGGTCCGCTTCTCAATGAATCTGTTTAGGAAAATCTTCTCGGTGCGGGCTATCCCCGATGTAGAGACGAATGTTTTCAAGGGCCACTTGTACTTTGGCTGCCGGGGGCTGAAGGTCAACCTGTCAAATAAGGTAGCGAATTGGTCTGAGAGATACCTCATCTTCGAAGGCCGGCTTGGCTTGCTTCAAGTCAACCCGCAAGTGCGGCCGGAGGAAGCCTTCCAGCAAATAGCGGTGAACGAGGTCGAGTTGGAGACCTATTCGCTCCTCAAGACCGAACGGCTTAATGTAGGTTATTACATTCCGCTGCTCTCCGAATTGGCGAATATCCGGCCTGAAGACAATAAGTCGCTCACGATCCACCGTCTCGTTTTCCTATTGGCCATGCGATTCTTGTGTTGATGTTTTACTTCGGTTTTGCAGCCGCCGCTATCGTCCCAAAGAACAAACCGATCAGTCCGGGCGGTTTGATTCTGACTCAAAGAGAAAAGAGGCAGAGGCAGAGCAGCAGCAAGCCGCCGGCATCCGATGAAGAGGAATCGGCTTCTTCTGGCGATTTCTCTTCCCTCCGCTTCTTCAGCAAGGTGAAGGACTTGAAAGGTCGGGCGACCTTGTGATGGCACCCGGATAGTTAGGGTGTTCAGGTTTCTACCGCGCTCCCCCATTAGGAGAATGTAAAATCTGGCCGTCACGCAGAAGCCGCCGACATTGCCCTTTATGGCCGGCGAAACTTTAGGGGGTTAAGGAAGGTTCCCGAGGAAGAGCTTCCGCGGTTGGCCGCGCGGGTTAGCGCTGGGAGCTTTGTCACTAACCACTTTATAGGAATGACTTTCAAAAGATTGATCAAGGCAAACGATCATCTGGAGAAGGAGAATGCCGAATTGAAAAAAGAGGTCGCGCGACTATGAGAAGCGGAGTTGGTAAGTTATCACCTTGTTAGTCGATTCATATGACCTAAATCGTGCGGTCTAACTTTTTTTCCTTTTGACAGAAAAAGTATGACGAGACAGACCCGGTCTATCCGGACAAGCTTTTCCCTCATGTCGCAGAGGGAAGAGCCTTTGACCGCTCGAGGGAACTCAGCGGATTTGCTCCGGGTTTTGAAAATTTCACCTTCTCGGACGCCTATCCAACCATACAGAGGAAACTAGATAAGATTAGGCGCAAGGCCAAAGAGAAAAATAAAGTTGATGAAAGCAGCTCGGAAGAAGAGAGCGACGATGAAGAGGAAGGCGCAATGGAACTCGCTGCGGCTGTCGGAGAGAAGGAAGGCAGCTCGGGTTCGGAGTCCAGCGATTCCGGGGAAGAAACCGAGCGACCTAAGCGACGAAGGTCGGGCGGTTCGGGTAGCTCGAGTAGCAGTTCGTCAAACTCTTCATCAATAAGCAAAGGTTATTCGCCTGATGTAAACATCGACGGTAGTGAGGACTCGAGCTCTCCTGCAACCAAGAAACTCAAGCCGGATGAGTAACCATAATTGCTGTTTTTTGTACTTATCTTTATTTTTATCTTGCGTCCGACGGCTTGAGCCGGTTCAGCCGGTCGGTTTATATAGTATAACATTTTTGGAGAAACTAAATGAAGGAAATATTACCTGTTCAACGGCTTGTCTTTGCGACTTTTACTTGTAATATGCAATCTTTGTTTTAGCATTAGGCCTTATAAACCGCAGGTTTCTTCTTGAACTCTCCAGAGATTTCTTCAAGTCGAGCGGTTAGTAATTCGAGTTCTTACTTTGTGGAAATTGTAAATAAATAATAGCCCGAACACCATAAGATGCTGTCCGGACGGCTTGAGTGTATTATTATTCAGTATAGATGAATCACAGCTCGAAAAATGTCTGAAATGAAATTTTCACAGATCCTCCTCATAATTTATAGGCCGCGGGCTTGCATATATAGCAAATGATAATCTTCATTCCGCATTTTCAAAAATTTGGGATAAGCGGCCTTCTTAATATTCAAAAACATAATGTTTCTGAATTTAGCCAGTCAGATATCTAGCCGCGCGGCTATCGCATAACTCTGGCGATTTGTTCACATGACCCCCGAATACTTAAGAAATGGAACATAGATCTGGATCATAATAAGAGATGAGCGACTATTAAGTTACGCGGCTACTTCTCAATCTGAGCGGTCATTAATTCGAAGTTCCCTTTATGTTGTCAGAGGAGAACCTTCCATAAGCTTAGATGATAATTAATAAGTCGTGCGGCCAACATACAATCCGGGCGATTAATAAATTTGAATTCCCCAATAATACCTATCCTTGTAAGTATATGCAACAATCGGTAAGCTCGTGCGGTCTGTATATAATACGGGCGGCCAGTGGTTTGATTCAGAGTAATATTCATCTTTGTAAGAATTACTCATGATCACTTTCCTGTGGACGGCCTGATTTTAACCGAACGAATAAAATAAATACCCATAAGGCGAATAGAATTATAGACCGAATGAGAAGATCGATCGGTCATTATTGTACTTAATACCTTGGAATCATTGCCTTATGGCATTTTATGATAACCAGCTCTTTTAGCCTTTACGGCTAGATTTAATTCTAACCGACCGGTTAGTATACCAAGCTGTTGTTTATTCAAGCCGATCGGCTTAATGAGTTAGACTGTTCGGTCCTCAAAAAACCCGCATTATGCTGATATTATACCTGCTTATTTCAAGCCGGTCGGTTTGATAGGTCAAACCGCCCGGTCTGTATGATAACTGTTCAATCATGTTTTCTCCCAAATGGCCTCAAAGGACCATAAGAGAAGGAATAAATTTTGGTAAAGAAGTAAAACAATTACAGACTCAGATGACCAAGTGGGCAGATGGGCCTAGGTGGCGAACATTGTTTTCCTCAAGTGGTCATAAGAGATGTAAGGATAAAAAGAAAAAGGTAAGCACAGGCTCAGATGACCAAGTGGGCAGGTGGGCCTAGGCGGCGAACATTGCTTTCCTCAAGTGGTCATAAGAGCTGTACAAACGTCGATAACTCAACTGCTCTCTAGCCTAGGGTTACAAGCCGAGTTGATCAATTGGGCAGGTGGGCCTAGGCGGCGAACATTGCTTTCCTCAGAGAGATGAACTCAGTTTTGGGTCCCCTTTAGACTCCGCTCGAGAGTTCCTTTAGGATTATTCGATGGTCACAGACTAAGATGATCAGTTGGGCATGTGGGCCTAGGCGGAGAACATTGCTTTTCTCAGAAAGATCATCAAAGCTGTAACTATAATTAAACGTGGAAAGGTTAAATGTCATATCATATTATGGCCCAATTGGGGCAATATATAGAGAATACAAGAAGGTAGGATTGTGACACCTCATCAATCCGTGTGCCTCATACAATAAAAGATGAACCACTAAAAATAAACCCAATAAACCCAATACTCCCCCTCAAGCTGGGGCGAAGATATCAAGCAAGCCCAGCTTGCCATAAGTAGAAAGAAGACGGGAAGGCCCAACAGCTTTGGTAAAGGCATCAGCAATCTGGTCGGCGGAAGGGACGTAGGATGCTGCAAGAGTCCCAGAGCGAATGTGCTCCCTGAGAAAGTGGATATCCACCTCAATATGTTTGGTTCTCTCGTGTAGGACAGAGTCAGAAGCAAGCAGGAGAGTTGACTGGTTGTCACAAACCAATGTCGAGGAACAAGTCGGAGGAAAACCAAGCTCGGTCAAGAGAGTCCGCATCCAGAGGAGCTCGGTGGCGCCATGGGCCATAGCCCGGTACTTAGCCTCGGCGGAGGAGTGGGACACAACGCTTTGCTTCTTGCTCTTCCAGGAAACAAGATTACCTCCATAGAAGGTGCACATCCCTGAAGTCGAACGCCGGTCTGTGAGAGAGCCAGCATAATCAGAATCAGTGTAGCAGGTAAGATCGGCAGATGGTGATAAACGATAGAAGATCCCGAGACCTGGGGAGTCTTTTAACTAATGAAGGATCCGAAGAGCAGCATCAATGTGAGAAGTTCGGGGAGCATGCATGAACTGACTGACCATACTCACAGCAAAGCTAATATCAGGACGAGTATTAGTCAAGTAGATAAGTCTTCCAACCAGTCGCTGGTATGTGCCAGGATCAGGGAGAGGTTCACCAGACTCAGCGTGTAAGCGGTGTTTGGGATCCATAGGAGTAGAGACTGGAGAGCACCCAAGAAGACCAGTATCACTCAAAAGGTCAAGTGTGTACTTTCGCTGAGACAAAAAGATCCCTTGATGAGATCTGGCAACCTCAATCCCGAGAAAGTACTTCAGAGGTCCTAAATCTTTAACCTCAAAGGCCTTTTTAAGTACTTCCTTAATCTGAATTATACCTGAACTGTCGTCTCCAGTAAGGATGATGTCGTCCACATAGACAAGGATAATCACCTTACGGCCATCCACAGCAGCCCGAATAAAGCATGTATGGTCGGCATGACACCTGGTGAAACCACTCTGAAGAACAACAGCGCCGAACCGCTCAAACCACGCCCGAGGGGACTGCTTCAGCCCATACAATGATTTCTGCAAGAGGCAGACACGATCCAAATACTCCCCCTGAAGCTTGTACCCGGGAGGCGGATCCATATAAATCTCTTCAGCAAGGTTGCCATTGAGGAAGGCGTTCTTCACGTCCAGCTGATGAAGGGGCCACCTGTGGCAGGCAGCGAGGGAAACAAGAAGACGAACGGTGGAGAGCTTGGCGACAGGAGCAAATGCCATCCCGTAATCTGCTGGAGTCTGGGTGAACCCTTTGGCAACAAATCGGGCTTTGTAGCGATCCAAAGACCCGTCGGCATTATACTTGACGGTGTAGACCCACCGACAACCAACAGTCTTCTTGCCAGCGGGAAGAGGAACTAACCGCCAGGTATTAGCCTTCTGTAAAGCAGACATCTCAGCCTCCATAGCTGTCACCCACTCGGGGTGCTGAAAAGCCTCCGTCGTCGACCTCGGAAGCCGGATCTGGTCAGTGGCGGTGAGGAAAGCCCGGTACTCTGGTGAAAGGCACTGGTAGGACACAACACTAGCCACCGGGTGATCAGTAACACAAGAACGCTTACCCTTGCGAATGGCAATAGGTAAGTCAGAAGAGCAAGAAACATCACCTGCCTGAGGAAGTGGCACCGGGTCCGGTGAGCTGGGCTCGATCAGTGGATCACCAAGAATAGGGTGGACACGGGAAGGCCCACGGGGGCCACGAGTATAGACCTGGAGGGGAGCAGAGCCTGGCTCGGAGATCAGAGGCACTGGTGATGAAATGGGTGGAGGAGAGGAAGGAGAAGAGGTAGGAGAGTCACAAGAGAAGGGGACATCCTCAAAGAATGTGACATCCATAGTATGGTAGGTCCGACGAGAGGAGGGGTCATAACATCTATACCCCTTGGAAGAGGAGGAGTATCCCAAAAATAAGCAACAGATGGCTTTGTCATCCAGTTTAGTCCGAGTCAGACGGCGATCTTGGACAAAACACACACACCCGAAGACTCGGAGAGGAACTGGAAACAACGGGCGGCTGGGAGAAAGAAGGCTCAAGGGAACACGACCTGCCAGAGGTTGGCAGGGGAGACGGTTGACCAGGAAGGTCCCCGTAAGAAGGGCAGCGCTCCAAAAGTGCTTGGGAACATTAGTCCCACGAAGAAGGCAACGGGTCACATTTAGGAGATGGCGGTTCTTGCGTTCCGCCACTCCATTCTGCTCTGGAGTATAGGGATAGGAGAACTGGTGGAGAGTCCCCTGGCTAGCAAGGAAAGCAGTAAACGAAGAAGAGGTGTATTCCCCTCCATTATCAGAGCGTAGGATCCGAATAGGAGACGAAAACTGGGTGCGAACCATACTAGAGAACTGAATATAGATGTCAAAGACTTCAGACTTAGCACGCATCAAATAAACCCAACAGCAGCGCGTAAAGTCATCGATAAAGGAAACAAAATAACTAAAGCCATCATAAGATACAACCGGGGCAGGACCCCAAACATCAGAATGAATAATATCAAAAGGTGCAGAAGTACGAGAAGAAGAAACAGGATATGAAGTGCGTGTGTGTTTACTCAGCTGACACACATCACACTGAAAAGAGTGCTCAAATGAGACACTCGGAAAAATAGAGGACACAACCTTAGGACTAGCATGTCCCAGCCGGGCATGCCAAATAACAGGTGTGGTGGTGGTAGCAGCAGTAATACTGGATGGCGGTGATAATAAAGGAGGTGGAAGATCCAGCAGATAAAGCCCGTCACGCTCACGGCCGTAGCCAAAAATCTTGCTCGTGGTCAGGTCCTGAAAAACACAACCAGAAGGATCAAAAGTTACCGAGCAATGTAAATCCCGAGTCAATCGACTTACAGACATAAGATTTAAAGTTAGTTTGGGAACATGCAGAACCGCTTTCAAGGGAAAAGAGTGTGAAAGAGAGACTGTGCCCTGGTGAAGAATGGGGGTCACAGAACCATCGGCAAGGCGGATCTGCTGATGGACAGTCGGAGAGACAAGGGAGGAGAACAAGTGTGGCTCACCCGTCATATGATCAGTGGCCCCAGTGTCTATCACCCAGGGAAAGGAAGATCCCCCACGAGTGACGTGAAATGCCGTCAGAGTACCTGACGCAGCGGCAGAAGTCGACGACGAGGGTCTAGGTGCAGAATCCGTCTGCGGCTGAGGTGGCAGAGCATAGTACTGAATCTGTGTCTGAAGCTCCTGAACCTGAGCCATAAGCTGGCTCCAGTCAGCTGAAGGGCCCCCAGAGGGGGTACTGTAACTAGGCTGGCCCCCAAAGTCAGAAGTAGCAACGGCAGCAGCACGAGGAGCAGACGACTGCTGGCGAAGGTGGGGAAAAAGCTGCCAGCATCGGGACTTCTCATGACCAACCCGAAGACAGTGCTGACACTGAACAGAGGCAAATGGGCTCCCGCGGCCACCTCCGCGACCCCTGGAAGAACGCCCCCCACGCCCAGAAGAAGTACGGCCAGAAGCAAGGGCCATCTGATCTGGAAGAGGAGCAAGAGGTGCAGTCAGGCGGGCATGACGCTCATGTTCCTCCACCATAGAGTAAGCGTCGAGAATATCTGGAAGCGGGTTCATGCTGACAATCTGAACCCTAACCTGCTCAAACTCAGGGCGTAATCCCATCAGAAATTGGTAGGTCTCACGCCGCTTCTGTCTTGTCTTGGCAACAAGCATATCCTCAGAATGTGTAAATGCAGTCAGCGGCTCGAGATCAGAAAGCTCCAGGAAACGCCCAGAGTGAAAGGTAAAATAGTCATGGACCGAACGATCCCCCTGTCGAGCAGTCGAGATCTCCTGGAAGATAGAGTAAATCCGTGTATCAACGCGAGTGTGCCCATAGGTGCGGGTAAGGGTAGCCCAAAGGGTCTGAACAGTATCGAAACGCATGAACTGCTCGTAGATACGAAGCTCCATGGAGCATTGGAGCCACCCAAGGATCTTGTAGTTCTCCGTTTTCCAGGTACGGAGACCTTTTTCATCGGTAGGCTTGGGAACCCCATTGGGTTCAACCCAATCGAGCTTGTCATGGCCGGCGAGGTGCACACGCACGGAGGTGGACCAGGCAATGAAATTCTTCTCATTAAGGAGAGTGGTAGTAATCCGCCTAGCAAAGCCATCACCCGAAGAATCCATAGAAGACAGAGAAAGAAAGGTGGCTCCAACGGAAGAAAAAGAAAGAAAGGTGGTCTCCAACGGAAGAGGGAAGAAAAGTGGCTCCAACGGAAAAAGAAAGAAGAAACAGAAACCCTAAAAAGGAGAAGGAGTTTCCATCCGAAGAACACAACGGACCATAGATCAAAGATCTAGGTCAAAGAAAGAAAGAAGGAAGGAAGATGAAGAGCATCAAAGCTCCAGCCCGCACATCTGCCTAAAACATCGGGAAAGGCGGTGAAGGAGAGGTCGCTGGAGGGCGGCGAGCATGAGAGGAGGGGCTGGAGGGGTCGGCGACCTCGGGCGAGCAGATCAGGGGTGGTGAAATGTTGGCCGGGATCGGGAGAAGCAGGTCGGCACGTGAGAAGTAGGCGGCGGTCGACGCATGCGGGAAGTGGCGGACGACGCAAGGCCCTCACATCCCGGCGAGAGAGACGCCTCACCAGGCGGGATCGCGAAGAGGGATCGACGAGCGACGAGCTAGGCGGGAGCGGGATTTGCGAGAGGCGAGATGTTGGCCGGGATCGGCGGGATCGGGATTTGCGAGAGGCGAGACGTTGGCTGGGATCGGGATTCCTCCTGCTCTGATACCAAATTAAACGTGGAAAGGTTAAATGTCATATCATATTATGGCCCAATTGGGGCAATATATAGAGAATACAAGAAGGTAGGATTGTGACACCTCATCAATCCGTGTGCCTCATACAATAAAAGATGAACCACTAAAAATAAACCCAATAACTATATCCCTTTCGGGGCATGATAGAGCTAATAGTCACCTGGACCTCCCTTGATGCAGAGGTGTGTTAGATATCAACCGGGATCCAAGATTCTGAAGACCACCGCACGTGAATTGGCAAGCTACCACTACACGTGTGTGAAAACTCCCCGCTACACATGATCTTCGTGGTTTTACGCTAATGACTACAATCCGAGGGGGTTCGAGCAGAACTTGGCGATGTCTCCAAGGTCCAGTGAGGGATATAAAAAATGTAAAGAGTCACCAGACAAGAAAAAGTGTCAGTGTAGGGCTTCTCATTGAATATCCAAAAATGGAAGAAATGAAAAAACGTTTAAGGATAAAAGCGTTTGAGATCGTCACCGCTCCAGGTGTGTGAGATGTCTTCCCCTTCGCTTGTCTGGAGGCGATAAGCCTCATTCTTCAGCGCTTCTTTGATAATGAATGGTCCTGCCCAGTTGGGATTTAATTTTCCGACATTGCCTGTCCTGGCTACGACATCTAATTTCTTAAGCACGACATCGCCAACTGCAAACTCTTTAACTTTGACGTTTTTGTCGAAGTATTTCGTCATTCTTCTCTTCACTTCTTCCTGCCTGATGGTAGCTTCATCTTGAAGTTCCTCTATTATGTCCAGACTGTATTTGATACCTTCATCATTATAATCTATCCACGCTTCACCTCCTTCCTTCGCATATATAACTATGGGGGTGACCACTTCAAATTCTACATGAACGACTGCCTCCGAGCCATGAGATAATTTGAACGGTGTTTCCCCTGTAGTTGTAGATGGAGTGGTCCGAAGAGTCCAGATGATAGAAGGAAGTTGTTCTGCCCAATTTCCTTTTTGATTTAATACTTTTTTCATCAGAAGATACTGGATTTGTTTATTCGCTGCTTCCACTTGACCATTACTCCTGGGATGATGCACCGAAGAGAATCGAAGCTCAATGCCGGCTTGGTCGCAAAAGTTGATCATTTCCGGATTGTTGAACTGAGGGCCATTGTCGGTGACAATTGCTAACGGAACTCCATGCCAACACACGATTTCTCCCCAGATAAAGTTTCTGATAACCTGCGTCGTAGTCTTTGCCAATGCCTTTGCCTCAATCCACTTATTGAAATAATCGATCATTACCATTATAAAGCGACGTTGGCCACTAGCCATAGGAAAAGGTCCGATGAGATCCATTCCCCAAACTGCAAATGGCCAAGGCGCCGTTATCGACCTGAGTGCTTGAGCTGGCAGATGTTGAAGAGGAGCAAGTTTCTGACACTGAACACATTGTCTAGCAAATGCTTCAGCGTCTTTTCTCATGGTCGGCCAAAAATATCCCTGTCTCAAGATCCTTTTCTCTAAAGTCTTTGCTCCTGAATGGCTGCCGCATTTTCCAGAATGAACCTCCTGAAGTATGATTGAAACTTCTTCTTCAGAAACACATCGTGCCAGAGGAGAAATTAGAGTCTTCATGTATAATACTCCTGTTACCAAGCAATACTAAGCTGCTTTTCTTCTGAATCTTCTTATATCTTTGATGGATTGATGGAACTCTCCTTTTGACAAGTATAACTCATAGGGATCCTTCCAAGAAGGATGTTGATCTATCTGCATGAGTTCCCCCTCTTCTGTTGCTGGATGGAAAAGTTCAGAGGTCACTCCCCCTGATGGAAGACCGAACTTTGATAATTCATCTGCTTCTTCATTCTGCGTTCTGGGGATATGTTCAATGATGAATGATTTGAATTTCCCAATTTCCTCTTTAGCTAGCAGCAGATATTTCCTCAGTATTGGCTCTCTTGTTTCGTAATTCCCCAAAACTTGAGAAGCCATTACTAAAGAGTCAGTCTTGACATGCACGCGCTCTATTCCCAATTCCCTTGCAAGTCTCAGACCGACTAAGAGTGCTTCATACTCTGCCTGATTGTTCGTGACAGGGAAGAAAAATTTGATAGCTTGTTCGAGTTTGTTGCCATTCGGACTGATTAAAACTACTCCGGCTCCCACAGAGTTTTTACCAGAAGCTCCATCCACAAACAATCCTTGCCAGAGGAGATTTCTCTATCTGTTCAGGACTGGACTCTGTTGTATCAACTAGGAAATCTGCCAAGACTTGCGCTTTGATTGCTGTTCTGGGAATGTAAGACATTTCAAACTCGCTCAGCTCGATAGCCCATTTAGCCAATCTCCCCGAATGATCTGTCTTTTCTAGGATACTCCTTAGAGGATGGTCTGAAACCATTTGAATAGGATGAGCTTGAAAGTAAGGGCGAAGCCTTCGTGTTGACATGACTAAAGCCAGAGCTAGCTTTTCCAAAATTGAGTATCTAGTTTCTGCATCCTTGAGAATATGACTGACATAATATATCGGAAATTGCTTCCTCTTCTCTTCTCGGACGAGGACAGAACTTACTGCATCTGGACCGACCCCCAAGTATAAGAACAATGCTTCCCCTTCGCGAGGGCTTTGGAGCAGAGGGGTTGATGTTAACTGTATCTTCAACTGTTCAAAAGCATTGTTGCATTCTTCATTCCATTCAAATTTTGATCCTCCCCGGAGTGTTTTGAAGAATGGAGCGCTTTTATCTCCTGATTTAGAAATGAATCGGCTCAGCCCTGCCAATCTTCCACCCAGTTGTTGGACCTCTTTCGGATTACGAGGAGGGGTCATGTCTAGAATAACCTTCACCTTATCTGGGTTTGGTGCAAGGCCGTCAGGAGTGAGATGCCCAAAAAATTTCCCTTTGTTTGCTCCGAACACGCATTTCAATGGATTTAATTTTAATTTGAACCTCCGTAGAGTAGCGAACGTCTCTACGAGATCTTTCAAATGTATTGGAAAAGTTTTACTTTTGAGGAGGAGATCATCGACATAGACTTCGAGATTTCTCACCTTCTGATGTTTGAAAATCGTGTCCATCATTCTTTGATAGGTTGCACCCGCATTTTTAAGGCCAAAAGGCATTACGAGATAGCAATAACACCCATCGTTTGTGATGAAAGATGTGTGCGGGATGTCGGGTTTATGCATTTTAATTTGGTGGTACCCAAAAAATGCATCTAAAAAATTAATGAAATTATACCCAACCGCGGAATCTACTAAAACATCTATCCGAGGCAAAGGGTAGCAATCTTTGGGGCACGCTTTATTGAGTTTTGTAAAGTTCACGCACATACGCCACTTCCCACCGGATTTTTTCACAATTAAAACATTGGACATCCAAATGGGGTATTGAATTTCAGAAATAAAATTTGCTTTCAGAAGCTTGGCAACTTCCTCTCTGATAGGCACCGCCAGCTTGGTTGTCACCTCCCTTTTCTTCTGTTGGACTGGCTTTTGAACTCGGGAGATATGTTGAGATGATGGCAAGCCACGTCCGGATCCACTCCGGCATATCCTCCGCTGACCAGGCGAAGATGTCCAAGTTCTCCAGAAGACAGGAGATCAGCTGAACTTTCTCCTCTTCTGACAGCTCTGCATTAATGATCAACCTCTTTTCTTCCCCTTCAGCGATGGGGACTACTTGGGTCGCCTGGGCAGGTTCCAGGTGAGCCCCTTCTCGATCCTTACTTTCTTCTGCAGCTTTTGAAGACTCAGCAACTTCAAGAATTTCAACCGGAAGTTCGAGAAGTGGAATGTCCGTGATCGTATTGACAGTTCGTACATAGCATTCCCGGGCCACTTTCGGATTACTCCGAATCCGATACTGCCTTCCCTCGTCAGCAAATTTGAGGGCTAGGTGGAAGGTGAACACCACTGCTCTGTAAGCATTGAGAATGGGCCTTCCGAAGATGGCACAATAATTACTTGGGGCATCTACCACCACGAAGTTGATCTGTTTTACTACTCCTCCCAGGGAAACCAGAAGCTTCACGAAACCTTCTACTTCTTTCTTCTCTCCCGAGAAGCCGTAAAGGGGCCCATCAGTTGAAAGCAGAGGTCTTCAGGGCATCAAAAGTTGAACGGAAGAGAAGATTGACGGAACTGCCCGTGTCTATCAGGATCTTGTGAACTGTGTAGTTTTCAATGATAGCCTTGATGACCACGTCGTCGTCGAAAGGATTGGCATTCGAAGGAATATCGTCTTGACCGAAGGTGACACTTGAGCTTTCAGGAGCATAAGTTGAAGTTGCCGCTACTTCTTGTTTTAAAACTCTCGCAATACTTGACTTGCGGGAGGATTCGGCTCCAGCTCCTCCATGAATGCAGTAAATGTCCTCGAGGGGACCCACATCATTTACCTCTACGCATTCTGTCGTGGGATGAATATCCCCATAGCAGCCGGCGTCTTCTACATCGGCGCATTCCCAGGTCACCTCGACTGCTTTCTTCTTCTCGTTTGCTGGTTCAGCAGTTACTTCTTTTCAGATTAGGCCTTGGAGCTTCCCTTCTCCTAAAAGCCTTTCAATCAGTAAGCGGAGAGCCTGACAGTTCTCAGTCAGATGTCCTCCCACTTTATGATATTCGTAGAAGAGGTTCAGATTTTGGTTACGAACATCCGACCTTAAAGGAGTAGGCCTCTTGAAATCCGGCCTCTTTTGGAGAATTTGGACGACCTCGTCCATGGTGACATTAAGAGGAGTAAATGATTCTTGCGAGTCATCATACTGGGTAGATGGAACAGCTGGAGATGGCTGCGCAGTATATTGTGGCAGATATATCAGCATTATTTGTGGAATGGTCATGGATGGAGCGGGTGCGATGGCCAACGGCGGTTTCTGATCCTGAAATCGTTGATGGCCGATAAAGGGTTGTTTATGCTTATAGTTTCTTCCCCTCTGGGAACGAGGCTCGAAATGATGTTGGCTTGATTGTTGATGAGTGGGGTGGATCCTTGTCGCTGATTAACTTTGCGACATACCCTGGGTTACTTTTTCACCCCTTATGAACATATTGGCTAAACTTATCATCTCCTGATAAGTTCTTGGTTCTCTTATGTTCGCTTCGAACTTCAATGGGCCTTCCCTCAGGCCATGTATCAGAGCTACCCGGTATAATTCAGGATCCACATTTTGGATCTCCATGATCTCTTTTTGGAACCGATCCACGAAACGGGCCCACGTCTCGTCTTCTCGTTGCCTGATTTCAAAAAGGGCCGCCAGACCACTTTTTCTCTTCTTAGAAGTGGAGAACCTGAGCAGAAATTCCCTGCGTAGCTCGGCGAAGCAGCTAATTGATCTGGGATGCAACCCGTAGAACCACTCCCTTGCTTGTCTGTCAAAGGATGTCACAAGGAGCTTGCATTTAGTTGCATCCGTCAGGGTCCTCAGGGCGATGGCCGACTCAAAGGCCTGGAGATGGATAGCTGGATCAGCTTCTCCATTATATGCCGGCAAGCGCGACTCTCTGAAGTTATTTGGGGCTGGCTCCCCTCGGACTTCATCGACAAAGGGAGAGGTCTCTTCAGTATCCTCATAGAGAAGAGGGACAGAATAATAAGTCGCCTGGGCTCCGGCTACTCGCGGACAGGCCGCCTGGTAGGAGGAGCGGGCCGCGGCTTCTGGCGGGCAGGCCGCCGGATAGGAAAGGCTGGCTGCATGAGAAGCTGCCCCCTGAAAGTCTAGAACTCGTGCCGGCATGCTTTGAGCGGCCTCTTGATAGAAGTTTTGCTGAGCTGCAAAACCTTCCTGAAGGGGTTGGAAGTTAGCGACTTGTGGTAGCGGGTACAGAGGAGGAGGAGGGGGGACTGGAGTCACCGCCTGGTTAACCGCGTCCTGCAGAGGGACTAGCCGCTCGGTTAACAACGCCAAGGCCTGATGTTATGGGGCGTGACGATGCCAGTTATCTTTGTATCTTTAACTTTATGTTGTGTTATTTTTGTGGTGTTATTTACAAAGTATTGTGCCCATTTTTATAAGCCCAAATGGGGGGCGTTGCGAGAACTTAAATAGGGTCTGGTTGGGCTTTGTTGGACAAGAAGAAAATTAGAACTAAAAATCTTCCTCTCTCTTATTTTTCCCGTATCCCTCTCTCTCTCTCTAACCCACGGAAAAGCCGCGAGTTGCCCTAGCCGCAAAAATCCCGCGCAGCTCGCTCCAAGTCGATCCACGCCGGGCTTCTCCTCCTCCGCCATTGCTCCTCCGCCGGTCACGAGGTCTAGGAAGGGGGCCCATAACAAACTGGTATCAGAGCCAGGCGCCGGCGTCCTCTCCGGCACTTCGTCCGCTCGCCCAGCCCAGCGCCGTTCTCCCAGCCCCGCCGGCCTGCTTCCTTCCGTCGGCCTGCTTCCTCCCAGCCCCGCCGGCCTGATTCCTCCCAGCACCGCCGGCCCGCTTCCTCCCCCAACTGTGTTCAGACCAGCCCTATCCCTGATGGCTGACATGGCTCCCTCTCTCCCCGAGATCATGGAACTCTTCCAAACCATGCTCGCTACTCAGAACTCCAAAATGGACGCCCTCAACGCACGCTTGGATGCCCTCCAAGGGGGGTCTTCTCCTATGCCTATGCACATAGCCGATCACCCATCGTCAAGCCGGGTGGGCTCCGCCGCTCCTACAGGAGCGGACTACCCCGCCTACGCTCGAACTATCCGGATGGATTTTCCCATCTACGAGGGCCGCGACGATCCTCTTCCTTGGCTTACCCGTTGTGATATTTTCTTCACCAACCAGCGCACGCCAGATGAAGAACGCGTCGGCATTGCCGCCTTCCACTTACATGGCCCAGCGCAACTGTGGTTCACCCAACTTCTGCGAGAACACCCCAACATTTCGTGGTCAGAATTCAGCACGGCCTGCACCCTGAGGTTTGGTCCTGCTCTACAGGGAAACCCGCTCGGCGATCTGGTCAACCTCAAACAGGACGGCTCCATCGACATCTATCTAGAGCAATTCCAAATTCTTCTGTCTAGGGCAACGTCCGCCTTACCAGAGCAGCAAGTTCCCCTCTTCACCGCGGGCCTTCACGAGCGACTACGTTGGGATGTGGAATTCCCGCTGCCACGTGATCTCAACACAGCTATGAGCCTCGCCAGTGCTTGTGAACGGCGATTGCTACTTGATCGTACGCCTTTGGGGCGTCGAGACTATCAGGGCACTTACTCTCTACCCAGCTTGCCGGATAAGGCTCCATCCCCGGACGATCCATCGCGGCCTACGGTTCGTCTCCGTTTGCCCCGCCCTGAGATGGCCGCGCGACGCGAGAAAGGCTTGTGCTACAATTGTGATGTACATTTCATGCCGGGACATCGATGCAAACGTTTATTCTGGCTCTAGATAGATGATCCTCCCGACGATGACACGACGAGCGGAGAAGGAACTGGAAGACCCTTCGATCCAGCTTGAGGACAAGCTGTCTTCGGATGGGGGCGGAGGTGTTATGGGGCGTGACGATGCCAGTTATCTTCGTATCTTTAACTTTATGTTGTGTTATTTTTGTGGTGTTATTTTTGTGGTGTTATTTACAAAGTATTGTGCCCATTGTTATAAGCCCAAATGGGGGGCGTTGCGAGAACTTAAATAGGGTCTGGTTGGGCTTTGTTGGACAAGAAGAAAATTAGAACTAAAAATCTTCCTCTCTCTTATTTTTCCCGTATCCCTCTCTCTCTCTCTAACCCACGGAAAAGTCGTGAGTTGCCCTAGCCGCAAAAATCCCGCGCAGTTCGCTCCTCGTCGATCCACGCCGGGCTTCTCCTCCTCCTCCATTGCTCCTCCACCGGTCACGAGGTCTAGGAAGGGGGCCCATAACACCTGACTGATCGCTTCCAGACGCTGATCAGTTGCCATTTGAGCCCGCTCGGCTTCTCTCTTTGACTTCTCCAAGGCCTCCAATAGAGAATCATCACTACCGTCGGAGCGGTCTCTTAGAGGGAACTGGCGGTCTGACATCTTTATCAAAGATTTCACTGACAGTCCGCGATCTGAAGGTCGCGTGTTTCTGTTGAATCCAGAAATGCGCCTCCGCGATCGACGCTAGATAAGCGAGGGAAAACGGAGGTTGGGGGCTGTCGGTTACTGTTTGATTAGAGAGAATTAGACCGCTGGCAGCGGTCGAGGCCGGACTTCGCCCGTCACGGCAAATGCCACTCATGTGACGGGCTTTCCTTTGATTTAAGTGAAGAGGTTACAGCGGGTTACAAGACCAGGAAGCGAGAAGCCGGCCGGTTAGACTAGTCGCAAGACAGTGAACTCGAGACCGCAGCTCTAACAAGCGAGCTCCAGGATTCGAGTGTCTGTGTCTTGGGAACGTCGCCGCCCCCTATTTATAAGCCCGGGGGCCTGCCCAAACGGGCAGGGATAAAATAACCGTCTGCCCGGATACAGGAGAATCGGGCAGGGGGTGACGGGATACAGAAAGGAAAAAGAAACAAGACGCGCGGCTTGGCGGCTTGAACATCCGAACTGTATTGGCCGGGCTCGGAGTACGCTGTGGTTAAGACAATGAAGCAACCCGGGCGGCCTTTGTGCTGAGACCGCGGCTTGACTTCTGGACTTGAGTCTTGACATCCTTCAACCTTGAGGGCGGTCTGGATACCATCAGGTCGCCCGGCTTGGTGGCGGTCAGACCGTGGAGTCCGCCGACTCGTTCTGACCGAGTTGGGTGGCTTGTGTTGAACTTCAATTACAGGACCAGGCGTTTAGATATGCCAAGCCGCCCGGTCAGAGAGAGGTATTACCCGAGTAGCGGTCTTCTGGGTAAACAATAGCACATGAGCTAATTGTGATAAATATGTTCTACATGAAGAGAGAAGAGAACTTAATTACGTTCAAGAGCAGACAAAATAAGTCACAAATTGACTATTTTATGACTCACAAAATGGATAAAAAGATTTGTAAGGATTGCAAAGTCATACCAGGAGAAAGTTTGACAACGCAACATAGACTAGTGGTGTTGGATGTGCAAATTAAATATACTAACTTTATGAGAAAGACAAAAATGTTGCCGAAAATTCGGTGGTGGAACTTGGAGAAGGAAAAACACGTTGCTTTCAAGGCAACTTTTTTAGAACAACTAGTTGATGATCCTTATGTTGAACCTAATGTCACCTGAGAAGTTATGTACTCTCATTTAAGGATAAGTGGAAAGAACATACTTAGAGAGTCAAAAGGTCATGTGCCCCCACAAAAAACATCTTGGTGATGGAAAAGGAAGTGCAAGACAAAGTGAGGACAAAGATGGTCAGCTACAAAACATTATATGCTTGTAGGAATGATGAAAACTTGACAAATGATAAAGTCGCCAAAAAAGAAGCTAAAAATGCAGTAAGTAAAGCAATAAGTCAAGTTTATGAAGAATTTTACAATCGACTAGATACCAAAGATGGAGAGCGTGATATATATAAAATTGCTTGAGCTAGAGAGAGGAAGACAAAAGATTTAAGCCAAGTTAAACGCATAAAAGATGAATCAGATACGGTTTTGACGGATGATGTGGCTATTAAGGAGCGATGAAAAAAATACTTTTATCAACTATACAATGAACGAAAAGACAATGAACTGAACTTGAAAGAGTTAAGTAAATCAGAGTAGTATAGAAACATATCTTTTTATCTTAAAATTCAAGCATCAGAGATAGATGATGCTCTGAAGAAGATGAAAAATGGAAAGACGGTTGGGCCAGACGATATACCCATTGAAGTATGGAAATACTTAGGGAGAGAATAAATTTTATGACTTACAAGTTTCTTCAATAAGATACTGAAGACAAAGAAGATGTCAGATCAATGGAGAAAAAGTATTTTGCTACCTTTGTATAAGAACAAAGGAGATATACAAAATTGTGTTAATTACAAGGGAATTAAATTAATGAGTCATACTATGAAACTAGGGGAACGAGTAATAGAGAGAAGAGTTAGACGAGAGACTAGCATCTCGGAGAATTAATTTGGATTCATGCCAGGGAGGTCAACCATGGAAGATATACATCTCTTGAGGAGACTCATTGACAACTATCGGGAAAGACAAAGATTTGCATATGTTTTTTATCGATCTGGAGAAGGCTTATGATAGGGTTCCAAGAGAGGTCCTGTGGAGTGTCTTAGAAAAGAAAGGTGTAAATGTATCATACATTGACGTAATCAATGATATGTATGCAAATTTAGTGACCAGGGTAAGGACTTCTGGAGGATTAACACAGGAATTCCTATCGTTCTTGACTTACATCAAGGGTCAGCTTTAAGCCCTTATCTTTTTAACCATATCTTAGATGAGTTCACCGGACATATCCAACAAGCAATAGCTTGGTGTTTATTATTTGCCGATGATATTGTTTTGGTCGATGAGACGCGTGAGTGTATAAACGCAAAACTTGAATCTTAGCGAGACACTCTAGAAAAGAAGGGTTTTAGGTTGAGAAGGACAAAGACGGAGTTTATAGAGCTTAAATTTAATAGTGCAAGAAGGTCGGATGACTCCGCCATTAAATTGGGTGACCAAGATATTTTCCGCAGTGAGTGCTTTAAATATCTGGGATCGATAATTCAAAAAGATGAAGGTGTAGATAAAGATGTGATACATAGAATCCAAGCAGGTTGGTTGAAGTGGAGAGGCGCGTTTGGGATCTTATGTGATAGTAAAGTACCATTAAAACTTGAAGGCATGTTTTACCGTACTGTAATTAGGCCAGCAATGCTCTACGGTTCTGAGTGTTGGGCAGTGAATGTACATGAGCAAAAAATGGGAGGTGCGGAGATGAGAATGCTTAAGTAGATGTGTGGTCACACGAGACTGGATAAAATTAGGAATGAATGTATTAAGGATAAGACAGGAATGACACAAATTGTAGAGAAAATGTGAGAACCTTGATTAAGATGGTTCAGAGATGTACATAGGAGACCATTAGAGGCACATGTTAGGCGTTGTGAGAGTTTAGTCACTAGACATGTTAAACAGATGAGGGGTAAACCAAAAAAGACTTGGAATGAAACTATAAGGAAAGATATGATGTACTTAGGCATTAGTGAGGCTATGATTAAAGATTGGGCGCAATGGCGACAAAGGATCCATATAGCCGACCCCACTATAGTGGGATAAAGGCTTGAGTGTTGTTGTTGTTGACTCGTTTGCTCACTGATGAAATGTTGCTAAGATGAAAAATTAGTTCAATTCCAATACAACACTCGGGTATATATAGATGACCCGTACAACAATAAAAAATACTACGCAACATAAAATTACGATAACGCCAACTCAACACCCCCCCTTAAGTTGGGCGTGTAATGTCAGCCATGCCAAACTTGCCGATAAGATCATTGAACATATTGAAGCTCAAACCCTTCGTGAGAACATCAGCCAACTGTTGATCCGATGGTACGAATGGGGTAACCACTGCCCCCCTGTCAATATTCTCCTTAATGAAATGCCTGTCGATCTCGATGTGCTTCGTGCGATCATGCTGTACTGGATTGTGCGCTATAGAAATCGCCGCTTTATTATCGCAATACAACCTGACAGGCTCATTCCTCTTCAAACCCAGTTCCACAAGTATGGTAGAGATCCATAGTCCTTCACAAATGCCATGGGCCATCGCCCTAAACTCGGCCTCAGCACTCGATCTGGCAACAACATGTTGCTTCTTGCTCCTCCAGCTAACTAGATTTCCTCCGACCATAGCACAATATCCTGAGGTGGAACGTCTGTCAGATGGCGATCCAGCCCAATCTGCATCAGTATAGACTTCAATAGTCAATTTTTCACTTTTGGAGAATAGAATGCCCTTCCCTGGTGAGGACTTGAGATATCTAAGGACCCGATGTGCAGCGTCAACATGTCGGGTCTTGGGAGTGTGCATGAACTGACTGAGAACTCCCACTGCATACGAAATGTCAGGTCGAGTGTGTGATAAGTAGATTAATTTCCCAACCAGCCTCTGGAAACTGGGGATATCTTCAATCACATCACCATCATCCCTACCTAGCTTGTGGTTGGTCTCGATTGGGGTATCTGCAGGTCTACAACCACTCATCCCGGTAGCATCAAGAAGATCGAGCGTATATTTCCTTTGAGATAAGAAAATACCGTGCTTTGACCTCGCAACCTCAATGCCTAAGAAGTACTTGAGGTCCCCCAAGTCTTTCACATCGAATTCCTTAGCTAATTTTCCCTTAAGGGCCCGAATCTCCACGTCGTCATCCCCCGTTATTATAATATCGTCCACATAAACTATTAGGACAGCCAATTTCCCTTTGCTGATTCTTGTAAACATAGTATGGTCCGCATTGCTCTGGTTGTATCCGAAACTATGCATGGCTTTGTGGAACCTTCCAAACCAAGCTCTGGCTGATTGTTTTAGGCCGTATAGCGGCCTCTTTAACTTGCACACTTTCCCTGTGGATCCCTGTGGAGTGAGCCCCGGAGGAAGAGCCATGTACACCTCTTCTTCGAGATCGCCATGAAGGTAGGCGTTCTTGACATCTAATTGGCAAAGTTTCCACCCCTTGCAAGCAGCGCAAGAAATAAGGATCCTGATTGAGTTCATCTTTGCAACAGGAGCAAACGTCTCCTGGTAATCAATACCCTCCGTCTGAGAGTAGCCTCTCGCCACCAGTCTTGCCTTGTATCGTTCCACAACTCCCGAGGGATTCTGTTTGACAGCGAACACCCATTTGCATCCCACCACTTTCTTTCCTGGAGGTAATTGAACCAAATCCCATGTGTTGTTCTTCTCCAGGGCATTCATTTCTTCAAACATGGCCATCTTCCATCTGTCATCGGAAATGGCATCCTGCCACGAAGTTGGGACAGAAATAGAAGACAAAGAGGAAACAAACACTCTATGGGAGGTTGTTAGAGAAGTATAAGACACGAATTGAGATATAGGGTGCCGCGTAGGAGTACCTTCCGACGGGTCAGGTGGGTGATCTGATATCCAGATGTTAGGCCGCGTGTTTGAAACCTTTGTCCGACGAGAGTAAACCTGTAGGGGTTTATGGACCTGGGCCTCTACAGGTGGGACATATGGACTAGAGGGAGTAGGTAGAGTGGGATGATATGCGGGAGGAATAGGTAAAGGGATGATCTCTAGAGGAAAAGGGGAATTCACTTCCGACGTAGGAGAGGGCCCCCCCTGAAGTGAGGACCCGTAATAACTCTCGGATTCACGGAACGTGACATCCATGGTGACGAAAACCTTCTTGCTGACAGGGTCATAACATTTATACCCTTTCTGAGTAGGGGAATATCCGATGAACACACACTTGTGCGCACGGGCATCAAGTTTCGAGCGGTGGTAGATGTGGACAAAGCAAACACATCCAAAGACACGGGGTTGTAGAGTGGTAGGTGGCATGCCAAGTATGGTAAGGGGAGTTTCGAAACCGAGAACACGTGAAGGCATACGGTTGATAAGATACGCCGCGGTGAGAACCGCATCGCCCCAGTAGTACTTTGGAAGATGCATGTGAAGGAGAAGACACCGAGCAACTTCCAGGAGGTGGCGATTTTTCCGTTCCGCCACTCCATTTTGAGCGGGGGAGTAGACACATGATGTCTGATGAATGATCCCGTGATCGGCCAAGTATTGCTCGAAAACCGAATCCATGAATTCCCGACCATTATCAGTGCGGAGAATTTTGATAGGGGTCGCAAACTGGGTGGAGACCATATTATGAAAACGTCGAAACAAGGAGAACACTTCACTTTTTGCCTTAATCAAGTAAACCCACGTGGTACGCGAAAAACAATCGATGAACGTCACAAACCAACAACAGCCAGAAATAGACGCAACCGGGCAAGGCCCCCACACATCACTATGTATCAAATGAAAAGGAGCAGTACTGCGAGAAGAAACATGCTGAAAGGAAGTACGATGATGTTTACTAAGGTCACAGGCATCACAATGAAAATTACGAAGGACATCAGATGACAAAACAGGAAATAAGTGTTTCATAGAGACGATAGACGGATGTCCCAGCCGACAGTGCCAGGACTCTAAAGTAGCCGCCTGATCCGCATGAAGTGCCTGGGGAGAAGAAATCGGGGCAGAGGAATCAAACACGTAGAGCCCATTCACCAGTTCCAATCACCGTTCCCGTCTTCAGGTCCTGAAAAAGGCAAGAGGAAGGAAAAAAAGTTACGGAACAGTTCAACGAATTGGTTAAATGACTAATGGAAAGAAGATTCCGAGTGAAGTTTGGGACGTGAAGAACAGAGGAAAGGGTGAAGGAGGAGCACGGGATGGAACCCTTCCCGGCAATCGGGGAAAGGGACCCATCAGCGATGCTCACCTTTTCACGACCTGACAATGGAGAGTAGGACACAAAACCTGAGGAAGAGCTGGTCATATGGTTTGTTGCTCCAGAGTCAAGGATCCAGTGAGTGGAGGGGCGAGTGGAAGCAGCATGAGCACCTGGTGGCCCCTGATGGGCATACGAAGACGATGGGGCAGGGGACTCCGGTGACTGTCCCTGCATCAAGCGACGGAAGGCAAGCACCTCATCGGCAGAGAGAGTCAATGTCGGAGCAGGCAAGACAGAAGGAGGCTGCGGCTCTTCAAAACTTTCGGACAGATGCGCGGAGCGGGGCTGAGGAGGACGACCAGAGGTACGGCCGAAACCACGACCACCACGAGAGGGAGGTCCACCACGGGGTGCAGGAAACCCATGAAGACGAAAGCAAGTCTCCCGTGTATGGCGAGCCTTCCCGCAATAGTCACAGAGCAGGTGATCCTTGTCACTGGGCTTTGATCTAGAATCACGAGGCCCCCGAGGCCCAGTTTGGGCTGCCAAAGCAAAACCATCTGGAGGAGGATCTGGAGTCCAAGTTTGTCGCCTATCAAATTCCTGCTGAACCAGACTGAAAACCTCAGGAAGAGAGGGCAAAGGGGAGCGGCCAAGGATCTGCACACTGATGTGGTCGAAATCCCGATGCAAACCGTGAAGGAACTCAAAGACTCTATTCCGATCTTCTCGCGTGCGGACAAGAACTTCATCCTCCGGAGACACAAGAGTGAGCGAGTCGAAATGATCATATTCCTGATATAACTGGGTGAACTCGAGATAGTAGGCCGACGGAGGACGGTCGCCTTGACGTAAGAGGAAAAGCTTTCTGCGCAGCTGAAATATCTGGGCCGCATTGCCCCGGCCCGAATAAGTAGTCTCGGCTCTTCGTCAAATATCGGCGGCAGTATCAAGGAACAGGTAGTTGCGGGCAATGGAATCAATCATGGAGTTCGTCAACCAAGACATGACGAGGGAATTCTCCGATTCCCATTGCACCCAATCCGGGGAATCCGAGGTAGGGGTAGGTGTAGTGCCCATGACATACCCAAATAGTCGCCTGCTCTTCAAAGCGAGGGTAACAGCCCGAGACCACGGGAGATAATTTGCACCATCCAGGCGAATCGTCGTGATCTGAGGAGTATTGTGATCATGTCCAGGACGGGAGAAAACATTGGGTGTAGCGGGGGACACGGAAGCACCGGTGGTAGAAGACATAGCGGGAGATCCATCTGTTCCGGCCATGGTAGCCAAGAATACAAATCGAGGGAACCGGGAGAGCAAAAAAAGGCCTAGATAGAAACTAGGGCTGCCTCATAGAAAGAGGGAGGAGAAAACAAAAAGAGGGATTAGACACCGGAAATGGCATCAAACGGACGATTGCATCTCCGGTGTCCAAAAACCGGAATAACACGAGGAGGAGTCGGACTGACTCCTAGGCGGAGGAGGAAGAAGAAGGTGAGAGGAAGAAAACTGGAGAGAAAAGAACGGGAAGAAGAAGACCGGAGGAAGAGGCGGACGAGCCCTCGACGCCTGGACGCGGCTAGCTGGAGGAGTCGCTGGACGCGGGCTAGCGGGAGGAGCGAGGCGGAGCGGGAGAGGCGCGGCGGATCGCGGATCGAGCGAGGCGGAGCGGGTGAGACGCGGCGGTGTTAGCGGCGCAGTCGCGGATCGAGCGAGGCGGAGCGGTATCGGGGAAGCCCTAAGGCTCTGATACCATGATGAAATGTTGCTAAGATGAAAAATTAGTTCAATTCCAATACAACACTCGGGTATATATAGATGACCCGTACAACAATAAATAATACTACGCAACATAAAATTACGATAACGCCAACTCAACACTCACTTATATCACACATGTGCATTCCATTTGCGCACTTTTTCAAATTGTGCCCCAATTGCGTTACTCGTTTGCTCACTTATATCTCACATGTGCATTCCATTTGCGCTCTTTTTCAAATTGTGCCCCAAAATTTTAAATTTGTCTTGCACGTGTGCATTCATTTCAGCACCCACTAGCTTAGGATTTGAACAATTGTTAGTTTTCGATTCCTCTCGCTCTATTTCATAGTTGTTAGATTAAGTTAATGTTTTTATAGAATTTGATTATGAGAGTGGATAGTGACTCGTGTAGTGCCCCTAGTTGTGTGCACGTGTGTGTAAATAAGATTTATTTCTAGAATTACTTTCTGTGTATGCTTCTTAGTTTACATTTTCTTTTTACTTAATATCTTAGGTTTATATCCACTTCTAGTTAAGAACGCGGTGTCGTCCGACGATTAGCGTAGGGATGTGTGTAGCGGGCTGTTAGTTGGATATTATCTGATTTCGATGAAAGAGTATCTGTTCTCGTTGTTTAGAACTTGCCCCTAGAAAATCTTGAAGCATTTGCATATGCTAGTTTAATTTCTGGAATATGACTTAGGTCTTTCTTTGGATTGTTTGTGTCTTTGCATCTGTGCCTAAACTTTTCTATCTTTGCATAAACTTTTGGGCCTTGCACTTGTCCTTTTGGTTCACCCCCACCTCAAATTCACCAAAGCCTAAAATTTCCCAACCGAATTTCACACTTAGACTCGAGCTTAATTTCAAAATCTATTTTCTAGTTGTGATTTGAAGTTGCAATGTTGTGAATGAGTGCATTAAAATTTTTTATCTTCTGGGTGTTGTTTTTTAAAAATTTTTATCTTCTGAGTGCAATGTTATGACTTTGTGCATAGTGCCAAAGGTTAGGTCTGTTTCCAATCTTCCCCCGCCCATACCCCCAATGATTGGGGACTATCTGGGTTCTGTTGTTGTTGTCTGGGTGTTGTTTTGTAAAAAACATAAATGAAAATTTTATTTGAAAAGACAAGAAAAAATTGAAAAAGAAAAGAAAAAATCTGAATGAAAGGAGTTGGTGCTTGGCTAGTTGAGCGTGACCCCATTATTAAAAGTGCAAGTCTGGGTTGTCACATCTCACATTTTTATTTCATTGGTAGATTTATTTTTATGCGAGCTCATTTTTCGGTTTAAGCGTGATTCATGCCTTTGTGTTTATCTTTGACTCACTTCACCTTAAGCTCAGGCCTTCTTGTTTCGTCCCTATTAAGTCCTAACGATTTGTAGAGTTAGACTTGGTGAATGTTGTGGAGAACGTGTGACCGGGCAATCCTATGACCATCATCATTGATGGATTTCTTTGGAGGTCATCCCGTAGTCTTATGAGGATAATGTCAAGCTCAATGGCCGCGTTACTTTCTCCTTATGTTATATTTAGGACGATAAGTGCAGTTCTATCGTAGGAGTGGATATTGCTTTTTGATATTTTGCGTAAAAAGAATTGTAATTATTTAGTATACATAGGAATTCTTTCTAGTATTTTTCTTATTTCGTACTCGGGCATGAAATTTCTCTGTTTACTCCTTATTTTCATTTCCTAATTGAGCATTTGGCTTCATCTAATACCCATGAGTAAAATTGTTTCCTCGGCACGAGCAATCGTTCAAATCTGGGAATATTTGATGCGTGTATTTCTTGTAGTGTTTTAACCCTGCATTTCTTATCGTTTTCAACAGTTTCTATGCTAGATGTGTGTGGTTGTTGTTCATCCGTTTGCATTTATCATTTTCATCGGTTTTCATCCGTATCCATGTTTCCTTTATTGCAATCTAAGTTCTCGTCCTTGTTTGTTCTTTATACGATTATGGCGTATTAGGGGATCCATAACACCTCCCTCCATGTGATTGGAATCGGACATAAAATAGAGTTTTGGGGGGATCGGTGGTTCCAAATGGAGGCTATTCTATTAGCTTTAATTAGACTCTTTGTAATACTTCTTATATAAGATGGTCTGTTCACGCTTAATTAATATGATCGTTCTTTTGACATGATATCAGAGCATTCCGTTCCCGTAACCTAGCCTTCCTCTCGTTCCCGCTCCCCGCTCGCCGCCGCTCCTCCCAGCCACCTCTTCTCCTCTCCTCGCCACCGCTCGCCGCCGCCCTCCTTCCCTCTCTTCTCTGCCGGCGGGATGCCTCCCTCGCCGGAGCTCCGCCGGTCCGATTGACCTGAAACTTTGTAAAAAGTTTCACTTTCGCTTGCTTCTCTCTCTACAGATTTCTTGAGTTATTCCAACGGTTGGATGTCCCCCAAACTCAGATATAGTGTTTTTTGGCCTACGAGGAAAAATGATTCTAGTTCTCAAATGAAGCTCTCTCTCCACTCCGCTCTTTGAAGAAGTGTTCTCCGTTCCCCTCCATCGTATTTTTGGAGGCGTTTCTCTCTTATGTCGGAAGTGATGGATTCGGGTGCCCCCATGGCCCCCGCTGGATCTACCCAGACTGGCTTGGATCACAATTTCTCTCCGATTACTACAATCTGGCTGGACGATACTAATTATCTATCATGTTCTCGCTCCATCACTTTAGCCTTAAAGAATCGCCGTCTCTTTGGCTATATCAGCGGCACCACCAATGCCCCGACTAAGGACTCTACAACTTGGTCTCAATGGGAGTCGAACTCCCTTGTTATGTCTTGGCTCATAAATTTCATACAGGAATCCATTGCCCACAACTATCTTTTTTTAGACACTGCTGATATTTGGAAACGCGCTGAGGCTACCTATTCCAGAAAGGGGAATGCAGCCCAGATCTACCAACTGCGTCGCAAGATCTTTCTTTTTCGCCAAGACGATCGCCCCCCTTCGGCTTATTTTCTTGAGTTTACTCAACTCTATCAGGAGTACGACCACTTTGATTCTCTCGTCATGGTCTGTAATGTGGATGAACTCTCACTGCGGGCTCACGTGGAACGTAATCGGGTGTTCGAATTTTTGCATGAATTACACCGAGACTTTGATCAGATTACTGTCCAGATCCTTGGACGTGTTCCCATTCCTTCGCTTCCAGAGGTTTACAGCATTGTTCAGCAGGAGTTTTATCGTCGACAATCTTGAAACACCACCGCTATTACCGAGGGAACAACGTTGGTTGCTCGTCAGCCCTTTTTTGGCGGCCGTGGTTCTCGTGATTTTAAACCTAAACCTATAGATCGAACCATCTCACTTGCGATTATTGTGGCAAACCTCATCATACCCGTGATACCTGCTTCAGTCTACATAGATTTCCTCCTCCCAGGGGAGGCTTGTCATCGTGTGGTGGCCGCGGCCGTGGTAGAAATCCAGGGAGAACCAATCATTCTGCTCATCTGATCGAGGTTCCCGAGAGCAGCTTTTGTGGAGTTCTTTGTCCTACTCCTACTCAGTCATCCTCCTTCTCTGCTGAAGAGATGTTGGCCCTTCGACGCATATTGCTTGGTCTTACTACAGAGCCTGCCACTTCCTCCACTGCTCTTGCCCACATTGGTACTTTAGGTGCTCATTCTGCTACTGCTCATCCTTCTACTCATTAGATTATCGATTCCGGCGCCACTGATCACATGACTGGATCAACTTCAGGTTTTTTGTCATATTCTCCTCTTTCTGGACGAGATAAAGTGAGCATTGCTGATGACTCTTTCTCCTCCATTGCTGGAAAAGGATCCATCCTTTGTACTTCTCTCACTTTATCTTCTGTGCTTCATTTTCCAAATCTCTTCTGCAGTTTGCTTTCTGCTAATCACTAGACTAATTCTCATCAATGCTCAATTACCTTCTTTCCTTCTCATTGTGTTTTTCAGGATCTGTAGACAGTGCAGCTGATTGGCTCTGGTAGCATGCAGGATGGTCTGTATGTGTTTGACTCCTCCACTGGGTGTCCTCCTCCGCAAGCTCTCCATGCGTCGCAGACTTCCGACCTGCTCACCTGACATCGTCGTCTTGGCCATCCCTCTATTGCTACAATGCAACGTTTATTTCCTATTTTTCTTTGTGTGTTTTAAGAACTTTGTTTGTGATGTATGTGTTGTTGCTAAACATCACCGTAATCTTGCTCATCATGTTTCTTTACCAAGTACTACCCCATTTCATATTGTTCATACTGATGTTTGGGGGCCTTGCCCGGTTGCTTCAATTTCTGGATGTCATTGGTTTATTACTTTTACTGATTGCTTCTCTCGCACGACGTGGGTTTATTTGATGAAAAATAAAAATGAAGTTTTTTCAATTTTTCATAGCTTTCACAAAATGGTCTCTACTCAATTCTCTGCTACTATCAAAATTCTTCGCAGTGATAATGGCAGGGAGTATGTCAACTCTCCTTTTGCTTACACCTTGCCGGTCGTGGCATTCTCCACCAAACATCATGTGTCCACTCTCATTCTCAAAATGGGGTCGCTGAGCGAAAAAACGCCACCTCTTGGAGGTTGCTCGGTGCTTACTTTTCTTTATGAACCTCCCTAAATTATATTGGGGTGATGTTGTTCTCACAACTGCATATCTTATCAACCGCTTACCGTCTCAGGTTTTGGCCCACCAAACCCCCCTTCTCACCTTAGGAGTTAAACCGACTTCTCTCCAATCGAAAACTTTTGGTTGTGTTTGCTTTGCTCATATTCATTCTCCGGGTCGGTCTAAGCTTGACCCCCGTTCTCTCCGCTGTGTATTCCTTGGATATTCGCTTACCCAGAAGGGATATAAGTGTTATCATCCCCCGACTAAGCGAATATTTGTCACGACAGATGTTACCTTTCGTGAAACTAAATCCTACTATGTGACCTCACTTCAGGGGGAGCTTGCACCTACTGAAGAAGTGAGCTCTCCTACTATCCCCTTACCGATTCCTCCATATTCATTCCTCCATGTTCGTCACCATATATCGAGACTTCCAATCAGGGGGAGTCTCCGCATAAAGCACAAGAATTACAAGTTTTCACCAGACGGAGTAAAGGTCTTAACATACAGGCTAATCCCACGCTACCAGCCTCAGTGCCAACTCCGTTGACAGACTCCTCTGAACTCCCCATTGCTCTTCGTAAAGGTACTAGATCTTGCGCACAACACCCTTTATCCCATTATATTTCTTACGACTCTGTAACTCCTTCACATAAAGTCTTTGTTTCTTCTCTTGCGTCTGTTTCTATTCCCTCCACATTGCAGGAGGCTCTTGGGCATCCAAAGTGGAAAGAGACAATGATTGAAGAAATGACGGCTTTGGAGAAAAATTATACATGGGATTTAACACACCTCCCACACGGTAAGAAGACAGTTAGATGTAAATGGGTATTTACCGTGGAGCAGAACTCTGAAGGTTTGGTTGAACATTTCAAAGCAAGGTTGGTGGCAAGGGGATATACTCAAACTCTGGGTATCGACTATCAAGAAACTTTTTCCCCTGTGGCAAAAATAAATTCTACACGAGTTCTTCTATCGTGTGATGTGTGCAAGGGTTGAGATCTCACTCAATTTGATGTAAAGAATGCTTTTCTTCATGGAAATTTAGAAGAAATGTATGTCTCTTTCCCCTGGTTTCCCTCATTCTGGTTCTGAAGGGAAAGTGTGCAAATTAAAAAAGGCACTCTACGACTTGAAACAATCACTGAGTGCTTGGTTTGGTCGCTTTCACAAAGTTATTATCTCTCTGGGATACCGACAAAGTCATGCTGATCATACATTGTTTATAAAACATAGGGATAATATGTTAATCGCCCTCATTGTCTATGTTGATAACATTGTCATAACAGGAGATGTTGCAGAAGTGAAAGCCTTGAAGAAGAATTTGGCTAAAGAGTTTGAAGTAAAAGATCTAGGCAAACTGAAGTGTTTCTTTGGAATTGAAGTTGCTAGATCCACACGGGGTATTTTCATCTCTCAGAGAAAATATGTTCTTGATCTGCTGGAACAATCCGGTATGAGTGGGTGTAGACCTGCTGATACTCCTATGGAGGTCAACCACAGCCTTGGAAGGGATGGCAGAGATCCCATTAAAGATGTAACTGGTTACCAACGTCTTGTCGGACGGTTAATATATCTATCACATACTCGCCCTGACATAGCTTATGTTGTGGGGGTTGTTAGCCAATATATGCATTCCCCAAAGGTGAGACATCTCGATGCGGCTCATAGGATCTTGAGGTACTTGAAGACTTCACCAGACAGAGGAATCCTTTTTACGCCTAGTACGAAATTGAAAATTGAGGTGTATACTGACGCAGATTGGGCAGGGTCTATAGAAGACAGACGCTCTACATCTGGGTATTTTTCTTTCGTTGGCGGTAACCTGGTTGCTTGGATATGTAAAAAACAATCCGTCGTCTCAAGGTCTATTGCAGAGGCCGAATTTAGAGCGATGACACATGACATATGTGAAGGATTGTGGTTACATTCTCTATTGTGTGATTTAGGACTTCATGAGGACAGTCCTATCCGTCTGTACTGTGACAACAAAGCTGCATTCAGTATCGCCAACAACCCTGTTCAGCATGACCGCACCAAACATATTGAAGTGGACAGACACTTCATCAAGGAGAACATTGAGAAAAAGATCATCTGTATTCCTTTCGTTCCCTCAGAGGGACAATTAGCTGATATTCTTACTAAGAGTCTGGGACTGAATGTTTTTTGTGGCTTTATTGACAAGTTGGGCATGACGAATATAACATGTCCAACTTGAGGGGAGTGTTAGCTTTAATTAGACTCTTTGTAATACTTCTTATATAAGAGGGTCTGTTCACGCGTAATTAATATGATCGTTCTTTTGACATATTCAAATGAGCATAAAATAAAATTTGCGTTTTTTGAAAAAAAACACAATGGAGAGATAACTCCCAAACTATCGGAGTTTTATTCTCCATTATTAAGTTCTTTACACTTTTGATGGAAAATGTTAACCTTCTTGATTTGATTTAACTTTCAAAGCCTGCTTTTCATAATTACAATGTTATTATAAAATTGGAATTGAATTAGAACTTCATTATCTATCTCCTCAATTAACATCAGAACTGGTTTTGCATAACTTTTGTTATAATTTGATCCAAACCTAATGTTATTTTCCCTGCAGAAAGATTAGTCACAAAAATGTCATTCAGTTTATCGGTGCATGCACAAAACCGCCTAGCTTGTTTATTGTTACAGGTTAGGGCTTTTGAAAAATGTAGCAATCAGTGCCTTTTTATTCCAAAAAGTTCAGCACATGATCTTGCTGTGGCATTTTAAAAACTTATTTTTGTCTCCTCTTTTTAGAATTCTTGTCTGGAGGAAGCGTCTATGACTATCTACACAAGAAGGAAGGCGTCTTTAAGCTTCCCTCTCTTCTCAGAGTAGCAATTGATGTCTCCAAGGGAATGAATTATTTGCATCAAAATAATATCATACACAGGGATGTGAAGACTGCCAATCTTTTGATGGACAAAAATGAGGTGGGTATTTTATGTTACCTTCTGATTTCTTATTACGATGGAATCAATTTACTGATGCATGGAAAAAAAAGCTATTGTGAATGATTGAATAATTTTTTTCTCTACCATTGTTCAAGTATTAAAATCTGATATTATGAAAGTTAGCATTCTTAGATATATAAATGGACTATCATTCATTTCTGCTAATTTTCAATCCCTACTCTTCTGTTCAAGGATCCAAGGAAACATGGTTCTCTCATCCATTTACATTAGTCTCTAACTTATTTTTGTAACATTTACATAAAATTTACTGATGCATGGAAGAAAAACTATTGCTAAACTTCGTATTATTGCTTTCTCTACTATTGTTCATGCATTGAAATCTGATATTAAGAAAGTTAGCATTCTTTGATTTATAAATTGTCATCCATTTCAACTATTTTTCCACTCCTACTCTTCTGTTCAATGTTCCAAAAGAAACTTTGTTTTCTCATCCTCTTACTTTGGTATCTAACGATTTTTCTCATCCTTTTACTTTGGTCTCTAATGATATTTCCAACTTATTTCTGTAACATTTACATATAATTTCATCTTTATTGGTTCTGGTAATCCCTCTATGTGAATGTTATCTCCTCATATATCTCTATGTTTGTTTTCTCATATCTTCTGTTTAATTGCTGAAGATAATGTCATGTCTTCTTATGTTCTTCTTTAAGTTATATTTTCTTCACTTTTTCCAAACATTGCATCAGTTTAATGACAGGTTGTTAAGGTTGCTGATTTTGGAGTTGCACGCGTTAAAACTCAATCGGGGGTAATGACTGCAGAAACAGGAACTTATCGCTGGATGGCTCCGGAGGTATGTTGTTATGTATTTTATTCACAACAAAACGCACCTACTAAATTATGGTATGATGTAGCCGATGAATGAGAATTATGCGGGAAGCGCGAGCATAAGAATTATTAATGAGATTCAACATTTTTGCTTTAAAATTTCAAAATTTTAAAGTAATCCTAATTCTTACAAAGCAACAGGAGCATCTACAATTTCATGTCTTGCAATGAATGTGGATTTGCTTAGGAGATGATTATGTAATGAAATATAATATATACTTAAGTGATTAGTGTTTGATTTCACACAGTGAACTTTAAAGTTAAATTAAAAGAAGCTAGATAAGATCAATAAGCGATTGGGAGCATTAGAAGTACATGTTCGTTGCACAAATCTTCTAGTGCTACCCCTCAAATTGGTTTGACCCCATTTGACTTGCTAACATTATTCATGAAGGATGCTTTAGTTAGCTCTTTTGTGTGCACATCTATTAATGCTCATTTAGTTAACAAAAGGAGTACAATGATTTTATCTTTTATGTTATCCTTGATGAAATATTTATCAACTTCAGTGTGTTTAATTCTGCCTGTTGGACCGAGTTATGAGGAATGATAATGGTCTTCTTATTGTCAGAATAAATGTGTAAGAGATTTTTGTTACAAACTCTCCAGATCGGACCCCCTCACACGAGCTACATGAGCGCATATGGCAGCCCCTTAAATGTTCACAGGAGTGGTTATAAAAAGTGTAATTAATTAGTATTAATTAATGGGTTAATAGCAATTAATGAGTATTAATTAAAATTAATTATATTAGTTAAAGCATTTTGTATCTTCTTATTTGCATTCCCTTCCTCATCTATGTAGGGGGGGGGGGATATGGCTATCCTTTTTATGCTTTGTATTACGATTAAGAGATCTCTCTTTGGAGAGGGACTTCAAGGAGGAACCAACCTCCTGAGGTTATGCACGAGTCTTCCTCGTGATCAGGTTTTCTCAAGTTTTATTGCAAGCAATTTCTTCTTGGTAACAATGGTCCGACCTGCCGCTCTGCCCACTGCCCTTTCATCCGTCGGGTACCAATGCCTCCTTACACAACCACTTCGACCAGCCACCGCCCAGTTTCACGCCATCATGGTCGTCCTTCTTAGCATCTGGGATAGTCTGGGCTTCCATGCGACTCCCCATCTTGCGGCACCCCCTTCTGCGGTAATCGACGTCCGTTATGACGACTAAACTATTAGCTTCTCGTCGCTTTTACTAATGCCAACTGACTCCTGTGCCACTCCCCTTCCTCCAACGCTCACAACATTGGAGAATAAGCACGGTGTAACAACCCGTAGACCGCCACAATTTGTATAGTGGCCATCATAAGCTATATTTCAGTTCACAGATAGCGCAACATAGTACATTTTTAATCACAATGAGTATGTAGAAAATACAAAATAAAAATTTCTATTTCATTAAAAGCTTCTTCTACATCCAGGTACATGTGACAATACATATGTAATAAAATAATCTCTATCTAGAACACTACAATATATAACATCTTACTCTCTTTGATCCTTCTGCACGAGGAGCGCTGCTACTCTCAGGGATGGTTGGGTTGGTGTTGCTCGTGTAACACCCCACCTTAGTTTTACCACAAATCAGCAGTCCGGCCGGGCCCCGTGATAAGAAGTTAACTAAGTAACAGTATTTAAATTGATACATAGCAGGTATAAAAGAAAAGTGCTAAAGGAGTACTTACAGCAGAATTAATTAAAGAGACTAAGGGTAAATGTGTACCTCAAAATCTGATTTCACAGAGCCACTAAAAAAAAAAGTGTCCAAATACTTGAAGTACTGAAATCTTAAACATAGTCTGATACAAGAACCGTTAGCGAGATTTCAATACAAGTCCAAAACACAGAACATAACTTGAAAGAACAAACTACAGAAAGAAAGCACACTAAAAAGAGGAGTGGACTGCAAGCATGCTCATCCTAGGCGCAACACCCCACCTGTGACTCCTGTAATAATAAGCCCATAAAAATGGGTCAGCCCAACTGGAGAGTAAGAAAGACCATTCTTCTTAGTGACACTAAAAACATTTGGAAGAAATATGAGTGCGTGCTTTTCATTTTAAAAGTAATATTTTATGCTAAGGAAAAATATTTTCTGTTATACTATGCGTGCTTTTTCCGAAAAGTTTAATATAAATGTCTGTTCTAATTTTGAACATCTTATGTATAATTTTCCAAGCGCTAGAAGGGAAAGGTTATCTATATTACCATTTCAAATTTTTATCGGATGCTGAGTTTCTATTTATCTAAAGATTAACCTTATGATGTCTTATGCTGAGAATCTGTTTGTGCGCATTCTAACGATTTGAGTCCCAACTAACGAACGCAGAGGTTCTAGCGTCTCATGGACATGGACTCGCATCTTCTGAGTTTCTAATGGAGAAAACGTCTCCCTGCATTTGAGGCTCATAGGGTCTACTACGCCCCATAAGTAAGATAGTGCGCCTCTATCTATCACAACGGAGAGAGTTTCAATCGTGCCTCCTAATTATTTTAAATAATCGTCGGTTCTCTTATTTATTTAATTGAATGACGCGGGACGTATTTTACGGTAAGGACTGCCCCGTATACATTTTCTGGAGTTAAATATATAATGGTACGTCTAAAGAAATGCATGGCTAAATGTACTAAACAATTTCATATATTTCATACAGGTATAAATCTCATTTCTTAGCACTTAAATTTGTGTATTATACTAAGCGATATATCTAGCCAAAAAGAATAGAATTTCTTACAGCGGTGCTACGACGCTCGTACACAATACGTGGCGGCATACTTGTTTTCTTATAAGAAATATTCTGAAGCACTATCTTGATCTCCGGTTAACAATGAGACTTAACTTCTCCAGAGACCTAAAAGGGCAAAAAAATATATATTTAATCCTCCAAAATTTAATGTATACTGTTTCATAATGAACGAAAGAAACTTACCATTTCTCTGATATTGGGGGTTGAGATTTCTGAAATGGGAATAGGTCACACCTAGATTGTGAGTTCTCAATTTTGTCGTGACTACATACGAGATCCACCAAATAAATTAGGGCTTAATCGAGAACTTTGAACCATAATCTAAGAGTGGGAGACTAGAATTTATAGAAGGGATCGACATTACCTAGAGAGGTTTTGCTGGAGGGGGAGTAAATCAAAACCAGAAAAACTTGTCTCGCAAGGGCTGTCGAGGCGAAGAAATGATGCCTTCGACTACTGGATCTGAGGACAAAACTTGAGGCATCAACTGATTCGGATAAAAAGGAAGATAACTCCAGCGACAGTGGTTACCTGCCACGGTTGGGGACTGGGGAAGACTTCTCGAGAGTGCAGAGGGCCTACTAGAGGGAACGAACCAGCCTCCCTATACTGGAGATAAGAGGCGAAGAGGGCTCTGCTGCCGTCGACGAGAACGAGCGAGGAAGCACTGCGCCGTCCAAATCAGGAACAAAGAGTAAACCCTAACTTCCTCTCGACCGAACCGTGGGGGAAAAGGAAAAATGAGCGGCAGTTTCATCTTATCGAGCGCCTAGGAGGGGGGGGGGGGGGGAGAACGATCGGCACGCGCAAGAGGTGCGGTTACGCAAACCTTGGGGAGGAGAAGGGATTTAAAAATCGTTATTATTATTTATTTATTTTTGTGAGGGGAAATTAGGGATTTAAACTTAAATTTTGATGCGCTCACGCGTCTCTACTACAAATAAATCTCCGCATTACGCTCTTACAAGAACTAAATCACGTTGATTAACGCAACATCATCAATTGATTAACGTGCAGCAAAATCGTACCTCAACCCGACGCTGACTCGGTCAATTTTGCTCAAGATCGGGCCCTGCGATCAAATTTAGTTTTTTTTTTGCGTTAAATTGTGGGTGTTACAAACCTCTCCTCCTAACAAAATTTTCGTCCTCGAAAATTACAAACATACCTGAGTCAAATAGGAAAGCATAATTTGCATTGCTCCGGAGTTCATCTTCTCTTTCCCATGAATACTCCGGTCGGCCACAGTTCATCCAAAGGACCTTTACAAAACGGATCTCTCTGTTACGGAGCTTCTGAACTCTTGAGTCCACTATCCTGACTGGCTTGATATTAATACTAAGATTTGATTCGATTGGTGCTTCTTCAGTACTGATTATCTGACTGGGATCTCTGACTGCTCTCCTAAGATATGAGACGTGGAATACGTCGTGTAGACCACTCATCTCCTGGGGTAAGGCCAATCTATAAGCTACCTCACTTATGCGTTCCAGCACCTCGAAAGGACCAACGAACCTTGGACTCAACTTCTTCATCCGCTTGATACGAGAGACACCCTTGACTGGTTTGACCTTCAGATAAACATAGTCTCCTACGCTGAACTCCACTGATCTATGCCTCCGATCATAGTATTTGTCCTGACGATCTTGTGCTATCTTCATACGCTCCTGTATGAGTTTGATTCGAGCTGAGGTCTTGTCCACCCATGATTCTGTATTGGAAGACCTCTCCTCAATTTCAGCCCAGCACAACGGTGTCCGACACCGCCTATCATAAAGAGCCTCAAAAGGCGCCATCCCAATGCTAGCTTGAAAACTATTATTATAGGAGAACTCTACAAGGGTGACATACTTCTCCCATTTACCTCCAAAATCCAGAATGCACATACGAAGCATATCTTCCATGGTTCTATTCGTGCGCTCTGTTTGTCCATCTGTCTGGGGGTGGAAGGCTGTACTGAAAAGTAGCTTAGTGCCCAAACGCTCCTGAACGTACTTCCATTCCTTGGAGGTAAATCTGCCATCTCTATCAGAAATAATAGTCTTGGGAACACCATGCAGTCGGACAATTTCATCCACATACAACTGAGCTAACTTCGGACCCTGATCCGTTCTCTTGTTAGGAATGAAATGGGCAACTTTGGAGAGACGGTCAACTATAACCCATAAAGAATCATTCCCACTCTGCGAACGGGGAAGGCCGTGAACAAAATCCATAGATATATCTTCAAAGTTCCACTCCGGAATAGGTAGGGGCTTCAACTTGCCCCCTGGTCTCTGGCACTCGGCTTTAACCAACTTGCATGTTTCACACCTTCCAACATATTCTGCTACATCAATCTTCAAACCTGACCACCAGACTGACTTCTTAAGATCTGCTTACATCTTCGTGCTACCCGGATGTATCGAATATCTGGAATTATGAGCTTCAAACAATATATCCTCACGAAGGTGATCAACGTCTGGGATGCATACTCTACTATCAAAAAGAAGTAAGCCTTCAAGAATGCTGAACCTCTCCTTCTGACCAGGCTGGGTTGAGTCCCAAATCTCTACCATCTTCGGATCTAGAGGTAAAGCCGTTCTGATCCTATCTTTAATATCACAAGTGATTTCCATCCAGTTTAACCTTGCAGAACCAAGGCTGGAGCGTGGTAAGATACTGATCTTTAATCTCTCCAGAGCGTGAACAAGTTCTTCCTGCTGGGTAATGAGGGCATAATCCGAACCTCCTACTAAGTGCGTCGTCTACCACGTTTGCTTTCCCGGGGTGGTATTGAATACCAATGTCATAATCTGAGAGAAATTCCACCCACCTACTCTGCCTCATATTAAGCTCTTGCTGATCATATATATACGTGAGACTCTTATGATCCGTAAAGACCTCACAATGAATTTCGTAGAGGTAGTGTCTCCAGATCTTCAAGGCGTGGATGACTGCTGCAAGTTCCAAATCGTGCACAGGATAATTTCTCTCGTGAACCTTTAACTGCCTGGAGGCGTAAGCTATGACCTTACCATGCTGCATAAGTACACAACCCAACCCTTGACCTGAGGCATCGCTATATATCTGAAATCCTTCTGAGCCTGAAGGTAAGCTCAAAACCGGGGCGCTCATCAATCAAGATTTTAACTCCTCAAACGCAAGTTCACACTCCACTGTCCATGTGAAGGCTTTCCCCTTCCTGGTGAGTGTAGTCATCGGTAGCGCTATCTTCGAGAAGTCCTTAATGAATCTCCAATAACCTGCCAGGCCAAGAAAACTGCGAACCTCAGTCACTGCCTTCGGCCTTGGCCAATCCTTTATTGCTTCTATCTTTTTCGGATCCACCGCGAGACCCTTCTGACTGATGACGTGTCCCAAGAATGCAACCTCTGAGAGCCAAAACTCGCACTTTGAAAACTTGGCATACAACTGATTCTTCCTGAGAGTGCTCAACACTGCCCGGAGGTGCTCAGCGTGATCTTCTTGACTCTTTGAATAAACCAAAATATCATCTATGAAGACAATCACGAACCGGTCTAGTAGTTCTCGGAACACCCTATTCATCAAATCCATAAAGGCGGACGGGGCATTAGTTAACCCGAACGGCATGACTACGAACTCATAGTGTCCATATCTAGTGCTGAACGCCGTCTTCTGGATGTCCACATCTCGAATCCTCAATTGGTGGTAACCTGACCTCAAATCTAGCTTGGAGAACGTGCTAGATCCCTCGAGCTGGTCAAACAAATCATCTATCCTGGGAATAGGGTACTTATTTTTAATTGTCAGCTTGTTAAGCTCACGGTAGTCTATGCACAATCTCTTGCTACCATCTTTCTTCTTGACGAAAAGAACAGGGGCACTCCAAGGTGAAGTGCTGGGGCGAATGAAACCCAAGTCGATCAATTCCTGCAATTGAATCTTCAACTCGGCAAGTTCTCTGGGAGCCATTCGGTATGGTCTCTTGGCCACTGGCGCAGCTACAGGAATAAGATCTATCTGTAAATCAAACTCTCTGGTAGGAGGGGCACCAGGTAATTCCTCTGGAAAAACATCAGGAAAGTCCTTAACAACAAGCACTTATAACAGATTAACCTTGGCTTCAGCATTCATCAACACTAGAAAGGTCGCACAACCCTTGTTGATGCATCTGACAGCCTGGACTGAGGAGATTATTAATTTAGAGACTCCCTTCATGCCCTGGAAGGTAAAAGCAACCTGATTGGGTCCTTCGAACTGTATCACCTTGTTCCTTCAGTCAATCTTTGCATTCATAGCCGAGAGCCAGTCCATACCCACTATCAGATCAAAACCTGCTATAGGGAGGAGTGAAGCTTCTATTGAGATTTCAGTTTCTCCGAACCACACTGGAACTCTACACTTAGTCTTGGTCTGCAAATAGGATCCATTAGGCATCATAACTTCTAATGATGCAGACTTTGGCAGGGCTTCTAAATCCAGCTTACGCATCAGAGATTCTGCTATGAACGAGTGTGAGGCACCCGTGTCAAAGAGAATCTTGGAGGGAACGTTTCGTATCATAAGTATTCCTACATGCATGAATGCAACAAAGGTATATGTTTAGTGTCACTAAGGAGAGAAATACTAAAACGTCTTGGTCGTACACATACCTGTCACCACGTCCTCCTGATCCTTAGCTTCCTGCTGGCCTAGCCCATAAGCTCTGGGTTGCACCGGACCACGTCCTGCAGTATTTTTCTCCTCGGTTCCAACATGAGCCTTTCCTTTGTCGGTTCTGCTAGGACCACCGACCTCAAACTTCGACTATAAAGGAATCATAGTTAGGCCTATTGAGAGAAAGCTCTAACTTAAGAAAATTACTCAAATGGAATTTCGTACCTGAACCACGGGAGTTCCCGGGCAGTAACAGGCTATATGTCCCGGTTGATGGCATTTGTAACAGACTCCCGCAACAGCTAAACACTCACCCAGGTGGTGACGGTGGCATTTAGGACAAAGGGGGTAATCTTTGACCTTGGACTCGGTCTGACCACCCTTCTTATCATCAGTTCTCTGCTTCTTGTTCCAGTTCTTTCCTTGACTATTCTTGTTCTGATGTTGTTGCTGCTGCGGTGCATCCTGAGTCCGCTTCGAACGAAAATTATTTCGCTTTTGCACCTTCTGCTGATCAGCCTCCAGTTTCCTCGCTGTGTCCACTAAGCTCCTGTAATCGGCATTGACCATTGTCATCAAAGGCTGCTTCAGCGAGTCACGCATTCCGTCCACGAACCGGCTACATTTCTCGTTCTCATCCCCTTGCATATTGCCCGCATAATGAGATAGGTGAGTCAGCTCCCGCTCATAGGCTATTACAGTCTTGTCCCCCTGAAAGAGTCGGAGGTACTTTTCCTGGAGACTGCGGCGCTCGGATGGGGGCACAAACCAGGTAGATAGTGCCGTCGAGAAATTGTTCCACGTGAACATATCTGCTGTACGGCCTATCATAAATGAAAATTCATATTATTATACCGCTAACAGGGCAAAGTATTCTAGGAAAAGTAGATTAGAACACATCACTTACCAGCGGGGTCGTCCGCCAGATGCCTAGTCCACCACAGATTTGCCTCACCTGTCAGGAGGAAGGCAGCTAGAGGAACCTTCTTGTTCTCTGGGCACTGCATCACTTCGAGCAGGTCGCGGGTCTTAATCAACCAATCATCGGTCTCCATTGGTGTTTCTTCCCCATTGAAATTGGAGGGCTGAAGATTCCGGAAATTCCTCAGAAAACGATCCATTCCTAAGTCTCCGGCAGCTGGTACAGGAACTGGTGCCGGATCTGCTGCAGGCAGTCCATTTCTGAATTCCCGCAAAGCTATGGCCACGACCCTGGCAATAATGGCCGCTAAGTCATTAGGTTCTGGCACTGCCGGTGCTGCTGGTGCTGCTGGTGCTGCTGCTGGTGCACCACCGTCATCCATGACTATCTCGGGAGTGGTGTTCTGCCGCGAAGGCTCACCCGCTTCGTTGGTACGCGGTGCCTATACAATGGAAGAGAAACAATTATTGATGTACGAGACATAAGGAAGATCTACTAGAAAGATATTTCCATTCAACGCATAACTGAGCTAGAAACAACTCTGATGACTCTAACGTCTAAGAAAAAATTCAGTTGAAATCCTAAGGCTCTGTGAACTTTCTGGGTCGTGGGATCCTAAACCTAGCTCTGATACCAATTGTAACACCCCACCTTAGTTTTACCACAAATCAGCAGTCCGGCCGGGCCCCGTGATAAGAAGTACTTACAGCAGGTAACTAAGTAACAGTATTTAAATTGATACATAGCAGGTATAAAAGAAAAGTGCTAAAGGAGTACTTACAGCGGAATTAATTAAAGAGACTAAGGGTAAATGTGTACCTCAAAATCTGATTTCACAGAGCCACTAAAAAAAAAGTGTCCAAATACTTGAAGTACTGAAATCTTAAACATAGTCTGATACAAGAACCGTTAGCGAGATTTCAATACAAGTCCAAAACACAGAACATAACTTGAAAGAACAAACTACAGAAAGAAAGCACTCTAAAAAGAGGAGTGGACTGCAAGCATGCTCATCCTAGGCGCAACACCCCACCTGTGACTCCTGTAATAATAAGCCCATAAAAATGGGTCAGCCCAACTGGAGAGTAAGAAAGACCATTCTTCTTAATGACACTAAAAACATTTGGAAGAAATATGAGTGCATGCTTTTCATTTTAAAAGTAATATTTTATGCTAAGGAAAAATATTTTCTGTTATACTATGCGTGCTTTTTCCGAAAAGTTTAATATAAATGTCTGTTCTAATTTTGAACATCTTATGTATAATTTTCCAAGCGCTATAAGGGAAAGGTTATCTATATTACCATTTCAAATTTTTATCGGATGCTGAGTTTCTATTTATCTAAAGATTAACCTTATGATATCTTATGCTGAGAATCTGTTTGTGCGCATTCTAACGATTTGAGTCCCAACTAACGAACGCAGAGGTTCTAGCGTCTCATGGACATGGACTCGCATCTTCTGAGTTTCTAATGGAGAAAACGTCTCCCTGCATTTGAGGCTCATAGGGTCTACTACGCCCCATAAGTAAGATAGTGCGCCTCTATCTATCACAACGGAGAGAGTTTCAATCGTGCCTCCTAATTATTTTAAATAATCGTCGGTTCTCTTATTTATTTAATTGAATGACGCGGGACGTATTTTACGCTAAGGACTGCCCCGTATACATTTTCTGGAGTTAAATATATAATGGTACGTCTAAAGAAATGCATGGCTAAATGTACTAAACAATTTCATATATTCCATACAGGTATAAATCTCATTTCTTAGCACTTAAATTTGTGTATTATACTAAGCGATATATCTAGCCAAAAAGAATGGAATTTCTTACAGCGGTGCTACGACGCTCATACACAATACGTGGCGGCATACTTGTTTTCTTATAAGAAATATTCTGAAGCACTATCTTGATCTCCGGTTAACAATGAGACTTAACTTCTCCAGAGACCTAAAAGGGCAAAAAAATATATATTTAATCCTCCAAAATTTTATGTATACTGTTTCATAATGAACGAAAGAAACTTACCACTTCTCTAATATTGGGGGGGGGGGGGGGGTGAGATTTCTGAAATGGGAATAGGTCACACCTAGATTGTGAGTTCTCGATTTTGTCGTGACTACATACGAGTTCCACCAAATAAATTAGGGCTTAATCGAGAACTTTGAACCATAATCTAAGAGTGGGAGACTAGAATTTAAAGAAGGGATCGACATTACCTAGAGAGGTTTTGCTGGAGGGGGAGTAAATCAAAACCAGAAAAACTTGTCTCGCAAGGGCTGTCGAGGCGAAGAAATGATGCCTTCGACTACTGGATCTGAGGACAAAACTTGAGGCATCAACTGATTCGAATAAAAAGGAAGATAACTCCAGCGACAGTGGTTACCTGCCACGGTTGGGGACTGGGGAAGACTTCTCGAGAGTGCAGAGGGCCTACTAGAGGGAACAAACCAGCCTCCCTATACTGGAGATAAGAGGCGAAGAGGGCTCTGCTGCCGTCGACGAGAACGAGCGAGGAAGAACTGCGCCGTCCAAATCGGGAACAAAGAGTAAACCCTAACTTCCTCTCGACCGAACCGTGGGGGAAAAGGAAAAATGAGCGGCAGTTTCATCTTATCGAGCGCCTAGGAGGGGGGGAGAACGATCGGCACGCGCAAGAGGTGCGGTTACGCAAACCGTGGGGAGGAGAAGGGATTTAAAAATCGTTATTATTATTTATTTATTTTTGTGAGGGGAAATTAGGGATTTAAACTTAAATTTTGATGCGCTCACGCGTCTCTACTACAAATAAATCTCCGCATTACGCTCTTACAAGAACTAAATCACGTTGATTAACGCAACATCATCAATTGATTAACGTGCAGCAAAATCGTACCTCAATCCGACGCTGACTCGGTCAATTTTGCTCAAGATCGGGCCCTGCGATCAAATTTAGTTTTTTTTTTTGCGTTAAATTGTGGGTGTTACAGCTCGGACCCTAAAAAATTTAATCACGTAAAAGATTAGTCTTTATGTAAAAGAGTAAGTGAGAATTTACCTCTTTTATCGATGTACATGCAGACAAAGTGGAGCAGTAACAATATTTATATGCATATATTTTTCATGAAATAGGTGGTTTAACAGTATAAGTAAACAAACAACATTCATATAATATGAGTCTGTGGATTAGTGCAACAGTACGCCATGTAAGTAAGGTAGAACTGAAAACAATAGCAAACAATCATTAGTATTCTAGTTTAAAACTGTTAAGTTCTGTTTCTATATTCGATACATAACTAGTATATGAGTGGAAATCAATTTATTTATTTAATACTTCAACCATGTAGTGACATAATGCCGATGGTCTCAATATCAGTATCAGTATTTGGGCCCGACCACTCAGGGTCATCGACTACCAAATCAGTATGTACATCACGCGTTTATACTTTTCAGCCGACTGCATTTGTTGTCATTGTAACTAATCAACAGTATTTTGGTTTAAAACTGTTAAGTTCAGTTTCTATATTCGATTTACATAATCAGTATATAGGTGGAAATCATTTTATTTATTTAATACTTTAACTATGTAGTGAGATAATGTTGAGGGTCTCAGCATCAGTATCGGTATTTGGGCCCAATTCCTTAGGGTATCAACTACCAAGTCAGTACGTTCATTACACGTTAGTGCTTTTCAGCTGAATGCATTGGTTGTCGTTGTGATACGACCTAGGTCACATCATTACTGTTACTTAATTTTCTGTTATTTTTTTTATTTTGTCTAGCGCACTGTTACGCCTGGCGTCACTACCAGATTCAGAGAATATTACGGTGCACGTCGAACAAAGGAGAAGGCGGAGGAAGACCGGGCTGAACCATCCGGTTCAGCCCGCCAATACTAAATAAGGAGCATTGGGGCTGAACCGCACCGGTTCAGCCCCTATGGGGGCCGGCCGGCCCCCATGGGTCCGGGGCTATATATTACCGGACCCTCTTTGGAGAAAGAGATCACATGAAGTATTATTCAGGTTTTCTTCTTCCTTGTAACCCTAGCTTACTTTTGCCCTAGTTTCCCTACTTCCCCTAGCAAGTTCATAACATTTGGTATCAGAGGATCTTTCCTCCAACCATGGTGACACGTACCGAAGCCGAGAATGCGCGCTTGGCCACCATCGAAGAAAACTATGTAGGGTTGGCGGATTCGGTGGCGGCAATCGAAGAACAAATGAAAATCTCCACAAAAAATTTAGAAGAACGCTTGGACACCGCATGGAGGAACTCAAGGCTCTCCTCGTTCAAAGTTTGAGGGAAAGGCGCAAGTCCAAGAGGGATCGGATGGCAGAATCTCAAATCAACCACCTGGATGCACTGTACAGGGAATGGAACGCGGTTTTCCGACCGGATCTGACGCCGAGGGGTCCCGATGGATCGGTGGCCAGCCGAGGAGGACCGGAGAGTGCCCGGAGGCTGGCAGGGGGTCGGCGTGCAACCTGCGAGCGCCTGGGAGGCGGGCGGAACTCGCGCGGGTCCGCGCAGGCCGACGGACCCGATCCGCATGACGCACGGCCCAGGGGCTCTCCCAGCCCCCTTTTCGTCCTATGGGGGTGACAATCCACTCGGATGGAACCCTCCGGAGCTAACGACAGCAGTCCCTCGGCCGTATGGAACCTCCAGAGCGCTGATTGGGACAGAAATGGGGATTTTGCCAAATCCAAGAGCTTTCAGACCCCCTCTAGGGTTCGGAAATGCAAATCAAGGGGCTGAGCGCCTCCCACCAGCCATGCATCAAGGAGCGGGACATCCTGCGACGGAAGGACGCGGAGGCGGGTACTATCCCGGGCCCCAAGGGCGTGCAAACGCGCCGATGGAGCAACGGCGACCAATTGCACCGGGACAAGAATATGGGGGACACGACCCATGGAACCAAAGAGCTTTCATGGCCCCGAAAAGAACCCGCATGAACTTCCCAAAGTTTCGGGGCGGAGATGCACTCGAATGGGTGCAAAAGGCGGAGCTGTTTTTTACTTATCAAGAAATCCCCGATGACTAGTGGGTGCAACTGGCATCATTTCATCTGGAAGACGACGCGTACCAGTGGGCATAGTGGTTCACCCGAGCATATGGTTACGCACCGTGGACTCACTTTGTGGAGGGATTCTCGGCCCGTTTTGGAACCTTGGAGTACGAGTATGTGGAGGCGACGTTACAAAAACTCCGTCAGAAAGGCACCGTGATGGAGTACCGTACAGAGTTCGAGAAGCTGGCCAATCGGGTCAGTTGGGAGGAAAAGGCCCTCCTCAGTTGCTTCATATCAGGGTTGCGGGATGAGTTGCGGGATGAGGTCCATGCCTATATGCCACGAAGTATGAGCCATGCCATCAGTTTGGCAAGGATACAAGAGGAGAGATTCACCCGGCAGAGGACCCGTACAGCGGTGAGAGCTCCTACGGTTGTACACCCTCCTCGGGGGGCTCCCACGGCCGAGGGCCGGCCGACAGTGACAAAACTGACGTGGCAGGAACTTCAGACCAGGAAGGAGAAGGGGTTATGCTTCAACTGTGATGAGCAGTACACCCGAGGGCACGCATGACAGAAGGTCCAGGTATTCATGCTGCGGGAGGAAGCGGAAGATGTTCCTCGCACTGAGGAGGAGGGAGAGTTGTCTATTGAAGACTTTGGAGTATCCATCCAAGCCCTGGAGGGGGGTACCCCATCTCCGACCTTACGCATAGCCGGGAGGGTCGGCTGGGAGACGGTGACGATCTTGATGGACAGCGGGAGCACTCACAACTTCATCCAACCCGCTGTGGCCCAGAAGACGGGGTATGACATAGATCGCAGCGCAACTTTCCACGTCAGGGTAGCGGATGGTCGTACACTGCAGTGCGAGGGCGTGATGAAATGGGTGGAACTCCAGATACAGGCTTACGCTGGACATATTGATGTTTACTTATTGCCAATCCAGGGTTCTGACGTGGTGTTGGGCGTACCGTGGCTGCGACAACTTCGGTGGGTGAATTTTGATTGGGACCAAATGGCTATGGAGTTCAGCCAGAACGGGAAGGGGTATTGCTTGGAAGGCCTCAAGTCGTCTCAGGTGAAGGAGATCTCACTCCGCAGCGTGGAACGACTAGGGGAACCAGATAGTACGAGGACCACCATCAGGGAGATTAGAGCGCAGCCTACGTCTCCAACAGAGATCTCGTCTCAGATGCAAGCCAGGTTGGCTCAGTATCCCGACTTATTCCAGGAGCCGCGCGCTCTCCGCCTCCAGCTTGAGGACAAGCTGGCCCTTGATGAGGGAGGGAATGTTACGCCTGGCGTCAATACCAGATTCAGAGAATATTACGGTGCACGTCGACCAAAGGAGAAGGTGGAGGAAGACCGGGCTGAACCATCCGGTTCAGCCCGCCAATACTAAATAAGGAGCATTGGGGCTGAACCGCACCGGTTCAGCCCCTATGGGGGCCGGCCGGCCCTCATGGGTCCGGGGCTATATATTACCGGACCCTCTTTGGAGAAAGAGATCAGATGAAGTATTATTCAGGTTTCCTTCTTCCTTGTAACCCTAGCTTACTTTTGCCCTAGTTCTCCTCTAGTTTCCCTACTTCCCCTAGCAAGTTCATAACACGCACATCATCGCTAATGTTGGTGTTTTCTTTTTCGCGCATGTTATTAGCGTATGTGTTTTGTGTCTTTGTATCATGCTTGTCACTCACACGCGTTTTTACGACTTATTGACATAACCGCCCAATAAGAACATGAATGAATAGGTCCATCAAATTAGGTAATATAATAATTAGGGTAAGCTTTGAAAAATGACTAATTTAAATGTTTTAATTTTAAATTCTGAAATTATAATTCCATATTTTAATTGCTGAAATTAAAATTAAATTATAACTTAGCAGGGAATATGAAATGAAAAGACACCTTTAAAATCCCCCTCTTTATTTTCATAATATCATTTATTAAAAAAACATAAAGAAAGAAACCCCCATCTAACCAACCCCAGAAACCTTTTAGAATCCCCTTATTAAATATAATACTTTATTAGCCTAAAACAAAACTTCTTTCTATAAAGTAGCCAACTTCTTATAACAGACAGCGTGGACAACATCGGAAAACAGAGAAATTTTCTCTGTTTTTCGGAAGTCCAGCCTTACGCATGCAAGTTGTTCATTTCTCCTTCCAGCCACCAGATACCTGCTCGTCGGGACTCGCCGCCATCGCTAACAAACTTCTTTGTCTCCGGCGACCCCTTCTCCGTCAATTCTGCAAGCCGGCGTCCTCTCCAGCTCGCTCGACTTCAACCTCCCTGCCCAGATTTGACGACTCAGCCTCAGGTCACCTCCAACTACCCCGTCAGGCTTCCCCCAACCCTCCACAACACTTGGTTTGCTCCTACAACACCCTCCAATGATCTCTTCTCCTCCCTCCAACAACCCTTCTTGTTGAAATCACCTTTTCTCCCGGCTCCTTCCTTTGATTTTCACTGTGCCCGTATGTTTTGGAATGCTTGTGGTATACATGTTTCCAATCTCTTGCCCATGATATTTTATTTATAATTTTATGCCTGATTTTATTTGGTCTTTAAGAATTCAGAGCTTGCCACTAATTTCATTAACATGCCTGTGAATTAATTTTTCATATTGTCTTTTTCTCTTAAATGTTACTTGTTTGTGTGAAGTTATGCAAAGACCTAGTTTAACTAAGGTTACAGATGTGCACGTCGACGAGACGCCATGCTGGGTCTACACGCGAAGGAAGAAGATGACGGGTCCTTCTGGAGGAGCAGAAGCCGAAGACGCGACGACGACTTGATTATTTTATTGATATTCGCATTTTGTCATTTTATTTGCTTTATAAAAGAAGGGTTTTAGGTTGAGCAGGACAAAGACGGAGTATATAGAGCTTAAATTTAGTAGTGCAAGAAGGTCGGATGACTCCGTCATTAAATTGGGTGACCAAGATATTTCCCGCAGTGAGTGCTTTAAATATCTGGGATCTGAAAGTGAGGTTAGATCTTAGATTTGCTCTAGAGGGGGGGTGGGGGTGAATAGAGTATTAAAAACTTTTCATTTAATTTTATTGCGGAAATAAAATAGTGATATATGTATGTGTATTGAGTGAGTAATAAAAGCAAACACAAAGAGAGCACACAACACAGCACACAGAAAATCACACACAGAGGACACAAGGATTTTTATAGTAGTTCCCCAATAAACCTGGGTACGTCTACTCTTCTACCACACTTGGTAGGATCGACTAGGTTTTTGATCAGGTGCCCTATCACCAAGGGGTTTTTGATCAGCTGTCCACACACAAATGAGCTTTTGATCAGGTGCTCTAACCCAACCACAGGTTTTTGTTCAGGTGCCCTGCCACCAAGGAGTTAACTTTTGAAGGGAGTTAGAACCCTGTACAAGATGAGGTAAAGAAGGGTTATGAAGTTCTTCTCTGTCAATATTCTGAGAGAAGACTCCAGTGGATTGTTGATGTAGAAAAGCTCCCCCTGTCTGATATAAAATTGTTTGGCAGTAGATGGCTGGAAGCTTTCTTTTGAATGTTTTGATCTTCCTGTAGCTGTTGAATCTGGGAGAATAAGTTCCTCAGATTGTTTGTTGCTTTTTGAAGATTGGATCTAACAGCTGATGACTGAGAGAGTCGAGTTGATGTTGTTCTCAGAGAATGAGTGCTGCTATTGAGGAAGAAGATGAAGATCTGTAAAGCTTTTCTTTCTTTCTTTCTTTCTTCCTTTCTTCCTTTCTTTCTTTCTTCCTGTAACTTTTTCTGTCGGTTGTTCTTCTCTATTCTGTATTGCTGTACTGTAATGTTCTGTAATATGTTGTATATTCTATTCTGTAGATCTTCTTCCTTCTTCTTTTGATACTCTCTGACATATTTGAAATTCAAATCCCTTAAATTAAGGAATAAAATATTTTGAAGAGATATATCGATACTGTACTGTAAATCTGATACGCCGATTACCTATTTCCTTTTCCATCGACATGGCCTTTTCCGCTAAATGTCAGGCTATAATCTCGAAATAATAAAAGGAAATATATTAACCTTACTTATCTGGAAGAATAGAGCCGTTGCAGAAGATATCTGAGTTCAGAGAATGGAATAATATAATCTGTCTGAAATACTGAACTAAAATAACACATTTCGTCGAGCGCAGAGCTGAGTTCGTCGAACTCAGAATGAAGTTCGTCGAACTGAAGAGAATAATATAACTGATCTTCTGAAATAAATCTGCTGTCATTTAATTCGTCGACCTGAGGAAAAAGTTCGTCGAACAGAATTGGATTCGTCGATCTCAGAGTTATTTTCGTCGATCTGAAGATATTCGTCGAACGCAGACTGAGTTCGTCGAACGGACAAATTCGTCGACCGCTGAACAGAACAAATTCGTCGACCGCTGAGACTGAATAAGATCGTCGACCGCTGAGACTGAACAAATTCGTTGACCGCTGAGACTGAATAAGATCGTCGACCGTTGAGACTGAATAAGATCGTCGACCGCTGAGACGAGCTTGAAGCAAGTCGTTCGTCGAACGCAGAATGCAAGACGTTCGTCGAACGCAGAAAGCAAGTCGTTCGTCGAACGCAGAACCTGAATATTTTCTTAAGTTCTAACAGCCTAAAACCTTGACCCTTAAGACTATACATTTGGGTCAACTTAGTCCTAATCAGCAGATAGTGATCCTAGCCCAAATCAGTAATAGAGTTGTTCCAACAATCTCTCATATTTGGGTTAGGACACTATTTGAAAAAATTTAAAACAAACAGAAATAACAACAAAACAACAAAGCATATATATCTTATATATTTTAAATATTTCAGCAGATATAAATATATGATACTCTGAGTTTTGAAACATTACATTGAAAATAAAACTAATAATAACACACAATCAGAACTTTTGATTTTCTCTGAATTCTGCTTTCTGAATTCTGAATTCTGATATTATCTTTCTCTGATTTTTCTGAATTCTGATTAGCTGAGCTGTAGCAATAACTGATACTGAATCTGCTATATTTCAGCTTACTGAATTGTTGATCTGAACTGTAGCTTTATAATCTGAATTTGATATCTGCTTTGAATCTGTTGCTTCTTCTATATCAAAAGCTGTATCTGAATCTGAACTTGAACATGAAAACTTTATCTGAATTTGCATTAAGCTGGAGCAAACATTGCATCTGAAATTGTAACATATGTTGCTTCTTCATGCATCATTTCTCTTTTTCATAAAATATGTTAGCCTGAGAGCATCTCCCCTTGAGACTGGAGCTTCTTCAGCTTTCTCCCCTTGCCTAGTTCATAGAACATCTCTCCCTGAGCAAAAACTGCATCATATGGAGTTTCTTCATAGAACTGAAAACATGCTTCTTCATCAGCATTTCCTCTTGAAGCTTGAGCATCTTCAAAAAACAACTCCCCCTGTCAAAAAGGAAAGTATCTCCCCCTGACAAAAATGAGCTTCTTCAATACATCCCCCCCTGCCTAGTTTCAGGAAGACCTGGAGCTAGGCCCCTAGAAGAAGGGACTTTTGAGGTGGTAGGGAAGGATGCAATCTTTATATTACTACTGTTCCTGTAAAATAAAATAGAGATCAAGTGCAAAGGAACTGGAAGAGAAGCAATTTATGTAGGCATTCAGTTAAAATAAAGTAAAAGATTTGATTATGATGACAGAACAGAAATAAAAGCTTCATCAAAACTGGGTTCGACGAAAAATAAGTTTTCGTCGATCTCGGTTCGACGAACTTGATGACTTCGTCGATCTCCGTTCGACGAAAAACTAGATTTCATGGATCTCAGTTCGATGAAGAGATGAGATAAGTAGAAAAATTAATTTTTATCAGATTGAATCTCCATCTATCATACCTAGCTGATTTATAAAGAAAATATGTTTCTTTTCATCCAATGGCTTGGTGAAAATATCAGCTCTTTGCAAATCAGTAGAAATGAACTGTAGGCAAATTTTATTTTTATCCACATTATCTCTGATAAAGTGGTGCCTAATTTCTATGTGTTTAGTCCTACTATGGAGAACTGGATTTTGTGCTATTGATATTGCACTGTATTGTCACAAAATATAATTGAATTATTTAGATTGACACCATAGTCTAGGAGTTGATTTTGTATCCACAATATTTGTGAGCAGCAACTGCCTGCAGCTATGTATTCAGCTTCAGCTGTTGATGTAGACACAGATGTTTGTTTCTTACAAAACCAGGACACAAGCCTATCACCAAGAAACTGACAAGTTCCTGATGTGCTTTTCCTGTCTACTCTGCATCCAGCATAATCAGAATCTGAGAATCCAGTTAATTCAAATTCTGATGTTGTTGGATATCAAAGTCCTAGATTAGGACAACCCTTTATATATCTCAAAATTCTTTTTAGCAAAATTAGGTGAGATTCTTTGGGGTTAACTTGGAACCTAACACAAATACAAGTAGCAAACATTATATCAGGCATACTTGCTGTTAAATAAAGTAATGAGCCAACAATTGCTCTATATAATTTCTGATCAACAGGTTTTTCTGATTCATCAGTATCAACAACAACATTTGAGGGCATGATTGTTTTCATGGTGGAAGCATCAGACATACCAAACCTTTTTACTAATTCCTTAGCATACTTGGATTGTTATATGAATATGCCATGTGGAGTTTGCTTCACTTGAAGACCAAGGAAGTATGATAACTCACCCATACTACTCATTTCAAATTTAGATTGCATCAGGTCAGAAAATCTTTTGCATAAATTTGAATCAGTAGAGCCAAAAATAATATCATCTACATATATTTGAACTAGTAAAGTTTGATTTTTATGTATCCTGAAAAATAAGGTTTTATCAACTATGCCTCTACAGAAATTGTTCTCGAAAAGAAATCTAGCTAAGGTCAAATACCATGCTCTGGGAGCTTGTTTGAGACCATACAGAGCTTTATTAAGCTTAAATACACAAGAGGGGTGAGTTAGAGAGATGAAACCTGGTGGTTATTCCACATAGACTTCTTCTTTGATGTCTCCATTAAGAAATGCACTCTTTACATCTATTTGATATACCTTGAATTTCTTGAATGCATCAAAGCCTAGAAAGATCCTTATAGCTTCAAGTCTTGCAACAGGAGCCAAGGTCTGATCATAGTCAATTTCTTCTTCCTGTGAATATCCTTGAGCTACCAATCTTGCTTTGTTTCTCACTATGTTGCCTTGATCATCAAGCTTGTTCCTGAAGACCCATTTGGTGCCAATGACTGGATGGCCCTTTGGTCTTGGAACCAAATCCCATACCTTGTTCCTTTCAAATTGGTTGAGCTCCTTTTGCATTGCAAGAATCCAGTTTGGATCTTGTTCTGCATCTTTTATGGTTTGAGGTTTAACTTGTGAGAGAAAACAAGTGTGCATCTGATTTTGATGTAGTTGATGTCTTGTTTGAACACCTGCTGAAATATCACCAATGATTTGAGATATTGGATGATCTCTAACTGTGATGTGATCAACAGTTGGAGTGGGTTCAACAGTGATATCCACTTGGGGAATTTGGTCAACTGTCATCTGATTTGAACTGTCAGCAAGATCTGGATGATCTTCTTCTTTACTTTCTTCAAGATTTTGAGTTGATGGAAGTAGTGATTCTTCTTTCTGTAGATCTAGTCCATTGAGCTCTTCACATAGAGCTGGTACCTGCAAAATATTTTTGGTAGATGTGGTATTCCTCTCCTCAATTAACATGTTAGTCTCATCAAAAGATACATGCATGGACTCTTCTATCTTACGAGTAGATTTGTTGTAAACTTTATATGCTTTACTAGAAAGTGAATATCCAAGGAATATGCTTTCAGCAGCTTTTGCTTCAAACTAGTTAACCTTTGACTTTTTATTCTTAAGTAATTCATAGGGAGTTTTGCCCTTGAGTTTATGTATCAGGCTTCTATTCAACACATAATTTGATGTGTTCACTGCCTCTGCCCAAAAAGAGAGTGGCAAGTGAGCATCAGAAAGCAATGTAGTTACTGATTCAATAAGGGTTCTATTTTTCCTTTCAGCTACCCCATTTTGTTGAGGAGTTCTATGAGCAGAGAAACATTGCCTGATCTCTTCTTTTCCACAGAATTCTCTCATCAGAAGAGATTCAAACTCAGTGCCATGATCACTTCTGATCAATCCAACTAGAGTAGAGTACTCAATCTTGATGGACCTGAGAAAGTCTGTCAGAACATTGAAGGTGACTGACTTGTTCCTAAGAAAGAACACCCAAGTGAATCTTGAGAAGTCATCTACAATCACTAGAGAGTAATGCTTCCCTCCTAGACTTTGTATTGCAGTAGGTCCAAAAAGGTCCAAATGCAGTAAATATAAAATCCTAGGTGAATCACTCTTGGATAAAGATTTAAAACTACTTCTAGTTTGCTTACCTAATTGACAAGCCGTGCAGAGTCTTTCCTTCTTGTATGAACCAGAAGGTAATCTTCTAACAAGATTGTCCTTAGAAAGCTTAGATATAGTTTTAAGGTTAATATGTCCAAGCCTTTTATGTCATAGTTCATTTGTTTTACTTATAGAATTAAATAAACAAATATCAGAATTGGCAGAGTCAAAGTTGACTAAATAAATATTTACATGTCTAATACCAGATAACACATTAATATTTGTATTATTGGTAATAAGACATAAGGAATGATTGAAAGTTACCTGATAACCTTCATCACATAACTGACTTATGCTGATGAGGTTGTGCTTCAGACCCTTGACATAGGCTACCTCCTTGAAGGTCACTGCTCCAACTTTGATCTGTCCATAGCCTTTGGTTTGTCCACAGTTGGAGTCTCCAAAGATCACATTGGGTCCAATCTTTGCCTTATAGTTGCTCAGGTTGGCCTTGTTTCCTGTCATGTGTTTTGAACAGCCACTATCCAAATACCATTGTTTATTCTTGCTTGGATAGTTGTGTACTTGCAAAACAGAAAAATAAACTAGTTGTTTTTGACCCAGACTACCTTGGGTCCTTTTGTATTACCACAAAACTCTGAATAAAAGACATTTCAGGTTGGTCCTTATAATCTTGTGGATGATATCTCCTTGGAGGAATTATCCATTCAGTGAAAGGATTGAAAGTATGTGAAGAATAAGAATTGTTCAGATTTTCTGTATAATTTCTGTTCGACGAACTGGACTGAGTTCGTCGATCGCCGTTCGACGAATGGACATGCTTTCATCGAGCGCCGTTCGAATAATGATTATACTGGAAAACTGGCTTCAGAGTTCGTCGATCTCCGTTCGACGAAGTGGATTCATTTCGTCGAGCTCCGTTCGACGAATTCTGCTGAATTCCTTTATTCTTGACATCCTTACTTGAAATGTTTTTATTTGCATCTACAACCTCTTTGCTCTTAGCAGAAATGAATTTTATAGGTGTAGAAAGTATGTTTTTCTTAATCAGAGCTGACTCACTTGATGATGCACCCAAACCTAGTTTGCCACTTAATCTGGCATTTACTGTGCTTGTAATGTCCATCAGTTTGATGCTTCTCCCATTTAGGGATTCTTCAAATTTCTTAGCCTCAGATAGTTTATTCTCAATGAAATTAATATGTTCTCTAGAGGCAGCAAGTTCATTCTTAAGAATAGCATTATCTTCACTTAATTTGTTCATTTCAGCTAGCTTATTTCTGAGAGAGATTATTTCCTTCTCAGATTTAATTAAGTCTAAGCAAAGAACTTTGAATTCATCTTTGAATCCAATTGAATTGAAATCAAAATTTGAGATTACCTGATCATCATCATTTTCAGCTTCTGATTCTGATTCTTCTTCATCTGAGTTGTTTGCTGAGGTATTGATAGCCATCATGCAGAAATTCTTTTCTTCTTCATCATCCTCATCATCAGAAGAGCTGGATGAAGATGCATTTACTGACTCACTGCTTGAGTCATAAATGACCATTAGGCATTGGTCATTCTCCTTTGATTCTTCTTCATCATCAGAAGAACTGGATGAAGACTCTGACTCAGTCTCACTCCAAGTTTCAGCTACAAATCCTCTTCTCTTATGCTTGTGCTTGTGGGAGGAAGACTTGCTGGAGTGTCTTTTATCTTCTTTTTCTTTTCTCTTCTCCTTCTTCTGATTCTCTGGACATTCTGGCAGAATGTGTCCAGGTTTCCTGCAGCCATAACAAATAATTTCCTTAGGATTTGATTTGTCATACCTTGGCTTTTCTCTTGATCTGGAGTCTTTCTTTCTGAAGTCCTTCTTAGCCATCTTGTAGAACCTTTTGGCTAGAAGGCTCATGAACTCCTCATCTCTTGGAGCCTTTTCTTCCTCTTCAGCTTGAAAAGCTATGCTTCTCTCCTTCTTGGATGCTGGAGATGAAGTAGATTGCTCAGCTTCTCTCGACTTGATAAGCTGCTCATAGGATTTGAGTTTGCCTAACAAGCTCTCAGTGGAGATCTCATTAAGGCTTCTGGCTTCCTTGATTGGCCAGATCCTAGAGTCCCATGTGCTGGGGAAGCACATAAGGATCTTATCATTGATCTCAGTGATGGAGATCACTTTGTCCAAGGTCTTCAACTCATTGATTATGAGGCTGAGCCTGTTATTCATATCAGCTACACTTTCATTTTCTCCCTTTTTGAAATTCTCATACTGAGAAATAAGGTGAGATCTTCTATCCTTTCTTTCTTCAGCTGATCCTTCAACCATGTTGTTGAGTGAGATCCAGATTTCTCTTGCTGAAGTGCATTCCATCACTTTCTGAAAAATGTCATCAGACATTGTTTGTGTCAGTATGTTCATTGCCTTGGTATCTGCACTTCTTTGCTTTTTCTGTGCATATGTTCACTCAGGAGGTGGAAAAACATTGTTGTTTGTTGGTGCTTCAGCACTTGTTGTTGCTGTAGGTGTTGGAGGTCCTGTCAAATTAACATTAAAGATTTTCTCATCAATAGAATTCATGTACAATCTAATCCTTGTCTTACATAGTGCAAACTTACTGAGATTGCACATAGGAGGTCTTGTGCTAGAATATTCTTTGTTCTGTGCCATGAGTTTTTAACAAAAATAAAATAAACTCTAAAATAAATTTAAGATCTAATTGATCTTTATGATTCAGGTGTTAGCCTGTATATAAAATCAACTACCCTCTGATACCAATTGAAAGTGAGGTTAGATCTTAGATTTACTCTAGAGGGGGGGGGGGGGGAGGGGGTGAATAGAGTATTAAAAACTTTTCACTTAATTTTATTGCGGAATTAAAATAGTGATATATGTATGTGTATTGAGTGAGTAATAAAAGCAAACACAAAGAGAGCACACAACACATCACACAAAAAATCACACACAGAGGACACAAGAATTTTTATAGTAGTTTCCCAATAAACCCGGGTACGTCTACTCTTCTACCATACTTGGTAGGATCCACTAGGTTTTTGATCAGGTGCCCTATCACCAAGGGGTTTTTGATCAGGTGTCCACACACCAAGGAGCTTTTGATCAGATGCTCTAACCCAACCACAGGTTTTTGTTCAGGTGCCCTGCCACCAAGGAGTTAACTTTTGAACGGAGTTAGAACCCTGTACAAGATGAGGTAAAGAAGGGTTATGAAGTTCTTCTCTGTCAATATTCTGAGAGAAGACTCTAGTGGATTGTTGATGTAGAAAAGCTCCCCCTGTCTGATATAAAATTTTTTGGCAGTAGATGGCTGGTAGCTTTCTTTTGAATGTATTGATCTTCCTATAGCTGTTGAATCTGAGAGAATAAGTTCCTCAGATTGTTTGTTGCTCTTTGAAGATTGGATCTAGCAGCTGATGACTGAGAGAGTAGAGTTGATGTTGTTCTCAGAATGCTGCTATTGAGGAAGAAGATGAAGATCTGTAAAGCTTTTCTTTCTTTCTTTCTTTCTTTCTTTCTTCATGTAACTTTTTCTGTCGGTTGTTCTTCTCTATTCTGTATTGATGTACTGTAATGTTCTGTAATATGTTGTATATTCTATTCTGTAGATTTTCTTCCTTCTTCTTTTGATACTCTCTGACAGATTTGAAATTCAAATCTCTTAAATTAAGGAATAAAATATTCTGAAGAGATATATCATTTACTGTAAATCTGATACGTCGATTACCTTTTTCCTTTTCCATCGACATGTCCTTTTCCGCTAAATGTCAACGGCTATAATCTCAGATTAATAAAAGGAAATATATTAACCTTACTTATCTGGAAGAATAGATCCGTTGCAGATGATATCTGAGTTCAGAGAATGGAATAATATAATCTGTCTGAAATACTGAACTGAAATAACACATTTCGTCGAGCGTAGAGTTGAGTTCGTCGAACTCAGAATGAAATTCGTCGAACTGAAGAGAATAATATAACTGATCTTCTGAAATAAATCTGCTGTCATTTAATTCGTCGACCTGAGGAACAAGTTCGTCGAACAGAATTGGATTCGTCGATCTCAAAGTTGTTTTCGTCGATCTGAAGATATTCGTCGAACGGACAAATTCGTCGACCGCTGAACTGAACAAATTCGTCGACCGCCGAGACTGAATAAGATCGTCGACCGCTGAGACTGAACAAATTCGTCAACCGCTGAGACTGAATAAGATCCTCGACCGCTGAGACTGAATAAGATTGTCGACCGCTGAGACGAGCTTGAAGCAAGCCGTTCGTCGAACGCAGAATGCAAGACGTTCGTCGAACGCAGAAAGCAAGTCGTTCGTCGAACGCAGAACTTGAATATTTTCTTAAGTTCTAACAGCCTAAAACTTTGACCCTTAAGACTATACATTGAGGTCAACTTAGTCCTAATCAACAGACGGTGATCCTAGCCCAAATCAGTAATAGGGTTGTTCCAACATGATCGATAATTCAAAAAGATGGAGGTGTAGATAAAGATGTGATACATAGAATCCAAGCAGGTTGGTTGAAGTGGAGAGGCGCGTCTAGGATCTTATGTGATCGTAAAGTACCATTAAAACTTAAAGTCAAGTTTTACCGTACTGCAATTTGGCCAGCAATGCTCTACGGTTCTGAGTGTTGGGCAGTTAATGCTGTACACGAGCAAAAAATGGGAGCTGCGGAGATGAGAGTGCTTAGCTGGATGTGTAGTCACACGAGACTGGATAAAATTAGGAATGAATGTATCAGGGATAAGATAGGAGTAGCACGAATTATAGAGAAGATGCGAGAAGCTCGATTAAGATGGTTCGGACATGTACATAGGAGACTATTAGAGGCACCTGTTAGGCGTTGTGAGAGTTTAGTCACTAGACATGTTAAACGGGGGAGGGTAGACCAAAAAAGACTTGAATGAAACTATAAGGAAAGATATGATGTACTTATGCATTAGTGAGGCTATGATTAAAGATAGGGCGCAATGGCGACAAAGGATCCATATAGCCGACCCGATTATAGTGGGATAAAGGCTTGAGTGTTGTTGTTGTTGTATTTGCTTTTGCTATCCGCACCCCGCGCCTTTAAGGGGTGGTGTGCTAACCTTTGGGATTATCTTTGGATGAATGCATTTTAGGATTGCTCCCTAGTCTCTCTCTCAACCCTTCTCCTCCTCTTTCTCTCCTCTCCTTCGCTGGCCCTCCCCCTCGCCGGATTCCTCCCCGGTATCATAATATTTTGTCCAACCTGCCTCACCACCCGCCCTGCAGCCGCCGGTGTTCTCCTGTGACAGTCTGCCCGAATCCCATCCATTCCGATCCAGCGGTTGACCTCAGTTCCGTCGGTAACAACAAGACGGCACCTCCAGCGTCGGGATCCAGCCGACTCCCCATTTCCAATCGCATCCCGACCGGTTTCCGCCTCCTGCGAAGGGATCCGCCTCCGATCGTCTGCGTGCGACCGATCCCGCCTCTCCAGCGCCCAACCGACCTCTGCAAGCCTGATTCCGCCTCTCCAACACCGATTCCACCTCCGCACGCCTCGATACCGCTTCTCCAGGCCCGATCTCGTCGCCTCCTGTGCTCCCCGTCGCCTGCGCCTGTGAGTCATCGTTCATCTTCCGCCCTTCCTGTCCGCCAACCAGCTTCCATGACTCCAAATCTCCGCTACTCCGGAGATCCCATTTCCGATGCCGTCATCGATACCTTGAGCCGCTGCGTGGAGGCTCAGGAACAACTCGCCGCCTCCATGGACGCCTCTCTCCTCGCTCTCCACTCCAAGATTGACTCCATCCAGGCGTCCGCCGCCGCCGTTTCCACGACGTCCGGCTCCGGAGATACATACATATATCTATACATATATCTATACATATATGTATACTGTTAGAAATCAGGAGAATAGAAATATAAGGTGCATTTTACTCATCCTCAAAGGGGAAATATATAGTATTACAACAAGACACCAAACACCGATAAGCGGTGCGGGACTAAACCTCAAATACTTAAATGCTTAAATATAAATACTTCCAACACTCTCCCTCAAGCTGAAGGGGAACCCTTCAGCTTGAACACAACATAAAAGAGAAGGTAAATGGTGGTTGGCAACGTGGGACAAAACAACAGCCACCGAGGCCCAACCGCGTGTCCCCGGGGATACTTCAACCGGGCAAAGGCCACACGACGTTGGTCCACAAACCGACCATGAGCACACTGGATGCTCCCGGAGCTGAAACCAGATCAACCAAAAAAGGCTAAACCACACCTACCTAACATAGAAGGAACAAGATGGGGAGACACACATAACATACGAAATATGCCTGGAGGCCGTGTGTGACTAAGACAGAAGTCGGGAAAGAGGCATCCGAGTCGCCGTTATCACAAACACTCCCCCTCACGTGGAACACGTGCATGAAGGCATAGACTCGCATGGAGACACAGACGAAGACAATCAGAACAACACAAAAAAAACTATGGATAACGGTTGCCGGCAAGACCACGATCCGAGATGCAGCGAGCAAAACACATTCCAGCTGCGAGCAGACGGCTCAAGCGACTGCGAGCAGAGTGCTCAAGCAGCGGCGAGCAAAAAAAGGCTCAAGCAGCGGCGAGTGAGAAGGGAGGAAGAGAAGAGCTCGGCACCCAAAGAGCAGCAGCACGGAAACCATCGTCCATAGCACGCGACTAGAAGACCCTACAAACACAATACTAAGATATACGAAACAACACAAACTACAACGACACTTTAAAAAAAAAATTGAGAGGGCACGACATAGCAAAAGCGACACATCAGTCCAGCAGAAGAGGGGCACGACACTGCTGATCTGGAGTAAAAAAGAAGCGCCGGAGAAGAAGGGCAGCGGCAGGACAGCAGCGGCACAGGGCAGCAGGGCCGGAGAAGTAGCCGGACACCGCAAGCAGTTGAAGATAGAGGCATCAGAGGGCGCAGTCGACGATAGCACATAGCAGAGGATTGATGAGCAACAACGGTTTGACGATGAACAACAGCGGGAGAAGCTCCAACGGAGGATATCGACAGCAGCAACATCTGGCGACGGGACGATCACATGAGATCGTCGAGAGATGAGGAGGAGACTTGCCTTGACTGGATCGACGAAACCAGCAGGCTGGAGTAGCAGTAGGCTCGACGGGATGAAAGCATTGGCGGGATCGTCGATGAAGTAGTAGCGGAAGAGCCGCACGCAGCCGACGAGAAAGAGGCCCGCTCCCGTCCTTGGAATCAAGGAACGATCCCATCGACGGGAGCGAGGGGAAGGAGGAGCCGCAGGAGGCCTAGCAGCGCACGCGGAAGCGGAAAGAATTGGTCGGGAGGGGGGAGGGGGTTTAGGTCGCGGGATGAGCCCGAGCGGAAAAAAGAATTTTTTAGGTTTTCAGATCATAGAGCTCTGATACCATGTTAGAAATCAGGAGAATAGAAATATAAGGTGCATTTTTCTCATCCTCAAAGGGAAAATATATAGCATTACAACAAGACACCAAACACCGATAAGCGGTGTGCGACTAAACCTCAAATACTTAAATACTTAAATATAAATACTTCCAACATATACATATATATACGAGTGCTCGACACGGGGCTCCGCCCCTACGGCCAAGCGCGACAACCCCCGGCCGGCGACGGCGGGCTTTGCCCACCCTCGCGCGATGCTATTGGACGGCCTTCGACCGCATTCAGGCGGGCTTCTCCCGTGCTTGACGCGTCTGCGGGCTGCGCTCGCAACATATACATTTGAGTACTCGAAATGACCGTAAAAAAATAAATATCAATATTACAATATTTATTTTGTAAAAAACTATATGTATATAGTTAAAAAGATTTTTTTTTTCTCTCTCTCTCTCCCTCTACGCCGCATTCTCTCCCCTCTCTCCTCTCTCTTTCTCTCTCTCTCTCTCTCTCTCTCTCTCTCTCTCTCTCTCTCTCTCTTTTTCTTCGGTTTTAGCCATGAGGGGCTCGGGAATTCAGCGGAAGGGAGGGAGAGGGATTTGCTTCGAAATGATATTTGCAGTCCAACATCTGGATTAGATCTTGTGATCGAATGGACAGGATTTGTTTAATGGTTTTAAAAAGCATGGAATTAAAAAGTCATCCCATATTTCCTTATAGAAAGTATAGATATACATATATATATACATATATACATACGAGCAGCTCCGCACGGGCTTCGCCTGTGCTCGCTAACTCTTAGCGGGCTGCGCCCGCATTCAACAGTATCCAACCGACGACGACGCCCGCCCTTGCGGGCTTTGCCCGCAACATATACACATGAGTACTCAAAATGACCGTAAAAAAATATACATCAATATTTTATAATTATTTTTTTTTTCAAAAATATTTATATTTTAATAAAAAATTATCTTAAATTAAGTCATTATATTTCGAAATTAGTTTTTGTATTCCTCATGATAACCTACATAGTAGGTCTAGGAGGTCTACTAAAAACTTTTGAATTTTATGAATTTCCATCATTATTTTTATTATAGGGATATGATGTAATTACACAAATTGTCATTATATTTTATGAATTTTCATTTTTTTTATAATATATATTAAGTCATTGGAGTAAAAAAATGAGGATATATTTGGCAATTTTGAATGTTGCACCGAAGGCAACTTCTTCTATATAGTAGTTAAAGATATATATACATATATACACATATATATATAACACTTCCTTTTAAGCTGATAAGTATATGTCTTTGAAACCTAGCTTGTTACATATGTAGTCAATTTTGGGGACCGATGCTGCTTTAGTCATGATATCTGCCAGTTGATCGTTTGAGCCCACAAAGGAGGCGTTGATCTCCTTGGACTCAACTTTTTTTCTAGTAAGATAAAGGTCGATCTTAACATATTTGGTTCTTTCGCGGAACATGAGATATGAGGTAATGCACATTGTTGTTTGGTTGTCACGCAAAAGGTTCATAGGCTCATTCTATGAGAACCCTGACTCAATTATCGCCTTTTTTAATCAGATTAGCTCATATATGTGCCTACTGGCATGACACATTATTCAACATATGCACTCAACCTCAATAATGAATGTTTCTTTCTTTTCTAGGAGATCCCTCCCAATCTGCATCAGTGTAGCTCACAACCAGTTGATGACCTCGGTTTTGAAAGAGTAAACTTCGACTGAGGCAAAAATCCTCTTAGTCGGGGGATGATAACATTTATTCTCCCACTCATAAGGGGTATAAATGTTATCATCCCCCGACTAAGAGAATTTTTGTCACGGCGGGTATCACTTTTCTAGATAGCATTGGTCTAAATTCTTCAGTATTCGAAAGGGGCACCAGGTCGAAGTTTACTCTTTCAAAACCGTGGTCATCAACGGATTGTGAGCTACAGTGATGCAGATTGGGCGGGATCTCCTAGAAAAGAAAGAAACATTCATTATTGGAAAGGTTGAGTGCATATGTTGAATAATGTGTCATGGCAGTAACCACGTATATGAGCTAATATGATTAAAAAGACGATGATTGAGTCGGGGTTCTCATAGAAAGCCTACGAAACTTGTGTGACAACCAGGCAGCAATGCAAATTACCACAAATCTCATGTTCCACCAAAGAACCAAATATGTTGAGATTGACTTTCATTCTACTAGACAAAAGGTTGAGTCCAAGGAGATCAATGCCTCATTTGTGGGCTCAAACGATCAACTGGAAGATATCATGACAAAGCATCAAGGGTCCCTAAAATTGACTACATATGTAACAAGCTTGGTTTCGATGACATATACTTTCAGCTTAAGGGGAAGTGTTATATATATATATAGAGAGAGAGAGAGAGAGAAGGGGTGGTTGCCCTAAGAATGAAATAAGAAGAAAAACTGATAATTTGTTTATTTAGTTATCCTTCGTCTTCAATTGTGTTGCCCTCTTTTTTAGATGCACGCCGACTCCATTTGTCTCTTTTCTCGCACTTTTCTCTCTCTACATTCCTTTTGTTTCCTCTTTAGCAATTTGATTAAGGAGAATAGAAAGAGACTTGTTTAATATGTAGAAGAATTTTTCAAGAGACTTAATGTGGAAATCTAGAAAAAGATAAGAAAATCAACCTTATTTTTCAGACCCTGTTTTCCTTGAAGGTTTCGTTGGAGTCACATTCCGCGACCCACAAGTATTAATGGATGATAGATGATACGAGATTCAATTCTACTGATTTGCCGCAACAGATGATTAAATTAAGGGGTAAACCTATATGATGTCATCTTTTTATCGAAGAAAGTTGGATATTTGTTTGCTACAAGGTTCTATAAGGTATCCGCATGAAGTATAGAGGTGATTTTATATGCTATTTCTGTTTGACAATCCATTTTGAACTGTTCAAACAGATTGCAAAATCAAATGACACCAACCAATTTTGGTCTTTTTCAGGTCAGGTTTTTATTTCCAGCTTGGTTTGATTCCATTTTATTGGATTTGAACTGGTTTTATTTTGTTAAATTGGTTGGTAAGAGTCTCCGTGCCTTGTAAAAGGAAGGGGGTTTGTACGCATAATATGTGTTTACCCAGAAGACCGCTTCCAATAGAATTACTCGCAGACCGGGCGGTTTGTAGTCATAAGTCGCCCGGTTCAGGTTTTACAAGGTCCATCAAACACCAACAAGCACAGGCCGAGCGGCCTGGCAAGAATCAGATCGCCTCCAAGTACTGAAGATTATCCAGGCTCAAGTCCAAAAAGGCAAGCCGCGGTCTCAAGTCGGAGACCGCCCGGGTTGTGCCATAAAAACAAGCCAAGGTTCAAATCCAAAGAACAGCCCGCGGTCTCAAGACGGAAACCGCTCGGATTACATCGTCACCTTGGTCACGTTGTCTCCAACCCCTGGTCAGGCAGGTCGGAAGGGCAAGCCGCCAAGCCGCCAAGCCGCGCGGCTTCTTTCTTTTCTTCTTTGTATCCCGTCATCGCCTGCCCGTTTCTCCTGTACCCGGGCAGGCGGTTATTTTATCCCTGCCCGTTCGGACAGGCCCCCGAACCTATAAATAGGGGGCGGTACTGTTCCCAAGGCACGCACACTCGAATCCAGGAGCTCGCTTGTTTGAGCTGCGGTCTCGAGTTTCCCGTCTTGCGGACTGTTTAACCGGCCGGCTTCTTCTTTCATGCACTTGTAACCGCTTCTTTTTAATCAAAGGAAAGCCCGTCACAGGAGTGACATTCGCCGTGACGGGCGAAGTCTGGCCTTGACCGCTGCTAGCGGTCTCGTTTTCTTCACCTAAAAAGTAAACGGCAACCCGCAGCCTCCGATCTCCTTCGGAGGTGCGATTTTGGACTCAACAGAAACACGCGACCTTTAGATCGCGGATTGTCGGTGAAATCCTCTTTGCCATAATGTCAGGCCGCCAGTTTCCCCTTGGAGACCGCTCCGATCATAGTGAGGACTCTTTGTGGGAAGCCTTGGAGCAATCCAGAAGAGAAGCCGAGCGGGCTCAGAGGGCGACTGATCAGCGGTTGGACGCAATCAGCCAGACTTTGGCCCTATTAACTGAGCTGTTAGTTCCACAACAAACCGCGGTTAATCAGGCGGTGACTCCAGTTCCTCCTCCGCCTCCACCTTACCCGCTACCACAAGCCGCCAACCTCCAATCTCAGCAAGAAGGTTTTGCGGCTAGGCAAAACTTCTATCAGGAAGCCGCGCACAGCATGCCGGCTCGGGCCCTTGATTTCCAGGGGGCGGCTTCTCATGCTGCCCGCCTTTCTTACCCGCAGGAGGGCGCAGCCTGTCTCTCCTACCCGCCTGAAGTTCCTATTCATCACTCTTACCCGCCAGAAGCTGCTGCCCGGTCCTCTTACCAGGCGGCTTGTCCGCGAATAGCCGCAGCTCCGACGGCTTATTATTCTGCTCCTCTATATGAAGATATGGAAGAAACTCTCCCTTCGTGGACGAAGTCCGAGGGGAGCCTGCCCCCAATAATTTCAGAGAGCCTCGCCTGCCAGCTTTCAATGGGGAGACAGATCCCACGGTTCATTTACAAGCCTTCGAGTCAGCCATTGCTCTTAGAACCTTAACTGATGCTACTAAGTGCAAGCTTCTTGTAACCTCCTTTGAAGGACAAGCAAGAGAGTGGTTTTACGGGTTGCACCCCAGGTCAATCAGTTGTTTCGCTGAGCTGCGAAGGGAGTTCCTGCTGAGATTCTCTACCTCAAGGATGAGGAAAAGTGGCCCGGCGGCCCTTTTCGATATAAAGCAGCGGGAAATGAGACGTGGGCTCGTTTCGTAGACCGCTTCCAGAAGGAGATCATGGAAGTCCAGAATGTGGATCCGGAGTTGTATAGGGTTGCCCTCATTCATGGTTTGAGAGAGGGCCCCCTAAAATTCGAAGCAAATATAAGGGAGCCTCGAACTTATCAGGAAATGATAAGTTTAGCAAATATGTTCATTAGAGGAGAGAAGAGCAATCCGGGCTACGTCGCAAAGCTGGTAAGCGACAAGGAGCAGTCAAATCCGTCCTTCCACCAGCCGCCATCAAATCAGTCCCACTTTGAACCCCGTTCCCAAAGGAGAAGAAACTACAAAAATAAGCAACCATTCATGGGCCATCAGCGGTTTCAAGATCAGAAACCACCGTTGGCCATCGCTCCCGCTCCATCCGCTCCTCTTCCGCAAATTATGCCGGTATACTTACAACAGTATACCGCGCAGCCACCTCAAGTCATTCCGTCCACTCAATATGATGACTCGCAAGAGTCATTCACTCCCTTAAACGTCACCATGGACGAAGTTGTCCAGATTCTACAAAAGAGGCCAGACTTCAAAAGGCCTGCTCTTCTGAAGTCGGATATCCGCAGTCGGAACCCGAACCTTTATTGTGAATATCATAAAGAAGGGGGGCATCTAACCGAAGACTGTCGGGCCCTTCGTTTGCTGATAGAGAAACTCCTGGGAGAAGGAAAGCTCTGGGGTCTAGTTCGGAAAGACGCAATTGCTGAACCAACTGCCGAGAAGAGAAAAGAGAAAGAAACAGTAGAAGTAACCTGGGAATGCGCCGACGTCGAAAACGCCGGCTGCTATGGTGACATCCACCCTTCCACTGAATGCGTCGAAGTCAATGATGTGGCCCCTTAGGGGACATCTATTGTATTCATGGAGGAGCTGGAGCGGAATCATCTCGCAAATCCAGCATCACAAGAGTTCTGAAGCAGGAAGTGGCAGCCACTACAAGTTCTCCCCTCGAAAGCACTATTGTCACCTTTGGTCAGGATGACCTTCCCCCCAATGCCAATCCTTTCGACGATGCGGTGGTCATCAAAGCCGTCATCGAAAATTATACAGTCCACAAGATTCTGATTGATACAGGCAGCTCCGTCAATCTCCTTTTCCGCCCGACTTTCGAAGCCCTGAAGACCGGAAAGCCTTTACTTTCCACCGACGGGCCCCTCTACGGTTTTTCTGGGGAGAAGAAAGAAGAAGAGGGTTCAGTAAAGCTCCTGGTCTCTCTTGGAGGAGTGATAAAGCTAATCAATTTCGTGGTGGTAGATGCCCCGAGCAATTACTGCGCTATCTTCGGAAGGTCAATCCTTAATGCATACAGGGCAGTAGTGTCTACCTTTCACCTTGCTTTTCAAGTTCGCTGCCGAAGGGAGGCAGTATCGAGTCAGAAGTAACACAAAGGTGGCTCGGGAGTGTTACGTCCGAACTGTCAACATGATCACCGACGTTCCACTTCCCGAGGCCGTGGCTGAAGTTCTGGAGATTGCTGAGTCTTCAGGGGCTGCCGAGAAAGAAAAAGATCGAGAAGGGGCTCACTTGGAACCTGCCCAAGCGACCCAAGAAGTTCCTATTGCTGAGGGGGAAGAAAAGAAGCTGGTTATCAACGCTGAGTTGCCGGAGGAGGAGAAAGTGGAGCTAATCTCCTTCCTATTGAAGAATCTGGATATCTTCGCTTGGTCAGCGGAGGATATGCCAGGAGTAGATCCAGATGTAGCTTGTCATCATCTGAACGTATCACCCGAGTTCAAGCCCGTCCAACAAAAGAAGAGAGAAGTGGCGACCAAGCTGGCGTTGCCCATCAGAGAGGAGGTTTTCAAACTCCTGAAGGCGGGTTTTATTTCTGAAATTCTATATCCCACGTGGATGTTGAATGTTGTAATGGTTAAGAAATATGGTGGGAAGTGGCGCATGTGCGTGGACTTCACCAAACTTAATAAAGCGTGCCCTAAAGATTGCTACCCTTTTCCTCGGATAGATGTCTTAGTTGATTCCGCGGTTGGGTATGGTTTTATGAGTTTCCTCGATGCCTTCTCAGGGTATCATCAAATTAAAATGCACAAACCTGACATCCCGCATACCTCATTTATCACAAACGATGGGTGTTACTGCTATCTCGTAATGCCCTTCGGTCTTAAAAACGCGGGCGCAACATACCAAAGAATGATGGATACCGTCTTTAAGCATCAGAAAGGCAGGAATCTCGAAGTTTACGTTGATGATCTCCTTCTAAAAAGTAAAGCATTCCCATTACACTTAAAAGACCTCGTAGAGACGTTCGCTACTCTACGGAGGTTCAAGTTAAAATTAAACCCGCTAAAATGTGTGTTTGGGGCAAACAAAGGAAAGTTTCTTGGACATCTCTTAACTCCTAACGGCCTTGTACCAAATCCAGACAAGGTGAAGGCCATCCTTGATATGGCCCCTCCTCGAAATACTAAAGAGGTTCAGCAACTGGGGGGGAGATTGGCAGGATTGAGCAGGTTTATCTCCAAATCCGAAGATAAAAGTGCCCCATTCTTTAAAACACTGCGAGGGGGATCAAAGTTCGAATGGAGCGAGGAGTGTAACAAGGCTTTTGAGCAGCTGAAAGTACAGTTAACTTCGACTCCACTACTCCAAAGTCTCCGTGAGGGAGAAATGCTATTTTTATACCTGGGAGTCGGACCAGATGCGGTGAGTTCTGTCCTCGTTCGGGAAGAAAAGAAGAGGCAGTTTCCAATATACTATGTCAGCCACATTCTTAAAGATGCAGAAACCAGATATTCGATCTTAGAGAAACTGGCCTTGGCCTTGGTTATGTCTGCGCGAATGCTTCGTCCTTATTTTCTGGCTCATTCCATCCAAGTTATTACAGATCATCCTTTAAAAAATATTCTTGAAAAGCCAGACCATTCAGGGAGATTAGCAAAATGGGCTATTGAACTAAGCGAATTTGAGATATCATACATCCCCCGAACAGCGATCAAAGCGCAAATCTTGGCAGACTTCTTGGTAGACACAACAGAACCTAGTCCTGAACAGGTGGTGCAATCTCCTTTGGCTTGGATCATTTATGTGGATGGGGCTTCTGGCAGAAACTCCGTGGGAGCCGGGGTAGTTCTGATCAGTCCAAATGGCATCAGGCTGGAGCAAGCTATCAAGTTCTTCTTTCCAGTTACAAACAACCAGGCAGAATATGAAGCACTTATGGCTGGGCTGAGGCTTGCGAAAGAGTTGGGCATAGAATATGTACATATTAGAACCGATTCACTGGTGATGGCCTCCCAGGTATTGGGGAATTACGAGACAAGGGAGCCGATTCTGAGGAAATACCTGCTGTTAGCCAAAAGGGAAATCGGAAGATTCAAGTCATTCATCATCGAGCATATTCCAAGGACGCAAAATGAGGAGGCAGATGAGTTGTCGAAGTTCGGTCTTCCATCCGGGGGAGTGACCTCTGAACTTTTTTATCCGGCAACAGATGAGGCAGAACTCATGCAAATTGATCATAATCCTTCGTGGAAGGATCCTTACGAGCTATTCCTATCAAAAGGGGAGTTCCATCATTCCATCAAAGATCAGAGAAGATTCAAAGGGAAGGCGGCGTACTATTATCTGATAGCGGGAGTTCTCTACAGAAAAACTTTAAATCCCAATTGGGCTGGACCTTTCATCGTCAAGGAAGCACTAAAAAGTGGGGCTTATCGCCTCCAAACAAGTGAAGGAGAAGACATCTCGCGCACCTGGAGCGGTGACGATCTCAAACGGTTCTATCCTTTAAATGTCTTCTTTACTTTCCTGCAAATTTTTTAGATATTACAATAAGAAGCCTCATACTGACACTTCTTCATATCTGATGTTTCCTTTTTACATTTTCTTATATATCAAACTCACTGAACCACGGAGACATCGCCAAGTTCTGCTCGAACCCCCTCGGATTGTAGTCATTAGCGTAAAACCATGTAGACCATGTGTAGCGGGGAGTTTTCGCACACATGTAGTGGTAGCTTGCCAATTCCCGTGCGGTGGTCTTCGGAACCTTGGATCCCGGCTGATATCCGACACACCCCTGCATCAAGGGAGGTCTAGGTGAATGTTGGCTCTATCATGCCCGAGAGGGATATAGTTACAGCTTTTATGATCTTTCTGAGAAAAGCAATGTCGGTATAGCCCCCGCGGCATAACCACACCTGCCCAACTGATCATTTTAGTCTGTGACCATCGAATACTCCTAGGTACTCTCAAGCGATGCCTAAGCGGGACCCACAACTGAGTTGATCTCTCTGAGGAAAGCAATGTTCGCCGCCTAGGCCCACCTGCCCAATTGATCAACTCGGCTTGTAGCTCTAGGCAAGAGAGCAGTCGAGTCGCTTACAGCCCTTATGACCACTCGAGGAAAGCAATGTTCGCCGCCTAGGCCCACCTGCCCACTTGGTCATCTGGGTCTGTACTTGTCTTTTTCTTTATTTCTACAGCTCTTATGACCACTCGAGGAAAGCAATGTTCGCCGCCTAGGCCCACCTGCCCACTTGGTCATCTGGGTCTGTACTTGTCTTTTTCTTTATTTCTACAGCTCTTATGACCACTCGAGGAAAGCAATGTTCGCCGCCTAGGCCCACCTGCCCACTTGGTCATCTGAGTCTGTAGTCATCTTTTATTGCATTACAGGGAATTATCTCATCTCATATGGTCATTATAGACCATTTGGAGAAAAAAGCAGGATCCTTATGTATACAACAAACCGGCCAACTTGATACACAAACCGGGCGGTTTAAAATAAGCAGGTATCAGAATTATCGGGCTGTCCGGTTATTAAACCGGGCGGTTTAGAATAAATAGGTCCCAAAGATGTCATGCGGTCTGGTTTTCAGACCGGACGGTTTGAAATAAACAGGACACCATCAAAATATCACAAGGCAAATATCTGGGGATTGAGCATAGTCATGACCGGTCGACCTCGTCATTCGAATCATGAATCTATCTTTATGGGTTTCAATTCAATCCGATCGGCTAATAACAGGCTCTTTTCAATCAAACAATTATGATTCTCATTGCAAGTGTCAAAGCTACTAACCGCACAAATCGTATGCAGTCCGTGCGGATTATCAGCTAATATTATGCAAAGCTGTCATATAAGTCGTTCGGGTTAAGTATTAATCGCACGGTCTATCGGCTGTTTTTCTTGTGACTTAATATTCTATCTTGCAAGGCAATTATGCAAAGCCAGGTTATGGTCGCACGGCTTGATTGTGTCAATCTCTTGATCGGTTATTAGCTACATTCACGGGGATAGGACTTACAGCAATCTTAGTTGCAAGTTGCTCGAGTTAAAATGCTGGCCGCTCGGTCTGTTGATTGTTCTTATGACTTGACATTCTTCATCCTGAAAAGTAAGTATGAAGAGACTAGTAATAACCGTGCGGCTTGGTTATGCTCGGCTTCCAGGACATCACAAGGCATTCATAATAAGAAACAAGCTATGCGAATAGGTTTTTTGCTAATGATTATTTTACCGGAATCCTATGAAGATCATTATCCTAACCGGCTGAGTTAATATTAAGTCGCACGACCCGATTAGAAGGGTCAATTATTTAACATAGAAAGAGATCGCAAACAATCACAAGTAAGTCGCAGAAAATAGACAGATAGACAGGTAAAAGCTTTCCATTCCATCATCAAAACATTCTTACATTATATTTTAAACCGACCGGCTAACAAAGTCAAGCCGTCGACTAATAAAAAAAAAAGCAAAATACTACTGATTATCCGACTTGAGTTTCTTAGACGCAGGAGCACTTGAGTGTTCGCTGCCATCAATTGAAACATCAGGGGAATAACCCTCGCTACCCGACGAGGATGAGCTGCTCAATTCACCCGACTTGCGCCTAGTCCCTTCTTCGGAATCGCTGGATTCGGACTCCGAGCCACTCTCATCACTTTTAGCCGCTGCGGGTTCTTCGGCCTCATCATCCTCGTCGTCACTCTCCTCTGAACTGGATCCGTCGGCTTTGTCCTTTCCTTTGGCTTTCCGCCTGATCTTCTCTAACTTCTTTTGCAAGATCGGGTAGGCGTCTGAGAAGGTGAAATGCTCGAAACCAGGCGCGAACCCTTTGAGCTCCCGCAAACGGTTAAAAGCATTGTCAATTCCCTCGGCGACATGAGGAAAGAGTTCCTCTTGATAGACCGGGTCGGTCTCGTCATACTTTGCCTGCAAAAAAAAAGTAAGGTAAGAGACCGTGCGGTCTGGAAAATTCAGAAGGATGGTGGCCAGGTGATAACTTACCGACTCGGCTTCCTTTAGCCGCGCATTTTCCTTCTTCAACTCGGCAATTTCCTTCTCTAGGTGATCATTCACTTTGATCAACCTTTTGAAGATCATTCCCATGAAGACATTGGTGATGAGGCTCTCGGCACCAACCCGCGCGGCCTCCCGGGCGAGCTCTTCCTCGGGAATCTTCCTCAACCTCCTGAAGTTCCGTCGGCCGAACATGGCAATGCTGGCGGCCTCAGCATGCCGGCCCGACTTCTCACTCGCCCAGTGGGGGAGCGCAGTGGAGACCTGGACACCGTCGCCGTCCGGATGCCAGGTCAAGACCGTGCGGCCTTTTAAATCCTTCACCTTGCTGAAGTAACGAAGGGCGAAGAAGTCGCCCGAGGCGGCCGAATCCTCCCCATCGGATGGCAGCAGCTTGTTCCTAACTTGTTTTTTTTCTCTTCTCCGTCTGAGTTAAGACTAAACCGGCCGGGCTGACCGGCTTGTTAGCAGGAACAATGGCCTCGGCTACAAAAAGAGAAGAGTCAGCACAAAAGATCGAGCGGTCAACATTGAAGTCGGAAGCGGATTGAAGGAAAGCTTACTATCTTCAGGCCGAACATTCTCTAGCTCCGCAAGTAGCGGGACGTAATAACTTACGTTAAGCCGTTCATCCTCGAGAAGCTTGCAGGTTTTCTTCTCGACCTCGCTTATTACGACCTGTTGAAAGGCCTCCTCCGGCCGTACTTGCGGATTCGGGTTCAGCAGGCCAAGTCGGCCTTCGAAAATCAGGTACCTCTCCGACCAGGCTGTGACCTTGTTCGCAAGGTTGACCATCTTCAACCCGCGACAGCCGAAGTAGAGATGGCCTTTGAAGATATTCGACTCAGAGTCCGGGATAGCCCGCACAGAGAATATCTTCCTGAAAAGGTCCATAGAAAAGCGGACTCTCTCAGACCGCAAGTAGGAGATGAAGCTGCAAATCCCGGCCATCGAGTTAGGGGAGATTTGGCCGGGTACAACTCCATAGTGGTCAAAAACCATGACGAGCTCAATTGAAATGGGGAACTTGAATCCACAATCGAAATGGTCGATTGGGATCGCGATTTGGTTTGGGCCAGAAGAATTCATCCGCTCATCACGGAGCGGAAGCCGTGCGAGCAGTGGACTGTCAGTCATATGCTTCTCAACGAATTCGTCTAATTCGGCCTTTGTCAAACGACACTCCTCGAGGTCTGCTGAGTGAAAGGCCACAGCGGCTTCGGAGCGGGTAGCAGAGGTTTTCGCAGGTCGCTTCGGCTGGCGCTTTGCTCCCATCTTAAAGTTTTGGTAAGAAGACTTTCAGAAGGGCGCTACTTATAAGAACGGCTGATCTGCATTTAGCAAGGGTCAAATCACGGCTGGACCAATCAACCCGCACGGGTGCATCACCATAAAAGACAATCACAAAGACATAAGTATAATTCGAGCAGGCGAATTAAAGGATCACAGAAACAAGCTGATCGGCTTATAAAGTAATCCACAGGCACCAATCAACATACGATAAGAATGCAAAACAAATTCAAATACCCAGACCGTGCGGTCTGAAGACAGACCGAATATTATAAAATCAAGTTCCAACAGTTGTCCAAAGGACCGAATAAAATATTACAAAACCGCTCGTCACTAACGAGTATCACTCGGCACGTCCTCCCTGTGAAGTCGCGCGACATGATCGCCGATTTGAAGGATAGTTCCTTGCATCTGATTCATGCTGTGATTGAGGTGATTGATCATGCTATGAAGCCGCGCGGCATCCCTCTCTACCCGCGCCGCTGGAATCACACGAGTAGGTAGGGCTGTTGCGGGCTCATTTGCACTAACAATGTGGTGGATCGTCCCGGCTGCCGGAAGAGACGAGCTCATCCCAGCATCCGGGCGGCGTGACCCACGCCAACCATCATCAACCGCATTAATAGGACGCCGGCTTCCGCCGGCGTCCCTTGTCAACTGAAAGTACTTGTCCCTATAGTAGGTGCAGTCCTCTTCGAGCTTGCAGATTTCTTTCTTTCCGCGATCAACCCGGGCGGTCAGGGCAGCCACCTGGTCTTGCTGCGCCTTTTCCTTCTCCCGGCGCTCTCTCCGCTCGGCCTCCAGCGCTGTTCAGTTCTCCTTCCGTTCGGTTTCCAACTCAGCCCGCAGAGCAGTTTTTTCATCTTGGGCGGCCTTCTCCCTCTCCTCCATAGCCCTCAACTGTTTTGTAAGGGTTTCGAAGTTCCTTTGAAGCCGGGACACCTCGTCCTCCATCCGGGTATCCGGCAGCGAAGAATGCAGCAAGGGTGGATCGAGAGGGGGAAGATAAGTCACCAGTTCGCCCGGCTTCGGAATGGAGTCACGATCGTCTGCAATGAAAAAAAAATAGTCAAAGAGTGTTCAAAAGGAGATCGCTCTCTTCAAATCTTCCTCGCTTACAAGCCGCAGCGGTTTGGGTTGAATTCAGGCGGACAGATCGCCTTGCTTGCTCGGTATCAAACTTTCGGCGTTGTTCTCTCCACGATCTCTCGCTTTGCCTCCGCTTAGCAGCAGAAAATTGAGCAGCGGATGGAAAGAAGCTGGGCGACGGGTTCAACAACGAAACGCGCGACTTGTTTCGAGGCCGCGGCTTGAAAAAACGAACGGGGTGGTAATCCGCTCCCCTTTTACCTTGCAGCAGAAGATTGGGTGGCGGCGGTGGCGGCCTGGTAAGCTGATCCCTTACTCTCTCCGCCTTCACCTGCATAAGTCGGAGACCGGTCATTACAGTATCTTCGGGAGCCGGTACGGTTTTCTCGGTTCTAGTCGCAACCTCAGGGAGGACTGCCTCCTTAGTGCTGGTCGCATCCTCAGACAGGGCGGCTCCTTTCTCTCCTGGCGGGTTGGCAGCCTGTAGTTCGGAAGAAGTTCTCAGCTGATCATCTTGCTTCTGAAGAGAATCTAAATCCCTGAGGATGTCACTTACGGAAATACTGTGAGCATCGACGGGAGCCTGATCGTTCGACTTGGGGGAGGGAGTAATCACGCCCTCCGAGACTTCTCACGCGACTTGCCTTGCAGGCTGTCCGCTCTCGGTTTCCCGGACGCTGCCTTGTTCTTGGCTTTTAGCCTCTTCATCTTCTTCAGAAGCCTGTCCGCCGCGGACTCCTCTTTCTTCCTCTTCTTCGACTTCAGGGCGGTTGGTTTTTCCGGACTATCCTCGATGTTAACTACTAAGGCTTGCTGGTCGCTCGGCTTGGGGGAGTCAACTGCCTCTCCCCCTTCGTCTCTTATTTTTAGATGGAAAACCCCAGATGGTGTGACCTCCACTTTGAAAGACTCATCCCCATCGCCCTTCGGGATGACAGTCTCCGAGTCTGCCTTATCCGGCGGAGGAGGCGGGTTGTTTCCTTTGTCAGAGAGGGCTGGGGGATCAGCTGGGGGTGGGTTCGGACAACTTGCCTCCTTTTTAGTCGATAAGTCGACTGTTAGCTCGGGAAGCTGGTCGGTTGGCTTACTCGTAGAAGCGATCGTTATTGTATTATCAGGCCGCGTCGTCTTCTTCTTCTTCTTATCCTTCGAACGGTCTCTCTCGCGGTCTTTTCCGGGCCTCTCAAGAACTTCGAGCTGGGCCATTAAATCCACCACCTTTTTCGGACTGTTCAGCCTGAAAGTCCTAACCGCAAGAGGCGAGTAGTGACTCGTGATAGCAATGGAGTTATGCCAGAATAGATGCTCCTGGAACATTTATAACCCACAGGGTGAAATCGGCGCGGTCTCCGGCTAGAACTGATATTTTCGAAATCTCCTCGGAAATTTAAAAATATGCGGGGATTATGTTTACCCAGAAGTCCGCTTCCAATAGAATTACTCGCAGACCGGGCGGTTTGTAGTCATAAGTCGCCCGGTTCAGGTTTTACAAGGTCCATCAAACACCAACAAGCACAGGCCGAGCGGCCTGGCAAGAATCAGATCGCCTCCAAGTACTGAAGATTATCCAGGCTCAAGTCCAAAAAGGCAAGCCGCGGTCTCAAGTCGGAGACCGCCCGGGTTGTGCCATAAAAACAAGCCAAGGTTCAAATCCAAAGAACAGCCCGCGGTCTCAAGACGGAAACCGCTGCATTACATCGTCACCTTGGTCACGTTGTCTCCAACCCCTGGTCAGGCAGGTCGGAAGGGCAAGCCGCCAAGCCGCGCGGCTTCTTTCTTTTCTTCTTTGTATCCCGTCACCGCCTGCCCGTTTCTCCTGTACCCGGGCAGACGGTTATTTTATCCCTGCCTATTCGGGCAGGCCCCCGAACCTATAAATACGGGGCGGTACTGTTCCCAAGGCACTTACACTGGAATCCAGGAGCTCGCTTGTTTGAGCTGCGGTCTCGAGTTTCCCGTCTTGCGGACTGTTTAACCGGCCGGCTTCTTCTTTCATGCACTTGTAACCGCTTCTTTTTAATCAAAGGAAAGCCCGTCACAGGAGTGGCATTCGCCGTGACGGGCGAAGTCTGGCCTTGACCGCTGCTAGCGGTCTCGTTTTCTCCACCTAAAAAGTAACCGGCAACCCGCAGCCTCCGATCTCCTTCGGAGGTGCGATTTCGGACTCAACAATATGACTTTAACCTTTTATTTTTAAATGGATGCCTCATTTGTCATTATTAAGTGAGCCTGGTTCATGTTCATTACGGTTCAGTAAATCTAGTTTCCTTTCGCGTGTAAAAGACTATGGGAACCTGAACAAATGTGGCAGTCAGGTTTTGCAAAATGTAAAAACTTACAGAAATCAAACGATTTCACTTTTTAATTTCTTCTTTCGTAGAACCCTACTTGTACTCTTATTTTTTTAGGTAAGCGTTCTAATGTAATAGCCCTTGAAAATATAAGAACAGGTGCATGTTTTATTTAATATTCATATGCCTTGGCCATTCAGTTAGACCAATCTATAATTATGTCTCGGTGATCATATTTGGAATTTTGAAACTTAGAGTACCGCTTTTTCATGTTCCTTCTGTAACCAAATTCCTTCTTTACTGAAGGTCATTGAACACAAACCCTATGATCACAAGGCTGATGTATTTAGTTTTGGTATCATGATGTGGGAGCTTCTCACTGGGAAGGTTACTCCTACCTCTTGAAATATTATGTTGTAATTACCTGTTGGTATAATTCGGTTGTATGTTTCTATTTTCCTAGAGGTGTAATTAATAATTAGTTTACCACCTTGCAGCTTCCATATGAGTACCTGACACCACTACAAGCTGCTGTAGGTGTGTTGAAAAAGGTAAGTACCATGTTCTGTTTCCATCACAACAACTACATCAATATTTCTTCATCTTTTTGATTTAGCATTTAGCGGGGCTGATTACGAGCCAAGTTCAAGTTTAGCTTAATCAACAACACTCAAGCCTTTATCTCACCATAGTGGGGTCGGCTATATGGATCCTTGTCGCCATTGCGCCATATCTTTAGTCATAATCTCACTAATGCCTAAGTACTTTATGTATTTCCTTATAATTTCATTCCAAGTCTTTTTTGGTCTACCCCTCCCCCGCTTAACATGCCTAGTTGCTAAACTCTCAAAACTCCTAACAGGTGCCTCTAATGGTCTCCTTTGCACATATTCGAACCATCTTAATCGAGCTTCTCACATTTTCTCTACAATTGGTGTCACTCCCATCTTATCCATGATACATTCATTTCTAATTTTATCCAGTCTCGTGTGTCCACACATCTACCTATGCATTCTCATCTCCGCAACTCCCATTTTTTGATGATGTACACAAATCACTGCCCAACACTCAGAACCGTGGAGCATCGCTGGTCTAATTGCAGTACGGCAAAACTTTTTTTATTTTTTAATGGTACTTAACGATCACATAAGATCCCAAGCTGCATCTCCACTTCAACCAACCTACTTGGATTATATGCATCCCTTCTTTATCTACACCTCCATTTTTTGAACTATCGATCCCAAATATTTAAAGCACTCACTGCGAGAAATATCTCGGTCACCCAACTTAATGGCGGAGGCATTCGTCCATCTTGTACTACTAAATTTAAGCTCTATATACTCTGTCTTTGTCCTGCTCAACCTAAAACTCTTCTTTTCTAAAGTGTAGCTTAATCAAATTAAGCTCGCAGGTGGATTTCAAGCTGAGCCAACTCTACTCGAAATCATACACTGCGAGAAATATCAAGTTTAGCTTAATCGAATAAGTTGTTAAAGCGCGCGCCTGAGGCGTCGGGCGCACCAGGCGCTCTGGCCCTCGCCTTTGCAAGGCAGAGGCAGGCGAGGATCCTCTAGTGCGCCTGAGGCGCGCCTTGCATGGAGCTCAGGGCGCTGCATGGAGCTCAGGGCGCTCCTTGTGGTTTTAAGGCCAATAAACAGCTCATTCCAAGCCGCAAGCCAGCTTTTCCTTGCAGTCCGACCACCTCGACTGCCTGCCGAACCTCCCAACCACGACATTCCTCTCTACTGGTGGCCGCTTCATCCCCTCCCATCAGCCAACTTCTCTGCAGTCCCTTCGTCCACCTCCAGGAAACTAAAATGCAGTCGTGTCTCTCCAGACAAACAGATGACTTCCTCCCATCCTGAACTACTCTTGAAATTAATTCCAGCACCTGGAATTCTTTCCCTGTTGTTGGGGAAATGATTTATCTTAACCTCTAAAAATGAGTAGAATATAAATTCTAAGAATGAAAAATTAGTCTAAGTAAATATGCGTCGAATAGTATTCGACGCAACGTCGAAGTATAGTCGACGTTCCTCTCAGAATGAGTCGAAGTAACTCTAAACAGAATTCGACGTAACCTATGTCGACGTAAATCTGACTTCTAGTCGACGTATCTAGTGAAGTCGACGTATCTTAGTCGACGCACTTTCCATATTCTCCTCTCGACGTCCAGCCAGTCTGAAATCGACGCTTCCGTCGAATAGTAATCGACGTACGTCGATTTCTATGTCAAATTCAAAACACGCCAGATTTCTTTCCTTCTTTCTGTAGATCTGATTCTTATGGAATTATATTATTCTTTTATAGCCGTTCTGAATCAGTCTTTCCTTTTAAATGATTCTTGGCTAAATTGATTAAGTTTATTATGGATATTATTTGAAATCAGAATAATTTCTTTCCTTCTACAGAAATATTGATTATGGAATCTTTTCTCTCTTACTATTTCTCTGTCTGCTAATTGATTATTCTCCTATAGTATTCATTGAATAAACAGAGCTATAAATAAGAGGGAAGTCGGCAGTGAATAAAGGTGAAGTGATCCACTCCATCCATTTAAAAAAGAGGAAAAGCTCCCAAGAGAAAAGAGAGAAAAATTGAGATAAGTGATAGTGTGCTGAAGAAAACAACAAGCCTTCTTCTTCCTCTCTTTCTGAAGTCATACTGCTGCAATCTCTGATAGCTCTCATTGAAAGAGAAAAAGACCTACAATCTCCTTCTCATTATAGAAGAGAGATTTCATTCACTATTTCTTGTGCTTCTAATCTTCTTGCTAGGAAGAAGATTCTTTCTTGTTTCAATTACTTCTTCTACTTCCTCTTCTTATCTTCATTTCATTTTCAAACAGTGTAAAAGAGTTTTTAGAATCTCTCTTCAAAAAAAAAAATTCAGTTGTACTGGTTCTAAGAGTCTCCTTATCAAAAGACTCAGGCTGGTTCTAAGAGTCTCCTTATCAAAAGACTCAGTACAAAATAGTGAATTCCTACCAAGGGGGTAGAAGAGTGGACTACCCAAAGTTTGGGGAACCACTATATTTCTTTGTGTTGTGCTGTGATTTTCATTTTGCTATTTCTTTCTTTATTTACTTAATTCTTGTTGGTGTGTGTGTGGGAAGCTTAAATCTGAGATTATTGCACATATATATATATATAACTTTGCACAAAGTAATTTTAAATCTCTATTCACCCCCCCCCCCCCTAGAGAATTCTAGTGTGGTTAACTGTGCACTTTCAATTGGTATCAAAGCTAGGTTGATCTAAAAAGGGCAACTCCTTGATCAAAAAGATCCTACCTCATACATATATATAGATTTCTAAAAACTATTTTTCACATGGCACAAGTCAAAGATTATGCTTCCACCAGACCACCAATTTGCAACCTTGAAAAGTTTGCACTTTGGAAAACAAGAATTAAAATTTATCTAAACTCTATTGATGGAGAATTATTTGATGTTATTATGACAGGTCCTCCCAAGCCATTCAAGAAGGACTCAAGTGGAAAGGTCACACAAACACTTGCTCCAAAGGCTGAATGGACCGATGAAGAAAAGAGAGCTCATGCATGTGATGCCAAGGCTATGAATATCTTAGTCTCAACCCTCTCAGATGAAACCTTCCAAAAGATTGCTGAATGTGAGTCAGCTAAGGAAATATGGGAAGCTCTCACTAAAATGGTTGAAGGGAGTGCTGATGAGAGAAAAGATAGAAAGACATTACTCATCTCTCAATATGAAAACTTCCAGAAGAAAGATAGTGAAAGTGTTGCTAACATGTAAGCCAGATTCAGCCTCGTAACAAATGAGTTTAGAACACTTGAGAAGGACATATCTCTCACTGAGATAAATGATAAATTGCTAACTTGCTTCCCTAGCTCTTGGGACTCAAGAATTTGGCCAATTAGAGACTCCAGAAGCCAAAATGAAATCTCAACAGATGTTCTGTTGGGTAAATTAAGATCCTATGAACAGTTGTTGAAAACAAGAGCTGAGAAAGAAGTGAAAGAAAAGACTCCTTCACTCTCAAAGGAAAAGAGTATTGCCTTAAAGGCCACTGCAGATGAACTCTCTACAAGTGATGAGGAGCTGATCAGTCTACTGGCCAGAAGGTTCAAAAAGTGGATCAAAACAGAAGGTTCCAGAAGGAGAGGTTCAAAAACCTGGTATAACAAAACCCCTACTAAAGAGATTATATGTTACTCTTGCAGGAAACCTGGACACATTGCACCGGAATGTCCTAAAGAACTCAGCTATAAGAAAGATCTGAAAAGAACAGATCTAAAGAAAAAATAAGAAAGAGAAAGGATTCATTGCTCAATCATGGAGTGATTCAAAATCTGAAGGAAGTACCTCATCTGAAAATGACAATGAAGAGGCTAAGCAAGAGAAAACCTGTTTGATGGCCACTGAGAAGCATGATGATAAATCTCTGGTAAATATATCTGATGATATAGATTTTTCTTCTACTGATTTCAAAAATAATTTCAAAGAATTTTGTTTAGATCAAGTCAAATCTGAGAAAGAAATAAAAAGGCTAAGAAATGAATTAAACAACCTCAAACAAATGGATACACAATATAAAAACTATGAGCTCAGTCAAGAACTCTCTAGATCAGAGGAGCAACTAGATAAAATAAATACTGAAAATCAAACACTGAAAAATGAGCTAGCAAAGGCAAGAGCCTTTGAAGATTCTCTAAATGACAGAAGTCAAAAACTCAAGAAAATCTCTGAAAATCTCACTGATAGATTTTGACAACTAGAGTTTAATACTGACTTAGAACCCAGGCCTCAAGTCACCCAGCAAACTTGTCTGGAGACATCCTATCCACTTCACTAGGAAGAATAATCTCATAGGAGAAGAATCACAAGAAAATCCAGAAACAACTACTGTTTTCAATAAAAATAATTTCACTATGTATGAAGGAATCTTAGGTAAATATCCTCTGAACAGAAATAAATTTGTGTCGAATCAGTATCGACGTGCGTCGAATTCTACTCAACGCAACTCAAATAATACGTCGACTCCCAATCAACGCAACCTCTCCTATGCTTCGACTAAAAGAGAACACAGAATGAAGGAAGCGTCGACTTCGACTCGACGCAACTTTAAACATACGTCGAATTCATATCGACGCAACCAATTTAACAAAAATATCTCCTTTTCCAGAAAGTCTTCTCAATCCATTTCTTTTTATTATGAACATTATTTCTGCAATATTACTAAAGACTGTTGGTATGATAAGCCAACACTCTTAAAGAAGTAAGGGTACACTGAAAAACCAACTTACTCTTTCATTGAACATTTTTCTGTTGGGAGGAAGGGACCCCAGCTTAGCAGGGTCCAAACTAATGTTTAACATCTTATGTGCAGATGTATCACACATTCAGGCTGGTGTGGTACTTGGATAGTGGATGCTCCATGCACATGACATGGTACAACAATCTACTAACCAACTTTGAAGATAAACATGGACCACCAGTGACCTTTGGAGACTCTAGCTGTGGGCAAACCAAGGGCTTTGGAGATTTCAAAGAATGGGAAAGTTACCTTCAAGAATGTGGCAGTAGTCAAAGGACTGAAGCACAATCTGATAAGTATAAGTCAGATATGTGACAGTGGTAAGTATGAGGTAAAATTCACCACACTGTTTTGTCATATTATTGATGTCAAGACTGATGCCATAGTACTCAGTGGAATTAGAAAAGGGAAAGTATATATAGTAGACTTTAACTCCACACCTACAGAAGTTTGTTTGTTCAACAATATTATTGATAAAAGTGAATTATGACATAGGAGACTGAGTCATCTAAACTACAAGACTATTAGTAAACTAGCAAAGAATAACCTAGTCAGAGGCCTACCAAAGGGGAGGTACTCTAAGGATTCTCCATGTAGACCTTGCCAACTAGGAAAACAGACCAAATCATCCTTCAAACCAATTGGTAAGGATGACTCACCCAGGATTCTCTACTTACTGCACATGGATCTCTTTGGTCTCATATCTACTCAGAGCTTAGGTGGAAAGTCTTATACCCTAGTCATTGTGGATGACTATTCTATATTTAGCTGGGTATTCTTTCTAAGGGCTAAGTCTGAAACCCACAAGGTTCTCTCAAAATTCATAAGACAGATTCAATATGAATTCAATACTCATGTTTCCATAATCAGAAGTGATCATGGGACTGAATTTGAAAATCAGTTAATCTGTAGTTTCTGTGAGGATGTAGGTATCAAACAAAGCTTCTCAACACCTAGAACTCCTCAACAAAATGGAGTTGCTGAAAGAAAGAATAGAACCTTAATAGAATCAGGAAGGACCTTGCTTGCAGAATCAGGATTACCAAAAACCTTCTGGGCTGAAGCAGTAAACACTGCAAACTATATTCTAAATAGAAGCCTCATACATAAAACTAAGTCAAAAACTCCATATGAGCTCCTGAAGGGAAAAACACCCATTGTTAAATACTTTAAAATTTTTGGATGTGCTTGCTTTATTCTAAATAATGGGAAAAATCATCTTGCCAAGTTTGACAATAAGTCTGATGATGGAATATTTCTGGGGTACTCATCATCTAGTAAAGCTTATAGATGCTATAATAGGAGAACTCTCAGAATTGAAGAATCCATGCACATTATATTTGATGAAACTAACATGCTGTTTAAGAGGGAGGAAACTTCCACCAGTCCTTTTCCACAGGAAAACAGCAGCATAGAGACTCAGCTTGAACATCTGACTCTAAAGAACACAGACACTGGGAAAGAAAACCAGCTACAGGAACCAAGTGAAGAGTATGAACAAGAAGATGAAGAAGGTTCAGAAAAGAGTAATCAAAACCAACTCCCACAAGAGAACATGGTTCAGGAGGAACAGTTGGACAATGATCCCATTGTTAATGAGGAAGAAGAGCATCTGACAAATCCAAGCAGGACAGAGATCAATATGAAAAATCATCCTCAATCCCAAGTAATTGGAGACCTTAATACTGGAGTGAGAACAAGACACCAAGTCTCCAGTGTGATGATGCTCCAATGCTTCTTATCACAAGTTGAACCAAAGAAGTTTGAAGAAACAAATTGTGATCCTCACTGGATCATAGCCATGCAAGAAGAACTAAGCCAATTTGAGAGAAACAAAGTATGGAACTTAGTTGAGAGACCAAGAAACTACCCAGTTATTGGTACAAAGTGAGTATACAGAAACAAACTAGATTCCACTGGAGTAATTGTCAGGAACAAGGCAAGACTTGTAGCACAATGATACAGACAAGAAGAAGGAATAGACTACAATCAAACCTTTGCTCCAGTAGCCAGATTGGAAGCAATCAGACTCTTTCTTGCCTATGCAGCTTTCATGAAGATGAAAGTATACCAGATGGATGTCAAGAGTACTTTTCTGAATGGTGACCTTCAAGAAGAGGTATATGTAGAGCAACCACCAGGTTTTATCAATCCCTCCTATCCTAACCTTGTTTATAAACTTAACAAAGCGCTTTATGGTCTTAAGCAAACACCTAGAGCTTGGTATGAAACTCTCTCCAACTTCCTGATAGAAAATTCTTTTGAAAGAGGTAAAGTAGATAAAACACTTTTTACTAGAACCCACAAGAATAAACTCATGCTTGTTCAAATTTATGTAGATGACATCATCTTTGGCTCAACCCATCCCAAACTCTGTAAAAGATTTGCTAATCTAATGCAATCTAAATTTGAAATTAGTAATATATGAGAACTCTCTTATTTCTTAGGACTACAAGTCAAACAAAGCAGTGAGGGGATTTTTATCTCACAATCTAAATACACTAAAGAGCTAATCAAAAAGTTTGGTATGGAATCAGCATCTACCATGAAGACACCTATGACAACTAATGCCATCATAGAAAAGGATGATAAGGGAAAATCAGTAGATCAAAAGACCTATAGGGCAATCATAGGATCCCTTCTCTATCTAACAGCTAGCAGACCTGACATTATGTTTGTGACCTGAATATGTGCTAGATTTCAGGTTGATCCAAAAGAATCCCATCTCTCCTCTGTAAAAAGAATTCTTAGATATCTAAAGGGAACATCTGAACTAGGTCTATGGTGCTCAGCATAAACCAACTTTGAATTAACAAGTTTCTCAGATGCAGACTATGCTGGTTGTAGGGTTGATAGAAAAAGCACATCTGGTACTTGCCAATTCCTTAGTCTCAACCTTAGTCTCAACCTCAACAGCTGAAGCTGAATATATAGCTGCTGGGAGCTGTTGTTCACAAATCCTGTGGATGCAAAATCAACTTCTTGACTATAAATTGGAAGTCAATAACTCTAAAATCTATTGTGATAGTTCTAGTGCTATATCCATAGCATCCAACCCAGTCCTTCATAGTAGAACCAAACATATAGAAATCAGACATCACTTTCTTAGAGACAATGTGGAAAAAGGCAAGATAACCTTAGAATATATTCCTACTGATAGCCAAAGAGCAGATATTTTCACCAAACCCTTGAATGAAACTAAGCATACTTACTTCATCAACACCTTAGGAATGCTTGATGGAAGCTTGTAAACATCATTGTTGGGTAAATCTAAAAGAAGTCAGAAAAACTAAGAGAGCACTTGAAGATACGTCGATTACCTATCGACGCACCGTCGAAAAGAACTCAACGCTAGCATTGATTTCTTAACAGACAAAGATACGTCGATCCCTTCTCGACGTACCGTCGACTTGATATCGACGCAAATCTGCGAACACGTCGACAGGTCACTAGGCTGACAAAAATTCGACGGAGCGTCGACTCCATATCGACGCATGCATTGACTTCATGATAAAACTGGAAACAAATCATTCCTTCCTCTTTTGACGATTGGTTTACCTAATATACCTCGATTTCTGTTTCCTTTTCGACGCCTCACCTACTTTAAATAATGCCTCATATTTCATAAACTCCTACTCTCCCAAACCGCCAAAAACTTCATCTTCTACCTTTCTACCTGCATCAATGGAGCCGACTCCTGTTCAATCTGCCGTCATTCAAGCAATAAACGATGCTCTGGAACAACTCGTGAATGAATTTCAGACACGACTGAACAACTTCTCAAACGAGTGTGCCGCCATGTTAACTACCTGTGAAGCCAAACTGGCCAACCTGTCTGCTTCTCTTCCTGAGCTTCATGTTCTTCTTAAAGAACAACCTCTGTCGCCAAAAGGGTTTACATCCTTTCTGCAGGATATAAACCAGGGAGAGAGTTGCTCCAGAAACCCCCCTATTCAGGTTCTATATTCTCTTAAAGCTCAGGGCTAACTCTTCTCTAATCTCTAAATACTATCTCTAAGTATTAAACCAACTTCAGTTTTTCTTTTACCATAGGCTCAAATCTTCTCCAATCACTCTGATTACACCTTCACCAAACACTTTGGTGAATCCTCCTCCTACCATACAGAAGGAGACCATGCTGTGGATTCAGCATTCAGAGTAGATGCCCCATATATTCAGGGGGAGATTGTTGCAGTACAAAATACAGAAGTCCAGGGGGAGGAAGAAACAACTACTTCTGATGACCTAAAAGGGCAAGTCTGGATTGAGGCACCCTTGTGTGTGGAAGAATATCAGCATCACTCTCCTGGCTTCTCTGCTAGCTATATCAAACTCAAGACACCCCTACTTGAGAATATTCCTTCAGAAGAGTTTGAAGGAGAAAAACATTCCTCAACACAGTCTACTCTACCAAAGGACATTCTGTCTCCTGTTACAGAACAAATTCCCTCTCCTACAAAAGTTCCTTCTCCTTCTAAAGAGAAAACTACATCTCCACCTCTGCCTCTTCCACCACTTCAACCTCCTTCTCTACCTCCTCTACTACCTTTACCTCCACAAATGCTACCTAGGGAAAGACCAAGAGGACAAATGAAAAGAAGAAGAGAAGTCATCCCTCATTGGCAAAAATTCTCCAAAGAAGAAAGGAAAGACTATGCAAAGGAAAAGAAATACAGAAAGGCTGTTGAGGAGATAAAAATGTTTGAAAGAATACCTAATATCACTCCTAACAGTCCTGTAAAGGAGTACCATGATCCTGACATGGAAAAGAGGCATGAAGAAATAAGAGAAAGAAAGTTGTATGAATTTGAAGTAGCAATGAAAGAGACAGAGGATAAGAGGAATATCTGGATGGAAAAGATCAAGAAGGGGATGACCAAAGAACAGATTCTTGCTGAATCTTCCCTCAAACTTCCAAAGAAATTGTTTGATGTTGAAGCATATCAGAAGAAAAATCCTCAGGCAGGGCTTATCCTAGACAAAGGACAAAAGCACAAAAGGGGTGTAGGGTGTTCAGAAGATATCTACATTCCCTATAAAAAGCCTAACAAGCCAGTAGGATTAGACAAATGACATAGTTCACCCTGGAAAGGGAAAGGAAAAGTGTCTGAGATACCTGAGAAACAAGAATAAGAGAGGAAGAGAAAATATAGGCCCAAGGTTGACAACAAGGGACCATCTGAGCCCAAATCTACACAAAAGAAACCTCATAGCATTACAATTGAAATGATTGATAAAAAGGCAGCAATTATCATTAGTAAGGGCTATTCCATAAATGACACCCTTCCTGAAGCTGAAAAGATCCTGGCAAAGCTGCATACAATTATCAGAAATATTCAGGAGCATCCTGATAAAGTCAGGCCCTACATTTTTGAAGCTATTGAAAATTTATCCAAGAAACTTTACTCTGCCTTTGTCAACTTCATGTATAACAAGAAGTTCTTAGTTTAAATCTTGTGAAAGATATTTATATGTTACATGATTTCTTTCTCTACTTTCTTCTGATTACTTAACATATTTCTTTTCTATATACATGCCTTGCTGTGTTGATTAAAAGCTGGTACAATTTCTCCCTGAATAGGGTTAAGACAAATAGGGGGAGATTGTTGGGGAAATGATTAATCTTAACCTCTAAAAATGAGTAGAATATAAATTCTAAGAATGAAAAATTAGTCTAAGTAAATATGCGTCGAATAGTATTCGACGCAACGTCGAAGTATAATCGACGTTCCTCTCAGAATGAGTCGAAGTAACTCTAAACAGAATTCGACGTAACCTATGTCGACGTAACTCTGACTTCTAGTCGACGCATCTAGTGAAGTCGACGTATTTTAGTTGACGCACTTTCCATATTCTCCTCTCGACGTCCAGCCAGTCTGAAATCGACGCTTCCGTCGAACAGTAATCGACGTACGTCGATTTTTATGTCAAATTCAAAGCACGCCAGATTTCTTTCCTTCTTTCTGTAGATCTGATTCTTATGGAATTATATTATTCTTTTATAGCCATTCTGAATCAGTCTTTCCTTCTAAATGATTCTTGGCTAAATTGAGTAAGTTTATTATGGATATTATTTGAAATCAGAATAATTTCTTTCCTTCTACAGAAATCTCGATTATGGAATCTTTTCTTTCTTACTATTTCTCTATCTGCTAATTGATTATTCTCCTATAGTATTCATTGAATAAACAGAGCTATAAATAAGAGGGAAGCCGGCAGTGAATAAAGGTGAAGTGATCCACTCCATCCATTTGAAAAAGAGGAAAAGCTCTCAAGAGAAAAGAGAGAAAAATTGAGAGAAGTGATAGTGTGCTGAAGAAAACAAGCCTTCTTCTTCCTCTCTTTCTGAAGTCATACTGCTGCAATCTCTCATTACTCTCATTGAAAGAGAAAAAGGCCTACAATCTCCTTCTCACTATAGAAGAGAGATTTCATTCACTATTTCTTGTGCTTCTAATCTTCTTGCTAGGAAGAAGATTCTTTATTGTTTCAATTACTTCTTCTACTTCTTCTTCTTATCTTCATTTCATTTTCAAACAGTGTAAAAGAGTTTTTAGAATCTCTCTTCAAAAAAAAATTCAGTTGTACTGGCTCTAAGAGTCTTCTTATCAAAAGACTCAGGCTGGTTCTAAGAGTCTCCTTATCAAAAAACTCAGTACAAGATAGTGAATTCCTACCAAGGGGGTAGAAGAGTGGACTACCCAAAGTTTGGGGAACCACTATATTTCTTTGTGTTATGCTGTGATTTTCATTTTGCTATTTCTTTCTTTATTTACTTAATTCTTGTTAGTGTGTGTGTGGGAAGCTTAAATTTGAGATTATTGCACATATATATATATATATATATATAACTTTGCACAAAGTAATTTTAAATCTCTATTCACCCCCCCTCTAGAGAATTCTAGTGTGGTTAAATGTGCACTTTCACATGTGCAGCAGTCTGTCAACGAATATTTATTACAAGATAATTTTACATATTAACATCTGTGTAATTCTAAAATAAAATTTGATTATGAACCTAAGCTCTTAGTATCTATTGATTTTATTTTTCTGCACCCTCACATCCTTTTGTTAGCAACTATTTTACTTGCTAATTGAGAAATTGATTTTCTTATTTGATGTTTTGTTATATGATATGTCCGTTAACGTAAGAAATCATTTAAAGATGGTTTTATTAAAACTGCATATTTGTGAACTTGATATTGAAAAATATCCATCCAAGGATATTTTTTCATTAATTTTTTAACACAAAAATTTAAAGAGCGCCAACGTATTCTTTGGGTTATTTTCTTGTGTCATCTTATTTATTGTTGGCATTGTTGAGTCCGAGATCGCACCTCCGAGGGAAACCGGAGGCTGCGGGTTGCCGGTTACTTTTTGTGTAGAAGAATGAGACCGCTAGCAGCGGTCAAGGCCAGACTTCGCCCGCCGCGGCAAATGACACTCCTGCGACGGGCTTTCCTTTGATTAGAAAGAAGGGGTTACAGCGGGTTACAAGTGCAGGAAAAGAGAAGCCGGCCGGTCAGACAGTCCGCAAGACGAGAGACTCGAGTCCGCAGCTCAAACAAGCGAGCTCCTAGATTCGAGTGTGCGTGCCTTGGGAACAGTGCCGCCCCCTATTTATAGGCTTGGGGGCCTGCCCGAGCGGGCAGGGATAAAATAACCGCCTACCCGGGTACAGGAGAAACGGGCAGGCGGTGACGGGATACACAAAGAAGGAAAGAAAGAAGCCGCGCGGCTTGGCGGCTTGCCCTTCCGACTTGTCTGACCAGAAGCTAAAGATGATGCGGCCAAGGCGACGATGCTACCCGCTCGGTCTCTGTCTTGAGACCGCGACTTGTTCTTTGACTTTGGACCTTGGCTTGTCTCCATGGCATAAACCGCGCGACCTCCGACTTGAGACCGCGACTTGCCCTGTTGGACTTGGGCTTGGATTACCTTTGGTTCTTGGAGGCGGCCTGAATTATTCCAGACCGCCCGGCCTGTGCTTAGCTGGTGTTGATGGACCTTGTATAACCTGAGCTGGGCGACTTGGATCCGCAAACCGCACGGTCTGCGAGTAATCCTCTTGGAGGCGGTTTCCCGGGTAAACATGATCCCCGCATATTTTTAAATTTCCGTGAAGATTTCGAAAATATCAGTGCTAGCCGGAGACCGCGCCGACTTCACCCTGTTGGTTATAAATGTTCCAGAAGCTTCGATTCTGGCATAACTCCATTGTTACCACGAGTCACTACTCGCCTATTGCGGTTAGGACTTTCGGGTTGAACAGCCCGAAAAAGATGGTGAACTTGATGGCTGAGCTCGAAGTTCTTGAGAAGTCCGGAACGAACCGCGAGAGAGACCGCTCGAAAGAGAAGAAGAAGAAAAAGGCGAAGCGGCCTGATAAGACCGTAACAATTGCTTCTACGAGTAAACCGACCGACCTGCCTGCAGAGTTGACAATCGACTTGTCATCTAAACAGGAGAAGAATAAGCCGACCGAACTGCTTCCTGAGCAAACAGTCGTCCTGTCGACTGAAAATGAGGCGAGCTGTCTGAACCCGCCCCCAGCTGATCCCCCAACCTTCTCTGACAAAGGAAACAGCCCGCCTTCTCCGCCGGGTAAGACAGACTTGGAGGCTGCTTCCCAGAAAGGCGATGGGGATGAGTCTTTCAAGATAGAGGTCACCCCGTCCGGGGATTTTCATCTAAAAATTAGAGATGAAGGGGGAGAGGCAGTTGACTCCCCCAAGCCGACCGATCTGGAAGCTCCAGTTATTAACGTCGAGGACAGTCCGGACAAACCAACCGTCCTGAAGTCAAAAAAGAGAAAGAAGGAGGAGTCCGCTGCGGACAGACTTCTCAAGAAGATGAAGAAGCTGAAGGCCAAGAATAAGGCAGCATCTGGGAAACCGAGAGCGGACAGCCTGCAAGGCAAGTCGCCCGAGAATGAAGTTTCGGAAGGCTTGATTACTCCTTCCCCCCAGCCGAACGACCAGGTTCCAATTGATGCTCATAGTATTTCCGTAAGCGACCTCCTCAAGGATTTTGATTCTTTTCAGAAGCAAGATGATCAGCTGAGAACTTCTTCCGAACTGCAGGATGCCAACCCGCCAGGAGAGAAAGTATCCGCCCTGTCTGAGGATGCGACCAGCCTTAAGGAGGCCATCCTTCCTGAGATCGCGACTGAAAGAACCATACCGGTACCTGAAGATACCGTGACGGCCGGTCTGCGGTTTATGCAGGTGAAGGCGGAGCGAGTAAGAGATCAACTTCCCAGGCCGCCCCCGCCGCAACGCAATCTTTTGCTGCAAGGTAAAAGGGGAGCGGATTACCACTCCGTTCGTTTTTTCATGCCCCGGCCTCGAAACAAGTCGCGCGCTTCATTGTTGAACCCGTCGCCCAGCTTCTTTCCCTCCGCTGCTCAATTTTCTGCTGCTAAGCGGAGGCAAAGTGAAAGATCGTGGAGAGAACAACGCCGAAAGTTCGATACCGAGCTAATAAGGCGACCCGTCCGCCCGAATTCAATTAAAACTGCCGCGGCTTGTAAGCGAGGAAAATTCGATGAAAGCGGTTTCCTTTTGAATACTCCTTGACTATTTTCTCTTATTGCAGATGACCATGACTCTATCCCGAAGCCGGGCGACCTATCTTCCCCCTCTTGATCCACCCCTGCTGCGTTCTTCTCTGCCGGATACTCGGATGGAGGACGAGATGTCCCGGCTTCAAAAGAGTCTGGAAACCCTTGCTAAGCAGTTGAGGGCTGTGGAGGAGAGAGAGAAGGCCGCCCAAGATGAGAAAGCTGCTCTTCGGGTCGAATTGGAAACCGAACGGAAGGAAAGCCGAGCAGCGCTGGAGGCCGAGCGGAGAGAGCGCTGAGAGAAAGAAAAGGAGCAGCAAGACCAGGTGGCTGCGCTGACCGCCCGGATTGATCGTGGAAAGAAGGAAGTCCGCAAGCTCGAAGAGGACTGTGCCTATTATAGGGACAAATACCTTCATTTGGCAAAGGAAGCCGGCGGAAGTCGGCGCCCTATTAACGTGGTTGACGAAGGCCGGCGAGGGTCAAGCCGCCCGGATGCAGGGACGAGCTCGTCTCTTCCTGTAGCCGGGACGATCCGCCCAGTTGTCAGTGTTCATGAGTCCGCAGCGACCTTGCCTACTCGCGTGATCCCCGCGACGCGAGTAGAGAGAGATGCCGCGCGGATTCATAGCATGATCAACCGCCTTAATCATAATATGAACCAAATGCAGGGAACTGTACTTCAAATCGGCGACCATGTCGCGCGGCTTCACAGGGAGGATGAACCGAGCGATACCCGTCCGTAACGAGTGGCTCTGAGATATGAACTTGTAATAATATTTCTATTCGGTCTCTTGGACAATTTGCTTGAATCTGACTCTATAATATTCGATCTGCCATTCAGGCCGTGCGGCTTAAATATTTGAATTTACTTTTTTGCCTTCTTGCTGTGTTGATTGATGGCTGTGAGTTATTTTACATAAACCGATCTGCTTGTTTTCGTGATTCTTTAATTCACTTGTTTGAATTATACGGTCTTTGTGGTTGAGTTTTGTGATGATGTACCCGCACGGGTTGACCGGTCTAGCCGTGATTTGACTTTTGCTAAATGCAGATCATCCGTTCTTATAAGTAGCGCCCTTCCGAAATTCCTTTTACCAAAATTTCAAGATGGGAGTAAAGCGCCAGTCAAAGCGACCTGCGAAGACCTCTGCTACCCGCTCCGAAGCCGCTGTGGCCTTTCATTCTGCAGACCTCGAGGAGTGTCGTTTGACAAAAGCCGAGCTGGACGAATTCGTCGAGAAGCACATGACTGACAGTCCGCTGTTCGCGCGGCTTCCGCTCCGTGATGAGCGGATGAATTCTTCTGGCCCAAACCACATCGCGATCCCAATCGACCATTTCGATTGCGGATTTAAATTCCCGATTTCGATTGAGCTCGCCATGGTCTTTGACCATTATGGAGTTGTTCCCGGCCAGATTTCTCCCAACGCGATGGCCGGGATATGTAGCTTCATCTCCTACCTGCGATCTGAGAGAGTCCGCTTCTCTATGGACCTCTTCAGGAAGATATTCTCGGTGCGGGCCATCCCGGACTCTGAATCGGATGTCTTCAAAGGCCACCTTTACTTTGGCTGCCGCGGGTTGAAGATGGTCAATCTGGCGAACAAAGTCACGGCCTGGCCGGAGAGGTACTTGATCTTCGAAGGCCGACTTGGCCTGTTGAACCCGAATCCGCAAGTGCGGCCTGAGGAGGCCTTTCACAGAAAGAGATCGCAAACAATCGCAAGTAAGTCGCAGAAGGTAGACGGATAGACAGGTAAAAGCTTTTCATTTCATTATCAAAACATTGTTTACATTATGTTTTAAGCCGTCCGGCTAACAACATCAAGCCGACGGCTATTCAAAATAAAAAGCAAAATACAGCTACTGATTGTGCGACTTGAGTTTCTTAGACGCAGGAGCACTTGAATGTTCGCTGCCATCAATCGAAACGTCAGGAGAATAACCCTCGCTACCCGACGAGGATGAGCTGCTCAATTCGCCCGATTTGCGACCAACATCTTCTTCAGAATCGCTGGATTCGGACTCCGAGCCACTCTCACCACTCTTAGCCGCTCCGGGTTCTTCGACCTCGTCATCTCCATCATCGCTCTCCTCCGAACTGGATCCGTCGGCTTTATTCTTTCCTTTGGCTTTCCGCCTGATCTTTTCTAACTTCTTTTGCAAGATCGGATAGGCGTCCGAGAAGGTGAAATGCTCGAAACCGGGCGCGAACCCTTTGAGCTCCCGCAAGCGGTTAAAAGCATTATCAATTCCCTCGGCGACATGAGGGAAGAGTTCCTGCTGATAGACCGGGTCGGTCTCATCATACTTAGCCTGCAAAAGAAAAGAGTAAGGTAAGACCGTGCGGTCTGAGAACATTGGTGTTGATGCTGGCCAGGTGATGACTTACCGACTCGACTTCCTTTAGCTGCGCATTTTCTTTCTTCAGTTCGGCAATTTCCTTCTCTTGAAGAGCGTTTTCTTTAATCAACCTCTTAAGGGTCATCCCCATGAAGGCGTTGGTGATGAAGCTCTCGGCACTAACTCGCGCGGCCTCCCTGGCGAGCTCTTCCTCAGGAATTTTCCTCAACCTCCTGAAGTTCCGTCGGCCGAACATAGCGATGCTAGCGGCCTCAGCATGCCGGCCCGACTTCTCGTTCGCCCAGTGGGGAAGCGCAGTAGAGATCTGGACACTATCGCTGTCCGGGTGCCAGGTCAAGACCGGGCGGCCTTTTAGATCCTTCACCTTGCTGAAGGAGCGAAGGGCGGCGAAGTCGCCCGAGGAGCCCGATCCTCCCCATCAGACGACAGCGGCTTGTTCCTGGCTTGCCTCTTTCTCTTCTCCGTCTGAGTCAAGACTAAACCGGCCGGACTGATCGGCTTGTTAGCAGGAACAACGGCTTGGGCTATAAAAGGAGAAGAGTCAGCACGAGAGATCGAGCGGTTAACATTGAAGTCGGAAGCAAAGGGAAGCTTACTATCTTCAAGCCGAACGTTCTCTAGCTCGGCAAGTAGAGGGATATAGTAGCTTATGTTAAGCCGCTCATCCTTGAGAAGCTTGCAGATTCCCTTCTCCACTTCGCTTATTGGGACCGGTTGAAAGGCCTCCTCAGGCCGCACTTGCGGATTCGGGTCGAAGATCAAGTACCTCTCCGGCCAGGCCGTGACTTTGTTCGCCAGATTGACCATCTTCAACCCGCGGCAGCCAAAGTAAAGGTGGCCTTTGAAGACATCCGATTCAGAGTCCGGGATGGCCCGCACCGAGAATATCTTCCTGAAGAGGTCCATAGAGAAGCGGACTCTCTCAGATCGCAGGTAGGAGATGAAGCTACATATCCCGGCCATCGAGTTGGGAGAAATCTGGCCGGGAACAACTCCATAATGGTCAAAGACCATGGCGAGCTCAATCGAAATCGGGAATTTAAATCCGCAATCGAAATGGTCGATTGGGATCGCGATGTGGTTTGGGCCAGACGAATTCATCCTCTCATCACTGAGCGGAAGCCGCGCGAGCAGCGGACTGTCAGTCATGTGCTTCTCGACGAATTCGTCCAGCTCGGCTTTTGTCAAACGACACTCCTCGAGGTCTGCAGAATGAAAGGCCACAGCGGCTTCGGAGCGGGTAGCAGAGGTCTTCGCAGGTCGCTTCGACTGGCGCTTTACTCCCATCTTGAAATTTTGGTAAAAGGAATTTCGGAAGGGCGCTACTTATAAGAACGGATGATCTGCATTTAGCAAAAGTCAAATCACGGCTAGACCGGTCAACCCGTGCGGGTACATCATCACAAAACTCAACCACAAAGACCGTATAATTCAAACAAGTGAATTAAAGAATCACGAAAACAAGCAGATCGGTTTATGTAAAATAACTCACAGCCATCAATCAACACAGCAAGAAGGCAAAAAAGTAAATTCAAATATTTAAGCCGCACGGCCTGAATGGCAGATCGAATATTATAGAGTCAGATTCAAGCAAATTGTCCAAGAGACCGAATAGAAATATTATTACAAGTTCATATCTCAGAGCCACTCGTTACGGACGGGTATCGCTCGGTTCATCCTCCCTGTGAAGCCGCGCGACATGGTCGCCGATTTGAAGTACAGTTCCCTGCATTTGGTTCATATTATGATTAAGGCGGTTGATCATGCTATGAATCCGCGCGGCATCTCTCTCTACTCGCGTCGCGGGTAATCCGCTCCCCTTTTACCTTGCAGCAAAAGATTGCGTTGCGGCGGGGGCGGCCTGGCAAGTTGATCTCTTACTCGCTCCGCCTTCACCTGCATAAACCGCAGACCGGCCGTCACGGTATCTTCAGGTACCGGTATGGTTCTTTCAGTCGCGATCTCAGGAAGGATGGCCTCCTTAAGGCTGGTCGCATCCTCAGACAGGGCGGATCCTTTCTCTCCTGGCGGGTTGGCAGCCTGCAGTTCGGAAGAAGTTCTCAGCTGATCATCTTGCTTCTGAAAAGAATCAAAATCCTTGAGGAGGTCGTTTACGGAAATACTATGAAGCATCAATTGGAACCTGGTCGTTCGGCTGGGGGGAAGGAGTAATCAAGCCTTACGAAACTTCATTCTCGCGCGACTTGCCTTGCAGGATGTCCGCTCTCGGTTTCCCAGATGCTGCCTTATTCTTGACCTTCAGCTTCTTCATCTTCTTGAGAAGTCTGTCCGCAGCGGACTCCTCCTTCTTTCTCTTTTTTGACTTCAGGACGGTTGGTTTGTCCGGACTGTCCTCGACGTTAATAACTGGAGCTTCCAGATCGGTCGGCTTGGGGGAGTCAACTGCCTCTCCCCCTTCATCTCTAATTTTTAGATGAAAATCCCCGGACGGGGTGACCTCCATCTTGAAAGACTCATCCCCATCGCCTTTCTGGGAAGCAGCCTCCAAGTCTGTCTTACCCGGCGGAGAAGGCGGGCTGTTTCCTTTGTCAGAGAAGGTTGGGGGATCAGTTGGGGGCGGGTTCAGACAACTCGCCTCATTTTCAGTCGACAGGACGACTGTTTGCTCAGGAAGCAGTTCGGTCGGCTTATTCTTCTCCTGTTTAGATGACAAGTCGATTGTCAACTCTGCAGGCAGGTCGGTCGGTTTACTCGTAGAAGCAATTGTTACGGTCTTATCACGCCGCTTCGCCTTTTTCTTCTTCTTCTCTTTCGAGCGGTCTCTCTCGCGGTTCTTTCCGGACTTCTCAAGAACTTCGAGCTCAGCCATCAAGTTCACCATCTTTTTCGGGTGTTCAACCCGAAAGTCCTAACCGCAATAGGCGAGTAGTGACTCGTGGTAACAATGGAGTTATGCCAGAATCGAAGCTTCTGGAACATTTATAACCAACAGGGTGAAGTCGGCGCGGTCTCCGGCTAGCACTGATATTTTCGAAATCTTCACGGAAATTTAAAAATATGCGGGGATCATGTTTACCCGGGAAACCGCCTCCAAGAGGATTACTCGCAGACCGTGCGGTTTGCGGATCCAAGTCGCCCAGCTCAGGTTATACAAGGTCCATCAACACCAGCTAAGCACAGGCCGGGCAGTCTGGAATAATTCAGGCCGCCTCCAAGAACCAAAGGTAATCCAAGCCCAAGTCCAACAGGGCAAGTCGCGGTCTCAAGTCGGAGGTCGCGCGGTTTATGCCATGGAGACAAGCCAAGGTCCAAAGTCAAAGAACAAGTCGCGGTCTCAAGACAGAGACCGAGCGGGTAGCATCGTCGCCTTGGCCGCATCATCTTTAGCTTCTGGTCAGACAAGTCGGAAGGGCAAGCCGCCAAGCCGCGCGGCTTCTTTCTTTCCTTCTTTGTGTATCCCGTCACCGCCTGCCCGTTTCTCCTGTACCCGGGCAGGCGGTTATTTTATCCCTGCCCCCTCGGGCAGGCCCCCAAGCCTATAAATAGGGGGCGGCACTGTTCCCAAGGCACGCACACTCGAATCTAGGAGCTCGCTTGTTTGAGCTGCGGACTCGAGTCTCTCGTCTTGCGGACTGTCTGACCGGCCGGCTTCTCTTTTCCTGCACTTGTAACCCGCTGTAACCCCTTCTTTCTAATCAAAGGAAAGCCCGTCGCAGGAGTGGCATTTGCCGCGGCGGGCGAAGTCTAGCCTTGACCGCTGCTAGCGATCTCATTCTTCTACACAAAAAGTAACCGGCAACCCGCAGCCTCCGGTTTCCCTCGGAGGTGCGATCTCGGACTCAACAGAAACACGCGACCTTCAGATCGCGGATTGTCGGTGAAATCCTTTTCGCCACGATGTCAGACCGTCAGTTCCCCCTTGGAGACCGCTCCGATCATAGCGAGGACTCTTTGTGGGAAGCCCTGGAGCAATCAAGGAGAGAAGCCGAGCGGGCTCAGAGGGCCACTGATCAGCGACTTGAAGCGATCAGTCAGACTTTAGCAATGCTAACTGAGCGACTAGTTCCGCAACAAGCCGCGGCTAATCAGGCGGTGACCCCAGTCCTTCCACCACCTCCTCCTTACCCGCTACCGCAAGCCGCTAATTTCCAGCTCCAACAAGAAGACCTTGTGGCTAGGAAAAACTTCTATCAGGAAGCCGCGCACAACATGCCAGCTCGAGTCCTCGACTTCCAGGGGGCCACTTCTCACGCTGCCCACCTTTCCTACCCGCAGGAGGGCGCGGCCCGTCTCTCCTACCCGCCTGAAGTTCCTATTCATCACTCCTACCCGCCAGAAGCTGCTGCCCGGTCTTCTTATCAGGCGGCTTGTCCGCGAATAGCCGCAGCTCCGGCGGTTTATTACCCTGCTCCTCTGTATGAAGATATGGAAGAAACTTCTCCCTTTGTGGACGAAGTCAGAGGGGAGCCTGCCCCTAATAATTTCAGGGAATCTCGCCTGCCAGCTTTCAATGGGGAGACTGATCCCACGGTTCATTTACAAGCTTTCGAGTCAGCCATTGCTCTCAGAACCTTAACTGATGCAACTAAGTGCAAGCTTCTTGTAACCTCCTTTGAAGGACAAGCGAGGGAATGGTTTTACGGTTTGCACCCCATGTCGATCCGTTGTTTCGCGGAGCTGCGAAGAGAATTTCTGCTGAGATTCTCTACCTCAAGGAAGAGAAAGAGTGGCCCGGCGGCCCTTTTCGATATAAAACAACGGGGAAAACGAGACGTGGGCTCGTTTTGTGGACCGCTTCCAGAAAGAGATCATGGAAGTCCAAAACGTGGACCCGGAGCTGTATAGGGTTGCCCTCATCCATGGCCTAAGAGAGGGCCCCCTAAAGTTCGAAGCAAATATAAGGGAGCCTAAGACTTATCAGGAAATGATAAGTTTGGCGAATATGTTTATCAGAGGAGAGAAGAGCAATCCGGACTACGTCGCGAAGCTGGTAAGCGACAAGGAACAGTCAAATCCATCCTTCCATCATCCACCATCGAATCAGTCCCACTTTGAACCCCGTTCCCAAAGGGGGAGGAACTACAAAAATAAGCAACCATTTATGGGCCATCAGCGGTTTCAAGATCAGAAACCACCGTTGGTCGTCGCTCCCGCTCCATCCGCTCCCCTTCCGCAAATCATGTCGGTATATTTACAACAGTATGCCGCGCAGCCACCTCCAGTCATTCCATCAACTCAATACGATGATTCGCAAGAGTCATTCACTCCCCTAAACGTCACCATGGACGAAGTAGTCCAGATTCTGCAAAAGAGGCCAGATTTCAAAAGGCCTGCTCCTCTGAAGTCGGATATTCGCAATCGAAATCCGAACCTTTATTGTGAATACCATAAAGAGGGGGGACATCTAACTGAAGACTGTCGAGCTCTTCGTCTGCTTATAGAAAGACTCCTGGGAGAAGGAAAGCTCCGGGGTCTAGTTCGGAAAGATAAAACTGCTGAGCCAACTACCGAGAAGAAAAAGGAGAAGGAAACAGTAGAAGTGACCTGGGAATGCGCCGACGTCGAGGACGCCGGCTACTATGGTGACATCCATCCTTCTACCGAATGCGTCGAAGTCAATGATGTGGGCCCCTTAGGGGACATCTATTGTATCCATGGGGGAGCTGGAGCGGAATCATCTCGCAAATCCAGCATTGCGAGGGTTCTAAAGCAGGAAGTGGCAGCCACTACAAGTTCTCCTCCCGAAAGCACTATTGTCACGTTTGGTCAGGATGACCTTCCCCCCAATGCTAATCCTTTCGATGATGCGGTGGTTATCAAGGCCATCATCGAAAACTATACAGTCCACAAGATTCTGATTGATACCGGCAGCTCTGTCAATCTCCTTTTCCGCCAGACTTTCGAGGCCCTGAAGACTGGAAAGCATCTGCTTTCCACCGAGGGGCCCCTCTACGGTTTTTCTGGGGAGAAGAAGGAAGTAGAGGGTTCAGTGAAGCTCCTGGTCTCTCTTGGAGGAGTAATAAAGTTGATCAATTTCGTGGTAGTAGATGCCCCGAGCAACTACTGTGCTATCTTCGGCAGGCCGATTCTCAATGCGTATAGGGCAGTAGTGTCCACATTTCACCTTGCCCTCAAGTTCGCTGCTGAAGGAAAGCAGTATCGGGTCAGAAGCAACCCAAAAGTAGCTCGGGAGTGCTACGTCCGAACTGTCAACATGATCACCGACGTTCCGCTTCCTGAAGCCATGGCTGAGGTTTCAGAGATTGCTGTGTCTCTAGAGGCCGCCGAGGAAGGAAAAGATCGAGAAGGGGCTCACTTGGAACCTGCCCAAGCGACCCAAGAAGTTCCTATTGCTGAAGGGGCAGAAAAGAAGCTGGTCATCAACGCTGAGTTGTCAGAAGAGGAGAAAGTGGAGCTAATCTCCTGTCTGTTGGGGAATCTGGATATCTTCGCTTGGTCAGCGGAGGATATGCCAGGAGTGGATCCAGACGTGGCTTGTCATCATCTAAACGTATCTCCTGAGTTCAAGCCCGTCCAGCAAAAGAAGAGAGAAGTGGCGACCAAGCTGGCGTTGCCCATCAGAGAGGAGGTTTCCAAACTCCTAAAAGCGGGTTTCATTTCTGAGATTCAATATCCCACGTGGATGTCGAATGTTGTAATGGTTAAGAAATCTGGTGGGAAGTGGCGCATGTGCGTGGACTTCACCAAACTTAATAAAGCGTGCCCTAAAGATTGTTACCCTTTGCCTCGGATAGATGTCTTAGTTGATTCCGCGGTTGGGTATGGTTTTATGAGTTTCCTCGATGCCTTCTCCGGGTACCATCAAATTAAAATGCACAAACCTGACATCCCGCATACCTCATTTATCACAAACGATGGGTGTTATTGCTATCGTAATGCCTTTCGGTCTTAAAAACGCGGGTGCAACATACCAAAGAATGATGGATACCGTCTTTAAACATTAAAAGGGCAGGAATCTCGAAGTTTACGTTGATGACCTTCTTCTCAAAAGTAAAACATTCTCATTGCACTTGGAAGACCTCGTAGAGACGTTCGCTACTCTACGGAGGTTCATGTTAAAATTAAACCCATTGAAATGTGTGTTCGGGGCAAGCAAAGGAAAATTTCTTGGGCATCTCTTAACTCCTGATGGCCTTGCAACAAATCCAGATAAGGTGAAGGCCATCCTTGATATGACCCCTCCTCGAAATACTAAAGAAGTTCAACAACTTGGGGAAATTGGCAGGATTGAGCAGGTTTATCTCCAAATCCGGAGATAAAAGTGCCCCATTCTTTAAAACATTGCGAGGGGGATCAAAGTTTGAATGGAGCGAGGAGTGTAACAAGGCTTTCGAGCAGCTGAAGGGACAGTTAACTTCGACTCCACTACTCCAAAGTCCCCGTGAGGGAGAAAAGCTATTCTTATATCTGGGAGTCGGACCAGAAGCGGTGAGTTCCGTCCTCGTTCGGGAAGAAAAGAGGAGGCAGTTTCCAATATACTATGTCAGCCACATCCTTAAGGATGCAGAAACCAGATATTCGATCCTGGAGAAACTGGCCTTGGCTTTGATTATGTCCGTGCGAAGGCTTCGCCCTTATTTTCAGGCTCATTTCGTCCAAGTTGTTACAGATCATCCTTTAAAGAATATTCTTGAAAAGCCAGATCATTCAGGGAGGTTGGCAAAATGGGCTATTGAACTAAGTGAATTTGAGATATCGTACATCCCCCGAACAGCAATCAAAGCGCAAATCTTGGCAGACTTCCTGGTAGATACAACAGAGCTTAGTCCTGAACAGGTGGTACGATCTCCTCTGGCTTGGACCATTTATGTGGATGGGGCTTCTGGCAGAAACTCCATGGGAGCCGGAGTAGTGTTGATCAGCCCAAATGGCATCAGGCTGGAGCAAGTTATCAAGTTCTTCTTTCCAGTTACAAATAACCAGGCAGAATACGAAGCACTTCTGGCTGGGCTAAGGCTTGCGAAAGGGTTGGGCATAGAATATGTACATGTTAGAACCGATTCACTGGTGATGGCCTCCCAGGTCTTGGGAAATTATGAGACAAGGGAGCCGATTCTGCGAAAATATCTGTTATTAGCCAAAAAGGAAATCGGAAGATTCAAGTCATTTATTATCGAGCACATCCCAAGAACGCAAAATGAGGAGGCAGATGAATTGTCGAAGTTCGGTCTTCCATCAGGGGGAGTGACCTTTGAACTCTTTCATCCGGCAATAGATGAGGCAGAACTCATGCAAATTGATCATAATCCTTCATGGAAGGATCCTTACGAGTTATTCCTATCAAAGGGGGAGTTCCACCATTCCATCAAAGATCGGAGAAGATTCAAAAGGAAGGCGGCATATTATTATCTAATAGCAGGAGTTCTCTACAGAAAAACTTTGATTTCCCCCTCAGCACGATGTGTTTCAGAAGAAGAGATCCCTATCGTACTTCAGGAAGTTCATTCTGGGGAATGTGGTAGCCATTCAGGGGCAAAAACCTTGGAAAAAAGGATCCTGCGGCAAGGATATTTTTGGCCGACTATGAGAAAGGATGCTGAAGCATTTGCCAAGCGGTGTGCAGTGCCAAAAGTTCGCTCCTCTTCAGCATTTGCCTGCTCAGTCACTCAGATCAATAACTGCGCCGTGGCCTTTTGCAGTATGGGGAATGGATCTTATGGGACCTTTTCCAATAGCCAGTGGTCAACGTCGTTTTATCATTGTGATGATCGACTATTTCAGTAAGTGGATTGAGGCCAAAGCACTAGCAAGAACTACTACCCAAATCATCAGAAACTTCATCTGGGGAGAAATAGTCTGCCGGCATGGAATACCGTTGGCAATCGTCACTGATAATGGCCCACAGTTCAATAATCCGGAGATGATAAGCTTTTGTGATCAGGTCGGAATTGATCTTCGGTTTGCCTCGGTACATTATCCAAGAACCAATGGACAAGTAGAAGCAGCAAACAGGCGAATCCGACAGCTCTTGATGAAAAGAGTCTTAAATCAAAAAGGAAATTGGGCGGACCAGCTTCCTTCCATCCTTTGGACTCTTCGTACTACCCCATCCTCAGCTACAGGGGAGACACCATTCAAATTATCTCATGGCTCGGAGGCTGTTGTTCCTGTGGAGTTTGAGGTGGTCACTCCAAGAGTTGTGTACGGAAAAGAAGGAGGAGAAGCATGGGTAGAATACAATGATGAGGCTATTAAGTGTAGTCTGGATCTAATCGAAGAACTTCAGGATGAGGCAACAATCAGGCAAGAAGAAGTTAAAAGGAGGATGGCAAAGTACTTTGACAAAAATGTCAGGGTAAAGCATTTTGCGGTCGGCGACGTCGTATTAAAAAAGGTTGATGCAGCAGCCCGAACAGGTAATGTCGGGAAGCTAAATCCTAATTGGGCTGGACCTTTCATCATCAAGGAGGTACTAAAAAGTGGGGCTTATCGCCTCCAAACAAGTGAAGGAGAAGACGTCCCGCGCACCTGGAGTGGCAACGATCTCAAACGGTTCTATCCTTAAAATGTCTTCTTTACTTTCCTTCAGTTTTTGAGATATTTTAATAAGAAGCACCATACTGACACTTCTCCATGTCTGATGTTTCCTTTCTGCATTTTCACATATATCAAACTCACTGAACCACGGAGACATCGCCAAGTTCTGCTCGAACCCCCTCGGATTGTAGTCATTAGCGTAAAACCATGAAGATCATGTGTAGCGGGGAGTTTTCGCACACGTGTAGTGGTAGCTTGCCAATTCCCGTGCGGTGGTCTTCAGAACCTTGGATCCCGGCTGATATCCAACACACCCCTGCATCAAGGGAGGTCTAGGTGAATGTTGGCTCTATCATGCCCCGAGAGGGATATAATTACAGCTTTGATGATCCTTCTGAGGAAAGCAATGTCGGTATAGCCCCCGCGGCATAACCACATCTGCCCAACTGATCATCTTAGTCTGTGACTATCGAATACTCCAAGGTACTCTCAAGCGATGTCTAAGCGGGACCCACAACTGAGTTGATCTCTCTGAGGAAAGCAATGTTCGCCTCCTAGGCCCACCTGCCCAATTGATCAACTCGGCTTGTAGCCCTAGGCAAGAGAGCAGTCGAGTCGCTTACATCCCTTATGACCACTTGAGGAAAGCAATGTTCGCCGCCTAGGCCCACCTGCCCACTTGGTCATCTGGGTCTGTACTTGTTTCTCTTTATTTCTACAGCTCTTATGACCACTTGAGGAAAGCAATGTTCGCCGCCTAGGCCCACCTGCCCACTTGGTCATCTGAGTCTGTAATCATCTTTATTGCATTACCAGAGATTATCTCGTCCCATACGGTCATTATAGACCATTTGGAGGAAAAAGCAGGATTTCTATGTGCAGCATAAACCGGACGACTTAATACTCAAACCGGGCGGTTTGAAATAAGCAGGTACCAGGGCTTTCAGACGGTCTGGTTATTAAACCTGGCGGTCTGGTTATTAAACCAGGCGGTCTAAAATCAGCAGGTTCCAAAGATGTCATGCGGTTCGGTTTTTAGACCGGGCGGTTTGAAATAAGCAGGTACCAGGGCTTTCAGGCGGTCTGGTTATTAAACCAGGCGGTCTAAAATCAGCAGGTTCCAAAGACGTCATGCGGTTCGGTTTTTAGACCGGACGGTTTGAAGTGAACAGGGTATCATTAAGGTATCAAGGTAAATATCAGGGAAGCAAGCATAATCATGACCGACCGACCTTATTATCCGGATTATGAATTTATCATCCATATGAGTTTCCATTCAATCCGATCGGATAATCACAGGATCTTTTCAATCAGGCGGTTATGATTCTCGTTGCAAGTATTAAACCTGCTAATCGCACGAATTCTATATACAGCTCGTACGGCTTGTCAGGTTATGATTCTCGTTGCAAGTATTAAACCTTCTAATCACACGAATTCTATATACAGCTCGTACGGCTTGTCAGGTTATGATTCTCGTTGCAAGTATTAAACCTGCTAATCGCACGAATTCTATATACAGCTCGTACGGCTTGTCAGTCAATGTTATATATAACTGTCATATAGATTGATCGGATTAAATGTTAATCGCACGGTCTATCAACTGATCTTCTTGAGACTGGATATTCTGCTTACGGTCGCACGGCTTGATTATTTCAAATTCCGGATCGGTTATCTGATTGCATTCACGGAGGTGGGATTTACAGCAATGTTAGCTGCAATTCGCCTGAGTTAAAACGCTGACCGCTCGGTCTGAAAATTGTTCTCATGACTTGTCCTTCTTTATCCTGGAAAGCAAGTATGCCGGGTCTAGTAGTAACCGCGCGGCTTAATTGTGTCCGGTCTCCGGGATGTCGTAATACATTCGTAATAAGTTAGCACTTTCTCAGAATAAATCGGATAAATTCGATTCGGATTAAAAGAAGCAAGCTATGCGAGTGGGTTTTTAGATACTTTACCGGAATCTTATGAAGATCGCTATCCTAACCGGATAAGTTAACATTAAGTCGCACGACTTGGTTAGATTTAACACAGAAAGAGATCGCAAACAATCGCAAGTAAGTCGCAGAAGGTAGACGGATAGACAGGTAAAAGCTTTTCATTTCATTATCAAAACATTGTTTACATTATGTTTTAAGCCGTCCGGCTAACAACATCAAGCCGACGGCTATTCAAAATAAAAAGCAAAATACAGCTACTGATTGTGCGACTTGAGTTTCTTAGACGCAGGAGCACTTGAATGTTCGCTGCCATCAATCGAAACGTCAGGAGAATAACCCTCGCTACCCGACGAGGATGAGCTGCTCAATTCGCCCGATTTGCGACCAGCATCTTCTTCAGAATCGCTGGATTCGGACTCCGAGCCACTCTCACCACTCTTAGCCCTCCGGGTTCTTCGACCTCGTCATCTCCATCATCGCTCTCCTCCGAACTGGATCCGTCGGCTTTATTCTTTCCTTTGGTTTTCCGCCTGATCTTTTCTAACTTCATTTGCAAGATCGGATAGGCGTCCGAGAAGGTGAAATGCTCGAAACCGGGCGCGAACCCTTTGAGCTCCCGCAAGCGGTTAAAAGCATTATCAATTCCCTCGGCGACATGAGGGAAGAGTTCCTGCTGATAGACCGGGTCGGTCTCATCATACTTAGCCTGCAAAAGAAAAAAGTAAGGTAAGACCGTGCGGTCTGAGAACATTGGTGTTGATGCTGGCCAGGTGATGACTTACCGACTCGGCTTCCTTTAGCTGCGCATTTTCTTTCTTCAGTTCGGCAATTTCCTTCTCTTGAAGAGCGTTTTCTTTAATCAACCTCTTAAGGGTCATCCCCATGAAGGCGTTGGTGATGAAGCTCGGCACTAACCCGCGCGGCCTCCCTGGCGAGCTCTTCCTCAGGAATTTTCCTCAACCTCCTGAAGTTCTGTCGGCCGAACATAGCGATGCTAGCGGCCTCAGCATGCCGGCCCGACTTCTCGTTCGCCCAGTGGGGAAGCGCAGTAGAGATCTGGACACTATCGCTGTCCGGGTGCCAGGTCAAGACCGGGCGGCCTTTTAGATCCTTCACCTTGCTGAAGGAGCGAAGGGCGGCGAAGTCGCCCGAGGAGCCCGAATCCTCCCCATCAGACGGCAGCGGCTTGTTCCTGGCTTGCCTCTTTCTCTTCTCCGTCTGAGTCAAGACTAAACCGGCCGGACTGATCGTCTTGTTAGCAGGAACAACGGCTTGGGCTATAAAAGGAGAAGAGTCAGCACGAGAGATCGAGCGGTTAACATTGAAGTCGGAAGCAAAGGGAAGCTTACTATCTTCAAGCCGAACGTTCTCTAGCTCGGCAAGTAGAGGGATATAGTAGCTTATGTTAAGCCGCTCATCCTTGAGAAGCTTGCAGATTCCCTTCTCCACTTCGCTTATTGGGACCGGTTGAAAGGCCTCCTCAGGCCGCACTTGCGGATTCGGGTTCAACAGGCCAAGTCGGCCTTCGAAGATCAAGTACCTCTCCGGCCAGGCCGTGACTTTGTTCGCCAGATTGACCATCTTCAACCCGCGGCAGCCAAAGTAAAGGTGGCCTTTGAAGACATCCGATTCAGAGTCCGGGATGGCCCGCACCGAGAATATCTTCCTGAAGAGGTCCATAGAGAAGCGGACTCTCTCAGATCGCAGGTAGGAGATGAAGCTACATATCCCGGCCATCGAGTTGGGAGAAATCTGGCCGGGAACAACTCCATAATGGTCAAAGACCATGGCGAGCTCAATCGAAATCGGGAATTTAAATCCGCAATCGAAATGATCGATTGGGATCGCGATGTGGTTTGGGCCAGACGAATTCATCCGCTCATCACGGAGCGGAAGCCGCGCGAGCAGCGGACTGTCAGTCATGTGCTTCTCGACGAATTCGTCCAGCTCGGCTTTTGTCAAACGACACTCCTCGAGGTCTGCAGAATGAAAGGCCAAAGCGGCTTCGGAGCGGGTAGCAGAGGTCTTCGCAGGTCGCTTCGACTGGCGCTTTACTCCCATCTTGAAATTTTGGTAAAAGGAATTTCGGAAGGGCGCTACTTATAAGAACGGATTATCTGCATTTAGCAAAGGTCAAATCACGGCTAGACCGGTCAACCCGTGCGGGTACATCATCACAAAACTCAACCACAAAGACCGTATAATTCAAACAAGCGAATTAAAGAATCACGAAAACAAGCAGATCGGTTTATGTAAAATAACTCACAGCCATCAATCAACACAGCAAGAAGGCAAAAAAGTAAATTCAAATATTTAAGCCGCACGGCCTGAATGGCAGATCGAATATTATAGAGTCAGATTCAAGCAAATTGTCCAAGAGACCGAATAGAAATATTATTACAAGTTCATATCTCAGAGCCACTCGTTACGGACGGGTATCGCTCGGTTCATCCTCCCTGTGAAGCCGCGCGACATGGTCGCCGATTTGAAGTACAGTTCCCTGCATTTGGTTCATATTATGATTAAGGCGGTTGATCATGCTATGAATCCGCGCGGCATCTCTCTCTACTCGCGTCGCGGGGATCACGCGAGTAGGCAAGGTCGCTGCGGACTCATGAACACTGACAACTGGGCGGATCGTCCCGGCTACAGGAAGAGACGAGCTCGTCCCTGCATCCGGGCGGCTTGACCCTCGCCGGCCTTCGTCAACCACGTTAATAGGGCGCCGACTTCCGCCGGCTTCCTTTGCCAAATGAAGGTATTTGTCCCTATAATAGGCACAGTCCTCTTCGAGCTTGCGGACTTCCTTCTTTCCACGATCAATCCGGGCGGTCAGCGCAGCCACCTGGTCTTGCTGCTCCTTTTCTTTCTCTCGGCGCTCTCTCCGCTCGGCCTCCAGCGCTGCTCGGCTTTCCTTCCGTTCGGTTTCCAATTCGACCCGAAGAGCAGCTTTCTCATCTTGGGCGGCCTTCTCTCTCTCCTCCACAGCCCTCAACTGCTTAGCAAGGGTTTCCAGACTCTTTTGAAGCCGGGACATCTCGTCCTCCATCCGAGTATCCGGCAGAGAAGAACGCAGCAGGGGTGGATCAAGAGGGGGAATATAGGTCACCAGGTCGCCCGGCTTCGGGATAGAGTCACGGTCATCTGCAATAAGAGAAAATAGTCAAGGAGTATTCAAAAGGAAACCGCTTTCATCGAATTTTCCTCGCTTACAAGCCGCGGCAGTTTGAATTGAATTCGGGCGGACGGGTCGCCTTATTAGCTCGGTATCGAACTTTCGGCGTTGTTCTCTCCACGATCTTTCACTTTGCCTCCGCTTAGCAGCAGAAAATTGAGCAGCGTAGGGAAAGAAGCTGGGCGACGGGTTCAACAATGAAGCGCGCGACTTGTTTCGAGGCCGCGGCATGAAAAAACGAACGGAGTGGTAATCCGCTCCCCTTTTACCTTGCAGCAAAAGATTGCGTTGCGGCGGGGGCGGCCTGGCAAGTTGATCTCTTACTCACTCCGCCTTCACCTGCATAAACCGCAGACCGGCCGTCACGGTATCTTCAGGTACCGGTATGGTTCTTTCAGTCGCGACCTCAGGAAGGATGGCCTCCTTAAGGCTGGTCGCATCCTCCGACAGGGCGGATCCTTTCTCTCCTGGCGGGTTGGCAGCCTGCAATTCGGAAGAAGTTCTCAGCTGATCATCTTGCTTCTGAAAAGAATCAAAATCCTTGAGGAGGTCGCTTACGGAAATACTATGAGCATCAATTGGAACCTGGTCGTTCGGCTGGGGGGAAGGAGTAATCATGCCTTCCGAAACTTCATTCTCGCGCGACTTGCCTTGCAGGCTGTCCGCTCTCGGTTTCCCAGATGCTGCCTTATTCTTGGCCTTCAGCTTCTTCATCTTCTTGAGAAGTCTGTCCGCAGCGGACTCCTCCTTCTTTCTCTTTTTTGACTTCAGGACGGTTGGTTTGTCCGGACTGTCCTCGACGTTAATAACTGGAGCTTCCAGATCGGTCGGCTTGGGGGAGTCAACTGCCTCTCCCCCTTCATCTCTAATTTTTAGATGAAAATCCCCGGACGGGGTGACCTCCATCTTGAAAGACTCATCCCCATCGCCTTTCTGGGAAGCAGCCTCCAAGTCTGTCTTACCCGGCGGAGAAGGCGGGCTGTTTCCTTTGTCAGAGAAGGTTGGGGGATCAGCTGGGGGCGGGTTCAGACAACTCGCCTCATTTTCAGTCGACAGGACGACTGTTTGCTCAGGAAGCAGTTCGGTCGGCTTATTCTTCTCCTGTTTAGATGACAAGTCGATTGTCAACTCTGCAGGCAGGTCGGTCGGTTTACTCGTAGAAGCAATTGTTACGGTCTTATCAGGCCGCTTCGCCTTTTTCTTCTTCTTCTCTTTCGAGCGGTCTCTCTCGCGGTTCGTTCCGGACTTCTCAAGAACTTCGAGCTCAGCCATCAAGTTCACCATCTTTTTCGGGCTGTTCAACCCGAAAGTCCTAACCGCAATAGGCGAGTAGTGACTCGTGGTAACAATGGAGTTATGCCAGAATCGAAGCTTCTGGAACATTTATAACCAACAGGGTGAAGTCGGCGCGGTCTCCGGCTAGCACTGATATTTTCGAAATCTTCACGGAAATTTAAAAATATGCGGGGATCATGTTTACCCGGGAAACCGCCTCCAAGAGGATTACTCGAAGACCGTGCGGTTTGCGGATCCAAGTCGCCCAGCTCAGGTTATACAAGGTCCATCAACACCAGCTAAGCACAGGCCGGGCGGTCTGGAATAATTCAGGCCGCCTCCAAGAACCAAAGGTAATCCAAGCCCAAGTCCAACAGGGCAAGTCGCGGTCTCAAGTCGGAGGTCGCGCGGTTTATGCCATGGAGACAAGCCAAGGTCCAAAGTCAAAGAACAAGTCGCGGTCTCAAGACAGAGACCGAGCGGGTAGCATCGTCGCCTTGGCCGCATCATCTTTAGCTTCTGGTCAGACAAGTCGGAAGGGCAAGCCGCCAAGCCGCGCGGCTTCTTTCTTTCCTTCTTTGTGTATTCCGTCACCGCCTGCCCGTTTCTCCTTTTAAAATACCCGGGCAGGCGGTTATTTTATCCCTGCCCGCTCGGGCAGGCCCCCAAGCCTATAAATAGGGGGCGGCACTGTTCCCAAGGCACGCACACTCGAATCTAGGAGCTCGCTTGTTTGAGCTGCGGACTCGAGTCTCTCGTCTTGCGGACTGTCTGACCGGCCGGCTTCTCTTTTCCTGCACTTGTAACCCGTTGTAACCCCTTCTTTCTAATCAAAGGAAAGCCCGTCGCAGGAGTGGCATTTGCCGCGGCGGGCGAAGTCTGGCCTTGACCGCTGCTAGCGGTCTCATTCTTCTACACAAAAAGTAACCGGCAACCCGCAGCCTCCGGTTTCCCTCGGAGGTGCGATCTCGGACTCAACAGGCATTAATTCTAGTGTGATGCTATGATGGTAGTTTTATTTTATGTTTTTTTTCGCATTTAATAAATTATTATTATTATTTTCCTTTTTTTCACCTCATGTGCCTCAGGCACGCACCTGCGCCTAGGCTCCAAGACCCCTTTGGGGTGCGCCTTGCGGCTTTTATAACTTATTCGAATTAAAAAAATCAGTTCAACTCGCAGGTGGATTTCAAGTTTAGCCAACTCTACTCAAAATCATACAATTTCAAGCCAACTTGAAACTGTCTAGTTCACCAAATCGAAACAGCTCAAATTGATTTGAACTTTAAGTGTCGAAATAGCCACTAAAACCTTATTTTGATCCACAATGCATTCAAAATATTAGCTAAACCCTTATTTCGAGTCGATTAGAATCAGTTTTTGATTGAGCCACCTGAAACTCAAAATTGGAGGTAGGCCAGTGCAAAAAACATCCCCGCGAAGCGAGAGACTTGGGAAGGGTGCCACCACAATGGTGAAATGTAGGCAAACCTTACCCTGCATTTTTGCAAGAGGCTGCTTCCAGGACTCGAACCCATGACCTCAAGGTCACATGGCGACACCTCAACCTGAAACTCAAAATTGACTCGAAAAAATTGAATCGAGACAGTTTGAATGTCTAAAAATCAATTCAGTTCGAGTAAAAGATTGAGCAAATTTTGAACGATTTTTATTTTTCGCATATTATCAGTCGTGCCATGTAGTGCTCAAATAGTTTGGTGAAATTAAAACATTTTGTTTTAAACATGTCTGTGAAGATGGTGTAAGAATAATGTTAATTAGTTTAAATGATAAAAATAAGTCTTCTGTAAAAATAACAAATAAAATTAGTTCTTTTAATTTAAATATGATAAACATATAATTTTGATAAATATAATGACGCAGGATGGTCCTATATGATAGGGATAATGTGGGTGATCACTATATGCAACAACATGAATTCGACGATTTACTTGCAATAATTTATACTTATAAATCCGTATTAACTTAACTTGCTACAAAGAATTAAAAACAATTAAATAAGGGAACACGTGAGGCGGTACAATTGCAAGAGTGATCAAAAATAAAATGACTATTTAAAATGAGAGAATACACGGACTCAAATAACTGAAATCAAAGTGTACGGACTAATATCTCTTCAAGTATATATCAAACACGATCCAATGGAAAAGAAACCACACACACTTCAAACCACACAATATAGTTAGGGGAGGGTAGGGTGTAGCACACAGTTGCTGGACTGTCTGGGTAACCGCAAAATGGGAGATAATTGCAGGTATTGGCTGGTTTACTAAGGAGCTGGCAGCAGAACAAAGGGATCTGAAGGATAAAATTGAGGCTTGGGCGGCAGGAGGAGCATTTTTGGCAGTCGGCTGGAGTTCCTGGAGATGTGGTTGAGGGGTGAAGGCCTAGAGGATGTAACTACCTTCTAGGACGGAGTCGAGAGGGGGGGAATTGGATTGGTAGAAGCGTGGGGCTGAGGGGTGCGAGCTTGGGTGGCTGAAATGCCTCCCAAGACGTGGCCTTGAGGGGAAATGGGGCTTGTTGGGAATGAACGTGAGAGGGGGGTTCAATTTAGGGAATTAATTGTGGCTCCACGTGTGGCTAGAGAGTGAGGGGAGGGACTGGCTGTAGTGGGAGTAGTGGAGGGGATGGTTTATCTATTTTTTAGGAGAAGCTCCTAAAATTAAGAGAAGTGGAGAAGTGGGGGTAGTGGGGAAGTTGGGAGGTGGTTATGGGTGGTGGGGGAGGTGGCTGTCCGGGGAAGTTTACCAGCGATCGTCGGAAAAACTAAAATGATGGAAAACGATGGGAAAGTGGCGGTGGATCTCCGGAGGTGGTCGGAGACATTCTCTGGCGATCGCCGGAGGTGGATACGAGGGGGAAACAGGAGCTGTTTTGGGGAAATTGGTGGGGGAAGATGGATTTGGGGTCGGCTGTGTGGTGGAGGAGGTATGGAAGGGGTGGATGTGGGCTGTTGTGAGGTTTCTGGGAGATGGGTGATGGTGGGAGTGGAGCCCGGCAGTAGAATGGAAGGGTAAGGATAGCCGGATGCTATCGAGGGTGGTATTGGAATGTAATTGGAGGTGGTGAGATGGAGGGAAGGGGGAAGAAGGTGTCTAGCTGCTAGGGGGTGCTGGAAGGAGGGATTGGGGCTCACAACAAGGGGAAATGGGATGGAGACAAAGACTTCTCGCCAAGGGGAATGGGAGGAGGATCAAAGGCTTCATGCCCCGGCTTGGCTTCGGCACCGAAATGACCAAAGATTAGGCTTCTATGCTCCAATATTCAATACCTCTAAATGAGAGCCCCCAACCCCTATTTATAAGCTATGGGGCCATCATAGACAGTCATGATTCTCCGATCATGACGGCCCTTAAGATACATAAAAATAAAAAAATAAAAAAATACAAAATATAACTAAAATTCTCGGATCGTCGATCCGCATAAAATGGACGGTTCCGATCATCGTGTAGGTCAATGTGTGTCGTGATCCTCATCAATTCCCCCCGCTTTAAAAGCATTCATCTCCGTGAATGAAGATGGGCATGCTCTCATCTAAAAGGCGAGGTGAAACGCTGTAGCTCTATTGGTGTCCTGAACTCATAGGTCGCTGAAATCGTTGCTGACAATGGAAGCTAGGATGGTATTGCTGAAGCTGATGATGGTACTGTAGATGGTGTTGCTGCTTAAAGAGATGTTGTCGAAGATGTCGTAGTTGGAGTAGTGGACATCAATGCTGAAGGAGGTATTGCTGTTATCATCAACGTTGAACACTATATGGTACTGCTGTGAAAGAATCCAAGATCATGTCTGTGTCGAAGAATGCAGTACTGTTGTGGAATAAGCTGCATGATCAATCGGTGCCCTACGCTATCTTGTCCGTTGGAGCGGCCGGCCCTTGCACGATGCTACTTGAATTTCCTCGGAGGATCTTCAGAGACTCACCCCACGGCTGCTCAGCGAGTACAACCATCTACACTCATCGGAGTTGAGTGCCTTTAAGCCGGGGGGAGTTGACGGCGTGCCACGACCGACGCAGGTGTATACCCGCAGGAGGCGGTGATCCGCTCTCCGGACGGGCGATCGGAGTCCATGGTCGCGTCCGGATGCATGTTTTTAGTCAGTTTTTTATGTTTTATACTTTTTATTTTGAGTTGTATTTTATCCCCGATCGAACAAAACATTGTGAGCCGTTCGATTTAGGGGTTTTATTAGGGTGCAGTTACCATGCGGTTATTGTTGGGTATTATAAATGTGCTGGTGGTTCACGGTGAAGGGGTTCGTGGGTTTGGAAAGCTTACAGACTGTGCAGTCATCCTCTCCAAGTTCGACGCCGGAGAACTGTCCTGGTGCGACTCCAGGTTCGTTGCCTGCCCCTTACGTAAGCCCCTCGCCTCCTCCTTCCCTCCTGAAACCTCTCCCGCCTGAAACCCCTCCCGCCTGAACCTTCTCCCGCCTGAAGCCCTCCCGCCTGAAACCTCTCCCGCCTGAACCTTCTCCCACCTGAAGCCCTCCCGCCTGAACCCTTCCCGTGAACCCTTTCCGCTTCCATCACGTGGCCGCCACCCCTACCCTCTCCCGTCGACCTCCACCCCAACTCGTAACCCCACCCAGCAACTCCCCTTTTTCCTCCGCCTCCCCTGTTTATCGGTAATCCGCTTCCTCTCTGTAGCCGCCAGCCCAAGCAGCACGCCTCCACTAAACCGCCACCACCCTACTAGCTGTTTAATTTCAATCCACTGTTCAAAAATTAAACTTACTGGTCACTCCTTCAATCTCCACTCAATCCTCATCAAACCAACCCCTCCGTGAGTCCAACCACCCTTCATTGCATCTACCTCTCCTCCAACAGCACCCCCACACACTCCCACTGTGAGCCTACAACCAATTCCCGCCATACCAAGACCTCGGATGCCCACCAACAACCGTCGTGCCGCCATCTACACGTGTGACTAGTGGTATAAAGTTCTTTTCTTTATTGTTGTTTATTTTGGCAAACTAATATCGTGGTGGTTCTCTATTTTATTGTGTTATTAGTTCACTTGATATACCTCTTGCGGGGTTTATTCTGTGCACGCTTAATAGTAATTGCGCCTCGTTTAGTTTGTGATCAATACTTGTCTTATCATATCAAAGTTTGGCAAAGCTCGTGCACCTGCTAATTTTCTTTATAATAATTAATTACTTGTTGTAATTTTAGCGGACCGCTCTTGCACTACATTGCATCTCATCGCATTTAGGTCTGCATTTAGCGAGTCCTCCCCGTTTCAGCCCTACCACTGCATCACATTTGTTCCAATTCTTTTAAACACAGTGTAAGGACTCATTCGCTTAGCATTTAATTTTCGAACAGTTCCCATAGGGAACCTCTCAGCATATATACAGATCAACACATGTTCTTCTTCTTTGAAGCTTTGCAATCTCTTGTGGGTATCAGCATACGATTTATAAATAATTTTATTGCAAGTACTTCCACGTCGGATAAACTCATGCATGCTACACAGTGACAATGAATGATGGCCGATAGACATAACAGATATGCTGTGTAGAGGCTCTACATCCCTACATGTTTCATTCCAAAGGGGCACATAATCAGGGGTTTTAGTGAGTTGGGTGTAAAAAATTTCATCGCAGGTGCGATGGTCATTTAAATAAACACATGAAATGTCAGCACTAATAATGATGGAATCGATCCCAAGACCTTTGAGAGCACTCTCACTCTCAGCTAACTTAAAGATAGTGGACACGTCCCTAATGAGTGGTGGTTTATTTGGAGGCTCTCTTGGTGAGTGTAGAAACACTCATCGAATGTGAAATAAACATCCAGATGACTGGATAAGACTTTGGCACTGGGATGCCACTCTAGAATGCCTCCATAAATTGATAACTCATAGGGCGGCTCGTCGGGAGGGTATAATAAAATTCATCACAGATGTGATGAGTGTTGAAATAGGTTCCTCGAGTAGTGGGAGTGTCATCAAAAGCAGGTGAAATATCTACTACAAAGTCAATGTCATGCACTCAACCCTCACTCGGGATATGACTCGCCACAACAATATGGGGAGGTTCAGGTGAACATGCATGCAAACGCGAGTTTATGATCGAAGCTGGGGTAGGGAAAGAACACATCACGATAGGTTAACTGAGTCGCTCAGGCTCGCTCTCCGTAGGGGTCATAGGAAATGCGTCAGAATCAAAGAATTGATCACTCATCGGATTTAGTACTCACTGGGGTGAGATAAATCAATCTCAGGTACCACTTTTATCACGTCTGATGGGTCAAGAGTAGCCAAAGTGGTGGCCTCATAATGGAAAGAACTCATACCAATGAAGTCAATGTGGTCTTCCACTTGACTGCCTCTAGTGGATCTCAAGGACTGCTCATAAGGAAAGGCGAGCTGGAATGTCTGCTTGAGGGGCTCAGAGTATTGGTAGGTCAACTCAGCACGTAGCTCAGATCGAAGTCCAGATCGAAATTGGGATGCGGTCATAGTTGGCTCCTCTCAGATGTTGCTCCTCACTGCTAACTCATCAAAGTAAGATTTATACTCAGCAACAGACATGGATCCTTGCTGGAGGGAGAGTACTTGCTCGAGGAGACGACATTTGTATGACGTTGGTAAATACTCGTGGCACAATATGCACTTCATCTCAACCCGACTAGTGATGGGGCAAAGATGATCTCGCTCAAGGGTCCGCTCTGCTATCCCAATAATGTCTCGCCTCACTTAACAACCTAAGCTTCGCAAACCTGAAGCGACATTTACCGAATACCTGAAAGTGTTCCAGATAAAATCTTTTGTCCACGAGCCAATTGCTAAAGGCCTCGGGACTTGACAAACCATCAAACGATGGTGCGATTCTACAAAACTCATACTTGAGACTTTCCTCAAAATGACGCTCATCATAGTCACCCTTTCTACAATGACATGCTTGTGTCGAAGGGTCAACATGGCCTCTATGAGTGGCGGGTCCGGGACGAGGATAATCATGATAGTATGAGGGTCTTCCCGAGGGCACTGTATTTGCTTGATCATTGGTGGAATCTGGTTCCTCAAATAGAGGATTAGAGTAGCAAATGCTACTTCGATATGGCACGGGTGAAGCATATAGGTTCTAGTCCCGCGTATTTTAAAATAATCCCGAACTTGGCCCTCTGATACCAAACTGACGCAGGACGGTCCTATGTGACGGAGATAATGTGGGTGATCACTACATGAAACAACATGAATCCGACGATTTACTTACAATAATTTATACTTATAAATCCGTATTAACTTGACTTGCCACAAAGAATTAAAAACATTCAAATAAGGGAACACGTGAGGCGATACAATTGCAAGAGTGATCAAAAATAAAATGACTATTTAAAATGAAAGAATACACAGATTCAAATAACTGAAATCAAAGCGTACGAACTAATATCTCTTCAAGTAGAGATCAAACACAAGATGTAGTTAGGGTAAAAGAAACCACACACACACCTTAGACTCGCACAATATGTAGTTAGGGGAGGGCTGGGTGTAGCACACAGTTGTTGGACCGTCTGGGTAGCCGCAAAATGGGAGACAATTGCAGGTATTGGATGGTTTACTGAGGAGTTGGCTGCAGATCAAAGGGATCTGAAGGATAAAATCGAGGCTTGGGCGGCAGAAGGAGCAGTTCTGGTAACCGACTGGATTTCCTGGAGATGTGGGTTGAGGGGTGAAGGCATGGTGGTTGTAACTGCCTTCCAGGACAGAGCCGAGCGGGGGGAATTGGACTGGTGGAGGCGTGGGGCTGAGAGCTGCAACCCTGGGTGGCTGAAATGCCTCTCAGGACTAGGCCGGGAGGGGAAATGGGGCTGGTTGGGAATGAACGTGAGATGTGGGTTCAGTTTAGGGAATTGTGGCTCCACGTGTGGCTAGAGAGTGAGGGGAGAGGAAGGCTGTAGTGGGAGTAGTGGAGGGGTGGTTTAGCTATATTTTAGGAGAAGCTCCTAAAATTAAGGGAAGTGGAGAAGTGGGGTAGTGGAGAAGTTGGGGGTGGTTTATTTTAGGAGAAACTCTGGAGGTGGCTAGCCAGAGAAGTTTTCCGGCGATCGTCGGAAAAACTAAAATGATTGAAAACGATGGGAAAGTGGTGGTGGATCTCCGGAGGTGGTCGGTTACGATCTCCGGTGATCGTTGATGGGCTCACGGCAAGGATACCGCAGTCGTACAAGTAATAAATAAAATGGGAATATGATCCCCGAGTATCGAACTCACATGGAACACGACAGGGTGGAGTAATTTTTTGAGAAAGACTTGAGATAGAAGTCTTGGCAGGAAGTGTTTATCGTAAACCGGGGGGTTTGTTAACAACTATTGCAATGAAAGAAAACTAAACTAAAATGTGGGTCGCCTTCACCGCTTTTATCCTCTGTGGGTCGCACGCACCGCTTCGCGCCTTCGGGGGTCGCCTAGTTGAACAAAAGAATGACTTCCTTAATTGTAATACAATGCTTTACACATACTTATACAGGACCAGTAAATACCAAAGGACCAAAATACCTCCAAACAGGAATGACACAAGAGATACGACTTGAACAATAATAATACGAATCACAACTAATCACATCTCTCCCCCTCAAGTCAGACGGAAGATGTCAGTCATTCCAAGTTTCTGAATATCGTCGGTAAAAACATCACTTCCCAAGCTTTTGGTGAACACATCGAGTAGTTGATCTTTAGAATGGACAAAGGGAGTAACCAATGTCTTTTTATCCGGGTGATCTTTGATAAAGTATCGATCAAACTCAACGTGTTTTGTCCTGTCATACTGGAAAGGTTATAAGCTATACTAATAGCTGTTTTATTATCACAGAACAATGAGAAAGGGACAATCTCAGAAAAATCCATATCTTGTAGCATAGTGCGCAACCATAAACCCTCACACAGGCCTTGTGATATAGCTCGGTATTCTGCCTCAGTACTAGATCTGACCACCATATTCTGCTTCTTACTACGCCAAGTCACCAAGTTTCCACCAACAAATGAGCAGTATCTTGTTGTGGATTTTCGGTCATCATGACCTCCAGCCCAATCAGCATCATTAAAACTTCGATCTTCAAGTGGTTGTTTTTGGAGAACAAGAGTCCACGGCCAGGGGCTTTCTTCAAATATCGTAACACACGTCTACTCAGAATTCCAACCGCATATGTAATATTAGGACGTGTGTGAGATAGATAAATGAGTTTCCCAACCAATCTCTGATAGCGTGATACATCAATTCGATCACCATCACAATCTTTACCAATTCAATGATTTTCTTCTGTAGGAGTGTTCGCAGGAACACAGCCAAGTATCCCAGTCTCCTTTATGAGATCTAATATATACTTCTGTTGTAATATGAAGATTCCCTAAGCAGAATTTTGACCCACGCACGACCAGTGGTCGTGCGAGAAGGAAAAATCCCCTACTCGTGCGAGAAGGAACCTGGACTGATGGGAAAAATTTGGCATTTGGAGGGAAAATGTTGAACGTGCACGACCAGTGGTCGTGCGATTGTCCTCGTGCGTCAACTTATGCATTTTTAAGGGGGTTCTCGGCCCGTTTTTTTCAATTGGTCGTGCACGAAAAGTGGTCGTGCGCAGAGGGGGCCACTGCTCCTACGAGAAGAAAAACGCATGAGTAGTGGTTTCCTCAATGGAAAAGGGCCAAAAAGCCCGGGGGAAGTCACAACCACTGTACCTATAGCAAACACATTTAACCTTCCTAGAATACATCATCCGCGCAGCCACACATATCAAATCTAAGTATATAAATGAAATGAGAGGGAGAAGAGGTCTCTTTCATGCATGAAATGGCTCAAATAATACTCTATCTAGCTGTCGTAAGTTATGAAATCACAATAATAATAACCGAGAGTCTCTTCCTTTATATATAGGAGAGACAAGGAGCTACAAGAGAGCGGAAATAAAACATTAACAAAATACAGGACATTCAACACTCCCCCTCAAGTTGGGCTTGTGATGTCTGTCAGACCCAACTTGGACATAATGCTTTCAAAAGCTCTAAAACTCAACCCCTTGGTCAGGACGTCTGTCGGGTGTTGATATGATGGGACAAATGGAGTACTCACAACTCCACTCACTATGTTCTCCTTGATGAAGTGACGATCGACTTCAACATGCTTAGTGCGATCATGCTGAACTGGATTGTGCGCGATACTAATGGCTGCCTTGTTATCACAGTAGAGACGGATGTGACCCTCGCCTTGAATCCCAAGTTCAGACATAAGACATGAATCCACATTCCTTCACATATTTCATGGGCCATAACTCAGAATTCGGCTTCGGTACTGGACCTGGCAACCACCGGTTGTTTTTTACTTCTCCAGGTTACCAAATTTCCCCCCAACTAGAGTACAATGTCCAGAAGTAGATCTACGGTCATCAACTGACCCCGCCCAGTCGGCATCTGTGAAGACTTCAATGGTTAGATCTTTGTTGGGAGTAAACAAGATGCCACGCCCAGGAGAGGTTTTAAGATACCGAAGAATCCTGTGGGCAACATCCAAATGGTGAGATTTAGGTGAGTGCATGTATTGACTAATAACTCCAACAACATAAGAGATATCAGGGCGAGTATGGGATAGGTAGATGAGCCTTCCTACAAGGCGTTGAAATCCATTGATATCAGCAATGACTTCTCCATCATCCCTCCCCAATCTGTGGTTAACTTCAATAGGAGTGTGTGCAGGTCTACACCCGCTCATTCCTGTTGTTTGCAGTAAGTCCAGGATGTACTTCCTCTGGGAGATAATGATGTCATGCCTGGATCTAGCAACTTCAATGCCAAGTACTTCAGGTTCCTGAGATCTTTTACCTCAAATTTACTAGCCAATCTTGTCTTTAGTTTTCTAATCTTGTCTGTGTCATCCCCAGTTATGACAATGTCATCCACATAAACGATGAACGCAGTCATTTTTCCTTGTTTGTATTTTACAAACAGAGTATGATCAGCATTACTCTAAGTGTACCCAAATGTCATCATGGCTCTTTGGAACCTTCCAAACCAAGCCCTCGAAGATTGTTTAAAGTCATATAAAGCCTTCTTCAATCTGCAAACCTTTCCTTCAGATCCCTCAGAATCAAGACCCGGAGGTAAGGACATATAAACTTCCTCTTCCAAATCCCCATGGAGGAAGGCATTCTTCGCGTCCAACTGGCTGAGGCTCCACCCTTTGCAGGCCGTACAAGAGAGCAAAATTCTGATTGAATTAATCTTTGCTGCGGGAGCAAAGGTTTCTTGATAGTCTATTCCAATCGTCTGTGCGTATCTTCTGGCAACCAACCTAGCCTTGTAACGGTATACAAGGCCTTGGGAGTTTTGTTTTACTGAAAAAATTCATTTACATCCAACCACGGTCTTGACTTGTGGAAGAAAAACAAGGTCCCATGTGCAATTCTTCTTAAGAGTCATCATCTCTTCCAGCATAGCTTCTTTCCACTTTGGATGCCCTAAAGCTTCCTGCCACGAGGTAGGGATGGATATGGAAGACAAAGAAGTAACAAAGGCTCTATGCAAGGATGACAAAGAGTCATAAGTCCCATAATGAGACAATGGATGACAAGTGGAGGCACAGTTACCTTGGAGACCAGTAGGCGGTAGCTCTGGTATAATGTGCGAGACCAGATTGTTTGTACCCCTTCGTCGACGAGTATACACCTGCTGAGGAGGAGTAGGGCGAGGGGGCAATGCCGGAGGCAAAACACCAGAAGGAAGAACAGGCGAATAGGGAGAAGAAATAGGTAGAGGAATAGAGGGAGAGCTCACTTCCATGGTATCAGACTCCCCCTAAAGTGAGCTCCCATAATAAGACGTGGATTCAGGGAACGTGACATCCATGGAGACAAAAGTCTTACGTGTCACAGGATGAAAACTTGTATACCCTTTTTGAGTAGGAAAGTAGACAATGAAAACTCACCGAAGTGCCCAGGGATCAAGCTTGGATGAGTGGTGCACGTGAAAATAACACAACCAAAGATACGTGGAGGGATCTCAGTAGGCGTAATTTGGAGAGCTTCCAACGGGGTTTTATGGTGAAGGATACGGGTTGGCAAGCGATTAATAAGATGCGCCGTCGTAAGAACAGCGTCCCCTCAATAGTATTTGGGAAGGTGCATCTTAAGTAAGAGACATCAAGCAACCTCAAGAAGGTGCCGATTTTTACGCTCAGCGACCCCATTCTAGGCGGGAGTGTAGACATAGGACGTTTGGTGGATGATACCCATGTCAGAAAGGTATCGCTCAAAGTGAGAGTCCATGTACTCTCGTCCATTATCACTGCGCAACACTTTAACAGTGGCATGGAACTGAGTAACGATCATTTGATGAAAGCGTTGAAACAGAGAAAAAACCTCAGATTTGGATTTCATGAGGTACACCCAAGTGCAACGATAGAAACAATCTATAAACATGACAAACCATTTACAACCAGAAATAGAAGCATGCGGGGAAGGTCCCCAAACATCAGAATGAATAACCGCAAAAGGAGTATCACTAGGAGGGGAGAACTGTGGAAGAGAGTCTCGTTTGTGCTTACTTAGTTCACATACATCACAAGTAAAATCATTAAACACCGAGATCGACATAGTTGGAAATAAAAGTTTTATAACAGAGGGAGAGGGATGTCCTAGGCGACAGTGCCAGGAATCCAAATCAGGAGAGAACGCCACATGAAGAGCACAAGGAGCCGAGCTACCAGAGCCAATCACCTTCGCCGTCTTCAGATCCTGAAAATACATGAAGAGGGAAAAAAAGCCACGGAACAATTCATAGAATGAGTCAGGTCACTAATAGACAGAAGATTTCGAGTAAACTTAGGAACGTGAAGCACGGACGAGAGAGTGAGAGAGGAGCAGGGAATGGTTCCCTTCCCCGCAATTGAGGAAAAGGAATCATCAGTGACACTCACTTTATCGCGACCCGACAAGGGACAGTAAGAGACAAAACCTAAAGAAGAGTCAGTCATATGATCGGTGGCTCCGCTGTCGATGATCCACTGAGTGGGGAATTGGCTGGTGGCAGAATGAGCATCTAGGGGCCCCTGGTGGGTATAAGAGGAGGACGAAGTAGATGTCTCGGAAGGTTGGTCGTGCATCATACGTCGGAAAGCCAGAATCTCATCCGAAGAGAGAGCAAAGTTAGCAGTAGGAGGAATATCTTCCGAAGCTTCTGAGAGATGAGCAGAGTGTGGCAGAGGAGGAAGGCCAGAAGAGCGACCATTGCCACGACCACCACGAGGAGCAGGACCCCCCCCCCCCCCCCCCCCCGGATGTGTGCTCGAGCAAGCGGGTAACACTATCTACCCCCCAGACTTAAATGATGCATTGCCTTCAATGCACATAAGAATTGAAATACAAAGTGCGATAGAAATTCGTTACCCAATGCCCGAGAATGGGGCATACCGTAGCAGTGTGAAATCTGAATTAGAGATCAAGAGTGTGCTCCCTTGCTCCTGGCCCCGGCTAAAGACTATCCGCGATTTCATCAGAATCCTGTAATGGGATTAACACCAACAAAACAAAAAGAAATAGTAAACTAAAATAAGAAATAAGAAAGCAGAAAATCATGGGGTGTCTCCCAAAAGCACTTTCTTTAACGTCCTTGAGTTTGACCAAATACCTGTAATAGCAGTTTGTAATATTATTCATGCGTAAATAATAGAGCAACAACAACACTCAAGCCTTTATCCCACCATAGTGGGGTCGGCTATATGGATCCTTTGTCGCCATTGCGCCCTATCTTTAATCACAGCTTCATTAATACCTAAGTACATCATATCTTTCCTTATAGATTCATTCCATGTCTTTTTTGGTCTACCCCTCCCCCGTTTAGCATGTCTAGTGACTAAACTCTCACAACGCCTAACAGGTTCCTCTAATGGTCTCATATGTACATGTCTAAACCATCTTAAACGAGCTTCTCGCATCTTCTCTATAATTGACGCCACTCTTGTCTTATCCCTGATACATTCATTCCTAATTTTATCCAGTCTCGTGTGACCACACATCCACCTAAGCATTCTCATCTCCGCAACTCCCATTTTTTGCTCATGTACACCATTCACTGCCCAACACTCAGAACCGTAGAGCATTGTTGGCTTAATTGCAGTACGGTAAAGCATGCCTTTAATTTTTAATGGTACTTTACGAGATCACATAAGATCCCAGACGCGCCTCTCCACTTCAACCAACCTGCTTGGATTCTATGTATCACATCTTTATCTACACCTCCATCTTTTTGAATTATCGTTCCCACATATTTAAAGCACTCACTGCGGGAAATATCTTGGTCACCCAATTTAATGACGGAGTCATCCGACCTTCTTGCACTACTGAATTTAAGCTCTATATACTCCGTCTTTGTCCTGCTCAACCTAAAACCCTTCTTTTCTAAAGTGTCTCGCCAAGATTCATGTTTCGCGTTTACACCCTCGCGCGTCTCATCGACCAAAACAATATCATCCGCAAAAAACACCAAGGTAGTGCTTGTTGGATATGTCTGGTTACTACTAATACCATATGCGTAAATAAGAGAGCAGAAGTATAAAAATCCTAATTACTACTAATACAAGTTCATCAAAATGATCAACTATAGACAAATTTGAAATAGTAACTAAAAATAAATGAGAAGGGTCGAGAGACCCAGCAGTGATGGTGGATAGGAGGTTCAATCCTCCATCCCCAAATCTCCTCCTTTTTCGATTTCTTCTTCTCCTCCAACCATTGGTCATCAATGAAAAATCTCTTGCCTCCCTTGCACCCAATCCTTCAGGGGAAACACAAGCAGTGATGATGAGGTGGAATAGGCAATGTATTCCATCACTGCCATATGCTTTCCCTGCCAGGATTGTACTTCGAGATTACCCAAGAATGGGTCAATAAACTCATGCACCTGCAGGGGAATACAAGAAATAACATTAAATTTACAGGAGGTGGAGGAGGAAGAGTAAACTTATCAATTTCAGAATTATAAGAAAGATTTTCTGGAAATAAAATTGAAGAACTAAAAGGGGCATTAATAGCAAGAGTGACCCCGGTCTCACTCCCATCAGGTATCACAGAGGGATCATTGTCGGTCACAATAAAATCACTGCAGGAAAAAGGCGAGCTGTAAGGAACTTCGGTGAGGCGTTGGACTTTCTCCTCCGGTGATGAGGTAGTAACCTCCTCACTAAGGAAAATATCCTCCTCAGTGTAATTCAACACAGATTCGGGCTCCATAGGTTCATCCTGCACATCTAGACAATCAGCATTAAGAATAAAAGATCTATGCATACTGATATAGGAAAAAGTCAGAGTAAAAACAGGGCTCAAGATAGAGTCAGATAAAAGAGAAGATATATCCTCAGACACAAAATCCAAAGGTAGTGACAACACAATAGAGGAAGAAAACTCCAAAATGTCGTTGTAGTGATCAACATCTACGCTAGTAGACACATCTGCTGTGCTCCCACGAGGATACGGGAGCTTAACGTATATGTCATCGGCGATGGAAGGAGTAGTAAAGGAAGGGAATGGTGGGATGGATACGCGCAGTGTTATCATCCTCCTCCATTTGTAGTTTCCATTTTTCACAATCCTTCAAAGCATGATCAGAACTTTGACAAAATAAACACCACTTCTCGGTAGGCCTGGACATAGAAGGGGTCCAAACTCCGGGTGAAGGCGATGCCCGCATTGGAGACGCATAACTATAATAGGTAGGTTCATTGTATGAATATCCGGATACCCCATAAGATGAGCCATACAGATTATAACCACGGCTTCCTAAATTGCAATCGTCACTAGAATGATTATGAACTCCGCACCATCTACAAGGTTGACGAGAATACATATTGGTGCAGAAAGGATTCAACAATATCAGAAGCAGAATAAAAACTAAATATGCACGATATAGAAATGAAATCAGTGAAAACCTAGATTTAGAAATAGCTGAAACAGAAAATTAAAGAATTTAAAAGCGTGAAGAAAATAAGGAAATTAAAAATTAATACAGCGCGATAAATAATGGAAAAAGGCTTCGTTCTCTCGACTCACTCAATAGAAAAATCACACGTCCGTGTTCCCTGTGCCAAGAACTTGATGTGATCGGCGGGCAAGTGCATCACTGTTGTTCAAGTAATATAATAAAACGGGGAGTTACCCCCGAGTATCGATCTCACGTGGAGCACGGCGGGGTGGAGTAATCTTTAGAGACGAGACTTGAGATAGAAGTCTTAATGTTGCTGTTTTTAGGGGGTTTCGATTTGTTTTAACAACTACTTGCAATTAAAGAAAACTAATTAACTATGCGGGTTGCCGGCACCACTTCGCTCTTCCGCATATTACCAGCCTCCGCTGGTCTCCTTCCTCCGCTTCGCACCTCTGCAGGTCGCAAGCCTCCGCTTCGCACCTTTGCGGGTCGCAAGCCTCCACTTCGCTCTTTGTCGTAGCAACACAGAACACAACCAAACACAATCACAAATCACAACAAAGACACAAACTAACTCATCCAACCCATCCACAATAGAAGATACACATATGAGCATATACACTGATGTAGACTCGACTGGGGTTTTGAAAATTAATTATTTTAATTAAAAATAATTTATTTTGTTATAAAAATAAAATTATGATTTTATAAATTAAGTGGATTTTTAATCTTGGAAGAGGGGCCGAGCGGCCAAATCAAACTCGTCGCGCGTAAAACTACTCTTAACGATAACTTCATCAAGACCGTTAATCGTTATTCGGAGAAAAATTCCTCGGCACCTATCGAGCTGAACCGTAGCGGGATTCGCACATCCACAAGCATAAGCCACAAACAATAATTTATGAATAAGCGGCAATAAAGGCAGTCGGAACGTTGAGGCAAGCGTAAAATTAATTAATTGAGACGCATAAAATTAAGCCAAGATGAGTAGCAAGAGGCAGCGAGATTACCCATGGGCGCAGCCTACCCAAGTCCAGTCGGCGCACGATTTGGATCGGGAGACGGCTACCAATTGCCAGTTGACGGAAATGGAGCTTGTTGTCGACGTCAACCAACATGGACTGGGTCGCCGGAGTTAAGCAGCGGTGTCGACGGAGACCACGTCGACGGAAGCAGGCGCTGGATGTCGTGGATGCGTCGGATCTGTCCATGGCGACAGACGTGGACAATGTGCGACCGGAAGAGGCGTCGGTCTGTCCGTAAACTTCTGGGACGCGCAAGAGTGGATGAAGGAGGATGATGTGGTAGCGGTATTGCTTCGACAGAGGGAGAGAAAGGGAAGGGGGCGGCGGTGGAATGTCGCCGGTCTTACGGAGGGAACGAATTAAATTCGTTCCTCTGATCTACCTGGTTGCCTTTCTTCATTAGGTTTGGCCAATTTAAATACAGAAATTTTATTGAATTTCTTGCCAATTAAAGCTCCTTTTCAAATTATTATACTCCAAAATTTACTTCCCAAATATTAGTCTTCCATTTCAGGTAAACCCTTTGAATTTCCCCTGTTAATGGATACTTACTATAATGAAAAATTCTGGGCATCTTTTAACTTCTGAATTTGCCTCTACTTAATTTTGTGTCATTAATTAATTTAAGATTGCCTTTACCGTCCTAACTACCCAAATTACCGGACCTTTTTATTCATGTTCTCATCCGGTTGTCAAACCGATGAGCCGAACAACTTCAAACAAAAATAGGCGCGCGAAAGAAATACAGGATAATAAATAAATGCATATTAATAAAAGATCCATGACGCATGATGACGTCATGCATATTTGAATGCGACGGAGGATGCATCAATTCCCCTGTGGTTGAAAGAACTCGACCCCGACGAGAATTCGTAAAGACTGGCAACAGAGAGATCTGACGTCGCCGCTGGTGCTAGATCAGGTGGAATATTTGGGACCCGACAGGTGGCTCGATGCGCTTCTGAACAAGAAATGGACCAAACCTCCTGTAATAAGCAATCACCTGACCTCCCTTTTAAAAGTACAACTCATGGCAATAACGACCGACCGTGAGTTTATAATGTTCAACTCAAAGGTTGCTCGCAAGATATTAGCAGTAATTTTATACAGTCCCTTTGAATAATTAATATGAGCTTGTGCGTCGAATAAAATACGTTCATGGAATGAGAGACGGTGGCGGTAAGGTAAGAGGAGTAACACAGATAATCTCGAAAGGAGATAAATTAAGAGAGCGGGTTTTAGAATTATTGCATGTGAAATCTGCTCGTGGAGGTACTAGATCCCATTGCGTCGGATTCTCCTCAGTTAAACACCTAAGAAAGTTATCCAAACTCTTATTAACGAACTCGGGCCATCCATCGATTAGAGAGTGATATATGCTACTAAGTTCGAGTTTGGCTCTCAGTCGACCACATAGTTCGTTCCACAAATATGATAAAAAAACATTTAATAAATCGATCTAGTTCCACAGATATGTGTATAACCAAGTGATAGTGAGGCGAAAAGGTGTACTCGCTAAATATGAAATTGATCGAGTGTGGTGAGCGAAGTGAATAACCATCGGATAAAGTGTTAGAAAACTTAGAAATATCAGGTAGCAAGTCAGAACTCGATAAATGTGGTGTGAGCGACACACCTGGGCCACAAATTAATTCATGGGGTGGGGTTCAAACGGGAGTGCGGTGAGCAGTAATGTGGTGGAGGTAGTGACAAGTGAACTAGAATGCGTAGAGATCCTCTCGCGTGCCCTTGGAATAAGACAGTTCTTTTGGGGTAAAAGAACAATCTTGTGTCTGTGGTGCTCGAAGGAATGACAGTTCCTCGTGCCGTTATGCATGACCTGTCGGTCGTACTGCCATGATCTCCCTAGTAGAATGTGACAGACATCCATGACAGCAACAAGACGTAAAACTCTATCCGAATACGTGCTCCTTATAGAGAACTTTATTAGACAATAATGAGTGACGGGCATAGTCAAATGACTATTGACTCCGGATAAGCTGTAGGTTTGTTCTAACAGGTGCGTCTCAAGGCCCAATATGTCGACCATGCGTTGAGACACAAAATTCTCCATGTTGCCACTGTCGATAATAATGGAACAAAATTGTCCCTGAATGCGTGCAGTAGTGCGGAAAATATCGTGCCTTCCGTGGTCTTCCTCCATAGACTCACTAGGGGTGATCAAACTATAACGTAAGGCACAGACTAAGTGTTCGGCGTGTTCTCCTTCCACTTCTATGACATCTTCAGACTCATGCTCAGGCTCGGGGTTAGACTCATTTACGTAAACTCCATACTCTGGCTCACGTCCATCTATATCATCGATAATAGCGACAAAGTGACGTCGCGGACACTCAAATGATTTGTGTCCCGGCTCCATGCACTTGAAGCATCGGAATACTTCAGTGTTGGGCTTAGCCCCAATAATCTCCTTACCCTTGGGGGGAATAGTAGATTTGGTCGGAGTCCCGACATTAGTGGGAGTGGAGTCTAATATCCTAGCAGTGGGGGCAGTGGTGACGCTCGATGAGGGTTTATCAGTGGACCTAAGTCCGGAGGTACGTTTCTGTGAGGACTCTGCTCGACTGGCGCGGCTCGAGATCTCTCCTAAGTCCTTATAGTCAAAAAGTTATAGTTGGTCTCTAATGGAGTAGCGTAACCCATTCAGATAACGGGACACGGTCATGTCATCATCCTCTCGGAGGTTGAGGCGAGACTGCAGAACTAGGAACTCATTTGTGTATTCATCCACCGTTAGTTTGTCTTGTCGTAGGTTGTGGAACCTACGGTAGAGGGTTTGCAAATAGTTGGGCGGAACGTACCGTTTCCGAAGTTGCGCCTTAAACTCGATCCACGTGGTGATGGGAGGCATGCCTAAATTGAATCGAGATCGTTCTAACTGTCCCCACCAAACTAAAGCGGACCCTTTCAATCTAAGGGTAGCATACTCAACTTGCCTAGCTTGGGGCAATTGCTTCCAAGCTAGGAATCGGTTCATCCTATCACACCAGTCTAGGCTAAGGCTGAGCATATTATTCGAAATTCGAAAGTCGCTCGAAAATCGCTCGAATATTGAGCAGAATCGGAATCGGTTACAATTGATTCGACTCAATTTGAGTCGATTCAATTTGACTCGAATATGATTTCGAGTCGATTTCGAGCCATCCCTGAATCGCTCGAAATATGATTTGAATCAACTCGAATTGATTAAAAATATTATGTATTTATTAATATGTTATTATTTTAAAATTAAAAACACTAAATTTTAAACCTAAATAAAAATATTGAAAGCTTTAAGTGTTTCATTTGCTAAATTTAGATGTTTCCCAACTTAATTTCGAGCCAATTACGAAAAAAGAGAAAAATTGCTCAATTTCGAGCCAGCTTGATTCGATTTTGAATCAGCTCAATTCAATTTTGAGCCAGCTCGATTTGATTTCGAGCCAGCTCGGAATCGAGCCATTTCGAGTCGAGTCGAGTCGACTCGAAATCGATTTTGATTTCGAGCCGATTTCGAGACGAGTTCGACTCGAAAATTTCGATTTCGAGCCGAGCCAAAATCGCTCGAACTCGACTCGATATCAGCCTTAGTCTAGGCAACCCTCGGGCTCTAAGTGTCCCTCAAAATCGTCAACGTCTAATTTTACTCCTACATCCCATCGGGGTGGATTACGTGGTTCGTTACGTGGCTTGGGTTCTGTTTGTGCAAGTTCTGGAGGCCTAGGATTAGGATCTACCTCAACCACTAGGATAGGTGCTCGATTTAATTGCATGGTAGCCTCTATATTATTAACAGTTGTGCGCAACCCATTCATAACGTGTGTGACACTACCCATGCCGGTGGTGAGAGTTTCTACCGCTTTCATTAAGTCGCCCATGCGTTGTGCCAAATCCCCAACGCTAGTTTCTAAATGATCGACTTGTCTTTCCATTTAAAATAATTTGATTTAAAAAAATTTATTATATATATATATATATTTTTAAAGTCAAATCACTTTCTTTTTTAAGATTTTTGAGGATACGTTGGAGTTTAAAAATAGACAAAATCAGAAATATTTTAAAAAAAAATTCACTTGAAATGAGCGATTACCCGAGCGGGTAGAAAAAATTTTAATTTTTTTTTGACAAATCAAAATTTAAACCTCAAATTAAAACTTTTTTTAAATACTAAATAAAATAAATTTCTTATTATTATTATTATTATTATATATTTTTGTTTTGAAAACCCGGATCGTTGATTCGCGATAGGAGCGAATCAAACTCGCTCCGATACCAAACTGATGTAGACTCGACTGGGGTTTTGAAAATTAATTATTTTAATTAAAAATAATTTATTTTGTTATAAAAATAAAATTATGATTTTAATAAATTAAGTGGATTTTTAATCTTGGAAGAGGGGCCGAGCGGCCAAATCAAACTCGTCGCGTGTAAAACTACTCTTAACGATAACTTCAGCAAGACCGTTAATCATTATTCGGAGAAAAATTCCTCGACACCTATCGAGCTGAACCGTAGTGGGATTCACACATCCACAAGCATAAACCACAAACAATAATTTATGAATAAGCAGCAATAAAGGCAGTCGAAACGTTGAGGCAAGCTTAAAATTAATTAATTGAGATGCATAAAATTAAGCCAAGATGAGTAGCAAGAGGCAACGAGATTACCCAGGGGCGGAGCCTACCCAAGTCTAGTCGGCGCATGATTTGGATCGGGAGACGGCTACCAATTGCCAGTTGACGGAAATGGAGCTTATTGTCGACGTCAACCAACATGGACTGGGTCGCCGGAGTTAAGCAGCGGTGTCGACGGCGACCACGCCGACGGAGGCAGGCGCTGGATGTCGTGGATGCGTCGGATCTGTCTGTGGCGACAGACGTGGACAACGTGCAGACGGAAGAGGCGTCGGTCAGTTCGTAAACTTCTGGGACGCGCAAGAGTGGATGAAGGAGGATGCTGTGGTAGCGGCTTGGCTTCAACAGAGGCAGAGAAAGGGAAAGGGGCGGCGGTGGAATGTCGCCGGTCTTACAGAGGGAACGAATTAAATTCGTTCCTCTGATCTACCCGGTTGCCTTTCTTCATTAGGTTTGGCCAATTTAAATACAGAACTTTTATTGAATTTCTTGCCAATTAAAGCTCCTTTTCAAATTATTATACTCCAAAATTTTCTTCCCAAATATTAGTCTTCCATTTCAAGCAGATCCTTTGAATTTCCCCTGTTAATGGATACTTACTATAATGAAAAATTCTGGGCATCTTTTAACTTCCGAATTTGCCTCTACTTAATTTTATGCGTCATTAATTAATTTAAGATTGCCTTTACCGTCCTAACTACCCAAATTACCGGACCTTTTTATTCAGGGTCTCATCGGGTGGTCAAACCGATGAGCCGAACAACTTCAAATAAAAATATGTGCGCGAAAAAAATACAGGATAATAAATAAATGCATATTAATAAAAGATCCATGACGCATGATGACGTCATGCATATTTGAATGCGACGGAGGATGCATCATACAGTCAATGGTCATGATGTGCATATGTTGTAGAATATACCACATTAAGAATACAAACATCTCAAATGAGAGAGAAGAGATACAAGTTACCATTCCGAGATACGGAGGAGACGAGAGACTCATCCTCGGGTTCGTAGGAGAGCTTGGCTTGGTCGACCGGCTCTTCCAACTCCGCCTTGGCTGTCGTCCACGATACGGTACAAGCTATCACTATCTCCTAGTCATGTCTTCTCTCGGGGTTTGTCGTCTTCACGTTAATTGCTCAGGCCTTAGATCTCTAATGGAACCTTAGAAATCGACTTCTACATCTTTGGAATGCTTGGGGAGGTTGGACGAGGCCTAGGGGTGAAGCCCTAGGTCTTGCAGCGAAAATGACGAATCTACGCACTGGAGAAAGGGGGGGGGGGGAGAAATCACAAACCACCTTTTTATAGGACGAAGCAGAATTTTGACCCGCGCACGAGTAGGCGCACGACCAGTGGTTGTGCGAGAAGGAAAAACCCCCTACTCTTGCGAGAAGGAACCTGGACTGGCGGGAAAACATTGCCATTTAGGGGGAAAATGTTGAACGTGCACGACCAGTGGTTATGTGATTGTCCTCGTGTAACACCCCAACTTAGTTTATCAACAAATCAGCAGTCCGGCCGGGCCCCGTGATAAGAAGTAAACTAAGTAACAGAATTTAAATTGATACATAACAGGCTTAAAAGAAAAGAAAGTGCTAAAAAAGTACTTACAACGGAAATAATAAAAGAACTAAGGGTAAAAGTGTACCTCATAATCTGATTTCACAGAGCCACTAAACTGAAAGAGTCTAAAACGTTGGAAATACTGAAATCTTAAACATAGTCCGACACAAAGAAACATTAGGCAAATTCTGATACTTGTCTAATATTACAAAACAGTGTTGGAAAGATAAACTACTGAAAGAAAACAAACTAAACGAGGTACAACGGCAACCGCGCTCATCCTAGGCGCAACACCCCACATGTGACCCCTGTAATAATAAGCCCATAAAATTGGTCAGCCCAACTGGAGAGTAAGAAAAATTATTTCTCCTAGTGACACTAAAAATATTAATACTTGAGTAAACATGGGTGAATGCTAAATAAAGAAAATACATGTATCATAATGAAGAATGATTATATTTACTTTGTAAACGTGCTCTTCTATCAAAAGGCTGTGAACACAAATGTCTATTCTACTGTAATTGAGTCATGTATGTCTGATGAAATGCTTCAAGTAATAGTTCAAGGGATTTCTAAACTGCGGCGCATGCTTGAATTTTGGCATTTTAGAATCATTCTTTTTCACGTTCTAGGATGAGTTACTTCTTATGCGCATTCTAACGATCTGAGTTCTTACTAACGAACGCATCACGTTCTATGTCCCACGGACTTGGACCCGCATCTACTAATCTATTAGAGGATGCATTCCCTCCCAAAAAGATGAGGCTCATAGGGACTACTACGCCCTACGAGTAAGATTGTGCGCCTCAATCTATCACGAGCGAAGCTATCATTCGTGCCTCCTAGCTGGTTCCTGTTATTATTTAGATTTTAGTTACATAATCTACTAGATGTCTGAGATCGAAACATTTATTGGTTGCCGCCCTAGGCACACAATTAATCAATGCTCTATTGAAATACTTGAATGTCTGATATATTTATATGCTCGTACTATCAATTACTAATTACAAAACGTAAATACATGTTTCCAGTTAATTTCTCATCTACACCAAAATTATTTATGCGTTGCTATGTGAATGTCTAACCAAAAGAAATCGAGTTTCTTATCGTTGCGTTGCGGCGCTCGTACACAAGGCGCGACGGCATTGCTGTCTAGGTTACTTTGAGGAGCACGCTTAAATTGCTCTCAAATCCCAATTTCCCCCGCGTAACCTAAAGAGGAAAAATGTTAAACATTTGATCACTGCTCTCCATTATTTCAATGATACTAGTTTATAACGCGGGAAGAGGGCTTTCTACTCCACTAACAACGGTGGATTATGATTTCTGAATAGAGACGGCTATGACTAAAACTGAAATTTGTCGATCCCGACAATAACCTAGAAGATCCATTAATCGAAGTAAACCCTCCTGAACGCTGAACCTCTCCTTCTGACCAGCCTGGGTCAAGCGTTAAACCTCTACCATCTTCGGATCTAGGGGTAAAGGTGTTCTGATCCTATCTTTAATATCGCAAGTGATTTCCATCCAGCTTAAACTCGCATAACTAAAGCTGGAGCGTGGTATGACGCTGATCTCCAATTTATCCAGAGCTCGCACAAGCTCCTCCTGCTGAGTAATGAGGGAGTAACTCGAACCTCTTCTACTAAGCGCATCAGCTACCACGTTTGCTTTCCCCGAGTTGTACTGAATACCAATATCATAGTTTGCAAGGAATTCCACCCACCTACGCTGCCTCATATTAAGCTCTTGTTGATCGAAAATATACCTTAGAATTTTATGATCCGTAAAGATCTCACAACGAACTCCATAGAGGTAGTGTCTCCAAATCTTCAATGCGTGGATGACGGTTGCAAGCTCCAAATCGTGCACAGGATAATTTTTCTCGTGAACTTTTAACTGTCTGGAAGCGAAAGCTATGACCTTACCATTCTGCATAAGTACGCACCCCAACCCTTGACCTATTTTACATATCCATACGATCGAGTCCTTGGGTTTAGAGGCATCGCTATAAATCTGAAAGATATCTGAACCTGAAGGTAGACTCAAGATCGGGACGGTCGTCAGCCTAGACTTCAACTCCTCAAAAGCAAGCTCACACTCAACAGTCTAAGTGAAAGCTTTCCCCTTCCTGGTAAGCGTAGTCAAAGGTAAAGCTATTTTTGAGAAGTCCTTAATGAATCTCCTGTAGTAACCAACTAAACTGATAAAACTGTGAACTTCTGTAACTGCCTTCGGCCTTGGACAATCCTTTATTGCCTCTATCTTCTTCGGATCCATAGCTAGCCCATTCTGACTGATAATATGTCCCAAGAATGCAACCTCTGGAAGTCAGAACTCGCACTTAGAAAACTTTGTATACAACTGATTCTTCCTGATAGTGCTCAAAACTGTTATGAGGTGCTCGACATGATCTTCTTGACTCTTTGAATACACCAAAATATCGTCTATGAAGATGATAACGAATCGATCTAGGAATTCCCGAAACACTATATTATCAGATCCATAAAGGCGGACGGGGCATTAGTCAGTCCGAACGGCATAACCACAAACTCATAGTGTCCATATCTAGTGCTGAACGTCGTCTTCAGAATGTCCACATCTCGAATTCTCAACTGGTGGTAACCCGACCTCAAATCTAACTTGGAGAACGTGCAAGATCCCACAAGCTGATCAAACAATTCGTCTATCCTGGGGATAGGGTACTTATTTTTAACTGTCAGCTTGTTCAGCTCGCGGTAGTCTATACACAACCTCAGGCTACCATCCTTCTTCTTAACAAACAGTACTGGGGCACTCCAAGGTGAAGTGCTAGGGCAAATGAAACCCAAATCGATCAATTCCTGCAACTGAATCTTCAACTCAACAAGTTCTCTGGGAGCCATTCGGTAAGGGCTCTTGGCCACTGGCGCAGCTCCAGGTACAAGATCAATCTGGAAGTCAATCTCTCTATTAGGAGGGGCACCAGGTAACTCATCTGGAAAGACATCTGCAAAGTCTTGAACTACAGGCACATTTCGCAGATTATCCTTGGTTTCCGCATTCATCAGTATTAAGAACGCACCACAACCCTTGTTGATACATCTAATGGCCTTGATTGAGGAGATAATCAAATTGGAGACTCCCTTCATGCCCTGGAAGGTATAGGCAACCTGGTTTGAACCTTCGAACTCTATCACCTTAACCCTGCAATCTATTTGTGCGTTCTTATCTGAAAGCCAGTCCATACCCACTATCAGGTTGAATCCTTGCTATAGGGAGAAGTGAGGCTTCTACACTGATTTCAGTTTCTCCAAAACGCACTGGAACTCTACACTTATTCCTGGTATGCAACATGGATCCATTAGGCATCATCACCTCTAAGGATGCTGACTCTGGAAGGATCCCTAAATCCAGACTATGAACAAGAGATTCTGCTATGAACGAGTGTGAGGCACCCGTGTCAAAGAGAATCTTGGATGGTACTTTTCAAATCATAAGAATTCCTACATGCATAAATGCAATGTGAGTTTACTTTAGTGTCATTAGGAGGAAAGTACTAAATCGCCTAGGATGTACACATACCTGTCACAACGTCCTCCTGCTCCTCGGCCTCCTGCTGGCCCAGTCCATATGCTCTGGGTTACACCAGACCTCGTCCTGGAGTTGGCTTCACCTCAGATCCTACGTGCGCTTTTCCCTTGTCGGTTCTGCTGGAACCACCAACTTCAAACTTCGACTACACGAAAATTTACGAATATAAGACTAATGTGGAAAAGGTATAAATAAATAAATAAAAAACGAAATTTCATGCACAACTTATGTTAGCTGCACCACGGGAGTTCCCTGGCAGTAACAGACTATATGCCCTGGTTGTTGGCACTTGTGAACTCCTGCGGCAGCTAAACACTCACCCAGATGGTGGCGATAGCGCTTAGGACAGAGGGGGTAATCCTTGACTTGGGCACCAGACTGACCACCTCTCCTATCATCAGTTTTCTGCTTCTTGCTCCAGTTCTTTCCCTGACCATTCTTGTTCTGCTGTTGCTGTTGCTGCGGTGCATCCTGAGTCCGCTTCGAACGGAAATTATTTCGCTTTTGCACCTTCTGCTGATCAGCCTCCAACTCTCTCGCAGTGTCCACTAAGCTCCTATAATCAGCATTGACCATCGTCATTAACAGTTGCCTCAGAGAGTCCCGCAATCCATCCACAAACCGGCTACATTTCTCGTTCTCATCCCCTTGCATTGTGCCAGCATAACGGGGTAAATGTGTCAACTCCCGCTCATAGGCTATTACCGTTTTATCCCCCTGAATGAGCCGGAGGTACTTCTCCTAGAGACTGCGGCGTTCGGACGGGGGCACAAACCAGCTAGCTAATGTCGTCGAGAAATTGTTCCACGTGAACATATCCGCTGTACGACCTAGCATAGATGAAACTCATATTATTATTACGCTAAAAGGACAAAAATATTCCAGGAAGAAAGGCAATTTAAACCACGCTACTTACCAGCGGGGTCATCCGCCAGGTGCCTAGTCCACCACAGGTTTGCCTCGCCTTTTAGGAGGAAGGCAGGTAAAGGGACCTTCTTGTTCTCTGGGCACTGCATTACTTCGAGTAGGTCGCGGGTCTTTATCAGCCAATCATCGGTCTCAATCGGTGTTTCTTCTCCACTGAAATTGGAGGGTTGGAGGTCCCAGAAATTTCTCAGATAGCGTTTCATTCCTCGGTCCCCGGCAGCTGGTACAGGGACTGCTGCTGGATCTGCTGCAGGTAGTCCGTTTCTGAATTCCAACAAAGCTATGGCCACTGCTCTGGCAATAATTGCTGCTAAGTCGGTAGGTTCTGGTACTGTCGGTGCTGCTGATACTACTGGTGTTGCTGGTGCACCACCGTCATCCATGATTATCTCGGGAGTGGTATTCTGAAGCGACGACTCGCCCGCCTCGTTGGTGCGCGGTGCCTATATAATGGAAGGGAAAGGGTTATTGATGTACGTGACACAAAGAAGGATCTACTAACAAAATATTTTCATGCAGCGCATAGCTAAGCTAGATGAAATTTGATGACTCTATCGTCAAGGGAAAGTTTCAGTTGTAATCCTAAGACTGTGAATTTTCTGGGTCATGGGATCCTAAACCTGCCTCTGATACCAATTGTAACACCCCAACTTAGTTAATCAACAAATCAGCCGTCCGGTTGGGCCCCGTGATAAGAAGTAAACTAAGCTACAGTATTTAAATTGATACATAGCAGACTTAAAAGAAAAAAAAGTGCTAAAAGAGTACTTACAACGGAAGTAATAAAAGAACTAAGGGTAAAAGTGTACCTCATAATCTGATTTCACAGAGCCACTAAACTGAAAGAGTCTAAAACGCTGGAAATACTGAAATCTTAAACATAGTCTGACACAAAAAAACACTAGGCAAATTTGATACTTGTCCAATATTGCAAAACAGTGCTGGAAAGATAAACTACTGAAAGAAAACAAACTAAACAAGGTACAACCGCAACCGCGCTCATCTTAGGCGCAACACCCCACCTGTGACCCCTGTAATAATAAGCCCATAAAAATGGGTCAGCCCAACTAGAGAGTAAGAAAAACCATTTCTCCTACTGACACTAAAAATATTAATACTTGAGTAAACATGGTGAATGCTAAATAAGGAAAATGCATGTATCATACTAAAGAATGATTATATTTAGTTTGTAAACGTGCTCTTCTATCAAAAGGCTGTGAACACAAATGTCTATTCTACTATAATTAAATCATGTATGTCTGATTAAATGCTTCAAGTAATAGTTCAAGGGATTTCTAAACTGCGGCGCATGCTTGAATTTTGGCATTTTAGAATCATTCTTTTTCACATTCTAGGATGAGTTACTTCTTATGCGCATTCTAACAATCTGAGTCCTTACTAACGAACGCATCACGTTCTATGTCCCACGGACTTGGGCCCACATCTACTAATCTATTATAGGATGCATTCCCTCCCCAAAAGATGAGGCTCATAGGGACTACTATGCCCTACGAGTAAGATTGTGCGCCTCAATCTATCATGAGCGAAACTATCATTCGTGCCTCCTAGCTGGTTCCTGTTATTATTTAGATTTTAGTAACGTAATTTACTTGATGTGTAAGATCGAAACATTTATTGGTTGCTGCCCTAGGCACACAATTAATTAATGCTCTACTGAAATACTTGAATGTATGATATTTTTATATGCTCGTACTATCAATTACTAATTACAAAACGTAAATACATGTTTCCAGTTAATTTCTCATCTACACCAAAATTATTTATGCGTTGCTATGTGATATGTCTAACCAAAAGAAATAGAGTTTCTTACTGTTGCGTTGCAGCGCTCGTACACATGGCGCGGCGGCATTGTTGTCTAGGTTACTTTGAGGAGCACGCCGAAATTGCTTCTAATTTGGCACGAGCTCTCAAATCCCAATTTCCCCCGCGTAACCTAAAGAGGAAAAACGTTAAACATTTTATCACTGCTCTCTATTATTTCAAGGATACTAGTTTATAACGCTGGAAGAGGGCTTTCTACTCCATTAACAGCGGTGGATTATGATTTCTGAATAGAAACGGCTACGACTAAAACTGAAATTTGTCGATCCCGACTATAACCTAGAAGATCCATTAATCGAGGTAGGGCTTAAGAAGAAATCCCGATAAACATCGACATACAAGTAGAATCTGAAATTTCCAAAGGGAGTTTGAAAATAACTCAACAATAACGTGTCAGAGGTAAGGCGATCAAGACCAACAACCTCGGCCTCGACTAGGGTTGTTTGGGAAGGCGAGAAGAACACCTAAACCCCCAAACTCTGAGGATGAGGAACGAGAAATTATGGCTCCAATTTTTGAAATTAAAAACAGGAAGCATAGAAATCAAGGGGAGGAAGGACCTTTGGGCCGCTACCTGTAAGACACGGCGATTTAGGAAACCAGAGTGGCTCCAGTCGACCAAAACAGCACACGGGAAAAGCACGATAGTACTTCCTGTCGTCGACGACTGCTGAAGAAGGAGGAAGGGTCGTCTACACCCTTGGAGGCGCCGATTAGGGGCGTGGCTGGCGCTGGCCTCCTCCATCGATGGGGAAGAGGGAGTCCGACTGCAGAGAGCGAGAGCTAGCGTCTGCGAGTGATATAGGGTGCGGCGGTTTCGAACCCGGCTGTGAGAGGAGTTACGCTTTACGAAGGGGTGCGGGCTTTTAAAACGAGCGGAAAATGCGTGAGGGCGGGGGTGCGGTTATGGTAAAAGAGGGGTTTAAGGAATTAAAAATTGTGGGTGCGGTTATGGTATCCTAAAAGGCTCTAAAACGTGGCATACACAAAAATCCTTACCTCAATTAAGTAAATGACTAATTGTACTTACCTAACTCATCAATTCGTACCTCGACATGACGTCTACTCGGTCAATTTCGCTCGCGATCGGGCCCTGTAATTAAATTTAATTCTTGTAAAATGAATTACGGATGTTACACCTCGTGCGGCAACTCGTGCGTTTTTAAGGGGGTTCTCAGCTCGATTTTGTCAATTGGTCGTGCACGACCAGTGGTCGTGCGCAGAGGGGGTCACTGCTCATGCGAGAAGAAAAATGCACGAGTAGTGGCCTCCTCAATGGAAATGGGTTGAGATGCCCTGGGGAAGCCACACAATCACTGTGCCTGCAGCAAACACATTCAACATTTCCATAATACATCATCCGCACTGCTACACATAACAAATCTAAGTATATAAATGAAATGAGAGGGAGAAGAGGTCTCCCTCATGCATGAAATGACTCAAATAATGTTCTATCTAGCTAAACATGCTCACATAACAAACATTCAGATTTTCCTAGGTTTTATGATGAAATCAACAAATTGATGAGCGATATTAATGGAAAAGCAAGCTAGAATATAACCTAAATCACTATACAAATTTCGCTCAGCAACGACTCCCGCACCATTTGCACTGCTGCGGAGTGTACAACTATACATCATGGTGTGGAGAGCGATTCAAAACAAATAATTCTAAGAAGTCAATATGCTTAAATCTAAAAATGAAAGCAATACTTGGATCAAACAATACAGTAACAACATGTAATTGAAAGAAAACAAACTAATAAAATAAAACTAAAAGAAATGCGATATACAAATGAAAAAGACATCTATCTCTAACCTTCCTCTTAATAAAAATCACATGTGTCGTGTTCCCCAGCAACGGTGTCAAAAACTTGATGGGCTCATTGCAAAGATACCGCAGTCGTACAAGTAATAAATAAAATGTGAATATGATCCCCGAGTATCGAACTCACGTGGAACACGGCGGGGTGGAGTAATCTTTTGAGAAAGACTTGTGATAGAAGTCTTGGCAGGAAATGTTTATCGTAAATCGGGGGGTTTGCTAACAACTATTGCAATGGAAGAAAACTAAATGAAAATGTAGGTCGCCTTCACCGCTTCTCTCCTCTGCGGGACACACGCACTGCTTCGAACCTCCGCGGGTCTCCTTCCTCCACTTTGCACTACTTTGCACTTAAAAAGGCCAACCTCGATCTCACACGCTCACTTGTTCGCTTCTAACTCAACGAAGTCGCAACAAGCTCACAAACTCAGCACAAACACAAAGATATCATCATTCACACAATCACAAAGCCTAAAATATCACAAGCACAATATCACTAAAACAAGAACACAAATCACAAAATCCATACCATCTACAACAAAAAGCGAACCTATGAACATCTATGCCCAATGGTCATGGTACATAGATGCTTTAGGGAGCACTTCAATAGAGATTACAAGTTTTCTAAAAGAAAATGGAAAGATACAGATTACCACTCCTTGGCACAGAGAGAACGGGTGACTCTTCCTCGGATTCGAAGGGGAGCCCGGCTTGGTCCACCAGCTCTTCTTACTCCTTGTTGGTTGCTTCCACGATACGGGAGAGAGTTGTCGCCTCCTTCTAGTCGCGTCTTCACCCTTGGTATGTTCGTCTCAACGCCAAGTGCTCCGGCTTGGAGTTCCAATGGATCCTTGCAAATCTCCTCTTGCACTTTTAGGAAGCTTAGCGAGGTAGGAGATGACCTAGGGACGAAACCCTAGAGCTTAGGAACGAAAAAAACCTAAAACGATGCTCACGGGCGAACGATTCGGCCAAAATCACGAGTAGATTTTATATAGAAAAAATAGGCACACGCGCTTGCGGCGCAAAACGCACGTGTGTGTGTGAAGTAAATAGCAGTAGAAAACTAGGCTCCCAGGCTGCGCACGCGCAATTACACTTGCGCGCACGCGTGTGTGAAAATACCGCATGCGCGAATTTGGATCCCTTCAAACTCAGTAAAATCAACAGAATGATTGTGCACGCATAATTGCACTTGCACGCACGCGCGTGCGTGCGAAAATATCACACTCGCAGATTTGGATCCAGAAAATGTGTTATGTCAAGTAAAAAGGGGCGCATGCGAAAATTACGCACGCGCGTGCGTGAGCCATTTTGAACGTAACATCTCCAGAACACGCACGAAAATCCACATGCAGCAGAAATACGTCCATACAGCCCGAATATGCAAATAATAAGAAAATGAATACATTCCAAGCACATCTAGCACAAAATTGGACGATATCACAAAGAATTTCATGGTAAAACTATATACGAAATGCACGCATTAATCACCGAAGGTGGATGATACCGTGTGGGTATCTGGTGGTCGGCAAGGGGGCGACAGCGAGGGAGCGGGCGATGGTTCCGTTGGGACTGTCGGCAAGAGGTTAGCGATAGCGAGAGAGAGATGGGAAGGGGGACGGTAGAGAGGGAGAGCTAGGGTTGGCGAGAAGAAGGGGGAGCAGCCCCAATAAACTTCAATGATCCAAAGATGCCAAAACAATACAATTGTTCACCTCTTATAGCGAGGGGTCAAAAACACTTAGCACAATAAAATAGAAATAAGCCTAATACTCAAAAACCCGATTAGCTTAAGCCTCTGGTTCGGTTCCTCCTGCACCGGCCGACTCACCCGCCTCTTGTGCGCCGCACCTCCTTCGCGTGTATACTTGCCTTGGGAATTGGTGGGGGAATTGGGGAAAATGGATTTGGGGCCGACTGCGTGGTGAAGGAGGTATGGAAGGGGCGGTTGTGGGCAGTTGTGAGGTTTCTGGGAGATGGGGGATTGTGGGAGTGGAGCCCGGCAGTCGAATGGAAGGGTGGATAGCCGGCTGCTATAGAGGGTGGTATTGGGATGTCATTAAAGGAGGTGAGATGGAGGGAAGGGGGAAGAAGGTGGTTGGCTGCTATGTCAGTGCTGAAAGGAGGGATTGGGGCTCACGATAAGGGGAAATGGGAGGTAGACTGAGGCTTCACGCCAAGGGGAATGGGAGGAGGACCAAAGGCTTCACGCCCCGGCTTGGCTTCAGCACTGAATTGACCAATGATTAGGCTTTTATGCTCCAATCTTCAATACCTCTAAATGAGAGCCCTCAACCACTATTTATAAGCTACTTGGCCATCATGGACTGTCATGATTCTCCGATCATGATGACCCTTAAAATACATGAAAATAAAAAATTACAAAAATACAAAAAATAACTAAAATCTCAGATTGTCGATCCGCATAAAATAGACGGTTCTGATCATCGTGTAGGTCAATGTGTATCGTGATTCCCATCATAAAACTTCATCAAATAATTAATAAATGCATATGGATTCAGTTAAATACATAATATTGATTATAACATGATTTGCGTAAAAATATGTTATAGGTTTCGTGCTCAGTTATTATGATGCGTCTTTAGTTATTATGTTGTATCTTTCATTAGGTTTATTGTCCTTGATGTCATAGTCCAAGTGTCTTAAGTTTTATTAGGTTTTATTACGATGTGTCTTTAATTACGTTTATACCTTTGTACCTCTTATTCAAGGGCCCTCTTGGGCTAGTTGAATGGTAAGCAAGAAGAAATCTATTTATTGCCCCCATTGATAAGATTGTGGTAGCTCTCTCCTCCCTAGCACACCCCCGCCTAGGCAGCCGCTGTTCCGGCTCAACTGTATCCTTCGCCGCCGTCATCCCTGCATATGGTCATCCTCCGGCAACGCTACCGCTGTTATGGGAGAAGCCCATAACAATTTGGTATCAGAGTCTTCCATCCTTTGGCAACGCTACTGCTGTTTTGGGAGAAGCTCACAACAACTATGTATCATAACAATTATTAATTCATTCATTTAAAAAAAAACTAATTGATTACTTAATTGGTAATTAACTAATTACATTTTTTCCAAATGACGTCTGAGGTGGCCCGACACGAATATTGGGAGAACAAGATAGCGTCTCATGCCTCGACAATGACAAGTTGCGCCACCGCCATCCTCGCCTGACTCGACGACCTGATCGCTGCACAGAAACATAAACATTTGCTCACTCTTCTTCTGATCTCTACTCCGCCATCGAACTCGTTGATTGTTCCGCCACCACCCATGCTGCCGAAGACTCCTGTGAGCCTCCTTCAGCCCCAGTTGTTGCTTTCGATGTCTCGGATCTCATTGGCTTTGAGCCCCGTTCCATTCGTTCTACCAACCACCTTCATCCAGCATCCTCCGCTCCGACCACAGACTCCTTGTTGGAACAACCCTATTACTGATTTGGGCTAGGATCACTATCTGTGATTAGGACTCAAGTTGATTCCATTGTATAGTCTTAGGGTCAAGGTCTAAGTTTGTCTAAGTCAGCTAGAACTTAGGAAAATTCCAAGTTTCTGTGTTCGACGAACATCTTTCTGCGTTCGACGAACTCTTTCCTGTGTTCGATGAATGTCGTGTATCAGTTCGACGAACTTGTTCTCCAGCTCGATGAAATCAGTCTTTCAAGCAGTTCTGCAGATTCTATCTCTCAGTTCGACGAACTCCAGATTGAGATCGACGAACTCAGCTTTCTGTTCGACGAATGAGTATCTAAGTGTTCAGTTCGGCGAACTCAGCTTTCTGCTCGACGAACTCAACTTTTTGTTCGACGAAATTCCTTTTGAGCTTGACAACTTCTGATGAATCAGTTATCTCTTTTCTCTGAACTCAGATCGATTATCCAGCAACGGATCTATTAATCTATTTGGACTTATTCATTATCAGATAAGTCAAGATTTGATCTTTCATTTTAATATTCTTTTCTACTCTCTTCTTTCGAGAATGTAGTCGTTGACATATTTTGGAAAAGGAAACTTTCATAGAAAAGGAATTAAAGTTTTTGCAGAGTTGTCATTGCAGTCCCCAAGAAAGATTTAATTCAGATTATTTTATTCCTTAACCAGAAGATTTGAATTTAAAAAAAAATTAGTCATATATCTCTATGGAAAAGGATGAAGAAGTAAGACAAGTAAGACCAGAATAGAGAAGTAACATACTTGTGAAATACAAAAAGTCAAAGAAATACAGAGATCTTCATCAACAGCAGCATTTTTCATTCTTTGAGAACAACAAAAATCTTCTCTCATTTTCAGCTGCTTGTTTTTAATCTTCAAGAGCAACAATAATCTGAGAAATATCTTCTCTCAGATTCATCTGCTATCAAGGAAGATCCTTTACATCCAAGAGAAAGCTCCATTCATTATCTGTCAAGAATTTCTATCAGATAGGGGGATCTTTACAACAACAGCATCCACTAGTCTTCTCTCAGATCTTGTTGACAGAGAAGAACTTCATAAACACCTTTTTGTTTATTCTTTTTACCCCATCTTGTACAGGGTTCTAACTCCCTTCAAAAGTTAACCTTTGGTGGCAGGGCACCTGATCAAAAACCTGTGGTTTGGTTTAAGCACCTGATCAAAAGCTCAGTGGTGTTTGGGCACCTGATCAAAAATCCCAGTGATGATAGGGCACCTGATCAAAAACCTAGTGGATTCCTACCAAGGGTGGTAGAAGAGTAGATGTACCCAGATTGATTGGGGAACTACTATAGATACTTGTGTCTGCTGTGATTGTGTTTTTCTTTCTGTGCCGTGCTGTGTTGTTTTTGTTTTGCTTTTATACTCACTCTATTACACATACACATATCATTATTTTAATTCCGCTATAAAATAAGTTAAAAACTTTTAATACTCTATTCACCTCCCCTCTAGAGTAAATCTAAGATCTAATACCTCACTTTCAATTGGTATCAGAGGTTGGTTGATTGGTTACACAGGCTAACACCTGAATCAAAAGATCAATTAGATCTTAACTTTTTCTAGAGTTTTCTTTTTCTAAATACTCATGACACAGAACAAAGAATACTCAAGCACAAGACCTCCTATGTGCAATCTTAACAAGTTTGCATTTTGGAAGGCAAAGATCAAATTATATATGAATTCTATTGATGAAGATATTTTTAATTCTATTTTTATAGGACCTCCTACTCCATCAGCATCAACAAGTACTGAAACAACAACCAACTCTAATGCTGTTCCACCTCCTGAGTGGACAAGTGCTCAGAAGAAACAAAGGAATGCAGATGTCAATGCTATGAACATCTTGGCACAGACAATGTCTGATGACATATTCCAAAAGGTTGTGTACTGCACCTCAGCCAGGGACATCTGGATCTCTCTCAGCAACATGGTTGAAGGATCTGCAGATGAGAGAAAGGACATGAGATCTCATCTCATCTCCCAATATAAGAACTTCAAGAAGGGAGATACTGAGACAATTGCAGACATGTAAAACAGACGTAGTCTCATCATCAATGAGCTGAAGTCTTTGGATAAAGTGATCTCAATCACTGAAGTAAGTGATAAGATCCTAATGTGCTTCCCCAGCACATGAGACTCAAGGATCTGGCCAATCAAGGAAGTCAGAAGCCTAAATGAAATCTCTACTGAGACTTTGTTAGGCAAATTAAAATCCTATGAGCAGCTTATCAAGTCAAGAGAAGCTGAACAGTCTACCTCTTCTCCAGCCACCAAAAAGGAGAGAAGTATTGTTTTCCAAGCAACAGAAGAGGAAGACAAAGCTCCAGGAGAAATGGAGTTTATGAGCCTCCTAGCCAAAAGATTCTACAAAATGGCTAGAAAGGACCTCAGAAAGAAGGATTTCAGATCCAAAGAAAAACCAAGGTATGACAAATCAAATTTTAAAGAAATTATTTGTTTTGGTTGCAGGAAGCCAGGACACATCCTACCTGAGTGTCCAGAAAATCAAAAGAAGGACAAGAGAAAAGATAAGGAAGAAAAGAAACACTCTAGCAGGTCATCCTCCCACAAACATTAACACAAGGGAAGGGGCTTTGTAGCTGAGACATGGAGCGATACTAAGTCAGAGTCATCATCCAGCTCCTCTGAAGATGAAGATGATACAAATGAAAAGGATCAATGTTTAATGGCTGTTTATGACTCATGCAATGATTCAGAACATGCATCATCATCCAGCTCTAGTGATGATGAAGATGATGAAGATGAAAGAAGCTTCTGCATGATGGCTGTTGAAACCAATAAATTGGTTTCTCGAGGAGTTCGGGCCCTCAACAAGTTGAGGGGTGACCTCACACTTACTCCCCACAAGGGAGAGCTCTAGGCTAAGAGGCTAAGGAACTAGGAACAAGGTCAAGGGCTTAGCGAGGAGGTCCCACCACGCACCCGGAAGATCTTAGAGCGCTTCCCCTCCCAAGCCAATGCTAAGCTTGGGCACCTTTGGAGGCTCTCTCCACCCACCAAAGAAATATGGGGAGAGAGTGGCCAAAAGAGAAGTCCCTCCAAATGGTGCCCCCTTGGTCCTATTTATGGGATTTTGAACTTGGTCTGCCAATAACCACAATCTGGCCTACGAGATTACGAAAATACTCCCGGATTTGGCCTGCGAACAGCCAAATCCCGATGTTCCGAGGCGCTAAACGCAGTCCAGAACGCCTTCCCGGGGCCGGGCGAGAAACAAACGAGCCCCACGCCATATACTACAAAACAAACGGGAACGTCACTATTGAATATACAACGACACTATACCACGAAGCCTAACTCAGAGCGTTCTATGCGGAAGTAAAAGAGAGAGAGATAGAATTATAAACCACAAGACCCGAACTCGGGTATGTCCACTTCTATTAACTTGGAATAAAATGTTTTACAACACAAAAGAGGCACGACGGCCTTACAGTTTACCAACATCGGCGCGCAGGCCGGCCATACATGAAAAACAGAAGGAACATCAAAGGCCTTCAAGGGCTGCAGCAGCGCAGGGGCTTCAGCCCGCCAAGTTCCCGCTCGGTCCAGCACCTGTACAACAAGCCCACCAAAAACGGTGGCAAAACAGGGCAACGGTCAGCTAAAGCTGACCAATTTATAACGACCCCACCCCTTCGAGGGGGTGGCAGTGCTAACCGTCCCTGCAAAACAGTCTCAACAGCATATACATATCTAAGAGTGCGACTAGACGAGCCCACAACATTTCATACATATGCAACAACACAAACGTGGAAATGGCCTCCACGTCTCGTGCACTCAGGCACTCTTTGGTGTACTATGCCTTCCACCACCATCCACTCTTGATGGTTTTGCCCTTCGAGGCTAAAGTCGGCGGCCCGAATACCAGGGCTCCCCCGTGCTTTAATTGTGAACTTGCGCAGTCCGAAGACTCTTCCCCGTTGCCTCCCGACATGCTATTCGAGCCTTACTAATCAGGTGCTGCAATGGTTCGGGTGTAGGTTCGCCAAATGCCCGTTGTTCACACACTCGTTGTACAACACGAAATGCGGGTATGGCGTCCCCTCAGCCCAGGTATTCTCAATTAGCCGGCTCCACGGGCCGCTAAGTCATCCACCAGGACACCCTTACAGGTCGGGCACGCCGACCTCAGGTCCCCTCAACAGGTGGGCACAACAAACATCACCAGACCCATGTCTGGGAGATGTCGCCCAGGCGACATTCACTGTCGCCAGCGACAGTGCACAAACCCTAATTTGGCTTCTAGCTGTGGGTGCTTCCCGGGGCACACCCCCAGGCATTGCTGCACATGCAGTAGCACTCCTTAGCCTCAGAACACCCAAATTCATCAGAATCTAATTCTGGGGAGCTGTCGCCCAGGCGACAGTCACTGTCGCGCCGGCGACAGCTAGACAGAACTCCATTTCTGCCTTTTAACTTCGGGTGCTCCCCGGGGCACACCCCCGGGCGTTGCTGCGCATGCAGTAGCACTCTCTAGTCCTACGTAGCAGGATAACAACACGGGGTTTTCCCCGAGCACGCACAATACCACAAGGCATCACCAATCCGGACGAACCGTCACGGATGGGCTTCACACAGCGCGCCTACGTCCGTATTACGCACGGACTCTATATGTATGCAACTTGGACGGGGATAACACAAATCGACCCGTCGGAGGCCACGACCTCACCCTTTTGAGTAGGGGCCTCAACGATGCAAGGGAATGGACTAAGGCATGTCCAAGAGATCGTAGAAAAGTTCGTTACCCTTAAACGCCGCTTTGAGACCATGGCTTGATGTTCCACACGGATGGAAAGGAGCGCCTTGCCCTCCTCTACGCGTAGCCACCAACTTTGAAGGGATTGGATGAGTGTAGCTCCTCCAAACCCAAGCTCCAAGCTAGGGTTTTCTATTCACCTTCTTCTCCAAGCTCCTCTCTCTCTCTCTCTCTTAAGAACCCTTAAGAAAATAAATGAAAAGAGAGGGATTTTCGGCCTTGTATGCTGCCACCAAGCCTCCCAAGCCAAAACAAGCCACCAAAGTCAAAGTGCAATCAATGCCCTTGATTTCGGCCATAAAGTCCAAATTTGAGCTGTCGCCCGGCGACAGGCACTGTCGCCCTGGCGACAGCGACAATGAACCGACATTGACTAGTCAACGCCGTCCGACAGCTCACGGCAGAACCTTCTCAACAGAACGCTATCGCCCGGGCGACAGCCACTGTCGCCGGCGACAGCTCTGGATTCCAGATTTCTGAATTTTCAGATTTGGGGTCTTACAACCCTCCCCTCCTTATAAAAATTTCGTCCCGAAATTTGTAAAAACACGCATATATATACATATCAAAACAGTCTTTACATACAGGGGGAAAAGAAGAGATAAGCGTCACCGAAACAGCTCGGGGAACTCCTCCAACATGGTCTGCTCACGCTCCCATGAGAGCTCCTCGCGACCGCAGTTGTCCCAACGGACCTTTACCATACGGATCGCCCTGTTCCGCAGCTGACGCACCTCAGCATCCTCGATGCTAACGGGCCTGACTGCCGTCTTAAGCCCACTATCCACGGGAACCTGATCCGCCGCGACCACCTGCGTAGGCTCTTGCACTGCCTTCCGCAATACGGAGATGTGGAATACATCGTGTAGCCCGCTCAGTTCCGCTGATAGCGCAAGCCTATAAGCCGCGTCGCCGACGCGCTCGATGATCTCAAACGGTCCAAGGTATCTCGGACTCAGCTTTTTCAAGCGTCGAATCCTGGATACACCCTTGAACGGCCTGATCTTCAAGTAAACCCAATCGCCAACGGCGAACTGGACGCCGCGGTGCTTCGCATTATAGTACTTCGCCTGCCTATCCTGCGCAACCAAAAGCCTCTCTCGGATCAACCGCACCGTCGAAGTCGCCTCTTCGACGTCTTTCCTCTTGAAGAGCTTCGTCTCGCCCGTTTCCGCCCAAGCTAAGGGAGTGCGGCACTTCCTGCCATAGAGGGCCTCGAAAGGCGCCATCTGAATACTCGCCTGAAAGCTGTTGTTGTACGCGAACTCAACAAGAAAGAGGTGATCTTCCCACCCCTTGCCAAAATCCAGGATGCACATCCGGAGCATGTCTTCCATCGTCCTGTTGGTACGCTCACTTTGGCCATCCGTCTGAGGATGAAAGGCCGTGCTAAACTGCAGCTTCGTACCCAAAAGACGGTTGACTAGCCTCCAGTCGCTTGAAGTAAAGCGTCCATCACGATCACTGACGATGCTACGGGGCACACCGTGCAGTCGCACTATAGTATCAACATACAACTTTGCCAATTTCTCCACCGAGTCATCCCTCCGGTTGGGGATAAAGTGCGCCACCTTCGTCAGCCGGTCTACAACTACCCAGATGGCATCGTTCCCGCGCTGCGATCTCGGCAGCCCATGCACGAAATCCATGGAAATGTCATCAAACTTCCACTCCGGAACAGGCAATGACTACAAAAAGCCACCGGGCTTCTGACATTCCGCCTTCACTAGCGCACAAGTGTGGCACTTGGCCACGTAGTGAGCGATGTCCCTCTTCATACCTGACCACCAGAAAAGGACCTTCATGTCCTTGTACATCTTCGTGCTCCCCGGATGAACTGAATACCTGGTACGATGCGTCTCGTACATCAACTCATCGCGCAGCTCACCCACCTTGGGGACGCACAAACGGTCGCCTCTCCACAGCAATCCGTCTCGAACCTGAAACTGGGCATCTGGCCCACCACCAGCATCCTCCGCGTAGCGCTTCAAACTCAGATCGAGTTCAAAAGCCTGGCGGACTCTCTCTGCGAGGTCGTACTGCACCTCAAACCAACTCAAACAGGCACCGGCACTGCACCTCTTCTCTACGCAAGAAATATCCATGGCCTGCAGGTCACATATCAGGTGCTCATCATGCATCTGAATCCAGTTGGCCTGCGCTGGAGCCCTGCGACTGAGTGCATCCGCAACAACATTCCCCTTCCCGGGAGTGTAGTGGATCTCGAAGGTGAAGTCCCCCAGGAACTTCATCCACCTCTGTTGCCGCATATTCAGCCCTTTCTGCGTCAGAAGGTACTTCAGGCTCTTATGGTCCGTGAAGATGTTGATCTTCAAGCCATACACATAATGCCGTCATAGCTTCAGGGCAAATATCACGGCCGCCAACTCCAAGTCATGGACCGGATAGTTCCGCTCGTGCACCTTCAGCTGGCGAGAGCCATACGCTATAACCTTGCCATGCTGCTGCAGAACGCAGCCAAGGCCGCTTCCAGAAGCGTCGGTGTAGATCTCGTAGCCCTCCGTGCCGCAAGGCAAACATAAGATCGGAGCCGTCGTAAGCCGCCGCTTCAACTCCTCGAAAGCCTGCGCACACGCGGGCGTCCAAATGAACTCCTGCATCTTCCGTGTCAGCGTCGTAAGAGGCAGCGCGATCCGCGAGAAGTTCTCCACGAAGCGCCTGTAATAGCCGGCCAGCCCGAGAAAGCTACGGACCTCCGCTACAGTAGAAAGAACAGGCCACTCCCTAATGGCCGAAACCTTCACCGGATCTACCGCCACACCCGAACCACTAACCACATGGCCCAAGAACGCCACAGAAGGAAGCCAGAACTCGCACTTCGAGAACTTGACATACAACTGGTTCCTCCTCAGAACCTCCAAAACTACCCGCAGGTGATCACCGTGCTCCTCCTCGGACTGAGAGTAGACTAGTATGTCATCCAGGAAGACGACCATAAACCGGTCGAGGTACTCTCGGAAAGTCTGGTTCATCAAGTCCATAAACACCGAAGGCGCATTAGACAGCCCAAATGGCATCACGGTGAACTCATACTGCCCGTACCTCGTACTAAATGCAGTCTTCGGGATATCGCACTCCCTGATCCGCACCTGATAATAGCCGGACTTCAAGTCCAGCTTCGAGTATACTGTCGAACCAACGAGCTGGTCGAACAAATCATCTATCCTCGGAATAGGATACTTGTTCTTCTCCGTCAGCTTGTTCAGCTCCCGATAGTCGATGCAAAGTCGCAGGCTACCGTCCTTCTTTTTGACAAAGAGGACTGGTGCACTCCAAGGTGAGGAACTCGGACGCACGTAGCCCTGCTCAAGCAGCTCCTGCAACTGCAGCTTCAACTCCGCCAACTCTTCCGGAGCCATACGATATGGCGAGCGGGCCACAGGCTTAGCGCCTGGCACCAACTCAATCGTGAAATCTATCTCCCGCTGCGGTGGAGCACCGGGGAGCTCGCTCGGGAACACATCGGGGAACTCTGCTACTACCGGAACATCCGCTAGGCTGGGCCTCGGCGTTGAAGCCTCCACAAGAGCAAAGAATAACTCTGCTCCCTGTCGCACTGCCTTGGACACCTGGAGAGCAGACATCAGCATCTTGCTCGATCCACGCATGCCCGCAAAGACCGTCTCACGATCGGCACCTTGCCCAAACCTCACCTCTTTGGTGGTGCAATCGATGCACGCACGCTGTTCCGACAGCCAGTCCATACCGAAGATAACATCGAACTCAACCAGGGGGAGTAACGATGCCTTCAGGTCATACTCCCGACTACCAACTAGAACCTTTACGCAGCAACTCCTCTCCACACGCATCGAATATCCATTCGGCAGTAGGACCTCCAGTCCATCTGCAGAAGCAATCGACGGCGCACCAATACGTTGGACGAAGTCCGACGATAAGAAGGAGTGTGAAGCTCCAGTATCGAAAAGCGCTCTCGCAGGAACGCCTAAGACATTCACATAGCCTATGCCGCCAAACATGTTAGCATGAACATTAAAACAGGTATATAAACAGTAAAGACTGTATCTTAAATTGTACCTGTCACGACGTCTTTGGCTTTGATAGCCTCCTGTTGATCGAGACTAAAGACTCTGGGCTGCGGGGGAGCCATACGGGAAGCAGTGGACTCAGCAGCCTTCCCCTTCTCAGAATAAGCTGGCCCCGCCTTCTTCTCTGGCCTTGGAATCCCACTGCGGCAATCCCGCGAGAAATGGCCAGGCTTGCCACAAGTGAAACAAATAAGAGGGCCACGTCCAGATGACGCGCCCGAAGCAGAGGGCGCTGGCCCAGATACTCGAGCCTTCTTCCAGCGACTCAACCTCCGCAACTTTGCCGCACCCGGCGCTTTGCCCTCCGGCACTGCCTCGACCACAACCGCCTTGCCCTTTTCCCTGAGCATGTCCTGCTCAAGGGCTCGGGCTGAACCAACGAGGGTCGTGAAACCCTGCGTCAACGGCCCTGTCAGAAGATGCCGCAACTCAGTACGCAAACCTCCATAAAACCTGTTCACCCTTCTCTCCTCATCATCGAAAGAAGTTCCAGCATAGCGCCCGAGGCGGGTGAACTCATGCAAGTAGTCATCAACCAGTCTACCACCCTGTGTTAGGGCCAAGAACTGGTTCTCCATCGCGATCTGCTGCGACTGAGGCACATACCTTGCGAGGAAGATTCTCGAGAACTCTTCCATCGTCACATCAACCAGTCGCTTTCCCGCGAACTGGCGCCTCTCGACTTCATCCCACCACCGCCTAGCTTCCTTTTCTAGCAAGAAGGAAGCAAAGGTCACCTTCTGCGCTTCCTCCGACTGTGTCGCTGTCAGAATTTGCTTCACATGCGACAACCAGTCTTCGGCCTCAGCTGGGGATTCAACCCCGGTAAACGGAGGAGGTCGAAATCCCAGAAAATGCTTCAGCTGCTGCTCAGGAGCACGCCTCACTGGGACTTGCTCCACCCTTAGTGGCTCAGGGGCCACCTCTTGCACTAGCGGTTGGCCTTGCCTTTCAGGCTGGCCATTCAACGCAGCTAGAACGGCTTCAGTAACTAGCCGAACCAACTCAGCAGACGGAGCTGTAGGGGCCTCAGCAGACCCACTACTCTCATGCACATCACGGGGACGCGACAGTCCTGCTGCACTTCGAGTGCCCTACACAAGTGCAACACACAGTTAGGCGACAGCACAGTCGCAACTAACAGCAAAAGGAACACTCAGGTTCCAAAATCATGCAATTATTGTTGGTTTGTTGTTACATTTTATTCCTAAGTGGACATTTTTGGGTTTATTTTACGTCTCAACGGTAGCGCACACACGTGCTCACCACCCCTTAAAAGAATTCGTCCACGAATTCCTTAGAAGGATACGGAACCCTAGTGGCTGATACCAATTTGTAACACCCCCATCCGTTAAGAAGCATATAGCAGAAGGTCCGGTCGGGGCCCCACGCCATATACTACAAAACAAACGGGAACGTCACTATTGAATATACAACGACACTATACCACGAAGCCTAACTCAGAGCGTTCTATGCGGAAGTAAAAGAGAGAGAGATAGAATTATAAACCACAAGACCCGAACTCGGGTATGTCCACTTCTATTAACTTGGAATAAAATGTTTTACAACACAAAAGAGGCACGACGGCCTTACAGTTTACCAACATCGGCGCGCAGGCCGGCCATACATGAAAAACAGAAGGAACATCAAAGGCCTTCAAGGGCTGCAGCAGCGCAGGGGCTTCAGCCCGCCAAGTTCCCGCTTGGTCCAGCACCTGTACAACAAGCCCACCAAAAACGGTGGCAAAACAGGGCAACGGTCAGCTAAAGCTGACCAATTTATAACGACCTCACCCCTTCGAGGGGGTGGCAGTGCTAACCGTCCCTGCAAAACAGTCTCAACAGCATATACATATCTAAGAGTGCGACTAGACGAGCCCACAACATTTCATACATATGCAACAACACAAACGTGGGAATGGCCTCCACGTCTCGTGCACTCAGGCACTATTTGGTGTACTATGCCTTCCACCACCATCCACTCTTGATGGTTTTGCCCTTCGAGGCTAATGTCGACGGCCCGAATACCAGGGCTCCCCCGTGCTTTAATTGTGAACTTGCGCAGTCCGAAGACTCTTCCCCGTTGCCTCCCGACATGCTATTCGAGCCTTACTAATCAGGTGCTGCAATGGTTCGGGTGTAGGTTCGCCAAATGCCCGTTGTTCACACACTCGTTGTACAACACGAAATGCGGGTATAGCGTCCCCTCAGCCCAGGTATTCTCAATTAGCCGGCTCCACGGGCCGCTAAGTCATCCACCAGGACACCCTTACAGGTCGGGCACGCCGACCTCAGGTCCCCTCAACAGGTGGGCACAACAAACATCACCAGACCCATGTCTGGGAGATGTCGCCCAGGCGACATTCACTGTCGCCAGCGACAGTGCACAAACCCTAATTTGGCTTCTAGCTGTGGGTGCTTCCCGGGGCACACCCCCAGGCATTGCTGCACATGCAGTAGCACTCCCTAGCCTCAGAACACCCAAATTCATCAGAATCCAATTCTGGGGAGCTGTCGCCCAGGCGACAGTCACTGTCGCGCCGGCGACAGCTAGACAGAACTCCATTTCTGCCTTTTAACTTCGGGTGCTCCCCGGGGCACACCCCCGGGCGTTGCTGCGCATGCAGTAGCACTCTCTAGTCCTACGTAGCAGGATAACAACACGGGGTTTTCCCCGAGCACGCACAATACCACAAGGCATCACCAATCCGGACGAACCGTCACGGATGGGCTTCACACAGCGCGCCTACGTCCGTATTACGCACGGACTCTATATGTATGCAACTTGGACGGGGATAACACAAATCGACCCGTCGGAGGCCACGACCTCACCCTTTTGAGTAGGGGCCTCAACGATGCAAGGGATTGGACTAAGGCATGTCCAAGAGATCGTAGAAAAGTTTGTTACCCTTAAACGCCTTGCCCTCCTCTACGCGTAGCCACCAACTTTGAAGGGATTGGATGAGTGTAGCTCCTCCAAACCCAAGCTCCAAGCTAGGGTTTTCTATTCACCTTCTTCTCCAAACTCCTCTCTCTCTCTCTCTCTCTTAAGAACCCTTAAGAAAATAAATGAAAAGAGAGGGATTTTCGGCCTTGTATGATGCCACCAAGCCTCCCAAGCCAAAACAAGCCACCAAAGTCAAAGTGCAATCAATGCCCTTGATTTCGGCCATAAAGTCCAAATTTGAGCTGTCGCCCGGCGACAGGCACTGTCGCCCGGCGACAGGCACTGTCGCCCGGCGACAGGCACTGTCGCCCGGCGACAGCGACAATGAACCGACATTGACTAGTCAACGCCGTCCGACAGCTCACGGCAGAACCTTCTCAACAGAACGCTATCGCCCGGGCGACAGCCACTGTCGCCGGCGACAGCTCTGGATTCCAGATTTCTGAATTTTCAGATTTGGGGTCTTACACAATGATAAGAAATATCTAAGGAAATTTGAAGCAAAGGTTGCTGAAGGTATATTCCTTGGATACTCTCTTTCTAGTAAAGCATATAGAATTTATAACAAATCAACTCTTAAGATAGAAGAGTCCATGCATGCTTCTTTTGATGAAACTAACATGTTAAATGACCTATACCAAAGATACTTTGCAGGTACCAGCTCTATGTGAAGAACTTAATGGATTGAATCTACATAATGAAGAATCTCTACTCCCATCAACTCAAACTATTGAAGACAGTGAAGAAGAAGATAATCCAAAAGATCTTGCTGACAATTCTAATCAAGTGACAGCTGATCAAATCCCTCAAGTGGAAACTCTTGCTGAACCCATCCCAATTGTTGATCACATCACAGTTAAAGATCATCCAATATCTCAAGTTATTGGAGACATCTCAGCAGGTGTTCAAACAAGGCATCAACTAAACCAAAATCAGATGCATACTTGTTTCTTATCACAGATTGAACCTCAATCCATAAAAGATGCATAACAAGATCCAAACTGGATTCTTGCAATGCAAGAGGAACTCAATCAATTTGAAAGGAACAAAGTTTGGGATTTGGTTCCAAGACCAAAGGGTTATCTAGTTATTGGCACCAAATGGGTCTTTAGGAACAAGCTAGATGATCAAGGCTTAATAATCAGAAATAAAGCAAGATTGGTAGCCCAAGGATACTCTCAGGAAGAAGGAATTGATTATGATCAAACCTTTGCTCCTGTTGCTAGACTTGAAGCTATCAGGATATTTCTTGTCTTTGCTGCTTTCAAAAAGTTCAAAGTATATCAGATGGATGTGAAGAATGCTTTTTTAAATGAAGATATCAAAGAAGGAGTATATGTGGAACAACCACCAGATTTTATCTCTCCAACTCTCTCTTCATATGTCTTTAAGCTTAATAAAGCTCCTATGGTCTCAAGCAAGCTCCCAGAGCATGGTATGAGACCCTAGCTAATTTTCTTTTAGAGATCAAGTTCTGTCGAGGCAATGTTGATAAAACCTTATTTTTCAGAAAAACATAAAAATCAAACCTTACTAGTTCAAATTTATGTAGATGATATTATATTTGGCTCTACTGATTCAAATTTATGCAAAAGGTTTTCTGACCTAATGCAATCCAAATTTGAAATGAGTAGTATGGGTGAGTTATCTTACTTCTTTGGCCTTCATATGAAGCAAACTCCTAATGACATATTCATATCACAATCCAAGTATGCTAAGGAATTAGTGAAAAGATTTGGTATGTCTGATGCTTCTTCTATGAAAACACCCATGCCCTCCAATGCTGTTGTAAACAATGATGAATCAGGGAAACCTGTTGATCAAAAAGTGTATAGAGCAATTGTTGGCTCTTTACTTTACTTAACAGCTAGTAGACCAGACATAATATTTGCTACATGCATTTGTGCTAGGTTCCAAGTTAACCCCAAAGAATCTCATCTTATTTTATTAAAAAGAATTTTGAGATATATAAAGGGTTGCCCAAATCTAGGACTTTGGTATGCAACTGCATCAGAATTTGAATTAACTGGATTCTCAGATTCTGATTATGCTGGATGCAGAGTAGACAGGAAAAGCACATCAGGAACTTGCCAGTTTCTTGGTGATAAGCTTGTGTCTTGGTTTTGTAAGAAAAAGACATCTGTGTCTACATCAACAGCTGAAGCAGAATATATTGTTGCTGGCAGTTGCTGCTCACAGATTTTGTGAATACAAAATCAACTCCTACAATATGGTATCAACTTAAATAAATCAATCATATTTTGTGACAATACTAGTGCAATATCTATAGCACAAAATCCAGTACTCTATAGTTGGATTAAACACATAGAAATTAGGCACCACTTTATCAGAGATAATGTGGATAAAAATAAAATTTGCTTACAATTTATTCCTACTGACTTACAAATGGCTGATATTTTCACCAAACCTTTGGATGAAAAGAAGCACATCTTCTTTATAAATCAGCTAGGAATGATAGATGGAGATTCAATACATTAAAAAAATTTATATTTTCTTATCCCCTCATTTTTCGTCGAACGAAGAACGACGAAAATTAGTCGTTCGTCGAACGGAGATCGGCAAAACCTATTAGATCCAGAGATCGGGAAGTCAGCTCGTTTGTCGAACTGAGATCGACGAAAGTTTATTTTTTATCGACCACAGTTTGATGAAGCCCATGACTCTTCGACTTCTGTTCTTATTAGGTTTAGCCGAACCCAGTTCAACGAAAGTTTGCGCCTTCTCCGATCTCTTTCTTTAAAATCAAAACTTTGATTTCATTTCGTCTTTGCGCCTACAGAACTTGCTCTTGCCTCCAGTTCCCTTGCACTTGATCTTTTTCTATTGCAGGTACCAATGGCAATCTCTCAGGCATTGATCTCGTCAATGAAGTTTGATGCAGGCTCTGACATAGACATGGAGTCGTTTGCTCATTCTGGCCAGATTTTCCAGGACATTCTTCAACTTTTTGAAGAACAGCAGTTGCGGAAGTTTATGACTACACAGATAAAGCTTCCAGTTGCAGAGATAAAGGAATGGGTGCACACCATTCAGTCACTGAATGCAACATCCATATCAGGAACAATCTCAGGAAATCAGGTCTCTCATTCCCCAAAAGTTTTAACATAAGTTTTTGGTTTGATAAATGGTGATGATGATTTAGATATCACCTCTGATGAGTTTAATGCTGAATTAGTCAAAATGGGTCACTCCAGTGGAAACCCTAATCATCTTCTGAAAAAGAATTTGTCAGTTGAATACAAATTCTTGGCTGACGTATTTGACAAGGTTTTACTAGGAAAAACCTCTGGTCATGATTATATTCCCAGACACCAATTTCTGTTGATGGTGGTCTTGGTGGAGAAGAAGCATGTGAATTGGGGATTGATTCTCTTTGAATCAATCAAGAAGAAGCAAAGCAAATTCAGTGCTTGCTATGGCAGGATCTTAGGCATTGTTCTTCAAGCAAAATGCCCAGAGCTGTTGGTATCTCCAACAGTCTTTATCAATGCAAGCAAGAGGTTGACTCCAGCTCTCTTTGGTAAGTGGGAGAGAGTGATTCCCAAGAGGACTCCAAGGGCAGAATCTTCCAGGAAAGCTTCTGAAATCACAAGGGCCGACATAGCCACTCCCTACCCTACCAGAAGTTTCTCTCCCTGAATCTTCAACTCCACTCCCTTCTCAACCTCTTCAGAACACCACTACTGAAGAAGTTCTTCCCTCCAATCCTCCCATAAACACTCCTTCCTCATTTCCTTCTTCTCCTCCTCTCCAGACAAATCAGTTTGCAGAGCCTCCATCATCATCTATTCCAAATGTTGATTCTTTTCCCCCTCCATCATTTGACCTCTTATCTCCTCAACATACTCCACCTCAATCTCCCATCCCCGAAGATAATCTTCCACCCATTTCAGATGCCACTAACATCTTCCTACCCTCCTTCATTCCATCTTCTTCCATTCCCCCCATCCACATCTTCTCAACATACATCTGATTTTGTGTATGTTGATTTCTCTTCTATTGCTGACCAAATTTTCACTCATATCTCTCCTAGGCTAACTGCTCTCCTAGATGAAAAGTTAGCTCCAGTTCTTCAAGCTATATCTGACCTATCTTTTAAGCTTGCATCCTTCCCTCCCTCCTCATCCTATGTCCCTTCTTCTAGGGGCCTAGATTCAGGTCTCCCTAAAACTAGGCAGGGGGAGATGGTTAATGAAGAAGCTCCATTTGATGCAGAATCAGATATAGTTATTGATTCAGATATTACAGATTCAGTAGCAGCTTCAGAGTTATTCATTCCTGTCATAGATTCAGTGAATAATATATCTATTAATCTCTCAATAGATATTATTTCTTTATTATCAAATTTCAATTCAGTTTTCAGCAGGCTGCCTAAGCCTCAAGATTTTTCAAAAGCTATAGTTCCCTATACAGCTCCAATAGATACAGTTTTATTAAAGAAAATCATCAAAAGTTTTCAAGATCCAGTTCAGGTTCCAGTTACAGTTGCAGTAACAGAAGAAGTTGGTTTGGTGAATTCACCTCCAACCTTTGTGTATGATGATTCTCCGCTTCCAGAGGATGTTGAGCAAGATTTGGATATTGCTCTTAAAGATCTTGATGGCCTATATGATAACCCTGCTCAATTTTCCTGATGATGATGATAATGATGATTCTGATGATTCAGATTCAAAATCTTCAAAAAAAAGGAAATCCATAAGTAAAGCAAAGGCTGTTTCCAAACCTCCCTCTTCAACTAATGATACTCCCTATTACATTTTGAATAACATTACTCTTACAAAGGATTCAACAGCATGGATGAGATTTTCTAGGAATGAGAATAAAAGGAGAAAGAAAATGAAGAAATCAGGATTCTACTCTGACAAACCAGTCAAGTTTAATCCTCCTCCTCCAGCAGCAGGCTCAGCAAGCATGTCTTCTTCCTCTCAGAAATCTATCCCTCAGCATTCAAGAATATCAGGAGAAAGTCATAGAAGCTCAAGTGTCTCTTATAGTTCAAGATCAGCCAGAGCTCCTCCTTCAGGATCTGCCAGACCTCTTTCCTCAGTTTATAAATATCATGTCTCTGATGGTTCCTTTCACAGGAAAAGAAATTCTCATGAAAAATTTTCATATCAGTCCAGTGAAATTGATGAAAGGTCTCCTTCTCCAATTAATCCAGAATTAGAAAAGAATGCTTATATGGCTACATACAAAGAAACTATTGCTACATCTCCGATAAATAAAGCAAAAACAGAAGGAAAATATTACTCTCAGTATTCAACTATGTCTGAATTCAGAAGAAAAGAATTTGAAAGATACAGCTCAAGGCATCTCTTTAATGCTGAAGATTATTTAAGGTTGCACCCAGCTGCAGTGTTTCCTCATGCTTCATCTCAAACACTGCTGGGAGCAAATGATCTTTATATGAGCAAAAGAGAATCAGAAAATCCAAACAGGGAAATCATTTTTAAGCCTTCCTCAAAGAAAGAGTAAAGCTCTTGTTTGTTTTGGTTTTGCTAATTTCTGCTTTTAGTGTAAAGCTCTCTAAACTCAAAGTACTGTATTTTTCTATCTGCTGAAATGAATTTAAATTCTGTCAGATATATATGTTCTGTGTTTGTTGTTTGTTTTATTATTTGATTTTGTCAAATAGTATCATAACCCAAATAGGGGGAGATTGTTGGAACAACCCTATTACTGATTTGGGCTAGGATCACTATCTGTGATTAGGACTCAAGTTGACCCCATTGTATAGTCTTAGGGTCAAGGTCTATGTTTGTCTAAGTCAGCTAGAACTTAGGAAAATTCCAAGTTTCTGTGTTCGACGAACATCTTTCTGCGTTCGACGAACTCTTTCCTGTGTTCGATAAATGTCGTGTATCAGTTCGACGAACTTGTTCTCCAGCTCGACGAAATCAGTCTTTCAAGCAGTTCTGCAGATTCTATCTCTCAGTTCGACGAACTCCAGATTGAGATCGACGAACTCCAGATTGAGATCGACGAACTCAGCTTTATGTTCGACGAATGAGTATCTAAGTGTTCAGTTCGACGAACTCAGCTTTCTGTTCGACGAACTCAACTTTTTGTTCGACGAAATTCCTTTTGAGCTTGACAATTTCTGATGAATCAGTTATCTCTTTTCTCTGAACTCAGATCGACTATCCAGCAACGGATCTATTCATCTATTTGGACTTATTCATTACCAGATAAGTCAAGATTTGATCTTTCCTTTTAATATTCCTTTCTACTCTCTTCTTTCGAGAATGTAGCCGTTGACATATTTTGGAAAAGAAAACTTTCATAGAAAAGGAATTAATGTTTTTGCAGAGTTGCCATTGCAGTCCCCAAGAAAAATTTAATTCATATTATTTTATTCCTTAACCAGAAGATTTGAATTTAAAAAAAAAATCAGTCATATATCTCTAAGAAAAAGGATGAAGAAGTAAGACAAGTAAGACCAGAATAGAGAAGTAACATACTTGTGAAATACAAAAAGTCAAAAAGAAATACAGAGATCTTCATCAACAGCAGCATTTTTTCATTTTCTGAGAACAACAAAAAACTTTTCTCAGTTTCAGCTGCTGGTTCTTAATCTTCAAGAGCAACAATAATCTGAGAAACATCTTCTCTCAGATTCATCTGCTATCAAGGAAGATCCTTTACATCCAAGAGAAAGCTCCATCCATTATCTGTCAAGAATTTCTATCAGACAGGGGGAGCTTTACAACAACAGCATCCACTAGTCTTCTCTCAGATCTTGTTGACAGAGAAGAACTTCATAAACACCTTTTTGTTTATTCTTTTTTCCCCATCTTGTACAAGGTTCTAACTCCCTTCAAAAGTTAACCTTTGGTGGCAGGGCACCTGATCAAAAACCTGTGGTTTGGTTTGAGCACCTGATCAAAAGCTCAGTGGTGTTTGGGCACCTGATCAAAAATCCCAGTTGTGATAGGGCACCTGAACAAAAATCTAGTGGATTCCTACCGAGGGTGGTAGAAGAGTAGATGTACCCAGATTGATTGGGAAACTACTATAGATCCTTGTGTCTGCTGTGATTGTGTTTTTCTTTCTGTACTGTGTTGTGCTGTGTTGTTTTTGTTTTGCTTTTATACTCACTCTATTACACATACACATATCATTATTTTAATTCCGCTATAAAATAAGTTAAAAACTTTTAATACTCTATTCACCCCCACTGTAGAGTAAATCTAAGATCTAATACCTCACTTTCACTCATGTTTCGTCGGCCACTCTGGCGCCATTCCTGTAGGTAACCGCCCCCCAGCCGGTTTCACCACTTCCGATTGTCACAACTCACATTCAGTGGGCACACTTGCCCCGCCTCCAGCCATTATGCATGACATTCTCTCACCAGCTAGCGACCCGCCACGCCAGATCCATGTAGCCCTTCATGACATCTATGAGCACGATGACGGCCTACTGCTTGTTGTGGTCTCCGCCACAGCGACTCATTACGGGGAACTGTTCTGGATGAAAATTATGGAATCATATGATCACGCAGTGCAAGTCTCGTTCGAGCTTAAGGACAAGCTTGATTTGACGGACGGGCGAGATGTTATGGGCTTCTGTTATGGGCTTCTATTATGGGCTTCATACCCAGTTATTATGATGCGTATTTAGTCATTGTGGTGTATCTTTCATTATGTTTATTGTCTTTGATGTCATAGTCCAAGTGTTTTTATGTTTTATTATGATGTGTCTTTAACTACGTCTATACCATTACGTCTATACCATTGTATCTCTTATTTAAGGGCCCCCTTAGGCTAGTTGAATGGCAAGCAAGAACGCCGCTATTCTGTGCTTGCATAAAAAAATAGCCAAACGGGTCTTAATTTGTATGCGGAGCTTTGGAAGTTCTTAAGCTTTCTATTTAAGCGTTGTTATTATTTCCTTTTCTTCTGCCATCTGAAGGGGCTGAGACCTACCATTCCAAAGGATGCACATCCCAAGCTCGCCGCATTGCTTGAGAAATGCTGGCAGAGAGACCCTGCTTTGAGGCCTGATTTCTTGGAAATTTTAGATGCGCTTCACCGAATAGCCAAGGAGGTGCGTGCATTATCTATCTCATTTTTCTCTTTGTTTTTTTTAAGAAAGTACCATCTTAATTGTCCTAAAATCGTATTATCTATATTTTGTGATAAATACTCAAATACACTAAAAAGGCATTTAGAATTTGTCTTTTTTCCCATGGAATTCTGTGAAATATTGTTACAGATATCTTGCACAATTTTTTTTTTCAATTTGGATCGAATGCGCTAAAAATACTTTTCTTTGAAAAAGCTTGTGTGTATTTGATCCAATTTGAAACATATTGTGCATAATATTTGTAATAATATTTCAATAATTCTAAAAAAAATGATAAAATTCTGAGCGTGTTTGAGCATATTTGTCCTAAACTATAGGTACAGTTTTTTTATTGTACTTATAAAATACCTTTCAAATAGGTCCGTGAAGAGAATGGGCAGCATGAACACGAGGACAAATAGTCGATCAGCTGGCTTTTTTCTGCCTGAATACCAGGACAAATAGTCGGTCAGGCGGCTTTTTTCGGCTCGTATGATAGTGCACTACTTATTCATGTATGTGTGGTTTGTTCGCACATCAAAGAACTCATTTTATAATTTAACAAGTGTACAGAGTGTAACTTTTTGATCAAAATCTTTCACTTATGTAACTGAGTGCTGACTCTGCGTGATTTGCATGAGACATTTCCAGCACGTGTGGGCGTGCAACAGTTGATTTTCATAAACTCACAAGAGCTGGCTCCGGTCACCCAAGTGAATTTAATTTATTTGAGGTTTTGCCCTGAGGCGAGTTTGATTTATTTTGGGGGATTTTTATTTTATTCGAAATTTTTGAACAATTCGGAATTTCTAAATTTACATAACATTGTATTCTAATAACAACTTTTTTTCAAAAAAAAAAAGTGTGCTCACGTCTAAAGCATTTAAGGAGAGGTAATCATTCTACACCAGTCTTGCTCCCCTCCATTTGGTTCATTTTATTGTGAGGATGAATTCTTATTGAACTAAAGGTGCAAATTTTTTTATTATATAAAAAATAAAAAAGAATGGAATTACTTTACCTGAAAGGATCAATTTAAGCCATGAAATGAATTGTATTCATTTGGCTAAATGAAACATATCTTAATTCCTTGCTCCAAAAGAATCATCACGGAAATTATAGTATATATTGCTTTGAAGTTCCCTTTGATTCTACCAAAATGGTTAATGTTCCTTAACAATCCGAGTTCAGAGAAACATTCAAAACTGTAACCCCCATTGATCTAATATAATTCTTTATCTTTTTAATACATACGGTTAGCGCAAATTATATATATAGAATTAATCTTAGTCATCCAATATGTGACAAACTTTTGATCTCAACCATCCAATGAAGAGAGAAAAAAGAGAGAAGAGTGGGGGAGAGAGAATCTGTATAGCCCTCTTATATCTACATTTAGGAATAAGAGGAAGAGGATAGAAGAGAAAGGGAGAGAAATTGATTTTTTAGATAAAAATTTATATTTTTTTACAAAATAAAAATAGGAATATTTATTCATTTTCTTACGGTCATTTCAAGTACTCATGTATATGTTTTGAATAAAAGGTAAGTGATTATATGTGGCTGCATCCCGCTTATAGGCTTGTGCAACCCGCTCATATGTAGGCACAGTCTGCTCGAATACGGGCGAAGCCCGCTGAGAGTTAGCGACCACGGGAAAAGCCTTTGCCGGCATAGGCAAAGTCTTCGCCCGCATTTGAGCGGATTGTGCCTCTGCATATGAGCGGGCTGCACAAGCCTATAAGCTAGATGCGCCCGCATATGACCACTTACCTTTTATTCAAAACATATACATATGAGTACTTGAAATGACTGTAAAAAAATGAATCAATATTCCTATTTTTATTTTATAAGAAAATGTAAATTTTTACCTGAGAAATCAATTTCTCTCTCCCTTTCTCTTATGTCCTCCTCTTCCTCTTATCCCTAAATGTAGGTATAGGAGGACTATAAAGATTTTATCTCCCTCTCTTCTCTTTTTTTCTCTCTTCATTGGATGGTTGAGATCAAAAATTTGTCACATATTGGATGACTAAGATTCCTTTTTTGATGTTTATATTTCATAATATCCATGCACAACCTCGATGTTGACTCTTTGTAGCCTAAGGTTGTAGCATGTTCCAAATGTTGGGATGTTCAGCCATTAAAGTGGTACTTGAGATGAGTTCAAAATGTCGTGAGATAGTTCGGTCGATATCTGGTGCGAGCGTTAAAGCATTGAGAAGATCTTTCATTGGTACGAGAGGGTCGGGAAGGATGCGTGTGTGGTATACCAGTTATCAAGCCCACGGTAAACACCGGGTAGCTAAGTGTGGTGTGGATCATGCTGAAAGCATCTAAGTAGTAAGCTCATCCTAAGATGAGTGCTCTCCTATTCTGACTTCCGCATAGCATTCGGTAGCACAATAGAGACAATGACGGGTTCTCTGCTCCTACGGGGATGGAGCGACATAAGTATTAAGAATCCAAGATAAGGTCATGATGAGACGAGCCACGTATCATTATGATAGGTGTCAAGTGGAAATGCAGTGATGTAGGTAGTTGAGGCATCCTAATAGACCGGGAGATTTCAACCTTGTTCCTACACAACTTGGTCAGTTCAATCAGGTACTCAAAATCTATTTTCATTGTTCAACTGTTTGACATCATGAAAAACTCAAAATCCTCTGTCGTGCCATTTGATAAAGATGGAGGACATAGGCCTTTGGCGCCCCTTTTAGTCAAGAATCAGGGTCTCACAATTACTAAACAATATTTAACTCATGACTTTCTTCGTTTATGGTTCAATGTTCTGGTGTCCTAGTTGTAGAGGAGCCTATGCTTTTGTGGGGCAAGAATTTCAAGTTCGATCAATAGGATTAAGAAATTTCAACTACCGAATATGTTATCTTTATACATAATGATAATGGATTACCTAGTAAAAAAAATCAAGATCATCACAGACCTCCCTTTTTTTCTTTTCTATTGCAATTTCTCGATTATTATATGATGATTTTTTAACTTTCCATATCTATATAGATAGAAACAGATGTACTTTAAATGACATCTCGTATGTCAATGACACAAAAGGGATATGAAATGAATGGAATTGAGATGTTTGGGGCCCGAGGTAGGGAACTTGTTGTTGTTCTTGAGGTAGGAGTTCTGTACTCCGGGGTGTAAGATCTCTGGTAGTAAATCTGAGTTTGGAGGAGTTTTTGTTGAGGCTGGCACACTGCTAGATAGGTGCGGGGAAAAAGTGGGCGTACTCATCTTGGGAAACCACTATAAATATATACGTATTATGTGGTGTGTTTGTGTTGTGTGTGATTTATCTTTCAATCTGCTGCAATTATTTTAAAAAGGATACACTTATTCACCCCCTCTGTAACATCAATATTCCTACTAGACCCATTGATAGTGATAGGGCATGACATGTGTTATGAACTGTGAGTTAGGATAAGTAGGTGACCCTAGGACTCAATAAGACAAGGAAATATCACCTAGTGCACATAAAGGAGCACAAGTCAACCTAGTTCAAATTACCTCCACTTGAACTCACAAACTCAAATTGACTCCGCCACCACATCCCTAACCCCAAAGCGGAGGCAATTGACCATCCAACTCATGAATTGGTCAACCAAATTAGCCAATTTGACCAAAGTCAACATTGGTCAACTTACCTTAATTTGGCTCAATTGAGCTTCAATTGGCTAAATTGACCCCACCAATGTCTTCTTAACCACTAAGGTAGACCATTAGGGCAAAAATATTCAATTTGGCTCATCCAAATAAATAAATTTCTAGAGATAAATGTTAAGTGACTCTCTAGAATATTGGAATTTTCTAGATTAATTTAGCCATGATTATTTCCTAAATTCACATGTGAGGTAAATCCAAATAAATATAATAATCAGAGAAAATTATGTTCAATAACTCTCATTATATTTCCAGAGATAAATATTACTCTAACAAGTGACTATCCAGAATATTAAAATTTTCCAGGTTAATTTAGCCATGATTATTTCCTAAATTCACATGTGAGGTAAAACAAATGAATATAATAATAAAAGAAAATGATGTTCAATAATTCTCATTAAATTTCCAGAGGTGTGTTATGACCTAATAACACATGTGACAGATTTTGGATTTTTCATAACTGATTTGGTCACAAATATTTCACTGACTTAAATCCGTGACAAAAATATTTACTTAAACTATAGGAAATCATATTCCAAAAATTCTCATTAATTTTCCCGAGGTTCATTATGTCTTAAAAATGTCTAGCCAGAGTTTTAAAAAATTTTAAGTTATTTTGATGTGTGTGTGAGAGAGAGAGAGAGAGACAAATGCTTCTAATAACATTTCACCTGAAAAATCATACCCAAAAATTTCCATTAAATTCGCAGAGATGTATCTTGACCTAACTAACCAAGTGACAGAGAATTGGATTTTTTCTAAATGAAATACTTACGGAATTTAAGTCCATAAATCCCAAATTCTCCAAGAATGATAAATTCCATCATAATACATACATTGTCAAAATTTCATCCTCATTGGATGAGCCATTAGTTGAGATTCTACAAAATAAGGCCCAGGACACCTCCCAGAAAACAGAGATTCTGGGGGTGTAGGGCACCAATTGAGATGATTTAAAATTTGCTGGAAAGTAGAGATAAATGGCTACATGATTGATATTTACACTTTTCTTAGATCTAGATCTAAGTAGGTCTAATATAAGCTTTAAGATGATGTTTGTTGTTGTTGGGTTTTCTGTATCCCTTCATAAGGGATGACATATCAAATATGCGCAGCGGAAATAAACAAGAACAACCCAAAAAGAGATAAACGGATCTTGCATTTTCATGATTCAAGAGAAAAGGAAAGCATATGCATATACCTTCGCGGGATTGAGTCAATACTCAACCAAGGTGCTCCAAGAGAAATCCGAAATCTGTCTTTGAGTTCTTCAAGGATCGAAATAGATCGATCCCTCTACAGAAGTCCACACAAGCAAAGGAGAACCCTAGCTTCTTGTCGTACAAGAACTAGGTCGGAGAAGGATGCTCTCAACGTCCTCACGGACTGCTAGGTCCGATCCAGAAGAGGCGGCGACTGACGACGGCGACCAGCGGCGACGGAGGGACAATCGGCGGACGGAACGAGAACGATCGGAACACTTCCGTCTTTTCTCTTTCGCAAAAGGGCTCGATCTGAAAACGTATGTCTCGAAGCCCTAATCACGTTCATTTTATACGCAAGGCATAAAATCGGCTATCCGCAGACCAGAGAGAAAAACAGAAAATCTGTCCAAATTTGCATTCGCCGAATTCGACTAATCAAATTAACCGAATTCGACTAATCACTATAACCGAATTTGGCGAAACCATTTCGACGAATTCGTCTATTTATAAATTCGGCTATATAAATTCGGCGAAACCATTTAGCCGAATTTGACTTTAGCCGAATTCGTCTAAACCATTTAGCCGAATTCGTTTAAAGCCTTTAGCCGAATTCGTCTAAACCCTTTAGCTGAATTCGTCTAAACCCTTTAGCCGAATTCGTCTAAACCCTTTAGCCGAATCTAGTGTAAATCCATTCGTTTAAACCCTTTAAACGATTTCCCGTTGAGACATTCTCAACTTAATTCCAAGCAGCCACAACTCATATCCAATATGAGTAAGGCCAACACAATCCTTTCTCCAACTTCTCCAAATGCTTTTATGTGCGACCCTATTGGCTCATATTGCGTCGGCAGCAAGACTAACTCTTGATTGCTTTGAGATCATCTCAGAAACTCCAGCAGTTGTGTGACTGATTTGTATTAATATCAACTCTAAACTTTAGTATAAAAACATATCATGCACTAATCTTAAAGCAAGATCCAAGGGTGGCTTGGTTGTCTTCAACCACTAGTTAACGACTAGCATTAGCCCAATCTGAGCTGATTTTATAGGTGATTTCCATCCAACCACCGACCTCCATGGCCGGCCACCACCACCACCGCCTCCATTGAGGTGGTGGTCATCGATTGGCGATCGAAAACCGCCTCTCTGGCGATCCCGAGCAAGGAGAAAAGCTCTGTAATTTCCAGTCAATCTCACATGGAACAATTGAGCCCGAATTCTCTCCTAAATGAATTAGAATGCTAGCATGGAGGGAGGGGAGGAGAATCCAACCTGGATTGGGGGTTGTTGTCGGCTATTTCTCCTGCCGGCCATGGTTCTTCCCATCTCTGGCGACCTTGCCCTAATTCTCGATTCTCCATTGAATCCTTTGATCTAAAGCTCGATTTCCACTGCTCTCCACCTTCTGAAGCTAACATGAGGGTTAATTGGGGCTGAGGAGGGCTTAAACCAGGGATACTAATAAGGGATCTCGATTTTCCCTTGGTTTCTCTGATACCAGTTGCAAGACCGCCCCCCCCCCCCCCCCAGATTTTACAATGAGACATCTGAGGTGGTCTTATTCCCAGAACCGTTGTCTTACGGTGACACTAACACATGAGTTAGTCTTCACTGCAAGACGTCGATCCTGCCGGCAAGAACAATCAACCAGGCCAACATGAGAGAAGGAGCAAGCTAAAATAAGCCAAGTCCACAATCACAATATATATATATATCAAAAGAGATATAATTGTCCATCAACGAGTACTAAAAGAGATATAATAGTTCATCAACGAGTACTAAAAGAAAGAGTATGGGCTTATGACCGGTACATGTCCAAAATATAAAACACTCTCTCTCACTCTAATATGCGGAAGCTACTTAAAACTCATAGCTGCTCGGGGAAGGATGGTAGTAGTGCGTTGCAATTGCTCCTCAAATTCCTGCCACCCTGGCCTGCGGGTTATGCTGCTGCTCCGGCTCCTCGTGCACCTAGTGTTACGGTCACATCCAACGGTTAGTCAAAAAGACTAAATCGTTTTGTCCTCGCCTCCCCCCGCGACTCCTAGGCACCGGTCGGGAGGACGAAAAAGAAGGACAACAAAGAAGTATAACAAAGAGGATGACGTGGCTCTAACTAGCAAGTATGTATATATAGAAACTATGATAGTGTATAAAAGCTATGCTAGCAGTTTTAAATATACTAGAGCAATAATAAAGTGCAATAATTAAAAGGTGCGGCGCAGTAAGTAAAGCAATGTAAGAAAGTAAGTGAAAGTGCACAGTGTGCCTCTGAGAATACTCTAGAGCGGGGGGGGGGGGGTGAATAGAGATTTAAAATATTTCTGTCCTAACTGTGTATACAATAAAACACACTAAGGAATTATGCTCACAAACAACACACGGGCAGAATAATTATTGCAGGAAATAAAAATGCTAAGAAAGAAAATTGGGACAACACAAAAAATCACAACACAAACACAAAAGATTTTATAGAGGTTCCACAAAATGTGGGTAGTTCTCTATTCTACTACCTGGTAGAAATGCACCACCTGTTCCTGAGTCTTTTGATAAGGAGACTCTTAGAACCACTGATCTTTTGATAAGGAGATCATGAACCAACCAGATCTTTTGATAAGGAGATCTTGAACCAACCAGATCTTTTGATAAGGAGATCTTGAACCACTGAATCCTTTGGACGAGGGATTCTTGAAACTCGTTTACAGTTGAAGAGAAAGTGAAGAAGGAAAAGAAAAAAAGAAAAAAAGAGGGAGAATTCTATTTTCAGAATTCTGTCAAGCCTTGTGCTTCAGTTTTCACTTTTATGGATCTGTGAATAATGAATCCTTGCTTTTGATAGTGATGTTTTGCAAGGATCATGAGCTTCAGATCCTGTCAGTTTCTTCTATTCAAATCTGGCTGCTGTATAATCTTTGATGAAGAGCAGTCTTCTATTTTTACTGTGCTGAGAGAGAGCAGTATTTGTTCTTCACTGTCTTCTCGGGTTCAGAAGGAAGAAGAAGAAGGAAAACCCTAATCGACAGAATTTGAATGTGTGTATTGTATACTCTACTTTCTTCTCTGTAATCTTCTTATTTATTTTCCATCCCTTAATTTGAATTTGTTTCCTCTTTTAGAGTGTGCTGAAAAGATACTGGTCTGGACAAATTCTCTTCCTTTCCTCATTTGTTCTCGACCCGTCTGCCAACTGTCTTGATCCTTTCCAAGAAAGCTTTGTTGTCTTCTTTATTGCTTCTTTCTATTATAAGCAATAAATGAGCCGTTGTAAAACGGTCTTCAGTATTGTGAGCCTTGAGAGAGAGAGAGAGAGATCCAAAATGCCAGCTGAAAAGGTTTCCTTTTCAGTATGTATTCGATGTTGCTTCGAGTTCTCTTATCGACGCACCTTCGAGTTCTTGTGAGAGCACCTTCGAATTCATTCTTGCTCTGATTGAAGTCTGCTTGTCGACGTTGCATTGATACCTTGTCGACGTAACCGTCGAGTTGAGAACTTGACTCTGAACTTCATCATCTACGTCGAATTGAAGTCGATCTTGCGCCGACTTCAGATGGCTTCGACAGATTCTTTCTTCTGCGTTGAGTTGAAGTAGAAGCTGCGTCGACTTCTCATGATACTTCGACATGTCCATTTTCTCTACGTCGACATCCTTTCGACGTAGCGTTGACATGATCTACTTCGACAGAAGGTTGAGTTTCTTAGACTTCTAGTCTAAGTAGCGCTGACATCAATTCGATGTTACGTCAATTTCTATTCGATGCATTTGTTAACTTAACCCAAATTCTGCTTGTCTTGATATGGTCTTGTCACCCTAAGTTAAGTGAGATATCCTAAGACATCTAATGACCATATTTCCCTCACTATACAATGGGTAATTAAATCCTAAGAGATAAAATCACATTAGATAATTTGTTAAGTTAATCCAAGGGGTTTTTCCCAACAATCTCCCCCTATTTATCTTAACAAATTTTACATAGTGGTTAAAGTGATTTTACATATTCCTTTTACATAATTAGAAAATACATTCAAGACAATATAGACAATAGAATATGACAGACTGAAATCACAAGCTATTTCATTCATTTGTCAAGAAATTATATTGATCTCCACAACTGTTTGTTTCCAGAAAGTATAATGATTACAGAATACCTGAGCTTCATTTCTCCTTCTCATAAGTTTTTCTTTTTCTTGAGAAGACTTTTGGAATGACCTTCCTTGGAGCAATCTGCAGAGGCTCATCATCTTCAGAGGAAATTACTGCTTCTTCAGCAACATTGTCTTTGGGAAGCTCCCCCTGAATTTGAGCATTTAGCTCAGCAATATCAACAGCTTCCTTGGAAATCTTTGTCACCTCATCCAGCAGATTTTCATTCTGAGGCTCCCCCTGATCCACTGTTGTACCTACAGCTGCCATTTCTTCTTCCAGATTCCTTTGGGCATCTGGGACAGGATCCCCTTGAGTAGATGGGAGCTCCCCCTGATTATCTGCAGCAATTTCCACTTGATTCTCTGGCTCTTTTTCTTTTCATTTCTCCTCGTGATGCTCTGAAGCAGGCTCCCCCTGGACATTAGGACCCTGGAAGAGGGTCATTTTATCAGGGGCTTCATCATCTTTCCCTTTATTATGGCCACTCTCATCTAGTACATGCCTTTCTTCCTCCATAAAATTTTCTTCCTCCAAAATATTCTCCCCCTTCTTAACCTTGCTGGCAAGAAGGGTTAAGAACTCCTTGGACACAAGGGAGGAAGACATGTAGTCCTTAATGCCTTGGAGGGATCTTCTGGAATCTTGCAGTTCAGCCTCCATTTGGGAGTATTTCCTGTCAAACTTTTTGGCTTGAGTGGCTAATAAATCAACAAATGTAGAGGAGGCCAAGCCACTGCCTTAGAGATGACCTGCTCAAGGTCAATTAGAGGGATATGTGAGGTAGATGGAGGAGGTGATGGTGGGAAGTCTTCTTGGATTGGGGAGAGAGTATGATAGGTTTCAGGGGAGATATGGATTGGTGGTGGTGGAGGAGGAGCAAACTGAGAGTTTGAGGTAATAGTGGATGGTTGTTGTTGAGGAATGAGAGGTGTAGGCTCTGGGACTGAAGTAGATGGAATGGATTGAGGGTTTTGATGTTGTTATTGTTGTTGCTGAGGAGAGGGTTGAGCTGGAACATTATCCTGGGGGAGATCTGGAACAGTGTCTAGTGGAGTTGGAGAGGGAGGAGGAGGAATATTATCCCTTGGAGAGGGAGGAGGTGAAGCTGGAGCTTGACCAGGCTTCAAGATCTGTCTGGTCTATTTTGAGAATATTCCTATATTTATTCTCTTTCTAGGAGGAATATGCACTCCTTTTGACTTGCACACTACTGGGAAGTGATGGAGAAGTACTTGGCTCATAACTCTCATATATGCATTTTCCTTATGAGAGTACTTGTGCCCAATCATTTTCAGAAGGCATCTCCCCCAATTAATCTTTTTCTTAGGAACAAGAGCTCCCATTATCTGAAGTTGTTGCTTGGGAATAGCATCATGTGCTGAAATTTTACACAGCAACACCTTCCCTACTATGTCAGCAAGGAACCTGTATTCTTCTCCAAGATCAATCTTTTTCAGATTTATGGGCTTATCTTTCTTGAGCTGCATAATCTCCAGGACCCTCTTGGTCTCATCCCATGTTAAATCATCTGACTCATTTCCAGTTAGATGATCATATGTTTGATTCAGTAACTCCTCTGTTATCAGTACATCTGTGTCAGAAACTTTTCCCTTGAGGGATCCATCCTCGCCTATTAGAACACTATCTTTAAACTCAGTCAGTTCAATATCCAAGATCTTGTATCTTGTGGATATCTGCTTGGTTAATCCAGCATCTTGAAATAGACCAAGAATGGCCTTGAAGCTTTCGGTCGCTGCACTAAAAGAATCAATATCCACATCAAAGCCAGAGTTTACTTTTGGTGGAGCCATTAATGTGAGGTACCTGCAAACACAAGAGAAAATGAGAGAGAGAACAGCACGGGAGAGCTGGAGAACAAGAGAGCAAGGAGAGGAAAATTCGAAAGCGCAAAGAACTCGACGTCGAAGTTGCTTAAAAGAAGACGATTCCTCGCAACTTAGGGTTTAGATCGACGCACCGTCGAAAGAAAATAGAATTTGGCGCGCAAAAATATGATGAGACTGCTTCTAGATGCACTTCAGCGCGCGCGGTTTATATCGACGTTGCGTCGAATAATATTCGACATAACTTGGAGATTGTTCAACAATCCTTAAGTCGACGTAGTCCTGTCAACGTTACGTTGGTTTTCAATCGACGCAACCTCGACTTTGGTCAGTGACTAATAAGACGACGCATGCGTCGATATGAACTTGACGCTGCGTCGAGATCTATTCAAATTAACCACTCTGGGAGCTTCTTGACGCTAGCGTCGAGTATAAGTTGATGGTGCGTCGACTTATATTCGTCGCACTTCTGAATGAATAGATCTATTTTCTTAGAAAATTATTGTTGTTTTTCCCAGCAATTTTGTTTATAGAAAATAAGTTTATGATATTAAATTTATGAACTGTAAGGAAGATTCAAGGCAGAAATCACTCCCTTGTCTGAAATTTGTTCCTTATTCAAGACCTTCAACTTCCATCCCACTCCATTTTCTCCTGAGTGGGACCCTACCTAATCCTGCACAAGTAATTCAAACATTAGAAGGGACTCAGGTTACCTTGGGCCCTTTGCTTTTACCATTGTAGGGTTCAATAAAAGAATAGAAGGGTCTTTCATGATATCCTTTTGGATGATAAGGAATGGGTTTCCCAAACCTATTATTTTGATACTTTAAATGAGTATAGAAAATCTAAATATAGGAGATCAGCTGAATGTCTAATTATCCTAGGTTTTGCTTTTGCCTTTTGATTGTTTAGTTTTTCTACATTATTCTTCTCTTGAGATTTCTTTTCTTTGTTGAGATTTTTTTATTATCTCTAGTTATTTTCTTTGGTTTATTAGCTTCCTGGCCCTTAGCTCTTGCACTATCCTCACATGATTCATAGACACTAGGTCTAATGAAGCTAACTGGATTTTTCCAGGCAGGTTTCCTAGGGATTTCTGTGCCAGTGGATGGTTGTGCTCCTAACCCTAGGTGATTGAATCTCATGGAGATATTATCTGTGATGTCTCTGAGTGTTTGACTCCTCCCATTGAGAGAGTCCTCAAAGGCGTTTGCCTTTGCTAATTCTTCTTTTAACTTTAGATTTTCATTCCATATTTCTATTAGTTCTAATTCTTTGTCCTTAATTTCATTTCTTAAGTTTATATGTGCAGAATAGAGTTCATCTTTCTTAAATTTTTCTAACTCTTCTCTATCTGCTTCTAATTCTTTTTGAATTTAAATAAATTCATTACAGAATTCTTTAAAGCAGGTTTTAAAATCATCTGAACTAAAATCAAAATCATCAAACATAGATACCTGCTCTTCTTCATCATCTGATGACATCCCAGTGCCATCATGCATGCTGCTTCTGCTTCTGATTCATCATCACTTTCAGATGATGAGGAGCTTAACTCATCTTCACTGCCACTCCAGGTTTCAGCAATGAAACCCTTGGCTTTCTTCTTATCCTTCCCTTTGAAAGACTTCTTCTTCTTTTCATCCTTGTTGCTTCTCTTGTCCATTTGCTCTTATGGACAGTCAAGGGCTATGTGCCCTGGTTTGTTGCAGGTGAAGCAGATAATCTCCTTCCTTGGAGTCTTATCATATTTGGGCTTTGAGCTCCTTTCTCTTCTCCTTGAGTATTCAGTTTTGACCCACTTTTTGAATCTCCTTGCTAGGAGACTGAACATCTCAGCTTCAGGAGAAGAGGGCTCTCCTTCAGTATCTTTCAGAGCAAGATTCCTTTGGATAGGAGTTGGGGTTGTCTCCTTTCCTCTGATTCAGCTCTGTTCTTCAGAAGCATCTCATATGACTTAATCTTTCCTAGCAAAGCTTCAGTAGAGATTTCTCTATGGCATCTGTATTCTCTAATGGACCAGATCCTTGAATCCCATGATCTTGGGAAGCACCTGAGGATTTTATCATTAATTTCAGTCAAGGATATCTCCTTGTCCAAGTCTTTGAGCTCATTAATGATAATGTTGAATCTGTCATACGTATCAGCAACTGTCTCTTCAGCATTCTTCTGAAAGTTCTCATATCGGATATGAGAATGGACTTCCTGTCCTTTCTTTCATCAGAACTTCCTTCTAACATTCTGAAAAGAGATTCCCAGATTTCTTTGGCTGATTGACATTCAGCAACTTTCTGGAAGATGTCATCTGACATTATTGAGACCAGAATATTCATAGATTTGGCATCACATGCCTTCTGCTTTTTCTTTGTTTCAGTCCACTCTGCCCTGGGCACAAGTCCCTGAATTGAAGTCTCACTGACATCTTTCTTGTATGGAGTTGGTGGACCTGAAATAATGACATTAAATTTTTCTTCATCAATAAAATTCATATATAATTTTATTCTAGCCTTCCAGAGTGTGAACTTATTCAAGTTACACACTGGAGGTCTTGTTGAGGCATAATCCTTAGAACTCATTTTCTTTATAAAATTTTTATAGTATAGAAATAAGAGTAGGAGGTCTTTTGGATCAAGGTGTTAGCTGTACAACCCTCATATTTGCCGAGCTGGCATGACCCGACACAAAGGGGGTCGCGGTAGAGAAATAGCAATGGCGCAATAGATTGACCAGTTGGAAGTCGCCGAGATCAAGAAAAGAAGGCCCCGGGGGGGGGGGGGGGGGGGGGGGGGGGGGGGGGGGGGGGGGCAGATCGTGTTGGGTCCAGCGTTCCTTCACTTGACCCGTAGCGCCTTTCGGTTGATATAAAGATCAAGTTGCGCTTCACCAACAGTCATGGCTTTTGGTGTAGTTGGTTGCGTTGGGTCCTCTCAATTGGTATCAAAGTCGGTTGCGGGTTCGAGACCGGGGGGGCACTGATAATTCCTGAAATTCTCTCTACCTGTGTGGGTCCTGGCGGGTCAGGCGGCCGGAGCCATGTGTCAAGCCACCTCTGAGCTTGCGGGCCATGTGGAGCACCTCTGAGCTTGCGGGTCGTGCTGGACACTGGGGGGGGATTGTTGGGTCCAGCGTTCCTTCACTTGACCCGTAGCGCCTTTCCGTTGATATAAAGATCAAGTTGCGCCTTCACCAACAGTCATGGCTTTTGGTGTAGTTGGTTGCGCTGGGTCTTCTCAGATCGCCTCGTTTGGGCAAGTGGACCTTGGGTCCACTCGACCAAGGCCCGGGCGAGTGGACCAATAGTCCACTCGCCCGAGTGGGGGGGGGGAGTGGACCAATGAAAGAGGGGGGCGAGTGGACCTATGGTCCACTCGCCCTGCTGGCTGAGTGGACCATGAGGTCCACTCGCCCAGTGCGGGTGGTGGACCTTGGTCCACTCATCCGACCCCCGGTAAGGGGGGAGTGAATGTCTCATCCTCCACTCGCCCCTCCTTCTGTGTTGATCATTCAGGTTCGCGGTTGAGCTACGGATAGAAGAATTTTGGCTATCTGCAGCCCAATTTTGGGAAGTCTATAAATAGACCTCCATGGGTACCATGGGAAGGGGCTGGACTCTCCTCTCCCTCAGGTGTAACTTGTGAGCAAGCACTACCCCCCCTCCTCCTCCTTTGCCAGTGAAGGTTGGAGGCGAGGTGACCCTTAGTGCCCTCTAAGGTACCCAGGCTCAACATTGGCTTGGGAGGGGAAGTTCTCTGTGAGATTCTGGGTGTGTGGTGGGACCTCCTCGCTGAAGCTTAATGGGTTCATTTCTAGTCTCAAGTGTTCTTCAGGGGCAAGGTCTTTCGGTTCTCAGCAACTAGTCAAGGTTTCTAGCTCGGGTCAAGTAAGGGTTAGTTGCATCCCCCTTTCGAACGTTAAGACCGGTTCTCTGGTTTCAACATTCTGGTGCGTTGAGCGTGGAAGCAGCTAGTTCAGAAAGCTCTGAGCAAGTCTCATGGCTGGAAGCGATGAGCTGGGGGACTCACCCCATACCAGCAAGTGCGTGAAGAAAAGGGATTTTGAGGAGTTCAGGAAGTCGATCCTGGAGATCTCGTGGTTCGCACTCCCCCCTCACGGCTAGTGCTCGACACCATTTGCACCCGTGCTCGCCCCGCCATCTCCGATGGAGACAGAGCAAGCACGTCGGCAAGAGAAGGGGCTAGCCTCAGAGGAAGGCTTGAACCTCCAAGCGTGAGTGCTCTTCAACAGCCCTCCTAGGACCGGCTACCCCGAAGAGGAGGTAGGGAGAACGCCTTCGACTCGCCACGGAGGATGGGGGATTCCCTTCTGCGAGCAGATTACCTCAACTCCAGTTCTAGATGGGTTCAGTGAACCCTCCATGTCTTACTACATGGGCAAGGATGACCCTCTCCAGCACCTTCAGTGGTTTGAAGACATGGTCTCGATCAGACAAATAACGGACGCCTTCAAGTGCAGGCTCTTCGCCATCACTTTCAAGGGATAGCCAAAAGACTGGTTCCACCAGCTCCCATCAGGTACCATCTACAGCTTCAAGGACCTGCATCAGAGTTTCTTGTTGAGGTTCTCCACCTTGAAGAAGGGGAGGAAGGGGCGGAGTCCCTGTTCTTGATTCAACAAAAGCAGGGGGAGACGCTGGGAAGCTACACAGATCGGTTCCAGGAGCAAGTCTTCCACCTCCAGGTTGACTAAAGAAGTAGGAGGGACCAGGAGAAAGATAAGGAATAAGAAGACGAAGAAAATGGAGGAGACGGTGAAGAAGACGGTCGGGGAGCATGTGGCCGAGTAAGCACAGGGAGGCGCGTGGTAAGAAACTTGTATCGCCTCAATGATGAATATAAAAGGTTTTTTCAGGTAACACCTATGGTAAGAACCCCGACTAGAGACCATTCGCCGGGCTCAGTAATGCCGGCAGATGGGAGGCTTATCGGGTCGACTCACTGCAGGCAAGGCCTCAGGAAGGGTAATTGGTTTGGGAAGGTGTTGAGTTCCTCTACCTCCAGGTAAGCTAAGCCCCTAGGACGTGGACTGGTTCTCCGCCCCCAATTGATTTGGGAAGGTGTTGAGTTCCTCTACCTCCGGGTAAGCTAAACACCTAGGATGTGGACTGGTTCTCCGCCCCTAATTGGTAAGAACTCTGACTAGAGACCATTCGACGGGCTCAGTAATGCCGGCAGATGGGAGGCTCATCGGGTCGACTCGCTGCAGGCAAGGCCTCAGGAAGGGTAATTGGTTTGGGAAGGTGTTGAGTTCCTCTACCTTAGGTAAGCTAAGCCCATAGGACGTGGACTGGTTCTCCGCCCCCAATTTATTTGGGAAGGTGTTGAGTTCCTCTACCTCCAGGTAAGCTAAGCACCTAGGACGTGGACTGGTTCTCTGCCCCCAATTGGTAAGAACCCCGACTAGAGACCATTCACCAGGCTCAGTAATGCCGGCAGATGGGAGGCTCATCGGGTCGACTAGCTGCAGGCAAGGCCTCAGAAAGGGTAATTGGTTTGGGAAGGTGTTGAGTTCCTCTGCCTCCAGGTAAGCTAAGCCCCTTGGATGTGGACTGGTTCTCCGCCCCCAATTGGTTTGGGAAGGTGTTGAGTTCCTCTTCCTCCGGGTAAGCTAAGCACCTAGGACGTGGATTGGTTATCCGCCCCCAATTGGTAAGATCTCCGACTAGAGACCATTCTTCAGGATCAGTAATGCCGGCAGATGGGAGGCTCATCGGGTCGACTCGCTGCAGGCAAGGCCTCGGGAAGGTTAATTGGTTTGGGAAGGTGTTGAGTTCCTCTACCTCCAGGTAAGCTAAGCCCCTAGGATGTGGACTGGTTCTCCGCCCCCAATTGGTTTGGGAAGGTGTTGAGTTCCTCTGGCTCTGAGTAAGCTAAGCATCTAGGACGTGGACTGGTTCTCCACCCCCAATTGGTAAGAACCCCGACTAGAGACCATTCGGCGGGCTCAGTAATGCCGGCAGATGGGAGGCTCATCGGCAGAGATCTTATACTGAGCAGTCATTTCGCTCAAATAGTGAAAGGTTAAACGAGCTAGAAGGTTTGTAGAATAACGACTTGTTAAGTAAAAAACAAATGTTACATGGGTGATTGCCTCATCCTTAGTAGCCCATACATGAATAAAAAATAAAAAGTAGGTAAGGTTCCTACAAGAGGAAGGAAAGAAGAGGAAGTTCCTAGCAACTCTCGCCTTTAGGGGGAGTAATCACCACAAGAGGAGGGCGAGCCGGATCGCGCAGGAAAGGGGATGAACTCGGAGAGGATGTCGCCGGCAGAGACTCCTCTCCAGTCGTCCCGAAGAGCGTCCGCCTTATGAAGGGATCTCACTAAGGCCTCGGCTGTCTTCGCCACGATCCTCCTCCGAGTGCTCTCGGCCTCAGCAGGGGAGGGCGGGACAAACATCGTTGCTCGCGAAGAACCGCCCTTCTCTACTTCCCGTAGCTGCCTTTGGGCTTCAGCAAGCTGAGCCCTCGGGTCCTTCACCTCCCGTTCTGACTCCTCGCATCGCCTTCTTAGCGAGTCACTAGCATATGGCCCATGTAGACAGGTAAAGCGGAAGAGTTAGAACCAATGAAGCAAAAAGAGGTAAATAAGAAGGGAAGGGTCATCAAGGCAAGTATGAACCAGGCCTCCTGATGACTTATCCAGGAGCCTCTAGGAGGTGGCTAGGCATGCGGTGAGAGCCGCGGCCTTCTACTCGGCAACCTGACTCGACGTATCGGCTTGCCTCAATATCTTCGAGAGACTAAGACCTCGACGGGCAGTCATATGTGAGAGTTCGGTTGCACGGAGCAAGGCATGCGAGCTCATGCAAGCAAGGTCGCGGGTGGACATCTTCTTGTAGGAATACTCGTCCTGACGGTTGTAGAGGCCAAAGGAAAGGTTGTATGCGGCATTCCCGATGGGTCCACCCTCTACCTAGGAAGGTTGTTGGGAGGTGATCGAGACCCGGTTCAATGCCTCATCCCAGTGAAGAACGGGGTTGCCAAAGGAGTCGGTGGCGTTTCCCCCCATCTCAAAGTTAGGATGGTTGGCCAGCGCGTTGGCGTAGCTCGGCTCCCCCCTCTCCCTTGGTAGCACCCCTGAGTCCCCCTACGGACAGCCTTCCCTCGCCTCATCTTCGGTCCCCTTGGCAGGGAGGAGGGCGTAGCCTCCTCCACCACCTGTTCTTTTTTCCTATGTTGCCTCGGCACAGGAACCTGCGGGGAAGAGGCGCAGGCAGCTGCAGCCTCCTTAACAATCAACGGGCAGAGGAGGCGCTTCCCCTTGCGAAGGGAGGATGCCGTGGAAGGGTCTGTTCACCTATGCGAATCAAAGTAAAGGTAAGTATCCATAGGTATAAGTGAAGGGGATGAAGGAGACTTCGGGAAGGTGTGGGTACCTGTTCCCGGCTCAACGTAGGTAAGCCGGTCAATGTTTCTCCGAAGGTGCTCAACCTCGAAACTCGCACCCTCAAGATAGCCATGTAACTCAGCTGCCTCCCCACCAATGCGAGGGGCCTTTCAGGTCATCTCAGGCTTCTGAATGGGTGAGAAGGGGATGTCCCCAAGGTCACCTTGAATGAACACGAACGTGTCGTTCCAATGGTGAATTTGTTGGAGGTCTCGCACACCTTCACGTGCGTGCCGGTCAGGAAGCATACCCCGTCAGTAGTCGCTCTGAAGACGAACACCTTGCGAAACACGGTCAAGTCAAACTCGACCCTCTCCTCTCGCAGGTAGCAAGAGTAGGTCGTTAGCATCGAAACCGCATTCGAGTTGATCTGGGCAGGAACTACACCGAAGTAGTTGAGGAACTCCTTCACCTCAGTCCATAAGGGAAGGCGTAGTCCGACCTTAAAGTGGGCAAGGGGGAAGGAAAACCAGTCCCAGTAGAAGGAGTTAATAGCCTCACCCGACGATGGGCGGCGTGACACCCACTCCTCGGGAAGGTAGGACCTCTTGAAGGCCAAGAACTCCTCCTTGGACACCTTCCCATCAGGTAAAGAATGCACAGAGAAGTTGGTCGCGCTTTGTTCTCGACCATTCCTAGCAACAGAGGGACGGTTAGGAGCCATCTCGCAAGTCAAGAATAGAAGGTGGGAACTAGCTTCAACCAAGCGCAAGGAGGGATAAGGGCAAGAGAGGGGCGAGTGGAATGGTGAAGGGGAAGAAGGGGATATTTATAGGGGAAAGGTTGAAAGCAAGGGGAGTGGACCTCTTGATCCACTCGCCTTGTGCAGGGGAGTGGACCATTTTATCCACTCGCCTAGTGCAGGGGAGTGGGCCTTTTGGTCCACTCGCCTGGTGCAGGGGAGTGGACCTCTTGGTCCACTCGCCTGTTGCAGGGGAATGGACCTCGAGGTCCACTTGCCTGGTGCCTTCCCCTCAATTCCCCATCTTCAACCTCGCCCTGAAATCATCCACCTCGGGTCTCTACCTCTCGTCCGCAGGTTGGATGTCTCAGCATTATGGCGCTCACCCGGGCGCTCATCTGGCAAGAGCGCAACAGTCTAAATAAAGCTCACGTAAGCAATGATAATCAAGGAAGAGAAAGCAAAGCAAGATAAAACGTTTGGTCGCGGAGTGGATCAAACCACCACGCAGAGGCCAATCCTGATTATTACATGGCAAATAAAAGATCGCTAAGAAAATCCGGTTAACATGCCGTCCACTTCCAAAAGCCTTGGCTTCGGGTGTGAGGTGTCGCACCATGCAAAGACCCAATGCACTCCATCGCTGAGGCAACCTCCTCATTCACGGTGCGCACGGTAGCCTCCACCCGGCGTAGATGGTCTTCGATCGGCGCTGTCATACCTCCGGACACAACCCGGACCTCTTCCTTAAGCAGATTTAAGTCGGTCTCCAACCTCCCCATCCGCTGCTGCAAGATAGATATACGGACGGGAAGGTCAGGATCCGTGGACCGCCTCCCCTCTCGTAATTCGTGGAAAAGAATCTCTTGTCTCCGAACCATATCAGCTAAGTGATTCAAACGCTCGACGATGCTGAGCTGATCTCCGATGAGTTCTTCGGTCGCGGCAGGGGAAATGAGTGGCGAGAAGATCTCCCTCCAGCTTGATTGACCCGTCGAGGCCTTGTCCCCTCCTGCAAGATTGCAGCATTAGCTATCAAAATGTTTGACCCAGTGGAAACTCTCGCGACATAACTACCTTGGGAACCCCCAACCACTTGATCTTTCAAGGGAATATTGTCATGAGTAGGAGAGAAGGCGGCATGACCTGGCATAAGGGTGTGGGGGCTAACTCGAAGGCCCACACATGTCGGTTCCGTAGTCCTCCGGGTTCCATCGTCGTCGTCCGAGGCAAGCTGTTAGCATTTAAGAAGCATGTCTAAGTTAGCAAATTTTCCATCGCAAACAAAAAAGGAGCAGGGGTGAGGAATGAATCGACACTATATCTGTCTCCAGGCACTGCAGAAAGTCGGTCATCCCATGAGAGGATGACGACGCCATCTCCCTCGCCGGGTCAGATCAGAGTTTCTTCCGTGGTGATCGCACCGCCGGTGGGGTAGGGGAGGGAAATGGACCTTGAACCATGGCCCTGAGCTCCGCCAGATCACTCTGGCTCCTCCCAGAGAGAGCTTTAAAGCGAGCCTTGAAGTCTCGAGGAGGGTCCATCCTACTCAAAGGGAAGAGAGTGGGGAGATCCATCAAGGATGGCGCTCTCTTCACCTCCCCTCCTGGAGGCTTTCTATAGCCCTTGAGCGGGGACCTCCAACGATTTCTTTAAAGTCCTGCCTACTTGTCAAATAGGTGGGTTGGACTTTCTTTCCGAGCTTGAGAAAAGCTCGAAAAGAGCGGGGATTGTGTGCAACCCTCATATTTGATGAGCTGGTGTGACCAGGCACAAATGGGGTCGCGGTAGATAAATAACTATGGCACAGTAGATTGACCAGTTGGAAGTCGCCGAGATCAAGAAAAGAAGGTCGAAGGGCACATCGCCTCGTTTGGGCGAGTTGACCTTGGGTCCACTCGACCAAGGTCCTGGGCGAGTGGACCAATAGTCCACTCGCCCGAGTGGGGTGGGGGGGGGGGGGGGGGCGAGTGGACCATTGGTCCACTCTCCCGAAAGAGGGGGCGAGTGAGTGGACCATTGGTCCACTCGCCTGAAAGAAGGGGGCGAGTGGACCTATGGTCCACTCGCTCTACTGGCTGAGTGGACCATGAGGTCCACTTGCCCAGCGCGGGTGGTGGACCTTGGTCCACTCATCCGACCCACGGTAAGGGGGGGGGGGGAGTGGATGTCTCATCCTCCACTCGCCGCTCCTCCTGTGTTGATTGATGATTTAAATTTGAGTTTCTGCAAAACCTTTCTGTGATGAGTTTAGAATTAGGCGTGCGTTTTCGTGGAGTTTCGCGAGTACTCCTACTTTGAGAAACTAACTGTTATCCTATCGAAAGATAGAAGTAACGACCTTTTCTTCTTTCGAAATATTGACAATTACGCCCCGGCTACGGCGCCAAATTCTATTGATTTTTAAATTGAAAAGGAGAGAGTTTTGCAGGTTTTTGTAATTATTTATCCAATCTAATCTTTCGATGAAATCAAGCGCACCTTATCGCGTATTGTATAGGATATTTTTAGAAAATATCAAGGTCGTATTTTTCCAAGGACGTGTTGATTATTTTTACTTTGAGAACGCGCTATTATTTTACCGAGAATAAAAGATGTGATTTGCGAAAGTTAAGAAGCGGAAATGACAATAATCGCGGGCTTGGTGTGCTTTTAACAAAAACAAAGAAAAGCGATAAAAAAAAGAAAAGGACGCACTAAATGAAAAACTCGCGCACTCTACAGGAATTTAAAAGACTGAAATTAAAGAAAACTTTAAATCTAAGTTATGAAAGCACTAAAATCTAATTATGAAAGCATTAAAATCTAATTATGAAAGCTTTAAAATTAATCTCATACACACACCCACACTTTCATAAATGAAAAAAAACTAGAATAAAAACAAAATAAATAAAATTTACACTCATACACTCACACACACAACACTAAGTAAAACTAAGTTAAAATAAAAATGAAGCACTACTCATACACTCACACACACAACATAAAGAAAAGAAAAATAAGAAGAACAAGAAGACCAAGAAAAATAAGAAGAACAAGAACTTTCTTATATGTAAAAATATATATTACAACTTTGAAAAGAAAGTCTAAACTTGGGAAAGCTCAAACAAGAGCAAGGAGATACATAAAGAAAAACTCACAAACACTCACAAGAACACTAAAAAACTCACAAGAAAAACACTTACTTAGGGTTCTAAAATTTTGAACCCTTAAAAACATGAACAACCTCCCATATTTATAGGCAAAAATGGGGTTGCAAATAGCAAAAAAAAGGAGGTTGGAAGGTGCTAGAAGAGCAGCTGAAGGTTTGACTTGAGAGGTGGGCGAGTTTGACTTGAGAGCTGGTGGGGTGCGGATAGAAGGCTGGCAGGTTGAGCTGGCGGGCTGGAGTGAGATGGCAGGTCGGGTCTCAGCGGGCTGACTCGTCTCAGCGGTTCGGGCTGAGTCTCAGCGGCTTGGGCTGAGTCTCAGCGGTTCGGGCTGAGTCTCAGCGGTTCGGATTGAGTCTCAGCGGGCTGACTCATCTCAGCGGTTTGGGCTGAGCTGGCAGGTCATGTAAGACCCTTTTTTTCCTTTCAAAAACCCGGGTCTTATGCCGAGAACCACCGCTTTGTGGTGACACCCTCACTTGGGAAGGTCGCCACTACAAAACGCCGATCCTGCCGGCCATATCTATCACAGAAGAAGAAAAGAATAAACGAACAAATATAAGTTCAAGTCCACAATCACATGCTATATATATATATTTGAATGTCCACATGATAATAACTGAATACAAAGATAACAATAATAAGAAGAAGGTTACAATAATAAAGGGCTCATGCCCTGTACATCATGTCCTCACTACAAGATCACTCGCGGAAGCTAACTACTAATCACTCCCTGATCTTGAATCTGGCGCTCCTGTAATAAACTGGCCCGCCTCCATCTGCACTGGCCTCTAGTGCTGCTGCGTCTCTTCGATCCCCTAAAATGATATGGTCCACCGACCGTTAGTCAAAAGACTAAGACAATCCCCCACCCCTCCCCCGGTGACTCCTAGGCACCGTGCGGGAAGGATGAAGTGAAGGACAACAAGGGGTATAACAATAGCAGATGACAGGGGTACATGGAATGTCTATACTACACACGTATATATATAATTGAAGCAGTAAAAGAGCATAGTAAGAGCAGGTAAAGAAAAAGTAAAGTGCAGTAAGTAAAGACATGTATATAACAGAAAGTAACCATTGATTTATAGGAATGCCCACACAAACCTATAGACCAAGGGGTCGTTTAGCAAGGCCTATCGTATAAGAAGTCCCATAACCGACTTATATGATAGGGGTAGTGGCTGAAATGCAATGTTTATGCTATGTTATGCAAGGTTTGCTGTTAAATGTTATGTTCACATAAGTGCAACTCACACAATACGACTCTATGCGCATAGATCTTTAGTTCCCCCTTTTTGGAGCTAGCAAGACTCCCAGGATACTCCTGTAGTGGCAAACGGAAGAGTTGGGTTGGGCCTCGCCCACCTCTAGGTTGGTATTCACACTACCTAACCTAGACCTATCGTACGCCTCAACGCAAAACCGTGGAGCATATGCGTACTCTTACTGGCTGGACCACCAGACTTTTATGGCTAAGTGCAAATTCCACATTTGTCGAGTCAACGTATTGACGTCGGTGTGAACGACCGTCCAATACCGAAGACCCACCACCTTCATGCACATGCAAACATGTTCTACAATATCCCGAGCCATAAACTCCCTGGCCTAACCTGCCCGTCATCATAACCTTCTGATCCACCAGCTCGCCGGACCAACCCGTCCGCACCAACAAGCATTACTGAGTCACAAGCTCACCAGACTAACTAGTCCGTTGCTTCAACCACTAGCCTACCGCTCGTAAGACCAAACCAACTAACCTCACGGAACTACAGGGTGTGGGTGTGTGCGTTATTAAGTTAATCTTGTACAACATATTACTCCTACTGTTTATGGTTAATCTTGGACTTCCCGAGAATTACCCTGTAAGGGGCTCGCTACAGGGTTACCCTTAAGGAACTATAATGGGATGACACCCCAAAGTTCCCTTTCTCAAGACACTTAGTGTTGTTGGTATCTACCCATAAGATTACCCTTCTTATCTTTACTCTTGGATTACCCTAAGTGTGTTATGACCCTCTAAGGGGAAAGACGATCTTTCGTCTATCCCGAGCATAACTTACCCTTAACTCACCAAGCACACTTTCACCATCTAATCCATTTTGGTGACCTTCAATCTCTTCAACCTGACCATGTACACCAACTACATGTCACTTCCACTTGGTAGGCCCCTAAATACCCAAGTTTCACATTTTTTACTATATGCAGACCAAACTAACTATATGAAGCTTATAAGTAGAGGTACTCCAAATATTCATCTAACTAACTCAAGATATTTACTGGAGGGCTATCATGGCATTTTAAGACTAACTCCAGAGATTCATAATTTTCCTCAATATTTTAGCATTTATTTAAATTTCTCCAATATTTGCCAAGTATGAATATGAACATGAAGTGTAAGGTATTATTATGATATGGCTCTCATATAATTAAGATAAATCTATCTTGCCAAAATATCAGTAAGTAATGAATATCACAATTTTACAGTAAGGAAATGTCCTCTATTTTTAATATTTAACTTTTATTCAAACTTGAAGATTTATGAAGGAACTACCAAGAATACTCATGCAAAAATTAAGGAAAAATTACCATACCTCTATTGATTCCAGAAAAGCTTAATTACAGAGTTTCACAATTTATGGGAATCATTTCCTTTCTGAAATAATTAATCCAAATAATTCCTAATTTGCACATGTTGTGAAGTAGCCTACTGATAACAATTTCCAAAAATTCTATAAAAATTTACAGAGCCTCCTAGTGCTCTGAAATGTCCAATCACCAAGTTGCACATTTTTCCAGAGAGTTTTGGGCGCTTAATTATATTTCTTAAGCTTGAGACAAAATATGTGCCTTGTAAAAGAAGTACTGGTTAAATCATCTAATAAATTTCACAAAAAATACCAAAGGTCTATATCTTGACTATAAAGGCACTACCGAGATTTCATCTTCATCCAGGATCATTTGTGCATGTAAATGTCTCTTACAAGAAGTTTACCTAAAGGGGTTATGACCTAATTTAGGAGGAATAAGTTCTCCTTAAATTCTCATAAAATTACCTAGGGCCTTATTACACCCTAGGGACTTATCCACCAAGTTCCATGACCATACAAGAACATCTGATCCTATGTCCTTCACAAGGTTCAAGAGCAACCCTAAGGTTAAAACTAGGGTCCTAGGGCATATCCACCTCTACACCACCCCATCTTACTCATGAAGGTGTTTTAGGTGATCCTAAACTAGTGGCCAAGGCTTCAACTCATGGTGATGAGTTTTGACCACCATACCCCAAGATAAACACCATGCCCTAACTTTGACCCAATTTGACCTAACTTGGGTTGACAAATTACCCAACCAAATCAGTCCTAATTGAGCTGAGATTTTTACCAGGGTCATGAAATAACCCTAAGAGGTACCCACCAAAATTTGGAGGGCATTGGAGGTCATTTGACCCAATAATTAATTAATGTTTAATTTATGAAATTATTACAAAAACCTTAAAAAAAGGTTCTCCTAAAATTTCCATCTTTGGGTATGATGTGTGGGTAGGTGTAAATAGCCTATGTTTCAATTTTCAAGTCAATCCCATAACCCAATCAAAAGTTATTCAAGGAATGGTGGATGTCCTACACTAGGGACCAGTCCCACCAAAATGGACCTACAGGGAGCTACAGACCTCCTTTTGGGCTGAAACAAATTTCAAAATTAAGTAGACTCTAAGGGATACATCTTTGGTATTGACCACTTTTTCATTTGAGGGGTTCTAATATTTCTAGTAATTAAAACAAAATACTGCAGGAATAAATAATTAAAATAGAATTCTGCGTTCGACGAATTCTGAATTGCGTTCGACGAAATCAACTCTGCGTTCGATGAACTCTGCTCTGCGTTCGACGAACGCCGTGCTTCAGTGCGCTCGACGAAATCCTATCTTCGTTCGACGAACCAATCCAGTTCGACGAATTAATTTAGTGCGGCGAATCAACTCCGTTTGACGAACTCCGTGTTCAGTTCGTCGAACTCAATTATCGGTTCGACAAACTCCAGAGGGAGTTCGACACACGAATTCTGTTCGACGAACCCCGGGTTCTGTTCGACGAACTCTGGGTTCCGTTCGACGAACTCAACTAATAGCTCGGTGCCTTAATTTCCGTTCGACGAACGCCGGGTTCGTTCGACGAACTCAACCATTATTTTGGAGACTTAACTTCCGTTCGACGAACGATGGGTTGCGTTTGACGAACTCATCTATTCGTTCGATGAATTATTCTTCTACTCAGATCGACGAATTAATTAGATAAGAATAAACATTTACTCCGGATTCAAAATGAAATAACATTATAACATATAACATAATCACGTGAATCTTGCTGATCACGGCAAATCCGACGGTTCTTGGTCATCATCCCCGTTGGACGGACGGCGCGCGACAACCCATCCTGGGCTTCTTTGCGAGATGATTTCCCGGCCACCTGTGCCGCTTCCCGGGCAGCCAATGCCACCACCACCTCTGTTGAGGTGGTGGCCGGCGATAGGGTGTGGTTGGCCGGCCGTAGGTGGTCGGAATCGGGTTTTAGAGGAGGGGAAAGAGAGCTCAATCTGAGCCCTTTCGGAAGCACGATCCGAGCCCAATTGAACTCGGACCAAGACCCAAATCATGAAGAGATCTAGCACTAAGGGAGAGGAGGCGGATCAGACCTGTGTGGGGGCTTGGTGGCTCGTATTCCGGCGAGTCGCCATGGCCGGAGGGGGAGCTTTCAGCGCCATGTCAATTCTTGCTTCTCGGGCTCGATTTCTTCAGAGAAGAGGGGGGTTTCACTCCTTTCCGTCCTCTGAAGGTGTTAAGGTGATCAATAAAGGGAGGGGAAGAGCCTTGGCATTAATTGTCGTAATCACCATTAATGGTGATTTTCGGTTTCTTATGGGAGGAAATGAATTGGGTCATCAATTAGGCCGGAAAAGGGCTGAAAACTTCTCCTCTCCTCAAGGGAGGTGAATGGTGCCATAAATTAGGTTTAATATGAATGCCATTCTCCTCCTCTTCCTCTCTCCGCCATTTTTGGGGGAATTGGAGCTTTCTCTCTCCTGTCCGAAATCCTTCAAATTGAATGGCCAACTCAGCAACATTCAATCTCCATTAGGTGGTGGACCACACCAATTGGGTCTAGCTCAAGTGTGTTGGGTTCAATTTGGGTAAAGTATGTCATTTTGACCTAAATTTAGGCTAAGGTTGACTTTGGTCAAATTGACCACTTGGGTTGACCACAATGGGTGGGTAGTGACCGATTTGACTCCCTTGTGAGTTAGGAAGGCTTAGGTGGAGTCAATTTGGCAAGGTGTGGGTGAATTGCCCCTTAATATGACACTTTGACCAAATTAGGGCTAGAGTTGACTTAGGGTAAATTGGCTAAATTAGAGGTCCCATGATGGGGCTTTTTGGTCCATTAGGTTCCTAATAACCATATAAGGGTAGGGGCAAGGTCAATTTTGCATGGTGGAGGTCAATTGACCCTAATTAGGCTACTTTGACCAGTTTGGGTTTAGGGTTTACTTTGGTCAAATTTGGCCTCTTTGGTTGACCCCAATGGGTCCTTGATGCTCTAAGGGATCCTCCAAAGGGTTAGGTGTGCCATGGTGGGGTCAAAGGGTCAAGGTGAGGCCCTTAAGTCCAACCCCATGCTTGTTAATTGGAAATTGCTATTTGCATACCACTGGTGGTTTCCTTCTTCTTGGCTAAGGCCAAGTGGTCTCTTCAAGCTTCCTAGGTTTTTGTCATGACCTAGTCATGACAAAAACACTCTAGGGGTCTAGTTGTTTGGGGGATGTTACAGGTCGGGTCTCAACGGGCTGACCCGTCTAAACGGTTCGGGCTGCGGGTAGCGGGCTGCGGGATTAAATCCAGGCAAAAATGCACTGACCTGGTTTCGATCCTGCGCCACTAAGAAAGGCTAACCAGACCCATTCCACTCAGGCAAGCATGCTTATCTGTAAACACAAGAACATATATATATTATATATATATTTACAGATTTATTTTTGCATATTAACGTTTAACATAGTACATTAAAATATATAATTTTTATTAAATTAATACATTAATATATATTATAGATTTAACTTAATACATATATATTATAGTTATAGTATTATACATCATTATTATTTAACTTTAATAATATATATGCACGATATATACATCAAATATATATATAAATACAATTAAAAATTCATATTTAAATAAATATATTTTAATAAATATTATCTCTTTAAATATTATATTTTCATATAGTTAATTTTATTAATACATATTTAACTTATTTAGAATTTATATTTACATATATAGATAAGATTTTTATTTAATGAATATTTACACATATTTTTAAATACTTTATATATATATACATATATTTAAATACTTATTTTCATATATATTTAAATACTTAATTACATATATATTTAAATACTTATTTACACATATATCTTTACATACTTATATAGTTCCTTTTACATGTAAATATATAAATATAAAAATTAGCTAAAACAAATCATTTATTCAATAATTTACATGAAATATGCACAATATTACTTAAAATTATGCTAAAAACTATACTAAAATATGTATAATTTACTATTCATCAAATACCCCCATACTTAATCTTTTGCTATTCCAGAGCAAAAGTAAGAGATACCCATAAGATATTAATAGAATTTCTAATTTACCAAAATTTTATTTAATCGAAAGTAAGCTTGAAATAAATTTAGGAGATTTAAAGTGGTAAGTCCTATATCGTGATGATGATTTAAAAAGAGCGAAAAAGTTTTAGCCAACAAGACTTCTAAAGTTAGCTAAGTAGCGACCTAAATAATTGTAATAATTAGCACCATGATTATAATAGAATTATAAGAAATTTAACCTTTTAAAGAAATTTTTAAGAATAATTAAAACTTACTAATTATGCTCTCTCAAAATTTTTTAATTTATATCTAATTTTCAATTTTATTGGATAAGGGGTAGGGGAAGCTTGGTAAGAGAAGAGATTTTTGATTTGGGGGTGATGAATTTTATCCTCTCACCCCACTCAATTTTTTTTCTTTTGGATAGAGTAGGGAATGAAATCTTGTTCCCATAAATTTTTTTTCTTCACAAATACCCAATGCTATGTTTACGGGACGAATTCTTATTCCCATTGACATAAGATCTTTTTAAATTAATTGGGTGCCTATGTTTACGGAATGAAATCATATTCCCATTGACATAAGATCTTTTAGAACAAAATTACGAAGGATATGGAATAAGAGGTAAGGGTTTAGAAATTTCTAGAGTTTATAAATTAAGAAAAAAATTTGGAGTAATTTTTAGTAGATTTAGAACATTCCTAAAGTTTCACAAGTTTGAAGTAGGAATAATTAAAGTCTAAAGATGGTCTGCCAAAATAATACAACAAGAAGCTATTTAGGGTAAACTTGAAAGTAGTGCTAAAAAGTTTGTTCTCTAATTAAATTAAAATTGCAATGTGTTCTTTATAACTAAAATTCCAAAGATCTAAATTTTACAAACTACGATACAAATAAGAGTTTTGGCAAATCAAATATAATGAAAATGCTTATAAATAAACTCAAACTAGTTTTGAGAAAATAAAAAACTAAGGGGTTTAATTTTTTTTTTTGGATTTTGGGATTTTTTAGAATTTTTTTGGATTTTTCTAATTTATTTACAAAGTATGAAATATTTTTTTTTTGTTTTTTGGGTTTTTTAGAATTTTTTGGATTTTTCTAATTTATTTACAAAGTATGAAATATTGTTTATTTTTTGGAATTTTGGGGGTTTTTTTAGATTTTTTTTTTGGATTTTTCTAATTGATTTACAAAGTATGAATTTTTTTTTTGGATTTTGGGGTTATTTAGATTTATTTTGGATTTTTCTAATTTATTTACAAAGTATGAAATATTTTTTTTGGATTTTTGGGATTTTTTAGAAATATTTTGGATTTTTCTAATTTATTTACAAAGTTTTGAAGAACAGAAAAAGATACCCTCATACTTAAAACCCAACATTGTCCCCAATGTTGTAACTTAAGTATGAAGGACCGGAAATAAAAGGGCAGTTTGTACAAAAATAAAGGACGAGAAAATAAATAAACCCTGCAAAAACAGAAAAGTAAGAAAATATTAGATAAATATGGGGTGTCTCCCACGAGCGCTTTGTTTACCATTGCGTAGCTTGACGCATTTGGCGTTTAAGTTTTCTTTTAAAGGTTAGGAAGGGGTATAGATTCGAGTTTACCATCCACCGGATCTCCCGCCAAATAAAGTTTTAAACGGTGACCGTTGACTTTAAACTCGCCTTTTTCGGGGTGGGAGATAAGAACAGTCCCATATGGCCAAACCTCTTTGACTTCAAAGGGGCCAGACCATCTGGATTTTAGCTTACCCGGAAAAAGACGAAGGTGTGAATTAAATAATAGGACAAGATCGCCCAGCGTAAATGTTTTTGGAAATTTAATTTTTCGATCGTGGTAGAACTTAGAGCGCTCCTTATAAAATTTATTACTCTCATAAGCGTTTGCACGCCATTCATCGAGTTTGTTTAATTAAAATTTTCTACTCGCGGAGGCTAAGTCCAGATCGAGGTTTAGAAATTTTATGGCCCAAAAGGCGCGGTGCTCTAACTCGACCGGCAAATGACACGCCTTGCCATAGACTAATCGATAGGGCGTACAACAAATGGTGGTCTTGTACGTAGTACGATACGCCCACAACGCGTCGTCGAGTTTTAAAGACCAATCTTTCCTATTTGTCGAAATTGTTTTTCTAAAATACGCTTAATCTCTCGATTAACTACCTCTACTTTGTCGCTTGTTTGGGGGTGATAGGCGGTGGCGAGCTTATGCATGACGCCATATTTAGATAGGATTTTTGCAAATTGAGCATTGTAAAAGTGCGTACCCATATCACTCACTATCGCACGAGGCGTACCGAAATGAGAAAATAATTTTTTTAGAAATTTGACGACGAATCTCGCATCGTTAGTGGGGAGAGCTTGTGCCTCCGCCCACCTAAGTCGACCTCCACAAAAATTAAGCGATTAGTATATGAAGGAGGTAGGGGGCCTACAAAGTCTATGCCCTATAAATCAAAGATCTCGCATTCTAAATAAAATTTTTGAGAAAAAAAATTGGGGTCATCTCGTCACGACGTGAGATGTTACCCGACCGCTGACAGCTATCCCACTTACTCACAAAATTGTGAGCATCTTTAAAGAGAGTGGGCCAATAAAAGCCCGCCTCTAGCGCTTTCTGCGCGGTCCGGTTGGCTTGATAATGCCCCTCAGCGGCCCTTCGTGGCAGTGTCGCAATATTTGCGCACCCTCCTCGCATGAAACGCATCTCCGTACCACTTGGTGCGCGCAGACGCGAAAGAGAAAGGCGTCTTCCCAAAAGTAATTTTTCAAATCAGAAAAGAATTTCTTTTGCTGTTTTGAAAAGTGTTTTGGAAGGACCCGCACAACTAAATAGTTCGCGTAATCCGCAAACCAAGGAAGGGGAGAAGTTTTTTAATTAGAAATAGTTAGGAGGCGCTCCTTGGGAAATCTATCGTCTATGTCGGGTTCAACAAGCGCTTCCGCGACGGGGCGGTCTAAGTCGAACTCCTGCAATGGGAGGATCCATTGAAGCAAGCGGGGCTTGCCGTCTATTTTTGATAATAAATATTTGAGGGCGGAGTGGTCCGTAAAAACGATAATTTTAGAAAGCGTAACGTAGGGCCTAAACTTATCGATTGAAAAGACGACGGTGAGAAGTTCCTTTTCACTCATCGTGTAATTAGCATGTGTGGCGGTGAGCGTTCGAGAGGCGTAATAGATGGGATGAAAATAATTATTAACACGTTGGCCTAGTATGAATCCCACCGTGATATAGCTCGCATCGCACATAATTTCAAACAGAAGGGACCAATCTGGCGCCACCAGAATAGGAGAATTGATAAGTTTGTCTTTTATAATATTAAACGCCTCTACGCACGCGTTATCAAAAATAAATGGAGATTCCTTCTCCAGGAGGTGGGTTAGCGGCTTCGTTATTTTGGAAATATTTTGAATAAACCGCCTGTAAAAACTCGTGTGGTCAAGAAAACTCCTAATTGATTTTATATTTGAAGGTGTTGGGAGTTTTTCAATGATTTCGACCTTAGCCTTATCGACCTCCATCCCTTTAGCGGAAATTTTGTGGCCGAGAACTAAACCTTCCCGGACCATAAAATTACACTTTTCCCAGTTTAAAAGTAGGTTCGTGTCTTCGCATCGTTGGAGGACTCGATCTAGATTCTGCAAGCAGTTGGAAAAGGAGCTCCCGAATACGGAGAAGTCATCCATAAATACTTCCATTATGTCCTCTACGAGCTCCCCAAAGATTGCCATCATACATCGTTGGAATGTAGATGGCGCATTGCAGAGGCCAAATGACATCCTTCGATATGCGAAGGTGCCGAAGGGGCACGTAAAAGTTGTTTCCTCCTGGTCTTTGGGGGAGATTGGAATTTGGAAAAACCCTGATAGACCATCGAGAAACCAATAGTATGGATGACCCGAAAGTCGCTCTAGAATCTGATCGAGAAATGGTAACGGAAAGTAGTCCTTCCGGGTGGCATCATTTAACTTTCGGTAGTCGATGCACACCTGCCAACCCGTAATAGTACGGGTTGGGATTAATTCGTTGTTCAGATTGGCCACCATCGTTAAACCTCCCTTTTTTGGCACGACATGTATGGGGCTAACCCACGTACTGTCTGATATTGGATAGATAATCCCCGCATCCAATAGTTTATTACATCAGCCTTAACGCGTCCCGCATATTCGGGTTAAGTCGTCGCTGAGGCTGGATGGTTTTGCATGAATTATCTTCTAAAAATATTTTGTGCGTGCAAAAAGAGAGATTTATCCCCCTAATATCAGAAATCTGCCATGCAATTGCATGGCGATGCTTAGACAAAACTTCCACCAATTCGGATGTTTCCGAATCGGTTAGAGTGGAAGAAATGATAACGGGTAGTTTTGAATTTTCGGAGAGAAAAGCGTATTTTAAATGGTCGGGGAGTTGTTTGAGCTCCAAGACCAGGGGTTCTTCGTAAGAGTTGGTGATTTTTAAATTTTTTGAATAAAAAGGCTCGAACGGCGAATCTGGCAGCAATTCGTCTAATGGAGGGAGATTCGCTAGATCCGAATCGTCCATCGTTAAAGAAAGTAATTCAAAAAATGAAGAACACTCATCCTTGAACGCGTATTCCAAATTAAAACAGGAATCATCATTCGATAAAGTGTTCCGCATCGAGGGATTAATGTGAAGTGTAACTTTGTCGTATCCGACCCGAAGGTGGAGGCACCCGTTACTTACGTCAATTAATGTACGGGAGGTCGCGAGGAAAGGGAGATCGAGGATAATTGGTACCTCGGCGTCCTCTTAAGTCGAGGATGACGAAGTCTACCGGGAAGATAAACTTGTCAACCTTGACCAGAACGTCCTCCACAATCCCGATGAGATACTTTATCGAGCGATCCACGAGTTGGATGCTCATTTTTGTTGGGCTTGGAGTGCCCAAATTTAATTTTTGTAAAAGGGAGAAGGGGATTAAATTTATACTCGCTCTTAGGTCCGCTAGGGCGTATTTTATTAATAAATTGCCGAAAAGGCACGGGATGGAGAACCTTCCCGAGTCGTTTAATTTGGGCGGCGATTTGTTAAGTAGGACCGCCGAGCATTCCGCATTTAGTGAAACATGCGAAATACCCTCGAGCTTCTTTTTATTAGAAATGAGCTCCTTGGGGTATTTTGCGTATTTCGGCATCTGGGAGAGTGCCTCGCAGAAGGGGACGTTAATGTGGATTTGTTTTAAAATGTTTAAAAAAATTTAATAATGTTCGTCCTCCTTCTCTTTATTAATTTTCGAGGGATAAGGAATTTGCGGGCTCGAAACGCCCGGCGCAATTGGAAAATTCGGAGCTAATAAAATCAAAGAAGAGGGTGGAGGGGTCGGAGGTGAAATGTGTACCTTAGGCTCAACCCGCGATGGGGAGACGACCTCCTTGCCGCTGCGAAGGGTTATAGCGTGGGCATTTTTGCGAGGGTTCGGCTCCGTATTCCCTGGCAAAGCTCTGTGTGGCCGCTCAGAGATTATTTTTGCAAGTTGTCCAACCTGCATTTCCAAATTTTTTAGCGATCGGTAATATTCCGGATATTTGTATCGTTGGACGCGATGTATTTAGCAAAAACTTCCTCGAGCGGAGAAAGTTTTGGAGGAGGCGGCGGATAACCCTGATGAAATCCGTGTGGAAATCCTTGCGGGAATCCTTGCGGATTCACATTTGGGGGCCGTTGCGCGTTATTTGGATTACTCCAGGAGAAGTTCGGGTGATTCCTCCAACCCGGATTATGGTTATTACTATAAGGGTTATTAGTGGGGTTGAAGGGGGGTCGAACCGGATTACCGAGGTAATCCACCGTCTCTTCGATTAAATTAATATTATTATTATTAATACTATTATTATTATTATTATGATTCGCCCACGCGGGAGTGGAGGAGGAAGCAGTCATCTCTGCCACCTGCTTACTTAGTCGCTCTACCTGCAATGCTAAGAAACTGGTGGCATCCACTTCAAAAAGACCAGATGATTTATTAGGACGCGACCTTGGCACGTTTCATTGGTACGCGATCATGGCCATTTCTTCGATCAGAGCTTGAGCGGCCTCTGGGGCTTTGTTGGTTAACGTTCACTCGGCGGCTGGGTCGATCATCTATCACGTTGAGAAATTCAAGCCATTATAGAACGTTTGTTCCTGTAGCCAAGTTGGCAGCGCTTGATGAGGACACCTACGCAAATATTCTTTAAAACGCTCCCAAGTCTCGTAAAAAGACTCGGAATTGAATTGTATAAAGGATGCGATATCGGTGAGTAATTTAGCAGTTTTTGACGGAGGAAAATATTTAGTTAGAAAATTTTCTGTCAATTCGGCCCACGTGGTTATGGACTCTCTCGGGAGAGAAGTCAACCACGATTTAGCCTTTGTCCGCAAGGAAAAGGGAAATAAGCGCAAGAGAATGGCGTCATCGCTGACGCCATTAATTTTGAAGGTGTCGCAAATTTCTAAAAAGTTTGAAAGGTGTACGTTTGGGTCCTCATCTGGGAAACCGTTGAACTGAATCGACCGTTGTACCATTTGGATTATGCTGGATTTTATTTCAAAATTATTATTATCTATCGCTGGGCGAGTGACACTTGACCCAGTATCTTCCAAATTTGGCCTGACGTAGTAGGCCCTGGTCCGCTACGGAGCCGCATTTGGATTGGGGTTTGTCATATTATCCACTATAGTATCGCCAGCTAACTCTTCGAGATTTAAGGGTTGATTTTGGTCACGAGATCGAATGCGCTCGTGAAAAATGCACTCGATTTCGGGATCAAAATCTTTTCGTGAGAGGTGGGCGAGTTTGACTTGAGAGCTGGTGGGGTGCGGATAGAAGGCTGGCAGGTTGAGCTGGCGGGCTGGAGTGAGCTGGCAGGTCGGGTCTCAGCGGGATGTCTCGTCTCAGCGATTCGGGCTGAGTCTCAGCGGTTCAGGCTGAGTCTCAGCGGTTCGGGCTGAGTCTCAGCGGTACGGGCTGAATCTCAGCGGTTCGGGCTGAGTCTCAGCGGTTCGGGCTGAGTCTCAGCGGGCTGACTCATCTCAACGGTTCTGGCTGAGCTGGCAGGTCGAGTCTCAGCGGGCTGACTCTTCTCAACGGTTCGGGCTGCGGGTAGCAGGTTGCGGGATTAAATCCAGGCAAAAATGCGCTGTCCTGGTTTCGATCCCGCCCCACTAAGAAAGGCTAACCGGACCCATTCCACTCAGGCAAGCATGCTTATCTATAAACACAAGAACATATATATATATATATTATATATTTACAGATTTATTTTTGCATATTAACCTTTAACATAATACATTAAAATACATAATTTTTATTAACTTAATACATTAATATATATTATAGATTTAACTTAATACATATATATTATTGTTATAGTATTATGCATCATTATTATTTAACTTTAAAAATATATATGCACGATATATACATCAAATATATATAAATATAGTCAAAAATTCATATTTAAATAACTATATTTTCATAAATATTATCTCTTTATATATTATATTTTCATATAGTTAATTTTATTAATACATATTTAACTTATTTATAGTTTATATTTACATATATAGATAAGATTTTTATTTAATGAATATTTACATATACTTTTAAATACTTTATATATATATATATATTTAAATACTTATTTTCATATATATTTAAATACTTAATTACATATATATTTAAATCCTTATTTACACTGTTGAATCCAAAGATGTACCCCCGCGGTTTGCGACTAGAAAAGCGGAGGTTGCGGACTGTCGGTTACTTAGAAAGAAGATAATGAGACCGCTAGCAGCGGTCGAGGCCAAACTTCGCCCGTCACGGCAAATGCCACTCCTGTGACGGACTTTCCTTTGATTAAAGTGAGAAGGTTACAGCGGGTTACAAGCGCAAGCCGGCCGGTCAAGCAGGTAGCAAGACAGGGAACTCGAGTCCGCAGCTCAAACAAGCGAGCTCCTAGATTCGAGTGTGCGTGTCTTGGGAACAGTGTCGCCCCCTATTTATAGGCTTGGGGCCTGCCCGAATGGGCAGGGATAAAATAACCGCCTGCCCGTGTACAGGAGAGTCGGGCAGGCGGTGACGAGATACGAGGGAAGAGAAAGAGGTCGCGCGGTCTGACGGCCTGCACTTCCGATCTGACTTGGCCGGAGGCTTGAAGATGTTATGACCAAGGAGGCAGCATAGTCCGAGCGGTCTCTTATATGAGGCCGCGACTTGCCCTCCGGGTTTGAGCCTTAATATTCTTCATGATGCAACCCGAGTGGCCTCTGTCTTGAGACCGCAACTTGAGTTCTTGCCTCGAGCTTTTGACAATCTTGGGAATGGCCGGGAGTGTTACCAGACCGCCCGGATTGGCTTTCCTTGGTTAGAAGGCGGCTTCTCTTGGATTACCCGACCTGGCCTGTCAAACCGCCCGGCCTGAGAGAGGTTTTGCTTTAGTAGCGGTTTGCCGGGTAAACATAATCCCCGCATATTTTCAAATTCCAAAGAGATTTCGAAAATATCAGTCTTGCCAGGAGACCGCGCCCGACCTGCCAAAATTTATATAAGGGTCTGAGAGCCCCCCTTTTTTCTTCATAATCCTTTCGAGACCACGGGGAACTATTCGCCAGCTGCGGTCAGATTTCTGAAGTCCGATTTCTTGAGTTCGACAATGAATTTTTAAATAACTTTGCCAGCCGGACGAGCAAAGTTAGCGACCAGAAGAAAGGTGATAAAAGAAAGGAGGACGAGCGGAAGAGGAGAGAGGAGCAGTGAAGAAAAGACCGAAAGAGAAAAGAGCGGTCTGAGAAAGAGCAGGCCGAGAAGGAACAGGCCGAGAAGGCCAGAGCTGAGAGGGAGCTGGCCGAAAAGGCCGAGGCTGAAAAGGAGCAGGCCGATAAGGCCAGGGCCGAGAAGGAATAGGCCGATAAGGCCAGGGCCGAGAAGGAACAGGCCGAGGAGGCCAGAGCTGAGAGGGAGCTGGCCGAAAAGGCTGGGGCTGAAAAGGAGTTGGCCAGGCAGGCCGCAGAAGAGGAATTAGCTAGGAAGGCTACTTCGGACATGCAACAACCCGCCACGGAGTTGGTGGTTTCAAGTCTCCCGGAACAACCCGAAGCTGGTGGTTCTAAGGCTCTCCCTCCAGACGTATCCACGTTCCTTAGTTCCGATATCGACCTACGAAAAGGGGGAGAGTCCACCCCTCCAGATACTCCTGTTACTCTGCTGAAAGGAGGGGAGCCCGCTGTTGTTGATAAAGCGGACTCCAACCAGGTCGCTTCCAGGACTGACGACGTGGCTGAAAGTGGAGGTCAGATCTTAAATTACTCTAGAGGGGGGGTGAATAGAGTATTAAAATTTTTTAATACGTTTTATAGCGGAAATTAAACTACTGTTTAAGTATATGTGTATTTAGTGTGAGTTATAGAAAACTACAAAATTAATAAAAAAGGACACACAGCACAGGCACACAGAAATGATCAAGCACAGAAGACACAAGGAGCTATAGTAGTTCCCCAATAAATCTGGGTACGTCTACACTTCTACCACCTTTGGTAGGAATCAACTAGGAGGGTTGATAAGGTGCCCAGGCACCAAGGGATTTTTGATAAGGTGTTCACACACCAATAAGCTTTTGATAAGGTGCTTAAAAACCACACTATGATTTTTTGATAAGGTGTCTTGCCACCACTGGGTAAACTTTTGAGGGGAGTATTAACCCTGTACAGAATGAGATAAAAAGGTATAGAGTGTTCTTCTCTGTCAATGATATGAGAGAAGGCAAAAGGTATTGAAGCAGAGAGCTCCCCCTGTCTGATGAGAGTTAATGACAGATTCTTGGACAGAGCTTTCTCAAATAGAAGTCTTTGTAGCAGATGATCTCGATGAAGAAGAAAGCTGAGAAAGAATAGTGTATTTGCTTCTTCTTCTTCTTCTGAAAGACTTCTTCTATTCTCCTTGTTCTATGCTCACAGATGAGAGAAAGTGATAGTTAAATTTTTCTTTATTTCTCTCACAGAAGACGATTATCTCAGTTCTTGCTATTCTCTTTTTCTTCTTTTGATAACTGTTTGTATATGTATTTTCAAATTCAAATCTTCTGTCTATTTAAGGAATGTCTTCTTCTGACTTAAATCCTTCTTGGAACCAGGTAGCCACCCAAAACGATTTTTGGCAGGTCCTTTTAACTCCTTTTGTCGAGAAAGATGCATTTGGCATTAAATGTCAACGGCTATTCTTCTTCTTGGAAAGGAAGGAATATAAGGATATAATAAATGAGAAAGATATCCTTACTTGGCTGCCTGAATACGTCCAAGGAGAAATAAATATATCCGTTATTTTGCTGATTTGAGTTCAGAGAACTGACATCCACTAAGAATATAAATTTGAGCATTAGAAAGCAATTTGTCGAGCGCTGGCTAGAATTTGTCGACCGCTGCTAGTCATTTGTCGAGCGCTGGCTTAGAATTCGTCGACCGCTGCTAGTCATTTGTCGAGCGCTGACTCAGAATTTGTCGACCGCTGGAACTGCAAATTTCTTCAGTCTGCTGGAAGCAATTTGTCGAACGAATCTGGTCATTCGTCGAACACCACTCACCATGTGTTGAGCTTGAATTTGCCTAAGTTCTGCTAATCTGATCAGCCTAAAGCTTGACCCTAAGGCTATACATTGGGGTCAATACAGATCCTAATCAACACATAGTGATCCTAGCCCAAATTAGTAATAGGGTTGTTCCAACAATCTCCCCCTATTTGGGTTAGGATACTATTTGACAAATAATTAAATAGATACAGCAGAAAGTATAAACAACAGAGCAACAAAGAAATGAAATATATCTGATAGATAAAAATAGATCATCAGATAGGATAGAAAATAAATGCTCTGAGTTTAGAAACTTTACATTCATAATCAAGCAATTTATTTAAGACTTTTTATCCTGAGAAGGTGGCTTGAATATGATTTTCCTGTTGGGGTCTTCTGATTTCTTTTTGCTGATAAACAAATCTTGAGCTCCAATGATTTTTTGTTCTTTGACATGAGGGATAAATGCTTCTGGGTGCATATCAATATATTCCTCAGCATTGAATGCTCTAACTGTTTTGTATTTTTCAAGTTCTTTTCTTCTGTATTCTGACATGGTTGAGAAACCTGAGAAGTCTTTGCCTTCTGCTTTAGCCTTTTTAATCTGTGCATATGCAATTGTTTCTTTCAGTCTTGCCATCTGACAGATTTTCTCTTCTTCTGGATCTGAAAAGTAATAGGTATCTTCTGAATCATTTTTGTCTTGAGTGACCTTTTGAGGTACTCTATCTCTGTGAAGAGATCCATCAGATATGTGAAGTTTGTATTCTGAAGATATTTTAGAAGAGGAAAAGATTTGACTTTCTTGAAGGATAGGTGCTGATCTCTTAGAGAAAGGAGCACTGGCTGATCCAGAGGCTTGAGAACCACTAGAACTACCAGGTCTCCTAGAATGTTGAGAGCTTGGCTTCTGAGAGGAAGATGAAACACCTGATAATCCTGTTGCACCAGCTGCTGGAGGAGGAGGAGGAGGAGGATTGTGCTTGACTGGTTTGTCAGGGATGTAGCCAGTCTTTTTGAATTTCTTCCTCCTATTGTTCTCATTTCTGGAGAGCTTCATCCAGTGAGGAGTTTTCTCATCAAGAGGAACATTATACAAAATGTACAGAGGAATGTCATTATTTGGATTTGGGGGTTTGGGAGCAGCCTTTGACTTGGCTGTTCTTTTCTTTCTTTTCTTTGAATGTGTATCATCAGAATCACTGTTGTCATCATCATCATCAGAGTCAGAAGATGAGATTGGCTTATTGTATAAGTCATCAATTCTCTTGATTGCTTCACGAGCCTTTAATCTTTCTTCTTCAGCTTTGTCAAATTCTGCATCTGCTTCTTTCCAAATTTCATCAAAGCTTGGCATTGGTTCTTCATTCCATACAGGATTTGGAGGTGAAGAATTAATTTGTGAGGCTATTGTATCATCAAGAAATTCTGCAAGATCATCTTCATATTCTGCAGAGTGATCCTTTATTTGAAAGTCTTGAACAGTGAATGAAGGAATAGAAGAGATGTAATTTTGTATGATATCAGAATGAGTCTTCTGAGGAAGGCATATCAGATCCTTTGATAGGTCCTCTATGTATACCTTTGGTGATACCCTTGAAGTATATGTGACATCAAATTTTGATAATAAGCTATATAGATCACAAGATGGATGAATGCATATATTATTTATTTCTTCTATAACTTGTGTAGCTGAATCAATTATATCTGTATCAAAATTTGTAACTTCTGTATCTTCTTCTGGAGGTTCTTCTGTTCCTGGAGCTTCTTCATAGGACATCTCCACCTGCCTAGCTTCAGGGCAGCCTGAATCTAGGCCCCTTGAAGAAGGGACAGTAATGGAGGAGGGAAGAGAAGCAATTTTAGCAGATAAAGTAGAAAGTGCCTGAAGAACTGAAGCAAGTTTTGCATCCAGGAGCTGGCTTATTTTAGGAAGGATAAGATCAAAAACTTGATCAGCAATAGAGGAGAGGTTGAGGGATGGATAATCTGGTGGATTACTAGAAGATGGTTGTGAAGTGGATGGAGATGATATTTGAGGAAAGATATTTCTGATGATAGTGGTATGTGTGGGAATTTCTAGAGGGATTGGACTAGGAGAATGAATAGGTGAATGATATTCATTGTGTATTGGAGAGGAAGGTGTGGTAGGTAGTGGTTCTGAAGATAGAGGAGGAGGTGTAGCATCACTGATATGGGCAGTTGAGAGGGGGATATCATTGATGGGTGCTATTTCAGTTGAAGGAGGGGATGAAGAATAAGAGTGAGTAGGAGAAAGTTGAGCAGGTGGAGAGAGAATATGAGAGGAAGGAGGAACTGAGGAAGGATCTTCTAGAAGGGTAGAGGGAGTGACTTGATCAGTCCTTGTGTCCTCAGAAGCTTTCCTTTTTCTGGATGCCTCAGCTCCTGTATTCTTCTTGGGAATTACTCTATCCCATTTAGCAAAGAGAGCTGAGGTCAGCCTCTTGCTGGCATTTATTGTTACTTTTGGTGACACCAGAAGCTCTGGATGCCTTTCCTGCAGAAAAATCCCTAAGATTCTTCCAAAGCATACATTGTCTTTAGAGTTTTTCTTTTTAATCAATTCAAAAAGGATTGATCCCCAGTTGACTTTCTTCTTCTCCATTAAGGCCACCATTAACAGATATTGGTGCCTACTGATATAGTCATGCCTAGAAGTCTTGCTCAGCAAGACTTTTCCAACAATATCTGCTAAGAACTTGTAGTCCTGAGACAGATTCTTTTTCAGAAGGTGGCTAGGGTTTCCAGTCAGATGCCCCATTTTGACTAAAGCTTCATCAAATTCATTTGAGCTTATGTCTAATTCATCTTCACCATTTTCAAAACCAAAGATTTCAGAAAGGATGGTGGGAGAGAGAGAGACATGATGACCTGAGATTGTTCCTGACAAGCTTTCATCGACTGGTTTTGCAGTGTAAACCCATTCTTTTATCTCTGCAACAGCTATCTTCTGCGTGGTGCTTAGAAGCTTTCGTAGATGTTGTTCATCCAGCGTTTGAAGAATGTCCTTGAAGATTTGGTCTGACTGTGCAAACGAGTCCATGTCAATGTCGAAACCTGCGTCAAACTTCATTAGGTGCAAAGAGGCCTGAGGAATCGCCATTGTTCCTGCAAAGAAAGTTGAAGATCAAGTGCAGAGGGGAACTGGAGGGAAAGACGATTTCTATAGGCGCAAAGCTTAGAATAAGATAAAATAATGCTTATATAGAAGGGTCGAAGAATGACGGCGCATTCGTAAACCACTGTTCGACAAAACCTAATAAAATTAGAAGTCGAAAAGGCTTTATTTCTTTGTCTAAAAGCATTCGACGAGAGCATCTTTTTCGTCGACCAACGTTCGACAAAAGAAATTGCCTTAACTGACTCTGCCCTTAAGAGGTTTCAGAGACCACCGTTCGACAAATGATTCAAATTTGTCGTTCTTCGTTCGACAAATTTGTGAGAAAAGTAGAAATACTTAATTTTTAGCAGATTGATTCTCCATCTATCATTCCTAGTTGATTTATAAAGAAGATGTGCTTCTTTTCATCCAAGGGCTTGGTGAAAATGTCAGCTCTTTGCAAATCAGTAGAAATGAATTGTTGGCAAATTTTGTTTTTATCCACATTGTCCCTGAGGAAGTGGTGCCTAATTTCTATATGTTTAGTCCTACTATGGAGAACTGGATTTTGTGCTATAGATATTGCACTAGTGTTGTCACAAAATATAACTGAATTATTTAAGTTGACACCATAGTCTAGGAGCTGATTTTGTATCCACAATATCTGTGAGCAGCAGCTGCCAGCAGCTAAGTATTCAGCTTCAGCTGTTGATGTAGACACAGATGTTTGTTTCTTACAAAACCAAGATACAAGCCTATCACCAAGAAACTGACAAGTTCCTGATGTGCTTTTCCTATCTACCCTGCATCCAGCATAATCTGAGTCTGAGAATCCAGTTAATTCAAATTCAGATGCTGTTGGATACCAAAGTCCCAGATTAGGGCAACCCTTTATATATCTTAAAATTCTTTTTACAAAAGTAAGATGAGATTCTTTAGGATCAACTTGAAACCTAGCACAAATGCATGTAGCAAACATTATGTCTGGCCTACTGGCTGTTAAATAGAGTAGAGAGCCAATAATTGCCCTGTACAGTTTCTGATCAACAGGTTTCCCTGATTCATCAGTATTAATAACAACATTAGAGGTCATGGGTGTTTTCATAGTAGAAGAATCAGACATTCCAAATCTTTTCACTAATTCCTTAGCATACTTAGATTGAGAGATGAAGATTCCTGATGGGGTTTGCTTCACTTGAAGACCAAGAAAGTATGATAATTCACCCATACTACTCATTTCAAATCTTGATTGCATTAGATTGGAAAATCTTTTGCACAAATTTGAATCGGTAGATCCAAAAATAATGTCATCTACATATATTTGAACTAGTAGAGTTTGATTTTTATGTACTTTGTAAAATAATGTTTTGTCTACAATGCCTCTACAGAAATTGTTTTCCAAGAGAAAGTTAGCTAAAGTCTCATACCATGCTCTGGGAGCTTGTTTGAGACCATATAGAGCTTTTTTAAGTTTGAATACATAGGAGGAATGAGTTGGAGAGATGAAACCTGGTGGTTGTTCCACATAGACTTCTTCTTTGATGTCTCCATTGAGAAAAGCACTTTTCACATTCATTTGATATACCTTAAACTTCTTGAATGCAGCAAAGGCCAAGAAAATCCTTATAGCTTCAAGCCTTGCAACAGGGGCAAATGTCTGATCATAATCTATGCCTTCTTCCTGTGAATATCCTTGAGCTACCAATCTTGCTTTATTTCTCACAATATTTCCTTGTTCATCAAGCTTGTTCCTGAAGACCCACTTGGTGCCAATAACTGGATGGCCTCTTGGTCTTGGAACCAAATCCCAAACTTTGTTTCTTTCAAACTGGTTGAGTTCCTCTTGCATTGCAAGAATCCAATTTGGATCTTGTTCTGCATCTTTTATGGTTTGAGGTTCAACTTGTGATAGAAAGCAAGTATGCATCAGATTTTGGTGTAGTTGATGCCTTGTTTGAACACCTGCTGTGATATCACCAATCACTTGTGAAATTGGATGATCTCTGACTGTGATGTGGTCAGCAGTTGGAGTTGGTTTAGCAGCAGTGTCTTCATTGGGAATTTGTTCAGCTATTACATCCTGTGGAGGATGTTCTGTTGTTGCTTGATTCAGGTAATCAACAAGATCTGGATGATCTTCTTCTTCACTATCTTCAAGAGTTTGAGGTAATGGATGCAGTGAATCTCCTGTCTGTAGATTTAGCCCTTTAAGCTCTTCACATAGAGCTGGTACCTGCAAAGTGTTCTTGGTAGAAGAGTTCTTCTCCTTGTAAAACATGTTAGTTTCATCAAAGGAAACATGCATAGACTCTTCTATTTTAAGAGAGGATTTATTAAATACCCTATATGCTTTACTAACTATTGAATATCCTAAGAAGATTCCTTCTTCAGATTTTGGTTCAAATTTCTTAAGATATTTCTTATCATTGTTATGAACAAAACATCTACATCCAAAAGTTCTAAAATAATCAACTTTGGGTTTCTTCCCTTTAAGCAATTCATAGGGAGTTTTACCCTTAAGTTTGTGTATCAAACTTCTATTCAGAATATAATTTGCTGTGCTGACAGCCTCAGCCCAAAAGGATAGGGGCAAGTTAGCATCTGCAAGCAATGTTCTTGCTGATTCAATTAGAGTTATATTCTTCCTTTCAACTACCCCATTTTGTTGAGGAGTTCTAGGAGCTGAGAAGCAATGCCTGATACCTTCCATCTCACAGAATTCTTGCATGAGAAGAGACTCAAACTCAGTGCCATGATCACTTCTGATCAATGCAACTACAGTAGAGTACTCAATCTGTATGCTCTTAAGAAAGTCTGTAAGAACTTTAAAGTTATCTAACTTTTCTCTCAAAAAGAACACCCAAGTGAATCTAGAGAAATCATCCACAATAACTAGAGTGTAAGACTTCCCCCCCCTAGGCTCTTTATTGCAATAGGTCCAAAAAGGTCCATATGTAGTAAGTATAAGATTCTAGGTGAATCACTTTTAGATAATGATTTAAAGCTGTTTTTGGTTTGCTTGCCTAATTGACATGCCCTACAAAGACCTTCTTTCTTATATAATCCTGATGGTAAGCCTCTAACAAGATTATCTTTAGCCAATTTAGCAATGGTCCTAAGGTTTACATGTCCTAATCTTTTATGCCATAATTCACTAGACTTGCTTACCTCATTAAATAAACAAATTTCTGATTTAGATGAGTTGAAGTTTACTAAATATATATTTCCTTGTCTAATTCCTGATAGAACAGTAACATTATCAGATGATTTAATGATGCATTCTGATTTATTAAATGTTACCTGATAACCTTCATCACATAACTGACTTATGCTGATGAGGTTGTGCTTTAGACCCTTGACATAGGTTACTTCCTTGAATGTCATTGTTCCTATTTTAATTTGACCATAGCCTTTGGTTTGTCCACAGTTGGAGTCTCCAAAGATCACCTTGGGTCCAAGTTTTGCTTGTAGTTGTTCAGGTTGGCCTTATTCCCTGTCATATGCTTTGAGCATCCACTGTTCAAGTACCATTTTTGATTTAATCTTGGATGGTTGTGTACCTGCAAAGACAAAAACATAAACTAGTTGTTTTTTGACCCAGACTACCTTGGGTCCTTTTATGTTACCACAAAATTCAGAGATAAATGTCATTTCAGGCTGATCCTTGTAGCCTTGTGGATGATATCTCCTTGGAGGTATAGTCCACTCAGTAAAAGGATTTTTGGTATATTTAGGATTAGAATTCTTAGAGTTTTCTGTATAGTGCTTGTTCGAAGAATTTGAATAAATTCGTCGATCATTATTCATTTTATAACTATACTGAAAGTATGTTTTCAGTTTTCGTCGAGCCTCGTTCGACAAATTTGAATCCTTTTGTCGAGTGTCGTTCGACGAATTCTTCTGAATTCTTTTATCCTTAACAAACTTCCTTGAAATGTCTTTATTTCTTTCTGCAGCTTCTTTGCTTTTAGCAGAAATGAATTTTATGGGTGTGGAGAGGATGTTTTTCTTAATCAGAGATGGCTCTCTTGATGAGGCACCCAAGCCCAGTTTGCTATTATTAAATCTAGCATTTACAGTGCTTGTGATGTCCATCATCCTGATACTTCTCCCATTGAGGGATTCTTCAAGCTTTTTGGCTTCAGATAACTTACTCTCAAGAGTAGTAATGTGTTCTCTGGAGGCAGCCAAATCTTTCTTAAGATTTCCATTCTCTTCACTTATATTGTTCATTTCAACTAACTTAGTTCTGAGAGAGATTATTTCTTTCTCAGATTTTATTAAGTTTTGACAAAGAGTTTTGAAATCATCTTTGAATCAATAGAAGTGAAATCAAAGTCAGATAATACCTGATCAATGTCATCTTCTGTTTCTGATTCTAATTTCTTTTCATCAGAATTGTTAGTTGAGGCAGTGATTGCCATCATGCAAAAACTTTTTTCTTCTTCATCATCACTGGAGCTGGATGATGATGCTGATTGTGACTCATTGTCTGAGTCATAAATAGCCATTAAGCATTGTCTGTCTTCTTTTGTTTCTTCTTCATCAGAGGAGCAAGATGAAGATTCTGATTCAGATTCTGTTTCACTCCAAGATGTTGCTACAAATCCTCTTCCCTTCTTCTTGTGAGAATGGGAGGAAGATTTGTTGGAGCCCTTCTTTTCTTCCTTTTCTTTTCTTCTTTCCTTCTTGTCCTTCTTGTGTTGAATCTTTGGACATTCAGGAGCAATGTGTCCTGGTTTCCTGCAGCCAATACATATGATTTCATTAGAATATTTTTTGTCATACCTTGGCTTGTCATGACTTCTGGATAGCTATTTTCTGAAGTCTTTCTTGGCCATCTTATAGAATCTTTTAGTTAACAGACTCATAAGCTCCTCTTTGTCAGGAGCTTTTCCTTTATCTTCTGCAGCCTTGAAGGCTATGCTTCTTTCCTTCTTGGGTGCTGGGGATGAAGTGGATTCTTCAGTTTCCCTGGTTTTGATGAGCTGCTCATAAGATTTGAGCTTGCCCAACAGGGCTTCAGTGGTGATCTCATTGAGACTTCTGGCTTCTTTGATTGGCCAGATTCTGGAGTCCCATGTGCTGGGAAAGCACATAAGAATTTTGTCATTGATCTCTGTGAGTGAGATCACTTTGTCCAGAGACTTCAGCTCATTTATTATGAGGCTGAGCCTATTGTACATATCAGCTACATTTTCTGATTCTCCCATCTTGAAGTTCTCATATTGAGAGATCAGGTGAGATCTTCTATCTTTTCTTTCATCTGCTGAGCCTGCCACCATGTTGTTGAGAGGTTCCCAGATTTCTTTTGCTGAGGTGCACTCAACTACTTTCTGGAATATGTCATCAGCCATAGTTAGGGCCAAAATGTTCATGGCCTTTGCATCTGCATTTCTCTGTTTCTTCTGAGCCTCAGTCCACTCAAGAGGTGAAACAGCAGTGTTGTTTATTATTGCAGCAGCACTAGCTGATGCTGTAGGTGCTGGGGGTCCTGTAAGGATAACATTAAAAATCTCCTCATCAATGGAGTTCATATAAAGCCTAATCCTTGCTTTCCATAGTGCAAACTTATTGAGATTGCACATAGGGGGTCTTGTGCTGGAATACTCCTTGTTTTGTGCCATGAGTTTTAAACAAGATAAGATTTTAGAGAAGGAAACTTTTAGAAAAATTAAGATCTGGTTGATCTTTGTGATTCAGGTGTATGTGTATTAATTCTGTATTTAGTATTAAAATTTTTTAATACGTTTTATAGCGGAAATTAAACTACTGTTTAAGTATATGTGTATTTAGTGTGAGTTATAGAAAACTACAGAATTAATAAAAAAGGACACACAGCACAAGCACACAGAAATGATCAAGCACAGAAGACACAAGGAGCTATAGTAGTTCCCCAATAAACCTGGGTACGTCTACTCTTCTACCACCTTTGGTAGGAATCAACTAGGAGGGTTGATAAGGTGCCCAGGCACCAAGGAATTTTTGATAAGGTGTCCACACACCAATAAGCTTTTGATAAGGTGCTTAAAAACCACACTAGGATTTTTTGATAAGGTGTCTTGCCACCACTGGGTAAACTTTTGAAGGGAGTATTAACCATGTACAGAATGAGATAAAAAGGTATAGAGTGTTCTTCTCTGTCAATGATCTGAGAGAAGGCAAAAGGTGTTGAAGCAGAGAGCTCCCCCTGTCTGATGAGAGTTAATGACAGATTCTTGGACAGAGCTTTCTCAAATAGAAGTCTTTGTAGCAGATGATCTCGATGAAGAAGAAAGCTGAGAAAGAATAGTGTATTTGCTTCTTCTTCTTCTTCTGAAAGACTTCTTCTATTCTCCTTGTTCTATGCTCACAGATGAGAGAAAGTGATAGTTAAATTTTTCTTTATTTCTCTCACAGAATACGACTATCTCAGTTCTTGCTATTCTCTTTTTCTTCTTTTGATAACTGTTTGTATATGTATTTTCAAATTCAAATCTTCTGTCTATTTAAGGAATGTCTTCTTCTGACTTAAATCCTTCTTGGAACCAGGTAGCCACCCAAAACGATTTTTGGCAGGTCCTTTTAACTCCTTTTGTCGAGAAAGATGCCTTTGGCATTAAATGTCAACGACTATTCTTCTTCTTGGAAAGGAAGGAATATAAGGATATAATAGATGAAAAAGATATCCTTACTTGGCTGCCTGAATACGTCCAAGGAGAAATAAATATATCCTTTATTTTGCTGATTTGAGTTCAGAGAACTGACATCCACTGAGAATATAAATCTGAGCATTAGAAAGCAATTTGTCGAGCGCTGGCTAGAATTTGTCGACCGCTGCTAGTCATTTGTCGAGCGCTGGCTTAGAATTCGTCGACCGCTGCTAGTCATTTGTTGAGCGCTGACTCAGAATTTGTCGACCACTGGAACTGCAAATTTCTTCAGTCTGCTGGAAGTAATTTGTCGAACGAATCTGGTCATTCGTCGAACACCACTCACCATGTGTTGAGCTTGAATTTGCCTAAGTTCTGCTAATCTGATCAGCCTAAAGCTTGACCCTAAGGCTATACATTGGGGTCAATACAGATCCTAATCAACACATAGTGATCCTAGCCCAAATTAGTAATAGGGTTGTTCCAACAGTGGCCCCTTCCTTCGCGATGGACATTACTCCCTCTGGGGAGCATCGCTTACTAATAAAAGTTGGGGAAGAAGGAGCGGCCAATTCTTCAACACCGGGCGGATTGGAAGAGGATGAGGCGGTCACCTCTCAGAGGTCGCGCGAGTTGATCCTCACCTCGACAGACGCGGCAGGCGAGTCCAGTCGGTCTCATCCGCCTGACTTGCCGTCCGCCAAGAAGAAGAAGAGGAAGAGGGCTGAGACGATAGCCGAGCGGATTGCTAGGAAGGCCGGAAAACTGAAGGTCAAGAATAAGTCGATCGGACTGAAAGGCTGTCATGGGAGAAGGCTTTTCAGGAGCGGGAGAAAGCTCTTAAAGAAGAGGTTGTCGCGGCGCGGGGCCAAATCGCTGTGGTGGTCGGGCGGCTTGATAAGGAGAAGAAGGCGAACAACAAACTTGAGGATGACCTGAAGCACTACAAAGATAAATTCTACAATTTAACCCGGTCGATTAATAAGGGTCAGCGAACCACTTTAGCCACCTTGACCGTTGGAGAGACCTCAAATCCTCCAGCGGCCAAGGAGACTGGCCGAGTTAACTTTCCTAATGAGGTTGCGGCGTCGCGCGCTATTCCGGCTGCCCGGGTAGAGCGTGATGTCGCGCGGCTTCATAGTACTTTTCAGCTAATGCATAAAATCATGAATTCTTTGTATGGGCTTCTAATTCAAGCCGGTGACCAGACCACACGACTGCATAGGGAAGACGTTCCTCCGGAAGATCCCCAGCCATGAATGGCTTTCAATTCGTACAATGTTGTTTGTAATATTATTTGCAGTCTTTAGACTTTATGACAGTCTTCTTGATGATATGCACGGTTTAATGTTTCTGATACTCGCGATCTGTATTTATGTCATAACGCTGCGCGATCTGTTTGCTTGAATGGATTTATAGTCCGCGCGATTTCTGTATGTATTTCTTCCTTTGCAGGGCTTGAAAATTGATGGCCATACGGCCCGTGTTGTGATGATTTTGAGCACCTAGCTCAAACTATTTGATAGAACGTATATTGAGAACCGCGCGGTTAGAAGGTATTTTTGCTAACTGCAGATCATTGGAAGCTATAAGTATCAGCTTCTGCGGAGTCATTCTCACAATTCCATGGCGCGATCCAAGGGCAAATCGGAGCGGTCTGAGAAGATCAAATCGAAGCGAACTGATGCGGCCGCAGCTTTTCATTCTGCTGACCATAAAGAATGTCGTTTAACCCAAGATGAGCTGGACGATTTCATAATGAGGCACATGACCGGGAGCAACCTGCTCGTGCGACTTCACCTCCGTGATGAGCGGGTTAATTCTTCCAATCTGCACCAGGTCGCAGTGCCCATTGATCATTTTGAGAATGGTTTTAAGTTCCCACCACCTCTCGAGGTCATTGAGGTGTTTGACCATTATGGAGTTGTGCCCGGACAACTCCCGCCGAACTCTATAGCCTCAATATATAACTTCATTTCGTATTTGCGGTCTGAGAGAACTCGATTCTCTATTGATCTCTTCAGAAAATTCTTCTCGGTGCGAGCTAAAGCAGATGTAGGGACCAACATCTTCAGAGGGCATCTCTATTTTGGATGCCGCGGCTTGAAGGTTGTTAATCTCGCGAACAAACATTCGAACTGGTCGGAATGATACCTTATGTTTGAAGGCGATTTCGGGCTGATGCCTGTTAGTTCGCAAGTCAGGGACGAAGAGGCATTCCGCCAGGTCGACGTTGGGCAGATCGAGTTGAAAACTTATAAGCTCCTTGAGAACGTGCGGCTTGACGTTTACCATTATATTCCCCTATTTTCTAAGCTAGGGAATGTCCGTCCTGAAGATAGTAAGCTTCCCTTCAACTCGCTACTTCCAACCGGGCGGATTGCTTTTACTAAAACTTGACTGTCTTGCAGCTGCCCATATGGTTCCTTTGAACAAACCAGTCATGCCGTCCGTCCCGGTTTTGACTCAGAGGGAGAGGAAGGAAAGGAGAAAAAGGACAGGTGGGACGGACTCATCTGAAGATGAGGGCCCGTTTTCCCCGGAGGAATTCGAACTCCTCCGGTCTTGTAGGAATCCGCACGACTTGAAAGGCAAGGCGACAGTCCAATGGCATAAGGATGAGGCCGCCATTCAAATCTCCACCGCGCTCCCTTTCTGGGGGAGCAGAAACGTTGGCCGCCATGCGCTAGCCGCCGGTGCGGCCTTGTATGGCTGGAAGAATCTGAGGAAGTTGAAGAGGGTTCCCGAGGAAGAACTTGCCAAGGTGGCCGCGCAAGCCGGAGCTTGGGGTTTTACAGCCAACCACTTTATGGCTCTGGCATATAAGCGGCTTGTGTCGGCCCAAGTGTATGCGGAGAAGAAAATTGAGGAACTAACCGAAGAGGTTACTCGGTTAAATAAAATTGAGGAAGTACGTTGGTGATTAACTGCGGTTTGTCTTTTTTCTGACCGCACGGCCTGATTCTGTTCCCCTTCTTTATAGGATAAATATAATCCTGAAAACCCGGATTTCCAAGATGAAGTCTTCTCTCTTATTTCTGATGGGGTCGACGGCGCCTTGAACATTCTGAGGGAACGAGATGGTCTGTCCACCGGTTTTGAGGATGTGACCTTTTCGGATGTCTTTCCCCATCTTTCGGATCAGTACGAAGAACTCCAACGGAAAAGTAGAGGGAAGGACCCGGCTGAGTCCGGTGACGACTCGCAAGAGATCGGGGAAGATAAAGATGGGTCCGCTGCGGCTGATAATGACGCCGCCGAGCAGGAGGATATTGAAGACGCCGCGGTCAGTGGAGCTGCTCCAGAAGATACAGCTGTTAAGGAAGAAAAAAGTTCATCTTCCAGTTCGGGTTCATCTTACAGCCGGTCCGCGTGGACCGGTGATAGCAGTTCTTCAAGCTTTTCATCTTCTAGCGAAGGTTACTCGCCAGAGGTGAACGTTGATGGCAATTCGCCAGAGGTGGACTCAAACTTTCCTGCTAAGAAGAAACATAAGTCGCGCGAATAGTTCTTTTCTTTTTTCTTTCCTCTTAGAAAGTTGTATGATAACCAACCGGTCTTATTTTGTTAACCGGGCGGTTTAAGTTAAATGTAAAGATGTGTTGATAGTGAATGGAATGTTACCTATTTGGTTGTTCATTGTTTGTAACTTACTTGTGTTCGATGCAATCTCATTCCTTTTCAATTTTTATTTCTTCTTACCAAGTCGCGCGATTTGTCATAAGGCCGGTTGAATAATTAGCCTCGGATTCTCAGCAGATATATAAAACTACCTTGTCATAACATAAGCTGTCCGCGCGGCCTGATTTTTAATGAATCGAATACTTCCTGTGGAATTCTCGATGAGCTCGTATGGCTTAAATCTTAATCCGAACGGACAGAAAGACAGACTTTCAATCTCGATACAATAAATCAAATAAATATAAAGAGATCCTGATGAATCCCGAACGGTATGGAGATTAATCCGTGCGGACAGGAAGATAGGCCATTATGATGAACCGGCAGATCAATTATTTTCAAAAGAATTCTTTGATAAATCTGAGCGACCTGGAGACTAATCTGATCAGGTAGAGAGACTTTCGATTCTGTTTCAATAACCTGTAATGTATTCGAGCGACTTGAATTTCGACCCGGGCGGATAAGGGTATTAATTCCCAAACTTGCCTCTGTCAATTAATCATGGCATCATAACGAATTCGAACACTCTGAGCATCAAACCGATCGGTTCGAAGGAGAACTTTAAGTTTGATCCAATGATTTAATCATTTTTGAGGAACTCGTTACGAACTTGAGCGGCATGAATATTAGATCGCACAGACAGGAATCTGGGTCCAGTTCGATGAACTTATCGACCGTCTTAATGAAGAACGGACAACCGTTATTTAATACAAGCGCTGTCAACCCGCTGTTCGGGAAATTGTCAATCCGCGCAATCAATAATTTTAATTCCTGAACGATATTTAAAGAACCTTTAAGTTATAATCAAGTCCGAGCGGCCAGAATATATCTTTGGTGACCAAATAACGATCAACTTTTGAAGACCAGAATCTACCAACTCGAATTATTTGGATGCAATCCATACGACTCATGATGTTGTTGAAGTAATTCCTGATCGTTCGGTTAGAACATCAAACTGCTGTCTAATTCCAGATCACCGACCTGGTGACTCAAGCTGCCGGATGTATACCTGCTTATCAAACAGGATGGTTTAATAATTCAAACCGCTCGGCTTGAATATTATGTGGGCCTAGGCGGCGAACATTGCTTTCCTCAAGCGGTCATGAGGGTTGTAAATGACTCGACTGCTCTCCCCGCCTGGGGTTACAAGCTGAGTTGATCAACTGGGCAGGTGTGGTTATGCCGCGGGGGCTCTACCGACATTGCTTTCCTCAGAGGGATCAACTCAGTTGTGGGTTGTAAACGACTCGACTGCTCTCCCCGCCTGGGGTTACAAGCTGAGTTGATCAACTGGGCAGGTGTGGTTATGCCGCGGGGGCTCTACCGACATTGCTTTCCTCAGAGGGATCAACTCAGTTGTGGGTTGTAAACGACTCGACGCTCTCCCCGCCTGGGGTTACAAGCTGAGTTGATCAATTGGGCAGGTGTGGTTATGCCGCGGGGGCTCTACCGACATTGCTTTCCTCAGAGGGATCAACTCAGTTGTGGGTTCCGCCCAGGCGTCGCTTGAGAGTACCTTGGAGTATTCGATGGTTATAGACTAAGATGATCAGTTGGGGAGGTATGGTTATGCCGCGGGAGCTTTACCGATATTGCTTTCCTCAGAAAGATCATCAAAGCTATAACTATATCCCTTTCGGGGTATGATAGAGCTAACAATCACCCGGACCTGGTGCGTTAGATATCAACCGAGATCTGAGATTCTGAAGACCACCGCACGGGAATTGTCAAGCTGCCACTACACATGTGCAAAAACTCCCCGCTACATGTGGTCGACGTGGGCTTACACTAATGACTACAATCCGAGGGGGTTCAAGTAGAATTCAGCGATGTCTCCGCGGTTCAGTGAGTTTGATATATAAAGAAAGTAAGAAAAATTTAGACAAGAAGAAGTGTCAGTACGGGGCTTTTCATCGAATATCTAAAAAATGCTTAAAATGAAGAAAACATTTTTTAAGGATAAAAACATTTGAGATCGTCACCGCTCCAAGTGCATGAGATGTCTTCTCCGTCGCTTGTTTGGAGGTGGTAGGCCCCATTTCTCAAGGCTTCCTTGATGAAGAATGGCCCTGCCCAGTTGGGATTCAGCTTTCCAACATTGCCAGATCTGGCTGCAGCATCTACCTTCTTTAGTACCAAATCCCCGCCTGCAAACTGTTTTATCCTGACATTTTTGTCAAAGTACTTTGCCATTCTCCTTTTGACTTCTTCCTGTCTGATTGTTGCCTCATCCTGAAGTTCTTCGATCAGATCCAAACTATACTTGATAGCCTCGTCATTTTCATCTATCCATGCTTCTCCTCCCTCCTTTGCATATACCACTCTTGGAGTGACCACCTCAAACTCTACAGGAACAACAGCCTCCGAGCCATGGGATAGTTTGAATGGTGTCTCTCCCGTAACAGAAGATGGAGTGGTACGAAGGGTCCAAAGGATAGAAGGGAGTTGGTCTGCCCAATTTCCTCTTTGATTCAAGACCCTCTTCATCAAGAGTCGCTGAATCTGCCGATTCGCTGCTTCTACCTGACCATTTGTCCTTGGATGATGCACTGAAGCAAACCGAAGATCAATCCCCACCTGATCGCAAAAGGTTATCATCTCTGGATTGTTAAATTGCGGACCATTGTCAGTGACAATCGCTAGCGGAATTCCATGCCGGCAGACTATCTCTCCCCAGATGAAGTTCCGGATAATTTGAGTTATAGTTTTTGCCAATGCTTTTGCCTCAATCCACTTGCTGAAGTAGTCGATCATCACAATGATAAAATGACGCTGGCCACTGTCTATCGGGAAGGGTCCGATAAGATCCATCCCCCATACTACGAAGGGCCACGGCGCAGTTATTGATCTGAGTGACTGAGCAGGCAAATGTTGAAGAGGAGCGAACTTTTGACACTGAACACACCGCTTGGCAAATGCTTCAGCATCCTTTCTCATGGTTGGCCAAAAATATCCTTGCCTCAAAATCCTCTTTTCCAACGTCTTTGCTCCCGAGTGACTGCCGCACTCCCCAGAATGGACTTCTTGTAGTATAGTGGGGATCTCCTCTTCCGAGACGCATCGAGCCAAAGGAGACATGAGAGTTTTTCGATACAAGATTCTAGCCACCAAGCAATAATAAGCCGCTTTTTTCTGAATCTCCTTCTGTCTTTGATAGATTCGTGGAACTCTCCTTTTGTCAGGTATAATTCATAAGGATCCATCCAGGAAGGATGTTGATCGATTTGCATTAGTTCCCTCTCCTCTATAGCTGGATGAAAAAGTTCAGAGGTCACTCCTCCTGATGGAAGACTGAACTTTGATAACTCATCAGCTTCTCCATTCTGCGTCCTCGGGATATGTTCGATGACGAAAGATTTAAATCTTCCAATCTCCTCTTTTGCTAGCAGTAGATACTTCCGCAATGTCAGCTCACGTGTTTCATAGTTGCCCAAAACCTGCGAAGCCATTACCAGGGAATCAGTTTTTACATGCACATGCTCTATGCCCAGTTCTTTCGCAAGCCTTAGCCCGGCTAGAAGCACCTCATATTCGGCTTGATTATTCGTCACCGAAAAAAAGAACTTGATTGCCTGTTCGAGCTTAAGACCATTAGGACTGAGCAAGATTACTCCTGCTCCTACCGAGTTCTTCCCTGAAGCTCCATCCACGAAGATAATCCAGGCCCAAGGGGACTTCTCCACTTGCTCGGAATTTGATTCTGGTATATCGACCATGAAATCTGCCAAGACTTGGGCCTTGATTGCGGTTCTGGGGATATAAGTTATTTCAAACTCGCTTAGCTCAATGGCCCACTTGGCTAATCTTCCGGAATGGTCAAGCTTTTCCAGGATGCTCCTCAACGGATGGTCTGTGATTACTTGGATTGGATGTGCTTGGAAATAAGGTCGGAGCCTTCTTGAGGATTGAACCAGAGCCAGAGCTAGCTTTTCCAGGATTGAATATCTCGTTTCTGCATCTTTAAGTATATGGCTAACATAGTATATAGGAAACTGCCTCTTCTTTTCTTCTCGAACGAGAACAGAGCTGACAACATCGGGTCCAACCCCCAAATATAAGAACAGAGTTTCCCCTTCACGAGGGCTCTGGAGAAGAGGAGTCGATGTTAATTGTTTCTTCAGTTGATCAAATGCGTCATCGCACTCCTTGTCCCACTCAAACTTCGACCCTCCTCAGAGTGTCTTGAAGAAAGGAGCACTTTTATCTCCCGATTTAGAGATAAACCTGCTCAGTCCTGCCAATCTTCCTCCAAGTTGTTGTACTTCTTTCGTATTACGAGGAGGGGTCATTTCTAGTATGGCCTTTACCTTATCCGAATTTGGTGCAAGGCCATCGGGCGTAAGGAGATGTCTAAGAAACTTTCCCTTAGTTGCCCCAAACACACATTTCAAAGGGTTTAATTTTAACTTGAACCTTCGTAGAGTAGCGAACGTCTCTACAAGGTCTGCCAAGTGAATTGAGAAGGTTTTACTTTTTAGGAGGAGGTCATCAACATAAACCTCGAGGTTCCTTCCTTTTGCTTCTTAAAGACGGTGTCCATCATCCTCTGGTACGTCGCTCCCGCATTTTTAAGCCCAAAAGGCATTACGAGGTAACAGTAACAGCCATCGTTTGTGATGAAAGATGTATGCGGGATATCAGGTTTATGCATTTTGATTTGGTGATAACCATAAAATGCATCGAGAAAGCTTATTTATACCCAACCGCGGAATCAACTAAAACATCTATCCGGGGCAAGGGGTAGCAATCCTTGGGGCACGCTTTATTGAGTTTTGTGAAATCTACACACATGCGCCATTTTCCCCCAGATTTTTTCACCATTACAACATTTGACATCCAAGTGGGGTATTGGATTTCAGAAATGAAATTTGCTTTAAGAAGTTTTGCAAGTTCTTCTTTAATGGGTACCGCCAACTTGGTTGCCACCTCCCTCTTCTTTTGTTGGATCGGCTTGAATTCAGGGGAGACATTGAGGTGATGGCATGCAATATTCGGATCTACTCCAGGCATATCTTCCGCCGACCAGGCGAAGATGTCCAGATTCTTCAATAGACAGGAGATCAGTTGAATCTTCTCCTCTTCTGATAGTTCGGCATTGATGATTAGTTTCTTTTCTTCCCCTTTAGCAATGGGGATCTCTTGGGTCTCCTGGGCAGGTTCCAGGTGATCCCCTTCTCACTCTGTGCTTCCTTCAGCCTCTTCAAGGGGCTTGGATACTTCGTGGACCACTTCGGATCCGATATTGACGTCCTTCGGCAACGAACTTTAAAGCCAAGTGGAAAGTGGACACTATTGCCTTGTAAGAGTTCAGGATTGGCCTTCCAAAGATTGCACAATAGCTGCTCAGGGCTTCCACCACTACAAAGCTTATCAGCTTTGTTATGCCTCCCAATGACACCAAAAGCTTTACACACCCTTCCACTTCTTTCTTTTCTCCCGAGAAACCGTAGAGAGGCCCTTCCATGGAGAGCAGAGGCTTTCCAGTCTTAAGGGCTTCGAATGTTTGACGGAAAATGAGGTTAACTGAACTACCGGTATCAATCAGAATCTTGTGTACAGTCTAGTTCTCGATGACTGCCTTTATTACTACAGCATCATCGAAAGGGTTTGCATTCGGGGGAAGGTCTTCTTGGCCAAAAGTAACGACCGACCTTTCTGGGGCGGAAGTGGAGGCGGCCGCCACTTCTTGTTTGGAGATTCTTCCAATGATGGATTTTCGAGAGGATTCTGGCCCTGCTCCACCATGGATACAGTAGACGTTGCCGAGGGGACCAACATCATTTACTTCTACACATTCTGTGACAGGATGTATATCCCCATAACAACCTGCCTCTTCCACGTCAGCACATTCCCAGGTCACTTCGACCGCTTCCTTCTTCTTTTCGGTTCGGGGCTCAGCAGGTGTGTCCTTATGGACCAGTCCTCGGAGCTTCCCTTCCCTTAGAAGCTTTTCTACCAGGAAGCGAAGGGCTCGACAATCTTCCGTCAGATGACCTGCTTCCTTTTGATAATCACAATAAAGATTCGGATTTCGGCTGTGAACATCCGATCTCATAGGAGCGGGTTTTTTAAAGTCAGGTCTCTTTTGGAAAATTTGGACTACTTCGTCCATGGAAATATTCAGAGAAGTGAATGATTCTTGCGAATCATCATATTGGATGGATGGGGAAGTCGAGGATGGCTGCGCAGTATATTGTGGCAGATATACCGGCATGGCCTGTGGAATGGCCATGGATGGAGCGGGTGCGATGGCCAACGGTGGTTTCTGATCTTGAAACCGCTGATGGCCAATGAATGGTTGCTTGTGCTTGTAGTTCCTCCCCCTTTGAGCTCGGGGTTCGAAATAAGACGGAGCGGATGATTGGTAAGTAGGGAGTGAGTAAGGTTGACCTTGATCATTTAGAAGCCTAGCCACATACCCAGGGTTAGTCTTTTCACCCCTGATAAACATATTGGCCATACTTATCAATTCCTGATAAGTTCGAGGTTCTCTTATGGTGGCTTCAAATTTTAGAGGGCCTTCCCTCAGCCCATTCATCAGAGCTACCCTGTATAGCTCTGGATCCACATTTTGGATCTCCATTATTTCTTTTTGGAAACGGTCGACAAACCTGGCCCAGGTCTCGTCCTCCCGCTGCTTAATATCAAAGAGGGTCGCCGGGCCGCTCTTTCTCTTCTTTGAGGTAGAGAATCTAAGCAAAAATTCTCTATGCAGCTCAGCAAAGCAGCTGATTGACCTTGGATTCAAACCATAAAACCATTCTCTTGCTTGCCCCTCAAAGGATGTCACAAGAAGTTTGCATTTGATAGCATCGGTCAGGGTTCTTAGTGCTATGGCTGACTCAAAAGCTTGAAGATGAAGGGCTGGATCAGCTTCTCCACTATAGGCTGCCAGACATGGCTCTCTGAAGCCATTCGGAGCTGGCTCGCTCCGAATGTAATCCACGAACGGGGAGGTTTCTTCCATATCCTCATACAGAGGAGGAACATTGTAATAAGCCATCTGACTCATTGTGACCTGAGGATAAGCCTCCCGACCTGCGGCGGCTTGAGGATAAACCGCCTGATAGGAAGATCTGGCAGCGGCTTCTGGCGGACAAGCCGCCGGGTTGGACAGGCGGGCTTCCTGAAAAGTCGCTTCCTGGAAATCCAAAATCCGAGCAGGCGTGTTCTGGGCGGCTTCCTGGTAATACCCTTGTCGTGCGGCAAACTCTCCCTGAGCCGACTGGCAAGCTGCGGCTTGTGGAAGCGGGTACGGAGGGGGAGGAGGAAGGACTGGAGTGGCCGCTTGGTTAACCGTGACTTGGGGAACTAGTCGCTCGGTTAACACGGCCAAGGCTTGGCTGATCGCCTCCAGGCGCTGGTCAGTCGCCTTTTGAGTCCGCTAGGCTTCACGCTTGCTTTCTTCCAGAGCCTCCCATAGTGAATCCTCACTATGGTCAGAGCAATCTCTAGGAGGGAAATGGCGGTCTGACATTTCTTTGAAGTTTTCACTGACAACCTGCGATCTGAAGGTCGCGTGTTTCTGTTGAATCCAAAGATGTACCCCCGCGGTTTGCGACTAGAAAAGCGGAGGTTGCGGACTGTCGGTTACTTAGAAAGAAGAGAATGAGACCGCTAGCAGCGCTCGAGGCCGAACTTTGCCCGTCACGGCAAATGCCACTCCTGTGACGGGCTTTCCTTTGATTAAAGTGAGAAGGTTACATCGGGTTACAAGCGCAAGCCGGCCGGTCAAGCAGGTCGCAAGACAGGGAACTCGAGTCCGCAGCTCAAACAAGCGAGCTCCTAGATTCGAGTGTGCATGTCTTGGGAACAGTGCCGCCCCCTATTTATAGGCTTGGGGGCCTGCCCAAACGGGCAGGGATAAAATAACCGCCTGCCCGGGTAGAGGAGAGTCGGGCAGGCGGTGACGAGATATGAGGGAAGAGAAAGAGGCCACGCGGTCTGACGGCCTGCACTTCCGATCTGACTTGGCCGGAGGCTTGAAGATGTTATAAACAAGGAGACAGCATAGTCCGAGCGGTCTCTTGTATGAGGCCGCGACTTGCCCTCCGGGTTTGAGCCTTGATATTCTTCATGATGCAACCCGAGTGGCCTCTGTCTTGAGACCGCAACTTGAGTTCTTGCCTCGAGCTTTTGACAATCTTGGGAATGGCCAGGAGTGTTACCAGACCGCCCGGATTGACTTTCCTTGGTTAGAAGGCGGCTTCTCTTGGGATTACCCGACCTGGCCTGTCAAACCGCCCGGCCTGAGAGAGGTTTTGCTTTAGTAGCGGTTTGCCGGGTAAACATACACATATATATTTACATATTTATATAGTTCCTTTTTACATATAAATATATAAATATAAAAATTAGCTAAAACAAATCATTTATTCAATAATTTACATGAAATATGCACAATATTACTTAAAACTATGTTAAAAACTATATTAAAATACATATAATTTACTATTCATCATTGATCGTACAGGTTCGCGGTTGAACTACGCATAGAAGAATTTTGGGAAGTCTATAAATAGACCCCCATGGGTACCTTGGGAAGGGGTTGGACTCTCCTCTCCCTCAGGTGTAACTTGTGAGCAAACACTCCCCCCCCCCCCCTCCTCCTCCTTTGCCAGTAAAGGTTGGAGGCGAGGTGACCCTTAGTGCCCTCCAAGGTACCCAGGCTCAGCATTGGCTTGGGAGGGGAAGTTCTCTATGAGCTTACGGGTGTGTGGTGGGACCTTCTCGCTGAAGCTTAAGGGGTTCATTTCTAGTCTCAAGTGTTCTTCAGGGGCAAGGTCTTTCGGTTCTCAGCAACTAGTCAAGAGTTCTAGCTCGGGTCAAGTAAGGGTTAGTTGCATCCACCTTTTGAACGTCGAGACTGGTTCTCTGGTTTCAACATTAGCCTTTTAATGATCAACCTCCGTCTGATACCAATTGAAAGTGCACAGTGTGCCTTTGAGAATCCTCTAGAGGGGGTGAATAGAGATTTAAAATATTTCTATCCTAACTGTGTATCCAATAAAACACACTAAGAAATTATGCGCACAAACAACACACAGGCAGAATAATTATTGCAGGAAATAAAAATGCTAAGAAAGAAAATTGGGACAGCACAGAAAAGCACAACACAAACACAAAAGATTTTATAGAGGTTCCCCAAAATGTGGGTAGTCCTCTCTTCTACCACCTGGTAGGAATGCACCACCTGTGCTTGAGTCTTTTGATAAGGAGACTCCTAGAACCACTGATCTTTTTATAATGAGATCATGAACCAACCAGATCTTTTGATAAGGTGATCTTGAACCAACCAGATCTTTTGATAAGGAGATCTTGAACCACTGAATCCTTTGGAAGAGGGATTCTTAAAACTCTTTTACAGTTGAAGAGAAAGTGCAGAAGGAAAAGAAAGAAAGAGCGAGAATTCTGTTTTCAGAATTTTGTGAAACCTTGTGCTTCAGTTTTCACTTTTCTGGATCTGTGAATAATGAATCCTTGCTCTTGATAGTGATGTTTTGCAAGGATTATGAGCTTCAGATCCTGTCAGTTTATTCTATTCAAATCTGGCTGCTGTATGATCTTTGATGAAGAGCAGCCTTCTATTTTTACTGTGCTGAGAGAGAGTAGTATTTGTTCTTCACTGTCTTTTAGGGTCTGAAGGAAGAAGAAGAAGGAGAACCCTAATCGACAGAATTTGAATGTGTGTATTGTATGCTCTACTTTCTTCTCAGTAATCTTTTATTTATTATATATCCCTTAATTTGAATTTGTTTCCTCTTTTAGAGTGTGCTGAAAAGGTACTGGCCTGGACAAATTCTCTTCCTTTCCTCATTTGTTCTCGACCCGTCTGCCAACAGTCTTGATCCTTTCCAAGAAAGCTTTTGTTGTCTTCTTTATTGCTTCTTTATATTCTAGGCAATAAATGAGGCGTTGTAGAACGGTCTTCAGTATTGTGAGAAGCCTTGAGAGAGAGATCCAAAATGACAGGTGAAAAGGTTTCCTTTTCAAACGTATTCGATGTTGCGTCGAGTTCTCTTATCGACGCACCTTCGAGTTCTTGTAAGAGCAGCTTCGAATTCATTCTTGCTTTGATTGAAGTTTGCTTGTCGACGTTGCGTTGATACCTTATCGACGTAACCGTCGAGTTGAGAGCTTGACTCTGAACTTCATCATCTGCGTCGAATTGAAGTCGATGTTGCGTCGACTTCAGATGGCTTCGACAGATTCTTTCTTCTGCGTTGAGTTGAAGTAGAAGTTGCGTCGACTTCTCATGATACTTCGACATGTCCATTTCCTCTATGTCAACATCCTTTCATCGTAGCGTCGACTTGATCTACTTTGACAGAAGGTTGAGTAGCTTAGACTTCTAGTCTAAGTAGCGTCGACATCAATTAGATGTTACGTTGATTTCTATTCGACGCAATTGTTAACTTAACCCAAATTCTGCTTGTCTTGATCTGGTCTTGTCACCCTAAGTTAAGTGAGATATCCTAAGACATCTAATCACCATATTACCCTCACTATACAATGGGTAATTAAATCCTAAGAGATAAAATCACTTTAGATAATTTGTTAAGTTAAATCAAAGGGATTTTTCCAACAGTAAGGAACAACTACACTACCATCACAGAAGCGTTCTTAACTTATATGAATGCTCATGCAAGCTAATAAGTTAAGATTTCTGTTAATTAACTCATCATATAAAAGAGCTCATACTAATTTATATTATGAGGATCTGCAATTATAAATGTTGTATTAATGTTATGCAATGTAATTTAATGTAATATGTTATTGTTCATGCAAGTGCAACTTACCCACACAACTGTGTGCACAAACCTTTTGTTCCTGGTTTTCGGAGATAACTAATCTCTCAGATACTGCATGTGTGGCTACGGAAGTAGTGGATCGGGTTCTCCACTCCTAGGTGGTATGCACACTACCAAACCTAGACCTTACGTACGCCTCTATACACGTCCTAGGCGCACCTCTTGAGTTTCTGCGTACTCTTGCTGGAATCCACCAATCATTTATGATCGGACGAGGGTTATTATGGATTGTCCTCCAGACCGCAGTAAAACAACTTACTGACCCTCTAAACCACTACACCTCATCAGAGTCAACGTACTTCCATCGGTGTGCCGACTCGACCAGTACTGAAAACCTGCCACTAATATGCGCATACAAAGTACTACGTCAACCAACCGAGTCTCCAGCTCGCGGGACTAACTAGTCCACCATAACCAACTACATCCCTTAACACGGGACGAGATTTACTAGTAGCATTATTGACTACTTAATCTAATTTTGCATAGTGTTTAGTTGTACTTAGAGATTTGAGGTGACTCTTGGACTTCCCGAGGACTACCCAGTGAAGGGCTCGCAATGGTACTAGGAGGTATGATGAGCTGACATTCCAAACCTCCCTTTCTCAAGATATTTAAATCTTGTTGGTTACTAGCCTTCTCTAAAGTCCTCTCTCGATGTTACTCTTATTAATCTAGAATAGACTTATAACTCCTTATATATTGTATGTGGTGTAACCCCAACTATACTAAACTCTATGCTCCAAGATTACTTCCCGAGGTGCACAATATCATGTTAATGTCCTATAATCATAGTCCTGGTTTTATCAAAAATCCAAGTGTTAATGATGGTTGAATTTGTAGTACTCATTTTTACTAAATGCAGACCAAGTTCAAATATTGTACAAGACATATGTCTTATGAATCAACTATCAAAAATTTGTCCAATTGATCTCTAATTTATTCCAGAGGTTCACCATATCATTTAAATTGATTTACAAGATTATCATATATTTATAATTTAATTTGGCCATAAATTAATATTTGATAATATATAACATCAACCAAGTTTACACATGAAGTACTGAATTGTGATGTCCAAATGTTTCAAGAAACTTACCAGATGTTTATTATGACATAAAAATAGGCCTAATAGAGAATCATAATTTTCCAAGTTAAAATGACCATTAAAAATCCATAAATATATTTATGGAGAATTTGCAATATTGAACCTGAACTTTATTATTTATTCGTCCAAAAATTCCAACAAATTTTCCAGAGATAAATACTACTCTAACAAGTAACTAACCAGAATATTAGAATTTTCAACGTTATTCTAACCTTGATTATTTCCTAAGTTCGCATGTGAGAAAAATACAAATAAATGCAAAACTCAGAGAAAATGTAGTTCAAATACTCTCAATAAATTTCCAGAGATAAATATTACTCTAACATGTGACTTTCCAGAATATTGAAATTTGCCAGGTTAATTTAACCATGATTATTTCCTAAATTCACATGTGAGGTAAATCCAAATAAATATAATAATCACAGAAAATGATGTTCAATAATTCTCATTAAATTTCCATGGGTGTGTTATGACCTAATGACACATGTGACAGATATTTTGGATTTTTCCTAACTGATTTGGTCACAAATATTTCATTAACTTAAATATGTGACAAATGAAATATTTACTTATGCTATAGGAAATCTTATTCCGAAAATTCCCATTAATTTTCTAGTGGTTCATTATGCTCTAAGAAATGTCTAGCCAGAGTTCCAGAATTTTCTAAGTTATTTTGATCATAAACATTTCACATATATATATATAAATGTGACAAATGCTTCTAATAATATTTCTCCAGAAAAATCATACCAAAAAATTTCCATTAAATTCACAGAGATGTATATTGACCAAACTAACCAAGTGACAGAGAATTGGATTTTTCCTAAATGATTTAGTAACTTTTATTTCATTCATTTTAAAGTGTGGCATACACATTATAAATGAAATAGTTAGGGAATTTAAGTCCATAAATCTCAAATTCTCCAGGGATGATATATTCCATCATAATACATGCATGGTCAAAATCTTATCGACATACAACAAGCCATTTGGGAAAAATACACCAAATATACATGTGTGCTAGATGCACGCCATTTCCAAACATGTAAGGTTCATGCAAGTAGAATTCACCCAAACAAAGAAAGCCAAATGGTCCAAATTTTTTACCAATGGCATATAATGAGCTATATTACAATCTAACAGAGATTTGGGTTACTTTGAGGTTGTTTAGCCTTGTATATCACCTATACATGCTTAATTAAAATTTTGCATAAACTATATAACAATATTCCTAGGCCTGCAAGCGGTTCAGTTTGGGTCGGTTTGTACCTAAACCAAAACCGAACCAACATGCTTCGGTTTTTGAAAGGTCTGAACCGAACCAAACCAAACTCGGTCGGTTCGATTTGCTGTCGGTTCGGTTTTTATCGGTTTTTTGCGGTTCGGTGACGGTTTTGTACTTCCCTAATTACATATTTACACTCTTGTAAATTAAGTGAAGCAAATGTTACGATCGTTCATCATATAGTTACCAAAATATTTAAATTTGTATCAATAAACTATACAAATGATAATTAAACACGCAACAATATTTAAAAATATTATAATCATCCCGTCAACATAAACATTATAACCAGAGAAATTATAAACATGCAACAATACCATAGTTGTCATTCACCGCTTCACGGAAATGAGGCCTGCATGAAATAATAGCTTTATATATATATTTATTAAGTGGCTAAGTGCAAATAAAAGCTAGGTCAGCTGACTTGTACATAATTTTAAAGTTAACTCATTTAGTCATTTGTCATTTTGGTTTGACCACTTAAAATTATATATTTATATTAAGTCGAAATGAGACACATCTTATATTTATTAAGTGGAAATGAGACGTAAAATTATTATAATATTAGTCGGTTCGGTTTGATCGATTTTTACAACTTGAAAACCGACCCAAGCCGAAATGACTTCGGTTTTCACAAGCCCCAAACCGAACCGACATCGAACCGGGCAGCTCTGTTTCACAATCAGTGCGGTTCGGTCGGTTCAGTCGGTTTTGTCGGTTTTTGGTTTTTGCTCCTCACCCTTAAATATTCCCCAAAATTTTTTATTTTTGGATGGGAACTCTATTTAGGTACCCTTCATGCATGGCCAAAATTTCAGCCCCATGCAATGAGTGTACACTTAGGAATTTACAAAATAAAGTCTAGGGCACCTTTAGGACACACCCTAGCAAAATGGAGATTTTGGTGGTTGTAGGGCACCAAATTAAGTGATTCAAAGTTCCTTGGAAAGTTAAAGCCACAAGCTGCTCATCTCCTACCTCTAGCCAACAATTGGGATTATCCTCGGCTGGGACATCTTGGGTGGAGATTTCCCGGCCATCCACCAGCCTCCACGACCGGCCACCACCATCACAACCTCCATTGAGGTGGTGGTCGTCGATTGGCGGCGACTAGGCGGCCGGAAGCCGCCTCTCCTGTGATCCCGAGCTAGCAAAAGGGCTCATAAATATCTTGCATTTCTCACATGGAATCGGGCTCAATTGAACCCAACTTCTCTCCTAAATGAACTAGAATGCTAGCACAGAGGGAGGGGAGGAGAAACAAACCCTTAATGGGGCCTGTCGTCGGGTATTCATATGGTCGCCCATTGTAGTCTTTGTCTCCGGAGATCCTTGATCAAAATCGCAATTGTACACCAAATGCACTGATCCAAAGCTCAATTTCCTCTACTCTCCACCTTCTGAAGCTAATGGTTAGGCCCAAATGGGCTTTGGGTGGCTTAAACCATGCCATCCGTTATGGAGATTTTGGTCAAGCATATGATGCTCCTCATTATTGCCATTGCTCACACCCACTATTGGAATTCGGCTGAGAATGACTAAGGGGATTCAGTGGAGGGCTTGGGAAGAGAAGGGGAGGGCCAAGTGGCACCCAATCCCCCTTTTCCTCTTTATCCTCTCTTGAAATTGAGGGAAAGTGCAAATTGCCTCACATGCATGTCTCCCCCTTTCAAATTTAGAGGGTAAGTGAGTTAATCTATGCTTGGGCTGTAGAATGGGCCATGGGCCAAGTCCCCAACCCATGGGACCTGGGCTTGGCACCCATTTTCCCTCTTTGGGCATAAGTTGACTATGGTTGACTTTAGGGTTGACTTGGTCAATCTAATGAGTTGAGTTGTACCACATGTTGGTGGTGAGTCATATGACACCACCCAATGTTGGTTGAGCCATGGTGGGGCCTTGATTGGGCTAATTGAATCAATTAGGTGTGATTTGACCTAAATTAACCTAAGTTTGACTTTGGTTAAATTGGGTAAATTGTTTTACCCAATGTTGGGGCTTCTAGTCAATTAAACCTCTATTAGGGTTTGGAATGTAGTGGTGGGGTCAATTTGACCATGTGAGGTCTAATTGAGCTAATTTGGGTTGAATTGGGCTATTTTGACCAAGAGTTGACTTTGGTCAATTCCCGGAAACTGCTTGAGCCCAATTGAATATTTCTGCTCTAATGGTCCACCTTAGAGGTTAGGAAGACATTCGTGGGGTCAATTTGCTCAATTGAAGCCCTGGGAGAGATCATTGTCGTTGATTGAATTCTCATATAATAACAGTCAACCATGGTTAAACTTAAGCCCAAAGAGGGAAATGAGAGCCCAAGCCAATTCCAATGGGCTAAAGCCCTCAAGGTCAGCCAAATCAGCAGCCCGAGGGTTAAATTACCCTTCTTACCCGCTGAAATCAGCATGTGGTAAGATGTCAGGGGGCAAATTTGGAGATGCCCCAATTTTTAAGTAAGGCCAAGAGAGAAATGGGAATATAGGCCACATGGAATCCCCATTCCCCTTCCCAAGCCTTCATTTAACCTCCTGATCATGCTCTCGGCCCGTTTCCAACTCTCCCCCATGATACCTGGCAGCTAGGAGGAGCAACCGAGGGAAAACCGGGAGCCACTTAATGGCATCCTTGGTTTAAGCCCTCCTCGGCCCATATTAACCCTCTAGTTAGCTTCAGAAGGTGGAGAACAGTGGAAATCGAGCTTTGGATCAAAGGAATCGGTGGAGAATCAAGAAATTGGGTAAGCTCGCCGGAGATGGGAAGAACCATGGCCAAATGGAGAAATGCCGACGATAACCTCCAATCCAGGTTCATTTTTCCTCCCCTCCCTTTGTGAAAGCATTCTAGTTCATTTAGGAGAGAAATTGGGCTCAATTGAGCCCGATTCCTTGTGAGATTGACGGGAGATTACCGATCTTTTCTCCTTTCTCGGGATCGCTGGAGAGGCAGATTCCGGCCGTCTTGTCGCCGCCAATTGACGGCCACCACCTCACTGGAGGTGGTGGTGGTGGTGGCCAACCGTGGAGGCCGATGGTTGGTCGGAAATCACCTGTGAATTCATCCCAGGATGGGCTAATGTGAGTCATTGGCTAGAGGTTGAAGACAACCCAGCCACCCTTGGATCCTGCTTTACGATTAGTGCGGGAAATGTTTTTATATTCTAAGTTTAGAGTTGATATTAATACAAATTTGTTACACAACAGATGAGATCTTCAAGCTTATACTAGACCTACTTAGAGCCAGATCTAGGAAAAGTGTAAAATATCAGTATTGTAGTCTTTGTCTCTACTTTCAAGAGAATTTTAAGTCACCTCAATCGGTGCCCTACATCCCCCAGAACCTCTGTTTTTCTGGGAGGTGTCCTAAAGGTGCCATAGGCCTTATTTGGTAGATTCCCAACAAATGGCTCATCCAATGAGGCTAAAATTTTGGTCGTGCATGAAAGGTACCTAAATAGAGTTTGTTGGGTATTGTATCCACAATAACCTTGATTTGAAGAAGTCCCCCTTGAACTAAGATGAATTAATTTTGTATTTGATACTGTATTTTAGTTATGTTGGTGCAGGACTATTAATTGCTAAATACAAACCAATGTCAAATTACAATGGGTCATAAAACAAAGGACTATGCAATGTAATTCTTCATTATGTAGGCCATAGTGTTGATCCATGTGTAATCTCTCTATTGGGGTGTACTTCATTTCCAAGTGCAAGGAAAAAAATCAAGAAGTGGTTGTTTTCTGGTTTCTGGATTGTCAAGATTGTTCTAAGTAAAATTCGTCGAGTACTCACGTAAAGACTCATTTCATTCGTCGAGATCTCACGTGACCACTCGACCAATTCGTCGAGTTTACTCGGGAGTTCTCTAAGGCTCCATTCATTTCGCAGGAAATGAGATGCAGGAATTGGGATTGAAGTCAATTCAATTCCAATTTTGTTGTTCGGCTAACTGCAGGAATTCTGTCATCAGAATTGGAATTGGTAATTCCGTGTTCGACTGTATGTCAGAATTCAATGGACGGAATTGAAATTTTAAATTTATAACATTAAATTTTAAACATATATAATTAAAATATCAGAATTAAAATAGAAGTTCTCATTAACAACATACAAAACATAAGTCCATAGCATAAAAAAAGTCCGCTGTATACAAAACATAAGTTCATATATAATCAATCGAGTAAATGTAAGCGGAGCCAGGTCCTCCTAATTGGCACCGGTAAAGCGATGAACATGTCGCTCATCATGTCGTCAACACTCAGAATATCGATAGTCTGTATGACCTCAGCCTCAGTCAGATATGTAATAGCTGCATTAATGGTCGCATATATCCCGCCTGCCTTTGAGATCGACATCGGCAGCTGAGAAGGAAAATTGTTCTCATGCTCCATGTTCCACGAAATTAACCTATAATCTATTTCCGAAAATCGCAAAAGAGGAGGGCGGCAGTGCGGGAATCGCGAAAGAAGAGGTCGGGAGGTCGGAAATCAGCCTCACGAAATTAACCTATAATCTATTTCCGATGAGAATTCAAGCCAATACCGATTTCACCTTTTTTAGTGTTGCCGAACAACATAAATTGAAATTGGCAAACGAATGCCAATTCCAAACCACCAATTCCAATGAAACGAACGGAGCCTAAAAGTTTAATATCTTATTATTCAGTTTGGCCAAGTAAATTTTGTTGAGTGATCTAGTGATGTCTTGTGAATACTCGACGAATTTGTCGCGTAATCTCGAGAAGTCTCGTGAGGTGTAAGATTTGTAGGAGTTGAAGACTCAGAGGTGTAAGATTTGTTGAAATATTAGTTTGGTGAAGTAGCTGAGTCTAGCCCGAAGTGCTAGATATGTGAGGTGGGACAGTGGACGTACCCATTCCGGGGAACCACTATATAACCTTGTGTCTGTGCTGTGTATTTTCTCTTATTCTGTGTACGTATTTTCTAATGTATTTTAATTCCACTTAATGTGATAGAACTGACCTATTCACCCCCTCTAGGTGATATAGGTAGACAACTAGATACTTTCAATTGGTTTCAGAGGTGGTCGTGCATCATAAGGCTAACACCTTGAATGGATCCTTTTTCTAGTTGTCAAGAGAAAAGCATGTCTGGAATGGAAAGAAGCAAGGATATGTCCTCTATGAAGTTGCCAGTATGTTCCAAGGAAAACTTCCCTGTGTGGAAGGAAAGAGTTAAATTCTTCATTGAAGCTGCAGATCCGAGAATCTTCCAAGTGGTGGAAGAAGGTCCTCATGTTCCTATGACTGCATCAGCCCTGAACCCAAATGTGATGGTCCCTAAGAAAATGATGGATCTAAACTAGGATGAAATTGGTCTCGTCTCTCTATATAAGAAGGCGAAGAACATTATTGCTAGTGTTGTGGATGATTCAATGCTACAAAATTTAATCCACTGTAAGTTGGCAAAGGAAATGTGGGATTCGCTGATTGTTCTTATGAAAGGAACGGAGGAAGTTAGGGATGATCGGAGATCCCTCCTAAATCAGGAATACGAAGCCTTCAAACAAGACAAAAGAGACACTATCTATGAATGCTATGAGAAATTCTTCAAGATCGTCAACGGCTTAAGAAACTATGATCGTGAGTTTACTAACGGAGAACTTAATGAAAAGTTCTTGAGATTCCTAATGAAAGAATGAGATAGCAAGGTTATTGTCATATGGGAGTTTGGTAAACTGTCCAGCATAGAGCCACAGAACTTGTTCGGGAAGTTGTTTTCCCAATGAGCTGCAATTAAACACCAGAAAAGTAGAAGAAGAGGGAAACATGACTCCAGGCAAGGCGAAGTTTATAGCATTGCATGGCAAAGGGTCGAGAAAAAGCAGAGTTGTGTCACCGGTAAGGTCACAGACTACAGATGAACATGATGAATCAGAAGCAAGCTCCTCAAATTCTGAAATGTCAGAAGGAGAGTTCTCACTACTCTTCAGACAGTTTAAGAGGATGCTCAGCAAGAGGAAGAAGATGAGAAATCATCCTTCCTCATCTGATTTTAGAAGATCGCGTCGTGATGGCGATCATCACAAGAAGAGCTCCAGTAGCAATGACAGGTATAAATCAAAACAGAACAAATATATTTCTTCTGACATTATTTGTTACTACTGTAAATAGCCAGGACACGTGATCGCCGACTATCCTCACAAGAAAATGGAAGGATCAAAGAAAGAAGAGAAGAGATCCTTCAGAGGTAAAAAGAAAGAAAAAAAGAACTTCATCGCGAAGAAGCCTAAGGCTCTTAGCGACAACGACTCAAGTGAGTCAAGATCAGATGAAGAAGCCTACTTTAGGCTAATGGCACATTCTGATGTTGAGAACTGTGACTCCCAATACAATGGGAAGGTAAACTCTCACACTCCATTATCTGAATCAGATGCTAGCCCCACTGGTCATGAAGACTACTTGTCTGAGGAGGAGTCAGACTTAATGGTTCAGCACCAAGCATTACTGAAAGTATTTGACAGATGCCGCAGGGTGATCAAATATCAAGCCAAATAGATTTCCTCTCTCAAGGCATTGGAATCTGAACCGAGGGAGGAAATTGAAAGATTGACTCCTCCCAGCGAAGAAATTCAATCTTTAAGAGAGGAATTAAAATGCTATACTAAACTAGTAAGTATGAAAGAGAAGGCCATCCATGAATTGGAAGAAAAGTTAATGGTTGAAAGGAAGATTGTAGAAAGCTTCTCGAAGCCAAAAACTATCCTTCCTATCATTGCCGGATTTTCTGCTTCAAAGAAGGGTGACATTGGACATAATGCTGCTAAGGACAATGAGAAAGCTCCTCAAAGTCAACCTTCTTTCAAGAAGGTAGTTTTTGCAACGAATCAATATGACCTTGAAATTTCCTATGGTCATCTTGCTAGACCAACGTACGTTGCTCCTAACAAGAATAACCAAGGATGGAGTCGTCCCAGAGATTTTGGAAAGAGTGCTCTCAAGGCACCTCATGAAGAGATTGTCCTAAATAATTATGGTCCTTTCGTTCATGGACCGAGTGCTAAGAAAACATCAAAGGTTAAACCCATTGCTACAAAGCCACATGAGACAAAGGAACCATGTTTATGTTGTACTCATGAGGCTTCCACTTCTAAGTCAGAAGCTCTTGCTAAACCTCCCGTTCAAAAGGTAAAGCAAGAGAAAAAAAGAAGGTACAATAGGTTTGACTGTTGGTGTTGTGGCAAGATTGGTCATTTTGCCATAGATTGCTAGTTCAATTCTATTAACGATAAGACTCCACAAGCTAACAATGCAAGAATGACCCCTCGCAATGTTAACATTTCTAGTGGTGTTCGTCAAACAAGGTGTTGAAACCGTCAATCGGTCTCTTGAGTTCGACCCACAGGGGGGTATAGCCTACACCTATTTCACCCTCAGTTGCACTCTTGACTGTGGATGAAGAACTATGAACAGACCCATAGCTATAGCGAGGAGATCCCGCCACACACCCGGAAAATCTTAGAGAGCTTCCCCTCCCAAACCAATGCTCAGTCGGGCACCTTGGAGGGTAATAACAGCCAACCAAAAACTGCCTAGGAGGAGAGAGCCCAAAAGATCGGATATCCTACAAGGTGCCCTTAAGGGTCTATTTATAGATTCTCTAGTCTGGTCTGCAAATAGCATAAATCCGCCTTTTGGTTTTACTAATCGCACCCCAAATTGGTATGCTAACAGCCTAACTCCACTGTTTTGAAGGGCTATTGGCAGCCCACAAAGGGTATCTAGGTAATTTCCCCACTAAAGCCTTCTAGGCGAGTGGTCCGTGAAGGCACCACTCACCAGACATCTCGCACACTAGATTCCACTGGGCCAGTGGTCCGTGGGGGCACCACTCGCCTGATACTTGGTCCGCTTGGCGAATGGGATTCCGCCCTCACTCGCCTGGCCTTTCGCGCATTTGCACTCCTAAGCGAGCGGGTGTCTTGCGGATGAGGCTCGCACTCGCCCTGAGGCTCCCCTGCCTCTCCTTACCTAGGCGAGTGTCATTCTTGACCTATCTTGCATGAATTTTGACCCTTTGGGACCTGGGGACCCACTCGACGAATATGGGGTTGTACACAATCCCCGCTCTTTGCGAGCGAGTTCTATGCTCGGAAAGAGAAGTCCAACCCTCAGTATTCGGTGAGTGTTTTGCTGACCTGGAGGGAATCTTTTTGGTGGACCCCTCCCTTCTGCTAAATATATCTCAGATCACTGCCCTGAGAGTGTCTGTCCTCCAATCACTGTTCCCTTTCTTTTCACCTCTGAGCTCTCGCTATCTCAATGACGTTCATGAGGCCGACGCCGAGACCGCTTTTGCAAGGGTTGGTGGAGCGTCTCGCCGCCGCGCAGAAAGAGAGCACCTCCAAGTCCGCCCGCTATGCCCCTTGGCTCTCGACGAAGCGGGACCCGGCCTTACCCTACCAATCAAAGAAGGCCCGGGCGGTCCGGCTGGACCTGACGCCGAGGGAGTCCGTGTCGGAGACTCCCCCTCCCCCCTTTCCAGCAACCCCCTAGATAACACTGCCGAGGTAATATAATCCAACTTACTTTAAAGCTAACTGTGGTGATGTGATACCTTAACAATTTCAACCACTCGCAGAACCTGCAGGTGATAGAAGGCGGCCTTGGGACCAACCCGGCGGATGCCGACCTGCTCCCACCTGGCGTCGGAGGTGCTCCATTGGCTCAGGAGCCCGCCCTCCTAGCTGCTTCTGGCAAAACCGTGCATGTGCTTGGTAAGGTCTTTATTTCTTTCTCGCATGTCTTTTATCTTTCACCAACTTTTTCACCCTGGTTCCCGCAGCCCTCACCTTTGGCACCACGGGATTATCCTCCACTACTCGCAACTCTCCCGCACCTGGGACAATCGTAACATCCCCAGCTCCGGAGCGGGAGCGCTCGGCAGGCAAAGTCCCTGAACACAACTCTCCCGTCGTCGATCTGGCCACTACTTCCGCCGCCGCCGACCAGGTACTTCTGTTGGACATGTGTGTCACATCCCTTTGTTTGAGAATAAAATATCCCATATTGTATTTGATATTGCTTGTAGTGTGTTTATAGTGTGCAAGAACTATAGGTGCAATACTCCACAGGTAGAAGGCAGCATGGAATCAAACTTTCTGAATGGAGCACTACCGCCAGCGCTAGAGGATAACACAGGCGCTAGCGCTACCGCCAGCGCTAGCGCTAACGCCAGGCGCTAGCTCAGTTGGTTCCGTCTCAGCGGTTTTATCTCTGCTTCCGTCTCAGCGGTTAGCCTCGTCTCAGCGGTTCCTTAGCGCTACCGCCAGCGCTAACGCTACCGCCAGGCGCTAGCTTGAGCTCGTGCAGATCGCACTGCCGCCGATAGTTTCGCAACCGCTCCACACGAGCGCTACCGCCAGCGCTATCGATACCGCATGCGCTATCTCAAGTTCGTGCATAGAGCCACGCCGGCGACGGTTTCGCAACTGCTCCACACGAACGATACCGCAGGCGCTAAGTACTACCGCAGGCGCTAGCTCCAAGGTCTATAAATTGAAGCCAACTTCCATCATTTTGATTAATCTATCCCAGAGAGGTTGCTTGTGCCATAATTCCAGTGTTGTTATGCTGCCGAAGATGGATCTCCCACAAAAAGCTTAAGGAGAATTCTGGAGGAGGACTACGTCACGCTACATCCGAAGGACGATCGCTTCGACCTCGCTTATACTACAGCGATCCTTCATTCTCAACTCCAGAGATCTCATATAGGGAGTTTTATTATTGTTTTCATTATTTCCATTCCATACTTTTTTGTAACCGTTTAGAGAATTCGCCTTGTGTTGGCGACTAGGTCTGGGTAGGACTTAGGGGGAAATTTTCCTTGTGTTGGCGACTAGGTCTAGGTGATTAGATCTAGGGGGTGCTCGAGGCCATATCCGGGAAGGATTGGCTAGAGCGACTTGAGGCCATATTCGGGGAAGGATAGGCTAAAGCCAACCGGTTCGTGGGGATACGAGTCGGTATAGAAAAGGAAAAATTATTTACATATGTACGCTTCTGATTTCTTGCGATATTGAAATCAATTTTTGTAAACACCTTTTCATATAATATAATCATGTCTCTATTTGTGTTTACTTGATTTCTCTCATTTGGCGTAATCTCTATTATATTGTGGTCTTAGTTTTCAATTCTAAATCTAAATTGTTTATTTCAATCTCTTTCATCATAAAACAATTTAGTACTTGTTTCTAAAATTTGCAAATCATAATTTTCTATTCATTTAGCTAAATTGTTATTTTACCTTCTCATATTAGAAAACAATTTAGTAATTTTCTTAAAATTATAAAAAGAATTTGTATTCCCTTATTCACCCCCCCCCCCCCCCTCTAAGGGCGTCGTAAGATCCAACAAGTGGTATCAGAGCGAGGTTATTCCAAACGGTTTAAAAACCAGGAATAATGGCGTCTCATGATCTCGCTTCTACTAGTAGGGGAAATTTTCTTATAAATGAAAAAATTTTAGCACCACCTTTATTTGAAGGTAAAAATTATAATGGGTGGAAATTTCTTATGAAAAAATTTCTTAAGTCTTTGGATATGGAAGTATGGAATATTACTATTAAAATACCCCCAAGTATTTTAAATAAAAATGAAATGTTTTTAAATGCCAAATCTATGAATAGTCTATATTGTGCATTAAATCAAAATATTTTCAAACTTATTTATACACTTCCTACTGCTTATGAAGTTTGGAAATTTCTTGAGAATACTTATAGTCTTCCTTCCACAGATGATGAACAAGAGGAATTTCTTATGGATCCAAGAGAAGAAATCGACAAGGACTCACTCTTGGAGGATGATAAATCTAAGAGTGAAATCGACGAGGAATTCCTTATGGATCCAAGAGAAGAAATCGATGAGGACTCGTGCTTGGAGGAAGAAAATACAACGTCACAATGTTGGACTCTTTTGATGACCAAACATCAAGCAAAAGAGAAGATGGAAATTGTAGCAAGGTAAGAAAATCTAAATCTTCTCTTTTTGTAACAAATTCTATTTCTACATTTCGTGTGCTTAAATTTGCTAAACGTAAAATTTCAAAGTTGAAATATGCTAATTCCAAATTGCGTTTAGAAAATAAAACTTTAAAAGCAAACGCTAAGTAGAATCTAATATTAATGTGTTAAATTCTCTTTCATGCTCTTTAGGTAAAATTCATATTCCTTGTTTAGATTGCAATCTATTAAAAGAAAAATTCAAGGATATTGAAAAAGGGCTCTTAGTTTCTAAAGAACATAATGAAAAATTGATAGTTGAAAATGATGATTTAACTTGTAAGTTAATACAATTAAAATCTTTTGTTGAAAAATTTCAAATGTCATGTAATGAATTTCATCATAAGATTTTGAATAACAAGGATAAATTAACTTACAAAATCATTTCTAAAAAGGACCATTTTCACACATTAAATCAAAAGGAGTTTAGTTTCAAAAAGAATTATGATCCTCACAAAATTCTTAAGAGTCATTATTATAAATCTCAATATATTTTCAATCATGACTCAAATTTAAAAACTCTTTTTCATGAAAATCAAACTATAAAATATTATCCTTCATATTATAAGAGTATGTCTATAAGAAAGAGTGGAAATGAAAATTATCAAAATAAGAATCAATTATTTACAACATTTTGTAACCCACTCTTTCAACAATCACTTCTTAAGAAAGACAATCACTCTTATAAACTTTCAAAGAATCGTTATAATAAAATTCATTATGATTATCAACATCAATCTATTTTGAAAAATAATTTGAATAAACATAAATCCAAAATGAATTATTTTTCAAACAACTATCTTTCCAAAAAGATGTCAAATAATCATAATATGAATTTAAAAGGAAAACAACCAAAGTATGAATGGAGGCCCAAAATTAAAAATGAAACACTAACTCCACTTGTAAAGGCACATTCATCACTATCTCTCCAAAAGCCTACACAATGTATTTGGGTACCCAAAGGAACCATCACACTTGGTCCCCTTTGGATACCTAAATCTCTAATTCACTAAGAATCATTGTATTGCATGAAGTAGAAATAAATTAAAAATGAAATAACAGTACTCTACTTCATGATATGCTTAATTGTTTTTTCTTTTGTTTATTTTTTATTTTTGAGCCAACACGTTAAGGTCACTTAGATATATTATGAAATATGACTTTTACATCTTAAGCCAAATGTTTATCAAATCAAATTGAATTAAAATTGAACATAAAGTCATATGATCTTAAAAGTGACCTACCTTTAATCTTTCAAAATTGCTTATATATATATATATATATATACCCTTATAAATCATTTACCCATCTATGTCTTGAATTAACATTATAATTTGAATATAGAAATTATTTTCAAGACTAATGAAATTATTTTCAAAAAATGGATTTAAATGGTTTATTAAAGGGCTTAAGCTAAAAATTTAAAATACGCAACGTTTTTTATTCTTGTCTAATTTTTTTTTGTTGGCTGCATATGATAGCCCTTATAATGAAGAATATTATCAAAAAAATTGAAAACAAAAATTCATCGAAACGCATGTTTAATCTTTCAAAAATGCGAGTTTACGATCAAAACTTCAAACATCCATATCTTTTGATCTGCTCGCCTGATTTTCGCGTTTAATATATTTTCGGAAGGAGCACAAAAATCTCCATCCAACTGCAAACTAGACTTGCTCATTTGAGTTCTTTTGGTGTTGTCAACTTGCCCTATTTCAACTCCGTTTTAAAAGCTATCTTAGTTTGCTTGATTTGGAAATTTCTGTGTTTATAGATTTTTTTTCATCACATGCTATCCTTAGTATAATTGTTTCATATATTAATTTAGATATTATGTGTGTGATGTGTGTCACCAATGTTTGCATGTAATTTAGACCTTAGAATCATCTTGCATCATTAAGATCAAATCAAAAGATTAATCATTTCATTCTAGGTCTAAAGAAAATTAATTTGAAAACTTCTCATATTACATGCAATATTATCTCCATTAATCCTATGTAATAACATTGCATTCAAACTCATCATTCTAGCATCACTTATTGGTCTATGCTTATATATTTATGCTAGGTATAACATGTACAATGTTATTTAAATTTGATGATAACTATGTGATTTAAAATTATAATAGAATACTAAAATTCCAACAAACACATAGGTTATGGATTACTCATTAGAATATATGTGAATATTGTATCATAAATCATATCTTATCATGCAAAACCAAAGATCAATATATTCAATTATTGAATGAAATTTTATTTCAAAACTTTATATATATGATCTTTGTCTTTTATATGATTGGATGATCATCATTTTTTCTAGACTTACAAATCAAACATGTTCTTTCAAAAGAAAATAACCAAATCACATTGTCATAAGTCTAGAAGAATTAGAATTTACATACATCATGATGATCTAAGATATATTCTATGCAAATTTGTCTATAATCATAAATCATAATTCATGTTCTATCAAGAAATATCTCAAATCGATAATAGGAATTATGAATCTTATGATAAAAAATATGAATAATGTTTTCTTTACAATATTTGATTTATTGATTTGCATGGCTAGTGATTGCATGTATCTCTCATATTTGTAGACTCTAGAATCAACTTTGTAATGAAAGTATAAATCAAACTAAATCATCACTCCATTCTAGATCTATAATTTGAAACTCTATTTTGGAATACATGCAATATTGATATAAATCTTATGACATGACATTAAACCCAAAACTCATCATACTAGCATTGTCACTTATTGAATATTAGTAATTGTGTTAGTTATCACATATCGTCATCTCATAAAAGTAGAAAAACTATGCGGCTTTATAACTCATCACATTAAACAAAACCCATAGTTTATTTATCAACCCATAGATTTAAAAGCATAGGTTGTTCAAAAGATTATTTTACCTATGACTTCATATCTCACAATAGCGGGTGCGTAGGGTTGTATATATTAGAGACCTAACCTCTAAGTCATGTCTTGTCCTTAACTGGGGAGGGTTCCAGTGGGGCCTTGCGAGGCAATGGGGGGGAAGAGTGCTAGGTTGAGCGTTCTATAGTGTGTGCATATGGGATTAACACACCAACCTACGGCATGTTGTGCAGCTCCTCATGCCCATCCGTCACTTTGTACGGGGCTAGGGTGTAGACATTTAGTCGGGGTAGTCTTTAATCTTAGGACGTACTTATATTACTATTTGCATGATCATTTTATTTACTTATCACTTAAATCATGCATATTTTGGATTGTTTAATAAAAAATGTCCTCTTGTGTCTTCATAGTTTATATCTTCATGTTTAAATGGTTTTGTAAAACACAAGAATTTGAAAAAGCCAAATTTTCATGCAAATTTGATCCACCTAGAGATCTCCAAAAATTCTAAAATTTCAGCATGGAACTACTTTAAGGACACTTAATCAATATCAATAATAAAAAAATTTAAATTCTCAAAAAATCACGTACTGTTTGCCGCGCCGGCGCTAGCGTGGGTGCATGATTTTTCTATTTTTTAAAATTTCTAAAAATCAACAAAAATATGTTAGTTTATGTGTGCATATTCATTTTTGTGTTTCTGTCTATTTTTTTTTATTTGAATTATGAAAAATCAACTATAAAAGTTCAAAATTCAAAAATACAAAAATATGTTTTATGGTTTTCTGCTTTATTCATATTATGAAAAATCAACTACAAAAATTCAAAATTCAAAAATTCAAAAAATGTTTTTTGATATTTGTGTTTTATTCATATTATGAAAAATCAACTACAAAAATTCAAAATTTAAAAAATGACAAAAATATGTTTTTGTGATTTTCTATTTTTTAATTGATTTAAAAATGATAAAACAAAAAAACTGTACGATCTTTATTGCCAATATCAAACATGTATGAATTCTATTTAGAATTATTTATAATGTTAAAACATATTCTTTCAAATTACTATGAACATTGTTTTGCTTATCATGCTTTGATATATCTATTTAAAGTGCATCAATTGTATTGAAAAATGTGTAGAACCAAGCTTAGCATGCCTCTAAGTATGAGTATGTTGAGTCCGAGATCGCACCTCCGAGGGAAACCGGAGGCTGCGGGTTGCCGGTTACTTTTTGTGTAGAGGAATGAGACCGCTAGCAGCGGTCAAGGCCAGACTTCGCCCGCCGCGGCAAATGCCACTCCTGCGACGGGCTTTCCTTTGATTAGAAAGAAGTGGTTACAGCGGGCTGCAAGTGCAGGAAAAGAGAAGCCGGCCGGTCAGGCAGTCCGCAAGACGAGAAACTCGAGTCCGCAGCTCAAACAACCGAGCTCCTATATTAGAGTGTGCGTGTCTTGGGAACAGTGTCGCCCCCTATTTATAGGCTTGGGGGCCTGCCCGAGCGGGCAAGGATAAAATAACTGCCTTCCCGGGTACAGGAGAAATGGGCAGGCGGTGACGGGATACACAAAGAAGGAAAGAAAGAAGCCGCGCGGCTTGGCGGCTTGCCCTTCTGACTTGTCTGACCAGAAGCTAAAGATGATGCGGCCAAGGCGACGATGCTACCCGCTCGGTCTCTGTCTTGAGACCGCGACTTGTTCTTTGACTTTGGACCTTGGCTTGTCTCCATGCATAAACCGCGCGACCTCCGACTTGAGACCGCGACTTGCCCTGTTGGACTTGGGCTTGGATTACCTCTGGTTCTTGGAGGCGGCCTGAATTATTCCAGACCGCCCGGCCTGTGCTAGCTGGTGTCGATGGACCTTGTTTAACCTGAGCTGGGCGACTTGGATCCGCAAACCGCACGGTCTGCGAGTAATCCTCTCGGAGGCGGTTTCCTGGGTAAACATAATCCCCGCATATTTTTAAATTTCCGTGAAGATTTCAAAAATATCAGTGCTAGCCGGAGACCCCGCCGACTTCACCCTGTTGGTTATAAATGTTCCAGAAGCTTCGATTCTGGCATAATTCCATTGTTACCACGAGTCACTACTCGCCTATTGCGGTTAGGACTTTCGGGTTGAACAGCCCGAAAAAGATGGTGAACTTGATGGCTGAGCTCGAAGTTCTTGAGAAGTCCGGAAAGAACCGCGAGAGAGACCGCTCGAAAGAGAAGAAGAAGAAAAAGGCGAAGCGGCCTGATAAGACCGTAACAATTGCTTCTACGAGTAAACCGACTGACCTGCTTGCAGAGTTGACAATCGACTTGTCATCTAAACAGGAGAAGAATAAGCCGACCGAACTACTTCCTGAGCAAACAGTCGTCCTGTCGACTGAAAATGAGGCGAGCTATCTGAACCCGCCCCTAGCTGATCCCCCAACCTTCTCTGACAAAGGAAACTGCCCGCCTTCTCCGCCGGGTAAGACAGACTTGGAGGATGCTTCCCAGAAAGGCGATGGGGATGAGTCTTTCAAGTTGGAGGTCACCCCGTCTGGGGATTTTCATCTAAAAATTAGGGATGGAGGGGGAGAGGCAGTTGACTCCCCCAAGCCGACCGATCTGGAAGCTCCAGTTATTAACGTCGAGGACAGTCCGGACAAACCAACCGTCCTGAAGTCAAAAAAGAGAAAGAAGGAGGAGTCCGCTGCGGACAGACTTCTCAAGAAGATGAAGAGGCTGAAGGCCAAGAATAAGGCAGCATCTGGGAAACCGAGAGCGGACAGCCTGCAAGGCAAGTCGCGCGAGAATGAAGTTTCGGAAGGCTTGATTACTCCTTCCCCCCAGCCGAACGACCAGGTTCCAATTGATGCTCAAAGTATTTCCGTAAGCGACCTCCTCAAGAATTTTGATTCTTTTCAGAAGCAAGATGATCAACTGAGAACTTCTTCTGAACTGCAGGCTGCCAACCCGCCAGGAGAGAAAGGATCCGCCTTGTCTGAGGATGCGACCAGACTTAAGGAGGCCATCCTTCCTGAGGTCGCGACTGAAAGAACCATACCGGTACCTGAAGATACCGTGACGGCTGGTCTGCGGTTTATGCAGGTGAAGGCGGAGCGAGTAAGAGATCAACTTGCCAGGCCGCCCCCGCCGCAACCCAATCTTTTGCTGCAAGGTAAAAGGGGAGCGGATTATCACTCCGTTCGTTTTTTAATGCCGAGGCCTCGAAACAAGTTGCGCGCTTCGTTGTTGAACCCGTCGCCCAGCTTCTTTCCCTCCGCTGCTCAACTTTCTGCTGCTAAGCGGAGGCAAAGTGAGAGATCGTGGAGAGAACAACGCCGAAAGTTGGATACCGAGCTAACAAGGCGACCCGTCCGCCCGAATTCAATTCAAACTGCCGCGGCTTGTAAGCGAGGAAAATTCGATGAAAGCGGTTTCCTTTTGAATACTCCTTGACTATTTTCTCTTATTGCAGATGATCGTGACTCTATCCCGAAGCCGGGCGAACTGGTGACCTATCTTCCCCCTCTTGATCCACCCCTGCTGAGTTCTTCTCTGCCGGATACTCGGATGGAGGACGAGATGTCCCGGCTTCAAAAGAATCTGGAAACCCTTGCTAAGCAGCTGAGGGCTGTGGAGGAGAGAGAGAAGGTCGCCCAAGATGAGAAAGCTGCTCTTCGGGTTGAATTGGAAACCGAACGGAAGGAAAGCCGAGCAGCGCTGGAGGCCGAGCGAAGAGAGCGTCGAGAGAAAGAAAAGGCGCAGCAAGACCAAGTGGCTGCGCTGACCGTCCGGATTGATCGTGGAAAGAAGGAAGTCCGCAAGCTCGAAGAGGACTGTGCCTATTATAGGGACAGATACCTTCATTTGGCAAAGGAAGCCGGCGGAAGTCGGTGCCCTATTAATGTAGTTGATGAAGGCCGGCGAGGGTCAAGCCGCCCGGACGCAGGGACGAGCTCGTCTCTTCCTGTAGCCGGGATGACCCACCCAGTTGTTAGTGTTCATGAGTCCGCAGCGACCTTGCCTACTCGCATGATCCCCGTGACGCGAGTAGAGAGAGATGCCGCGCGGATTCATAGCATGATCAACCGCCTTAATCATAATATGAACCAAATGCAGGGAACTGTACTTCAAATCGGCGACCATGTCGCGCGGCTTCACAGGGAGGATGAACCGAGCGATACCCGTCCGTAACGAGTGACTCTGAGATATGAACTTGTAATAATATTTCTATTCAGTCTCTTGGACAATTTGCTTGAATCTGACTCTATAATATTCGATCTGCCATTCAGGCCGTGCGGCTTAAATATTTGAATTTACTTTTTTGCCTTCTTGATGTGTTGATTGATGGCTGTGAGTTATTTTACATAAACCGATCTGCTTGTTTTCGTAATTTCTTTAATTCACTCGTTTGAATTATACGGTCTTTGTGGTTGAATTTTGTGATGATGTACCCGCACGGGTTGACCGGTCTAGCCGTGATTTGACCTTTGCTAAATGCAGATCATCCGTTCTTATAAGTAGCGCCCTTCTGAAATTCCTTTTACCAAAATTTCAAGATGGGAGTAAAGCGCCAGTCGAAGCGACCTGCGAAGACCTCTGCTACCCGCTCCGAAGCCGCTGTGGCCTTTCACTCTGCAGACCTCGAGGAGTGCCGTTTGACAAAGGCCGAGCTGGACGAATTCGTCGAGAAGCGCATGGCCGATAGTTCGCTGCTCGCGCGGCTTCCGCTCCGTGATGAGCGGATGAATTCGTCTGACCCAAACCTAATCGCGATCCCAATCGACCATTTCGATTGCGGATTTAAATTCCCGATTTCAATTGAACTCGCCATGGTCTTTGACCATTACGGAGTTGTTCCCGGCCAGATTTCTCCCAACTCGATGGCCGGGATATGTAGCTTCATCTCCTACCTGCGATCTGAGAGAGTCCGCTTCTCTATGGACCTCTTCAGGAAGATATTCTCGGTGCGGGCCATCCCGGACTCTGAATCGAATGTCTTCAAAGGCCATCTCTACTTTGGCTGCCGCGGGTTGAAGATGGTCAATCTGGCGAACAAAGTGACGGCCTGGCCGGAGAGGTACTTGATCTTCGAAGGCCGACTTGGCCTGTTGAACCCGAATCCGCAAGTGCGGCCTGAGGAGGCCTTTCAACCGGTCCCAATAAGCGAAGTAGAGAAGGGAATCTGCAAGCTTCTCAAGGATGAGCGGCTTAACATAAGCTATTATATCCCTCTACTTGCCGAGCTAGAGAACGTTCGGCTTGAAGATAGTAAGCTTCCCTTTGCTTCCGACTTCAATGTTAACCGCTCGATCTCTCGTGCTGACTCTTCTCCTTTGATAGCCCAAGCCGTTGTTCCTGCTAACAAGCCGATCAGTCCGGCCGGTTTAGTCTTGACTCAGACGGAGAAGAGAAAGAGGCAAGCCAGGAACAAGCCGCTGCCGTCTGATGGGGAGGATTCGGGTTCCTCGGGCGACTTCGCCGCCCTTCGCTCCTTCAGCAAGGTGAAGGATCTAAAAGGCCGCCCGGTCTTGACCTGGCACCCGGACAGCGATAGTGTCCAGATCTCTACTGCGCTTCCCCACTAGGCGAACGAGAAGTCGGGCCGGCATGCTGAGGCCGCTAGCATCGCTATGTTCGGCCCACGGAACTTCAGGAGGTTGAGGAAAATTCCTGAGGAAGAGCTCGCCAGGGAGGCCGCGCGGGTTAGTGCCGAGAGCTTCATCACCAATGCCTTCATGGGGATGACCCTTAAGAGGTTGATTAAAGAAAACGCTCTTCAAGTGAAGGAAATTGCCGAACTGAAGAAAGAAAATGCGCGGCTAAAGGAAGCCGAGTCGGTAAGTCATCACCTGGCCAGCATCAACACCAATGTTCTCAGACCGCACGGTCTTACCTTACTCTTTTCTTTTGCAGGCTAAGTATGATGAGACCGACCCAGTCTATCAGCAGGAACTCTTCCCTCATGTCGCCGGGGGAATTGGTAATGCTTTTAACCGCTTGCGGGAGCTCAAAGGGTTCGCGCCCGGTTTCGAGCATTTCACCTTCTCGGACGCCTATCCGATCTTGCAAAAGAAGTTAGAAAAGATCAGGCGGAAAGCCAAAGGAAAGAATAAAGCATACGGATCCAGTTCGGAGGAGAGCGATGATGGAGATGACGAGGTCGAAGAACCCGGAGCGGCTAAGAGTGGTGAGAGTGATTCGGAGTCCAATTCCAGCGATTCTGAAGAAGATGTTGGTCGCAAATCGGGCGAATTGAGCAGCTCATCCTCGTCGGGTAGCGAGGGTTATTCTCCTGACGTTTCGATTGATGGCAGCGAACATTCAAGTGCTCCTGCGTCTAAGAAACTCAAGTCGCACAATCAATAGCTGTATTTTGCTTTTTATTTTGAATAGCCGTCGGCTTGATGTTGTTAGCCGGACGGCTTAAAACATAATGTAAACAATGTTTTGATAATGAAATGAAAAGCTTTTACCTGTCTATCCGTCTACCTTCTGCGACTTACTTGCGATTGTTTGCGATCTCTTTCTGTGTTAAATCTAACCAAGTCGTGCGACTTAATGTCAACTTATCCGGTTAGGATAGCGATCTTCATAAGATTCCGGTAAAGTATCTAAAAACCCACTCGCATAGTTTGCTTCGTTTAATCCGAATCGAATTTATCTGATTTATTCTGAGAAAGTGCTAACTTATTACGAATGTATTACGACATCCCAGAGACTGGACAGAATTGAGCCGCGCAGTTACTACTAGACCCGGCATACTTGCTTTCCTGGATAAAGAAGGACAAGTCATGAGAACAATTTTCAGACCGAGCGGTCAGCGTTTTAACTCAGGCGACTTGCAGCTAACATTGCTGTAAATCCCACCTCCGTGAATGCAATCAGATAACCGATCCGGAATTTGAAATAATCAAGCCGTGTGACCGTAAGCAGAATATCCAGTCTCAAGAAGATCAGTTGATAAACCGTGCGATTAACATTTAATCCGATCAATCTATATGACAGTTATATATAACATTGACTGACAAGCCATACGAGCTGTATATAGAATTCGTGCGATTAGCAGGTTTAATACTTGCAACGAGAATCATAACCTGACAAGCCGTACGAGCTGTATATAGAATTCGTGCGATTAGCAGGTTTAATACTTGCAAAGAGAATCATAACCGTCTGATCGAAAAGATCCTGTGATTATCCGATCAGATTGAATGGAAACCCATAAGGATGATAAATTCATAATCCGGATAATAAGGTCGGCCGGTCATGATTATGCTTGCTTCCCTGACATTTACCTTGATACCTTAATGATACCCTGTTCACTTCAAACCGTTCGGTCTAAAAACCGAACCGCATGACGTCTTTAGAACCTGCTGATTTTAGACCGCCTGGTGTAATAACCAGACCGCCTGAAAGCCCTGGTACCTGCTTATTTCAAACCGCCCGGTCTAAAAACCGAACCGCATGACATCTTTGGAACCTGTTGATTTTAGACCGCCTGGTTTAATAACCAGACCGCCAGGTTTAATAACCAGACCGCCAGTTTTAATAACCAGACCGTCTGAAAGCCCTGGTACCTGCTTATTTCAAACCGCCCGGTTTGAGTATTAAGTCGTCCGGTTTATGTTGCACATAGAAATCCTGCTTTTTCCTCCAAATGGTCTATAATGACCATATGGGACGAGATAATCCCTGGTAATGCAATAAAGATGATTACAGACTCAGATGACCAAGTGGGCAGGTGGGCCTAGGCGGCGAACATTGCTTTCCTCAAGTGGTCATAAGAGCTGTAGAAATAAAGGGAAACAAGTACAAACCCAGATGACCAAGTGGGCAGGTGGGCCTAGGCGGCGAACATTGCTTTCCTCAAGTGGTCATAAGGGCTGTAAGCGACTCGACTGCTCTCTTGCCTAGGGCTACAAGCCAAGTTGATCAATTGGGCAGGTGGGCCTAGGCGGCGAACATTGCTTTCCTCAGAGAGATCAACTCAGTTGTGGGTCCTGCTTAGACATCGCTTGAGAGTACCTTGGAGTATTCGATAGTCACAGACTAAGATGATCAGTTGGGTAGGTGTGGTTATGCCGCGGGGGCTATAGCGACATTGCTTTCCTCAGAAGGATCATCAAAGCTGTAAGACCCCTTTTTTTTTGCAAAAACCACCGGGTCTTAGGCCCAGAACCGCCGCTTTGCGGTGACACCTTCACTCGAGAAGGTCGCCACTACAAAACGCCGATCCTGCCGGCCAAATCGATCATGAAGAAAAGTACAATAAAGTGAAGACAAGTCCACAGAATCACATGATTTGAACCATAAAGGTAAATGTCCACAATTAAATTAACTGAATAAAAGAGATACAAGGGTTATAATAATAAAAGGGGCTCTTGCCCTATACAGAATGTCCTCACTACAAGATCACTCGCGGAAGCTATCTACTAAGTAAAACTGAAGCTAATCGTCACCGACACTGAAACCGGAGCAGCCAGACTAGTCTGACCCATCCCTGCAGACTCTGTGCTCCACTGGTGCTGCAACACTAGATGCTTCTTCTCTTTTGGCCTGCGGTTGCTGCCTCGCAGTCCACGTCTACGTCTTCACCATCGGCCTCCTGATTTCTGTGCTGGAGGGGTTCCACTCATCATGGGACATCTGACCCGAGTATGTCCCGGCTGGTGACAATGGTAGCATGGCTGTGGGGTCCATCTTGTCGGATCCTGCTGCACCTGTTTCTCTGATGTTGCTGCGTCTCCTCGAACTCCTAAAATGATATGGTCCACCGACCGTCAGTCAAAAGACTAAGCCTTATGTTCCCCACCCCACCCCCAATGGCTCCTAGGCACCGTGCGGGAGGATGAAGCGGAGGACAGCAAGGGGTGTAATCAAAGAGCAGGTGGCAGTGGTACATGAAAAGATTCTACTCTACACATGTGTATTTATATAATTGAAACAGTAGTTAAGAGCATGGTAAAAAGTATATAATGAGCAGTAAGCAGTACGTGTAATAGTAAGTAAAGTAATATAAAAGTAACCATTGATTTATAGGAATGCCCATACAAACCTATAGACCAAGGGGTCGTTTAGCAGGGCCTACCGTATAAGAAGTCCCATAACCGACTTATACGTTAGGGGTAGGTTGAATGCAATGTTTATGCCATGACATGCAAGTATGTTGTTATGCTATGTTCATACAGTGCAACTCACCCACTACGACTCTATGCGCATAGACCTTTAGTTCCCCCTTTTTGGAGCGAGCTAGACTCTCAGGATACTCCCGTAGTGGCAAACGGAAGCGGTGGGTTGGGCCTCGCCCACCTCTAGGTTGGTATTCACAGTACCCAACCTAGACCTATCGTACGCCTCCACAAACCCGCGGAGCGTCTGCGTACTCTTGCTGACTGGACCGCCAGACTATCAAGGCTAAGCGTAAAACCACACTTGCCGAGTCAACGTATTGACGTCGGTGTGAACGACCGTCCAATACCGAAGACCCACCACCTTCAGTGCACATGCAACATGTTCTACTTCCTATCTCTGAGCCATAAGCTCCCCGGGCTAACCGGCCTGCCATCAATAACCTTCCGAGCCATAAGCTCCCCGGGCTAACCTGCCCACCATCAATAACCTTCCGAGCCATAAGCTCCCCGGGCTAACCTGCCCGCCATCAGTAACCTTCCGAGCCATAAGCTCCCCGAACCAACTAAACTCCCGAAACCACAGGGTGTGGAAGAGTGTGTTATTAATTAATCTTGTGCAATGTCTTACTCTTATGAGTCAGGGTAGTCTTGGACTTCCCGAGGGTTACCCCGTAGGGGCTCGCTACGGAACTAGGAACTATGATGGGATGACACCCCAAAGTTCCCATTCCCCAGACACTTAGTATTGTTGGTATCTACCCATAAGAAACCCTCTTAATACTTTTCACCTGATTTAAACTTAAGTGCTTTAAGACACTAAAGGGAAGGGACGATCTTTCGTCAATCCCAAGATGACCTACCCCAAGGGTGGCACCCCACCACCCCAGAACTCATCAACCCTAATTATCTCCAGGGGTCCTCTCATATCCAAGTGATCACCATTAGACTTCTCACCTCTCCAATCAATATACCCCAATTTGACCTATAACCCCAAAATTGCCAATTTGCTAAACGCAGACCATCCTTAATGTTTTGATGCTCATAAAGGGAGGTACATTAAATAATCAACTCTATGACACAATATCTTTATTGGGGGTCCATGCTACTTATTTAAGATCCATTGCAGAGTTCCATAATTTTCCCAATAATATTAATATTTAAAACCATTTTTCCAAAATACGACTTCCTAAGGTTTGAACTACAAGTGCAATTTTCTGACTTCCAATGCCTTCCCTAATTTTTACATAAATCAAGGGTACCTAATAATCAGTGGATATAAATTGTTAGGAAAAACCAGCAAGATTTACTATTTTTAAAAATTCCAAAACTCATTTATTTCCTATAAATTCCAAAGGAGGTACCCTCATATGATCTCTAAACCTTATGCAAATTAATACAGAGGTGCTTCATAATAAAATATTCAGTCCTACAAAGTTTGACCATGCTCCACAGAGGGTACATTTGTAATTTCCACAGAGGATATATTTGTAATTAATTCCAAATTGAACTAGAGGTACCAAAAATATTAATCCATAAATTATGAGAAAAAATACGGTGGGTACAAGTTGGTATAAAAAGGCTTCCAGCAAAGTTCCATGCCATTACAGAAATTTAGCACCCTAAAATTAATCATCCCAAAAATTGCCAACAATATGAAATACTACAATTTGGACCTCCAAAAGTTTTCTCATGGTCTAACAGAATCTTCCAAGGATTAATAACATTAAAACTAAGTTTGTGACAGAAGATGGTTAAACATTAAGTGTTATTTCATCCTAAAATCCAAAACCCTAATTATTTGCAAATCTACCCAAGGGTTTATTACCTAGGATTGGCAACTCCAAATCCCTCCAATTCCTCACAGTAGCAATCTCTGGTCACTAAGATCATCTCCCCAAAATTTCAAGTCAAACCATTAAGGTTTGACCCCTCTTCCTTCAATAGCCTCAAATTGCACCCCTTTAGGGTTTAACCTAGGGTTAGGGTCAAAACTTCTCCAAATCCACCCAAACTTCTTGTGAGGGTATTATAACACTCTTAGAACTCAGAGAGGGCTATTGCACTTCCCTTCATGGACATATACTCCTATGTCCTTCACAAACCCTAAAGGGCACCATACACTTAACCACTAGGGTTTAAGGGCACACTAGGCCCTAACTCATCTAAAGTTGCTCCTTGGGGGTGTCTCATACCTCCCAAGTCAGTGACCAAGGTCACCCCATCAATCAGTGGGAGGAAACCCCTCCACACCCCAAAATTTGCTTAAGATCACTTTTTGCCCTAAACAAACCCTTAAGCAAACACAAGGCCAAGGGGAACTCCCTACTTGCCCAAGTCCAACCTACTCACTATACTGGCCAGGGGTCAGTGAATGACCACCCATGATCCTACCAACATTTGGTGAGGAGTGGGGTTCTATTGGGTACCTATTTGAAGTGATAATAGCAATTTAGCCCCTTTTTGATTTACTAGGGCAAACCTCCTCCAATGGCCACCAAATTTGGACCAGAGGTTGGCATGGGGGAGGGTGATGTGCACCCAAAATATGAAGCCAATTGGCTTTGTGGAAGTGTGGGGGCACTCATCCAAAGTTTTGCCTAAACCTAGGGAGCCTTAGGTTGTTTTGGTGAATTACCCCACCAAATCAACTCTAAAAATTATGATATTTTAACTAGTGACCCTACTTAATCTCTAGGACCACCCATCCAAATTTGGAAGGGTTTTGAGGTGTTTAAAGCACCTAATTAAATAACACATGGATTATTGAATTTTTCCAAAAACTATAGAAAAATATTCTCCAAAAATTCTGATTTTTGGATATGTGTTAGATGTATGTAAGAGTAGCCTACCCTCTAAATTTCAAATCATTTGGAGTTCTAGATTGGTGTGGGCATCAAAAACAAGCTCTGATTAGCCTTTGGGATAGACCTCACCAAAATGAGTGCTGAGCCCTAACTAGGGCTCCAAATCGAGTGAACTCAATTTTGGATTAAACTAGACCTCAAGGGCTCCAACCTTGATGTTGGACAATTTTTCCCTAGGAGCCTTTAAGTATTTTTAATATTTAAAACCAAATGCTGCCAGAAATGTGACAATTAATCACTAAATTAAATTAACTCATTTAATATGGACTGCGGATAACGGATGGCGGCCGATCGGACGGCTCACAGTCATCGTCCCCGATGAGCCAACGGCCAGGATTATCCGCGCCTGAGCCGACTTGAACCTGGATTTCCCGGCCACCTGAGCGCCGCCCCGGCCAATCAACGCCACCACCACCTCCGTTGAGGTGGTGACCGGCGATGAGCGGTGTTTGATCGGCCGGGGGTGGCCGGAATTAGGTTCTGTAGGAGGAAGCCCAACCCGATCTACAGGTGGCTTGGCTGGTTCGATTCACGGCCAATTGGCCACGAATCGAGCCACCGACTAGTTAGATCTACACCACTGAGGAAGGAGCAGAGAACCAGACCTGCACTTGGGGGTTTGGGTGCTCCGGCCGTCGACCACCATTGCGCCACCTTGGAAATTTCGGCACCACCCATCTCCTTGCACAGACGGCTCATTTCTCTCAGGGAAGGGGGGTTTCAACTCCTTGAACCCTTCGAAAGCTAATGGAGGCCTCAATTTAAAGGGAGGAGGGCTCCATTAAGAGGTCACCAAGTGACCCCTCCTCTCCCCCATGGCCGGCCACCCTAATGCATCCCCCCTGCCTTCAATTCCTCCAGAAAACTCCTGGAATTCCCTCCACATTCATCAGGGGAGATGAAGGGAGGCACCAATGGGGATTCCAAGGGGTTTAACACCTTAATGGCCATGAATACCACCTCCTCTCTCCTCCAAAATTGGGTTTTTCTCTCTCCTACTCACCATGGCCGATTTTTCTCTCTCCCCTTGGCTAATTATCAGTCAAGAATGCTGGTCAAGTGGTCAATTTGGGCTTAGCCCAAAGGGATTGGGCTAGGTTTAAGAGATTTGACCTAATTTGGGCAAGTTTGACTTTTGGTCAAATTGACCAATTGGGTGACCCTAGGATGGGGCTTTTGGGTCCATTGAACTCCAAATTAGGTTTAGAAACTACTGGTGGGGTCAATTTGGTCACATGAGTCTTAGTTGACCCAATTTAAGCTGATTTGACCAAAACAGGCTAAGTTGACTTTGGTCAAATTGAGCCCTAGGGTTGACCCAGTCATGGGGATTTTTGGTCCACTGGGTCCCCTATGACATGATAACCCTAAGGGTAGGGTCAATTTAACATGGTGATGGTCAATTTGGGCACTTAGTGAAGAATTGCCATTTTGACCTAACAAGGGCATTTTGGTCAATTTGCACCATTGTGGGTCCCATGATGGGGCTTTTAGGTCTACTAGGTCTCTTATGATATTCTAGACCTAGATGAGTGATCAATTTGTCATGGTGAAGGTTAATTGGTTCTAATTAGGTTACTTTGACCAATTTAGGGTTAGGGTTGACTTTGGTCAATTTGGCCTCTTTGGTTGACCCCAATGTGTCCTTGGTGCCCTAAGGGGGCACCTAAAGGGTTAGGGATACTAAGGTGGGGTCAAATGGTCAATATGAGGCCCTAAAGTCCAACCCTAAGCTTGGTAATTGGAAATTGTTATTTGCAGTCCAAGGCACTTTCAACCCTAATCTTGCCTAAGTTAAAGGGATTTCTACACTACCAAGGCCTTGTCATGACCTTGTCAAGACAGATTCACTTGGGGGGTCTAGCTGTCTGGGGGATGTTACAAAAGCTGTAATTATATCCCTCTCGGGGCATGATAGAGCCAACATTCACCTAGACCTCCCTTGATGCAGGGGTGTGTTGGATATCAGCCGGGATCCAAGGTTCTGAAGACCACCGCACGGGAATTGGCAAGCTACCACTACACGTGTGCGAAAACTCCCCGCTACACATGATCTTCATGGTTTTACGCTAATGACTACAATCCGAGGGGGTTCGAGCAGAACTTGGCGATGTCTCCGTGGTTCAGTGAGTTTAATATATGAGAAAATGCAGAGAGGAAACATCAGACATGGAGAAGTGTCAGTATGGTGCTTCTTATTAAAATATCTCAAAAACTGCAGGAAAGTAAAGAAGACATTTTAAGGATAGAACCGTTTGAGATCGTCGCCACTCCAGGTGCGCGGGACGTCTTCTCCTTCACTTGTTTGGAGGCGATAGGCCCCACTTTTTAGTACCTCCTTGACGATGAAAGGTCCAGCCCAATTAGGATTTAGCTTCCCGACATTACCTGTTCGGGCTGCTGCATCAACCTTTTTTAGTACGACGTCGCCGACTGCAAAATGTTTTACCCTGACATTTTTGTCAAAGTACTTTGCCATCCTCCTTTTAACTTCTTCTTGCCTGATTGTTGCCTCATCCTGAAGTTCTTCGATTAGATCCAGACTATACTTGATAGCCTCGTCATTGTGTTCTACCCACGCTTCTCCTCCTTCTTTTCCGTACACAACTCTTGGAGTGACCACCTCAAACTCCACAGGAACAACAGCCTCTGAGCCATGAGACAGTTTGAATGGTGTCTCCCCTGTAGCTGAAGATGGAGTTGTACGAAGAGTCCAAAGGATGGAGGGAAGTTGATCTACCCAGTTTCCTTTCTGATTCTAAACTCTTTTCATCAGGAGCTGCTGGATTCGCCTGTTGGCTGCTTCTACCTGACCATTGGTCCTTGGATGATGTACTGAGGAAAACCGCAGGTCAATTCCAACCTGATCGCAAAATTTTACCATCTCGGGATTATTGAATTGTGGACCATTATCAGTGACAATTGCCAGCGGAACTCCGTGTCGGCAGACTATTTCTCCCCAGATGAAGTTTCTGATGATTTGGGTAGTTGTTCTTGCCAGTGCCTTAGCCTCGATCCACTTACTGAAGTAGTCAATCATCACTATGATAAAGCGGCGCTGACCGCTAGCCATTGGAAAGGGTCCGATGAGATCCATCCCCCAAACTGCGAAGGGCCAGGGTGCAGTTATTGACCTAAGCGACTGAGCAGGCAGATGCTGAAGAGGAGCAAACTTTTGGCACTGAACACAATGCTTGGCAAATGCTTCGGCATTCTTTCTCATGGTTGGCCAAAAATACCCCTGCCTTAGGATTCTCTTCTCTAGAGTTTTTGCACCTGAATGGCTACCGCATTCCCTGGAATGAACTTCCTGAAGTACGATAGGGATCTCTTCTTCTGAAACACATCGTGCTGAGGGGGAAATCAAAGTTTTTCTGTAGAGAACTCCTGCTATTAGATAATAATATGCCGCCTTCCTTTTGAATCTTCTCTGATCTTTGATGGAATGGTGGAACTCCCCCTTTGATAGGAATAACTCGTAAGGATCCTTCCATGAAGGATTATGATCAATTTGCATGAGCTCTGCCTCATCTATTGCCGGACGAAAGAGTTCAAAGGTCACTCCCCCTGATGGAAGACCGAACTTCGACAATTCATCTGCCTCCTCATTTTGCGTTCTTGGGATGTGCTCGATAATAAATGACTTGAATCTTCCGATTTCCTTTTTGCAGATATTTTCGCAGAATCGGCTCCCTTGTCTCATAATTTCCCAAGACCTGGGAGGCCATCACCAGTGAGTCGGTTCTAACATGTACATATTCTATGCCCAACTCTTTCGCAAGCCTTAGCCCAGCCAGAAGTGCTCCGTATTCTGCCTGGTTATTTGTAACTGTAAAGAAGAACTTGATAGCTTGCTCCAGCCTGATGCCATTTGGGTTGATCAACACCACTCCGGCTCCCACGGAGTTTCTGCCAGAAGCCCCATCCACATAAATGATCCAAGCCAGAGGAGATCGTACCACCTGTTCAGGGCTAAGCTCTGTTGTATCTACCAGGAAGTCTGCCAAGATTTGCGCTTTGATTGCTGTTCGGGGGATGTACGATATCTCAAATTCACTTAGTTCAATAGCCCATTTTGCCAACCTCCCTGAATGATCTAGCTTTTCAAAAATATTCTTTAAAGGATGATCTGTAACAACTTGGACGGAATGAGCCTGAAAATAAGGGCGAAGCCTTCGCGCGGACATAATCAAAGCCAAGGCCAGTTTCTCCAGGATCGAATATCTGGTTTCTGCATCCTTAAGGATGTGGCTGACATAGTATATTGGAAACTGTCTCCTCTTTTCTTCCCGAACGGGGACGGAACTCACCGCTTCTGGTCCGACTCCCAGATATAAGAATAGCTTTTCTCCCTCACGGGGACTTTGGAGTAGTGGAGTCGAAGTTAACTGTCCCTTCAGCTGCTTGAAAGCCTTGTTACACTCCTCGCTCCATTCGAACTTTGATCCCCCTCGCAATGTTTTAAAGAATGGGGCACTTTTATCTCCGGATTTGGAGATAAACCTGCTCAATCCTGCCAATCTCCCCCCAAGTTGTTGAACTTCTTTAGTATTTCGAGGAGGGGTCATATCAAGGATGGCCTTCACCTTATCTGGATTTGGTGCAAGGCCATCAGGAGTTAAGAGATGCCCAAGAAATTTTCCTTTGCTTGCCCCGAACACACATTTCAATGGGTTTAATTTTAACTTGAACCTCCGTAGAGTAGCGAACGTCTCTACGAGGTCTTCCAAGTGCAATGAGAATGTTTTACTTTTGAGAAGAAGGTCATCAACGTAAACTTCGAGATTCCTGCCCTTTTGATGTTTAAAGACGGTATCCATCATTCTTTGGTATGTTGCACCCGCATTTTTAAGACCGAAGGGCATTACGAGATAGCAGTAACACCCATCGTTTGTGATAAATGAGGTATGCGGGATGTCAGGTTTGTGCATTTTAATTTGATGGTACCCGGAGAAGGCATCGAGGAAACTCATAAAACCATACCCAACCGCGGAATCAACTAAGATATCTATCCGAGGCAAAGGGTAACAATCTTTAGGGCACGCTTTATTAAGTTTGGTGAAGTCCACGCACATGCGCCACTTCCCACAAGATTTCTTAACCATTACAACATTCGACATCCACGTGGGATATTGAATCTCAGAAATGAAACCCGCTTTTAGGAGTTTGGAAACCTCCTCTCTGATGGGCAACGCCAGCTTGGTCGCCACTTCTCTCTTCTTTTGCTGGACGGGCTTGAACTCAGGAGATATGTTTAGATGATGATAAGCCACGTCTGGATCCACTCCTGGCATATCCTCCGCTGACCAAGCGAAGATATCCAGATTCCCCAACAGATAGGAGATTAGCTCCACTTTCTCCTCTTCTGATAACTCAGCGTTGATGACCAGCTTCTTTTCTGCCCCCTCGGCAATAGGAACTTCTTGGGTCGCTTGGGCAGGTTCCAAGTGAGCCCCTTCTCGATCTTTTCCTTCCTCGACGGCCTCTGGAGACTCAGCAACCTCCAAAACCTCATCCATGATCTTGGGAAGTGGAGCGTCGGTGACCATGTTGACAGTTCGGACGTAGCACTCCCGAGCTACCTTTGGGTTGCTTCTGACCCGATACTGTTTTCCTTCAGCAGCGAACTTGAGGGCAAGGTGAAAGGTGGACACTACTGCTCTATACGCATTGAGAATCGGCCTCCCGAAGATAGCACAGTAGTTGCTTGGGGCATCTACCACCACGAAATTGATCAACTTTATCACCCCTCCAAGAGAGACCAGGAGCTTCACTGAACCCTCTACTTCCTTCTTCTCCCCAGAAAAACCGTAGAGGGGCCCCTCGGTGGAAAGCAGATGCTTTCCAGTCTTCAGGGCCTCGAAAGTCGGGCGGAAAAGGAGATTGACAGAGCTGCCGGTATCAATCAGAATCTTGTGGACTGTATAGTTTTCGATGATGGCCTTGATAACCACCGCATCATCGAAAGGATTAGCATTGGGGGGAAGATCATCCTGACCAAACGTGACAATAGTGCTTTCGGGAGGAGAACTTGTAGTGGCTGCCACTTCCTGCTTTAGAACCCTTGCAATGCTGGATTTGCGAGATGATTCCGCTCCAGCTCCCCCATGGATACAATAGATGTCCCCTAAGGGGCCCACATCATTGACTTCGACGCATTCGGTAGAAGGATGGATGTCACCATAGTAGCCGGCGTCCTCGACGTCGGCGCATTCCCAGGTCACTTCTACTGTTTCCTTCTCCTTTTTCTTCTCGGTAGTTGGCTCAGCAGTTTTATCTTTCCGAACTAGACCCCGGAGCTTTCCTTCTCCCAGGAGTCTTTCTATAAGCAGACGAAGAGCTCGACAGTCTTCAGTTAGATGTCCCCCCTCTTTATGATATTCACAATAAAGGTTCGGATTTCGATTGCGAATATCCGACTTCAGAGGAGCAGGCCTTTTGAAATCTGGCCTCTTTTGCAGAATCTGGACTACTTCATCCATGGTGACGTTTAGGGGAATGAATGACTCTTGCGAATCATCGTATTGGGTTGATGGAATGACTGGAGGTGGCTGCGCGGCATACTGTTGCAAATATACCGGCATGATTTGCGGAAGGGGAGCGGATGGAGCGGGAGCGACGGCCAACGGTGGTTTCTGATCTTGAAACCGCTGATGGCCCATAAATGGTTGCTTATTTTTGTAGTTCCTCCCCCTTTGGGAACGGGGTTCCAAGTGGGACTGATTCGATGGTGGATGATGGAAAGACGGATTTGACTACTCCTTGTTGCTTACCAGCTTCGCGACGTAGTCCGGATTGCTCTTCTCTCCTCTGATAAACATATTTGCCAAACTTATCATTTCCTGATAAGTCTTAGGCTCCCTTATATTTGCTTCAAACTTTAGGGGGCCCTTTCTTAGGCCATGGATGAGGGCAACCCTATACAGCTCCGGGTCCACATTTTGGACTTCCATGATCTCTTTCTGGAATCGGTCCACAAAACGAGCCCATGTCTCGCCTTCCCGTTGTTTTATATCGAAAAGGGCCGCCGGGCTACTCTTTCTCTTCCTTGAGGTAGAGAATCTCAGCAGGAATTCTCTTCGCAGCTGCGCGAAACAATGGATCGACCTGGGGTGCAAACCGTAAAACCATTCCCTCGCTTGTCCTTCAAAGGAGGTTACAAGAAGCTTGGACTTAGTTGCATAAGTTAAGGTTCTGAGGGCAATGGCTGACTCGAAAGCTTGTAAATGAACCGTGGGATCAGTCTCCCCATTGAAAGCTGACAGGCGAGGCTCCCTGAAATTATTAGGGGCAGGTTCCCCTCTGACTTCGTCCACAAAGGGAGAAGTTTCTTCCATGTCTTCATACAGAGGAGCAGGGTAATAAGCCGCCGGAGCTGCGGCTATTCGCGGACAAGCCGCCTGATAAGAAGACCGGGCAGCAGCTTCTGGCGGGTAGGAGTGATGAATAGGAACTTCAGGCGGGTAGGAGAGACGGGCCGCGCCCTCCTGCGGGTAGGAAAGGTGGGCAGCGTGAGAAGTCGCCCCCTGGAAGTCGAGGACTCGAGCTGGCATGTTATGCGCGGCTTCCTGATAGAAGTTTTTCCTAGCCGCAGGGTCTTCTTGGTGGAGCTGGAAATTAGCGGCTTGCGGTAGCTAGTAAGGAGGAGGTGGAGGAAGGACCGGGGTCACCGCCTGATTAGCCGCGGCTTGTTGCGGAACTAATCGCTCAGTTAGCATTGCTAAAGTCTGACTGATCGCTTCAAGTCGCTGATCAGTGGCCCTCTGAGCCCGCTCGGCTTCTCTCCTTGACTGCTCCAGGGCTTCCCACAAAGAATCCTCGCTATGATCGGAGCAGTCTCCAAGGGGGAACTGACGGTCTGACATCGTGGCGAAAAGGATTTCACCGACAATCCGCGATCTGAAGGTCGCGTGTTTCTGTTGAGTCCGAGATCGCACCTCCGAGGGAAATCGGAGGTTGCGGGTTGCCGGTTACTTTTTGTGTAGAGGAATGAGACCGCTAGCAGCGGTCAAGGCCATACTTCGCCCGCCGCGGCAAATGCCACTCCTGCGACGGGCTTTCCTTTGATTAGAAAGAAGTGGTTACAGCGGGCTGCAAGTGCAGGAAAAGAGAAGCCGGCCGGTCAGACAGTCCGCAAGACGAGAAACTCGAGTCCGCAGCTCAAACAAGCGAGCTCCTAGATACGAGTGTGCGTGTCTTGGGAACAGTGCCGCCCCCTATTTATAGGCTTGGGGGCTTGCCCGAGCGGGCAAGGATAAAATAACTGCCTGCCCGGGTATAGGAGAAACGGGCAGGCGGTGACGGGATACACAAAGAAGGAAAGAAAGAAGCTGCGTGGCTTGGCGGCTTGCCCTTCCGACTTGTCTGACCAGAAGCTAAAGATGATGCGGCCAAGGCGACGATGCTACCCGCTCGGTCTCTGTCTTGAGACCGCGACTTGTTCTTTGACTTTGGACCTTGGCTTGTCTCCATGGCATAAACCGCGCGACCTCCGACTTGAGACCGCGACTTGCCCTGTTGGACTTGGGCTTGGATTACCTCTGGTTCTTGGAGGCGGCCTGAATTATTCCAGACCGCCCGGCCTGTGCTAGCTGGTGTCGATGGACCTTGTTTAACCTGAGCTGGGCGACTTGGATCTGCAAACCGCACGGTCTGCGAGTAATCCTCTCGGAGGCGGTTTCCCGGGTAAACAGAGTAAATGTTTTATGATTGATAATGATACATTTCACTCACTTATTTTGGTAATCAACATGTGTGTCTAAATCTAAAAATGCTTGCTTGTGTATTGTATTTGTACAATGAATTAAAACTTGCATAAGTTTATTGCCTACACTACATTTGAATTGCACTTATGAAATTTAGAAAAGTGGTAAAGTTAAAAATTGGGTTTGCAAAACAAGTGTATTCGGAGAATGTTGTCTCACAAATATGAACAAAAAATTATAAATGTAGACAAATATAACTCCACCAAGCACTACTTGAACCTCCTGATAAGTCTTCATAAGCATTGTGAGGTTGAGCACCTTGGAAAGAATAGTAAAGTGTCTTGTGCAAACCTTAGTTATTACACCACTTTGTTAAAAACTTATGTGCATTAAAAGTGTGTGAAAGTAATTTACTTGTGTTTTATTGTGCACTTTACTTTACATATGTCTTGTATTTTGATGATTTAAATCAATTGTTAACATTGCCCAAAATACACTTATGTGCACATCATTATCTTCCATAACACTTCTTCTCATGAGTATTGGATTCTAATGATTTATCTATACTACTCTTTATATAAGAAATGCACTAGATAACCTAGCATGATCTCTACAATGTTTTGGTATTTCTTGAATTTACAATTAAGTAACATTGTAGTATAATCTCTCTTTGATATGTTCATTTCATGCATGGTATCTTTATGAAAAACTTTGAGATTTCAAAAGGTTAAAACATCTTTCAATCTTGAACTAAATCTCATATTTTTACTTATGCTTTTCATGCTTACAAAAAGATGTTTCTTATAATCTTCCGCTATGCTAAAACTCTTATCTATTTATTTGAAATCTCTTCAATACTATGCTTAAACTCTTTATCATTATCTATATTTCGAAAAGCTCGATCATGATATATAAATGCCTCCTTACTACCCTCACCCCACCTTCTTTTGATAATACCAAAAGGGGGAGATTAATTGAAGAAATATATATAGGAGAAATATAGATAAATAAGGGGAGTAACACATAAATTCATGAAATCTATCATTTAGGGGGAGTAACACATAAATTGCATTTATGTAGGGGGGCATTAAGATAGGGGGAGTATGCACATTATCATGCATATCATTTACTATAGTTGCATTTTTATCTTTCTTATCTTATCTGTAAACACTATTGTTGATTTCTTGCTTAGAGGATTTGTTATTATCAAAAGGGGGAGATTGTTGGATATGTGTGTCACATCCCTTTGTTTGAGAATAACAAATCCCATATTGTATTTGATATTGCTTGTAGTGTGTTTATAGTGTGCAGGAACTATAGGTGGAATACTCCACAGGTAGAAGGCAGAATGAAATCAAACATTCTGAATGGAGCACTACCACCAGCGCTAGAGGATAACACAGGCGCTAGTACTACCGCCAGCGCTAGCGCTAACGCCAGGCGCTAGCTCAGTTGGTTCCGTCTCAGCGGTTTCATCTCAGCTTCCGTCTCAGCGGTTAACCTCGTCTCAGCGGTTCCTTAGCGCTACCGCCAGCGCTAACGCTACCGCCAGGCGCTAGCTTGAGCTCGTGCAGATTGCACAGCCGCCGATTGTTTCGCAACCGCTCCACACGAGCGCTACCGCCAGCGCTATTGCTACCACAGACGCTATCTCAAGTTCGTGCATAGAGCCACGCCGGCGACGGTTTCGCAACTGCTCCACACGAACGATACCGCAGGCGCTAAGTACTACCGCAGACGCTAGATCCAAGGTCTATAAATTGAAGCCAACTTCGATCATTTTGATTAATCTATCCCAGAGAGGTTGCTTGTGTCACAATTCCAGTGTTGTTATGCTGCCGAAGATGGATCTCCCACAAAAAGCTTAAGGAGAATTCTGGAGGAGGACTATGTCACGCTACATCCGAAGGACCATCGCTTCGACCTCACTTATACTACAGCGATCCTTCATCCTCAACTCCAGAGATCTCATATAGGGAGTTTTATTATTGTTTTCATTATTTCCATTCCATACTTTTTTGTAACCGTTTAGAGAATTCGCCTTGTGTTGGCGACTAGGTCTGGGTAGGACTTAGGGGGAAATTCGCCTTGTGTTGGCGACTAGGTCTAGGTGATTAGATCTAGGGGGTGCTTGAGGCCATATCCAGGGAAGGATTGGCTAGAGCGGCTTGAGGCCATATTCGGGGAAGGATAGGCTAAAGCCAACCGGTTCATGGTGATACGAGTCGGTATAGAAAAGGAAAAATTATTTACATATGTACGCTTCTGATTTCTAGCGATATTGAAATCAATTTTTGTAAACACCTTTTCATATAATATAATCATGTCTCTATTTGTGTTTACTTGATTTCTCTCATTTGGCGTAATCTCTATTATATTGTGGTCTTAGTTTTCAATTCTAAATCTAAATTGTTTATTTCAATCTCTTTCATCATAAAACAATTTAGTACTTGTTTCTAAAATTTGCAAATCATAATTTTCTATTCATTTAGCTAAATTGTTATTTTACCTTCTCATATTATAAAATAATTTAGTAATTTTCTTAAAATTATAAAAAGAATTTTTATTCCCTTATTCACCCCCCCCCCTCTCTAAGGGCGTCGTAAGATCCAACAACTTCATCACCCCAAAAAGGGGAAATCGCTACATCCCCCCAGCCAAGCATTCGCAGGGCAGCCTAGCTCTTCTCGCCAGCCCCCTGTTGAAGAATATGTACCAGGTTAGCTGCCTTATTCGCCCCGAATTTATTTGTGTAACTAGAAAAGACTAACTTTCACTCCCGCAGCCTACCGGGAGGCCTAACCGATGGACCCTCGGTTTGAAGAGGAGGTGGTCTCTTCGCCCCCTCCCCTAGCGACCACTCGGACTTTCTGGGTGATCCTGCTGATCCTCAGACGATGAAGGGAAGGATGATAGAGGTCCCCGACAAGCTGATCTGGATGCATCGAGACCTAGCTAGTCAGACGGACAAGAACCGGATGGCCTTCGAGCGCAGGCTGAGCGTTCTTGAGTGAGATTACTCATATATCATGGGAGAGATGGAGCGTCAAGGATGTGGGTGTGAGGGGACTTCCCCCGGGAGGAACATTGTGCGGGCTAGGGATCAGATGCGCCTGGTCAATCAAGAGCTCATGGTCGTAAGCGCGTACTACTACCCGCGAGTGCCACCGAGGATGGGGAGGCGAGGCCGGGGTCGATGGCAATGGATTCAATACTGAGCCTACCGGCACTCGCCCCCTGTATCCCCCCACCTTTCACAGTAGACTAACCTGTAATGCATGCCGAGACCGGCTTTGTAATGTAAACAATATTGTGCTTTAGATGATAATCGTGCTTTTATTTCGCATAATTTTCTTTCCGCTTTGCCGAGTGGCAAGTTTAATGTCTTGATCTTGTTTTGCTTTATATTTCTTTCTCCCTTCAACGGGACTCTGCGCGCGACCCTTGCCACTCAGCAGTGCGTGGGACAGAGGTGGGGGCTGGCTTGAATCTCGAGGCATCGGGGGTACCGTGATTGCTATTTGAACCCACACGCCTCAGAATGGTCTTGATTTCCTTACTTTTCTATAAATAATCAGCCCACCTACCACATTTATCACTTATATTCCTTCTTCCTCCCTTGCTTTTGCATTCGCACTCACACCTCTCCCCAGAATTTTCTGCAACCTCTCTTTCCTTTCGCTCGATGGCCCCCGAACCTGATGGCAGGAGTAAGTGCGCCCAATTGTTTTTCAACCACGATTTTGCCACCTGCGACCTGTCCGAAGAAGACTTCACCGTGACGATTGCTGACTACGTCCCGCCAGGGTTCACCACACGTCATCCTGGAGATCACGACCGCATCAATCAGCTCTCGCCCGACACACTCGCCATCCCCGTAGAGACTTCGACGTGGGACTCCGCCTCCCCCTCTGGCTCGAGCTGCGCCAGACCTTCCGCTACTTTGGCATAGTTCCCGCGCAGCTAAACCCCAACTCAATCGCGATGCTGGTAACATTCTCCTGCTACCTGCGGGAGGAGGGGGTCGAATTCTCCCTCCCCGTCTTCCTTAAACTCTTCAATTTCTGGGCAAAAGCGGGGTGGCCTTCTTGTCCGGCCAGAACCCGCTCAAGGTCACCGGTACCGCTAACAAGAACCACGACTAGGTTCGGCAGTTCGTCTTAGTGACCGGGAGCTTTGGCAACACCCTCCTCGCACTAGTGAAGGAGGACGAATCGACCTATAGGCCTCCAACGCTGGGAGGTTATGAGGCCAAGCTCCACGCGTTCGTCCAGAAGCATGGCATGGACGTCGTGTACCTGTGGAAGCATGTCGATACACTCCCTCTAGTCCAGCCGGGAGAGGGTAAGGCGAACTGATTCAACCCCAGCTCTTGCTTATTTTTCAGCCGCTTTACTTTTTCCTTACTTGATTCTCCTGATGCATGGATTCGAGACCTTCCCGTCTATCCGCCGAATGTGGGCGTGGAGACCGCCCCCGATGCTTCCCTTACTCTCACGTGGTCCGTTGTCGAAGCCTGTCGCAAAGATTCGGCTCCCTCGAAGCCCAGCGGACAGAAGCGAAAGCCCGACGTGGCAATCAGCTCCCCTTCCAAGCGGTCCAAGCCTTCTTCAACCGCCAAGGGAAAGGCGATCGCTGGCGAGACCCCTGGTTTGAGTGATCCTTCCGCAGCGGACACAGTGACCAAGACTGCCAGCGCGGTGACGGAGTCTTCCTTGGGGCCATTGCCGAAAGGGCATCGAAATTCCCCCTCGACGAGAAGTATGTGGATGCGGTCGGCGAGCCTCTGCTTCAGTGGGATCGGAAGGCCAACCGGGTCTCGTCTCCAATCTTCTCCCATCCTGGATGGAGAAGGATACCACCAGCGGTAAGGCCTATGGCCTTTCTTTCGTGCTTTACAGCCGAGAGGATGCCGCCATCTACGATGCCGAGTCCACCCAGACACTCGCATATGAGGGCTCGCGGGCTCTGTTGCGTGCTCTCGAGTTGACTCACATGTCCTCGCATCGTAGCTTGACCCTTGCGCGGAACCTAGCCGAGGTCAAAAGGATGCACGCTCTCACTTCCGCCGAGGTCCTGGCCATGAAGCAGTAGTTGGCGACCATTGAGGCCCTTCTCGCCAGCCGTCCATACCGAAAGGTGAGTGTGTCTCCTCATAGTAACTTAAGCTCTCACGCTTCCTTACTTCTTTTCCCCTATGCTAATCTTATTTTTTCTTGCAGGATGTAGCCAACTATGACACCTTGCTCGTGTGAGCAGGCATCCTCGAGGAACGGGTCCAGGAGCTGGAGGCTGAGAACAAAAAGCTGCGAGATGTTGCTGCTCAGCCACCTCTCATAGAGAGGGGCATTCGACATTACTAATCTAATGTTGAGCTTGAGAAGTTGATGCGGGAGACTGCCCAAGGAGCGGAGAAACATGCTCAGGTGGAGCTTCGAAGAGTCGGGCTCCTAAGGGAAGAGGGTGAAAGGATTTCGGCTGGCCACGTGCTACCCGAGCTTTTTGCCCGACAGAGTGCCCAGGGGAGGAAGTTGACCTTAGGCTGAAGATCGGTGGCCTACGTTCTTTCCGTGCGAGCAGCGGATCCTCCAGCGAGAAGTCCGACAACTCCCCCTAAAGACCTACATTTTCTTTCCCGTTTTAAGTGTAATACGAGAACTCCCTTTGTGTAACCTTTTTAAAATGAAATGAAATATAATATTTTTTGTTTCCTTGCTTGTAATTCTTTTTTTTTCTTTGCCTTTCTTGATATTATTTGCTGACAGTTCACGTGCTCATACGTCGTTTCCCATGTTCTCGCGCTTTCGCGCATGTGCTCGCATATCACTTGCCTACGGCCCCGCCAGCTAGGTGGGAGCCTGGTCAGCGGGTCTGCTCGGGGCCAATCTTTGAAACCTGGCACCGAGTGAGCCTATGGCCCTACCAGCTAGGTGAGAGCCTGGTCAGCAGGTCTGCTAGGGGCCAACCTTTGAAACCTGCCACCGAGTGAGCCTACTGCCCTACCAACTAGGTGAGATTCTGGTCAGCGGGTCTGCTCAGGGCCAACCTTTGAAATCTGCCGCCGAGTGAGCCTACGGCCCTGCCAGCTTGGTGAGAGCCTGGTCTGCGAGTCTGCTTGGGGAAAACCTTTGAAACCTACCACCGGGTGAGCCTACAGCCCTGCCAGCTATGTGAGAACATGGTCAACATGTCTGCTCGGGGCCAACCTTTTAAACCAGCCACCGAGTGAGCCTACAGCCCTGCCTGCTAGGTGAGAGCGTGGTCAGCGGGTCTGCTTATGGCCAACCTTTGAAACCTGCCACCAAGTGAGCAAACGACCCTGCCAACTAGGTGAGAGCCTGGTCAGCGGATCTACTCGGGGCCAACCTTTGAAACCTACCACCGAGTGAGCCTACGACAATGTCAGCTAGGTGAGAGCCTGGTCAGCGGGTCTGCTCGAGCATAACCTTTGAAACCTTTCATCCTACCACTGAGTGAGCCTACGACCCTACAAGCTAGGTGAGAGCCTAGTCAGCGGGTCTTTTCGGGGCCAACCTTTGAAACCTGTCACCGAGTGAGCCTACGGCCCAGCCAGCTAGGTGAGAGCCTGGTCAGCGGGTCTGCTCTGGGCCAACCTATGAAACCTGCTAACGAGTGAGCATATGACCCTGCCAGCTAGATGATAGCCTGGTCAGCGGGTCTGCTCGGGGCCAACCTTTGAAACCTACCACCGAGTGAGCCTACGACTCTGCCAGTTAGGTGAGAGCCTGGTCAGCGGGTCTGCTCGGGTCCAACCTTTGAAACCTGCCACCGAGTGAGCCTACGACCCTGCGAGCTAGGTGAGAGAATGGTCTGCGGGTCTGCTCGGGCCAACCTTTGAAACCTGCCACTGAGTGTGCCTGCAACCCTGCCAGCTATGTGAGAGCCTGTTCAGCGGGTCTGCTCGTGGCCAACCTTTGAAACCTACCACCGAGTGAGCCTACGGCCCTCCCAGCTAGGTGAGATCCTGGTCAGTGGGTCTTCTCGGGACCAATCTTTGAAACCTGCCACCGAGTGAGCCTACGGCCCTACCAGCTAGGTGAGAGTCTAGTTAGCGAGTCTGCTCGGGGACAATCATTGAAACCTGCCACGGAGTGAACCTACGAGCCTGCCAGCTAGGTGAGAGCCTGGTCAGCGGGTCTGCTCGGGGCCAACCTTTGAAACCTTCCACCGAGTGAGCCTACGGCCCTGTCAGCTAGGTGAGAGCCTGGTCAACGAGTCTGCTTAGGGAAAACCTTTAAAATCTACCACCGAGTGAGCCTACAGCCCTTTCAGCTTGGTGAGAGCCTGGTCAGCGGGTCTGCTCGAGGCCAACCTTTGAAACCTTCCACTGAGTAAGCCTACGGCCCTGCCTTCTAGGTGAGAGCCTAGTCAGCGGGTCAGCTCAGGGCCAACCTTTGAAGCCGTTCATCATGCCACCAAGTGAGCCTACGACCCTGCCAGCTAGGTGAGAGCCTGGTCAGTGGGTTTGCTCGGGGCTAACCTTTGAAACCTGCCACCGAGTGAGCCTACGGCCCTGCCAGTTAGATGAGAGCCTGGTCTGTGGGTCTGCTCAGGGCCAACCTTTGAAACCTACCACCGAGTGAGCCTATGGCCTGACCAGCTAGGTGAGAGACTGGTCAGCGGGTCTGCTCGGGGCCAACCTTTGAAACCTGTCACCGAGTGAGCCTTCGACCCTGCCAGCTAGGTGAGAGCCTGGTCAGCGGGTCTGCTCGGGGCCAACCTTTGAAACCTGCCACCGAGTGAGCCTACGGCCCTACCAGCTAGGTGATAGCCTGGTCAGTAGGTCTGCTCGGGGATAACCTTTGAAACCTGCCACCGAGTGAGCCTACTACCCTACCAACTAGGTGAGAGCCTGGTTAGCGGGTCTGCTCGAGAGCCAACCTTTGAAACCTGCCACCGAGTGAGCCTACAACCCTGCCAGCTACATGAGAGCCAGTTCAGCGGGTCTGCTTGGGGCCAACCTTTAAAACCTACCACTGAGTGAGCCTACAGCCCTGCCAACTAGGTGAGAGCCTATTCAGCAGGTCTGCTCGGGGCCAACCTTTGAAACCTGCCAGCGAGTGAACCTACAGCCCTTCCAGCTAGGTGAGAGCCTGGTCTACAGGTCTGCTAAGGGAAAACCTTTGAAACCTTCCACCGAGTGAGCCTACGTCCCTACAAGCTAGGTGAGAGCCTGGTCAGCGGGTCTGCTCGGGACCAACCTTTGAAACCTGCCACCGAGTGAGCCTATGGCCCTGCCAATTAGGTGAGAGCCAGGTCAGCGAGTCTGCTCAGGGCCAACCTTTGCAACCTGCTACCGAGTGAGCCTACGACCCTGCCAGCTAGGTGAGTGCCTTGTCAGCGGGTCTGCTCGGGGCCAACCTTTGAAACCTGCCACCGAGTGAGCCTACAGCCCTACCAGCTAGGTGAGAGCCTAGTCAGCAGGTCTTCTCGGGGCCAACCATTGAAACCTGCCACCGAGTGAGCCTACGACCCTGCCAGCTAGGTGACAGCCTGGTGAGTGGGTCTGCTCGGGGCCAACCTTTGAAGACTTTCATCCTGCCACCGAGTGAGCCTACAGCCCTTCCAGCTAGGTGATAGCCTGGCCAGCAGGTTTTCTCAGGGCCAACCTTTGAAACCTGCCACTGAGTGAGCCTACTGCCCTCCCAGTTAGGTGAGAGCCTTGTCAGCGGGTCTGCTCGGGGCCAACCTTTGAAACCTGCCATCGAGTGAGCCTATGGCCCTGCCAGCTTGGTGAAAACCTGGTCAGCGGGTCTGCTCGGGGCCAACCTTTGAAACCTTCCACCAATGGAGCCTACGACCCCGCCAGCTAGGTGGGAGCCGGGTCAGCGGGTCTGCTTGGGGCCAATCTTTGAAACCTGCCACTGACTGAGCCTATGGCCCTACTAGCTAGGTGAGAGCATGGTCAGTAGGTCTGCTCGGGGCCAACCTTTGAAACCTACCACTGAGTGAGCCTACTGCCCTACCAACTAGGTGAGAGCCTGGTCAGCAGGTCTGCTCGGGGCTAGCCTTTGAAATCTGCCACTGAGTGAGCCTACGGCACTGCCAGCTAGGTGAGAGCCTAGTCAGCGAGTCTGCCTGGGGCCAACCTTTGAAACCTACCACTGAGTGAGCCTACAACCCTACCAGCTTTGTGAGAGTCTGGTCAGCGGGTCTGCTCGGGGCCAACCTTTTAAACCAGCCACCGGGTGAGCCTACAGCCCTGCCTGCTAGGTGAGAGCGTGGTCAGCGGGTCTGCTCATGGCCAACCTTTGAAACCTGCCACCATGTGAGTCGATGGCCCTGCCATCTAGGTGAGAGCCTGGTCAGCGAATCTACTCAGGGCCAACCTTTGAAACCTGCCACCTAGTGAGCCCACGACCCTGCCAGCTAGGTGAGAGCCTGGTCAGCGGGTCTGCCCGAGGATAACCTTTAAAACCTTTCATCCTGCCAATGTGTGAGCCTACGACCCTACCAGCTAGGTGAGAGCCTAGTCAGCGGGTCTGGTCGGGGCCAAACTTTGAAACTTGCCACCGAGTGAGCCAACGGCCCTGCCAGCTAAGTGAGAGTCTGGTCAGCAGGTTTGCTCCGGGCCAACTTTTGAAACCTGCTAACGAGTGAGCATATGGCCCTGCCAGCTAGGTGAAAGCCTGGTCAGCGGGTCTGCTCGGGGCCAACCTTTGAAACCTACCACCGAGTGAGCCTACGACCCTGCCAGTTAGGTGAGAGCCTGGTCAGCGGGTCTGCTCGGGGCCAAACTTTGAAACCTGCCACCGAGTGAGCCTACGACCCTGCGAGCTAGGTGAAAGAATGGTCTGCGGGTCTGCTTGGGGCCAACCTTTGAAACCTGCTACCGAGTGAGCCTGCATCCCTGCCAGCTAGGTGAGAGCCTGGTCAGCAGGTCAGATCGTGGCCAACCTTTGGAACCTGCAACCGAGTGAGCCTACAGCCCTCCCAACTAGGTGAGAGCCTGGTCAGTGGGTCTTCTCGGGACCAATCTTTGAAACCTGTCAACGAGTGAGCCTACGGCCCTGCCGGCAAGGTGAGAACCTAGTTAGCGGGTCTGCTCGGGGCCAATCATTGAAACCTGCCACAGAGTGAGCCAACGACCCTGTCAACTAGGTGAGAGTCTGGTCAGCGGGTCTGTTGGGGCCAACCTTTGTAACCTGCCACCGAGTGAGCCTACGGCCCTGCCAGCTAGGTGAGAGCCTGGTCAGCGAGTCTGCTTGGGGCCAACCTTTGAAACCTACCACCGAGTGAGCCTACAGCCCTGCCTGCTAGGTGAGAGTCTGGTCAGCGGGTCTGCTCGGGGCCAACCTTTGAAACCTGCCACCGAGTGAGCCTACGGCCCTGCCAGCTAGGTAAGAGCCTGGTCAGCAAGTCTATTTGGGGCCAACCTTTGAAACCTACCACCGAGTGAGCCTACAGCCCTGCCAGCTAGGTGAGAGCCTGGTCCGCAGGTCTGCTCGGGGACAACATTTGAAACCACCCACCGACTGAGCCTACATCCCTGCCTGCTAGGTGAGAGCTTGGTCAGTGGGTCTGCTCATGTCCAACATTTGAAACCTTCCACCGAGTGAGCCTACGGCCTTGCCAGTTAGGTGAGAGCTTGGTCAGCGGGTCTGCTCAGGGCCAACCTTTGAAACCTGCCACCGAGTGAGCCTACGGCCCTGCCAGCTAGGTGAGATCCTGGTCAGCGGGTCTGCTCGGGGATAACCTTTGAAGCCTTTCATCCTGCCACTGAGTGAGCCTACGACCCTACCAGCTAGGTTAGAGCCTAGTCAGCGGGTCTGGTCGGGGCCAACCCTTGAAACCATCCACCGAGTGAGCCTACGGACCTGCCAGCTAGGTGAGAGCCTGGTCAGCGGGTCTGCTCGGGGCCAACCTTTCAAACCTGCTAACGAGTGAGCATATGGCCCTGCCAGCTAGGTGATAGCCTGGTCAGTGGGTCTGCTTGGGGCCATCCTTTGAAACCTGCCACCGTGTGAGCCTATGGCGCTGCCAGCTAGGTGAGAGCCTGGTCAGCGGGTCTGCTCAGGGCCAACCTTTGAAACCTGCCACCGAGTGAGCCTACAATCCCGCGAGCTAGGTGAGAGCCTTGTCTGCGGGTCTGCTCGGGGCCAGCATTTGAATCCTGACACCGAGTGAGCCTACAGCCCTGCAAGCTAGGTGAGAGCCTGGTCAGCAGGTCTGCTCGTGGACAGCCTTTGAAACTTGCCACCGAGTGAGCCTACGGACCTGCCAGCTAGGTGAGTGAGCATATGGCCCTTCCAGCTAGGTGAGAGACTGGTTAGTGGGTCTGTTCGGGGCCAATCATTGAAACCTACCATCGAGTGAGCCTACGGCCCCTGCCAGCTAGGTGAGAGCCTGGTCAGCGGGTCTGCTCGGGGTCAACCTTTGAAACCTGCCACCGAGTTAGCCTACGGGCCTTCCAGCTAGGTGAAAGTCTGGTCAGCGGGTCTGCTCGGGGCCAAACTTTGAAACATGCCACCGAGTGATCCTACGGCCCTGCCAGCTAGGTGAGAGCCTGGTCAGCTGGTCTACTCAGGGCCAACCTTTGAAACCTGCCACCGAGTGAACCTACGGCTCTGCCAGCTAGGTGAGGAGCCTGGTCAGCACGTCTGCTCGGGGCCAACCTTTGAAACCTGCCACCGAGTGATCCTACAGCCCTACCAGCTAGGTTACCTGGTCAGCGGGTCTGCTCGGGGCCAACCTTTGAAACCTGCCACCGAGTGAGCCTACGACCCTGCCAGCTAGGTGAGAGCCTGGTCAGCGTGTCTGCTCAGGGCCAACCTTTGAAACCTGCCACCGAGTGAGCCTACGGCCCTGCCAGCAAGGTGAGAGCCTAGTCAGCGGGTCTGCTCGGGGCCAACCTTTGAAACCTGCCACCGAGTGAGCCTACGGCCCTGCGAGCTAGGTGAAAGCCTGGTCAGTGGTTCTGCTCGGGGCCAACCTTTGAAACCTGCCACCGAGTGAGCCTTTGGCCCTTCCAGCTAGGTGAGAGCCTGATCAGCGCGTCTACTCGGGGCCAACTTTTGAAACATGCCACCGAGTGAGCCTACGACCCTGCCAGCTAGGTGAGAGCCTGGTCAGTAGGTCTGCTCGGGACCAACCTTTGAAACCTGCCACCGAGTGAGCCTACGACCCTGCCATCTATGTGAGAGCCTGGTCAGCAGGTCTGCTCGGGGCCAACCTTTGAAACTTGCCACCGAGTGAGCCTACAGCCCTGCCAGCTAGGTGAGAGCCTGGTCAGCGGGTCTGCTCGGGGCCAACCTTTGAATCCTTCCACTGAGTGTACCTACAGCCCTGCCAGCTAGGTGAGAGCCTGGTCAGCGGGTCTGATCGGGGCAACCTTTGAAACCTGCCACCGAGTGAGCCTACCGCCCTGCCAGCTAGGTGAGAGCCTGGTCAGTGGGTCTGATCGAGGCCAACCTTTGAAACATACCACTGAGTGAGCCTACAGCCCTACCGGTAGGTGAGAGCCTGGTTAGGGGTCTGCTCGGTTCCAACCTTTGAAACCTGGCAATGAGTGAGCCTACAGCCCTGCCAGCTAGGTGAGAGCCTGGTCAGCGGGTCTGCTCGGGTCCAACCCTTGAAACCTGCCACCGAGTGAGCCTACGGCCCAGCCATCTAGGTGAGAGCCTGGTAAGTGGTTCTGCTCGTGGCCAACCTTTTTGTTGGAAAAACCCTATTACTTATTTGGGCTAGGATCACTATCTGTGAATTAGGACTCAAGTTGACCCCATTGTATATTCTTAGGGTCAAGGTCTAAGTTTGTCTAAGTCAGCTAGAACTTAGGAAAATTCCAAGTTTTTGTGTTCGACGAACAACTTTCTACGTTCGACGAACTCCTTCCTGTGTTCGACGAACGTCATGTATCAGTTCAACAAACTTGTTCTCCAGCTCGACGAAATCAGTCTTCCAAGCAGTTCTGCAGATTCTATCTCTCAGTTCAACGAACTCCAGATTGAGATCGACAAACTCAACTTTATGTTCGATGAATGAGTAACTAAGTGTTCAGTTCAACGAACTCAGCTTTCTACTCGACGAACTCAACTTTTTGTTCGATGAAATTCCTTTTGAGCTTGACAACTTCTGAAGAATCAGTTATCTCTTTTCTCTGAACTCAGATCGACTATTCAGCAACGGATCTATTCATATATTTGGACTTATTCATTTTCAGATAAGTCAAGATTTGATCTTTCCTTTTAATATTCCTTTCTATTCTCTTCTTTCGAGAAGCTAGCCGTTGACATATTTTTTGGAAAAGGAAACTTTCATTAAAAAGGAATTAAAGTCCCTGCAGAATCAGAAATTTTGTTATTGCAGTTCCAAGGAATATTTATCTCAGATTATTCTATTCCTTAGTAGAAGATTTGAATTTAAGAATCAGAATACAAGAGATGCAAGAAAGATATACCAGTGGATACAAGTGATAATAGAGAAGATATAAAAGATACTTAAAAAAATATACTCAGAGATACAGAAATCTTCATCTTCTACAGCAGCATCTTCATCCTCTGAGAACATCAAAAATCTTCTCTCAGTTTTCACCTGCTGGTTCTTAATCTTCAAGAGAAACAATAATCTGAGAAACATCTTCTCTCAGATTCATCTGCTATCAAGGAAGATCTTCTTCATCCAAGAGAAAGCTTCACCAATTGTCAACAAATTCTATCAGACATGGGGAGCTTTACAACAACAACATTCCACTAGTCTTCTGTCAGATCCTATTGAGAGAGAAGAATTTCATAAACTCTTTTTGTTTATTCTATTTTTACCCCATCTTGTATAGGGTTTTAACTCCCTTCAAAAGTTAATCTTTGGTGGCAGGGCACCTGATCAAAAACCTGTGGTTTGGTTTGAGCACCTGATCAAAAGCTCAGTGGTGTTTGGGCACCTGATCAAAAATCTCAGTGGTGATAGGGCACCTGATCAAAAACCTAGTGGATTCCTACCAAGGGTGGTAGAAGAGTAGATGTACCCAGGTTGATTGGGGAACTACTATAGATCCTTGTGTCTTGCTGTGTTTGTGTTTTCTTTCTGTATTGTGTTGTGTTGTTTTTGTTTTGCTTTTATACTCACTCTATTACACATACACATATCATTATTGTAGTTCTGCTATATAGTAAGTTAAAAACTTTTAATACTCTATTCACCCCCCCCCCCCCCCCCTGTAGAGTAAATCTAAGATCTAATACCTCACTTTCAATTGGTATCAGAGATAGGTTGATTGAATGCACAGGCTAACACCTGAATCAAAAGATCAATTAGATCTAAACTTATTCAAGAGTTTTCTTTTTCTAAAAAAAACTCATGGCACAGAACAAAGATTACTCAAACACAAGACCTCATATGTGCAATCTTAATAAGTTTGCATTATGGAAGGCAAGGATCAAACTTTATATGAACTCTATTGATGAAGATATTTTTAATTCTATTTTGACAGGACCTCCTACTCCATGAGCAACAACAAGTATTGAAACAGCAACCAACACTAATGTTGTTCCACCTTCTGATTGGACAGATGCTCAGAAGAAACAAAGGAATACAGATGCCAAAGCAATGAACGTTCTGGCACAGACCATGTCTGATGACATATTCCAAAAGGTTGTGGACTGCACCTCAGCTAGGGACATCTGGATCTCTCTCAACAACATGGTTGAAGGATATGCAGATGAGAGAAAGGACGGGAGATCCCATCTTATCTCCCAATATGAGAACTTCAAGAAGGGAGATATTGAAACAGTTGCAGATATGTACAACAGACTCAGTCTCATCATCAATGAGTTGAAGTCTATGGATAAAGTGATCACAATCACTGAAGTAAATGATAAGATCCTAATGTGCTTCCCCAGCAAATGGGACTCAAGGATCTGGCCAATCAAGGAAGCCAGAAGCCTAAATGAGATCACTACTGAGACCTTGTTAGGCAAACTAAAATCCTACGAGCAGCTTATCAAGTCAAGAGAGGTTGAACAGTCTACCTCCTCATCAGCCACCAAAAAGGAGAGAAGCATTGCTTTTCAGGCAACAGAAGAGGAAGACAAAGCCCCAGGAGAAATGGAATTTATGAGCCTCCTAGCCAGAAGATTTTACAAAATGGCTAGAAAGGACCTCAGAAAGAAGGACTTCAGATCCAAAGAAAAACCAAGGTATGACAAATCAAATTCTAAGGAAATTATTTGTTTTGGTTGCAGGAAGCCTGAACACATCCTACCTGAGTGTCCAGAAACTCAAAAGAAGGATAGAAGAAAAGATAAGGAAGAAAAGAAACACTCCAGCAAGCCATCCTCCCACAAACATAAACACATGGGAAGGGGCTTTGTAGCTGAGACATAGAGTGAGACTGAATCAAAGTCATCATCCAGCTTCTCTGAAGATGAAGATGATCCAAATGAAAAGGATCTATGCATGATGGTTGTTTATGACTCAAGCAGTGATTCATATCATGCATCATCATCCAGCTCAAGTGATGATGCAGATGATGCAGATGAAAGAAGTTTTTGCATGATGGCTATCAATGCCTCAGCAAACAATTCTGATGAATCAAAATCTGACACTGATAGTGATCAGGTAATCTCTACTTTTGATTTTACTTCAAATGATTTCAAAAATGAATTTAAAACTCTTTGTTTAGATTTAATTAAATCTGAGAAGGAGATAATCTCCCTCAGAAGTAAGTTGGTTGAAATGAACTAACTGACTGAAGAAAATGCCAATCTTAAGAAAGAACTGGCTGCCTCCAAAGAACATATTGTTCTTATTGAGAACAAATTATCTGAGGCTAAAAAGTTTGAAGAATCCCTCAATGGGAGAAGCATCAAACTGATGGACATCACAAGCACTGTAAATGCCAGACTCAATGGCAAACTGGGCTTGGGTGCATCATCAAGTCAGCCACATCTTCTTAAGAAAGAAACTTTATCTACTCCAGTAAAAGTCATTTCTGCCAAAGGCAAAGAGGCATTAGAAGTAAGTAAGAATATCTCATGCAAGGCTGTTAAGAATAAAGAAATTCAAAAGAATTCGTCGAATGGCACTCGACGAAATCACATGAATTCGTCGAACGCTGAATACAGATTTTCAGTACAGATATCCTTTGAACGACGCTCAACGAAATAACTTCAATTCGTCGAACGACGATCGACGAACTCAGCCAAGTTCGCCGAACAGAAAATGTACCGCATTTCAAAAGAATTCTAATTCTCAACATACTAAGAATCCCTTTACTTAGTGGATTATTCCTCCTAGGAGATATCATCCACAAGGCTATAAGGATCAGCCTGAGATTTCTTACATTTCAGAATTTTGTGGTAAGACAAAAGGACCCAAGGTAATCTGGGTCAAGAACAACTAGTTTATTTTTCTGTTGTGTAGGTACAAAGCTATCCAAACATAGAAGAACATTGGTATTTGGATAGTGGGTGCTCTAAGCACATGACAGGAAACAGGGCCAATTTAAGCAATTACACGGCAAAGCTTGGACTCAAAGTGATTTTTGGAGACTCCAACTGTGGACAAACTAAAGGATATGGAAAAATTAGAGTTGGAGCAGTTACCTTCAAAGTACAGAGGGACCTTTCACTTCAGGTTCATCTTGAAGGACCCCTCCCGCAGCCCCACTATGAAGGCCAGCTGAAGGGTGAACCCGGGCACCTCCTGGACGAGCAGGACCTCTTCCTAGAACCTATCGACATTGTGGGTCAGCGATGTAAGATCCCATGTTCTAAGTGTAAAGAGTTAGAGGTGTGCTGAAGCTAAGGAGCTAGCGCCCGGCGCTAGTGCTAGCGCCGGCGGTAGCGCACCCGTCGAGACGTCGAGGCGTCGAGGCGTCGAGACGTCGAGGCGTCGAGATGTCGAGGCGTCGAGACGTCGAGGCGTCGAGACGGCGAGATGTCTATAGCGCCCGGCGCTAGTGTTAGCGCCGACGGTAGTGACTTTCCGAGATTCCTTAAGCGGTAGAGCGATACCGACTTTGTCGCTAGCGCCAGCGCTAGACACTAGCACCGGCGGTAGCGGGAAATCCTTTTATACCTCAAATTTGACTTCTCTCCTCATTTCTCTGAAACCCTCTGCTTTTTTGAGAGCTGTGGGCGGAGAGCTGGGAAGGAGATCCGTTGGAGGTGAGCCTTCGTTGTGTAGAGGGAAGATCCGTGGAGTAGATCGCTTGCGTGTTTGTGCCATCGTCAATTCTAGTTGAATATCTTGCTGACCATGGTGCAGAAATGAACGGCAAGGGTAACGATTCTCCTCCCTAGTCTTTGGACATGCGCGTCCTTTGATTTCCATGTTTTGAAAGACTTCTACTAATTAGTAGATCGGATCTTCCGGTGGGTTGAAGTGATTCCCCCATAAATTGCATATAGAGTCCGGAATGGAAGTACGGGCATAGGCATGCTGTGTGAAGCCCATCTGGACAGTTCGAGCCGGATTGGTGATGTTTATCGCGTGGAGAAGACTCCATGTATATGCTGTGGTTCGGGTCTTCTGTACTGTTTTGTACAGCAAAATATCCTGGAGGTGCTTCCCAGGCAATACCCGAAGTTTGGTAGCAGAACTGAGTTCTGTTACTAGCGCCGGGCGCTAGCGATAGCGCCGGCGGTAGCTCCAGGTGAGCTACTAGTGTTGTTATCTGGAGGTGTTTTCCCAGTGGTAGCAGAACTGACTTCTGTTACCAGTGCCGGGCAGAACTGGGTTCTGTTGCTAGCGCCGGGCGCTAGCGTTAGCGACGGCGGTAGCGCCCAGCACGCAGATTGTGTGTTTCCGTGCTACCTAAAGTCCTGGGGACTGGATTGGCAGCAGGAGAAGCTGTGGAATTTGCAAAGTCCAGCTTTAAGTGATGGGTATTAGGTGAAGCTTACCCGTATCGTGCATAGTTGAATCGCGGTATTTGAGCACGGGCCTAGCTGATTCGAACCCTCCCATAGTTGTGGTGAAGAGGTCGCCCCTCGGTGCACCGAGCTATGGAAGAGTGTCGTAACTTCGTGTGTACGGACTAGCTCAAATTGCTTGTCTAAGTTGAAATAGGACTTAGCGTGAGGGCGTAACTCAGGGAGTATGCCAAAGTGTGCCTTGAGAGCACGAAGCGGGTGGCTTGGTATGCCTCCATTGGTGTTGGTTACGAATATATATATATATGCTGCTGAATCTTACTTGCAGGGAAGGAGCACCGCCGCCCCGAGTTTGGGGTGGGGTCATTATAAATCTTGGTCAGCTAAAGCTGACCGGTTACTTATTTTCCCACCACTTGGTGGATTTGCTTATACAGGTCCCGGTGAGACTAGCGGGAGATAGCGGGCTAAAGCCCCTGCTGCTTTGCTGTGCTGGCCCTTGAAGGCCAAAGCTTTTGTTTACTTTTGTTCATGTGTGGCCGGCCTGCGTGCCGATGTCTGGAAGCCACCTATATTATGTAAATAAACATTGTAAAGAACTCATTATGTCTTTCATTCCTAGTAGCTATTATGGACAATGTGTATACTGGTTTTAATTGAAATTATATGCTTCCGTTATGCGACTCTGTGGTGAGATAGTTATATATTTAACTGTTAAATGTTAAATTTAGTACCGCGCTCTTCTGTTCATCTCATATGGCGTGGGGTCCCGGCCGGACCTACTGTTATATGCTATGTAACAGGGAAGGTGTTACAAGCGACTCCCCTGACCCTTGCTTAATCTTGAAGAGTGCCTCGACATCCTTCTTCCTCTTCTTCGATGTTGAGAAGCGCAGTCGGAAGCTCCGACGCAGATCCTCGAATGCGTAAATAGAACCTACAGGGAGCTAGTGGAACCAGTCCCTCGCCTTCTCCTTCTGAGTGGTGGCAAAGAGGCGACATTAGAAGGCATCCGTCATAGGTAGGATAGAGACCATGTCCTCGAACCATTGTAGGTGTAGGACTGGGTCGTCCTTGTCGGTATAGTAAGACATTTCCGGCCCTCTGAACCCCTCTAGAACTGGGGCAGAGAGGATCAGCTCACAAAAAGGGCTTCCCTTCCCCACTCGGCGAGTGGGATGCTCTCGCGGAGTCAGCTCGCAGACTTCTACACTCGTCGGGCTAGAGAATGGCTGCCACTCGGGGAGATCTCGCCCCCTCGCTTCTGCTGCCACCTCCTTCCCAGGTCGCTGACCAGGAGCGTTCTCGCCTATCTGCTGGGGCGCAACCAGCGGGACCACGGGAGTCTCGAACTCGCTCCTCGTGGCGAATGCGAGCAGCAAGGTCTGCAGGATCTCTCACCTGAGGTCCTCAAACATTTCCAACGTCACCTCTTTCGTGGGTGGTTGCGAGTGGTCTGGGTCAGATATTTCTTCCTCACCTCCAGCCATGGAGCTCAGCTAGAGATTTTCCTATGTAGGATACGGTCCACGCTCACCGCACCAAAAATGTTTAAACTGTCAACCGGTCTTTTGAGTTTGGACCCGCAGGGGGTGTAGCCTACACCTCCTTCTCCCTCACTTGCACTCTTGATTGTGGATGAAGAACAATGAACAGACCCAAAGCTGTAGCGAGGAGGTCCCGCCACACACCTTGAAGATCTTAGAGAGCTTCCCCTCCCAAACCAATGCTTAGTCGGGCACCTTGGAGGGTACTAACAGCCAACCAAAAACTGCCTAGGAGGAGAGAGACCAAAAGATCAGATCTCCTCCAAGGTGCCCTTAAGGGTCTATTTATAGATTCTCTAGTCTGGTCTGCAAATAAAATAATTCCGCCTTTTGGTTTTACTAATCACACCCCAAATTGGTCTGCTAACAACCTATCTCCGTTGTTCTAAAGGGCTATTGGCAGCCCACAAAGGGTATCTAGGTAATTTCCTTAAAGCCTTTTGGGCGAGTGGTCTGTAAAGGCACCACTCGCCGGACCTCTCGCACACTAGATTCCACTGGGTGAGTGGTCTGTGGGGGCACCACTCGCCTGATACTTGGTCCGCTTGGCGAGTGGGGTTCCGCCCTCACTCGCCTGGCCTTCCACGCAGTCGCACTTCTAAGCGAGCGAGTGCCATGCGGATGAGGCTCGCACTCGCCCTGAGGCTCCCCTGCCTCTCCTGACCTGGTTGAGTGCCATTCTTGACGTATCTTGCATGCCTTTTGACCCTTTGGGACCTGGGGACCCACTCGGTGAATATGGGGTTGTACACAAGGAACCAAAGACCAAAATCTGTTTGGGTTCCTAAGGGCATTTAATTTGTGAATGCATGTATGTCCAAAGGCCAACAAAAATCCTATCAGGTATTTGGGCCGTGGATGTTCCAGGCATATGACCGGAACAAGAAGCCAACTACAAGATTATACCTCAGTTAAAGACGGTCCAAAAGTTATTTTTGGCAGATCCGACAGAAGAATTACTAAAGGTTACAGTGTGATTACTAATTGTATTGTTTCGTTCACAGACGTAGCTTATGTCAAAGAATTACAACATAATCTCATTAGCATAAGTCAATTATGTGACAAAGGTTTTATGGTAGAGTTCTATCAGAAAGTGTCTGATAAAGTCTTCTGATAATTCAAAAACAATTTTAACAGGCACTCTAAGTAGAAATATATTTTGTCTTGATTTTCTATGTTTAGAATCTTCTACATCAGTGTGCTTTTTGGCAAAAGATAGTGCATCTATTTGTGATCAATGGCACAAGAGATTAGCACATATTAATTTCAAAATGATAAATATGTTATTTTCTCACAACTTAGTGTGTGATGATCCCGATATTAAGTGCATTAAAGAGAGTTCATGTCATGCATGCTAGATGGGTAAGCAGACAAGGGCCACCTTTAGAAGCATCTCTACTAAAGATTCTTCCAGACGTTTATATCTGCTTTATATGGACTTATTCGGTCCCATGGATGTTCGTAGTTTTGGAGGTAATTCTTACACCTTGGTTATTGTTGATGACTACTCGTGTTTTGCATGGGTATTCTTTCTAAAACACAAGCCAGGCATCTTTGATTCTTTCACTACCTTTGTCAGGTAAATACAGAATGAATTGAACGGCTCTGTATTCAAAATCAGAAGTGACCATGGAACAGAATTAAAATTTGGTGCCATGACAGAGTTTTTTGTAAGTCAAGGTATCTTTCATGAGTTTTCCTCTACGCGGACTCCATAGCAAAATGGAGTCACAGAGAGAAAGAACAGAACACACATTGAGGCATGCAGAACTATGTTGAATGACTCTTCATTACCAGAGTACCTCTGGGCTGAAGTAGTCAATACTGCATGTCACGTGCAAAACATAGTCTTAATCCACAAAGACCATCGTAAGACACCTTATGAACTTATGAAGAGAAGGAAACTGACTATGTCCTACATTAGGATCTTTGGAAACAAATGCTTTGTACTTAATAATGGGAAGTATTACACTTCAAAGTTTAGTGAAAAGTGTTTTGAAGGTATTTTTGTAGGATATAGTAGCTATATCAAGGCATATAGGATTTTCAATAAAAAAAACTCTGGTTGTAGAAGAATCAATTAATGTAATTTTTGATGAGACGAGCATGCTCCATTGCAGCCCATTTAGTATCTTTATTGAAGATGCAAGTGCTCATCTAAAAGATTTGAGATTAGAAGAAGCAGTCAAAGAAGACGTTCCAAGCTCCATCAACATCAATTCTCCAAATTTGATGGAAGAAGAAGAGGAGCATCAAGATGAAGAATGGACACCAGAAGTAGCAGAAACTTCTAGTGGGACTGCAAGGAATATTGTGATCAAACACTCAAGTGATCACCTCGTTGATCTAATAATTGGAGATCCTAGTGAAGGAATCAGAACAAGAAAAGGTACAGCTAACGAAGTTTTTCACTTAAGTTTTCATTCATAGATTGGGCCAAAGAAATTTGACGAGGAAAACCAAGATGCTTCATGGATCATTGCTATGGAAGAGGAGCTCCATCAATTTAAGAGGTGCAAAGTTTGAAAGCTAGTACCAAGGACCAAAGGTCAGAATGTCATAGGTACAAAATGAGTCTTCAGAAACAAGCTGGACAAGAATGGAGTTATCATAAAGAACAAAGCCAGACTTGTAGCTCAAGATTACTAACAAGAAGAGGGAATCGACTTTGATTCGACTTATGCTCCAGTGGCCAGACTCGAATTGATCAGGTTTTTCCTAGCATATGTTGCTCACAAAGGGTTTAAAGTCTATCATATGGGCGTGAAGTCAGTCTTCCTTAATGGTAATTTAAAGGAAGAAGTATACGTCGAACAACCCCCAGGTTTTATTGATTCATCTTTCCCTGATTACATTTACTTTTTGCGCAAAGCTTTATATGGTCTAAAATAGGCTCCTCGACCCTGGTATGAGACTCTCTCTAGCTTTATTCTTGAGAACAAGTTCACAAGAGGAAAGATAGATAAGACATTATTTCTTAGGGAAGTAAAAGGCAAGATTCTGCTAGTGCTAATCTATGTCGATGACATTATCTTTGGATCTACAGATGATCACCTCTGCAAAAAGTTCTCTAATGCAAGGGAAATTTGAAACGACCAGTATGAGTGAGTTGGAGTATTTCTTAGGACTTCAGGTGAAACATATCTGAAGATGGAATTTTCATCTCGCAGACTATGTTCACCAAGGAGTTAATTATGAAATTTGGAATGGAGAATGCAACCCTATGATGACTCCAATGGGTTCAACTATGACTCTTGATAAGGATGAGAAAAGGAACCTTTTGATGAAACCAAGTACAGAAGCATAATTGGATCCTTGCTCTACCTTACTACCAGTAGACCAGACATAATGTTTTCAACATGTGTATGTGCTAGATTTCAGGTGAACTCTAAGGAATCTCATTATGCCGCTGCAAAGAGGATTTTGAGACACCTTAAAGGACACCTAATCTTGGCTTATGGTACCCAAGAAGTAATGACTTTGAGCTAATTGGATTTTCATATGTTGATTTTGCAGGGATCAGGGATGATAGGAAAAGCACTTCTGGGACTTACTAATTCCTCGGAAGGAGGCTTATATCTTGGAGCACCAAGAAGTAGAATTATGTAGCAATATCAACTGTTGAATCGGAATACATCTCCGCAGGCAGTTGATGTGCACAACTTCTATGGATTAGGTTTCAATTAGAAGATTATAAGCTGAAGATGAATGAGATTCCAATGTTTTGCGACTCATCTAGTGCCATAACAATTGCAAATAATTCAGTCTCTCATAGCCGGACAAAGCACATTGAAATACACTATTATTTCATCTGGGAGCATGTGGAGAACAAAGACATTAATCACAGTTATGTCCTAATGGATAAGCAAGTTGTAGAAATTTTCACGAAGCCACTGGATGAGGCCAAGTTCACTTTCTTCAAAATGAAACTTGGTATGCTCAACAAGGAGTCATGAAAAGCTCAGGAAATCTGCCCAAGTGCAGAAATTCAGTCTTCTCAAGCACTTAAGGAAATCAGTTGCAATTACTCATCTCATTTCGACAAATTCGTCGAGTCATCTCAAGTTATTTCGACGAATCAAACAAGTCTTCTGAGTTATTTCGACGAACCAGCTCATTTAGTCGAATCATTTTGATGAATTAGTCAGAGACTTTCCATATCTTTTCGACTAATTTTCGTCACTCAAAAATATTTTTCTATTTAATATATTGGATCCCAAGAGTCATTTCTCCAATAAGGTACGCGCCTCCACTTCTTCAATATGTTAATATTATATAAATAGCATAAGGGATTCACGACAAATCACACTTTTACTCGAGACCTTACGAAATACTGTCGGCAAACTCCTTCTTCCCGACGATTCGTCTTCTCGACATCAAAAGCGCGCCGAAGTTCTGGGAATCTGCAGGTAGGGGGAGAGCTCGTTCGAACAGGTTTCTCAAGTGCATCCGACGAATTCAGAAACATAGTTTTCATGCTCTAAGTCGCCGACCTATCATTCCTTCTAGAGCATCAATGCCATGTGTTAGATCGAGAAGTGTTGGAGTTCTACAAAAATACCCAACTTCGTAGAGAAGGTAATGTGATCAAGAGCAGGGCGAGAAATACTATGGTTCAATTGAAGCCGAGTCATCTTAACAAATATTTGCGACTTTCAGTAATTGATGAAGAGGATGTCCTGGAGGATAGAGATTATAACAGAGCATTATCATTCTGTGACCTAGCCCGAGGTACTACCTTAATTTGTCGAAAGAAAATGAATGGAGAAGGCAACATATTGACTGATATCATTGGAAAGGTTCTTCTATGCAAGATAGGGTCTCATGATTATGTTTCAAATGATATGCTCAAGCTGTTGACAGTTGTTATCTGCAGAAACAAAATTAACTGGGGGCTAGTTTTGTTTGAAAGGATTAAAGCAAGTATTATGGCACCTAATTTTGGGAGAATTCTTACATTGTATCTGAATCAGTTTGATAGGAACCAGTTTGATATGTCATCTAGCATGCCCATACATCATCTCAAGAAAATAGACTCTTTGAAATTCAGTAGGTGGGAGAGGAGAATCCCAAGGCAAGGTGCTAGGAGAGATGATGAAGACGAAGAAGAAATGGAAAGTGAGGAAAGAAAACAGCCTTCACCCCATGATACCCCCAGGAATACTGATGCAACTGTTGAGGGGGAGATTCCTCATGTGCAAATCTTTGAAGATCAACAAGATCCTTCTAGATCTCAGCCCCAAGTACCACTTGTTAGGTACACTCTGTTGAAACATGCGTTATGCATCTCCTTAGTTTGACAATATCAAATCCCATACTGTATTTGATCATACATGTCTTGGGCATAGTGTGCAGGTTTACAGGTGTGAAGTCGTCGAGAATGTCACTCTTTCTGACCTACCGTCGGGCGCTAGTCCTACTGCTGGCGCTAGCATGTCGACGGGACGTGCTATCGACGTCGACAGGACTTGATATCGACGTTGATGGGACTTTCGATCGACATGAAGATTTGTGCATTGAGATGATACCTGTTGAGTCCGAAATCGCACCTCCGAAGCAAATCGGAGGCTGCGGGTTGCCGGTTACTTTTTAGTTGGGAAGAATGAGACTGCTAGCAGCGGTCAAGGCCAGACTTCGCCCGTCACGGCGAATGCCACTCCTGTGACGGGCTTTCCTTTGATTAAAATGAGGCGGTTACAGCGGTTACAAGTGCAGGAAAGAAGAAGTCGGCCGGTCAGACAGTCCGCAAGACAGGAAACTCGAGACCGCAGCTCAAACAAGCGAGCTCCTGGATTCGAGTGTGCGTGTCTTGGGAACAGTGCCGCCCCCTATTTATAGGCTCGGGGGCCTGCCCGAACGGGCAGGGATAAAATAACCGTCTGCCCGGGTACAGGAGAAACGGGCAGGCGGTGACAGGATACACAAAGAAGGAAAAGAAAGAAGCCGCGCGACTTGGCGGCTTGCCCTTCCGACCAGTCTGACCAGAGGCTGAAGATGACGCGAACAAGGCGACGATGCAATCCGGGCGGTCTTCGACTTGAGACCGCGGCTTATTCTTTGATCCCGAACCTTGGCTTGTCCCTATGGCATAATCCGCCCGGTCTCCGACTTGAGACCGCGACTTGTCCTGTTGGACTTGGGCCTGGATTATCTTTAGTACTTGAGGGCGATCTGAATTATGTCAAACCGCCCGGCTTGTGCTAGTTAGTGTTGATGGACCTTGTATAACCTGAGCCGGGCGACTTGGATCTGCAAACCGCACGGTCTGCGAGTAATCCTCTTGAAAGCGGTCTTCTGGGTAAACATAATCCCCGCATATTTTTAAATTTCCGAGAAGATTTTGAAAATATCAGTTCTAGCCGGAGACCGCGCCGATTTCACCCTGTTGGTTATAAAATGTTCCAGGAGCTTCTATTCTGGCATAACTCCATTGCTATCACGAGTCACTACTCGCCTATTGCGGTTAGGACTTTTAGGCTGAACAGCCCGAAAAAGATGGTGGACTTAATGGCCCAGCTCGAAGTTCTTGAGAAGCCCGGAAAAAAACCGCGAGAGAGACCGCTCGAAGGATAAGAGGAAGAAGAAGAAAACGACGCGGCCTGACAACATAGTAACGGTCGCTTCCACAAGTAGGCCGACCGACCTGCCTCCCGAGCTGACAGTCGTCTTATCGACCAAAGAGGAAGCGAGTAAGCCGACCGACCAGCATCCCGAATTGACAGTCGATTTATCGATTAGAAAGGAGGAGATTCACCCGAATCCATCCCCAACTGATCCCCCAGCCTTCTCCGACAAGGGAGACAACCCGCCTCCTCCGCCGGATAAGACAGACTTGGAGACCGTCGTCCCGAAGAGCGATGGTGATGAGTCTTTCAAGATGGAGGTCACCCCGTCCGGGTTTTTTCATTTAAACATTAGAGATGAAGGGGGAGAGGCAGTTGACTCCCCCAAGCCGAGCGACCAGCAGGCTTCAATAGTCAACATCGAAGATAGCCCGAAAAAGTCAGCCGTCCTGAAGTCGAAAAAGAGGAAGGCGGAGTCCGCGGCGGACAGGCTTCTGAGGAAGATGAAGAGGCTAAAAGCCAAGAACAAAGCAGCGTCCGGGAGACCGAAAGCGGACAGCCTGCAAGGTAAGTCGCGCGAGAATGAAGTCTCGGAGGGCGTGATTACGCCCTCCCCCCAGTCGAACGACCAGGCTCTCGTTGACGCCCATAGCATTTCCGTAAGTGACCTCCTCAAGGATTTTGATTCTTTCCAGAAGCAAGATGATCAGCTGAGAACTTCTTCCGAACTGTAGGCTGCCAACCCGCCAGGAGAGAAAGGAGCCGCCCTGTCTGAGGATGCGACTAGCATTAAGGAGGCCGCCCTACCTGAGGCTGCAGCTAGCACTCAGGCGGCCGTCCCCCCTGAGGTTGCGACCAGAACCGAAAGGACCGCACCGGCTCATGAAGATACTGTGATGACCGGTCTCCGATTTATGCAGGTGAAGGCGGAACGAGTAAGAGACCAACTTTCCAGGCCGCCACCGACGCCACCCAATCTTTTGCTGCAAGGTAAAAATGAAGCGGGTTACCACCCTGTTCATTTTTTCAGGCCGCGGCCTCGAAATAAGTCGCGTGCTTCGTTGTTGAACCCGTCGCCCAGCTTCTTTCCCTCCGCTGCTCAATTTTCTGCTGCTAAGCGGAGGCAGAGCGAGAGATCGTGGAGAGAACAATGCCGAAAGTTTGATACCGAGCAAGCAAGGCGACCTGTCCGCCCGAATTCAACCCAAACCGCTGCGGCTTGTAAGCGAGGAAGTTTCGAAGAGAGCGATCTCCTTTTGAACACTTTCTGACCGCTTTTTCTTATTGCAGATGATCGTGACTCTATTCCGAAGCCGGGCGAACTGGTGTCCTATCTCCCTCCGCTTGATCCGCCTTCGCCGGGATCCCGGGTTGTACCAGATACTCGGATGGAGGATGAGATGGGCCGTCTTCAAAGGAATCTTGAAACTCTTGCAAAGCAGTTGAGGACCCTTGAGGAGCGGGAGAAGACCGCTCAAGAAGAAAAGATTGCATTGCGGGCAGAACTGGAGGCTGAAAGGAAAGAGAGTCGGGCTGCGCTGGAGACCGAGCGGAGAGAGCGCCGAGAAAAGGAGAAAGCGCAGCAAGATCAGGTGGCCGCACTGACCACCCGGGTTGATCGCGGGAAGAAGGGGATTCAGAAGCTTGAAGCGGACTGCGCCTATTATCGGGATAAATATCTTCATTTGTCGAGGGAGATCGGCGGAAGCCGACGTCCCCTTAATGCTGTTGATGGAGGTCGGGGTGGATCACGCCGCCCGGATGCTGGGACGAGCTCGTCTCTTCCAGCGGTCGGGACGATCCAACATATTGCTAGTGCGAATGAGCCCGCAACGGCCCTTCCTACCCGTGTAATTCCAGCGGCGCGGGTAGAGAGGGATGCCGCGCGGCTTCATAGCATGATCAATCACCTTAATCACGGCATGAACCAAATGCAAGGGACAATCCTCCAGATAGGCGACCAAGTCGCGCGGCTTCATAGGGAAGATGCGCCGAGTGATGCCCGCAAATGATGAGTGATTTTAAGATCTTTATCTGTAATAATATTTCTATTCGGTCCTTTGGACGACTGTTTGAATTTGGTTTCATGATATTTGGTCTGTTTTCCAGGCCGCGCGGTCTGAGTTTTTGAATTTACTTTATGTTTATGTTGAATGTTGATTGATGTCTGTGGGCTACTTCATAAGCCGATCGGCTTCTTTACGTGCTTTTCTAATTCGTCTGCTTGAATTATACTTGTCTTGGTAATTCTTTTGTGGTGATGTGCTCGCGCGGGTTGATCGGTCTAGCAGTGATTTGACCTTTGTTAGATGCAAATCAGCCGTTCTTATAAGTAGCATCCGTCCGAAAGTCTTTTTACCAAAATTTCGAGATGGGAGCAAAGCGCCAGCCAAAGCGACCTGCAAAAATCTCTGCTACCCGCTCCGAAGCCGCTGTGGCTTTTCACTCAGCAGACCACGAGGAGTGCCGTTTGACCAAGGCCGAATTGGACGAATTCGTTGAGAAACATATGACTGACAGCCCGCTGCTCACGCGACTTCCGCTCCGTGATGAGCGGATGAATTCTTCTGGCCCAAACCAAATCGCGATCCCAATCGACCATTTCGATTGCGGATTTAAGTTCCCGATTTCGATTGAGCTCGCCATGGTCTTTGACCATTATGGAGTTGTACCCGGTCAGATTTCTCCTAATTCGATGGCCGGAATTTGCAGCTTCATCTCCTACCTACGATCTGAGAGAGTCCGCTTTTCTATGGATCTCTTCAGGAAAATATTCTCGGTGCGGGCCATCCCGGACTCTGAATCGAATGTCTTCAAAGGCCATCTCTACTTTGGCTGCCGCGGGTTGAAGATGGTTAACCTCGCGAACAAGGTCACAGCCTGGTCGGAGAGATACTTGATCTTCGAAGGCCGACTTGGCCTGTTGAACCCGAATCCGCAAGTGCGGCCGGAGGAGGCCTTTCAACAGGTCGCAATAAGCGAGGTCGAGAAGAAAACCTGCAAGCTTCTCGAGGATGAGCAGCTTAACGTAAGCTACTACATCCTGCTACTTGCCGAGCTAGAAAATGTTCGACCTGAAGATAGTAAGCTTTCTTTTAACCCGCTTCCGACTTTAATATTGACCGCTCGGTCATTTATGTTGACCCTTTCCTCTTTTTTGTAGCCGAAGCCGTTGTCCCTGCCAACAAGCCGGTCAGCCCGGCCGGTTTAATCTTAACTCAGACGGAGAAGAGAAAAAGACAAGTCAGGAACAAGCCGCTGCCATCCGACGGGGAGGATTCGGCCTCTTCGGGCGACTTTTCGGCCCTTCGTTCCTTTAGCAAGGTGAAGGATTTAAAAGGCCGCATGGTTTTGTCATGGCATCCGGACGGCGACGGTGTTCAGGTCTCTACCACGCTCCCCCATTGGTCGAATGAGAAGTCGGGCCGGCATGCTGAAGCCGCTAGCATTGCCATGTTCGGCCGACGGAACTTTAGGAGGTTGAGGAGGATTCCCGAGGAAGAGCTCGCCCGGGAGGCCGCGCGGGTTGGTGCCGAGAGCCTCATCACCAATGTCTTTATGGGAATGAACTTCAAAAGGTTGATTAAAGCAAATGATCACCTAGAGAAGGAAATCGCCGAATTGAAGAAGGAGAATGTGCGGCTAAAGGAAGCCGAGTCGGTAAGTTATCACCTGGCCAGCCGTCCTTCTGAATTTTTTAGACCGCGCGGTCTCTTACCTTACTCTTTTTTTTGCAGGAAAAGTATGATGAGACCAATCCGGTTTATCAGCAGGAACTTTTCCCTCATGTCGCCGAGGGAATCGACAATGCTTTTAACCGCCTGCGGGAGCTCAAAGCGTTCGCGCCTGGTTTCGAGCATTTCACCTTCTCAGACGCCTACCCGAACTTGCAAAAGAAGTTAGAGAAGATCAGGCGGAAAGCCAAAGGAAAGAACAAAGCCGATGGATCCAGCTCAGAGGAGAGCGGCGACGGGGATGATGAGGCCGAAGAACCCGCAGCGGCTGAGAGTGGGGAGAGTGGCTCGGAGTCCGAATCCAACGGTTCCGAAGAAGAGGCTGGGCGAAAGTCGGGCAAATTGAGCAGTTCATCCTCGTCGGGTAGCGAGGGTTACTCCCCTGACATTTCAATTGACGGGAGTGATCACTCAAGTACCCCTGCGTCTAAGAAACTTAGGTCGCATAATTAGTAGCTTGTATTTTGCTTTGTTTTGAATAGCCGTCGGCTTGACATTGTTAGCCAGTCGGCTTAAAATATAATGTAAAGAATGTTTTGATAATGAAATGGAAAACTTTTACCTGTCTATCTGTCTACCTTTTGCGACTTACTTGTGGTTGTTTGTGATCTTTTTTTTGTGTTAAATCTGAACAAGTCGTGCGATTTAATATTAACTTATCCGGTTAGGATAATGCTCTTCACAGGATTCCGGTAAAGTATCTATTGGTAAAAACCCATTCGCATAGCTTGCTTCTTTCAATTCGGATCGAATTTGTTTGATTCATTCTGAGAAGGTGCTAACTTATTATGAATGCATTACGACATCCCGGAAGCCGAACATAATCAAGCCGCGCGGTTACTACTAGACCCTGCATATTTGCTTTCCAGGATAAAGAATGGGAAGTCATAAGAATAATTATCAGACCGAGCGGTCATTACTTTAACTCAGGCGACTTGCAACTAAGATTGCTGCAAGCCCCACCCCCGTGAATGTAACTGACAACCGATCAAGATTTTGAAATAATCAAGCCGTGCGACCATAACCTGGCTCTACATAATTGCCTTGTAAGACAGAATATCAAGTCGCAAGAAGATCAGTCGATAGACCGTGCGATTAATATTTAATCCGAACAATTTATATGACAGCCTTATATAATATTGGCTGATAACCCGCATGGGCTGTATATAGAATTTGTGCGATTAGTAGGTTTAACACTTCCAACCATAACTGTCTGATCGAAGAGAGCCTGTAATTAGCCGATCGGATAGAGTTGAAACCCATAAAGATGATAGATTCACAACCCGAATACTGAGGTCGGCCGATCATGATTATGCTTGCTCCCTTGATATTTACCTTGTGACATTTTAATGATACCCTGTTCATTTCAAACCGTCTGGTCTGAATACCGGACCGCATGACATCTTTGGAACCTGCTGATTTTAGACCGCGTGGTTTAATAGCCAGACCGCCTGAAAACCCTGGTACCCGCTTATTTCAAACCGCCCGGTTTGAGTATTAAGTCATCTGGTTTGTGACGTACATAGGAATCCTGCTTTTTCCTCCAGATGGTCTATAATGACCATATGGGATGAGATACTTTCCCTGTAATGCGATAAAGGATAACTACAGACTCAGATGACTAAGTGGGCAGGTGGGCCTAGGCGGCGAACATTGCTTTCCTCAAGTGGTCATAAGAGCTGTAGAAATAAAGAGAAAGACAAGTACAGACCCAGATGACCAAGTGGGCAGGTGGGCCTAGGCGGAGAACATTGCTTTCCTCAAGTGGTCATAAGGGTTGTAACTACTCTCTTGCCTAGGGCTACAAGCCGAGTTGATCAATTGGGCAGGTGGGCCTAGGCGGCGAACATTGCTTTCCTCAGAGAGATCAACTCAGTTGTGGGTCCCGCTTAGGCATCGCTTGAGAGTACCTAGGAGTATTCGATAGTCACAGACTAAGATGATCAGTTGGGCAGGTGTGGCTATGCCGCGAGGGCTATACCGACATTGCTTTCCTCAGAAAGATCATAAAAGCTGTAATTATATCCCTCTCGGGGCATGATAGAGCCAACATTCACCTAGACCTCCCTTGATGCAGGGGTGTGTCGGGTATCAGCCGGGATCCAAGGTTCTGAAGACCACCGCACGGGAATTGGCAAGCTACCACTACACGTGTGCGAAAACTCCCCGCTACACATGATCTTCATTGTTTTACGCTAATGACTACAATCCGAGGGGGTTCGAGCAGAACTTTGCGATGTCTCCGTGGTTCTGTGAGTTTGATATATGAAAAAATGTAAAAAGGGAACATCAGACATGGAGAAGTGTCAGTATGGGGCTTCTTATTAAAATATCTGAAGAATTGCAGGAAAGTAAAGAAGACATATTTTAAGGATAGAACCGTTTGAGATCGTCACCGCTCCAAGTGCGCGAAATGTCTTCTCCCTCGCTTGTTTGGAGGCGGTAAGCCCTACTTTTTAATACCTCCTTGACGATGAAAGGTCCAGCCCAATTAGGATTTAGCTTTCCGACATTGCCTGTTCGGGCTACTGCATCAACCTTTTTTAGCACAACGTCGCCAATCGCAAAATGCTTTACCCTGACATTTTTGTCAAAGTACTTTGCCATCCTCCTCTTAACTTCTTCTTGTCTGATTGTTGCCTCGTCTTGAAGTTCTTCGATCAGATCCAGGCTATACTTGATAGCCTCATCATTGTCTTCTATCCACGCTTCTCCTCCCTCTTTTGCATACACGACTCTTGGAGTGACTACCTCAAACTCTACAGGCACAACGGCTTCCGAGCCATGAGATAATTTGAATGGTGTCTCCCCAGTAGCTGAAGACGGGGTAGTACGAAGGGTCCAGAGAATGGAAGGAAGTTGATCTGCCCAATTTCCTCTTTGATTCAAAACCCTTTTCATCAGGAGCTGCTGGATTTGCCTGTTCGCTGCTTCTACTTGGTCGTTCGTCCTTGGATGATGTACTGAGGCAAATCGAAGATCAATTCCCACCTGATCACAAAAGTTTATCATCTCCGGATTATTGAACTGTGGATCATTATCAGTGACAATTGCTAGCGGAATTCCATGACGGCAGACTATTTCTCCCCAGATGAAGTTTCTGACAATTTGGGTTGTAGTTTTCGCCAGCGCTTTCGCCTCAATCAATTACAATGATAAAACGACGCTGGCTGCTGGCTATTGGGAAAGGTCCAATAAGATCCATCCCCCATACAGCGAAGGGCCATGGCGCAGTTATTGATCTGAGTGACTGAGCAGGCAAGTGCTGAAGAGGAGCAAACTTTTGGCACTTAACACACGCTTGGCAAATGCCTCGGCATCCTTCCTCATGGTTGGCCAAAAATACCCCTGCCTTAAGATTCTCTTCTCTAGGGTCTTCGCTCCCGAGTGACTACCGCACTCCCCGGAATGAACTTCCTCAAGTATGGTTGGGACTTCATCCTCTGAAACACATCGTGATGAGGGAGAAATCAAAGTTTTTCTGTAGAGAACTCCCGCTATCAGATAATAATATGTCGCTTTCCTTTTGAATCTTCTCCGATCTTTGATGGAATGGTGGAACTCCCCCTTTGATAGGAATAGCTTGTAAGGATCCTTCCATGAAGGATTATGATCAATTTGCATGAGTTCTGCCTCATCTATTGCCGGATGAAAAAGTTCAAAGGTCACTCCCCCTGATGGAAGACCGAACTTCGACAATTCATCTGCCTCCTCATTTTGCGTTCTTGGGATGTGCTCGATAATAAATGACTTGAATCTTCCGATTTCCTTTTTGGCTAATAGCAGATATTTTCGCAGAATCGGCTCCCTTGTCTCATAATTCCCCAAGACCTGGGAGGCCACCACCAGTGAATCGGTTCTAACATGTACATATTCTATGCCCAGCTCTTTCGCAAGCCTTAGCCCAGCCAGAAGTGCTTCATATTCTGCCTGGTTATTTGTAACTGGAAAGAAGAACTTGACAGCTTGCTCCAGCCTGATGCCATTTGGGCTGATCAACACTACTCCGGCTCCCACGGAGTTTCTGCCAGAAGCCTCATCCACATATATGATCCAAGCCAGAGGAGATTGTACCACCTGTTCAGGACTAGGCTCTATTGTATCTACCAAGAAGTCTGCCAAGATTTGTGCTTTGATTGCTGTCCGGGGGATGTATGATATCTCAAATTCACTTAGTTCAATAGCCCATTTTGCCAACCTCCCTGAATGATCTGGCTTTTCAAGAATATTTTTTAAAGGATGATCTGTAATAACTTGGACGGAATGAGCCTGAAAATAAGGGTGAAGCCTTCGCGCAGACATAACCAAGGCCAAGGCCAGTTTCTCCAGGATCGAATATCTAGTTTCTGCATCCTTAAGGATGTGGCTGACATAGGTTATTGGAAACTGCCTCCTCTTTTCTTCCCGAACGAGGACAGAACTCACCGCATCCGGTCCGACTCCCAGATATAAGAATAGCTTTTCTCCCTCACGGGAACTTTGGAGTAGTGGGGTCGAAGTTAACTGTTCTTTCAGCTGCTCGAAAGCCTTGTTACACTCCTCGCTCCATTCGAACTTTGATCCCCCTCGCAATGTTTTAAAGAATGGGGCACTTTTATCTCCGGATTTGGAGATAAACCTGCTCAATCCTGCCAATCTCCCTCCTAATTGTTGAACTTCTTTAGTATTTCGAGGAGGGGTCATATCAAGGATGGCCTTCACCTTATCTGGGTTTGGTGCAAGGCCATCAGGAGTTAAGAGATGCCCAAGAAATTTTCCTTTGCTTGCCCCGAACACACATTTCAATGGGTTTAATTTTAACTTGAACCTCCGTAGAGTAGAGAACGTCTCTACGAGGTCTTCCAAGTGCAATGAGAAAGTTTTACTTTTGAGAAGAAGGTCATCAACGTAAACTTCGAGATTCCTGCCCTTTTGATGTTTAAAGACGGTATCCATCATTCTTTGGTATGTTGCGCCCGCATTTTTAAGACCGAAGGGCATTACGAGATAGCAGTAACACCCATCGTTTGTGATAAATGAGGTATGCGGGATGTCAGGTTTGTGCATTTTAATTTGATGATATCCGGAGAAGGCAATGAGGAAACTCATAAAACCATACCCAACCGCGGAATCAACTAAGACATCTATCTGAGGCAAAGGGTAACAATCTTTAGGGCACGCTTTATTAAGTTTGGTGAAGTCCACGCACATGCGCCACTTCCCACAAGATTTCTTAACCATTACAACATTCGACATCCACGTTGGATATTAATCTCAGAAATGAAACCCGCTCTTAGGAGTTTGGAAACCTCCTCTCTGATGGGCAACGCCAGCTTGGTCGCCACTTCTCTCTTCTTTTGCTGGACGGACTTGAATTCAGGAGACACATTTAGATGATGACAAGCCACGTCCGGATCCACTCCTGGCATATCCTCCGCTGACCAAGCGAAGATATCCAGGTTTTCCAACAGGCAGGAGATTAGCTCCATTTTCTCCTCCTCTGGCAACTCAGCGTTGATGACCAGCTTCTTTTCTGCTCCTTTAGTAATAGGAACTTCTTGGGTCGCTTGGGCAGGTTCCAATTGAGCCCCTTCTCGATCTTTTCCTTCCTCGGCGGCCTCTGGAGACTCAGAAATCTCCAAAGCCTCAGCCACGGCCTCGGGAAGCGGAACGTTGGTGATCATGTTGACAGTTCGGACGTAGCACTCCCGAGCCACCTTTGGGTTGCTCCTGACCCGATACTGCTTTCCTTCGGCCGCGAACTTGAGGGCAAGGTGAAAGGTCGACACCACTGCCCTATATGCATTGAGAATCGGCCTCCCGAAGATGGCACAGTAGTTGCTCGGGGCAGCCACTACCACAAAATTGATTAACTTTATTACTCCTCCAAGAGATACCAGGAGCTTTACTGAGCCCTCTACTTCCTTCCTCTCCCCAGAAAAGCCATAGAGGGGCCCGTCGGTGGAAAGCAAAGACTTTCCGGTCTTCAGGGCCTCGAAAGTCGGGCGGAAAAGGAGATTGACGTAGCTGCCGGTATCAATCAGAATCTTGTGGACTGTATAGTTTTCGATGACGGCCTTGATGACCACCGCATCGTCGAAAGGATTAGCATTGGGGGGAAGGTCATCCTGACCAAATGTGACAATAGTGCTTTCGGGAGGAGAACTTGTAGTGGCTGCCACTTCCTGCTTTAGAACTCTCGTAATGCTGGATTTGCGAGATGATTCCGCTCCAGCTCCTCCATGAATACAATAGATGTCCCCTAAGGGGCCCACATCATTGACTTCGACGCATCCGGTAGCAGGATGGATGCCATCATAGCAGCCGGCGTCTTCGACGTCGGCACATTCCCAGGTTACTTCTACTATTTCTTTCTCTTTTCTCTTCTCGGCAGTTGGTTCAGCAGTTGTATCTTTCCGAACAAGACCCCGGAGCTTTCCTTCTCCCAGGAGTCTCTCTATCAGCAAACGAAGGGCCCGACAGTCTTCGGTTAGATGCCCCCCTTCTTTATGATATTCACAATAAAGGTTCGGATTTCGATTGCGGATATCCGACTTCAGAGGAGCAGGCCTTTTGAAATCTGGCCTCTTTTGTAGAATCTGGACTACTTCGTCCATGGTGACGTTTAAGGGAGTGAATGACTCTTGCGAGTCATCATATTGAGTGGATGGAATGACTGGAGGTGGTTGCGCGGTGTACTGTTGTAAGTATACCGGCATGATTTGCGGAAGAGGAGCGGATGGAGCGGGAGCGATGGACAAAGGTGGTTTCTGATCTTGAAACCGCTGATGGCCCATGAATGGTTGCTTATTTTTGTAATTTCTCCCCCTTTGGGAACGGGGTTCAAAGTGGGACTGATTCGATGGCGGATGATGGAAGGTCGGATTTGACTGCTCCTTGTCGCTTAGCAGCTTTGCGACGTAGCCTGGATTACTCTTCTCTCTCTGATAAACATATTTGCCAAACTTATCATCTCTTGATAAGTCCTAGGCTCCCTTATATTCGCTTCAAATTTTAAGGGGCCCTCCCTCAAACCATGAATGAGGGCAACCCTGTACAACTCGGGATCTACATTTTGGACCTCCATGATCTCTTTCTGGAAGCGGTCTACAAAACGAGCCCACGTCTCGTCTTCCCGCTGTTTTATATCGAAAAGGGCCGCCGGGCCACTCTTTCTCTTCCTCGAGGTAGAGAATCTCAGCAGGAATTCCCTTCGCAGCTCAGCGAAACAACGGATTGACCTGGGGTGCAATCCGTACAACCACTCTCTTGCTTGTCCTTCAAAGGAGGTCACAAGAAGCTTGCACTTGGTCGCATCAGTTAAGGTTCTAAGAGCGATGGCTGACTCGAAGGCTTGTAAATGAACCGTGGGATCTGTCTCCCCATTGAAAGCTGGCAGGCGAGGCTCTCTGAAATTATTAGGGGCAGGCTCCCCTCTGACTTCGTCCACAAAGGGAGAAGTTTCTTCCATATCTTCATACAGTGGAGTAGGATAATAAGCCGCCGGAGTTGCGGCTATTCGCGGACAAGCCGCCTGATAAGAGGACCGGGCGGCAGCTTCTGGCGGGTAGGAGTGATGAATAGGAACTTCAGGCGGGTAGGAAAGGCGGGCATCGTGAGAAGCCGCCCCCTGGAAATCAAGGGCCCGAGCCGGCATGCTGTGCGCGGCTTCCTGATAGAAGCTTTGCCTAGCCGCAAAGCCTTCTTGCTGGGGCTGGAAGTTAGCGGCTTGTGGTAGCGGGTAAAGAGGAGGTGGAGGAGGGACCGGGGTCACCGCCTGATTAGCCGCGGTTTGTTGTGGAACTAGCCGCTCGGTTAGCATTGTTAAAGTCTGGCTGATCGCTTCAAGTCGCTGATCAGTGACCCTCTGAGCCCGCTCGGCTTCTCTCCTGGATTGCTCCAAGGCTTCCCACAAAGAGTCCTCGCTGTGATCGGAGCGGTCTCCAGGGGGGAACTGGCGGTCTGACATTGTAGTGAGGATTTCACCAACAATCCACGATCTGAAGGTCGCGTGTTTCTGTTTAGTCCGAAATCGCACCTCCGAAGGAAATCGGAGGCTGCGGGTTGCCGGTTACTTTTTAGTTGGGAAGAATGAGACCGCTAGCAGCGGTCAAGGCCAGACTTCGCCCGTCACGGCGAATGCCACTCCTGTGACGGGCTTTCCTTTGATTAAAATGAGGCGGTTACAGCGGTTACAAGTGCAGGAAAGAAGAAGCCGACCGGTCAGACAGTCCGCAAGACGGGAAACTCGAGACCGCAGCTCAAACAAGCGAGCTCCTGGATTCGAGTGTGCGTGTCTTGGGAACAGTGCCGCCCCCTATTTATAGGCTCGGGGGCCTGCCCGAACGGGCATGGATAAAATAACCGTCTGCCCGGGTACAGGAGAAACGGGCAGGCGGTGACGGGATACACAAAGAAGGAAAAGAAAGAAGTCGCGCGACTTGGCGGCTTGCCCTTCCGACCTGTCTGACCAGAGGCTGAAGATGACGCGACCAAGGCGACGATGCAATCCGGGCGGTCTTCAACTTGAGACCGCGGCTTATTCTTTGATCCTGAACCTTGGCTTGTCCCTATGGCATAATCCGGCCGGTCTCCGACTTGAGACCGCGACTTGTCATGTTGGACTTGGGCCTGGATTATCTTTAGTACTTGAGGGCGATATGAATTATGTCAAACCGCCCGGCTTGTGCTAGTTAGTGTTGATGGACCTTGTATAACCTGAGCCGGGCGACTTGGATCTACAAACCGCACGGTCTGCGAGTAATCCTCTTGAAAGCGGTCTTCTGGGTAAACAATACCGTTGAAAAGACTATCGTCGCGCGATAACCTACCGCGGGCGCTAACCATTGCGTCGAGACGAATGTCATCTCAACGGTGCCGTCGAGAAGACTTAATGTCTTGACGGATTCATCAAGAAGACTACCGCTGCGTGCTATCCTGCCGCCGCGCGCTAGCTTTACCGACAAGAAGAGTACGTCGACTTGAAGGATTTGACACTGCCGTCGGGAAGGATTCGACGTAGCCGTCGAGAAGGATTCGATGTTGTCGTCGAGAAGTATTCGATGTTAATACTACCACGAAGTGCTAAGACTACTGCGGCGCGCTATCCAAAGACAGCAAGAGAATGTTCTCCAGCACCTTCCTGATTTGGCACTGGACAGCTGGCGAAAGTGCGTAAAGACGCTACCGCCGCGCGATAACTCTACCGTCGGCGGTAACTTTAAAGAACAAGCTATAAAAGTTCTCGATTCTTTTCCTGAATAGGAGAGACACACACTTATGAGAATAGGGTTCCTCAGCCGCCTCTGGTGCAAAGAACCACCGTCTCCATGCAAGGAAAAGAAATTTATCTCCCTCCCACTCAAGTTTGACGATCTCCGAAGAGCAAAGTCTACAACGACCATCCGTTGCTGATTGAGTGCAACAGAAACGATATTTAGAAGCATCGATCGCTCACCGCTCTACGGAGGATCTTGGTTTTTGAGGGAGCAATAGTTTCTATATCTTTCTTATTCATTCTTTTATTTTTCTCTTTGTTTATGTGAAGGAAAATCGACCTAGGAGGTCCTCGGAGTCCAGGGAGGATTCCATAGGAAATCGTCCTGGGAGGATGTCTAGATCTGGGAGATCTAGCGGGGCTCGAAGACCCTTCCTAGGAGGCAGGTGAAGAGCGGCTCGAAGACCTTTCCTGAGAGGAAAGTGAGAGAGTCAACCGGTCCTTGGTTTAGGGTCGGTATAGAAAACCCCAGGTTGTCATATTCATCGCCCTCTGATCTCCTGCGTCATGGAGATCTAAGTTTTGTATAAACAATGTATTGTTATTCAAAGATATCTTGAGTTTATATTTTATTATATATCCTGCTGTAGTTTCCTGGTGAAATATTGGTTGCAGCAGTATCTTTCCCGAAATATTATCCTACATTAATTGTGGTTTTCCAGAGCTAACACCGCGCGGTAGGGTTACCGCGCAGCGCTAGACCCAATGTGCGCATTTCTGCAGTGTTTTATTTAAAACCACAAGAATTGTTTAAAAACATTATCCAACAAGTGGTATCAGAGCAAGGTTACTTCAAAAAGGGATTAAACTCCTGAAGTAAAATGGACAACATAAATCATGCCTTCCATGAAGGTCAAGGTGTGAGCAAACCTCCACTGTTTATGGGGGAGTGACTATAGTCATTGGAGAACTCGAATGAAAATTTTTCTGATGACATAAAACATGGAAGTATGGGTCATGGTCGAGACGAAATACTCTGCACCCACTATCACCGTAGGCGAATAAGTGCTGGACAAACCTCGCGATAGATGGGATGATACAGATAAATTGAACTGCACCAATAATGAGAAAGCAATGAACTCTCTCTTTTGTGCATTAGATAAAACTGAATTCAATAGAATATGCAATTGTGAAACTGCGTACGATATTTGGCGATTGCTTGAACTAACACATGAAGGTACGTTGCAGGTGAAAGAGTCGAAGATGTTTCGACTAGAATCTGAATTCAAACAATTCCGGATGGAGATCGATGAGGAGGTGGACATCATGTACACTCGCTTTACCAAGATTTTGAATGCCTCTCGATCACTTGGAAAGACTTTTTCTAATGGGGACTTGGTGTGAAAAATTCTGCGATCCCTTCCTCCATGGTTCAACCCAAAGGTGACTGCCATTGCTGAATCTCACAACATCAGCACCTTGGAAATCGAAAACCTCATTGGGAATCTGAAAACCCATGAGTTGGAGCTGAAAACCCAAAGCGAGGAATATCCAAGGGAGCCAAGGAAAAGAGCTCTTGATCTCAAGGAGGACAAGGGAAAGGAGGAAGTGGAAGAATCTGATGATGAAGAAAGTTTATATGTACAAGAATTTAGAAGATTCATGAAAAATTCCAAGAGGCAAAGGAAGTTCAAGAAATTTCTGAAGAAAGGTGCGCAAGAGAAGAGGAGCTGGAACAAACTGTCAAAAGGGACGGAGAGTGACGAAGGAAAGTTGGTTCTGGAATGCTTCCATTTCCATAGACCTGGGCACATGAAAAGGGAATGCCCAAAGATCCAAAAGGAAGAAAAAGATTAACGAAACCGGGACAAAGGAAGAAAGAAAGTGCTAAGAGCGCCAACATGGGACGATGTCGGTTCAGACGAGTCAAGCACTTCCGGTTCAAGCAGTGAGGATGAGTCAAATATGTGTCTCATGGGGAAGCACGACAATGAATCCGACAACGAATCCAGTGTTCAAAGCGACACTGAGGTAATCCCTCCTTCATATGATAAGCTATATGAAACCTATGAATTATTATGTAATAAACTTGATGAGGTACTGTTAGAGAAAAATTCCTGCAAACCTGAAAATAAGAAAATAAAGAAAGATTTGAGGGATTTAAATGATGAACTCGCCAAATGCGGAAAGGAGAAAGTCGAGTGTCAGGAGTGTTTTCACTCAGTGGCAACGATAAATGAACTAAAAGAAAGCCTCTCCAAGACTTCCTCAAAAGTAGAAAGTCTTACAAACGAGAAGAAGGTTTTGGAGAAAAGGCTTCACATTTCTCCTACGTATGTGGATGAAAATAGAAAGCAGTTCGCGAATTAGTGTGTGGTGCTCGTCACAGAAAACACCACATTGAAAGCAAGGATTCATTACTTGAACTGTGTTGTCTAGAAATTTGGGATAGGCTAGAAATCTTTGAATATGCTTCTGGGAGCACAGTGCTTTGGATCTGGAAAATTTGGGCTGGGCTACGTAAGCAAAGCGCTACCGCCAAGTGTTGGCGGTAGTTCATCTCCAACAAAGAATAAAAATATGTTTAAGAAAAATAAAAAAATTTCTGAAAGTTCTGGAAGTTCCTCACCATCTTCCAGCATGGGCTCTACTAAAACGAAAAGGGCGACATCCACCGCTTATACCTTGTGTGCCAAATGTAAAAAAAAAATTGGTCACACGTCTAGCTCATGTTTGAGGAAAGGTCAAAAGAAAGCAACGCAAGTCTGGGTACCGAAGTCGTCTACCTACACTATGGGTGGAACAACATGGGTAACCAGATCTTTACCCTCATCTTGTTTAGGGCTTCTTCCATGTACAGTACACGTGGAGTTATGTCCTGAAGTCTTGTTCTAGTCGTTAGAAGAGGAATCTCTATATATAGTTAAGGGTTAATTTCTTTAAACCCTAATTGTGAATAGAAATAGACATTTGTATTCTTCTCTGTCGGCATATTCTCGTTCTCGCAAAAGAAGTTCTCGTCGCTGATAAATAGATTTCCCGATTCTTCTCAAAGAAAAGTCTCGACTAGATCACTGATTTCAGATTCTCCAAGTTTCCACAAGATTTAGTTTATTCTCAAGTTCAGATCAAGTTCTTTCAAGTTCAAGCATTCTTGTCCTTCAACCTTTTGAAGTTCAAGCTTCTCTCTCAAGCAAGGAAGAAGAATTGTTTCTCTCAGATCTGAAGTTGAATCTCTTTGAGATTTCAAGAAGATTGTTTTCAATCTATAGTTTGTAAAGAAATCTTTTTTTCATCTCTTTTAGGAAGTTTCATGTAACGCCCCGGAATTTTCGGCTATTATTTGAAATATATTGATGACGTCATAATGACGTAAGGGCATTACGTTAGTGCGGAGTTAACGGTGCGCCGTCGTTTGCGTGTTTTCATGTCCATTCGGTCAAGTCAACCAAATTTTGGAACAACCCGGAATTGGAAAATTTTACGTTAGGAAACTAGATTATTTAATTTTAGAGAGACCCTTAAAGTTTCATGGCGTTCCGAGCAATATTAGAGCCTCGGTAATTTTTAGAAGATTTGTATGTATTTAACGTTCGCCGTAAACTTCGGTCATTTATATCTTGAGAATGGCACGTCGGATTTTGATCCCGACTTCACCGTTGGATTCGTAGCGCCCAACTTTGGTGTGAATTTCATCGATTTCGGCTTTCGTTTGGTTTTGGTAATAATATATCATTATATTTATTATTTATTAATAACTAATGCACATATATATACATAATAATAAAATAAAAAAGGGGGGGGGGGGATTTCACGTGAAATAGGATTTCACGTGAAATCCTATTTCACGTGAAATGGCGTGTTGTTAACCGCACCCCAGTTTTGGCTATCCGCAACCCATTTTTATGAAGTATTACGTTTTTTTTGGAAATACGCCTTGTACAAGCATTTTTTGTAAAACTGTTCAACACGAAAGTTGTAGATATCGTCGATATCTACAACTTTCGTGTTGAGCATTTTTGCTAAAAATGCACGCACAAGACGTATTGCCGCTCGATTTGAAATATGGGGGTAACTATAACGATTTTTTTGGAAATACGCATTGTGCATGCATTTTTAGGAAAAATGTTCAACACGAAAGTTGTAGATCTCACGATATCTACAACTTTATTGTTGAACACTTTTCCTAAAAATGCTTGTACAAGGCGTATTTCCAAAAAAAATTTATAATACTTCATAAAAATGGGTTGCGGATAGCCAAAACTGGGGTGCGGTTAACAATTGCCTATTTTTTCCCTTAATATTATTATTATTAATAATACATATACATATATATATTTATATAAAAATATATCTTCTTCCCCTACATTAGAACCGAATCAGCTTCTTCTTCTTCATTTTTTTTCGGCCAAACCAGTGAGCGAGAGACGGAGAGAGAAGCTTTTCGCGAACCTTCCGGTCGCCGCCGACGGAGCTCCGGTGGACGAAATTTTCAACCGAGCATAGATCCGGAAAGCTCTCGACGAGAGCTTCGCGTTCGTGGTGAGTATTTCCCGTTTCTTGGACTTATTCGCGCTAGGATTTTTGGCCCTAACCCCCGTTTGGCCGTTTTTCTGTAGATTCTTCCTCCTCGTGTCTTATTTTGGGCTGATCTACGACGAGGAGTTGTTCGGAGGACGTTTTCGGTGATTTCAAGACAAGTGGTGTTCTGCTTGCTTTCTTCCCATTTTATCGTCTCCGATCGTTATTTATGCTAGTAGAAATTGTGTACGGATCTACCTATTCGGTTTTGTCTCGTTTGCCCAAGGATTTCGTGTGTTGATTCATGAAAGGGTATCTTTGTCGAGGTGATGCTCGTCGGAAACCTTGTCGTTCTTCCGATGTAGTTCCATAGTCGGAAGCCTCATCATCTCATATCATGTCATTTGTGCGTCGTACCTCTTGCTAGTCGTGTTGGTTGGATTTACCCGTCGGTTGTCGAAGTAAATCGTTATTTCATCGTAAGCATTGTTAAATATTTTTTTAGTGCAACCTGTGGCCTTGGAAAGGCATCATTGTGTAGGTCTCGGAGTTTTGTCGGGCCGACTGAATCGTCGCGTAGCTTCGACCAAGTAAATGACCTCATTTGTGTAAGCATCGTATTGATCGTCGAAGTTCAGTTGACAAAACCCTTGTCGCTTTCCGTTGGCTTTAGTTCGTCGAATGCCTTGTTGCCTCCTGCCGCCTCGCTGGTTTGTTGTGTCGTTTGGATCGCCGTGTCAATTGGAGTAAGTCTTCCGCTATAAATGTGGTATGTTTTTCTTTGTCGTTAGCATTGTCGGATCATTCGTGTATGTCCTTGGACTTGGAAAACATTGCGGCTAAGGCCTTGGAGTTTGGTCATGCTAGTTTGTGTCATTGTGTCGAACGTATGCTGCAATCTGGTTTTAATCCTTTGTTAGTTATATCGTTTAGATTTTTCATATGATGATGCATATAAGAATGTATATATATAATATAAGTTGGGTTGTGCGCATCGTGGTTAATACCCCGACACAGTACCATTTATGGTACAGTTTTGCACTGTTGGTTGTGCACGTCGTGGCAAGATCCCCGCCACGGTGCCTTGTTGCTTGTGGATCATACACCCAGGCTTTGCCCGGTGTTTTGATGCCTTTTGGAGCTGATCAGTCTCTCTTAAACTTGAACTTGAAATTAATTATGAAAATGTGACAGGATATACATATATATACATATGCATCTTTTTGCTCCCGGTTATGAGTTGTTTACCTTGTGCTGCATAGCTAGTTACCCTATGCTATTTTTGTTATTTATAATGACTTTTGTTGATAGCTTGTTCGTTTGTTTCCCTTCTACTAGAAGATTTGTCATTACTCGTTGTTTTCTATAGCATCACTTGCAGCCTCTTTCTGAGGTGTTCTTTTTCTGAATGCCTCAGGTGCAGAGTAGTAGTAGGCTGGACAGATAGAGTTCCTGTCTTCAGTGATGCGAGTCGTAGCAGCCCTTTTGATTCTTCCTCTCTTACTTTGAGGTAGTCTCTGTCTCAGTACATCTTAGACTGGTTTTCCTATGGGTTTGTGTCAGTCTGTTGACACCCATAGTGTTTCTCCTAGTGATTGTGTAACATCCCGATTCGAGCTAGACCCCTTGGGCGCGTTTTTGAGTCGAGCGAGGTGACTCGAGCTCGGGGTGTACTGAGGGTCAGGCTTGCACCTGAGCCGGGGAAGTACACTCGACGAATGCGGCGAGTACCAGTTCTATTCTTTGCCCCGATGTTTGCTGTATCGGGATCCGAGCCGTCCGGAGAGCATAACTTGAGTGATAAAACTCGAAGGAGGCGTACCGCCTCGAAGGAATTATAGTACGAACGTTAGCTTAAATAACGTGGTCTGCGAATATCATATTTATCCAAAATGGTGAAATTGACCAAACGATCTCGGAATTCACCTCAGTCAATTTTGTTAGACTCGTGAAACCCATACGAGGCCAACGAAACTGTCCGCGCTCGATTCTGATAAGAATCGGCGAAATTATAACGTGATTTTGCAAATAGCTCATTTACCCAAAAATGTGAAATCGAACAAACAACCTCGAAATGGACCCCAGTCAGTTTTGTTGGACTCGTAATGATGATACGAGTCCAACCGAGTCGTCCGGTCGAAATTCCGACGTCGTTCCATGAGTTTTAATGCGGCGTAAAATTAGGCCGTAAGCGCTCCGGCGAGCGTAAAATGAGCAAACGAACTCGGATTTGATCGTGGACAGTTCCGATAGATGCGTATCAGCGAGACGGTCGTAACAAGCCCGTCCGGAACAAATTACGAGTTCCCAAGAGCGATATGCGGGCGTTTGAATGAAATAGCTTAATGTTTTAATAATATAATAATAATATTAATAATATATATATATATACACACGTTAGTTTTAGGTTTAGAAAAACGCCAACCCGATCTCCCCTCCTCCCGTGCCTGCGCCGTCAAGCTTCCCCTCCAGTCGACCTCCTCTCCTCCACCTCCGGCGAGTCCGACCACCTCAAGTCCGGCCGGCCACCTCCTCTCCATCTCAGGAGATCTGCTCCCGCCGCCCTCTATCTCCTCCGGCGACCTAGCTCCAAAGTCCAGTCGGCCACCTCTTCTTCTTCTCTGTTTTTTGGCCAGGGAACAGGAAGACCACCTCACACCCGACAACTCTTCATTTCCAGTAAGGTTCCCCTCCGGCGAGCTCTCCCGTGGCCGCCCTTCACGAGATCGTCATCCAGCGCCTCCGCCTCTCCTCTTCGTCCATGGCAGCTGGCGAACTCCCAGATCCATCTCCCTACAAATCTCTCCATTTCCCCTCTCTACACTCTAAGCTCCATTTTCAGCGAGATCCAAGACCGATTCCTCCGTTTGTGGTGGGCCGACCCGAGATCCTTGCGGATCAAGTTCCAACTGCGCCCTCGACTTCATTCTCCGGAGAGCACTGCTTCCAAGGCCGAAAACAGCGAGCTCTCGCTCTCCAAACCAAAACAGCCCACTCGAGGGGCCGACTCCTCTTCGTCGACGTCCGACGAGATCCGGATCGGCGAGATCCGGCCATGACCGGAAGCACGGACAAATGCCGCAAATGCGGCTATTGGGTTGCATGCATGGACACTCGGTGAGCTTCCTCCCCTCTCCCTTGGTGCTAGTTTCCTAGATCACACTAGGTGAGATATCGATCTCAATAGAGTCGATTGGAGAGCAAGCCGTGAAGAGACGGCCTGAAATAAATGTTCCGGGCAAACGTTCCGGCCACTTCCGACCGCTAACACGTCACCCGTCGATGTACCTCAAAGCGAGGAAGGTGGTGGCGGTGTTAGTCGGTCGGTTTGGGGTTTTTGGTGGCCGATGGAAATAATTTTAAGAAATGCTGCTATTGAGACTAAAATTCTCAAATTCATCATTCCCTCTAGCCTATTTGATAAGCAAGCTGGAGACTTTGTGATATTGCATTATTTAAACTATCATTATCAGATCAGAATTATTACTATAAAATTAACTTCCTTAACAGCAGTAATTCATGGAATTATTGACGAAATCGAAACCTACCACTTACCTATAATAAAAGACCAGCAGCAAGTAATAGATATAGAACCAGCGCCAAATTAATGCTTCTCTTTTAGTAAATGGTCATATTACAAAATTACCTTCTGGTAAGTTAAAAATTAGCTTTATATTGTGGGATTCAAACTTAGAAAAAAATCTAATAGGAGAATTTTTTTGAAGTACAGCCACATTTATGGCGAAGAGTAGGACATAAAATATCTGATAAAATTTATGAAAAATTACTGGAGATAAAGATTTTAAGATTCCTTCAGAATAAATAGTTAGCTCAAAAATACCAAATTGATCAGATAATTGCAAAGTAATGAATCTACCACGACCTGAAAGAGATGTGTTATACTTCAGGTTGGGCAGATTGCAGCCCTAGGCTGGAGGTAGACGATGAGGTGATCGTCTGATGTGCTTAAGAAGTGTGCTAGTAATTTTATTTTAATAACTGCAATTTTCTTTCACTCTTACATAGCCGAGTTTAAAAAGAATTTTATGTACCCTAGGTCTACCCTGTGCCCAAATATTTGTATGTTTAGGGCACTTTTGTTATAGTTTTGATCATAACTTAGAAAATTGACCTAAGAATAATTAGTGGGTGTAATCACCCCTAATGGCCCCAAATTTTTGGTGGCATGTAGATATGTATATGAGTAGCCTCTGTTTCAAATTTGAGGACAATTGGAGTTCATCTTAATGGTGAACCCCCAAGGGACATTTTGATGCCCTAGGTTTGAAAATCACTTAGCTTTGGTGGCTCGTGGATTTTGGTGCTTAGCCTTAAGGGCTTGTCCAAATCCAGTGGTAATGGGGCTTAGGGATTGTGTAGGGTCTTGCTCATCATCAATGGGTGATCGGAGCAATTGAGACCAAAAACCCTAGCCCATACCTCTAAAATTACTTAATTGCCCTTTTGGGCCTTAATGAAGCAACTAGGACCTAAACACATATTTAGACAACCAAACTTCATCCCTAGGTAGGGAATAGTGCTATAGGGCTAGGATAATCATCATGAGACTTGTTAGAGGCACATAAGTACTTTTCTCCCTAATAAATGAAATCGCCACCTTGTCCTTAATAAAATAAAATGCAAGGTCATAGGACCTCGTATGACTTTGATATACTATCAGTGGCCGAGCTAGGGTGAAATAAGGCTATGGTAATTTTGTTATGAGTTATGGAAGCATTATTCCTTGTATAGGAAGTTTTAAGTGATTGCTAGCTTAAGGGAATTTAATCTTTTAAAATATCAAATCATGGGGCTATGATGTGATACCTGGTTATCTGAAGTTTGAGGTCAATATATGCCCATGTTAAACTGTTTGGAAGCTTGTTGAATTCTATTTCTTGTACCTCATGTAGAAATTGGAATTTACACCCCTTGAATATTAAATCTTTTTAAAAATATCAAATCATGGGGCTATGATGTGATACTTGGTTATCTGTAGTTTTAGGTTAATATATGCCCATGATAATTGTTTGGAAGCTAGTTGAATTTTATTTCTTGTACCCCATGTAGAAATTGATAATTGCCGTCTTTGGATGTTTGATCATTTTAAAATACCAGAACACATGGTAATGACACAATCTTTTGGCAGTGGACTCTAGGTCCCAATTTGGACACCTGGTAATTTTTGTAGATTTTTCAGAAGTGAATTACTATTTTTCCTATTTATAGTGGCCTTTTGGTATTTAAACAATTATGATGATGTAGTAGGCAAATGACATCCTAGGGTCATGATACTCAGTGAACCACCATGATATGGAATATTATCTTACTGATAATTCTCATGAAGCATGAAGAAGCATTTTGAGGGTAATTCATGTGTAATGTGATTTAAAGCCTTAACTACTTAAGATTATAATAAATACCAATTTAATATGGAAGATTATGGAAATTGGAACATATCTTACTAAGGTCAGAGAGAGCCTAGGATAACTATTAGAGACCTTGGTGATGACTTTTTAGAAGGGTTCCCTTATGGGGTTGATGGTTAGTTCAAATTAGTGGTCTGCGTTTAGTAAAAACAGAATTTTGAGTTTTAGATAATTCAGGCCCACCAAGTAGTGTTTAGAAGTTGTATACAATCAGTAATTGAGTTATAGCACCCAAGGACTCAAGGAGGGTCAACCCTAGGGTTACTTGTGGGGTGGTGCTAGAGTTGATGTAGAAGGAATGAAGTTACGTCCAACCCGATTGGATGGAACGGGAAATGAGCTAAGTCACTTTAACTATATATGAAATGATGAAGGGTGAACCAATTGTTAACCATCAACCAAAGTAATTGTCTTGAGGAGGATGGTGGGGTTGAGCCCATTGCGTCCCCTAGTACCGATGAGAGCCCTTCACCGGGTATACCTCGGGAAGTCCAAGATTAACCCTAAATTGCAATAACATTTAAAGTAGGCAAGAGTAGCCATAGTAGGGTAAGATTGGATTTATGTATCTCCTCCCAGTGTGGGAGTGACAGGTGTGTGGTATACTGGGTTAGACGAGCTGGAGGCTCGAGGGGAGGATAGCCCCGTTAGTTCTTGGGTAATTATGGCAGGTCATCGGTACTAGGCAGGTCGTCACACCGACCGCGGTACGTGGACTTAGCGGGTGTGTTGGGGTCTGAGGGGCTAGCTTGTCTGCGTGTCGGGATGACAATTCCTCGAAGACACCTTCCACTTAGCTCATAGCCTGGTGGACTCCAGCAAAGAGTACGCAGAGCTCCGCGGTTGTTTAGCGTCGTGGCGTACGTGCGGTCTAGGCCTGGTAGTGTGCATACCCGCCTAGGAGTGGACAGCCCGGTCCGCTACCACCGCGTGTCACAGCGGTTGGTACCCGAGAGGTTGGCTTCCTCTCAAATAGAGGGAACTACAAAGGTCTGTGTGCACAGAGTCGTGTGTGTGAGTTCATTGCATAATCATTCATAGCATAAGCATAGCATACGCACTTGCAGATCCTCATCATATAAATTAGTATGGGCTCTTTTATATGATGAGTTATAATTCCTGGAAATCCTAACTTATAAGTTTGTATGGGCATTCATATAAGTTAGGGTACGAGATTGATTACTAGTCGCTACTGTTCTTACTGCCTTGCTTTACCTGCTTTACTTACTGTTTATTTACTGTTGTACACCTTTATTATACTCCTGCTTATACATGATTAGATTAGCCCTTTTTACCCTTGTGTAGCTTAGAATTTGTGTATATACTAGTTTACTTTTCCCGTCACCTGCTTTGTATATATTACTGTTATATTGCAGCTTTTCTTCCTTTCCTTCCGCCCGGTGCCTTGGAGTCGCCGGGGGAGCGGATGGGAAGCCACTTAGTCTTTATGACTAACGGTTGCTACCTCCCTCTTTTTAGGAGCACATTCAGATGTGTAGCAGCGTTCAGCACCGGAGGCCAGCCGGGTCAGGTGTGCAGGGCTGGGGTTTATGGTACCTTAGCTGCCGTTAGTGACAGAGGCGGGTGAGTGTTTTGAGATGTAGCCCTTGGGGCATTTAGCTGATTACTCTGATTTGGACATTCTTACTTATTGTGAATTTTTGGCTTTTAATACTTTCTTTCATTGATGGGTTGGCGCTGTGTAGTTGGTTTAGCCGGCAGGATAGGCGTCTTGTGGGGGATGCTAGCTCGTGTGCTTGCGCTTCCGCAAGGCGACTGTCCTGGGCATAAGATTCCCCTCGGCCGTGTTGTGTGTTCCGGGAGGGGGATCTTACAAATGGTATCAGCTTACAACGATCCTGAGATAAAGAAGTCCATTAGACCACTAGGCCACCCCTGCTAGCTAGATCAGTTTGAGGACAAACTGATGCAGCGGAAGCGGTGGTGTGCCTATGTGTAATTCACAATAAGTATGTCCGCTTTTTCCTATAGAAAGTGCCAACCTAAGCCAAACTCGTACCCTTTCATACAAATGTTGGCTCACTCCGAGACAGTAATTGGTTTTCCCATTCCAACAATTAGAGTTGGTTTGGCATAGGATTGATGCCAACCTAACTAGGATACCGTTTTGGTCGACTTAGCAGGATATGTCGGGACATACCCTAACCTTATACCGATCTCGGGGATGATTGGGCCAAGCAATAAGTGACCTCGAGTGACTAAGGGAAGAGTTTGGCGTAAGTGTAAATGTTGGAGATTCACACCCTGAGATTTCTACCCTAGATGTGGAGTAATATTATCACCTTACACAAAAATTAGGCCAATTTCAACGAGAGTGGTGCTTGTAGTCTATTACCAGCTTAGTGAGAGACCACCAAGCATGTCTTTTATACTCTACGTGGATACCTCACACTTCTATTATGTAGAAGGTTTCATATGGAGAAGATACGATAAGAATTCGGATCCAAAGAAGGCTCATGTTGGGACGAATGTGTTATATTGGTGGCGGAAGAAACTCAGTCGAAGAGATATGGAGGCTAATCTCTTCGTTTATTGGGCTAGTTATGTACCGTCTTGGATCACTTGAGAAGTTAGAATCTTTGTAATTTTTGACATTGGAAGTTTTGATCCTTGAGAAGTTAATTCACCGTAAGCAAAGCAGACTGCTAAGGCCATGTTTGGGTTGATTGAAATTTTATTAGCGGAATAAGAGAGGAAAAACTTTTTTTTGAAGATGATCATTTTCTTTATATTGTTCTAAGATTATGTGGATAAGTAACGAGGATAGTAGTAAATTTACATTTTGGTGATATGCAACTCTGTTGTGATAACATTATAACTGGGAAGTTAATGAAATTTTGTGCATGCATTGCGGGTATGATGATCAACTACCCCTGAGTTTGGAAATTTTTGGTGAACATTCCCTTAATGTTGTAATTACTTGGCATTGGAAATTAGTAAGTGTTCGGCGATGGAGTCGACAGGATTAATATGACTTGTCTGATGATCTAAAATCATAAAAGTTTTTATAAAATAAACATGCATGCCATGGAGGATTGTTGGCAGGGTTGGTAGGGCGCTTGTAGTGGATTTTATTTTGTTTATCATATGTGAAGTATGCCCTACTTTTGGTAGTCTGCATAACTCGTGTCAAAGGGAAAATCATCCCGGTTGGTATATGAGTGCGTCGTTGCGGGGATCTATAGGGTAAGAACTCTAAGTCGAGGAAGGTATACCCCTAAGGTTTGTGCCCATACGTGTGATGAATGTACTATATGGGCGGCGGAAGAAATTTAGTCCAAAAATGTGCAGGGGCTTGTCCCTTCGTTTATTGGCCTATTTATGTTCCGCCCTTGCTTTCCCTTAGATCCTGTTTATTTATTTAGTACGTGAACATTGAGGGTTAGATTCGTGATAACCTCTCATTACGGGTGTTAGCTTCAAGGGTGTTGAGACACACCGTGAATTGAGCACGTGATTTGAATATTGGGGTTAAGTTGGATTTACTTATTTAAGAAGATATGAATACGTCTCTGTACGTACAGGTAGGTGTACGTGTAATTGTATTGCCTCGATAAGGCAGTCCTCTGCAGGCTCTATGCCGAAACCCAACCCTTGGATAAGGTTTATGTTCACGGTTTAGGAGCCTTAAATGAAATGAATTAAATCACGAGATAAAAGTAACACCAATTTTTGAATCCGGTGCAAATTTAAGTAAAACTGGGAGTAGACAAAAGTAACAATTGACTCGAGGCCATGTGTTATTAGAAGGGAATGATTTGATTATGACCCGTGCGAGGTGTAGAGTCATGGATTCACCTTACTTTGAGCCTCGATAGCGATTCATAATATCGCCAGAACCAATTGATAAGCATTATCGGATGACCACGTGCGGAATTTGGAAACTATTTGGAAATATAAAAGCTTCCTGAGCTTAAACCCTTGAGCTAGTAACATCATTTTTTTGGGGTAGTTGATGGATTGAAAGGGCATGATGTCTTTTCAAGTCAAGCGCTAAACCCACACGATGTTTGACCATTGTAGTTATTTTGCCATAACTTGATACTGGAATTGGTTGGTGGCTTTTGCATGAATGCCCTTGCACTTGACTTATTATAAGGTGATCATAGCGTTTGTTGAAACTTAATATCAAGTGGATGTCGTGCTAAGTGAAGAAGATGCGTGATGTACGAAGAATTGCCTGCATGTTTTAGTATTTGAAATTTGGCACTCCTTAATGAATGTGTTCATCTTAGGCGAGGGGGATTGATTGAACCCCAAGTTTTGGTTTGGGGTAAGTTCACTCCCAGAGTATTGGAGGTGAGTACCTTAAGGATGAGCAGGTCTTCACTGTAACCGAAGACTATGCAGAGAAGTAAAATGTAATGTAGCGTTGTAGTGTCTCTCAAGGATCAAAGGTCGATCTGACGACCGCATGACAAATTTTGGGGGATGCCTTAAAAGTTTGTCAAGTGGGAGCTGTATCGATTTTTGATCGGAGAGGTGTGTTTGCAAGCGTCCGTTATAAGATAAAGAATACGGAATTGTAGCACCCATGGTGCTAAGGCATTGTTGCGTGATTTGTTAAGTTGACAAATTCATACAATTGCGTTTTAAATGCGTGTAGTAATTTTCGGACCATGTGAAATCACGAGGCGTACACTAAACCCTTGTAGAAGCCTTGTTGGCTTATCGACCTCGCCCGACGTGTTGCCTGTGAGAAAAATGTGATTACCCTCAACTCGACCTCTGATTCTCAGGAATTCAGGGGAGTTGTGTCGATGCACTGGACGACATATATGATTTATGGATATAGTAAGCAAAGTAAGAGTACCGAGGAAGTGTGCTGAAGACTCATGGTAGGCGGGAAAGTCGATGGTTAGTAGTTGCTTTGTGTTTTCTTGGTTTCATGAATAGCAGTTGTTTGATGATGATGGGAGTTTTGGTGAATTCCCTTGGTCGTGCTAGAAATTCCTTCTAGATTATATGATTTGCATTGCTTACAGGTTTCTTCCAGGTTTTCCTGGTTTTATCTTTATGCTAGAGTTTTTTGGGAAATATGTTGGTAGTTGCTTGGTCTATGCTAGAGATTATGTGTTGGGAGTTTTACGGAATTTCCCTAGTTTTATGCTAAAGTAAATCTCCTGGTCCGTGAAATGTCTGGAATTAAATGTTAGGAGATTTAGGCTGATGTATGCAATTAAAATCCTAAGAGCTGCTATATATATAAATTATATATAATGTATTTTGGTTTGGGGCCGATTTACATCTTCAGTTTCGTTATATTTTAATTTGAGACTGCGATATATAGTTCCAGTTTGAATTATTTTTTGTTTAGGACGGCTATGTGTAGTTTCTATTAGCTATGGTTGAAATAGTGTGAGTCACGATTAATTCGTATGACTGGACAAGACAAGAGCGCTCGCACAATCTAGACCCTATGTATGAAACATAACGCTTGGGACTGTATAAATGACCTTGAAATTGTTAAGGCTGAATCATCCGTAACTGCATACGGTGAGTATGTTTAGATCCCATTCGGAAGACCCCCCCTAACCTCAACTTAAATTTCGGGGACGAAATTGTTTCTTCGTTTATTGGATTTGTAACATCCCGATTCGAGCTAGACCCCTTGGGCGCGTTTTTGAGTCGAGCGAGGTGACTCGAGCTCGGGGTGTACTGAGGGTCAGGCTTGCACCTGAGCCGGGGAAGTACACTCGACGAATGCGGCGAGTACCAGTTCTATTCTTTGCCCCAATGTTTGCTGTATCGGGATCCGAGCCGTCCGGAGAGCATAACTTGAGTGATAAAACTCGAAGGAGGCGTACCGCCTCGAAGGAATTATAGTACGAACGTTAGCTTAAATAACGTGGTCTGCGAATATCATATTTATCCAAAATGGTGAAATTGACCAAACGATCTCGGAATTCACCTCAGTCAATTTTGTTAGACTCGTGAAACCCATACGAGGCCAACGAAACTGTCCGCGCTCGATTCTGATAAGAATCGGCGAAATTATAACGTGATTTTGCAAATAGCTCATTTACCCAAAAATGTGAAATCGAACAAACAACCTCGAAATGGACCCCAGTCAGTTTTGTTGGACTCGTAATGATGATACGAGTCCAACCGAGTCGTCCGGTCGAAATTCCGACGTCGTTCCATGAGTTTTAATGCGGCGTAAAATTAGGCCGTAAGCGCTCCGGCGAGCGTAAAATGAGCAAACGAACTCGGATTTGATCGTGGACAGTTCCGATAGATGCGTATCAGCGAGACGGTCGTAACAAGCCTGTCCGGAACAAATTACGAGTTCCCAAGAGCGATATGCGGGCGTTTGAATGAAATAGCTTAATGTTTTAATAATATAATAATAATATTAATAATATATATATACACACGTTAGTTTTAGGTTTAGAAAAACGCCAGCCCGATCTCCCCTCCTCCCGTGCCTGCGCCGTCAAGCTTCCCCTCCAGTCGACCTCCTCTCCTCCACCTCCGGCGAGTCCGACCACCTCAAGTCCGGCCGGCCACCTCCTCTCCATCTCAGGAGATCTGCTCCCGCCGCCCTCTATCTCCTCCGGCGACCTAGCTCCAAAGTCCAGTCGGCCACCTCTTCTTCTTCTCTGTTTTTTGGCCAGGGAACAGGAAGACCACCTCACACCCGACAACTCTTCATTTCCAGTAAGGTTCCCCTCCGGCGAGCTCTCCCGTGGTCGCCCTTCACGAGATCGTCATCCAGCGCCTCCGCCTCTCCTCTTCGTCCATGGCAGCTGGCGAACTCCCAGATCCATCTCCCTACAAATCTCTCCATTTCCCCTCTCTACACTCTAAGCTCCATTTTCAGCGAGATCCAAGACCGATTCCTCCGTTTGTGGTGGGCCGACCCGAGATCCTTGCGGATCAAGTTCCAACTGCGCCCTCGACTTCATTCTCCGGAGAGCACTGCTTCCAAGGCCGAAAACAGCGAGCTCTCGCTCTCCAAACCAAAACAGCCCACTCGAGGGGCCGACTCCTCTTCGTCGACGTCCGACGAGATCCGGATCGGCGAGATCCGGCCATGACCGTAAGCACGGACAAATGCCGCAAATGCGGCTATTGGGTTGCATGCATGGACACTCGGTGAGCTTCCTCCCCTCTCCCTTGGTGCTAGTTTCCTAGATCACACTAGGTGAGATATCGATCTCAATAGAGTCGATTGGAGAGCAAGCCGTGAAGAGACGGCCTGAAATAAATGTTCCGGGCAAACGTTCCGGCCACTTCCGACCGCTAACACGTCACCCGTCGATGTACCTCAAAGCGAGGAAGGTGGTGGCGGTGTTAGTCGGTCGGTTTGGGGTTTTTGGTGGCCGATGGAAATAATTTTAAGAAATGCTGCTATTGAGACTAAAATTCTCAAATTCATCATTCCCTCTAGCCTATTTGATAAGCAAGCTGGAGACTTTGTGATATTGCATTATTTAAACTATCATTATCAGATCAGAATTATTACTATAAAATTAACTTCCTTAACAGCAGTAATTCATGAAATTATTGACGAAATCGAAACCTACCACTTACCTATAATAAAAGACCAGCAGCAAGTAATAGATATAGAACCAGCGCCAAATTAATGCTTCTCTTTTAGTAAATGGTCAAATTACAAAATTACCTTCTGGTAAGTTAAAAATTAGCTTTATATTGTGGGATTCAAACTTAGAAAAAAATCTAATAGGAGAATTTTTTTGAAGTACAGCCACATTTATGGCGAAGAGTAGGACATAAAATATCTGATAAAATTTATGAAAAATTACTGGAGATAAAGATTTTAAGATTCCTTCAGAATAAATAGTTAGCTCAAAAATACCAAATTGATCAGATAATTGCAAAGTAATGAATCTACCACGACCTGAAAGAGATGTGTTATACTTCAGGTTGGGCAGATTGCAGCCCTAGGCTGGAGGTAGACGATGAGGTGATCGTCTGATGTGCTTAAGAAGTGTGCTAGTAATTTTATTTTAATAACTGCAATTTTCTTTCACTCTTACATAGCCGAGTTTAAAAAGAATTTTATGTACCCTAGGTCTACCCTGTGCCCAAATATTTGTATGTTTAGGGCACTTTTGTTATAGTTTTGATCATAACTTAGAAAATTGACCTAAGAATAATTAGTGGGTGTAATCACCCCTAATGGCCCCAAATTTTTGGTGGCATGTAGATATGTATATGAGTAGCCTCTGTTTCAAATTTGAGGACAATTGGAGTTCATCTTAATGGTGAACCCCCAAGGGACATTTTGATGCCCTAGGTTTGAAAATCACTTAGCTTTGGTGGCTCGTGGATTTTGGTGCTTAGCCTTAAGGGCTTGTCCAAATCCAGTGGTAATGGGGCTTAGGGATTGTGTAGGGTCTTGCTCATCATCAATGGGTGATCGGAGCAATTGAGACCAAAAACCCTAGCCCATACCTCTAAAATTACTTAATTGCCCTTTTGGGCCTTAATGAAGCAACTAGGACCTAAACACATATTTAGACAACCAAACTTCATCCCTAGGTAGGGAATAGTGCTATAGGGCTAGGATAATCATCATGAGACTTGTTAGAGGCACATAAGTACTTTTCTCCCTAATAAATGAAATCGCCACCTTGTCCTTAATAAAATAAAATGCAAGGTCATAGGACCTCGTATGACTTTGATATACTATCAGTGGCCGAGCTAGGGTGAAATAAGGCTATGGTAATTTTGTTATGAGTTATGGAAGCATTATTCCTTGTATAGGAAGTTTTAAGTGATTGCTAGCTTAAGGGAATTTAATCTTTTAAAATATCAAATCATGGGGCTATGATGTGATACCTGGTTATCTGAAGTTTGAGGTCAATATATGCCCATGTTAAACTGTTTGGAAGCTTGTTGAATTCTATTTCTTGTACCTCATGTAGAAATTGGAATTTACACCCCTTGAATATTAAATCTTTTTAAAAATATCAAATCATGGGGCTATGATGTGATACTTGGTTATCTGTAGTTTTAGGTTAATATATGCCCATGATAATTGTTTGGAAGCTAGTTGAATTTTATTTCTTGTACCCCATGTAGAAATTGATAATTGCCGTCTTTGGATGTTTGATCATTTTAAAATACCAGAACACATGGTAATGACACAATCTTTTGGCAGTGGACTCTAGGTCCCAATTTGGACACCTGGTAATTTTTGTAGATTTTTCAGAAGTGAATTACTATTTTTCCTATTTATAGTGGCCTTTTGGTATTTAAACAATTATGATGATGTAGTAGGCAAATGACATCCTAGGGTCATGATACTCAGTGAACCACCATGATATGGAATATTATCTTACTGATAATTCTCATGAAGCATGAAGAAGCATTTTGAGGGTAATTCATGTGTAATGTGATTTAAAGCCTTAACTACTTAAGATTATAATAAATACCAATTTAATATGGAAGATTATGGAAATTGGAACATATCTTACTAAGGTCAGAGAGAGCCTAGGATAACTATTAGAGACCTTGGTGATGACTTTTTAGAAGGGTTCCCTTATGGGGTTGATGGTTAGTTCAAATTAGTGGTCTGCGTTTAGTAAAAACAGAATTTTGAGTTTTAGATAATTCAGGCCCACAAAGTAGTGTTTAGAAGTTGTATACAATCAGTAATTGAGTTATAGCACCCAAAGACTCAAGGAGGGTCAACCCTAGGGTTACTTGTGGGGTGGTGCTAGAGTTGATGTAGAAGGAATGAAGTTACGTCCAACCCGATTGGATGGAACGGGAAATGAGCTAAGTCACTTTAACTATATATGAAATGATGAAGGGTGAACCAATTGTTAACCATCAACCAAAGTAATTGTCTTGAGGAGGATGGTGGGGTTGAGCTCATTGCGTCCCCTAGTACCGATGAGAGCCCTTCACCGGGTATACCTCGGGAAGTCCAAGATTAACCCTAAATTGCAATAACATTTAAAGTAGGCAAGAGTAGCCATAGTAGGGTAAGATTGGATTTATGTATCTCCTCCCAGTGTGGGAGTGACAGGTGTGTGGTATACTGGGTTAGACGAGCTGGAGGCTCGAGGGGAGGATAGCCCCGTTAGTTCTTGGGTAATTATGGCAGGTCATCGGTACTAGGCAGGTCGTCACACCGACCGCGGTACGTGGACTTAGCGGGTGTGTTGGGGTCTGAGGGGATAGCTTGTCTGCGTGTCGGGATGACAATTCCTCGAAGACACCTTCCACTTAGCTCATAGCCTGGTGGACTCCAGCAAAGAGTACGCAGAGCTCCGCGGTTGTTTAGCGTCGAGGCGTACGTTCGGTCTAGGCCTGGTAGTGTGCATACCCGCCTAGGAGTGGACAGCCCGGTCCGCTACCACCGCGTGTCACAGCGGTTGGTACCCGAGAGGTTGGCTTCCTCTCAAATAGAGGGAACTACAAAGGTCTGTGTGCACAGAGTCGTGTGTGTGAGTTCATTGCATAATCATTCATAGCATAAGCATAGCATACGCACTTGCAGATCCTCATCATATAAATTAGTATGGGCTCTTTTATATGATGAGTTATAATTCCTGGAAATCCTAACTTATAAGTTTGTATGGGCATTCATATAAGTTAGGGTACGAGATTGATTACTAGTCGCTACTGTTCTTACTGCCTTGCTTTACCTGCTTTACTTACTGTTTATTTACTGCTGTACACCTTTATTATACTCCTGCTTATACATGATTAGATTAGCCCTTTTTACCCTTGTGTAGCTTAGAATTTGTGTATATACTAGTTTACTTTTCCCGTCACCTGCTTTGTATATATTACTGTTATATTGCAGCTTTTCTTCCTTTCCTTCCGCCCGGTGCATTGGAGTCGTCGGGGGAGCGGATGGGAAGCCACTTAGTCTTTATGACTAACGGTTGCTACCTCCTTCTTTTTAGGAGCACATTCAGATGTGTAGCAGCGTTCAGCACCGGAGGCCAGCCGGGTCAGGTGTGCAGGGCTGGGGTTTATGGTACCTTAGCTGCCGTTAGTGACAGAGGCGGGTGAGTGTTTTGAGATGTAGCCCTTGGGGCATTTAGCTGATTACTCTGATTTGGACATTCTTACTTATTGTGAATCTTTGGCTTTTAATACTTTCTTTCATTGATGGGTTGGCGCTGTGTAGTTGGTTTAGCCGGCAGGATAGGCGTCTTGTGGGGGATGCTAGCTCGTGTGCTTGCGCTTCCGCAAGGCGACTGTCCTGGGCATAAGATTCCCCTCGGCCGTGTTGTGTGTTCCGGGAGGGGGATCTTACAGTTTGTGTACTTTCTAGTTTGTTGTTGTTATTTTCTGTTATTTATACACTTGCTCTCTGGGAAAGATTTTATGTTAGGGTGCATATTAGATTTTTTTAATATAAAAGATGCATATCTAGCATGGAAACATAGCATCTCTTTAAAACCAATAATCTCACTATTTTGAGCGCTATTAAACTATCATTTTACGTATATTAAATGTAGAAGTCACATCTTCACTCCATGATTTGTAGAGTATTTTGCTCATATAGGCTAATAAATTATTCAAATACTTTTCCACTGTGTAAATCAATATTTTCTTACCCGTGGACTAGTTGATCTGCTAGACCGGGGGACACGGTCAATAAAACTTAAAAATGTAAACTATGTTTTTAAAACATAATCCATATGTCATTTTATAAAATAAACGAAAGGACAGGTTTGCCTTAACGTCTGTAATTGTCCCCTGCACGACGTGGCATCACGACTCGTATTTTCTCTTACTCTGACGTATTTCTTAATACGGAGAAAATGAAGGGTTGTGACATTTCACTTTTGAGTTTTGTAGATCCTGGTTTAGAAGATCGAGTGTTGGAGAGGTTGTTCTCTGAGATTTAGTAGCAGACGTTGTCTCCGAGTTTGTAGGAGTTAAAGACTCTAATGTGTAAGATTTGTTGAAATCCGAGTTTGGTGAAGTATCCGAGTCAAGCCCGAAGTGCAAGATAGGCGAGGCGGGAAAGTGGACGTACCCATTCCGGGGAACCACTATATATCCTTGTGTCTGTGTTGTGTATTTTCTCTTGTTTTGTGTGCATATTTTCTAAAGTATTTTAATTCCGCTTAATGCGATAGAACTCACTTATTCACCCATCTCTAGGTGATTTAGATAGACAACTAGATACTTTCAGAGTTCCCACCTAAAAATCAGAATTTCTGGGGAACATTCTCAAAGTGACCCAAATCTCAAAGTGAAATACATGGCTAAACAATCTCAAAGTGACCCAAATCTCAGGTAGATTGTAATATAGTTCATTATATGTCACCGGTAAAAAATTTTGGACCATTTGGCATTCTGCATGTGGGTGAATTCCACTTGCATGAACCTTGTATGTTTGGAAATGGGGTGCATCTAGCACAAATGTATATTTGGTGTATTTTTCCCAAATGGCTTGTTGTATGTTCACAAGATTTTTACCATGCACGTATTATGATGGAATATATCATCCTTGGAGAATTTGGGATTTATGGACTTAAATTCTCTAAGTATTTCATTTATAATGTGTTTGTTGTTGACCCAGAAATCGGCGATCCTCACCTGGGAGGCCTTTTTCGCTACATTTTTACAGATTACGCGCCCTGGAAAGATCAGACCTCACGCAAAGGCTTTTTTCACACCCAAAGTGGTAAGAAGGGGCGGCCTCCTCCTTCAAACGGCCCAGGTGGGGCGGCCTCCCCCTTCAAACCGCCTAGGTGGGGCGGCCTCCTCCTTCAAACCGCCCAGGTGGGGCGGCCTCCTCCTTCAAACCGCCCAGGTGGGGCGGCCTCCCCCTTCAAACCGCCCAGGTGGGGCGGCCTCCTCCTTCAAATCGCCCAGGTGGAGCGGCCTCCCCCTTCAAACCGCCCAGGTGGGGCGGCCTCCTCCTTTAAACCGCCGAAGTGGGGCGGCCTCCTCCTTCAAACCGCCCAGGTGGGGCGGCCTCCCCCTTCAAACCGCCCAGGTAGGGCAGCCTCCTCCTTCAAACCGCCCAGGTGGGGCGACCTCGCCCTTCAAACCGCCCACGTGGGGAGGCCTCCTCCTTCAAACCGCCCAGGTGGGGCGTCCTACCCCTTCAAACCGCCCATGTGGGGCGGCCTCCCCCTTCAAACCGCCCAAGTGGGGCGGCCTCCTCCTTCAAACCGCCCAGGTGGGGCGGCCTCCCCCTTCAAACCACGCAGGTGGGGCGGCCTCCTCCTTCAAACCGCCCAGGTGGGGCGGCCTCCCCTTCAAACCGCCCAGGTGGGGCGGCCTCCTCCTTCAAACCGCCCAGGTGGGGCGGCCTCCCCCTTCAAACCGCCCAGGTGGGGCGGCCTCCCCCTTCAAACCGCCCAGGTGGGGCGGCCTCCTTCTTCAAGTCGCCAAGGTGGTGACCTCCATATTCATACCGCGCGGGTAGAAGTCCATTCACCGGCTCACCGGAGGTGACGACATCGACCCAGAGCCTATAAATAGGACCCTCGGCATGAACAGTGGGACATGCAAGTTGAGAGCCAAAACCGGCGGCTAGAAACAGCCAGACCGCACCCAGCTGCGAACAGTCCGGGCGGCCTCGGCGAACAGTCCGGGCGGCCTCTGCGAATAGTCTAGGTGGCCTCGGCGAACAACCCATGCGGCCTCTGCGGATAGTCCGGGCGCCCTCGGCGAACAGCCCAGGCGGCCTTGGCGAATTGTCCGGGCGGCCTCGGCGAACAGCCCGGGCGGCCTCTGCGAACAGTCCGGGCGGCCTCGGCGAACAGTCTGGGCGGCCTCGTCGAACAGCCCGGGCGGCTTCGGCGAACAACCCAGGCGGCCTCGGCGAACAGTCCGGGCGGCTTCAGCGAACAGCCCGAGCAGCTTACTTTTCTTATTTGCCACTCTCTTGTATTCATTATATTTCCATGTACTAAAAACGGCAAGCTGTAATACAAATTTATAAATAAATGGAAAGCCCGCCGCAGGAATGGCTTCTGCCGCGGCGGGCGAAGTCTGGCCTCTCCGCAAGCTAGCGGCCCTCTCTTCTTCACTCTCACTCAGCTCTTCATTTGCGACTCAAGTAACCAGCTGCTCGACCATTACCCTCTCTCTTTCATCTGGGATCGAGCGTCAAGGACGTGGGGACAATTTCGGATTCAACAGAAACACGCGACCTTCAGATAGCGAGTGGTTGATGAACAACAGTTGCGATGAAGATGCGAGATTTGTCCTAAAATACATTCAATTTTAAAATGGCCATAACTTTTGATCCGGGTGTCGGTATTCAGAAATTCAAAGCCCGTCGCGACCAGCTTGATCTGAACTATCCAAAAATTGAACGGGGATTTCCGTTCAGCCACTTTTTAGCCCTCATATTTCAAAAATTCGGCTCCGTTTGAAAGTTATTCAGTTTTTCTCTTTCGGCAATTCCTGTTTTCATGGATTATCCGTCAAAGGGCCTCGGGCATCCCTCCGATCATCCAGAAATGCGTGTGCAAAACAACGACATCCATCACCTATTAGCAGAGAACATTCCACTCAAAAGACAAGTGGATTCTCAACTTCATACTGCAACAACTACTAATGACAAGCTTTCCAGCAATCATATAGGACATTTGCCGCAACTTGAAGCAGAAGAGCTCTCTATTCCTCACCATGAGTTCTATAAGGTGGGTATAAGTAATTCTCCATATCAAGTTGATGGGCTAACGTTTCTTGCAGGATAATAGCAATAGCCTTCCCATTATCATATAAAATTCGTTGGGAAGTAGCTCCAAATGATTTCAAAAGTATGTTTTGGGATAAGTGATCCGGTTCTTCATCTACAGGCCTTTGAGGCGGCTAATTCATAAAGAACTCCAAGATGAAGTAATTATTAGGCAGGCGGAAGTAAAGAGGAGAATGGACGCATTTTTATAAGAATGTCAAAATCAAACAATTTGCGGTCGGAGATATTGTATAAAGAAAGGTGGATGCTGCAGCCAGAATGGGTATTGTTGGAAAATTAAATTATAACTTGGCAGTGCCCTTCATCGTTAAGGAAGCTTTAAAGAGTGAGGCTTATCGCCTCCAAACAAGGGATGGAGAAGACATCTCACGCACCTGAAGCGTTGATGATCTTGAACACTTCTATCCTTAAATGTTTCTCTCATTTCTTACATTTTTGCATATTCAATAAGAAGCCCTATACTGACACTTCTCCTTGTCTGGTGACATTTTTACATTCTTTATATATCACTCACTAAACCACGGAGACATCGCCAAGTTCTGCTCGAACCCTCTCAGATTGTAGTCATTAGCGTAAAACCATGAAGATCATGTGTAGCGGGGAGTTTTCGCACACGTGTAGTGGAAGCTTGCCAATTCCTGTGCGGTGGTCTTCGGAATCTTGGATCCCGGCTAATATCTAACACACACCTGCATCAAGGGAGGTCTAGGTGAATGTTAGCTCTATCATGCCCCGAAAGGGATATAGTTACAGCTTTGATGATCTTTCTGAGGAAAGCAATGTTCGTCGCCTAGGCCCACCTGCCCAACTGATCATCTTAGTCTATGACCATCGAATACTCCTAGGTACTCTCAAGCGATGCCTAAGTGGGACCCACAACTGAGTTGATCTCTCTGAGGAAAGCAATGTTCGCCGCCTAGGCCCACCTGCCCAATTGATCAACTCGGCTTGTAGCCCTAGGCAAGAGAGTAGTTGAGTCGTTTACAACTCTTATGACCACTTGAGGAAAGCAATGTTCGCCGCCTAGGCCCACCTGCCCACTTGGTCATCTGAGTCTGTACTTACTTTTCCCTTTTTACAGAAAGTTATCTCTACAGCTCTTATGACCACTTGAGGAAAGCAATGTTTGCCTCCTAGGCCCACCTGCCCACTTGGTCATCTGATCTTATAGCCATGTTTTCCTTCCCTTATGGTCCTTTAAGACCATTCGGGAGAAAGCAGGTTCCAACAAGGTATCAAGTGTAACATTGATCGATCGGTTTTCTCATTCGGTCTATAATTCTATCAGCCTTATGGATATTTATTTTATTCGCTCAGTTAAAATCAAGCCATCCACAAGGCTTGCAAGGATAAGTATCTCAGGAATTCAAATTATTGGTCACCCGAATTGTATACTTACTGCCCGACTTATTGACTATTCTCTTATGAACACTTGAGGAAAGTAATGTTTGCCGCCTAGGCCCACCTGCCCACTTGGTCACTTGAGTCTGTAATTCTCCTTCTCTACAGAAGGGTTCTTTTTTTGTTTTTATGACCATTCGAGGAAAGCGGTACTTAACAGGTACAAGCATTTTCCTATTGGGTCATTTAAAGGTTCATAACCTTAAGACAGCATGTTGTGCTAGCCGGATGGGTAAAATGTATTTGGTTATAAAGGCTGGAAAATAGGTTATTACAGTAAGCCGCAAGGCAGTATTTTTGACTCGAGATAATCGAGCCAATACTTTCACTCTAATAGTCAGGAAATGGACTTATTAGTTGTCTGGATTGCATTCTAACTGCACGACTTATTGCTTACAATCAGAGCTTGTGAGGATATAATCTCTGGCAGTTTCAGGTCGCGGTTCTTCTTCACTGAATCAATCAGAATCTACTTTAGAACTAAAGTGATAAACCGTCTGGGCGACATTTTATGATAACCGGGCAATTATTCATTTGGAATTTTCGCATAAGAGCTCGAACTTCTTGCTGCACGAATTGAAAGTTGACCGCACAATCTAATATTTATTGTCTACACTTGTTGAGATATCTTCTCTGGCGGTTTTCTCGAAAAGATTTGCGGTTTTATAAGGAAGAACGCAAAAAACAGAAGATCGCACATGAATATCCACAAGTAAGTAAAATAGTAAAGACAAACAGTTATAGATTGATTTATACCAGCTTTAAGTTCTCTTTTGCAAAGATTAGCAGGTATTCGCGAGTTCTCTTTAGGTACTCGCATTATAGATTCATTTATACCTGCTTTCAGTTCTCTTTTGCAGAGGTTAGCAGGTGATCGCGAGTTTTCCTCAAGTACTCGCGTTAAATTCTTTTATACCTTCTTTGAGTTCTCTTTTGCAGAGATTAGCATGTGATCGCGAGTTTTCTTCAGGTACTCGCGTTATATTCTTTGATACCTGCTTTGAGTTCTCTTTTGCAGAGATTACAGGTGATCACGAGGTCTCTTCAGGTACTCGCGATAAATTCTGTAATACCTGCTTTAAGTTCTCTTTTGCAGAGATTAGCAGGTGATCGCGAGTTCTCTTCAGGTACTCGCGTTAAATTCTTTTATACCTGCTTTGAGTTCTCTTTTGCATAGATTAGCTGGTACTCGTGAGTTCTCTTCAGTTACTCGCGTTATAGATTCTTTTACCTTCTTTCAGTTCTCTTTTACAGAGGTTAGCAGGTGATCGCGAGTTTTCCTCAGGTACTCGCGTTAAATTATTTTATACCTGCTTTGAGTTCTCTTTTGCAGAGATTAGCAGGTGATCGCGAGTTCTCTTCAGGTATTCGCGTTATAGATTCTTTTACCTGCTTTCAATTCTCTTTTGCAGAGGTTAGCAGGTAATCACGAGTTTTCCTCAGGTACTCGCGTTAAATTCTTTTGTACCTGCTTTGAGTTCTGTTTTGCAGAGATTAGCAGGTGATCGCGAGTTCTCTTCAGGTACTCGCGTTATAGATTCTTTTACCTGCTTTCAGTTCTCTTTTGCAGAGGTTAGCAGGTGATCGCGAGTTTTCCTCAGGTACTCGCGTTAAATTCTTGTATACCTGCTTTGAGTTCTCTTTTGCAGAGATTAGCAGGTGATCGCGAGTTTTCTTCAGGTACTTGCGTTATATTCTTTGATACCTGCTTTGAGTTCTCTTTTGCAGAGATTAGTAGGTGATCACGAGTTCTCTTCAGGTACTCGCGATAAATTCTTTTATACCTACTTTGAGTTCTCTTTTGTAGAGATTAGCAGGTATTCGCGAGTTCTCTTCAGGTACTCGCGTTATAGATTCTTTTACCTGCTTTCAGTTCTCTTTTACAGAGGTTAGCAGGTGATCGCGAGTTTTCCTCGGGTACTCGAGTTAAATTCTTGTACCTGCTTTCAGTTCTCTTTTGCAGAGGTTAGCAGGTGATCGCGAGTTTTCCTCAGGTACTCGCTTTAAATTCTTTTATACCTGCTTTGAATTCTCTTTTGCAGAGATTAGCAGGTGATCGCGAGTTTTCTTCAGGTACTCGCATTATATTCTTTGATACCTGCTTTGAGTTCTCTTTTGCAGAGATTAGTAGGTGATCACGAGTTCTCTTCAGGTACTCGCGATAAATTCTTTAATACCTGCTTTAAGTTCTCATTTGCAGAGATTAGCAGGTGATCGTGAGTTCTCTTCAGGTACTCACGTTAAATTCTTTATACCTTATTTGAGTTCTCTTTTGCAGAGATTAGCAGGTATTCGCGAGTTCTCTTCAGGTACTCGCGTTATAGATTCTTTTACCTACTTTCAATTCTCTTTTACAGAGGTTAGCAGGAGATCGCGAGTTTTCCTCAGGTACTCGCGTTAAATTCTTTTATACCTGCTTTGAGTTCTCTTTTGCAGAGATTAGCAGGTATTCGCGAGTTCTCTTCAGGTACTCGCGTTAAAGATTCTTTTACCTACTTTCAGTTCTCTTTTACAGAGGTTAGCAGGTGATCGCGAGTTTTACTCAGGTACTCGCGTTAAATTCTTTTATACCTGCTTTGAGTTCTCTTTTGCAGAGATTAGCAGGTGATCGCAAGTTCTCTTCAGGTACTCGCGTTATAAATTCTTTTACCTGCTTTTAGTTCTCTTTTTCAGAGGTTAGCAGGTGATCGCGAGTTTTCCTCAGGTACTCGCGTTAAATTCTTTTATACCTGCTTTGAGTTCTCTTTTGCAGAGATTAGCAGGTATTCGCGAGTTCTCTTCAGATACTCGCGTTATAGATTCTTTTACCTGCTTTCAGTTCTCTTTTACAGAGGTTAGCAGGTGATCGCGAGTTTTCCTCGAGTACTCGCATTAAATTCTTTTATACCTGCTTTGAGTTCTCTTTTGCAGAGGTTAGCAGGTGATCGCGAGTTTTCCTCAGGTACTCGCGTTAAATTCTCTTTTGCGGCGGTAGCGATAACGCTTGGCACTAGCGATGATTAACGCAATTCTGGTGGCTTATATAGAAGGAGCTAGCGCCCAGCGGTAGCTACTAGCGATGGCGGTAGCATGGCGCACAAGAGGCATAGAGCAAAATGTTGCCGCGGATTGAAGATCCTGCCGCGCAAAACATTACTTAATCAGGGATAGCGCCGGCGGTAGCTACTAGCGTTAGCGGTAGCATGGCGCACAAGAGGCATAGAGCAAAATGTTGCCGCGGATTGAAGATCCTGCCGCGCAAAATGTTACTTAATCAGGGATAGCGCCGGCGGTAGCGGTAGCGCCGGCGGTAGCTTTTTGGCTATAAAAGGACCCCCTCTCCTCTTGTTTTTGAGACACCTATTGCATACACCTCAGAGAGAGAGTGCTAGAATTCCAGAGGCTTGTCTTGGCCGAAATTTGAGGTCCCAGTGAAGCTCTGCCAACTTCTGAAGGAGGATTCCATCACGCCGATTCCAAACGAAGTCCGCTTCGACAAACGCTGATTCTACAGCGGATTTTCGCCTCCATCTTCAGAAGTTCATCTTAAGGGAGTTTTTATTATTTTATTTATCTTTCTTTGTAAACGGTAGTGAAATCGCCTCGTGTTGGCGACTAAGTCTGGGGTAGGACTTAGGGCTAAAATTTGCCTCGTGTTGGCGACTAAGTCTAGGGTAGGACTTAGGGCTGAAATTCGTCTCGTGTTGGCGACTAGATCTAGGCTAGGTCTAGGGTGTGCTCGAGGCCACATCCGGGGAAGCATTGGCTAGAGCGGCTTGAGGCCGAATCCGAGAAGGAGAAGGCTAGGGCCACCGGTTCGTGGGGAAGCGAGTCGGGATAGAAAACGAAAAAATCTTTTATTATTTGCCTCCGATCTCTTTGAGATCAAGTTTTGTAAAACTTATTTAATATCAATAAAGTTTGTCTCTCTTTTTGTTTTACTTGACTTCTTGTTTTAATATTGCAATATTCCAAAGTTTTTCTAAATAAAATCTAAAGTTTTTGAAAACCCTTATTCACCCCCCCCCCCCCCCCACTCTAAGGGCGCCGACCGATCCAACAGCTTTAAGTTCTCTTTTGTAGAGATTAGCAGGTGATCGTGAGTTTTCTTCAGGTATTCGCGTTAAATTCTTTTATACCTGCTTCGAGTTCTCTTTTGCAGAGATTAGCAGGTATTCGCGAGTTCTCTTCAGGTACTCGCGTTATAGATTTTTTTACCTGCTTTGAGTTCTCTTTTGCAGAGATTAGCAGGTATTCACGAGTTCTCTTCAGGTACTCGCGGTATAGATTACTTTACCTGTTTGAGTTCTCTTTTGTAGAGGTTAGCAGGTATTCGCGAGTTCTCTTCAAGTACTCGCGTTATAGATTCTTTTATACCTGCTTTGAGTTCTCTTTTGCAGAGATTAGCAGGTGATCGCATGTTTTCTTCAGGTACTCGCGTTATATTCTTTTATATCTGCTTTGAGTTCTCTTTTGCAGAGATTAGCAGGTGATCGCGAGTTCTCTTCAGGTACTCGCGTTAAATTCTTTAATACCTGCTTTGAGGTCTCTTTTGCAGAGATTAGCAGGTGATCGCGAGTTCTCTTCAGGTACTCGCATTAAATTCTTTAATACCTGCTTTGAGTTCTCTTTTGCAGTGATTAGCAGGTGATCACGAGTTCTCTTCAGGTCCTCGCGTTAAATTCTTTTTAAACCTGATTTTGAGTTCTCTTTTGCAGAGATTAGCAGGTAATCGTGAGTTCTCTTCAGGTACTTGCGTTAAATTCTTTAATACCTGCTTTGAGTTCTCTTTTGCAGAGATTAGCAGGTGATCGTGAGTTCTCTTCAGGTACTTGCGTTAAATTCTTTTATACCTGCTTTGAGTTCTCTTTTGCAGATATTAGCAGGTATTCGCGAGTTCTCTTCAGGTACTCGCATTATTAATTCTGTAATACCTGCTTTGAGTTCTCTTTTGCAGAGGTTAGCAGGTATTCGCGAGTTCTCTTCAGGTACTCGCGTTATAAATTCTTTAATACCTGCTTTGAGTTCTCTTTTGCAGAGACTAGCAGGTGTTCACGAGTTCTGTTCAGGTACTCGTGCCATATTTTTTCTTTACTTACTTATCGAGTTCTCCTCAGAGACTAGTAGATGATTACTAGTCTACCTCAGAGGACAAGATGAACCGATGTTCGCAAGTTCCCTTCAGCTACTTGTGAGTTGTGTTTTATACTTGCTATGACTCTTCTCCCTCGCAGGAGAAAGAATAAGTATTCATTAGTTCCATTGTGGAGAGGCATCAGGAACTTGTTCCCTCTCTCTCTTTCCCACTCTCTTGACAGTTTACCAGCAGCGGATCACGATTTTTGTGGGTCGGTACCTACTTTTTCGAAGTTTCTTAGGAAATTGAAAAAGTGCGGGGATTATGTTGACCCAGAAATCGGCGATCCTCCCCTGGGAGGCCCTTTTCGCTACATTTTTACAGATTATGCGCCCGGGAAAGATCAGACCTCGCGCAAAGGCTTTTTTCACACCCAAAGTGGTAAGAAGGGGCGGCCTCCTCCTTCAAACCGCCTAGGTGGGGCGGCCTCCCCCTTCAAACCGCCCAGGTTGGGCGGCCTCCTCCTTCAAACCGCCCAGGTGGGGCGGCCTCCTCCTTCAAACCGCCCAGGTGGGGTGGCCTCCCCCTTCAAACCGCCCAGGTGGGACGGCCTCCTCCTTCAAACTGCCTAGGTGGGGCGGCCTCCCCCTTCAAATTGCCCAGGTGGGGCGGCCTCCTCCTTCAAACCACCAGGTGGGGCGGCCTCCTCCTTCAAATCGCCCAGGTGGGGCGGCCTCCCCCTTCAAACTGCCCAGGTGGGCGGTCTCCTCCTTCAAACCGCCCAGGTGGGGCGGCCTCCCCCTTCAAACCGCCCAGGTGGGGCGGCCTCCTCCTTCAAACCGCCCAGGTCGGGAGGCCTCCTCCTTCAAACCGCCCAGGTGGGGCGGCCTCCCCCTTCAAACCGCCCAGGTGGGGCAGCCTCCTCCTTCAAACCGCCCAGGTGGGGCGGCCTCCTCCTTCAAACCGCCCAGGTGGGGCGGCCTCCCCCTTCAAAGCGCCCAGGTGGGGCGGCCTCCTCCTTCAAACCGCCCAGGTGGGGCGGCCTCCCCCTTCAAACCACCCAGGTGGGGCGGCCTCCTCCTTCAAACCGCCTAGGTGGGGCGGCCTCCCCCTTCAAACCGCCCAGGTTGGGCGGCCTCCTCCTTCAAGTCGCCAAGGTGGCGACCTCCATCTTCAGACCGCGCGGGTAGAAGTCCAGTCACCGGCTCACCGACGGTGACGACATCGACCCAGAGCCTATAAATAGGACCCTCGGCATGAACAGTGGGACATGCAAGTTGGGAGGCAAATCCGGCGGCTAGAAACAGCCAGACCGCACCCAGTTGCGAACAGTCCGGGCGGCCTCTGCGAACAATTCGGGCGGCCTCGGCGAACAGTCCGGACGGCCTCTACGAACAGTCCGGGCGGCCACGGCGAACAGGCCGGGCGGCCTCTGCGAACATTCCGGGCGGCCTCGGCGAACAGCCCGAGCGGCCTCGGCGAACAGTCTGGGCGGCCTCGGCGAACAGCCCGGGCGGCCTCGGCGAACAGCCCGAGCGGCCTCTGCGAATAGTCCGGGCTGCCTCGGCGAACAGCCCGGGCGGCCTCGGCAAACAACCCGGGAGGCTTCGGCGAACAGCCTGGGCGGCCTCGGCGAACAGTCCGGGCGGCCTCAGCGAACAGCCCGAGCGGCTTACTTTTCTTATTTGCCACTCTCTTGTATTCATTATATTTCCATGTACTAAAAACGGCAAGCTGTAATACAGATTTATAAATAAAGGGAAAGCCCGCCGCAGGAGTGGCTTTTGCCGCGGCAGGCGAAGTCTGGCCTCGCCGCAAGCTAGCGGCCCTCTCTTCTTCGCTCTCACTCAGCTCTTCATTTGCGACTCAAGTAACCAGCTGCTCGACCATTACCCCCTCTCTTTCCTCTGGGATCGAGCGTCGAGGACGTGGGGACAATTTCGGATTCAACATATGTCACACTTTTAAATGAATGAAATAAATATGACTAAATAATTTAGGAAAAATCCAATTCTATGTCACTTGGTTAGTTAGGTCAAGATACATCTCTGTGAATTTAATGGAATTTTTTTGATATGATTTTCCTAGTGAAATGTTATTAGAAGAATTTGTCACATTTATATATATGTGAAATGTTTATGATCAATTGGCCTCATATTTTTGTTGCAAGCCCCCCCCCCCCCCCCCCCCCCCCCCCCCGAAATTTTTTGACGAAACATCTGAGGTGGTCTTATGCCCTTAACCACCGTCTTATGGTTACACCTACACAGGTTAGTCACCGCTGCAAGACGTCGATCCTCCCGGCAATAATGATCAACCATGCCAACATTAGAAAAGAAGCAACTTGAATAATGCCAAGTCCACAATCACAATATATATATATGCTCCTCATAAGCGGGTAAATGTTGTATGGGGTGCGATTAGTAGAAGCCCGGCCGTTTGAAAATGAAAGTGGGAGGAGTAAAATCCAAACCATGATCGAGGAGGAGAAGGAATCCTCTGGCGCAGTTCACACCCCGTTAGCACCAGGCGAAACCAAAGACCGCACCCCATTACCGGGGAACGATTAGTCCACGCCCCACTAAGCGGGGTGCGGATAGCCCGCACCCCACTTAGGTGGGGTGAGGCCAAACCGAACCGCACCCCCCATAGGGGGGTGCGGCCAAGTTGCACCCCCCATAGGCGGGTGCGGCCAAATCGCACCCCCATAGAGGGTGCGGCCAAGTCGCACCCCGCATGGGGGGTGCGGCCAATTCGCACCCCCATGAGGGGTGCGGCCAAACTGCACCCCCCATGGGGGGGGGGGGGGGGGTGCGGCCGGGCTCTCTCCCATAGGGGATGCGACCGAAACAGCATCCCCTCGGCAGGAGAGGTCGAAGTTCGCTTTGCCCCTAGGACTTCGCATTGTCGTCGATCGAAGGTCAGCCCTTCTCCCCGTAATAAGGTCCCGGAGTCGTAAGGGTCTGCCCCTCTTACAGTCGTCAATGGTTTGAATACACACGTACTTCACCGACCATCCTGGGCCCTGTCCCCCCCAACCGACGCTTTAGAGATAATCAAAACAACAAGAAATAAACGAAAGGAAGGCGGCCTCGTACTCATCCACCAGCAATGATTCTGGTCCCGGACGCCTCCAAAGAAAGAAGTAAAACCTTTAAACTCCTCCAAAGGGTAGGGTGGACTTCAAAGGTTTGGGGGGCAACTGATATGCTCCTCATAAGCGGGTAAATGTCATATGGGGTGCGATTAGTAGAAGCCCCGACGTTAGAAAATGAAAGTGGGAGGATTAAAATCCAAACCATGATCGAGGAGGAGAAGGAATCCTCTGGCGCAGAGTTCACGCCCCGTTAGCACCAGGCGAAACCAAAACCGCACAACATTACCAGGGAACGGTTAGTCCACGCCCCACTAAGCGGGGTGCGGATAGCCCGCACCCCGCTTAGGTGGGGTGCGGCCAAACCGAACCGCACCCCGCATAGGGGGGTGCGGCCAAACCGGACCCCGCCAAGTCGCACCCCCCCCCCATGGGGGGTGCGGCCAAACCGCACCCCCCATAGATGGGGTGCGGCCAATTCGCACCCACCATGGGGGTGCGGCCAATTCGCACCCCCACGGGGGGTGCGGCCAAACTACACCCCCCATGGGGGGGTGCGGCCAGGCCCTCTCCCACGAGGGATGTGACCAAAACTGTATCCCCTCGACAGGAGAGGTCGAAGTTTGCTTTCCCCTTAGGAGGCGCGACTCCCCTTTTTTCCCGTACTCGTAGCGCGCCCAGAACACTCCCGCATTCGTTGCGTGCTCAGAACGCTTCCAAATGAGCTCGAAATGCTTCTGTGTTCGTTGCGTGCTCAAAACGCTTCTGAGCACGCTCAGAAGCGTTTCCGCGTTTCCGACACGCTTGCATTTAACCATCTTTCTCAAATTTCAAGACTCACTCGTCGCCTTTTTCACCTTCAACGAAGCTGCCCAAACTGCCCGAATTACCCGAAGGGCGAGACGGTCATTTATGAAAAATGGTGATCCGTGTGCTCCGAATCGGCAAACGTGATTCGCTCGTCAGGTGGTTACGGTGGTTACGGCGGCAAAATTACCGGTCTACCCCCATCCAAAGCTATAAAAGGAGTCGGGGCCTTCACTTCAAGACACGTTGCCTTCTGCACCTGAGAGAGCTCTGTCGAAGATTTCTCTTGAGTTCTCCTTCAGTGCTTGAAGATCTCATTCGCGCTTCGAAGATCTCCTTCGAAGCTTCGAAGATCTCCTTCGTGGACTTGGAGAATTCCATCGTTCCGGAAACCCGTCTTCCTATGCGATCTGGGAAGTCTTCGGGTCCCGAAAGGAGACTAGGCATTCTCACTTTTGTTCCCTCCAGCATTCTCACTTTTGTTCTCACCACAGTTCTCAGAAGAAAAGGGACTTAGTTTTTCGAGAGGTGGCTTGTCACCTTCGGAGTTCACTCTCTCTCTCTCTCTCTCTCTCTCTCTCTCTCTCTCTCTCTCTCTCTCTATTATTGTAACGAGTGGCGGCCTGTCGCGCTCGAATTCTAAGTATCTGATTGTAACCCCCCAGAAGATACTGGAGTTTGGTCGGCACAGCTCCGACCGCGTGGTTTTTTACCCTTTTCGGGTTTTCCACGTTAAAAAGTCTCAGCGTACTTAACGATTCTCTAATAGACTGTTAGCACGCTTGGCTCGCTTCAGTGCTAAGGCGGTTCAAATCGACCGGTCTATCAAAAACACTCAAGCAACCCGCAACAATATATATATATATATATATATATATATATATCCAAAATGTAAAAACACTCCCTCACTCTAACAAATGTGGAAACTACTTAAAACTCACAACTGCCCAGGGAAGGATGGTAGTAGTGTGTTGCAACTGCTCCTCAAGTCTTGTCACCCCAACCTGCTGGTCATGTTGCTGCTCCAGCTCTTGCATTTGATGTTACGGCCACATCCGACCGTTAGTCAAAAGACAAAGTCATTTTGTCCTCTCCTCCCCCCGCGACTTCTAGGCACTGGGCGGGAGGACGAAAAACACTACAAGAAGAAATGTCTACCGTAACGCTTTTTATGAGCTTCCACAGTGCTTTTCAAACGCCACGAATAGTTTGGCGACGTTTTTTAAAACGCCGCAAAATCGTTGTGGTTGCCATCATCGTCGTAGCCTTTTGCGGTGTTTTTCAAAATAGCGCAGTGGTATCATTTCGACCCACCGCAGCACTTTAGTTTAAATCGCTGCAATATCCTTTCGTCTACTGCCACGACCAATGGCAGCATTTATATAAAACAACGCCACAATAGCTCTGATCTTTAAACTAAAAAAACAATCCTTTGGCCACGCTTATTTAGAAAAGCGCAGGAAAATTGGTTTTGGTTTTTTTAAAATGTTCTGCATTATATTGAACCCTCAAAACATAAATCATACTGATTTCTCGTCTCCTACGTTATCCTGCCTCAATTAAGCCTCCAAATGGAACAAAATATATGGAGCAGTTCATGAGTCCCTTCTCACATGATATCAGAACAACTATATAATTAATTACAATATTTCACAATGCTTAAATAAATATTTCACTAACCTGCTTAAAAAGAGGCAATCAACAAGAATTATCTATAATATGAAAGGAATCATAGAGCAAGAAACTATGTTAATGGGAAATTGTTCTCTGAGCATGGCTTAAACAACCACGAATATAAAAAAAATGTTTGAAAAACCAACCAACTATATACAGGCTTATTAACAACCAAAGAACTAGTATCTAGTTTTCTCCACTAAGCTACCAAGCCATTCATAAAGCGGCTCCTCAAAAAAGATTCGCAATGTCATTCTCTGCTTGGATGGAAACTCCAAAATTATGTCCAAGAATACCTGCACAAATTCAAATAAGGGAATAAGTGTGGATGCTTGAGTTAAATTCGAGGATTTCGAGAAGATGAGATGCAGGGGAAGACAATGATAGAACGAAAACTAAACTCAGAGAAAATGGGAAACAAAATTAAGGGTTTATGTATTAATTATAACAGTTTTTCCCAAGTCCCCTATTAATTGATAGTGTTCTCTCGTGTCTTCAACTTGCCAGTTTTGCCAAAGCTTGAAAGGCATGGATGGTGTACATGTTAAGTTTTCCGAATTTGCTTTGGACGGTGGCGGTGGTGGTGGTGGTGGTGGTGAAAGCATGCAAGTATTATCATAATCCTGTAATCTTAATAGCAATAAATGATGTAGAAGACATGTAATACATTCTAGTGGCAAATCTAATTACAGAAAAACTAATAGACTTTTATTAATCATTGCTTGAAAATCTATTAACAGCTAACTAAAACCTGAGAACATCTATCATTACAACAAACTCGCAACATCATGAAATCTAACATAAAACAAGGAGCATAATCCCCTTGCAGCAAACTAAAAAACTCGCAAAAAATCCAACAGAAAGTAGGGAAGAAACGCCCTTTACAGTATACAAATTTAAGCTGTATATACATATATATAGAGAGATATATACATATATATATACATATATATATACACATATATATATATATACACACACACACATATATATATATATATAACATAAATATCTATGATCCACATCTCCTGATACTATGATAATGACACTAATGTCAATGCCCCTATTCAAGCCCAAGAAAATACCCCTCATGGATCGCTGGATATCCTTAATGAATCCTTTCACATTGAGGGGGTACCCACCCAAATTTTAAAGCCCAACAAGACACCTTCCATCACCTATATATGAATCAGCTAGAATATATACTCCAGGTCTATAACCAATACCCAAATTCAAAAGGCTGTAACAGGACATTCCAGGTAGTTTAACCGCCAACAATTTCTAGTTGATTCCGATAAAAATTATCGGAACCACCAACACGATTGAAAGGTAGCGAAGCAACAACGGGATAACGGGAATATGAGGAGGAAAACGGGAAACAAAACAACTCTCCAACAAAGTAAAACCGAAAACATGAAATGAATTATAACAGCTAAAACATGCCCCATAAATTTCCCCATCCTGGCACAAACTCGCGCGGAATCAGAACAAGAAAATGAGACAAGGCGCCATGCATCTACATAAACCAAATAACACGGAGAAAAGTATGGATCTAAGAAAAAAAAAACTGCAATTAGGGCTATCTCAAGGGGCATCTAGCAATGGATTTAGCAGCTAGAATTACCACTTAGGATTATGTTCTTTGTCACGAGCCATTCTTCAATATTCATCTTTGTCACAAGCATGTAGTAACAAATAGCAATCCTCCATTTTTTGATCAACACAAAGTTTTACTTTTTACCACCACACGCACCGCCTAAGATACAATAATTCGTAAGTTTTGTTAAGAAGACAAATTTTAATGTCCAATTTGATTAAATTCCTAATTAAGTTACCATCATCGGGATCAACTCTTGTAGTAGGTGTAGTAGGATCACTTGAAGGTGTGTCGTTATAAGTGGAATCATTTTGATTTGATCTTCGCATAGAAGTTACCATTCTCATCAAGTGCACACATGATGAATATTTATAACATATATATAACTTAAATAAGTAATGCTAATTATATTTACAAATCTTACCTGATCTCGTGATGTTTCAGAGTAATCATCATTAGAACCTTTCTGCAGCATAGCTTCCATAAGACAATTTATTGTGTTTTGCATAGTAGACATTTGTTTTTTCATTTCATCCATCTCCCGCACCTGTTCGGGACACGTCTGGCTCGGGCAAGCTACTACTAGGTGACATGATAGATTTGGGAACATTCGAATTGCAGTTACACTGATTCCCATACCACGACAACGACCATAATATTTTGGACCAAATGTTGACCTAATAAAATAAAATATTGTGATATTATACAATAAACGAATGAAAAAAGTGTTTTGCGGTCATTTTTTTTTTACCTAAAAGCAGCTTCGTGAATTTCATTTATTGGTGTGTCAGGGGGATGTTGCAGCTTTTGTTCCTCAATAGTCTTTTCCAATGCATCCTAAGAAGTTAAAAATGAAAATTAAGAACAAGTGTTATATATATTATTTGAGTATGCAGAAGTTTGGCAAACTTAATAAACTCTTACTTTTTTTTATATTGCTTCGTCATCCACCAAAGTTTTTCCTTTTTTCGACTAATACGAATGTCTAAGTATAATTCAATCCTACTTGGCTCTCTACCCATCTCGGTTTCCTTGTAAAATAAAATAAAATTATAGCTAAAACTAATAAATGATATAAATGTAATCGTAATACATACCAAATCCTTCTTCCAATTGGGAAGGCTCGTCCTACCAAGAGCATGTGAACCAATTTGTTTACCGGGACATAGTCTATTCTTCTCGCTTATATTCTATCGCATTCCAACAATCATAATCATAACATCTCAATATGAAAAAATGTAAACTAAAAATAGTAAGAATACAAAGAAGATTGATAAGTATATATTACCTTTCCTTTTGAAGAGTACCAATAAGATACAATGTCAGCAAATTGGTTCACGGGCATATCAACAGGACCATCCTTAGCAATAACTATTTTAGGAGTATTTGTTGGGTCATAATATTTGCTTTTAAAATGTGCCTTAAAATCCCTGAATCTTTCTCGCAATAGTTGCATTATGTACTTCTTATCAACCTCAAAAACAAGAAATCGTTGCTACATGCATAAAAGCTAAAACTATGTTAAAACTAATAAACAGTAAAGTATTATTAAAGGAAAATAAATTATTAACTGATGATTGGCACCTTAATCAAACTCCACGATGTTTCCTTACTATATTGGGACACATGTGTCCATGATGGGGATGTCATTGACGTAGTCCGTGTCAGAGTACCTAAGAATGATGCAAATTGTGTTGCACCATCTCCAACAAATTGACCAAACTTATTTCGCTCCAATCGGATAATTTTATCATAAGGCATTTGATGAATATCCTTGCATCTTGTTGGTCCCCGTGTTTTAGTTTTTTTACTTGTGCCTAAGAATATGATAAAACATTGATTACAACAATTGCATTCCTAATTAATCATATAACAAACAAAAGTATTTTTTTCACCTGGAGTCACTTGGATATCGGGACTAAGATTGCCCACTTGTTGATCACTATGAAGTTTTTCATCACTGCTTTCATTTAATGAAAAATATTGCATGTCTGCAGATCATGAAGAGACTCTCCAAGGGCACACGAAGCGATGCCATGAGTATCATTGCTAATAGCTCTACGACCAACTTCAGCTGAACTTTCATTGCTACAAATATTTGTTGATCAACCTCCCTTGAAACAAACAATTTTTTTGGATCAACTTTTTTTGGGAGCCATTATTTGTTTGCAAGGTAAACACAATATCATATTTGAGATAAACAAAAAGTACGACAAAATATTTATAGTAAATAAACACATGGTTTAAATGAATCAATGCAAATATTATACATGTACAATTTTCATATTTATTGAAATTATAGATCTTTAAGAACGACTGTTGGTTCAACATCAGTTCTAACTATATCGACATCCTTGTACAACTTCGTATTCGCCGAGTGGGCCCCCAGATCCTAAAGGGTCAAGAGGCAAGGTAGGTCAAAAAGAGCACTCGCCCAGGTCAGGAGAGGCAGGGGAGCCTCTGGGCGAGTGCGAGCCCCATCCGCAAGGCATTTGCTCACTTAGGAGGGCGAGTGCGCGGAGGGTCAGGAGAGTGAGGGCGGAACCCCACTCGCCAAGCGAGCCGGGTATCAGGCGAGTGGTGCCCCCACTGACCACCCGCACAGTGGAAGCTAGTATGCGAGAAGTCTGGCGAGTGATGCCTTCACGGACCACTGACCCAGAAGGCTTTAGGGGGGGAAATGATCTAGATACCCTTCGTGGGCTGCCAATTGCCCTCCAGAACAGCGGAGTTAGGCTGTTAGCAGACCAATTTGTGGTGCGATTAGTAAAACTAGAAGGCGGATTTATGTTATTTGCAGACCAGACTAGAAAACCTATAAATAGACCCTTTAGGGCACCTTGGAGGAGATCCGATCTTTTAGGCTCTCTCCTCCTAGGAAAGTTTGGTTGGCTTAGTGCCCTCCAAGGTGTCTGAATGAGCATTGGTTTGGGAGAGGAAGCTCTCTAAGATCTTCCGGGCGTGTGGCGGGACCTCCTCGCTACAGCCTTGGATCTGTTCTTGGTTTTCCATCAACTGTCAAGTGGGCTTGTGAGAAAAAAGTAGGTGCGGGTTACACCCCCCAGTGGGTCCGAACTCAAGAGACCGATTGTCGGTTTCAACATTTTTGTGTGGTGAGCGTGGACCGTAGCCTGTGCAAGAAAATCTCAAGCTAAGCTACATGGCTGGAGATGGAGGAGATGGATCTGACCCAGGCCACTCGCAACTGCCTGCGAGTGGGGTGACGGTGGGAATGTTCGAAGACTTCAAGCGAGAGGTCCTGCAGACCTTGCAGCTGGCTTTCGCCACGAGAGGCGAATGCGAGACACCCGCAGTTCCGGTGGTCCCGTGTAACACCCCCATCCGTCACAAATAATATAACAGAAGATCCGGTCGGGGCCCCACGCCATATTATACGGACATACGCACAATCAAAGTTTGGCCTAACACAGAGCTGCATTCTAACGGAAGCTTTTAAAAGAGATAAAATAACCACCCAACAAGGAATGTCCACTAAAACAAGGAAACCAGGAGTGAAAAGACGCACAATCAAAGTTTGGCCTTAAGGCCTTACATCACTATTGTTTAATCCAAAAGATGTGTTTTGCATACATCGGCACGCAGGCCGGGAACACATGAAAAAGACTAAACAAAACATTCAGGCCTTCGAGGGCCGGCTCAGCACAAGGGCTTCAGCCCGCTACTTCCCGCTCGGCTCACCTGCTCCTGCATAAGAACATTCCACCAAGCGGTAGCAAACAAAGCAACGACCAGCATAGCTGACCAAATTATAACGACATCACCCCTTTCTCGGGGTGGCGGTGCTTCTTCCCTGCAAGCAAGTTAGCATAATTACATAGAGCTAGAGTGTGTCGTAAAAGCATCAAACATCACAAACGTTGGCTCGATCGGCCCAAAGTCCAATCAAAGTTGGCTCGATCGGCACCTTAACAGTGTACCGGATTTCCCCGGTCCCACCACCATTCTCAGTCCTAGACTGGATGGCCCAAAGTTGAGCATTCACTAACCGAGACCCAAGGTCCTCGGCTCTCTCCTATGCCTGTAGCGACACGCCAGATACCTTAGGTAGTCGAACTACACCACATAGGGCAGGTACAGTTCAGCTAAGCCCGTTGCTCAAGTCGTCGTACCCAACACGCACGACGCGGGTCAGCCTCCCCTTGCATGTTACCGCATACATAACCGTTTGTTATGTAACAAGGGTGGCACTCGCGGCCACCTAAGTTAGACACCCAAGGCGCACAACTCCACACGCTAGCCCAACGGTCTCCAAGAGACGGGCTTCGCACAAACACAACAGAAGTTCCCCGGGAACTAACGTCTACGATCCAAACATACACGCATTCCACGAAGTCTTCATCTGGAACCCCAGAACATCACCAATCTAGACCAGCATGTCCGGATGGGCTTCACACAGCATACCTAATCCGTACTCACGCTTCTGGATACTAATGCAATTAAACATGGGGATGTAAACATCGACCCGTCGGAGGGCACTCTTCCCCACCAGTCGGTGGAGAGGGGCTTCCATGCAAATATGCTAAAATAGGGCTTCACCTGCCCAAGAAGAAAAGTCGTTACCCTTGAAGTGCGCTTCGGATCCATGAGAACACGCCCGGATTTGACGGCTAGCGAAAGTAACGGCTGTCCGCGCACGAAATCTGCTCTCCACGAATGCTTCCGGTCGGCCACCTCCAACAAAAGCTAGAACCCTAGCCCTAGGTCGGCAAGGGGCTGGCTTGGGCTTCTCCTTCCAGCAACAAAACGAGAGAGAGGAAAGGGCTCGACTCCTCCTTGTCGACGGGAGAAAAGGAGAGGAAGGGGGACGGGTCCTCCTTGCTCTAGGAGGCGACGGGAAAGGGAGAGGGAGCTCGGGACGGCCTTCCCTGCTTCAGGTGACGGGAGAGAGAGGGATCGATAGAGAGAGGGCTGCTCGGGTGAGGGAGGGAGAGGAACTCGGGGCGGCTCCTGCTCCAGGCGACGGGGAGAGAGGGGCGACGGGAGAGATCGGGAGATGGGGGGTTTGCGGCTGGCCTGCGCAAACGAGAGTGAGAGAGAGAGGGGGGTCGGGTGTTTAGGGTTGAGAGGGAGAGGAGGCTTATTTAACTAAGCCTTAAACACACCCCCACTCTATTCGCAGACCACACCCCTATCCGCACCCCAAAACTATCTAAACGCACACTGAAACCGAATTAAATCAATTCGGGGCGTTACAATTCTCTCCCCCTTAAAGAAATTTCGTCCCGAAATTTAAAGCACAAACAGCGAAACGAAATTCGTCATACCTGAGTAAACAAATCAGGGTACTCCTCACGCATAATCTCTTCTGGCTCCCAAGAGAGCTCCTCGCGGCCACAGTTGTCCCAACGGACTCTCAACATCTTGATGGTCTTTCTCCGCAACTGCTGAATATCAGTATCAATAATGCAAACTGGTGTCACCTTGGTAGATAGGCCACTCTCCGCCGGCACACTAACGGCCTCCAACACAGAATCGGGCTCCCACACCGCCTTCCTCAACACAGAGATATGGAAGACGTCGTGCAACCCACTCAGCTCCGTCGACAAAGCAAGTCGGTAAGTTGCTTGGCCGATGCGCTCGGTGATCTCGAATGGCCCTAAATACCTCGGACTCAGCTTCTTTAAGCAACGGACTTTCGACACTCCCTTGAAAGGCTTTATCTTCAAGTACACCCAATCACCAACTGCAAACTCAACGTTCCGGTGCTTGGCGTTGTAATACTTCGCCTGTCGGTCTTGGGCGGTCAAACATCGCTCTCGAATGGTCCGTATCGACTCATTCGCATCAACGACCTCTTTGCGCTTCAGCAGCTTGGTATCACCAGTCTCCGCCCAAGCTAACGGAGTACGACACTTCCTGCCATATAATGCCTCATACGGGGCCATCTGAATACTCACCCGGTAACTGTTGTTGTAGGCGAACTCTACCATGTGAAGGTGATCTTCCCAACGCTGCCCGAAGTCCAAAACGCACATTCGCAGCATATCCTTCATCGTCCGATTTGTCCTCTCGGTCTGCCCATCCGTTTGTGGATGGAAGGCCATGCTAAATTTGAGCTTTGTGCCCAATAACCGATGAACATGCCTCCAATCACCGGATGTAAACCGTCCATCACGATCGCTAACTATGCTGCGAGGGACGCCATGTAATCGAACGATGTTCTCCACATACATCTTTGCTAGCTTCTCCACTGGATTGTTTTTCTGATTCGGGATAAAGTGCGCAACTTTAGTCAACCGATCCACAATAACCCAGATAGAGTCGTTTTTCTGCAGTGACTTTGGCAAACCGTGCACAAAATCCATGGAAATATCATCAAATTTTCACTCCGGGATTGGCAACGATTTCAAGAAACCTCCTGGCCGTTGACACTCGGCCTTCACTAGCGCGCACGTTTGACATTTCGCCACGTAAAAGGCTATGTCCTTCATACCTGGCCACCAGAACAGTGTCTTCATGTCTTGGTACATCTTCGTGCTCCCGGGTGGATTGAGTACTTGGTATTGTGAGCCTCATACATCAACTCCTCCCGCAAAGCAACAGACCTTGGGACGCACAAACGATCACCCTTCCGCAGAAGACCGTCTTCAACCGAGAACTTTGGCCCTTCCGCTGCATAGCGCTTCATGCTTTCATCAAGCTCCAACGCTCTCCGAACTCTGTCCGCGAGGTCACACGACACCTCCGTCCAGTTCAGACATGCATTTGCACTAGCACTCCTGTCGACACAGGTAATACCCAAGGCTTCCAACACCTGGACTAAACGTTCATCATGAATGCGCAACCAGTTTGCTCGTGCTGGAGTTCTGCAACTCAAAGCATCAGCGACCACGTTCCCCTTCCCGGGTGTATAATGTATCTCGAAGGTGTAATCCCCCGAGGAATTCCATCCACCTTCTTTGTCGCATGTTCAACTTCTTTTGGTTCAACAGGTACTTAAGGCTCTTATGATCCGTAAAGATGTCAACATTCACGCCATATAAATAATGTTGTCATAGCTTCAGGGTGAATATCACCGCCGCCAACTCCAAGTCGTGGACTGGATAGTTTCTTTCATGCACCTTCAGCTGACGTGAGTCGTACGCTATCAGCTTTCCAAACTGCAGGAAGACGCAGCCTAAGCCACTCCCTGAGGCATCGCTATAGATCTTGTAGCCGTCCGTACCACATGGCGAACACAAAACAGGCGTCGTAGTCAGACGACTCTTCAGTTCTTCAAAAGCACGTGGGCACTCCGGCGACCACACAAACTTCTGATCTTTTCTCGCCAAGGTAGTGAGAGGTAAAGCTATCCGCGAAAAATTCTCCACGAACCGCCTATAGTAGCCGGCAAGTCCCAGAAAACTCCGGATTTCCGCCACTGTAGTCAACACGGGCCACTCCCGTATCGTTGTTATCTTCGCCGGATCCATAGCAATACCCTCCCCGCTAATGACATGACTGAGAAATGCCACGGACGATAGCCAAAACTCGCACTTAGAGAATTTGGCATAAAGTCGATTCCTCCTCAAGGTGTGCAAAACCAACCTCAAATGGTTTGCATGATCCTCCTCCGACTGCGAGTAAACCAAATACCAATATGTCATCTATGAAGACGATCACAAATCGGTCCAGATACTCCTGAAAGGTTCTGTTCAGCAAATCCATGAATACCGATGGTGCATTTGTCAACCCGAACGGCATCACGGTGAACTCATAATGGCCATAGCGTGTACCAAACGCTGTCTTGGGAATGTCACTCTCCCTTATACGCAATTGATAGTAACTGAACTTCAAATCCATCTTCGAGTAGACAGTTGATCCCGCCAACTGATCAAATAAATCGTCGATCCTCGGAATCGGATACTTGTTCTTCTCCGTCAGCTTGTTCAGCTCTCGATAGTCAATGCACAATCGCAGGCTCCCGTCCTTCTTTTTCACGAAGAGGACCGGCGCACTCCAAGGGGAACCACTTGGACGTATGTAGCCCTACTCTAGCAATTCATGTAACTGAACCTTCAGTTTCACCATCTCCTTTGGCGCCACTCGGTACGGTGCACGGGCCACAGGTTTCGCACCTGGCACCAGATCAATAGTGTCACGACCCGTCTCGACAAGAGTCAGAGCGCGCTTCGGGCGGGCCGTGATGCCACAGGCATGGGCGGAAGGAAAACCATGTCTGCTAAGGCGCAAGCAGAGATACAAAATAATAGTTTAAAAATAGTTACTTTTGAGTAGAAACAGGTTGTTTTGTTGCGGAAGCTTTAAAATATGCTAGTTGAAACAGGTGCACATGCATTTAGTAAAAGCTCAAGATACAAGTTTTGAAACAGATTTCTGTGTAGTGTTCATCGCAGATAAATGAGCATGCAAAACATGATAAATTCTAGTACATATAATATTTAGCCTAGCAGTTGTCCATGAAACAAGAGAAAATGGCTGATCGTAATTACTACATAGCCTAAATATCTGACAGTAAAAGAAATGAAACATAAATACAAAACCTGAAATTTGACGCAGATCGGCCTCAGCGAGCAGGCGGCGCATGCGCAAACACTAAGGCAAATCCAAAATAAGAACAAAAAGCCTCAGAACATTGATATAAACAGAAGGTAAAATAAAAGTACGAGCAGGAGAAAACAGAATATTTGAGTGCCGTTTTTCATGAAGCAAAGCTAACAAGACAAGCAAGCAAGTGAGACAAGCAGAAATATTTAGAGTTATTAGACTACTCTGAAATATAGCATACATAGATGATTAAGTAATAACTTAAGTTGTAACAAGTGAAAGTGTGGGTGTTTTTGGTTGACGCACAGGATTCGTGATTCAGACAGATTCAGATTCAGATTCAGATGCAAGTCTTATCGGAAATTCAGGATTTCTACCTGTAACCTCTAAGGGACGGCTCTTTCGAACCCTCACCCTTGAGCCAGGGAGTTCATGCTTGTTATGACCGGTCCTTTGTTCCCGTTAGGGATTCAAGAGGGAACCCAAGTCGAGGAGTTGCATCGATTAAACACCACCTTTCATTGTTTACTTAAGTTATTAATGAAGCAATTCATGATTGAGTGAATCAAGCATATCAAGACATGTAACCAAATTTTGATTCAGATATACGATAGTATATTTTACAAACGTGAAACGGGAGGAATCAAGTTATAGAACGTTATTTAACCAAGTCTTGAAACCAGACAGGAATAAGAAACAAGATTCGATGACTCAGAGAACTCGATAGAGAGTTTTGAAATTTGCGGATTCAAGAGGCTGAAGGTTTTATTAACAAGAAGATTATTCAAGTAAAATGCACAGGAGTAAGTTGACAAGCATCGATTCTGGGATAAGTACGCATTTACATTAAGACATTTTATGGCACAATTAACTCCCAAATAAGATGTGTACGATACGAGCATGATAGAAAAACACCGATCATTTATTTGCTAACTAGAAATTATTACTATTATTATCATGACGCTTCTTACTCATGTTCAACGACCTTTCATTCCTCGAATTATTCATCAATTAAGAAACTCATTCATCTAAGTGACTATCCAAATAAAATCATTCAAGTTCACAAATTCGTGTCTTTTCAAACGCGTGAAACCTCAAACTACTAACAATCAATTCAGGCATTCAAGATCTGAGCTTATTTGATGAAACCGACATTCAAGGGTGAATTAATATAAACATAAGAACAGACGAGGCAATTAAGTTCAATGTTTGCAAGAGAGGATGATCTCTACTTGCCTTAAATGAGGCTGAAGCTGACGGCGGCGGCGAAGCGGCGCAAGCAAAAGTTAGAAATCATGCTTTCGAACCTGTTCAGGAACAACGAAAGCGATGCAGCACAAATTACTACGCTAATACAAGCATTTCTACGACGAGGAAATTAAACAACGAGGATTTAGCAAATTTTACCTCCCTCAGAAAGAGGGGAGAAGAGATACCACGAAGGAAACAACGATTTGGCGGTGCTTTAGGCTAGGGAAACCCTAAATCGGAGAGGGTTTTGCGTGTTCCCGTCAATTGGAGCGACGAACGGCACCGGAGCACGAAAACCTAAGGATTTGGCGATTTGGAAATGCACCAAAAATCTGAAATGCAAAAAAAGGGGTACGAATAAATCGTTAGGGTTTACCAAAATTCTGAAATCAAGGGTGGAGGAGGAAGGTTCTTACCCAAGGAAGACAAGATCGGGCTCAAGGAGCCGAATCCGAGTCCAAAATCTGAGCGGAGGAGGGTTCGAGCAAAACCCTAGGCGAGATCGAAATCCAAGGAGGAGAGGGGATTAGGGCTGCCGACATCTGAGGAGAAGATTGGCTGCTGGCTCCTTGGAGGAAGAAGGAGTCGGCCAGAGGAGGAAGAGCAGGAGGCTGCCGACATTTAGGAGGGAAATCCCGTCGACCTCTGCAGGAGGAGGAGGCGGCCATGGCAGAAGGAGGAGCTGTCGGAGGGAGGAGCTACTGGAGAGAGGAGTTGCTGGAGGGGGATCTGTTGTCGGCCCCTTAAAGGAAGAAGGAGGCGCAGGCCCTAGAGGCGGCGGAAGAGGCCACGATAGGAGGAGACGCAGGCGACGGCGCTGGTAGGAGAAGGAGGCGTCGTCGACGGTCTGAGGGAGAGCAGGAGGCGACGGCTTGCGTGCGGGAGACGGAAGCAGAGGCGAGCGGGAGATGGACGCGGGATCGAGAGACTGGAGCCCTAGTTGGGGGGCTTGCGGGATTCCTGGACCGAGTTTTATCGGGGAAGGGCTGCTCGACTGGGAATTAAAAAGGGGAGGGGTGCGGCTGGATAAAATAAACTCTTCCCTTTCTTAATTTCAAATTAAGGGTTGGGGTGCGGTTAAGAGAAATCGAATATCTAAATAAGATTATAAAATTAAGTAGGGTTGTTACAAATAGGGAAGCCCCGCTGGGGTGGAATCCCGGGGAGATCCTTAGGGAACACATCCGCGAACTCTGACACGATAGGAATGTCACTTAAACGGGACTTCGGCTCTACAGCCTTCAATAGCGTGAAGAATAGCTTTGCGCCCTTCTGAACTGCTTTGACCACTTGGAGAGCAGACATCAGCGTCTTGCTCGATCCTTGCATACCAGCAAATTTGGTCTCGCATCCAATACCCTGTCCCAGAGTGATTTCCTTCGAGTTGCAGTCAATACAAGCACGCTGCTCTGAGAGCCAGTCCATGCCAAAGATCACGTCGAACTCAGATATGGGCAGTACAGATCCTTCCAGCCTAAACTCAGGATTCCCTATTTGCACCCGAACATAATAGGTCCTATCCGCACGCACAAAGCATCCGTTAGGCAGCAAAACATCCAATCTATTAGTTGATAAAACGGAAGGCACCCTAATATGCAACACGAAGTCCTTGGATAGAAAAGAATGAGAAGCGCATGTATCGAACAGTGCTCTCGCCGGATGGTCCAAAATTAAGACAAAACCTGATTCGAACAAATTAAGAAAAGCACAAGGTAGCAAGTATATGAAGCAGAAAAAGTTGTATACTATGTCATACCTGTCACCACGTCATTTTGTTTTATTGCCTCCTGTTGGCCAAGGTTATAAACCCGTGGTTGAGTTGGAGTGTAGTGGGATGCAGACGACTCCGCGGCCTTCTTTTTCTCCGTCGCATAAGCCACAACTGCCTTTTTGCCGCCGCGACACTCCCGAGCAAAGTGGCCCACCATGCCACAATTAAAACATGTGACTGGACCTCGTCCAGTAGTTGCTCCCGAAACAGAAGAGGAAGCCGGTTCCGAAAACCTAGACTTCTTTTATACCTTTGGGAACCCGACTTTGCAGAACTCGGTACCTTGAACTCCGTCTTTGTCACAGCTCGGTCCTTATTAGCTTGGACTCTCTTCAAATCCTTCTCAAGGGATCTGGCGGTATTTACCAACGTCAGAAAGCCCTACGTCATCGGGCCTGACAGAAGCAGCCGCAAATCATCACGCAGACCTTCGTAAAACCGGTTGGTCTTTCGCTCTTCATCATCAAAGGAAGAACCCGCATACCGTCCAAGTCGGGTAAACTCATGGAGGTACTCATCCACCATACTATCCTCTTGAGTTAACCTTTGAAACTGGTTCTCCATTTCAATACGTTGAGCAGAAGAGAGATACCAGGCCAAGAACACTCTTGAGAACTCGTCGATCGAGATGTCTGTCAGCTGCCTGCCTGCATACCGATGTCTTTCCAACTCTTCCCACCACAGCCTAGCCTCTCCACCCAATAGATAGTTAGCTAGGGTTACTTTCTGCTTTTCCTCCGTCTCTGTAGCTGTCAAGGTTCTCTTTATCTGAAATAGCCAATCTTCTGCTTGCGTTGGCGTTCCCACCCCTTCAAACGTAGGAGGGTGGAAGCTTAGGAAATGCTTCAGATGATGACTCGTCGCTCGTATCGCCTCGACCGGTACTGCAGGTACTGGTCTTTCCACAACGGGCTTAACTGCGGCAACCGGCACCAAGGCCACCCCAAGGGCAGGAGGTTGTACAGACCTTCCTGGTTGCGCATTGATCATGGAAACACAAATTCAGCAATCAATCTTATCGTTTCAGCAGAAGGAGGAGGTGTAGGCATCTCAGCAGATGCACTACTCTCAGGAGTGTGTCGGGGTTGGGACTGTCCCGTACCACTTCTAGTCACCTATAATTATGTAACACGCAATTTATCGACTGATAAACATAACAGACAACAAATAAGAGAACACTTAGGTTCCGCAAATATTGTTTTTAGAATGTTTCCTGTGTGTTTTTCATTCCTAAGTGGACATTCATGGGTTCTTTTCACGTTATACCGGCAACGCACGTGTGCTCACCACCCCTTAAAAGAATTGGACCACGAATTCGATGAAGGAAACGAGACCAGAGACTAATACCAAATTGTAACACCCCAATCCGTCACAAATAATATAACAGAAGGTCCGACCGGGGCCCCACACCATATTATACGGACAGACGAACGCATTACTAAATGAGACCAAATAATTCTTTTATTTTCAAAACGCACCCTAACACAGAGCTGCATTCTAACGGAAGCTTTTAAAAGAAATGAAATAACCACCCAACAAGGAATGTCCACTAAAACAAGGAAACCAGGAGTGAAAAGGCGCACAATCAAAGTTTGGTTGTAAGGTCTTACATCACTACAGTTTAATCCAAAAGATGTGTTTTGCATACATCGGCACGCAGGTCGGCAACACATGAAAAAGACTAAACAAAACATTCAGGCCTTCGAGAGCCGGCTCAGCACAAGGGCTTCAGCGCGCTACTTCCCGCTCGGCTCACCTGCTCCTGCATAAGAACATTCCACTAAGCAGTGGCAAACAAAGCAACGGTCAGCATAGCTGACCAAATTATAACGACCCCACCCCTTTCTCGGGGTGGCGGTGCTTCTTCCCTGCAAGCAAGTTAGCATAATTACATAGAGCTAGAGTGTGCCGTAAAAGCACCAAACGTCACAAACGTTGGCTCGATCAGCCCAACATCTCGTGCACTCAAAGCACCTTAACAGTGTACCGGATTTCCCCGGTCCCACCACCATCCTCAGTCCTAGACTGGATGGCCCAAAGTTGAGCATTCGCCAATAGAGACCCAAGGTCCTCGGCTCTCCCCTATGCCTGTAGCTGTTGGATCGATTGGCGCCCTTAGAGGGGGGTGAATAAGGGAATAAAAATTCTTTGTAATAATTTTATGAAAATTACTAAATTGTTTTATAATATGAGAAAGTCAAAATAACAATTTAGCTAATTTGTGAGAATATCATAATTTTCAAGTTTAGAAATAAGTACTAAATTATTTTATGATTAAAGAGATTGAAATAAACAATTTAGATAAAGTAAATTGAATTGAAAACTTTGTAACCAATATTTTAGAGATAACGTCAAAGGAGAGAAATCAAGTAAACACAAATAAAGACATGATTGTATTTATATAAAAAGGTGTTTACATAAATTTGATTTTAATATCGCTAGAAATCGGAGGCGTACAAAAGTAAATATCTTTTCCTTTTCTATACTGACTTGTATCCCCACAAACCGGTTGGCTTTAGCCTATCCTTCCTCGGATAAGGCCTCAAGCCGCTCGAGCCAAACCTTCCCCGGATATGGCCTCGAGCACCCCCAAGATCTAATCACCTACAACTAGTCGCTAACACAAGGCGAATTACTCCATAAGTCCTACCCAGACCTAGTCGCAAACACAAGGCGAATTCTCTAAAAGGTTACAAAAAATATATGGAATGAAAATAGAAATAACAATAATAAAACTCCCTATATGAGATCTTCTGAAGTCGGAGATGAAGGATCGTTGTAGTATGAGCGAGGTCGAAGCGATCGTCCCTCGGATGTAGCGTGACGTAGTCCTCCTCCAGAATTCTCCTTAAGCTTTTAGTAGGAGATCCATCTTCGGCAGCATAGCAGCAGTAGAATTGTGGCACTTGCAACCTCTCTGGGATGGATAGCCAAAAACAAGAAGCAAAGCTCCAATATATAGAACTTCTCGCTAGCGCCTGCGGTAGCTCCTAGCGCCTGCGGTAGCGTCCGTGTGAAGCGGTTGCGAAACCGTCGGCAGCGTGGCGTTGTGCACGATCTTGAGATAGCGTCAGGCGATAGCGCTAGCGCTGGCGGTAGCGCTTGCGAAACCGTCGGTGGCGTGGCAGAACCAACTTTCGTCGAACGGAACAATTTCGTCGACCGGATTTCGTCGAACGAAATTTTCGTCGAACGCAGGAAAATTCGTCGAACGGAATTTTCGTCGAACGGAATTTTTGTCGAACGCAGGCAAAATCGTCGAACGGAACTTGAGCTAGCGCCTGGCGGTAGTGCATTCTTCCAGATGTTTGAATTCAGCTGCTTTCTACCTGTGGAGTATTGCACCTATAGTTCCTGCACACTATTAACACACGACAAGCAAGATCAAATACAATTTGGGATTTGTTATTCTCAAACAAAGGGATGTGACACACATGTCCAACAATCTCCCCCTTTTGATAATAACAAATCCACTTAGCAAGAAATCAACAATAGTGTTTATAGTATATGATAAGCAAGATGATAGTGCAACTATAGTATATGATAAGCATGATGATATGCATACTCCTCCTATCTTAATGCTCCACCTACATAAATGCAATTTATATTTTAATCCCCCTAAATGATAGATTATATGAAATATTCTCTCATTTATCTTCTATATTTCTCCTATATAGATTTCTTCAATTAATCTCCCCCTTTTGGTATTATCAAAAGAAGGTGGGGTGAGGGTAATAAGGAGGCATTCTTTAGGCTAGTTATAAATCATGATCGAGCTTTTGTAATATATGAAATGATAAAGAGTTTAAGCATAGTATATAAGAGATTTCAAATAAAAATGATAAGAGTTGTAAGCAAGCGGAAGATTATAAGAAACATCTTTTTGTAAGCATGAAAAACATAAGTAAAAATATGAGTTTTAGTTCAAAATTGAAATATGTTTTAACCTTTTTGAAATCTCAATAATTTTCATAAAGATACCAAGCATGAAATGAACATATCAAGGAGAGATTATACTACAATGTTACTTAATTTTAAGTTCAAGAGATACCAAAACATTGTAGAGATCATGCTAGGTTATCTAGTGCATTTCTTATATAAAGAGTAGTATAGATAAAGCATTAGAATTCAATACTCATGAGAAGAAGTGTTATGAAAGATAATGATGTGCACATAAATGTATTTTGGGCAATGTTAACAATTGATTTAAATCAACAAAATACAAGACATATGTAAAGTAAAGTGCACAGTAAAACACAAGTGAATTACTTTCACACACTTTTAATGCACATAATTTTTAACAAAATGGTGTAATAACCAAGGTTTGCACAAGACACTTTATTATTCTTTCCAAGGTGTTCAACCTCACAATGCTTATGAAGACTTATCAGGAGGTTCAAGTAGTGCTTGGTGAAGTTATATTTGTCTACATATATAAATTTTTTTTTTCATATTTATGAGACAACATTCTCCGAATACACTTGTTTTGCAAACCCAATTTTTTAAACTTAACCACTTTTCTAAATTTCATAAGTGCAATTCAAATGTAGTGTAGGCAATAAACTTATGCAAGTTTTAATTCATTGTACTAATACAATACACAAGCAAGCATTTTTAGATTCAAACACACATGTTGATTACCAAAATAAGTGAGTGAAAAGTATCATTATCAATCATAATACATTTACTCATACTTAGAGGCATGTTAAGCTTGGTTCTACACATATTTTTCAAGACAATTGATGCACTTTAATAGATATATCAAAGCATGATAAACAAAACAATGTTCATAATAATTTGAAGGAATAAATGTTGACATTGTAAATCATTCTAAATAATAGAATTCATTCATGCTTGATATTAGCAATAAAGATCATACAATTTTTTTGTTGTTTTATAATTTTTTTAATGAGATAAAAGCAGAAAATCACAAAAAAAACATATTTTTGTATTTTTGAATTTTGAACTTTTGTAGTTGATTTTTCATAATATGAGTAAAACAGAAAAATCTCAAGAACATATTTTTGAATTTTGAACTTTTGTAGTTGATTTTTAATAATATGAATAAAACACAAATCTCAAAAACATATTTTTGTATTTTTGAATTTTGAATTTTTGTAGTTGATTTTCTTAAATATAAATTAAAACAAAGATAATAAATGTCAGAAATTAAAAAAAAATTTAGTTAATATAAACAACCATATTTTTAAGGATTTTTAGAAATTTTAAAATCAGAAAAACCAAACACCCACGCTAGCGCGCGCGGCAAACAGTACTTGATTTTTTGAGAATTTTTAAAATCTGATTTTTGATATTTATTAAGTGTCCTTAGAGTAGTCTTATGCAAAAATTTTATAATTTTTGGAGATGTCTTGATTGCTCAAATTTGCATAAAACTTTAGCTTTTTCAAATACATGTGTTTTACAAAAAAACACATTTAAGCTCAAAAATATAAATTATGCAAACACAAGAGGACACATATTTTTTTATTAAACAACCCAAAATATGCATGAATTAAGTGATAAGTAAATAAAAAGTTCATGCAGTGAATTATAAGTATGTCCTAAGATTAAGAACTACCCTGACTAAATGTCTACACCTTAACCCCGTACTAAGTGACGGATGGGCATGAGGAGCTGCACACATGACGTAGGTTGGGGTGTTAGTCCCATATGCACACACTAGAGAACACTCAACCTAGCACTCTTTCCCCCCAGTGCCTCGCAAGGCCCCACTGGAACCCTCCCTAGTTAAGGACAAGACATGACTTAGAGGTTAGGTCTTTAATGCATACAACCCTACGCCCCCGCTATTGTGAGATATGAAGTCATAGGTGAATAATCCTTGGACAACCTATGTTTTTAAACTATGGGTTGATTTATAAACTATGAGTTTTGTTTAATGTGATGAGTTATATAAAGCCGCATAGTTTTTCTACTTTTATGAGATGACAATATTTGATAACTAGCACAATTATTAATATTCAATAAGTGATAAAGCTAGTATGATGAGTTTTGGGTTTAATGTCATGTCATAAGATTAATATTAATATTGCATGTATTCCAAAAAAAGAATTTCAAATTATAGATCTAGAATAGAGTGATGATTAAGTTTGATTTATATCTTCATTGCAAAGTTGATTCTAGAGTCTACAAATATGAGAGATACATGCAATCAATAGCAAAGCATATCAATACACCAAATAATGGAAAGAAAATATTATTCAAATTTTTATCATAAGATTCATAATTCTTATTATTGATTTGAGATATTTTTTGATAGAACGTGAATTATGATTTATGATTATAGAGAATTTTGCATAGAATATATGTTAGATCATCATGATGAATGTGAATTATATTCCTTCTAAACTTATGGCAATATGATTTGGTGATATTCTTTTGAATGAGCATGTTTGAATTGTAAGTCTAGAAAATGATGATCATGCTATCATATCAAAGACAAAGATCACAAATATATAGTTTTGAAATAAAATTGCATTCAATAATTGAATTTATTGATCTTTGGTTTTGCATGATAATATATAGTTTCATGATATATATATATATACTAATGATCAAACCATAAACTATGTGTTTGTTGGAATTTTAGTATTCTATTTATGATTTTAAATCACATAGTTATCATGAAATTTGAATAACATTGTAAGTGTTATACCTAGCATAAATATATAAGCATAGACCAAGAAGTGATGCTAGGATGATGAGTTTGAATGCAATGTTATTACATAGGATTAATGGAGATAATGTTGCATGTAATATGAGAAGTTTTCAAATTAATTTTCTTTAGACCTAGAATGAAATGATTACACTTTTGATTTGATCTTAATGATACAAGATGATTCTGAGGTCTAAATTACATGCAAATATTGGTGGCACACATCACACACATAATATCTAAATTAATATATGAAACAATTATACTAATGATAGCATGTGATGAAAAATCCATAAACACAGAAATTTCCAAATCAAGCAAACTAAGATAGCTTTTTAAAACGGAGTTGAAATTGGGCAAATTGACAGCACCAAACGAACTCAAATGGGCAAGCCTAGTTCGCCGGTGGATGGAGATTTCTGTGTTCATTCCGAAAATATATTAAACGCGAAAATCAGGTGAGCGGATCAAAAGATATGGATGTTTGAAGTTTTGATCGTAAACTAGCATTTTTGAAAGATTAAACATGCGTTTAGATGAATTTTTGTTTTCAATTTTTCTAGATAATATTTTTCATTATAAGGGCTATCATATGCAGCAAACAAAAATATAAGAGAATCAAAAAATATTGCGCATTTTAATTTTTAGTTTAAGCCCTTTAATAAACCATTTAAATCCAATTTTTAAAATAGTTTCAATAGTCTTGATAATAATTTCAATATTCAATTTATAATGATAATTCAAGACAATTAAGGGTAAAGGATTTAAAAGGATAAAGAACAATCAAAGATGAGAGATAGATCACTTTGAAAAATATATGACTTAATGTTCAATTTTAATACAAATTTGATTTGATAAACATTAGCTTAATATATGAAAGTTATATTTCATGATATATAAAGTGATCATAGCATGTTTGTTCAAAAAAATAATAAACAAAAAAATAAACAAAAGAAAAGTGACAATAAGCATATCATGAAGTAGAGTAGTGATATTTCATTTTTTTTTGTTTCTACTTCATGCAAATGAATGGATATTAATGAATGACAGATTTAGGTATCCAAAGGTGACCAAGTGGGATGGTTCCTTTGGGTACCCAAATACATCGTGGTAGCTTTTGGGAAGATAATGATGAATGGGCTTTTTCAATTAAAGATGATATGTCATCTTTTATTATGGGTCTCCATTCATATATTGGTTGTTTATCTTTTAAATTCATATTATGATTATGCGACATCTTTATATGATTATATTTGTTTGAAAAATAATTCATTTGAGATTTATGTTTATTCAAATTATTTTTCAAAATAGATTGATGTTGATAATCATAATAATTTTTATTATATGGATTCTTTGAAAGTTTATAAGAGTGGTTGTCTTTCTTTAGAATTGAATGTTGAAAGAGTGGGTTACAATATGTTTTGAATAATTGATTCTTATTTTGATGATTTTCATTTCCATTCTTTCTTATAGACATACTCTTATAATATGAAGGATAATATTTTATAGTTTGATTTTCATGTAAAGGAGTTTTTAAATTTGAGTCATGATTGAAAATGTATTGAGACTTATAATAGTGACTCTTAAGAATTTTGTGAGGATCATAATTCTTTTTGGAACAAAACTCCTTTTGAGTTGATGTATGAAAATGATCCTTTTTATAAATGATTTTGTAAGTTATTTTATCTTTGTTATTCAAAATCTTATGATGAAAGTCATTATTGGAAATTAGAACTTTTTCAACAAAAGATTTTAATTGTCTTAACTTACAAGTTAAAGCATCATTTTCAAATATCAATTTTTCATTATGCTTTTTAGAAACTAAGAGCCATTTTCAATATCCTTGAATTTTTCTTTTAATAGATTGCAATCAAAACAAAGAGTAGGAATTTCAACTAAAGAGCAAGATGGAGAAGTCACATCATAATTAGATTCTACATTAACATTAGCTTTTAACCTTTTATTTTCTAAACGTAATTTATCATTTGTAATTTTCAATTTCTTAATTTTACGTTTAGCAATTTGTAGCATATGTAATGTGGAAATAGAATTAGTCACAAAGATAGAAGAATTTGATTTACTTACATTGCTATCGGGAGAGGCAAGATTTGAACATAAAGTTCCTTTAACATCTTTTTGGCACTCCTCTTCCAAAGACGACATTTCTTCTTCTCTTCCAGTTGATGTGCTCTCCATGGTTTCATCCTGTAAGATTCTTTCTTGATTGCTTGTGCCAATTTGAATGTTTTCCAAATGTTGTGCATGCTTCAAACCTATACACGGAAGATCAAACATTTCATTAAGAAATTTCCAAACTTTGTAAGAGTAGAAATAAAGAGGAGGAAATATTTGATCGATCTATTCATCCACATAGGGGGAAATATATAGGACTTACAATGACACTTAATACTAGACTCAAGATGTGAGACTAAACCCACTCATACATAAATATATTAAAACTACTAAACTCAACTCTCCCCCTCAAGATGAAGGGGAAACCTTCAGCTTGGATATCATAAAAGAGATAGTAAAAATGGTAGGCAAAGGTGGGACAAGACGGGTGACCGGGGATACTCCCACACACGGTACACCCACAAGAAAGAAACCACACACACGAATCTACGTGACCGCGGGGATAACACCACACTCACGAATCAACGAAACTGCGGGGATAACACCACACACACGAATCAACGAGACTGCGGGGATAACACCTCTCGCACAGATCTACGTGACCGCGGGGATAAGAGAGAAAAGGCAAAAAACAACCACCAAAGACCATACCACCTACCAATCACAAGGAAAAACTTGGGGAGACACAAACAACGCGCGACATAAGCCTAGAGGCCGTGTGGGACTAAGGCGAACAACGGGAAAGATCATCCGAGTCTCCTTCATCCCAACACTCCCCCTCACGTGAAAGGCACGTGCATATAGGCATAACACGACGATATGAAACGACTACTAACAACAGAAAAATAAAAGACCACATAAAATGACCGATAAACAAACACAACTTCAGCAACGGCAAGAGAGTAGCACCAAGGAAATGGTAACAGCGGCTGGAAGCATCAGATCTGCAGTGGAGAGAGCAGATCTGAACAGTAACGTCGATGGAAGCAGCAACAACTCCTTCTGGCGACGAGGAAGGCAGAAGATCCAGTGGTCGAGGAAGGCAAAAGCAGATCCAGGCAGATCCAGCCGCGCATGCCGGAGAAGAAGGAGCCGCAGCAGCAGCCGCGCATGCCGGAGAAGAAGAAGCCGCAGCAGCAGCCGCGCACGCCGGAGAAGAAGAAGCCGCAGCAGCAGGAGGCGGCGGGAGAAGAGGAGGGCCCGACATCTGGAGCAGCAGCAGGAGGCGGCGGGAGAAGTAGTAGCAGTCGTCGACGATGGTATAAGAGAACGACGGGATCGTCGACGTCCATGGAAGAGGGCAGCATCGTCGATGGAAGACGGGATCGGCATCGTCGATGGAAGACGGGATCGGCATCGTCGATGGAAGATGAAGCAGTCGTGTCGTTGATGAAGATGGCTCGTGCCGTCGATGGAAGATGAAGCAGCTGTCGATGAAGATGAAGCAGGGATCGTCGATCGGCATCGATGTAGAAGCAGCCGTCGGGAAGCAGCAGCGGAGCGATCGACACCATCGTCGAAGGAAGCGGGGAACGGGAAAGGAGCCACTCCCGTCGATGGAATCAGACGGTGATTCCGTCGACGGGAGCGGGAAGGGAGCGACACCTTTGTGAGCCCTAGCAGCGGCTCAGAACTGGGACAGGGCAGAAGCAGAGACCCGCAGAGATAAAACCAAACCCTATTAGCTCTGATACCAAGTAGAAATAAAGAGGAGGAAATATTTGATCGATTTTTTCATCCACATAGGGGGAAATATATAGGACTTACAATGACACTTAATACTAGACTCAAGATGTGGGACTAAACCCACTCATACATAAATATATTAAAACTACTAAACTCAACTGTAAGCATTAGTAAAACAATAAATCAATTTGGAAATGTCTTTTGATAAAGCACAAAATAAAGTACTCATAGCCTTCGCATTTAAATGACATTCCAATTTATTTGATTCATCCGCTGGTCTTATAATTGTCGTATTCCAAATTTTGATATCATATGAGTTAAAAAAAGTTTTCATTAAAATTTTCCATCCTTTATAATTTTTGCCTTCAAATAAAGGTGGTGCCAAAGATTTTTCACTTGTCGGATCGATTGGCGCCTTTAGAGGGGGGTGAATAAGGGAATAAAAATTCTTTGTAATAATGTTATGAAAATTACTAAATTGTTTTATAATATGAGAAAGTCAAAATAACAATTTAGCTTATTTGTGAGAATATCATAATTTTCAAGTTTAGAAATAAGTACTAAATTGTTTTATGATTAAAGAGATTGAAATAAACAATTTAGATAAAGTAAATTGAATTGAAAACTTTGTAACCAATATTTTAGAGATAACGCCAAAGGAGAGAAATCAAGTAACACAAATAGAGACATGATTGTATTTATATAAAAAGGTGTTTACATAAATTTGATTTCAATATCGCTAGAAATCGGAGGCGTACAAATGTAAATATATTTTCTTTTTCTATACCGACTTGTATCCACACAAACCGGTTGGCTTTAGCCTATCCTTCCCCTGATAAGACCTCAAGCCGCTCTAGCCAAACCTTTCCCGGATATGACCTCGAGCACCCCCTAGATCTAATCACCTAGAACTAGTCGCCAACACAAGGCGAATTACTCCCTAAGTCCTACCCAGACCTAGTCGCCAACACAAGGCGAATTCTCTAAACGGTTACAAAAAGTATATGGAATGAAAATAGAAATAACAATAATAAAATTCCCTATATGAGATCTTCTGAAGTCGGAGAAGAAGGATCGCTGTAGTATGAGCGAGGTCGAAGCGATCGTCCTTCGGATGTAGCGTGACGTAGTCCTCCTCCAGAATTCTCCTTAAGCTTTTAGTGGGAGATCCATCTTCGACAGCATAGCAGCAGTAGAATTGTGGCACTTGCAACCTCTCTGGGATGGATAGCCAAAACGAGAAGCAAAGCTCCAATATATAGAACTTCTCGCTAGCGCCTGCGATAGCTCCTAGCGTCTGCGGTAGCGTTCGTGTGGAGCGGTTGCGAAACCGTCGGCGGCGTGGCGCTGTGCACGATCTTGAGATAGCGCCAGGCGGTAGCGCTAGCGCTGGCGGTAGCGCTTGCGAAACCGTCGGCGGCGTGGCAAAACCAACTTTCGTCGAACGGAACAATTTCGTTGACCGGATTTTCGTCGAACGAAATTTTCGTCGAACGCAGGAAAATTCGTCGAACGGAATTTTCGTAGAACGAAATTTTCGTCGAACGAAATTTTCGTCGAACGCAGGCAAAATCGTCGAACGGAACTTGAGCTAGCGCCTGGCGGTAGCTCTAACGCTGGCGGTAGTGCATTCTTCCAGATGTTTGAATTCAGTTGTTTTCTACCTGTGGAGTATTGCACATATAGTTCATGCACACTATAAACACACGACACGCAAGATCAAATACAATTTGGGATTTGTTATTCTCAAACAAAGAGATGTGACACACATGTCCAACAGTAGCGACACGCCAGATACCTTAGGTTGTCGAACTACACCACATAGGGCAGGTACAGTTCAGCAAAGCCCGTTGCTCAAGTCGTCGTACCCAACACGCACGACGCGGGTCAGCCTCCTCTTGCCTGTTATCGCCTACATAACTGTTTGTTATGTAACAAGGGTGGCACTCGCGGCCACCTAAGTTGGGCACCCAAGGCGCACAACTCCACACGCTAGCCCAACGGTCTCCAAGAGACGGGCTTCGCACAAACACAACAGAAGTTCCCAAGGAACTAACGTCTACGATCCAAACATACACATTCCACGAAGTTTTCTTCGGGAACCCCAGAACATCACCAATCCAGACCAACATGTCCGGATGGGCTTCACACAACATGCCTAATCCATGTTCACGCTTCCGGATACTAATGCAATTAAACGCGGGGTTGTAAACATCGACCCGTCGGAGGGCACTCTTCCCCACCAGTCGGTGGAGAGGGGCTTCCATGCAAATATGCTAAAATAGGGCTTCACCTGCCCAAGAAGAAAAGTCGTTACCCTTGAAGTGCGCTTCAGAGCCATGGGAACGCGCCCGGATTTGACGGCTGGCGAAAGTAACGGCTGTCCGCACACGAAATATGCTCTCCACGAATGCTTCCGGTCGGCCACCTTCAACAAAACCTAGAACCCTAGCCTAGGTCGGCAAGGGGCTGGCTTGGGCTTCTCCTTCCAGCAGCAAAACGAGAGAGAGGAGAGGGGCTCGACTCCTCCTTGTCGAATGAAGAAAAGGAGAGGAAGGGGGACGGGTCCTCCTTGCTCTAGGCGGCGACAGGAATGGGAGATGGAGCTCGGGAAGGCCTTCCCTGCTCCAGGCGACGGGAGAGAGGGATTGAGACAGAGAGAGGGCTTCTCGGGTGAGGGAGGGAGAGGAACTCGGGGCGGCTCCTGCTCCAGGCGGCGGGGAGAGAGGGGCGACGGGAGAGATCGGGAGATGGGGGGTTTGCGGTTGGCCTATGCAAACGAGAGCGAGAGAGGGAGAGGGGGGTCGGGTGTTTAGGGTTGAGAGGGGAGGAGGCTAATTTAACTAAGCCTTAAACGCACCCCACTCCGCTATTCGCAGACCACACCCCTATCCACACCCCAAAACTCTCTAAACGCACACTGAAACTGAATTAAATCAATTCGAGACATTACATCCCGCCCCAGCAGATAGGCGAGAAAGCTCCCGGCCAGCGGTCTGGGAAGGAGGTGGCGACGAAAACGAGTGGGCGAGATCTCCCCGGGTGACAGCTATTCAGTAGTCCGGCGAGTGCAGGGGTCTGCGAGCTGACTCCGCGAGAGCGAACCACTCGTCGGGCAGGGGAGGGAAGTCCCATTTGTGAGTTAATCCTCTCGGCCCCGGTTCCGGAGGGATTCAGAGGGCCGGAAATGTCTTACTACATCGGCAAGGATGACCCAGTCCTGCACCTGCAGTGGTTCGAGTACATGGTCTCGATCCTGCCTATGACGTATGCCTTCCAGTGCCGGCTCTTTGCCACCACCTTGAAGGAGAAGGCGAGGGACTGGTTCCACCAGCTCCCCGTGGGTTCCATTTACGCGTTCGAGGATCTGCGTCGAAGCTTCCGGCTGCGCTTCTCAACGTCGAAGAAGAGGAAGAAGGATGCTGAGGCACTCTTCAAGATTAAGCAAGGGTCAGGGGAGTCGCTGGCCCATTATGTGGATAGGTTCCAGGAAGAGGTCCTGCTCGTCCAGGAGGTGTCAGGGTTCACCCTCCAGCTGGCCTTCATAGCAGGGCTGCGGGAGGGGTTCTTCAAAATGAGCCTGAAGCGAAAGGCCCCTCTATCCTTCGAGGAATTGATGGAGAGGGCGGCGGAAGAGATTGAAGGGGAGGCCGCCAACCCAGAGTTTGCAAAAAGGTTTGCAAGGCTAAGCGAGCCAGAGACGAGGCAGCAGGAAGGTAGAAGGAGAGAGGAACCCGGAGGTCAGGGGTTTCAGGGGCAGCAGCGGGATTTGGGGTATCAGGAGCCCAATAACCGGCTAGCTTGGAGACCCAGGAGGGACCAGCGCAAGGTCAAGAAAGAGGTTATCAGGGAAGGGGGCAGGGGAGGGTCAACCATCCAGGATGGAGGCAAGGTCCCAGACCACCTCACCCCCCTCAGGAGGAAACCATGGCAGTAGGTCGAGGAAGAGGAGGAAGAAGAAGAGGAAATGGAAGAGGGGGAGGAGGAGGCGGGGTGGCGTTGCCCTATTGTGACTTCCATCAGGAGGGAGGCCACACGACGGCCACCTGCCCGGAGTTTCTGGAGCTGAGGGCAAGAGGTCAGCAGCAGCAGCGACCAGTAAGGATCGAAGAAGTGTTACCCGGAGAAGGGGAGGACAGATGTGAAAATCGAGCTGACGTATGGGCTCGAGGGGGGATCGGGGTGATCCATGGTGGGGTAGGGATCGAGGCTTCTCGCAAGAGGAGCTTCCAAACCATGTACAAGAGGAGCGTCGCGTCGACATCCCGAACCCCACCCCCTCTGGAGAAGATAACATTATCCTCGGAGGATATGCAAGACTATGAAGACCTGTTCTGCCATGCCTTGATGATCCAGACGGCTATCGAGAACTTCACGGTCTCCCGGATCTTGGTCGACAACGGGAGTTAAGTGAATGTGATCTTCAAGAAGGCCTTCGGCGCGTTGCAGGTGGAGGCGAAGAGGGTGCAGGCATCGGATGGGCCGTTGTTCGGATTTTCAGGGGAGAGGAAGGAGGTCGAGGGAGGAGTCGGCCTCCAGGTGACGTTGGGAGGGGTCCCCAGGAACTGACGGTTCGTCATTGTCGACGCCCTGAGCAGCTATAATGCGATCTTCGGACGCCCTCTCATCAGCACCTTCTGATGCGTTCCCTCGTCCTTCCACCAGTGCCTAAATTTCCACAGTGGAGGAGTCCAGGTCCGAATCCGGGGGGATACAAAGGTGGCGAGGTAGTGCTATGTGATTGCAGTCAACACCATCTCCTGGATGGAGGAGGCTGAGAAGGTAGATAGGGAGACGAAGGGGCCAGGAGAAGAGAGGAAGGCAGAGGGAGAAGAAGGAGAGGACAGCATCCGGGAAGAGGAAACGGAGGCAAGAGAGGGGGAGCATGCCGAACCCATGGAGGTGGAGGTGGAAGAGGAGACCCTAGCCGAAAGGGGGAAGGCAGGGGGAAGATAGGAAGAGCTGTCCCGACTTGAGGCGGCGGAAGAAGTAGTTGAGATGGAGATCACCGCCCGGGGGGGGGGGAGGTCGAGAAGGTGCGAGTCAGCGGGGGTCTCGGCCCAGAGGACAGGAAGAAGATGCTGGAATGCATCCAAAGGAGCGTGGATATCTTCGCATGGAGCGCGGCAGACATGTCGGGCATCGACGCAGACGTAGCCTGCCACCGACTCAACCACGAGCCAGGAACCCGCCCCATCCGGCAAAAGAGGGCCATAGCCGACAAGCTAGAGGAGCCGATCCGAGAGGAAGTGGAGAAGCTCCTCGAAGCAGGTTTTGTATCGGAGATCCAGTATCCAGGTTGGGTCTCAAATGTCGTCATAGTAAAGAAAGGTGATGGCCGCTGGAGAATGTGTATCGATTTTTCCCTTTTAAACAAAGCCTGCCCTAATGATTGTTACCCTTTGCCTCGAATCGACGCGTTGGTTGACTCAGTCGTCGGTTTTTCTGTGATGAGTTTTTTAGATGCTTTTTCAGGTTATCATCAGATCAGGATGCACCCACCAGACATCAAGGATGTCTCCTTCATCACGAGGGAAGGGTGCTACTGCTATAAGATGATGTCGTTTGGGCTAAAGAATGCAGGGGTGACGTACCAGAGGATGATGGACCGAGTCTTTCGGGAACAAAGGGGAAGGAACTTGGAGGTATACGTGGATGACCTCATGGTGAAGAGAAAAGATGTGAACTCCCACCTCCAGGACCTTGAAGAGACCTTCGCCACTCTGCGCAAGTTCAGGATGAGGCTGAATCCTTCGAAACGTATATTCGGGGCCAGCAAGGAGAAGTTTCTAGGTCACCTCCTTACCCCGGTGGGGGTGGAGCCTAACCCGGACAAAGTAAAAGCTATAATGGAGTTAGGATCGCCGCGAAATGCTAAGGAAGTCCAGCGCCTGACTGGAAAGCTCGCAGGGTTGAGTAGGTTTCTCTCCCGAGCGGGGGAGAAATGCTGCCCCTTTTTCAAAGTATTATGAGGCAATCAAAAGTTTGAATGGACGAAGGAGTGTGAGGAGGCATTCCAAGCCTTAAAAAATCAGCTCACCAAGGCTCCGCTGCTCCAGGGTCCTAAGGAGGGAGAGGGCCTAGCCTTATATCTCGGAGTTGGGGCTGAGGTCGTGAGCTCCGTCTTGGTCCGGGAAGAGGGTAAGAAGCAGTTGCCCATCTACTACGTGAGCAGGGTCCTGAAGAAAGCGGAGCTCCGATACCCGATTTTAGAAAAGCTGGCCTTCGCTCAGGTCATCTCGGCCAGGAAGCTCAGGCCGTACTTCCAAGCTCATTCGATCCAAGTAGTGACCGACCACCCCCTTCGCAAAATCTTTGAGGTGGTAGAGCATTCAGGGAGGCTCTCAAAGTGGTCAGTGGAGCTGAGCGAGTTTGACATCGCATTCGTCCCTCGGCTGTCGATGAAGGCTCAGGTCATGGCAGATTTTATGGCGGACTATGTGGTCGAGATGGAAGAGGAGCAAGCCCTCCATCACGTCCCATGGAAGCTGCTGGTCGACGGGGCCTCAAGAAGGAACTCTCTAGGAGGGGGAGTGATATTGAAAAGCCCCCACGAAGTGAAAATAGAGCAAGCAATAGTAATACATATCTCTATCACCAACAACCAGGCGGAGTACGAAGCAGTGATTGTTGGCTTGCGTCTGGCTCAGGGGTTAGGGGTTCACGATGTGGAGATCCTCACAGATTCGATGGTCATAGCCTCACAGGTCAAAGGCGAGTTCGAGGCAAGGGAGCCCACACTCATGAGGTATCTAGCTAAGGTGAGGGGTCTCATCGGAACGTTCAAGACATTCTTCATCAAGCATATACCAAGGGAAGAGAGTACCCCAGTGGATCGGTTGGCCAAGTCCGGTCCTCGGGCCGGGGGAACCTTGACAGACCTATTCCGCCCATCGATTGAGGAAGGGGAACTCATGGGTATAGAGCGGCGACCATCGTGGAAGGATCCTTTCGTGACCTTCCTGGCAACGGGCAGGTTTCCGGAAGAGGTTCCAGATCAAAGGCGCTCCAGGTACAAGTCCGTTTACTACATACTTCACGAGGGGGAGTATCGAAAGACTCTCTTGGGGCTCTTAGCACGATGCATTTCTGAGGAGGAAGGCCCACGGGTCCTGGAGGAGGTGCACTCCGGCGAGTGTGGTAGTCATTCGGGGAGTAGGGCGTTGGAGGTAAGAATAATGAGGCAGGGGTACTTCTGGCCGACCCTGAGCAAGGACGCAGCGGAGTTCGCCAAGAGATGCCAGAAATGCCACCAGCTGTTTGCCCCGCTTCAACTTTTGTCGGCTCAGAGGCTAAGGAGCATCACGACACCGTGGCCCTTCGCCATATGGGGGATAGATCTGGTAGGACCCTTCCCCCAGGCAAGTGGGCAAAGAAAGTTTCTCCTAGTCACGATCGATTACTTCTCGAAGTGGTTGGAGGTTAAGGCTTTTGCCAAGGTCACCTCCCAGGTAATCTGCAACTTTGTGTGGGGGGAGATCATTTGCCGACAGGGGCTCCCTCAAACTATAGTCACAGATAATGGTCCGCAATTCGCCAGTGAAGAGTTCATCAGCTTCTGCAGCCAGTTGGGAATAGACCTCAGGTTCGCATTCGTCCATCAACCCAGGAGCAACGGGCAGGTGGAGGCGGCGAACAAGATCATAGTAGACCTGCTCAAAAAGAAGGTAGAGAACTTGAAAGGGAATTGGGTGGAGCAACTCTCTTCGGTCCTGTGGGCTCTAAAGACTACGCCCAACACCGCCACGGGCGAGACCCCCTTCAAGCTCTCTCGCGGTTGTGTGGCCATTATTCCCGTAGAATTTGAAGTCAAGACACCGCGGGTGAGGGCCGCCGAAGGAGGTGGTGAAGAATGGAAAGCAAAGAACGAGGAGCTGCGACTCTCCTTTGATCTGATCGAGGAGGTCCGAGACCTTGCCGCCATTTGACAAGAAGAAGTCAAGCGGCGGATGGTCAAGTATTTTGACAAGCACATCAGGATCAAGCAATTCGAGAAGGGGGGCCTCGTGTTAAAAAAGGTCGACGCGACCGGAAGGTCATCCGCGGTAGGGAAGCTCAATCCCAATTGGGAGGGCCCCTATGTCGTTGAAGAAGCCTTAAAGTCGGGGGGATATCGCCTCCAGAATATGGAAGGCGAGTCCATCGGTCACACGTGGAGTGGTGATGACTTGAAGCGTTTCTACCCTTAAATTCATATAATGAAAATGCTTATTTTTCAAACTTCGTTTTTCTTTATATATGGTATAATAGCTTGTGAGATGGTGATGAAAAGTTTCAAGGTGGTTGGCCCCGAGCAGACCCGCTGACAAGGCTCTCACCTAGCTGGCAGGGTCGTAGGCTCACTCGGTGGCAGGTTCCAAAGGCAGTTAGCCCCGAGCAGACCCGCTGACCAGGCTCTCACATAGCCGACAGGGCCGTAGGCTCACTCGGTGGTAACCCATGAGAAAGGCAAGGTACGAAAGAAAAATCCAATAAGGGGAAGTTTAACACAAGGTAAATCAGTCTCAATATAAGTTTGGTGAATGGTGTCCATCATAAAGGGCACTCGTCGGCGAATGATATCGATCGAGAAGGACACTCGCCCGGCGAATGCGCAATGGAGTGTTAGCCAGCCCCAAGGGATACGAGAATTGAGCGAGACGAAGTGGGTTCTCGGCGCAATTACACTCCCGGCAAAACTCAACAAAACCGCCTAAGTCCTAAGAGGGCATGAACGAGAGCGAAAAGGTGGCGGCCGCGTAGTGCGCCTGTGCGGCGAGAGCGTCTCGGTCACGGCCTAGGACTAAGAGTCATTGGTACTAGAGCGGGCAAGCGATACGCAAGTGCATGCGCGAAGGTGCGAGAACATGTGAAATGGCGCACAAGCGCGCGAACTGTCAGCTGATAAAAGCGAGAAATACAGAAAAAGAAAAATATATAATAAAGAATAACAATCACAAGCGGAAGCAAAGGTATTTCATTTCATTTCATTGTAAAGAAATTACAAAAGGAAGGTTCTCGCATTACATCTGAAGGAAAAAGAAAAAAGAAAAAAGCAGGTCTTCAGGGGTGGTCATCGGCCTTCTCGCTGGAAGATCCGCTGCTCCCACCAGGAGAAGGAAGGTCGCCGAACTCCAGCTCAGGACCAGCTTCATCCGCCGGGTCATTCCCCCGGGCAAAGAGTTCGGGTAGCACGTGGTGGGCCAGAATCCTCTCGCCCTCTTCCTTCGAGAGCCCGGCTCTTCGAAGCACCACCAGCGCGTGCTTCGCTGCTCCTTGGGCGGACCTCTGCATCAGTCCTTCGAACTCGGCGTTAGAATAAGATGTCGAGTGTCCCTCTCCGCGGGAGGCGGCGGGACAGCGGCATCTCGCAACCTTTGGTTCTCGGCCTCCAGCTCCTTGACTCGTTCCTCAAGGATGCCCGCCCGCACGAGTAGGGTGTCGTAATTGGCTATATCCTGCGAGAAAAAAAGAGAATTAGCGCGGGAGAAGAAAGAAACGTGAGAGCTTAAGTCACTACGAGGAGTCGCGCTCACCTCTCGGTCTGGGCGGCTGGCGAGAAGGGCCTCGGCGATGGCCAATTGCTGCTTCACGGCCAAGACCTCGGCGGAGACGTTAGAGCAGGTCTTCTCGACTTCGGCCAGGTTTCGCGCAAGGGTCATGCTGCGGCGAGAAGACATGTGAGTCAACTCGAGAGCGCGCATCATAGCCCGCGAGCCCTCATGCGCGAGCGTCTGAGTGGACTCCGCATCGTAGACGGAGGCGTCCTCGCGGCTGTAAAGCGTGTAGGAGAGGCCGTAGGCCTGACCGCTGGTGGTCTCCTACTCCATCCAGGAGGGAAGGAAGGTAGAGATGGAGACCCAGTTGGCCCGCCGGTCCCATTGGAGTAGGGGGTCGCCGGCCGCATCCGCATATCTCTCGCCGAGGGGGAAGTTTCGATGCCCTCTAGGCACCGGCCCCGAGGTAGGCTCCGCCGGCGCAATGGCGGTCTGGAACGCCGAGTCCTCCACAGCAGGAGCACTCGAGCTAGGGGTCTCGGCAACGACCGCCTTTCCCTTAGCGGTGGAAGTAGGCTTGGGCCGTTTGGAAGGGGAGCCGGTTGCCACGCCAGGCTTCCGCTTCTGTCCGCTGGGTTTCGCGGAAGCGGGATCTTTGCGGCAGGCTTCGACAGCGGATCGGGCAAGAGCCAGGGTGACATCTGGGGAGGTCCCTACGGTCGCATTCGGCGGATGAAGAGGAAGGCTTCGAACCCCTGTATCAGGAAAGTCAAGTAAGAAGGAGTGGGTGAAAGTAAGCGGGAGCTGAGTTTGAAATAGTTCAGCTTACCCTCTCCTGGCAGGATCGGCGGAAGCGAGCTGACGTGCTTCCGCAGATGCTGACGTGCTTCCGCAGATGCTGACGTGCTTCCGCAGATGCACGACGTCCATACCATGTTGCTGGATGAACACGTGGAGCTTGGCCTCGTTGGAGGTCGGAAGGTCGACTTGTCCTCCTGCACCGACGCGAGGAGGGTGTTGCCAAAGCTCCAGGTCACGAAGACGAACCGCCGAGCCCAGTTGTGGACTTTGTTGGCGGTACCGGTGACCTTGAGCGGGTTCTGGCGGGAGAAGAAGGCCACCCCGCTCTTCGCCCTGAAGTTGAAGAGCTTGCGGAAGACGGGGAGGGAGAATTCGATCCCCCCCTCCCGCAAGCAGCAGGCGAATGCTACCAGCATCGCGATTGAATTGGGATTTAGCTGCGCGGGAAATACGCCGAAGTAGCGGAACGCCTGGCGCAGTTCGGGCCAGAGGGGGAGCCGGAGTCCCACCTAGAAATGATCCAGGAGAATGGCGAGAGTGTCGGGTGAAATCTGGTTGATGCGGTCGCGACCTCCCGGGCGGCGCGCGGTGAATCCCGGCGGGATGTAATCGGCGATTTTCGCGGCGAAGTCCTCTTCAGACAGGTCACAGGTGTTGAAGTTGTGGTTGAGGAACAACTGGGCGCCCCTGTTCCTGCCATCGGGTTCGGGGGCCATCTCGCGAAAGGAAGGTGGAAGTAAAATCAGGAGAGAGGTGCGAGTGCGAGTGCGAAAGCAAGGGAGGAAGAAGGGATGAAAGTAATAAATGTGGTAGGTGAGGCTGACTATTTATAGAAAAGTAAAGAAATTAAGGTCATTCCAAGGCATGGGGCTGCGGATAGCAATCGCGCTACCTCCGCGCCTCGGGATTCAAGCCAGCCTCACCTCCGTCCCACTCGCCGACCGAGCGACAAGGGTCATGCGCGGCGTGCGCATAGTCCTGCTGAAAGGCGAAAGCAATAAAAAACAAAGCTAGATCAAGGCATTAAACTCACTCGGCAAAGCGGAAAGAAAATTACGTGAAACGAAAGCTAAATTATCTAAAGTACAAGATTGTTTATCTTACATAAACGATCGTGGCATACATTACAGAAGTTTACTGCGGGAGGTGAGGGGACACAGGGGGCGAGAGCCGGTAGGCTCAGTATTGAACCCATTGTCATCGACCCCGGCCTCGGGGACACTCGCGGGTAGTAGTACGCACTTACGGCAGTGAGCTCTTGATTGACCAGGCGCATCTGATCCCTAGCCCACGCGATATGCCTCCCAGGGGAAGTGCCCTCACACCCAACTGCCTGTCGCTCCATCTCGACCACGAGATGCGAGTAGTCCCGCTCAAGAACGCTCAGCCTGCGCTAGAAGGCCGTCTGGTGCTCATCCGTCTGGTTAGCTAGGTCTCGCTGCATCCAGATCAGCTTGTCGAGAACCTCTGTCATTCACTCCTTCATGGTCCTGGGATCTTCGGGATCGACGAGAAAGTCTGAAAGGTCGCTGGGAAAAGGGGGCGGCGAGATCATCTCCTCCTCATTTTCAGGATCCATCGGCGAAGCCTCTCGGAAGCCTGTGAAAGCAATAGAGAGACGATCTAATCAAGTGGTTCAAGCAAAGTCGAAGCGGGTGAAGAGACTAACCTCGTGTATCCTCGCCTTGCCGCTGGCGAGAGGAGCTAGGTTGCCCTGCGAATGGTTGGTTGGGGGCATGGAGCGATTTCCCCTTTCCAGGGCGATGAAGTACCTGGTCGGCGGCGACAGAAGTAGTGGGCAGGTCCGCGGCAGGAGAGTTGTGTTCGGGGTTTTTGCCCGCCGAGTGCTCCCGCCTAAGTTATCAAAGGCGCAAGGCGCACCGAGGCGCAAAGGGATCATGGAGCCTAGACGCAGGCGCGCGCGCCTGAGGCATGTGAGGCGCAAAAATAAATTGGGTGTCCAATTCACTGAAAATCAGCGAATTGGGTAGCCAATTCACTGAAAATCAGCTAATTTGGCATTCAATTCATTGATTTTCAATAAATTGGGTGCCCAATTCACTGATAATCAGCGAATTGGGCATCCAATTCGCTGATTTTCAGGGAATTGGGTGCCCAATTCACTGATTTTCAGTGAATTGAGTACCCAATTCACTGAAAATCAGCGAATTAGATGCCCAATTGATGCCCAATTCGCTGATTTTCAGGGAATTGAGTGTCAAATTCACTGAAAAAACGGCGAATTGGGCATCCAATTCGTTGATTTTCAGTGAATTTGGCACTCAATTTACTGAAAATCGGTGAATTGGATGCCCAAGTGCGCCTAGGTGTGCCTCGGGTGCGTCTGAGCTCATGTTTTTGCCCCCTCCCAAAAAACGGGTTGAAAAACACAGCTTGAAAAGCCCAGGCGCGTCTTTGGTGCGCCTGGGAGTTGGTAAGGCACGCGCCTGGGCGCGCCTGAGGCACCTCGCCTGCCTATGCCTTGCAGAGACGCTGGCCGGTGCGCCTGGTGCGCCCGGCGCCTCAAGCGCGCCTACGCTGGCCGGTGCGCCTGGTGCGCCCGGCGCCTCAGGCGCGCGCCTTGATTACGTAGGCTCCCGCTCCGGTGTCGGGGAGGTTACGATGGTCTCGGGGGCAGGAAAGTTGCGCGGGGCGGGGGGTAACCCTGTGGTCCCATAGGTGAGAGCTGCGAGAACTAGGGTCAAAAAGTTGAAGAAAGATCAAAGGCGTGCGAAAGAGCAATAAAGAGCTTACCTAGCACAGGCTCGATTCCGCCAGGAGTAGCTAGAGGGGGGCTCCTGGGCCAGTGGAACACCTCCGAGGGTAGGTGGGGGGATGTAGGCATCCGCCGGATTGATCCCGAGGCTGCCTCCCGCCACCTGCAGGTTCTGCGAGTGATTGAAATTATTAAGATATCACGTCACCGTGGTTAGCTTTAAAGCGAGATGGATTATATTACCTCGGCGATGTTGTCAGGAGGGTTGTTGGAGAGGGGGGGGAGTCTCTGACGCAGACTCCCTCGCTGTCAGGTCCCGCCGGACCACCTTAGCCTTCTTTAGCTGGTAATGCTTGGAAGGATCCCTCTTTGACGAGAGCCAGGGGGCATATCGAGTGGACCTGGAAGTATTCTCCTTCTGAGCGGCAGCAAGGCACTCCATCAATCCTTGCGAGAGCGGTCTCGGCGTCGGCCTCATGAACGTCATTTTGAAAGGCGAAAGCTCAAAGGTGAAGAAGAGAAACAGTAACATGAGGACAGGTACTCTCAAGGCAACGACCTGGGATATATTTATAGCAGAAGGGAGGGGCCCACCAGAAAGATTCCCTCCAGGTCAGCAAAGCACTCGCCGTATATTAAGGGTTGGACTTTTCTTTCCGAGCGTAGGACTCGCTCGCAAAGAGCGGGGATTGTGTACAACCCCGTATTCGTCGAGTGGGACCCCAGGTCCTAAAGGGTCAAGAGGCAAGGTAGGTCAAGAAGAGCACTCGCCCAGGACAGGAGAGGCAGGGGAGCCTTCGGGCGAGTGCGAGTGCGAGCCCCATCCGCAAGGCATTCGCTCGCTTAGGAGGGCGAGTACGCGGAGGGTCAGGCGAGTGAGGGTGGAACCCCACTCGCCAAACGAGTCGGGTATCAGGCGAGTGGTGCCCCCACGGACCACCCGCCCAGTGGAAGCTAGTATGCGAGAAGCCTGACGAGTGATGCCTTCACGGACCACTCGCCCAGAAGGCTTTAGGGGAGAAATGATCTAGATACCCTTCGTGGGATGTCAATAGCCCTCCAGAACAGCGGAGTTAGGCTGTTAGCAGACCAATTTGGAGTGCGATTAGTAAAACTAGAAGGCGGATTTATGCTATTTGCAGGCCAGACTAGAAAACCTATAAATAGACCCTTAAGGGGACCTTGGAGGAGATCCGATCTTTTAGGCTCTCTCCTCCTAGACAAGTTTTGGATGGCTGTTAGTGCCCTCCAAGGTGCCTGGCTGAGCATTGGTTTGGGAGGGGAAGTTCTCTAAGATCTTTCGGGTGTGTGGCGGGACCTCCTCGCTACAGCATTGGGCCTGTTCTTGGTTTTCCATCAACTGTCAAGTAGGCTTGTGAGAAAAAAGTAGGTGCGGGCTACACCCCCAGTGGGTCCGAACTCAAGAGACCGGTTGTCGGTTTCAACAATCCTAATCATCATTTTGGTATAAATTTTCTATAATTGGTATGTCGTTGCTCACACATTGTATCAAATCTTGATGGTCCTCAATTGTAGCTTCATTATTACCCATTTCGTACTCATCTCGTGGCACCACCCTCATGACTACTTCCCTATTTGAGTCTTTAGATTCGCAAATATAATATACCATCTTGCTTGAGAAGGAAATATGTAAGGATCGCGATCAACTGCAGCTCATGTATGTACTAAATGAGTAAAATTAACCAATGTAAACAAAAATGAATCTTTCTTCACGCCGACATTTTTTATAGGATTCACTCAATCACATTTAAAAAGCATTATTTTTGCAGTATCATAATAGTCTAATTCTACAATCTCAGTCAATCTACCAAAATAATTGATCTCGTCTAATCCACCATGATCAGACATAACCTCAACTCCACTATTTTGCGGCTTCTTGCAAACTTCGCTACTGATTGTTCGAAATGAAAATCCATTTATATTTTATCCTTTGTAGCATTTGACAATAGAATTGGGTCCAAGAGCCAACTTCTGCAATTGCGGGTTATCGATAGGTATTCCATCACGAATAACCTACGATGATCACAGAAAAACAAATGAATTGCATTTTTGTGTACTTTACATTTAAGTACAAATAAGTATGCGTATGTGAATAATTCTTACTCTTCGCTTAAACCATTCTGAGAATTCATTGTGAAGCATGTTCTCCAACAATTCTACATCAACATGTTGGGAGCGATGACGATTCTTCAATTCTTCTCGGAGTTCACTAGAAAATAAAACATATGCATTATCAAAAAGTGCATTTGAAGATAAATATTTAAAATCTACTAAATTAACTAACCTTCGAAATATTTCAAGTCCACCAAAGTTGAATAGAACATGACGATGAGCTTGCTTAAGGCTGATTGGGTCTAATGTCTTCAAGACTGCACCTCTTGTTACATTCCCTACTTGAGGAAGCATTGTAAATGATGGAGATGGGGTTATAGAATTTGCACCGTTATGACTTCAACGATTAAACCGAGTATCTATCTCCTCTAAAAATCGAGAACAAAATGTTAAAGTTTCTTCTGCTATAAAACCCTCTGCTATTGATCCTTCGGGTTTTGACTTGTTTCGAACAAATTTTTTATAATGCCCAAGTTCTCTCTCAATAGGATACATTCATCTAAATTGTACTGGACCACCAAAAATAGTTTCTTGTGAGAGGTGGATAATGAGATGAATCATTATAGTAAAAAATGAAGGAGGAAATATTACTTCAAGCTGACATAATGATAATATAATGTGATTTTCAATCTTTTTCAAATCTGAAACTTTTAGTTTTTTGGAGCATAATTGTCTACAAAACATAGAAACTTTCATTAATGGAGATACTACGCCTCGATAACACTGGTCGTAAATCAACTTGCAAAAATTGTTGCATGATTATGTGATTATCGTGGCTCTTTAACCCTTGTATCCATCGGGAACCCGTAATGATTTCAATATTCCTAAATAAATATACTTTTCAACCTTACTCATAGTAAAACAGGCTGGAGGAATAATCATAGTGTCATCATCTCCTTCTTGAAGCCATAACTGTTTTAGAATCAGCAAATTCATACAATCTCTTCTGGCACGTACATCATCCTTTGATTTAACCAGATCACCCAATATAGTATTCAAGATGTTATCACACGCATTCTTTTCAATGTGCATTGTATCAAGATAATGTCTTAGTAGATTAGTTTTCCAATAAGGCAAATCAAAAAAGATGCTTCTTTTTTCCATTGCATGGTCGGGCCTCCGGACTGGTTTGTTCGACCAAATACAACTTGAAGATTTTATCTCCTTTAATACTTGTCTTCCACTAAGTGGTTTCGTATTACTAAAATGCATTTCTTGATGACCAAACATTCTTGCTTTATGATATGGATGATCAATATACAAGAATTGACGGTGAGCTTGATACACTATTTGTTTACTATGCTTTAGCCAACATGATTGAGTTTCAAGCCCGCATGATGGACATCCAAGTTTAGAATGTGTGTTCCGTTTTGATAAATTACCCATCCCTGGAAAATCACTAATAGTCCATAAGACTGATACACGTTGTTGAATCCGAAATCGCACCTCCGAAGGAAATCGAGGTTGCGGGCTACCGGTTACATTTTAGGTAGAGGAAACGAGACCGCTAGCAGCGGTCAAGAACAGACTTCGCCCGTCACGGCGAATGCCACTCCTGTGACGGGCTTTCCTTTGATTAAGAAGAAGCGGTTAGAGCGGGTTACAAGTGCAGGAAAGCAGAAGCCGGCCGATCAGACAGGTCGCAAGACAGGAAACTCGAGACCGCAGCTCAAATAAGCGAGCTCCTGGATTCGAGTGTGCGTGTCTTGGGAACGTTGCCGCCCCCTATTTATAGGCTCGGGGGCCTGCCCGAACGGGCAGGGATAAAATAACCGCCTGCCCGGGTGATGTAGGGGTACCGTGACGACGTGGACGTTACGCTAACGGAAAAATATTCATCACAAAAAGTAAAACAACATAGGAGGGCTCCGACCAAGAGCGAACGAAAAGGGGTCGGTTGGCTCCCAAATCCGATTGAAAATAAATATGCGGGACTCGATACAACGTCCTTAAGACCTACCTCTCCAACAAGCACACAACTCACCGTAAGCCGGACTCGATACAACGTCCTTAAGACCTACCTCTCCAACAAGCACACGACTCACCGCACCTACACAAGCATATATTCCCTCAATCAATTCATTTCAAAACACAGCGGCAATTTTCATGGAGCGGTGGTGAACTTTCAAGCGGCGATAAAGCGTTAGTTGAGATTAACTCCCTTGTTAGCGCCAAGTGCGCCAATCTTGGAGAGCAAATCAAGGTTAGGCCAAGTTTCGCTCCGGCACCGGATCTACCCGATCCGAACAACAAGAGATTCAATAACAACACTTAGATTTCAGATTTTTGCAAGCGAGAAAATTAAAGCCACGGATAAAACGATTCGACAAAAACCTCCACAAACTAAGGTGTAGAAAGAATCACTTGCAAAGAGAGGGGTTACCCAACCAAGAAGATGAACACACAAGATAAGGTGGGAGAATCTCTCTCTCCACGGTTCCACCGGCGTCGCACCGAACGGAGAAGCACCCTTTCTTCCTTGGAGTCGCACCGCGGAAGTCTCGCCGGAGTCGCACCGAAGAGGATGGAGGGAGGCGGCCTTGGAGTCACACCAAGAGAGAGGGGGGCGGCAAGGGGGAGCACCTCCTTGGCCGAAATTTCCCAAGGGGGAATTAGGGTTTGCTTTAATCTTCAATCTCCTCATTCCATCATAAAGACCCCTTTAAATATGAGTTTACACAAAATAATAACCATCCATGATGGAGATGAAATCTCATCCATCCGCATGGTTAAATACACACCAACATGAAATTAAAAATTCAAAATTAAAAATTACAACCATTTTAATAAATATAAAATTATCATCATGAAATAATTTTATATTTATTAATATAAAATAAAAGTGCATGCATAAAAAGTTTAATTCTTCATGGCGGTTTTGGCACGCCGCGGGCGGAGATTATAAAGCGGATTTCCAACAGCATCATCATGGCGCCTCAGATCTTTGTGGCGCAGCGCCTCGGCAGCCGGGTCATCATCATCAAGGAGTGTCGGAGGAGCGCGCCATCAATCCTCCCCCACTCAAAATCAAGCATCTCTGATGCGTGGTCCGAGAGGTAGCGGCGGAGAAGATCAGCATCCAGTCGTTGAAGCTCTGTCGCGAGGACCCATGAATCGTCTGAAGGAGGGCGATCACGCCAACGGATGAGGAAGCGGTAAGTAGCATCCTCCGAGGTAGGAAGTGGCTCCGCAGCAAGTATTATGTCCGGAGTGAGAAAAGTCTTCGGAAACCAGGGGAACATATCAGCAGTGGGAAGAAAAGTATGCGACTTACCATCCAGTGAAATACCTGTGGGAACCGACAGAGAGAGGTCATCCGTACTACCACTCCCCAACTCATTAGAAGATTTGGTGGAAGGAGAAGACGTCAAGGAACTCAACTCATGTGGAGGCGATACGAACATCGTTAAATCCGAGACGTTAAAAATAGGGGAGATTCCCCATTCGGCAGGCAAATCCAAAACAAAAGCGTTGTCACCTATTTTCTTGATGATCCGAAAAGGGCCGGCGCGCTTAGGTGCTAACTTTTTAACGGTGCCAGATGGCAATCGTTCGGGAACTAATCGTACTAAGACCAAATCGCCAACCTTGAAGTGTGACACTCTCCGATGTATATTGGCGTGTGCCTGATAAGAATCATACTGAGCAGTCAAGGTAGCCTGTATACGTGCATGAAGGTCGTGAATATGTTGGGCGAAGGATTGTGCAAGTTGACTTGCCTTGTATGTTGGGGGCAAGGGAACCAAGTCAAGAGGCACAGGGGCCTTGTACTCGTGGACAATCTCATTTGGCGACAAACCGGTGGACCGATTTTTGGAATTGTTGTAGGCTAACTGAGCGTGGGGAAGAAGAAGAAGATCCCATGTGCCTTTATGATCACTGACGAGACATCTAAGAAGGTTCCCTAGGCTCTGGTTAACCACCTCAGTTTGCCCATCGATTTGAGGATGGTAGGCGGAGGAAAACAATAGTTTGGTACCCATTAGGATCCAAAGTGTCTTCCAGAAGTAGCTCGTATACTTAACATCCCTATCCGAGACAATTGTCTTCGGCACTCCTCGGTGACTAACAACTTCCTTAAAATATAGCTTTGCGATATGAGATGCGCCGTCGGTTCTAGTACACGGTATAAAATATGCCATTTTGGAGAACCTATCCACAACTACGAAGATAGAATCGAGACGACGAAAAGTGGTGGGTAGGCCTAAGACAAAGTCCATGCTCACATCCTCCCAAGGTACGGATGGTATAGGCAACGGAGTATATAACCCGACGTTGGTTTTGGTGCCCTTGGAAACTTGGCAAGTACGGCAACTACTCACTACCCGTCCTACCATTGCCTTCAAATTTGGCCAATAAAACTTTTCCTCAACCAGGGTGATAGTCTTATCCCTACCGAAATGGCCACTCAACCCGCCACTATGCAGTTCCCAGATGATATGGAGACGTAGAGATGACTGCGGAATACATAATTTCCCATGCCTAAAGAGGTAACCATCCTTGATAACGAACGCAGTAATAGTGGTGGGGGAACTATCCTGGGCAGATAGGTAAGAATCCTGGAAATCCGAGCATGTAGCGTACTCATCTTTGATTCGCTCGAACCCGACAACGTTAACCTCCATAGTGGTGACTAAAAGGGCTAGGCGACTAAGAGCGTCCTCAACCCGATTGTCCGCTCCCTTAAGGTGTTTGAGATTAAAAGTGTAACCATGTAGGAAGGATACCCACTTGGCGTGACGCGGGCTGATTTTATGTTGGCCATTGACAAATCGTAATGCTTCGTGATCGGAGAGGATCACGAACTCCTTAGAGAGGAGATAATGCCGCCAGTGGTGCAAGCATCTAATGACCGCATAAAATTCCCTATCATAGTTGGAATAATTCAATTTAGCGCCCGCCAACTTTTCACTAAAGAAACTCACAGGGTGTCCCTCCTGACTCAAGACACCTCCTATTCCCACGCCCGAAGCGTCACAAGTAAGCTCAAAGACTTTCGAGAAGTCAGGTAGACGTAAGACGGGTGCCTCAGTCATAAGCTCTTTGATGCGTTGGAAAGCGAAGGTGGCGGACTTCGTCCAAGTAAACTCACCCTTTTTCATGCAGTCACTAATGGGGCCATGATGCTGCTAAAGTCTTTGATGAAACGGCGGTAGAAAGTTGTCAACCCATGGAAGCTCCTCACCTCACGTATCGTGGTCGGCACTGGCCAGTCCTTAATCACCTTAACCTTGCTAGGGTCGACTCTAATGCCCTCCGCTCCAACGATGTAGCCTAAAAACTCCACCTTCGTAACATGGAAAGTGCATTTCTTGAGATTCAGAAATAAAGTTTCCTTCCGTAGGGTGGAAAGAACCACTCTCATGTGGGAGATGTGCTCGGTGGTAGTAGTGCTGTAAACCAAGATGTCATCGAAGTAGACAACTACGAACTTCCCCATGAATGGCTGAAAGACATGCGTCATCATCCGGGAGAATGTGCTGGGGGCATTGGATAGCCCGAAGGGCATCACAAGCCACTCGTATAACCCGTCCTTAGACTTAAACGCCGTCTTCCACTCATCTCCCTCGCGGATCCTTATCTGGTGATAGCCGCTTCGTAAATCTAACTTAGAAAATATCGTGGCGCCAGACAAGACATCGAGAAGGTCATCTAAGCGCGGTATAGGAAATCGGTACTTGATGGTGATTTTGTTGATAGCGCGGCTATCAACACACATCCGCCACGTACCATCCTTCTTGGGGGCAAGAAGGGCTGGCACCGCACAAGGACTCATGCTAGTCCTGATGAATCCTTTTTTCATCAAATCCTCGATCTGAGTCTGCAACTCTTTGTGGGCCGCGGGATGAAGCCTATAGTGGGGTTGGTTCGGCAGGGACGAACCCGGAATGAGATCTATCGCATGTTGTATGTTCCTCAATGGAGGTAACACAGAAGGCAACTCGTCTGGGTACACGTCCTTATATTCGTCCAAAAGTGCTCGTAACTCCCTAGGCAACTCATTCAACGCTTCTGATTCACCCTTCGCACTCATAAGAACTAAAGCGTACATAACTCCCTCAAGAAAAGGATCTCTCACGAACTCTCTCCTACCAACTAGGCTCAATGCCTTCCTCTCGGCCGGGACGGTAGTGTCCTTAGCCAAAGCTACCGGCTCCTTCGGAACGGTCGGTCTCAACGTGATGGTCTTACCGTTGAATTTGAATTCATAAGTATTGGCTCGACCGAAATGTGTGACGTCACGGTCATAAAGCCAAGGGCGGCCTAATAACACGTGGCACGCGTCCATGGGGAGGACATCACACCAAACCTCATCCGTGTAAGATTTAAAGGCAAGAGGGACCAGGCAACGCTTGCTAACCGGGACGGTAACCTTGCTAATCCAAGCTACCTGGTAGGGTGTGGGGTGTGGTTCTGTGGTCAGATTCATACGTTTAACAGCGTTCTCAGAGATAACATTCACACAGCTACCGCTATCTATAATGAGCTTGCATAGCTTGTCGCCACTCTTAAAGATCAGAGAGAAGATACTCGTCCTCCTCCAGTCATCTAGCGGACGTGGAGTGGTCAGAATACAACGCATCACCATAAGGGGGATCGTCTTCCAAATCGCTTGGGACCCCTTCGGGGTCGCTCTCCTCGGCGGCCTCATACACATAGTCAGTAGGATCGGCGGCCATGTCTAAGAGGGCAACGGCCTTAGTCTTAGTTGGGCATTCAAAGGCATAGTGGCCTTGAACACCGCAAGAATAACAAGTGGTATTGGCCTTGCTAACTTTCCCAATGGGGACACGCTCGCTCGTGGGGTTCCTAGTGTTCCTAGCGGTGATCACGACGGACTTAGACTCGGTGGTTCTAGACCTTCCCTTGTCCGGATAGGTGGAAGAAGACGCTCCAACGGTGGTCTTATTCCTCGTGTGGGAATAACGGGAGTGAGCCTTGGCGGCTAAGTGTTTTTCAATGTCTAGGGCGGCATTGAAAGTCGTGTTCAGATCTGTGTGCCCATAGCGCAAGAGCTTCCGCTGGATATCGGGTTGAAGTCCCTTACGAAACCTGGATAATGTGACCTCTGGGGGTTCCCTAAGCTCGCAACGCACCATACGGTCTTTCAACTCTCCCATATACTCGGCCACCGACTTTGAACCTTGCCGCAGGGTGGCTAGTTCATCGAACATTCGTGTTCGGTGGTAAGCGGGAACGTATTGGTCGGTGAGCAAATTTTTCATCACCGCCCATCCGATAGATGGGACTTCCTGTCCGGCTCCCAACCTCATTTCCTCATTCAGCCAAAAGGTTTTCGCACGATCTGTCAACTTCATGCGGGCGACTTGGACCTTTTGGAGATCCGTGAGATTGTGCCATTGGTAGTAACATTCCATATCAACTACCCAGCTAAGGAAGACCTGGGGGTCTCCCATGCCATCGTAGGTGGGGGGGCATCAATCTTGATGGCTCTAGTGATATCGAAACCACGCTCGGGACGGCGTTCTCGAGGAGGCACTCAGGGATGGTCCCCATCAGAATCCGAATCAGTGACAGGTTGTTGCCGGTTGGGTCCTTCAGCATCACCGGGTGGTGGTGGCGGTCCTCCTTGATTCCGTAGGATTTGTTCTAACATCGTCCTAAGCTCAGTCATTTCAGTACGTAGACCTGCTATGGCCGCGGTGTTGGGATCATTGGGCTGATTCGCAGCCATCCTAGACGTTGACGGTGTCGCGTACTCCGTTCCTAGCCTAGTGGGCATTCAGGTTCAGGAAAACTTTGGGAAGATGATTTTTCCTAGGGCTGTAGCTAGATTGAACATAGGATAATTTTATAGATTCCTGATGTGCGTAGTAAGTAGTTCGTTAAAAAAAAATTGAATTTTGACAAAAATTTCAGATTACAGACCGCTATTCGCACTCCACCTGGACAGAATTACGACGGTTCCAATTTTCAGGCCAACCTAACGAGGTCGAATCGAAAAGTTTCAGTTTTAATGTTGCTGGAAATACGTTCAGGAAGCTACAGAAAAAATTTCAGATTTTTCTGACAAGTTTTAAATTTCTGAGTTTTTACTAAACGCAGACCAATCCGAAATTTTTCAGATTTTCCTATAGATTAGAACGACCAACAAGGATCGCAGCGAGGATGTTTGCAACATGGGAGTTGAAACGACCGGCTTTGATACCAAATTGATGTAGGGGTACCGTGACGACGTGGACGTTACGCTAACGGAAAAATATTCATCACAAAAAGTAAAACAACATAGGAGGGCTCCGACCAAGAGCGAACGAAAAGGGGTCGGTTGGCTCCCAAATCCGATTGAAAATAAATATGCGGGACTCGATACAACGTCCTTAAGACCTACCTCTCCAACAAGCACACAACTCACCGTAAGCCGGACTCGATACAACGTCCTTAAGACCTACCTCTCCAACAAGCACACGACTCACCGCACCTACACAAGCATCTATTCCCTCAATCGATTCATTTCAAAACACAGCGGCAATTTTCTTGGAGCGGTGGTGAACTTTCAAGCGGCGATAAAGCGTTAGTTGAGATTAACTCCCTTGTTAGCGCCAAGTGCGCCAATCTTGGAGACTAAATCAAGGCTAGGCCAAGTTTCGCTCCCGCACCGGATCTACCCGATCCGAACAACAAGAGATTCAATAACAACACTTAGATTTCAGATTTTTGCAAGCGAGAAAATTAAAGCCACGGATAAAACGTTTCGACAAAAACCTCCACAAACTAAGGCGTAGAAAGAATCACTTGCAAAGAGAGGGGTTACCCAACCAAGAAGATGAACACACAAGATAAGGTGGGAGAATCTCTCTCTCCACGGTTCCACCGGCGTCGCACCGAACGGAGAAGCACCCTTTCTTCCTTGGAGTCGCACCGCGGAAGTCTCGCCGGAGTCGCACCGAAGAGGATGGAGGGAGGCGGCCTTGGAGTCACACCAAGAGAGAGGGGGCGGCAAGGGGGAGCACCTCCTTGGCCGAAATTTCCCAAGGGGGAATAAGGGTTTGCTTTAATCTTCAATCTCCTCATTCCATCATCAGGGTGGTTATATTTGCAGGCCCTATATGGATATTTGCAGCCCAATTTTTCCGAGTTATTACGCGCCTTTTGAAAATACTCTTTGTTAGGTGCATTTCTAGGAAAAGTGTTCAACATGAAAGTTGTAGATCTCGTCGAAATCTACAACTTTGATGTTGAACACTTTTCCTAAAAATGCACCTAACATTGCGTATTTTCAAAAGGCGAGAAAAATTTCACAATAGTCTCGCGCCTTTTGAAAATACGCAATGTTAGGTGCATTTTTAGGAAAAGTGTTCAACATCAAAGTTGTAGATTTCGACGAGATCTACAACTTTCATGTTGAACACTTTTCCTAAAAATGCACCTAACAAAGAGTATTTTCAAAAGGCGCGTAATAACTCGTAAAAATTGGGCTGCAAATATCCATATAGGGCCTGCAAATATAATTACCGCATCATAAAGACCCCTTTAAATAGGAGTTTACACAAAATAATAACCATCCATGATGGAGATGAAATCTCATCCATCCGCATGGTTAAATACACACCAACATGAAATTAAAAATTCAAAATTAAAAATTACAACCATTTTAATAAATATAAAATTATCATCATGAAATAATTTTATATTTATTAATATAAAATAAAAGTGCATGCATAAAAAGTTTAATTCTTCATGGCGGTTTTGGCACGCCGCGGGAGGAGATTATAACGCGGATTTCCAACAGCATCATCATGGCGCCTCAGATCTTTGTGGCGCAGCGCCTCGGCAGCCGGGTCATCATCATCAAGGAGTGTCGGAGGGGACGCGCCATCACCGGGTACAGGAGAATTGGGCAGGCGGTGATGGGATACAGAGAGGAGAAGAGAATGAAGCCGCGCGGCTTGGCGGCTTGCGCTTCCGATCTGTCCTGGCCGGGGACTGAAGATGCTGCGACCAAGGCGATGATGCAACCCGAGCGGTCTCCGACTTGAGGCCGCGGCTTGCCTCCTGGTCTTGAGCCTTGAGTCTTCATGGCGCAACCCGGGCGGTCTCTGACTTGAGACCGCGGCTTGCCTTCTGGACTTGAGCTTTGTTAACCTTCAAGACGCAACCTGAGCGGTTTCCAACTTGAGACCGCGGGCTGCCTTCTGGACTTGCACCCTGATAGCTTTCATGGCGCAACTTGAGACCGCGGCCTATCACTTGGACTTGAGCCCCGATGATCTTCAATCTTTGGAGGCGACCTGAATGCTCAGACCGCCCGGTTGGTGGTGGACCTTATCGAACCTGAACCGGGCGACTTGTATTATCAGACCGCCCGGTCTTCGTGAAATGTTATTCGGATGCGGTCTTCTGGATAAACATAATCCCCGCATATTTTCAAACTCCGAAGAGATTTCGAAAATATTAGTTCTAGCCACAAGACCGCGCCCGACTTATACACATGCCTATAAAATTGTCTGAGAGCTCTCTACTTCGCATAATTCTTCTGAAATCACGGGACGCTACTCGCCAATTGCGGTTAGGATTTTTCAGGTCGGCACCCCTCTGATCAGAATGGATTTCCTTGATTCCCTTCAAACCCGCGTGGATAAGGATAATGACCGGAAGAAGGATGAAGAACGGAAGGAGAAGGATGCCCGGAAAAGAAGAAAGAGTCACCGATCTGACAAGACCGCCCGGTCTTCGAAGGTGGAACCTTCCGGATCTAAGAAGAATACCGGAGAGAAAACTGCAGAAGAGAAGAAGGCCCCCGAAGAGTTGTCGGCCAGGAAGAGGGCTGTGGAGGAAGGGGAGGCCAAGGTTAAGGAAGAGGCGGCCAAGGCTAAAGCCGCAAAAGAAGAGGCGGCCAAGGCTAAAGCCGCAAAAGAAGAGGCGGTCAAGGCTAAAGTCGTCGGAGAAGAGGCGGTCAAGGCTAAAGCCGCCGAAGAAGAGGCAGCCAAGGCTAAAGCCGCCGAAGAAGAGGCAGCCAAGGCTAAAGCCGCCGAAGAAGAGGCGCCAAGGTTAAATCCGCCGAAGAGGAGGCGGACAAGGCTAAACGCGCGGAGGTCACACCATATGAGGAGAAGTCCTTAGAGAAGAAGTCGTCAGAACTCGGTGCGGATCATTCTACACCCTCCTTTGACATGGAGTTTACTCCGTCGGGGACTCCTCATATAAAACTGAATGTTGAAGAAGGGGAAGTTGTCTCTTCCAAACCGGACGGGTTATCAACCTCGCCGGTGCTGATTTTTGATGATTGCAGCCCTTCAAAGCAGGTCAGCCCGGAGTCGGGGAAGAAGAAAAGAAAAAGGGGCTATTCGTCGGCAGAGCGAATTGCCAAAAAACTTCAAAAATTGAAGGCCAAGAATAAAGCCTTTAAGAAACCATCCGCGGCCTGTCTTCAGAGTAATCCGCGTGTGAAGGAGGAGATCGATGCCCCCAATACCCCTCTCGTCAAGTCGGACGACCCTGTCCCGGATTCCGCGAATAGTGTGTCGATTGGCGGTATCCTTAGAGGAATGGATGATTTCCTGAACCAAGATAAGTTACTCGATAGTCCTGCGACTTCGAGCCACACTGCCCCCCTTGGCGAGAATACGGGTGATTCTGAAAGAGCTGTACGGGAAGAGAGCAACCAAGCACTGGCCGGGCTGCGCTTGATGGGGATAAAGGCGGAAAAGATACGGGCTCAGGGCAAGTCGCAACTGCCCGATTTATTTGCCCCAGGTAAGCGCGCTGCGGGCTATGAAACTATCCGCTTCTTCGTTCCGCGTCCACGAAAAAAAGAAGAACAAATTGTTATTAAATGCGCCGCCGAGCTTCTTCCCGCCCATGACTCAGGCCTTAGCCATTAGACGAAGGAATAGTGAAAGAATCTAGCGAGAACAGTGCCGGGGAATGGACTCGGAACAGTTGAAGCGGCCTGTCCATTCAGGCATTTAATCTTATTATCCTTTAGTTGTCCTTTTCGCCTTTGGCTGTGCTAATTATAACTTTTATTTGTAGACAAACCGGAAGACAGAGTAAGACCGGGCGACCTTATATTAGCCTTCCGCCTCTGTCCCAGGTGCCAAGCCTCGTGCCGAGACCAAATTCTGGACAGGAGGAGCCGGCCAACTTTCAACTTCTTCTGAACAACTTGGAGGTGAAGGTAAGAGAGATGGAGAGGAAAGAAGAGGCCGCCCGAGTTGCGTTGGAGGCTGAGAAGAAAGAGCGGCGAGAAGAACATCTGATGGTTAGGGCCCAGCTGGAGGCCGCGCGAGCTGAATTGGAGGTCGAAAAGAAAGGGCGGCCCGAAAGAGAGAAAGTGCTGGAGGCTCAACTAGAAACCGAGAAGAAAGCGCGGCTTGACAAGGAGAAAATGCTGGTAGATCAGATCGCCACTATAACCGCGCGTCTTGATAGGGAGAAGAAAATGTCCTTGAAGTTCGAAGAGGACTGTAAATACTACCAGGAAAAATACCTCCGCTTAACCAGGGAAGTCGGTGGAAGCCGGCGCCCCGCTAATGATGAAAGGTTGAGGATGTCGAACCGCCCGGCTGCTGGGGCGGGCTCAAATCCTCCGCCAGTCAGGGCGTCCGATCCTACTGCTAATGAGTCTGCCGGGGCCCCTTCTGCTCGTACGGTTCCTGCCGCACGGGTGGAACGAGATGTCGCGCGGCTTCATAGCACGCTCAATCACATTCATTATCATTCGAGCCAAATTTATGGCCTCCTTATTCAAACCGGCGACCAGGTCGCCCGACTTCATCGCGAGGAAACCCCTCAAGAGCATCATCAGCCGTGAACGGCTTTTAACTTTTAAGAACCATGTTTGTAATATTTCTTTGTTTGCTTCTTGAGACGACCTGATGATTTGGTTTGCTTTGGATGATATTTTCCTTTAGCACTTTCTGATGCGCATATAACCCGTGTGATTTGTGCTGAAATAACTTATGCTTATTTCTATAATCCGAATTGATATGTAGGTCGCGCGACTTGCGCTAAATGTTTGAGATTTTTGTTGAACTTTATTAACATGCTGATCGCAGGTTTCTGTCCAATCGGTCGGACTTGCCTATGCGCAAGTCATTGTATATTCCTGTTGTCTGTATTACTTGAGCTAGTGCTGTGATATAGTCCGCGCGGTTTGATGTTATATCCGCGCCATAATTTTTTTATTTGCAGATCGTTGTCTCTATAAGTAGTAACTATTACGGAGACCCATCCATGCTTTCTGAAATGGCGCGAGCTAAGAGAAAGTCGTCGCGGTCTGAGAAGATTCACGCGGTCCGAACTGACGCGGCTTCCGCTTTCCGATCAGCCAATCACAAAGAGTGCCGCTTAACTCAAGGCGAGTTGGATGACTTCATTAAAGAATACATGGTTGGAAGTAACATAACCGCTCGGCTTCCTTTACCCGACGAGCGGATAAACTCCTCGTCTTCCACAAAAATTGTCATCCCCATTGACCACTTCAAGTATGGCTTCAGATTTCCTCCTCCACTTGAAGTCATTGCTATTTTCGATCACTATGGGGTTGTGCCCGGACAACTCCCGCCGAATTCCATTGCCTCTATCTACAGTTTTATCTCGTATCTGCGGTCAGAGCGAGTTAAGTTTTCGATTTCCTTGTTCCAAAAATTCTTCTCCGTGCGGTCTACTCCGGACGCCGGAACCTCCGTTTTCAGAGGTCATATTTATTTCGGATGCCGGGGGATGAAAGTCATCAACCTCGCGAACAAGGTAGCGAGTTGGTCTGAACGATATGCAATGTTCGAAGGTCCCCTCGGGTTATTGCAAGTCAACCCGCAGACGAGGAGTGCGGCGGATTTTAAGTCGGTTAAGCTTGGAAAGGCCGAGCAAGAGATCTTCGAATCCCTGGAGAACGAGCGGCTCAACGTGAATCATTACATTTCGTTGTTCGCGGAGCTGGCAGATGTCCGCCCTGAGGATAGTAAGCTTTCCTCAACTCGCAGCTTTGTGACCGTGCGGACTGTGTTTCTAATGTTTTCAACTTTTTGCAGCTGCTACTGTCGTTCCTTTGAATAAGCCGGTTACTCCGGATGCTCTGGTTCTGACCCAGAGGGAGAAGCGTCAGAGGAAATCCGACCCGCAATGGTCTGAGGAGGAGGGCCCGGCTTCCTCGGGCGAGTTCGAGCTGCTTCGCTCTTGCAGCAACCCGCGCGACCTCAAAGGCAAGCCGACAGTCCTTTGGCACAAGGATGGTGAGTGCGTGCAGGTATCTACCGCTCTCCCATTCTGGGGGAGCGACAAGATCAGCCGGCATGCATTAGCCGCCGGGGCTGCTATGTATGGCCGAAAAACTTTGAAGAGACTGAAGAGGGTTCCAGAAGAGGAGCTTTCCCGAGTAGTCGCGCAGGCTGGTGCATGGGGTTTTGCGGCCAATCATTTTATGGCACTCTCATATAAACAACTGGTCTCAGCCCATACCTACCTGGAGAAGAAGTTCGCCGACCAGGCCGATGAAAACGCCAGATTGAAGGAGATTATAGCGGTAAGTTTTTGACGAATACTTCGGGCTTATCATTTCCAGTCTGCGCGATCTGACTTCTATTTTCTTTTTATAGCACCAATACGATATGGACAACCCATATTTTCAGGACGAGGACTTCCCTCACGTCGCCAAGGGAATTGACGGTGCCTTAAATCGCCTGCGAGATCGGGACGGCCTGGCTGGGGGCTTTGAAGATACAACCTTCCCGGACCTCTATCCTGGACTGAAAGATAAACTGGATGAAAAAACCCGCCGAGCCAAGGGGAAGGACAAAGCCGAGTCCAGCAGTTCCGAGGAAGAGAGCAATGGCGAAGAGGTCGAAAAAGAACCCGCAGCAGTTGTTGAAGAAAAAGAAGATGGCTCGGATGCAGAGTCCGGTAATTCTGACGAAACAGGGCAGTCCAGGTCCCGCAAGTCGGGCGGCTCAGATAGTTCGAGTAGCTTGGGTAGCAGCTACTCGGGTTCCTCTTCTTCCAGCAAAGGGTATTCGCCTGATGTAGACATTGATGGCGATGAAGACTCAAGCTCTCCTGCGACCAAAAAACTCAAATCGAACGAATAGCTCCGATTGTAATTTTCGAATTTTGCTTTTATTTTGCATAGCCGACGGCTTGGTTTTGTTAGCCGGTCGGTCATGAAACAATGTAAAGACATTTTGGTGATGAAATGGAAAGTTTTTACCTGTCTAGTTGTTTGTTTTTTCTGCGACTTACTTGCGTTTGTTGCGGTCTCCTTTCTTTTAATTAGGCCGTGCGGCTTGTGTCTTCGATCAGGATTAAGCAAACTCGATATATCCCGGAAAAGTATCAACTATGATATTTTGATGCGTGGTTGGCGCTGTTTGAATATATAATTTGAACGGATAGAAATTCCAGTTCTTTCTTATCCCACTATGAATGCCTTGTAATAACCAGGGAACCAAACGTAGTTTCAGGCCGCTGTAGAATCTTGACCATGCGATTTGGATCATGTCTTGTTTGATTAGATGACTCCATATATTTGATATCAAGCCGCACGGCCATTACCCGGCCTTATACAACCACTTTGCGAGACATACAAGTCACAAGGAAACGATCAACAGGTTTGAGCGGTTAATATTTTGATTCAAACGACTTATAATTCAAATTTCAGTGAGTCTCATCCCTGTATATAATCAATAACCGATACACCCGCGCGGTTTATATATAACCCAGGCGGATAGAAATCCAATCAGGAAATCGAACATAACCAAACCGCACGGTTATAACCCAGCTTTTTCATAATTGCTTCACCAGATTGACAACCAAGTCATAAAAAATAATCAACAGGCCGTGCGACTAGTACTTGATCCGGTTGGTTCACATAGCTCAGATTTCCGTAAATCTCATCCCCATGAATATAATCAGTTAACGGATATGCCCGTGCGGTATATATATAACTCGGGGGGATAGAAATCCAGACAGGAAATCGACATAACCCAGCCGCGTAATTGTAACCCGACTTTTCACAATTGCTTCGCAAGATAGAATATCAAGCTATAAGAAAACAATCAGTAGGCCGCGATTAACACTTAATCCGAACGATTTATATAACTTAGATTTCAGCAAATCTTATTCTTCCGAATAAATCCAAACGGATTTATATAACACAGCTTGATTATGAACCCGCGCGATCTGTATATACTCTGAGCGGACTCTATTGCTTGATTATGAAGAGCTCGTTATTAACCGAACGGATCGAATCGAAACCCACAAGGATGATAGGTTTACAAACCGAACGACAAGGCCGACCGGTCATGATTATGCTTGATCCCCTGATCCCTGCCTTATGGCATTTTATGATATCCTGCTTATTAAAACCGATCGGTTTCATAACCAGACCATCCGATAATTTGCTTTTGCTCATTTTAAACCGCAGGGTTTAAACACAAACCGCCCGGTCTGCGATTCGCCTGTTGAAAATCCTGTTTTCTCCTCAAATGGTCCAGAAGGACCATATGAGGTGAGATAATTCCCTGTAATGCGGTAAAAAGTCGCTACAGACTCAGACGACTAAATGGGCAGGTGGGCCTAGGCGGCAACCATTGCTTTCCTCAGATGGTCGTAAGAGTTGTAGGAATAAAAAGATAAGTACAGGCTCAGATGACCAAGTGGGCAGGTGGGCCTAGGCGGCAACCATTGCTTTCCTCAAGTGGTCATAAGGGCTGTAAGCGACTCAACTGCTCCCCTGCCGAGGGCTACAAGCTGAGTTGATCAATTGGGCAGGTGTGGTTATGCCGCGGGGGCTATACCGACATTGCTTTCCTCAGAGAGATCAACCCAGTTGTGTGTCCCACTTAGGCATCACTTGAGAGTACCTAGGAGTATTCGATGGTCACAGACCAAGATGATCAATTGGGCAGGTGTGGTTATGTCGCGGGGACTATACCGACATTGCTTTCCTCAGAGAGATCATCAAGGCTGTAACTATATCCCCCTCGGGGCATGATAGAGCCAACATTCACCCGGACCTCCCTTGATGCAGGGTGTGTCGGATATCAGCCGGGATCCAAGGTTCCGAAGACCACCGCACGGGAATTGGCAAGCTACCACTACACGTGTGCGAAAACTCCCCGCTACACATGATCTTCGTGGTTTTACGCTAATGACTACAATCCGAGGGGGTTCGAGCAGAACTTGGCGATGTCTCCGCGGTTCAGCGAGGTTGATATATAAGAAAGTGTAAAAAAGAACCATCAGACATGGAGAAGTGTCAGTATGGGGCTTTTCATTAAAATATCCAGAAAATGTAAGAAAGCAAAGAGGACATTTTAAGGATAGAACCGTTTGAGATCGTCACCGCTCCAGGTGCGTGAGATGTCTTCTCCTTCACTTGTCTGAAGGCGGTAAGCCCCGCTTTTTAGTACTTCCTTGATGATGAAAGGTCCGGCCCAATTGGGATTCAGCTTTCCGACGTTGCCTGTTCTGGCTGCTGCATCAACTTTCTTTAGCACAACATCTCCGACTGCAAAATGTTTTACCCTGACATTCTTGTCAAAGTATTTCGCCATTCTCATTTTAACTTCTTCCTGTCTGATTGTTGCCTCGTCCTGAAGCTCTTCGATCAGATCCAGACTATATTGATAGCTTCATCATTGTCTTCTATCCATGCTTCTCCTCCCTCCTATGCATACACAACTCTTGGAGTGACCACCTCAAATTCTACAGGAACAACAGCCTCCGAGCCATGAGATAATTTGAATGGTGTCTCCCCCGTAGCTGAAGATGGAGTAGTACGAAGAGTCCAAAGGATGGAAGGAAGTTGGTCTGCCCAATTTCCTCTTTGATTCAAGATCCTCTTCATCAGAAGCTGTTGGATCTGCCTATTTGCGGCTTCTACCTGGCCATTCGTTCTCGGATGATGCACAGAAGAGAACCGAAGGTCAATCCCAACATGATCACAGAAGGTTATCATCTCTGAATTGTTAAACTACGGACCATTGTCAGTGACAATTGCTAGCGGAATTCCATGCCGGCAGACTATCTCTCCCCAGATGAAGTTTCTGATAACTTGAGTTATAGTTTTCGCCAATGTCTTCGCCTCAATCCACTTGCTAAAGTAGTCAATCATCACAATGATAAAGCGACGCTGGCCGCTGGCTATTGGGAAGGGTCCGATAAGATCCATCCCCCAAACTGCGAAGGGCCATGGCGCAGTTATTGATCTGAGTGACTGAGCGGGCAGATGTTGGAGAGGGGCGAACTTTTGACACTGAACACATCGCTTGGCAAATGCTTCGGCATCCTTCCTCATGGTTGGCCAGAAATATCCCTGCCTTGAGATTCTCTTCTCCAGAGTCTTTGCTCCTGAATGGCTACCACACTCCCCGGAATGAACCTCCTGAAGTATGGTTGGGATTTCATCCTCGGAAACACACTGTGCTGAGGGAGAGATCAAAGTCTTCCTGTAGAGAACTCCCGCTATCAGATAATAGTATGCCGCTTTCCTTCTAAATCTTCTTCTATCTTTGATGGAATAATGGAACTCCCCTTTTGACAAAAACAGTTCATAAGGGTCCTTCCACGAAGGATTCTGATCAATTTGCATAAGTTCCGCTTCATCTGTTGCCGGATGAAAAAGTTCAAAGGTCACTCCCCCGGATGGAAGACCGAACTTTGACAACTCATCTGCTTCCTCATTTTGTGTTCTTGGAATATGCTCAATAATGAATGACTTGAATTTCCCAATCTCCTTCTTAGTCAGCAGTAGATACTTTCTCAGAATTGGTTCTCTTGTCTCGAAATTACCCAGGACCTGAGAAGCCATGACAAGTGAATCAGTTTTAACATGTAAGTGCTCTATGCCCAGTTCTTTTGCGAGCCTCAACCCAGCCAGAAGCGTCTCATATTCTGCCTGATTATTTGTAACTGGAAAGAAAAACTTGACTGCCTGTTCAAGCTTGATTCCATTCGGGCTAACTAAAACCACTCCGGCTCCCACGGAGTTTTTACCAGAAGCCCTATCCACATAAATGACCCAAGCCAAAGGGGATTTCACCACCCGTTCAGGATCGGATTCTGCCGTATCTACCAAGAAATCCGCTAAGACTTGTGCTTTGATTGCTGTTCGGGGGATGTATGATATTTCAAACTCACTCAGTTCAATAGCCCATTTGGCCAACCTCCCCGAATGATCTGGTTTTTCAAGAATATTTCTCAAAGGATGATCTGTGATCACTTGGACAGGATGAGCCTGAAAATAAGGACGAAGCCTTCGTGAAGACATAACTAAGGCCAAGGCTAGCTTCTCCAAGATTGAATATCTGGTTTCCGCATCTTTGAGAATATGGCTGACATAATATATTGGAAACTGCCTCTTCTTTTCCTCCGGACGAGGACAGAACTTACCGCATCTGGGCCAACTCCCAAATATAAGAATAATATTTCCCCCTCACAGGGACTTTGAAGTAGCGGAGTTGAAGTTAACTGTACTTTTAGCTGCTCAAAAGCCCTGTTGCACTCCTCGCTCCATTCAAACTTTGATCCTCCCCGCAGTATTTTAACGAACGGGGCACTTTTATCTCCTGATTTGGAGATAAACCTGCTCAATCCTGCCAACCTCCCTCCAAGCTGCTGAACTTCCTTGGTACTACGAGGAGGGGTCATATCAAGGATGGCCTTCACCTTATCTGGGTTCGGTGCAAGGTCATTAGGAGTTAAGAGATGCCCGAGAAACTTTCCCTTGTTTGCCCCAAACACACATTTCAACGGGTTCAATTTTAACTTGAACCTTCGTAGAGTAGCAAACGTCTCTACGAGGTCTTTCAAGTGCAATGAAAATGTTTTACTTTTCAGAAGGAGATCGTCAACGTAAATTTCGAGGTTCCTGCCTTTTTGATGCTTAAAGACGGTATCCATAATTCTTTGATATGTTGCGCCCGCATTTTTAAGACCGAAGGGCATTACGAGATAGCAGTAACACCCATCGTTTGTGATAAATGAGGTGTGCGGGATGTCAGGTTTGTACATTTTAATTTGATGGTACCCAGAGAAAGCATCGAGAAAACTCATAAAATCATACCCAACCGTGGAATCAACTAAGACATCTATCCGAGGCAGAGGGTAGCAATCTTTGGGACATGCTTTATTAAGTTTGGTAAAGTCCACGCACATGCGCCACTTCCCACCAGATTTCTTAACCATTACAACATTCGACATCCACGTGGGATACTGAATTTCAGAAATAAAGCCCGCTTTCAGGAGTTTGGCAACCTCCTCTCTGATGGGCAACGCCAGCTTGGTTGTCACTTCCCTCTTCTTTTGCTGGACGGGCTTGAACTCAGGGGATATGTTCAGATGATGACAAGCCACGTCCGGATCCACTCCTGGCATATCCTCTGCTGACCAGGCGAAGACATCCAGGTTCTCCAAAAGGCAGGAGATCAGCTCCACTTTCTCCTCCTCCAGCAACTCAGCATTGATGACCAGCTTCTTTTCTTCCCCTTCAGCAATAGGAACCTCTTGGGTCGCCTGGGCAGGTTCCAGGTGAGCCCCTTCTCGATCTTCTCCTTCCTCAGTAGCCCTCGTGGATTCAGCAATTTCCAGAACTTCAGTCGTGGCCTTGGGAAGTGAAACGTCGGTGATCATGTTGACGGTTCGGACGTAACACTCCCAAGCCACCTTTGGGTTTCTTCTGACCCGATACTGCCTTCCTTCGGCAGCGAACTTAAGAGCAAGGTGAAAGGTGGACACTACTGCCCTGTATGCATTAAGAATCGGCCTCCCGAAGATGGCACAGTAGTTGCTTTGGGCATCCACCACCACGAAGTTGATCAGATTTATTACTCCTCCGAGAGAGACCAGGAGCTTCATTGAACCCTCTACTTCTTTCTTCTCCCCAGAAAAACCGTAGAGGGGCCCGTCGGTGGAGAGCAGAGGCTTTCCGGTCTTCAGGGCTTCAAAGGTTGGGCGGAAAAGGAGATTGACAGAGCTGTCTGTGTCAATCAAGATCTTGTGAACAGTATAATTCTCGATGACGGCTTTGATGACCACAGCATCGTCGAAGGGATTGGCATTTGGAGGATGGTCATCCTGACCAAAGGTGACAATGGTGCTTTCAGGGGGAGAACTTGTAGTTGCTGCCACTTCTTGTTTCAGAACCCTCGCAATGCTGGATTTGCGAGACGACTCTGCTCCAGCCCCTCCATGGATACAATAGATGTCCCCCAAGGGGCCCACATCATTGACTTCGATGCATTCAGTGGAAGGATGGATGTCTCCATAGCAACCGGCGTCTTCAACGTCGGCGCATTCCCAGGTTACCTCCACTGTTTCTTTTTCTTTTTTCTTCTCAGCAGCCGACTCAGCAGTTGGCTCTTTCCGAACTAGGCCCCGGAGCTTTCCTTCTCCCAGGAGTCTCTCTATCAGCAAGCGAAGGGCCCGACAGTTTTCAGTCAGATGCCCTCCCTCCTTGTGATATTCACAGAAAAGGTTCGGATTTCGGTTTCGGACATCTGATCTCAGAGGAGCGGGTCTTCTGAAATCCGGTCTTTTTTGGAGGATTTGGACGACTTCGTCCATAGTAACGTTCAGGGGGGTAAATGACTCTTGCGAGTCATCATATTGAGTGGATGGAATGATCGGAGGTGGCTGCGCAGCATACTATGGAAGATATACTGGCATGATTTGCGGAAGAGGAACGGATGGAGCGGGTGCGATGGCCAACGACGGTTTCTGATCCTGAAACCGTTGATGGCCAATAAAGGGTTGTTTATTTTTGTAATTTCTTCCCCTCTGGGAACGGGGTTCAAAGTGGGACTGGTTTGGTGGTGGATGGTGAAAGGACGGATTAGACTGCTCCTTGTCGCTTACCAGCTTTGCGACATAACCAGGATTGTTCTTTTCTCCTCTAATGAACATATTTGCCAAACTTATCATTTCCTGATAAGTTCTTGGTTGCCTTATATTTGCTTCGAATTTTAGGGGGCCCTCTCTCAAGCCATGAATGAGGGCAACCCTATATAGCTCTGGATCCACGTTCTGGACTTCCATGATCTCCTTCTGGAAGCGGTCGACGAAACGGGCCCACATTTTGTCTTCCCGTTGTCTTATGTCAAAAAGGGCCGCCGGGCCACTTTTCCTCTTCCTTGAAGTAGAGAATCTCAGCAGAAATTCTCTTCGCAACTCGGCAAAACAACTGATCGACCTGGGGTGCAATCCATAAAACCACTCCCTTGCTTGTCCTTCGAAGGAGGTCACAAGGAGTTTGCACTTGGTTGCATCTGTTAGGGTCCTAAGAGCAATGGCCGACTCGAAGGCTTGTAGATGAACAGTGGGATCAGTTTCTCCATTGAAAGCTGGCAGACGGGGCTCTCTAAAATTATTCGGGGCTGGCTCCCCCCGGACTTCGTCCACGAAGGGAGAAGTTTCTTCAATATCCTCGTATAGAGGAACAGAAAAATAAGCCGCCTGAGCAGCGGCTACTCGCGGACAGGCCGCCTGGTAGGAGGAGCGGACAGCGGCTTCCGGCGGGTAGGAGTGATGAGCAGCGACTTCAGGCGGGTAAGAAAGGCGAGCTGCTCCTTCTGGCGGATAGGACAGGCGGGCTGCATGAGAAGCCACCCCCTGGAAATCGAGGACTCGAGCCGGCATGCTGTGCGCGGCTTCCTGGTAAAAGTTTTGCCTAGCCGCAAAACCTTCTTGCAGTGGTGGGAAGTTGGTGACTTGAGGTAGCGGATAAGGAGGCGGTGGAGGAGGGACCGGAGTAACCGCCTGGTTACCCGCGGTTTGCTGTGCGACTAACCGCTCGGTTAGTAGTGCCAAAGCCTGACTGATTGCTTCAAGCCGCTGATCAGTGGCTCTCTGAGCCCGCTCGGCTTCTCGTCTCGACTGCTCCAAGGCCTCCCACAGGGAATCTTCACTGTGGTCGGAGCGGTCTCCAAGGGGGAACTGGCGGTCTGACATTATGGTGAGGATTTCACCGACAATCCGCGATCTGAAGGTCGCGTGTTTCAGTTGAATCTGAAATCGCACCTCCGAAGGAAATCGGAGGTTGCGGGCTGCCGGTTACTTTTTAGGTAGAGGAAATGAGACCGCTAGCAGCGGTCAAGGCCAGACTTCGCCCGTCACGGCGAATGTCACTCCTGTGACGGGCTTTCCTTTGATTAAGAAGAAGCGGTTACAGCGGGTTACAAGTGCAGGAAAGCAGAAGCCGGCCGATCAGACAAGTCGCAAGACGGGAAACTCGAGACCGCAGCTCAAACAAGCGAGCTCCTGGATTCGAGTGTGCGTGTCTTGGGAACGTTGTCGCCCCCTATTTATAGGCTCGGGTGCCTGCCCGAACGGGCAGGGATAAAATAACCGCCTGCCCGGGTACAGGAGAATCGGGCAGGCGGTGACGGGATACAGAGAGGAGAAGAGAATGAAGCTGCGCGGCTTGGCGGCTTGCGCTTCCGATTTGTCCTGGTCGGGGACTGAAGATGCTGCAACCAAGACGATGATGCAACCCGAGCGGTCTCCGACTTGAGGACGCGGCTTGCCTCCTGGTCTTGAGCCTTGAGTCTTCATGGAGCAACCCGGGCGGTCTCTGACTTGAAACCGCGGCTTGCCTTCTGGACTTGAGCCTTGTTAACCTTCAAGACGCAACCTGAGCGGTCTCCAACTTGAGACCGCGGGCTGCCTTCTGGACTTGGACCCTGATAGCTTTCATGGCGCAACTTGAGCGGTCTCCGACTTGAGACCGCGGCCTATCACTTGGACTTGAGCCCCGATGATCTTCAATCTTTGGAGGCGACCTGAATGCTCAGACCACCCGGTTGGTGGTGGACCTTATCGAACCTGAACCGGGCGACTTGTATTATCAAACCGCCCGGTCTTCGTGAATGTTATTCGGATGCGGTCTTCTGGATAAACACACGTAGTGTAAACCTTTTTTCATCTGAAGCATCAAAGTACGTGTACATCAACTTCCCATAATTCATTCAACTCTTTTATTAATGATTGTAGATACATGTCGATATTGTTACCAGACATTTTCGGACAAGGTATCAGACTTGACTTAATGATAGATCTTTTTTTCATGCAGTCCCAAGGTGGCACATTGTATACTATCAACATAATTGGTCATATGATATGTGTGCGACTAAGATTTCCAAAAGGATTGAAACCATTTGTGACAAGACCAAGACCAATATTTCTAGGATCACTAACGAACTCTTTGTGGCGATTATTGAAGTCAATCCATGTCAAACCATCTCTAGGGTGGTGCATTAAGTTGTCATGATTAGGTTCATTGGCATGTCATTGCATCATGTCAGCTATTTGCGTGCAAAGAAATAATCGCTCAAACCGTTCTTTCGATGGAAAGTACCTAAAAACTTTGTTCGGAATCTTCTTTGCACTTTTCTTGTCTTATTGCTTACGTTTCCTTGACTTATGAACCACTTGATCTTCAACTATTTCAACCCATTGTGACTTGTCGCACACGTAGCAAACATCATCATTTTGGTGTGGCCCCCAAAACAAAGAACAATTATTCTCACATGCATCAATCATAATATAATTATGGCCTAGTTTGGAAGTGACTTTCTTGACCTCATGATAGTTAGTAGGAATTGATTTATGTTCACCCGGCACTGCACCTTGTAGGATTTTCAACAACATATTAAAATGTACATTACTCCAATTTCCAAGAGTCTTGATATGAAGAAGATTCAATAAAAAAGATAATTTGGTGTATTCATGGCATCCCTCCCACAAAGGTTTATTTTCCTCTAAGAGAGATGTGTATAGATTGTTTGCATTTGTACTTATGGGAACTTCAAGATGCTCAAATATCTCTTCTTCACCAATATCATCATGAAGTAAATCATGTTCATCTATGTTTTTATCATGTTGTAAATTTGGAATAGCTGCATGCAACAATTCATCTATTGGATCACTAAAGTTGTAATTAGTGTAAAATGGACTTGCATTAAAAGAAAATTTATCTTTGTGAATGACCCTATTGTTAGAAAGTCGTTCATCATGATAAATCCAATCTGTGTAGTTCTCCATTACACCATTCCAAACAAGATGTTCCTCTACCACATTTCGATCCCACATCTTCATATTTAAACATTTTCTACATTGACATGGACAATTCTCCCCAATTGGTGTAATTGTGTAATATGAATCTAGCAAATATTTCATGCCTTCTAAATAAGTATTTGAGTGTCGTGATTCTAGCATTATTTTTTTTCCATTGTTGTTGTATGTAAAATATTTAGTTAGGTACCTACATAAGGAACAAACAAAATATAATTAGAAGTATTTATTGACAGACCTTTAAGTTTAAAATAAATTAAAGAGGGCAAGAGCAAAACTTTAAAGGTGAAATCGCATTCATGAAATCAAAAAGCCCTAGATTTCTACAGAAGATATTGAGGCTTAGGGTTATTTGGGAGCATGAAAGGAAAGATAGGCGGGAGCCACGCAGAGGAAATTAGCTAGGTTACCACGTTCTTGTTAGCAAACGGCGCAAAAATGAAGCTCTACAGCGGCGGTTTCTGAAAACTAATGTAAAAATAATAAATATTTAGCGGCGCTTTTTAAAATGCCGCATAAAAAGCGTTGCGGTAGACGTTCATTCGTGTACGTACACATCATGCAAAACTACCATGATCTTGTTTCACATTAATATTGATAACAAAGAATAAAGTTGAAGAGATGAAATACATGTATTTATATACACAGCATGATATATCATAACAAAAAGTTTCCAAGATACACAAATGAAAACTGAAGCCAAAACTAAACAAAAATAAAAGGTAAAAGTCTCATGAAGCAGGCCATCAGAGGTTGTGTAATAGAAAATGAAAACCATCATTGGCACTCCAGAAAACTGGGTCCTACAAACACCTGCATCACTCAAGGGTCCTAACAAATACTCATGTTTCTGTATGGACTACAACCATTAAGCACGGTTCATGAAAGGCCAAGTGGCTGTAAAAACAACTAATAGAGAACATGTCGAGAATATCACGTTATTACCCTAAATTAAATAACATCAGAACATAAGCAGACCAATCACTCTACAAAGTAAAAACAGATACCTTACCTAAATGAATGGTAATAAAGAAACAGATAACTTGCATAAATGATTCTGGCATAAATGAATGGTGAAAGTTTACAAAATCTAATCCAAACAATTTCACTATTAATCATGATAAAGCAGTCTCACATACCTTGCCAAATGGAGCAATTCCCTGAGCTCTCACTCGACCAAGAACTAATGTTGAGATGAACTGCAGGTCAAACCGTTGAATCAGCAAACAAATCTCAATAAGTACACGAAGAAGCAGTTGATTGTAATAAAGGAACTGCAAATAAGTAATGAAGAGAGCACTGTAATAAAGAAACTGAAAATACATTCGATCTCCAAATTTGTCCATCAAATTTTGTGTAGTATAAAATCATATCAATCGCATATAAAACTGAAATTGAGTGAACGAAAAAGTCAAATTCCTTACAATTTTTTCCGATCCTTGGTTGCCTAGGGAATTACATTCTGTAACAAAATTTGTAAATAGGCAAATTTGTGATGAAAATTTATAATTTTTAGTATTAGGAATCAAGTAAAACCAATGTAACGAAGCCCTAATAATTAAAATAGGTGGTAGAGATCACAATGGAATCAGAAATAAGGTGGATGAAGAGATGTAATAAGAACAATCAGTGAAAATGGAATAAGAAATGGAATTTGGAGTTAAGTTACCATATACTCCAGCAGCAAAACTGCAATTGAAATCTGGAAGTCTGGAAATCAAGCATACCTACTAGAAATCGGCGGCAAAATGGTGAAAAGTTCACTATATCGGGAACCGGAAGCCTGGAAATGGACGCCAGTAGAGAGAAACGCGATCGACGGGGACTTCTGCAAGTATGGACTATCGTCTATCGAGCAAAGGTGGGAATCGGCGGCGAAACGCTCGTCATCGTCGACGTGGAAGACATTAGGGCACAGAATCACCTCCTCACGCCTCACAGAAACCTGAAGGAGAAGCAATCAAGTCCTCACAGCGTCGCTACTCGCTATTCGTGGAAGAGATTAGGTCCGCGCTAGGCTGGGGTAGAAGAGCCTCACTCGACGACACTAGAGGAAGATGAACAGGAGATCGCTCGGCGCCCAATGGAGAGCCGGGAGCAACTTGCTGGACGTTGATGGATCTTCTGGAAGGTAAGAAGGCAGATGTTCATCGGGGTTATGGCAGGGAGAAACGAGAAGGGGTCGCGGATTCTGGCACTTCCGGCAGGCTTCGCTTCTGGCGTTGGGAGGAAAAACGAGAGGAATTTGCGGTGGATTTTGGAGAACCATCAGCAGCGCGCGGGCAAAGTACTTTTGGCCTTTGGGGTATCTATTAGGGATGTATTAAAAGCCAAAATTACTAAGTTGCCGCGTTTTTAGGAAAAAAAACGCCGCAAATAAAAAAACTAGATATGGCCATGCTTTTGCAAAAGCGCTGTCAAAAGTAAAAAAAACATTATCCCTGCAGTGTATATATAGAAACTATTACGGTATATAAAAGCAATGCTAGCCATTCTATATATATTAGAGCAACAATGAAAAGGTGCGGCGCAGTAAGTAAGGTAAAGTAAAAAAGTAAAGAACAATTACATTACTATCATATAAGCGTACCTTAACTTATATGAATATCATATAAATTTATAAGTTAAGATTTTCGGTAATTAACTTATCATATAAAATAGTTCATACTAATTTATATGATGAGGATCTGCAATTACGTATGTTGCATGAATGTTATGTAATGTATATGTTATTATTCATGCAAGTGTAACTCACTCACACGACTCTGTGCGCATAGATCTTTCGCAAAATCCATAGAAATATCCTCGAACTTCCACTCCGACACCGACAATGGTTGTATTGATCCTTTTGGGCTCCTACACTCGGCCTTCACACGTACCATATTTACGACCTAGTGGACACAACATCGTGTTCATGGGCTATAGTATTTATCAAATCAATCTTGATTATACTTTGGATTTAGAACCCTATCTGACCAACAATCAGCATTCATATGAGATCGAAACTCGTATTTATAAGTTTTAGCAATTGAAATCTTGAGTTGTCTTTTAAAAATCATACCTGCTTACAAGACATCATTGTCCATATGAAATTTATTCCAATATTCTTTTAGAAGTTTTATTTATAAATCCTCTAATTAGCCCGTTATTGAATATAATTGACGTCAAATTAACATTTTCCAAGCTAATTGTCCAAAAAGGGTTTGATTTTATAGAGTAGGTCTATTTTCAAAATCCCAAAATTGGTCAGGAGTCCATCCTTTCATAAGGAAGATTAAGATTTAACATTTATTCCAAATGTATAGTTCATTTTGATATCATGTGATTCGATTCTCGGATCATCTGGGTCCTACCTAATTCAGATCTTTTGGACTTATAATACCAACGCTTAATTATTATTGTTGCGGGTCGTTCAACGCTTTCCTGGACCGGTCGAGCTGAACCGTCTGAGCTCGGGAGTGAGTCGAACGCACAAACAGCCAAAAATGAGAACCAACAGTAAACAACGAGATTTTTACGTAGAAAACCCGGAAAGGGAGAAAACCACGGGGCCTAGCCCAGTTCTGAATGATCCACTAGTTTTGTGAGTTACAAAGAGAATTGTTTTTCGAGGGTGACAAGTCACCGCTCATTACAGAGATTTTGTTAAGTTCTTCAAGTCCTCGGGAACCGAGCGTAGTGAAGCGTGCTCGGGGACAGCCTGGAGCGGAGCGCTGCGGAGCAGCCTAGAGCGGAGCAGCCTGGAGCGGAGCGCAGCTGAGCAGTTCAAAGCAGAGCGTTGCTGAGCTGTAACATCCCCCAAACAGCTAGACCCCTAAGTTGGTTTTGTCATGACTAGGTCATGACAAAACCATAGGAAGAGCTCAAGACCTTGTGAACATAGGTGAGAAGGAGAAAACCCAAGTGGTCTGCAAATAGCAATTTCTAGTTATCAAGCCTAGGGTTGAACTTTAGGGGCCCACCTTAAACCTTGACCCCACCATAGCATACCTAACCCTTTAGGGGTTCCCTTAGAGCACCAAGGACCCATTGGGGTCAACCCAATTGGTCAATTTGACTAAAAGTCAGCTCAAGCTTAATTTAGGTCAATTGCCATATTTTAACCTAATCTAGCCCAATCCATTTGGGCTAGGCCTAATTAAAAGAGATCCACCATCTATTGGGTCTGCTAATTACTGAAATTACTGCTTTAATTATGTAATTGGTGATTAGGAGAGAGAGAATGGTGGTTTTCCCCAAATCGGAGAGAGAAAGAGAGCATTCATGGAGAATAAATGTTGTGACCCTTCAATCCCTCCCAAATTGATGTGCATTCATCTCCCCCTTCAGTTACCAACGATTTTCTGGAGTTTTCCATGGCCAAGGGGGTTGATTAAGAGAAAATTTAGTGGTAACCGAAATTTGGGTTAATGGTCATTAATGACTTTTAGGAATAAAGCCATCCAAGCCGATTGAACCCCCCCCCCCCCCCCCCCATTTCCTTCAGTGCTCAGAGAGGAAGAGTTTTCCCAACTTTCCAGTGAGAATCGTGCAGTGGAGGCCTAAATCGGCATGGAACCAAAAGCTCCAGGACGGCCATGGCCAACAAGAAATTGGCAAGGAGCCAAGCACCCACACAAGTCTGATCCCCTTCTCCTCCCTTGGTGCTAGATCATTTCTTAATTTGGGGCTTGATCCGTGCCCAATAGGGCTCGGATTGAGCTTCCGAAAAAGGCTCGTTTCGAGCTCTTTTCCCTCCTCTAAAACTCAGATCCGACCACCTCCGGCCGGCCAACCACCTCCTATCGCCGGCCACCACCTCAACGGAGGTGGTGGTGGCATTGGCTGGCCGGAAAGAGGCGTAGGTGGCCGGAAAATCACCCCGCAAAGAAGCCCAGGACAGGCTGTCGCGCACCGTCCAGAGATTGGGGACGATGATGGAGAGCCGTCAGATCTTTTATTTATTGTTTACGGTTGTATATTTCATTAGTCGAACGACATAAGAAATTCGTCGAACAAAGTTGAATTCGTCGAACGAAAGGTTTTAGTCGAGCGTTGTTATATATTAACTTAGTCGAGCGCTGTTATATTCTGGATTAGTCGAGCGCTATTATAATAGAAGTTAGTCAAACGAAATAAGAAATTCGTCGAACGAAAGGTTTTAGTCGAGCGATGTTGTATATTAACTTAGTCGAGCGCTGTTATATTCTGGATTAGTCGAGCGCTGTTATAATAGAAGTTAGTCGAACGAAATAAGAAATTTGTCGAACAAAGTTGAGTTCGTCGAACGAAAGGTTTTAGTCGAGCGCTGTTATTAGTGAAATTAGTCGAGCGTTGTTTACATTATATTAGTCGAACGCTGGTATTTGTATAATTCGTCGAACGCGGATGTGTTCAACATTCGTCGAGCGCTGTATTATATTCGTCGAACGCAGATGTGTTCAGCGTTCGTCGAGCATTGTATTGTTTTCGTCGAACGCAGATTTCAGTTAATAATTAAAGGTTATATTAATTTCTATCACACTTTTTTGCTGTGGTTTATTTTAATTGTTAAAAATACCAGATCACCTCTGATTAAAAAGTGTCCAACACCAAAGTTGTAGCCCTTGGAGGCTACTGTGTTTTAAAATTGATTTCACCCTAAAAGGAGTACTGTAGCTCCATATAGAGCCAAAATGGTGGGACTGGTCCTTAGGGTAGGACAGTCACTCTTTCCTTCATATCCTTTCATTGGTAGATGATATGGCCTTGATATTTAAGACCTAGGCTAGTTAAATACACCCACACAACATACTAAAATATGGGAATTTAGGAGAACCTTTTTCTAAGGTTTTTGAGATAATTTCATAAATCATTTAGTAATTAATTAGTGGGTCAAATGACCTCTAATGCCCTCCAAATTTTGGTGGGTGCTCCTTAGGGTTACTGTATGACCTTGGTAAAATTATCGGCCCAATTGGGACTATTTTGTTTGAGAATTTTGTAAACCCAAGTTAGGACAAATAGGGTCAAAGTTAGGGTATGGTGTTTACCTTGGAGTATGGTGGTCAAAACTCATCACCATGAAGTGAAACCTTGGTCACTGGTTTAGGATCACCTAAGACACCTCCATGAGTGATATGAGGTGGTGTGGAGGTGGATATGCCCTAGGATCCTAGATTTACCCATTGGGTGCATGTAGAGCTTTGTGAAGGATATGTAGTCAAAAGCTGTAGAATGGTCATGAAACTTGGTGCATAGGTTCATAGGGTGTAAATAGGCACTAGGTAATTTTATAAGAATTTTAGGAGCAGTTATTCCCTTTCAATTAGGTCATAATCCCTTTAGAGAAATTTCTTATAAGAGGTGATTACAGGATCAAAAGGTCTTGGATGATTATGCAACCTTGGTAGTGTCCTTATAATCATGTTTTGGACCTCTAGTAATTTTTGTGTATTTTATTAAATGATTTAACTAATACTTCATTCTTAAGGCACCTGTTTTGATTTAGACTTAAGAAAAATAATTGAGGGTCCTATACTATTTTATAAATTGTGAAATTTGGGGATAGGACATTTAAGAACATTAGGAAGCTCTATGAATTTTTATGTAATTTTTGGAGACTTAAATCAGTAGGCTACTTCACAGCTTTTACTATTCGAGGTTTTCTTAAAATATTTATTTTAGTGAGTAAATGATTCCCTTAAATCCTGAAACTTAGTCAGTAGCCTTTTCTGATGTACACAAGAGTTTGGTAATTTTCCCAGAATTTTAGTGTTGAGCTTTTTGGTGGTGCCTTCATAAAACTATAATTTTGGACAGATGATAAATAATTAAATTAGAGGACAATTTTTTACTGTAAAAATATGATATGTTGTTTCTGATATTATTTAGTCATCATAGATTTATCATAATTTTTGGAGAGCCATATCATAAGGATTCCTTATACTTCATGTTCATTTTCATGCTTGGCAAATGTTTGGAGAAATTAAAATAAAACTAAATAATTAGGGAAAAATATGATTATCTGGATTTACTCTTATAACATCATGAAAGACCTCCAGTAAATAGCTTGGGTCAGTTGGATAAATATTTGGAGCACCTCTAGTTGTGAGCTTCATATAGTTAGGTTGGTCTGCGTATAGTAAAACTGTGAAACTTAGATTTTTAGTGACCTACTAGGTGGAAATGGTGTGCAGATGGTGCACATGGGTTGATTAGATAGTTAGAAGTCCACCCCAGGAAGTGTATGGGAGGAAAGTATACTTGGTGGGTTAAGGGTAAGGTAGTGCTTGAGATTGACGAAGGATCGTCTTTTCCCTAGCGTGTCATAAAGCGCTTAGGTTTAACTCAAGTGAAATGATAAGAGGGGTGTTCTTATGGGTATCTACCAATAACACTAAGTGTCTTAAATAATGGAACCTTGGGGTGTCATCCCATTACAGTTCCTAGTACCGTAGCGAGCCCCTTACAGGGTAATCCTCGGGAAGTCCAAGATTAACCATAAGCCGTATGAGTAAGAAGTTGTTATAGAAGCTTAACTTAATAATACTCTCACCCACACCCCGTTATCACGGGAATATTAGTCGGTTTGGTCTTACGAGTGGTAGGCTCGGTGGTTGTAGCAGTAGACTAATTAATCCGGTGAGCTTGTGACTTAGTAAGGTTTGTTGGAACGAACGGGTTGGTCCGGCGAGCCGGTGGCTCGGAAGGTTATTGATGACGGGCAGGTTAGCCCGAGGAGCCTATGGCCCGGAGGTAGATAGTAGATCATGTTTGCATGTGCACGAAGGTGGTGGGTCTTCGGTATTGGACGGTCGTTCACACCGACGTCAATACGTTGACTCGGCAAGTGTGGAATTTGCACTTAGCCATAAAAGTCTGGTGGTCCAGCCAGTAAGAGTACGCAGATGCTCCGCGGTTTTGCATTGAGGCGTACGATAGGCCTAGGTTAGTTAGTGTGAATACCAACCTAGAGGTGGGCGAGGCCCAACCCACCGCTTCCGTTTGCCACTACGGGAGTATCCTGGGCGTCTACCTAACTCCAAAAAGGGGGAACTAAAGGTCTGTGCGTACAGAGTCGAAGTGTGTGAGTTGCACTTGTATGAACATAACATAAACTGCATACCTTGCATGTCATAGCATAAATATTGCATTTCAACCCTTACCCCTATCGTATAAGTCGGTTATGGGACTTCTTATACGACATGCCTTGCTAAACGACCCCTTGGTCTATAGGTTTGTATGGGCATTCCTATAAATCAATGGTTACTTTTCTATTATTATTGTCTTTACTTACTGCACTTTACTTACTCTTTACCTGCTCTTACTATGCTTTATTAACTGCTTCGATTATGTATATATACTTGAGTAGTGGTAGAACTCTTCCTGTAGATTATGCCCCGTCATCTGCTTTTTGATTATACCCCTTATTGTCCTCCACTTCATCCTTCCCGCTCGGTGCCTAGGAATCACCGGGGGAGGGGTGGGGGATTGGCTTAGTCTTTTTGACTAACGGTCGGTGGACCATATCATTTTAGGAGACCGCAGCGACGGAGCAGCACCAGAGGCCGGTGCAGACGGAGGCGGGCTAGTCTAGTACAGGAGCACCAGTCACAGGATCAGAAAGTGATTAATAGTTAGCTTCTGCAAGTGATCTTGTAGTGAGGATATGTTGTACAGGGCATGAGCCCTTTATTATTGTAACCCTTGTTATCTTTTATTCAGTTATATTATGTGGACATTTTTATATTTTTCATGTTGATTCTGTGGACTTGTCTTCTATAATGCACTTTTCTTTGTGATCGATTTGTCTGGCAGGATCAGCGTTTTGTAGTGGCGACCTTTCCGAGTGAAGGTGTCACCGCAGAATGGCGATTCTAGGCCTAAGACCCGGTTGTTTGAAAAAAAAGGGGGTCTTACAAGTGGTATCAGAGGCAAACCTCGATCCAAAGAAAAGATGTCCACAAACCCTGGGCCACCCAGCGCGAGCTTAGTTTGAGGACAAACTAGCATCGAAAGCAGTGGTGTGCCCATATGGGGAAATCAAATGAAAAAGTCCACTTTTAACTGAATCTTTTTAGTCAATTTCCCTTACGTGTGTCAAGTCTTCTTTTGTAGCCAGCGACAAACCCTGCCCCCAGTAGGGAATACCTCCAGCTGCAAAGATCTCTTTAGATATTCCTTTAGTCAATGATTTAGACTCCACTAGGGCACGTGACTTACCATGGTAATTTATACCATGCTTGACCTAGTCTGAAATAGCCCGTAGGTTTAACTTTTGGTGAAGGTACGAGGATACCCAAAAGAGGCTAGAGAAAGAGAGTTGACACATAAGCAGAATGGTATGAGACTCGTAGATTCAACCCTCGTACCGGTGACAGGATTACATTAAGACAACCACCATGACAAACACCGAGGGTCGGATGAGAATTGAAGTTCAGGAGGGACCCGTTTGGGATTGGGTGACATATTGACCTTGATAAGGTTGTCGTAGAAGGTACCCTGAAGAGTCTGAAGAATGGAGCGAATTAACAAGTTTCAAGATAGAACCCCAAGTCTAAGGTTGTGTGCCCTAAGAATTGCTTGCATACCTAGGACGAATATAATATGGTGATATTGAAGATACTTAGCCCAAAAATAGATAGAGGCTAATCTTTTGTTTATTGGGGCTTACCTTTTGTTTATTGGGCAAATTAGTTACTGACTTGGGTGTCCCTTAAATCTAATTTAGCAAGTGCTATGTCGGGAACAGGATGACTTTGAAGTCGATCCTATTCAATATTACTTGGACAAAGATGAGACGGTGTAACAGTATGTTTGGAATCAGGATCTGTAGTATTACCAGGACAATGGATAGACATCATTGATCGAACAACAACTTAACCTTAGTTGAAACATTAGAAATGTAAAGTTGCTAGGTCTGGTTACTTAGGGATGCATATACCCTTCTGGAAGTTGGGAACCAAAATTAGGTCGTGCAAGCTTTAGTTATATCTGACAGTTCTTGAGGTCTGGGGCATTCGGAGGTGATCAACTTATGATTTGTTAAAAATCACGCCCTGTCATGGTAGAAAATTTTAACTACAATAATAGCCCTTATACCTTGGGAGCTATGATGATGAATAACCCGAGATCTTAGACGATGACTTATTGAAATTAGAATATAGTATCTGAGTTTAGTATGATAAGAACGACCTAAGTTTATTTTACTTAGGACCATTTGAAAGAGATCAAGACTAGCATAAGTTGAAGTGATAGAAATTTGGTGAAATAAACGTGATGATATTTCCTTGATGAAATTGAATTATGAAAAAAAAAACCTAAGGTATCAAAATTTTGCCCTTATGAATCAAAATTCACGTAGGAAATGATTGAGACGCTATACAATTTGATTAGTTCCATCAATAGTAAGAACTGGAAAAGTTGTAGAGTAGAGATGATTGATTACTCAGATGTACCTGAAGGAGTAAAGAATTTGTACGTGTGAAGAAAACTTTAGAGGCATAAGAGTCTGCCCAGGTTAGAGTGGAACATCGAGGATAGATTGACCAAGGTTGCTAGGTCACCCTGGTTAGGATAGATGATGCGACGGTGCGAGTCTTGCGGCGCAAGAAGATTCCGTAGGTAAAGCCATGTGGTAAAATTGGGGTCAGGAGGAGCACACCTTGGAGCAACTAGAGCTGGTGTGGCAGAGATAGTCGGTGCTCTTCGAGCCAGGAATAACTTCAATTCTTAGGGGATGTTACGTTTAGTCACTCTCGGTGATAACCCCGCTAGCCTAACCTGAATTTCGAGGATGAAATTATTCTTTTTGTTTATTGGGATTTGTAACATCCCCCAAACAGCTAGACCCCTAAGTTGGTTTTGCCATGACTAGGTCATGACAAAACCATAGGAAGAGCTCAAGACCTTGTGAACATAGGTGAGAAGGAGAAAACCCAAGTGGTCTACAAATAGCAATTTCCAGTTATCAAGCCTAGGGTTGAACTTTAGGGCCCCACCTTAAACCTTGACCCCACCATAGCATACCTAACCCTTTAGGTGTTTCCTTAGAGCACCAAGGACCCATTGGGGTCAACCCAATTGGTCAATTTGACCAAAAGTCAACTCAAGCTTAATTTAGGTCAATTACCCTATTTTAACCTAATCTAGCCCAATCCATTTGGGCTAGGCCTAATTAAAAGAGATCCACCATCTAGTGGGTCTGCTAATTACTAAAATTACCGCTTTAATTCTGTAATTGGTGATTAGGAGAGAGAGAATGGTGGTTTTCCCCAAATCGGAGAGAGAAAGAGAGCATTCATGGAGAATAAATGATGCGACCCTTCAATCCCTCCCCAATTGATGTGCATTCATCTCCCCCATCAGTTACCAATGATTTTCTGGAGTTTTCTATGGCCAAGGGGGCTGATTAAGAGAAAATTTAGTGGTAACCGAAATTTGGGTTAATGGCCATTAATGGCTTTTAGGAATAAAGCCATCCAAGCCGATTGAACCCCCCCCCCCCCCCCCCCCCCATTTCCTTCAGTGCTCAGAGAGGAAGAGTTTTCCCAACTTTCCAGTGAGAATCGTGCAGTGGAGGACTAAATCGACATGACACCAAAAGCTCCAGGACGGCCATGGCCAACAAGAAATCGGCAAGGAGCCAAGCACCCACACAGGCCCGATCCCCTTCTCCTCCCTTGGTGCTAGATCATTTCTTAATTTGGGGCTTGATCCGTGCCCAATAGGGGCTCGGATTGCGCTTCCGAAAAAGGCTCGTTTCGAGCTCTTTTCCCTCCTCTAAAACTCAGATCCGACCACCTCCCGCCGACCAACCACCTCCTATCGCCGGCCACCACCTCAACGGAGGTGGTGGTGGCATTGGCTGGCCGGAAAGAGGCATAGGTGGCCGGGAAATCGCCCCACAAAGAAGCCCAGGATGGGCTGTCGCGCACCGTCCAGAGATTGGGGACGATGATGGAGGGCCGTGAGATCTTTTATTTATTGTTTTCGGTTATATATTTCATTAGTCGAACGACATAAGAAATTCGTCGAACAAAGTTGAGTTCGTCGAACGAAAGGTTTTAGTCGAGCGCTGTTATATATTAACTTAGTCGAGCGCTGTTATATTCTGGATTAGTCGAGCGCTGTTATAATAGAAGTTAGTCGAACGAAATAAGAAATTCGTCGAACAAAGTTGAGTTCGTCGAACGAAAGGTTTTAGTCGAGCGCTGTTATATATTAACTTAGTCGAGCGCTGTTATATTCTGGATTAGTCGAGCACTGTTATAATAAAAGTTAGTCGAACGAAATAAGAAATTCTTCGAACATAGTTGAGTTCGTCGAACGCAGATGTGTTCAACGTTCGTCGAGCGCTGTATTGTTTTCGTCGAACGCAGATTTCAGTTAATAATTAAAGGTTATATTAATTTCTGTCACACCTTTTTGCTGTAGTTTATTTTAATTGTTAAAAATACCAAATCGCCTCTGATTAAAAAGTGTCCAACACCAAAGTTGTAGCCCTTGGAGGCTACTATGTTTTAAAATTGATTTCACCCTAAAAGGAGTAGTGTAGCTCCCTGTAGAGCCAAAATGGTGGGACTGGTCCCTAGGGTAGGACAATCACTCTTTCCTTCATATCTTTTCATTGGTAGATGCTATGACCTTGATATTTAAAACCTAGTCTAGTTAAATACACCCACACAACATACTAAAAGATGGGAATTTTAGGAGAACCTTTTTCTAAGGTTTTTGAGATAATTTCATAAATCATTTAGTAATTAATTATTGGGTCAAATGACCTCTAATGCCCTCCAAATTTTGGTGGGTGCTCCTTAGGGTTACTGTATGACCTTGGTAAAATTATTAGCCCAATTGGGACTGTTTTGTTTGAGAATTTTGTAAACCCAAGTTAGGACAAATATGGTCAAAGTTAGGGTATGGTGTTTACCTTGGAGTATGGTGGTCAAAACTCATCACCATGAAGTGAAACCTTGGTCACTGGTTTAGGATCACCTAAGACACCTCCATGAGTGATATGGGGTGGTGTGGAGGTGGATATGCCCTAGGATCCTAGATTTACCCCTTGGGGTGCATGTAGAGCTTTGTTAAGGACATGTAGTCAAAAGCTGTAGAATGGTCATGAAACTTGGTGGATAGGTTCATAGGGTGTAAATAGGCGCTAGGTAATTTTATAAGAATTTTAGAAGTAGTTATTCCCTTTGAATTAGGTCATAATCCCTTTAGAGAAATTTCTTATAAGAGATGATTACATGATCAAAATGTCTTGGATGATGATGAAACCTTGGTAGTGTCCTTTTAATCATGTTTTGGGCCTCTGGTAATTTTTGTGTATTTTATTAAATGATTTAACTAATACTTTGTTCTTAAGGCACCTGTTTTGATTTAGACTTAAGAAAAATAATTGAGGGTCCAATACTATTTTATAAATTGTGCAATTTGGGGATAGGACATTTAAGAACATTAGGAAGCTCTATGAATTTTTATGTAATTTTGGGAGACTTAAATCAGTAGGCTACTTCACATCTTTTACAATTTGAGGTTTTCTTAAAATATTTATTTTAGTGAGAAAATGATTCTATTAAATCCTGAAACTTAGTCAGTAGCCTTTTCTGATGTACACAAGAGTTTGGTAATTTTCCCAGAATTTTAGTGTTGAGCTTTTTGGTAGTTCCTTCATAAAACTACAATTTTGGACAGATGATAAATAATTAAATAAAAGGATAATTTCTTACTGTAAAAATATGATATGTTGTTTCTGATGTTATTTAGTCATCATAGATTTATCATAATTTTTGTAGAGCCATATCATTAGGATTCCTTATACTTCATGTTCATTTTCATGCTTGGCAAATGTTTGGAGAAATTAAAATAAATACTAAATAATTGGGGAAAAATATGATTCTCCGGATTTACTCTTATAACATCATGAAAGACCTCCAGTAAATAGCTTGTGTCAGTTGGATGAATATTTAGAGTACCTCTAGTTGTGAGCTTCATATAGTTAGGTTGGTTTGCGTATAGTAAAACCGTGAAACTTAGATTTTTAGTGACCTACTAGGTGGAAATGGTGTGCAGATGGTGCACATGGGTTGATTAGATAGTTAGAAGTCCACCCCAAGAAGTTTATGGGAGGAAAGTATACCTGGTGGGTTAAGGGTAAGGTAGTGCTTGGGATTGACGAAGGATCGTCTTTTTCCTAGCGTGTCATAAAGCGCTTAGGTTTAACTCAAGTGAAATGATAAGAGGGGTGTTCTTATGGGTAGCTACCAATAACACTAAGTGTCTTGAGAAAGGGAACCTTGGGGTGTCATCCCATTACAGTTCCTAGTACCGTAGTGAGCCCCTTACAGGGTAATCCTCGGGAAGTCCAAGATTAACCATAAGCCGTAGGAGTAAGAAGTTGTTATACAAGCTTAACTTAATAATACTCTCACCCACACCCCGTTACACGGGAATATTAGTCGGTTTGGTCTTACGAGCAGTAGGCTCGGTGGTTGTAGCAGTAGACTAATTAATCTGGTGAGCTTGTGACTCAGTAAGGTTTGTTGGAACGGATGGGTTGGTCTGGCGAGCCGGTGGCTCGGAAGGTTATTGATGACGGGCAGGTTAGCCCGGGGAGCCTATGGCCCGGAGGTAGATAGTAGTTCAGGTTTGCATGTGCACGAAGGTGGTGGGTCTTCGGTATTGGACGGTCGTTCACACCGACGTCAATACGTTGACTCGGCAAGTGTGGAATTTGCACTTAGCCATAAAAGTCTGGTGGTCCAGCCAGTAAGAGTACGCAGATGCTCCGCGGTTTTGCGTTGAGGCGTACGATAGATCTAGGTTAGGTAGTGTGAATACCAACCTAGAGGTGGGCGAGGCCCAACCCACCGCTTCCATTTGCCACTACGGGAGTATCCTGGGAGTCTAGCTAGCTCCAAAAAGGGGGAACTAAAGGTCTGTGCGCACAGAGTCGAAGTGTGTGAGTTGCACTTGTATGAATATAGCATAAACTGCATACCTTGCATGTCATAGCATAAACATTGCATTTCAACCCCTACCCCTATCGTATAAGTCGGTTATGAGACTTCTTATACGATAGGCCTTGCTAAACGACCCCTTGGTCTATAGGTTTGTATGGGCATTCCTATAAATCAATGGTTACTTTTCTATTATTATTGTCTTTACTTACTCTTTACCTGCTCTTACTATGCTTTATTAACTGCTTCGATTATGTATATATACTTGAGTAGTGGTAGAACTCTTCCTGTAGATTATGCCCGTCATCTGCTTTTTGATTATACCCCTTGTTGTCCTCCGCTTCATCCTTCCCGCTCGGTGCCTAGGAGTCACCGGGGGAGGGGTGGGGGATTGGCTTAGTCTTTTTGACTAACGGTCGGTGGACCATATCATTTTAGGAGACCGCGACGACGGAGCAGCACCAGAGGCCGGTGCAGACGGAGGCGGGCCTGTCTAGTACAGGAGCACCAGTCACAGGATCAGAGAGTGATTAGTAGTTAGCTTCTGCGAGTGATCTTGTAGTGATGATATATTGTACATGGCATGATCCCTTTATTATTGTAACCCTTGTTATCTTTTATTCAGTTATATTATGAGGAGTTTTTTATATTTTTCATATTGATTCTGTGGACTTGTCTTCTATAATGCATTTTTCTTTGTGATCGATTTGGCCGGCAGGATCGGCGTTTTGTAGTGGCGACCTTTCCGAGTGAAGGTGTCACCGCAAAATGGTGGTTCTGGGCCTAAGACCCGGTTGTTTGAAAAAAAAGGGGGTCTTACATGAGCAGCCTAGAGCGGAGAGCTGCGGAGCAGCCTGGATCCAAGCCACCGAGGTCCTCCCAAGTTCTTGAAGTAAAGCAGGAGTGTTGAGGGAGATCTCTGAGGGTAGCTCGAAGGTCGATGAAGATCTTCCAAGAGTCCTCGCTGGAAAACTCGAGAGCTCCTTCTTCTCCCAATACCCAAAAGTGTCCTCCAATGGAGGCCTGGCCCTCCTTTTATAGTTTTTGAGGTTGGGGGGGGGGGGGGGTCTGGTAACTGCGCCATGCCGATTTTTGAGAGAGTGATGTACGACCTAAACTTATCAAAAGTAAATACTATTGCTTGAAGCTCCTTCTTGATAGTGGTGTAGTTCGCTTGTGCCGACGTGAGTGTCTTGCCCGCATAATAAATCGGGTGGAAATACTTATTTACCTGTAGGCCTAAAACAGCGCCTACTGCAATATCACTCGCTCGCATATAATTTCGAAAGGTAGCGACTAGAATCGAAGAATTTATAAGTTTTTCTTTTTTAAGTTTGAAAGCTAAAAGACATTCGTCATTGAAAATAAAAGAAGGCTCTTTTTAAAGAAGACTCTTTTTCGAGAAAATGGGTTAACGACTTTGTGATTTTAGATTTTTTTTGAATAAATCGCCGATAAAACCATGTGTGGCCTAGGAAACTTCTAATTGCTTTTACATTCGTTGGAGGGGGTAGTTTTTCGATAACCTCGATCTTGGCCCGATCGACCTCGATCCCTTTGCCCAATATTTTATGGCCAAAGACTAATCCTTCTTTGACCATAAAGTGGCATTTCTCTCAATTGAGAGCAAGGTTTGTTTCCTCACAATGCTTAAGCACACACTCAAGATTTTTTAAACAACTTTGGAAAGAATTTCCAAAAATGGAGAAGTCGTCCATGAAAACTTCCATCACCTCCTCTACTAACTCGTCGAAGGTCGCCAACATACATCTTTGGAATGTAGCCGACGCATTACAAAGGCCAAATGGCATCCTTCGATAAGCGAAGGTGCCAAAGGGACAAGTGAATGTTGTTTTCTCTTGGTCGTCGGGTGATATATGGATTTGGAAGTATCCCGACAAACCATCGAGAAAACAATAGTAGGAGTGAACTGAAAGGCGTTCTAAGATTTGATCAATAAAAGGCAACGAGAAGTGATCATTACGGGTGGCATCATTTAGTTTTCGATAATCTATGCACATCCGCCAACCCGTAACAGTATGGGTTGAGATCAATTCGTTATTTTCGTTCGCAATTACCGTTACGCCGCCTTTCTTCAGAAGGACTTATACTGGGCTAACCTAAGTACTATCCGAGATCGGGTAGATGATTCCCGCATCTAAGAGTTTGATAACTTCAGCCTTAATGACTTCTTTCATATTTGGGTTTAGCCGTCGTTGAGGCTGAACTGTGTTGCGGGAATTATCTTCGAGGAAAATTTTGTGAGTGCAGAAGGAAGGGTTAATCCCTCTGATATCAGATATTTGTCACGCAATTGCATTGCGATGATTGCTTAAGACTAAAGTTAATTCAAAAATTTCTGAATCGCTCAGTTCGGATGATACGATAACAGGTAGCTTGGAATTTTTTTTTCTAAAAACAAATATTTAAGATGAGGGGGGAGTTGCTTTAACTCTAAGACGGGTGGTTCTTCATAAGAAGTTTTGATTTTTAATTTTTCTAAATGTAGTGGCTCGGGGGTGTGAAACGAAAAACTTCTTCTAGACAAAAGAGCTCGGCGAGCTCGGATTCGTTACTCGATGTGGAGACTAACTCTGGAAGTGAATAAAACTCATTTTCAAAACACTCTTCTAGGTAGAAGCATGAATCGTCATTTTCTAAATTATTTCGCATTGAGAGATTTATACTAAAAGTAACTTCATCATCTCCAACCTGTAGGGGGAGCTTTCTATTACTTACATCGATAATTGTGCGGGAGGTGGCAAGGAAGGGGTGACCGAGTATGATGGGTACTTCGACATCCACTTCGATATCAAGAATGACAAAGTCCACCAGAAAGATGAACTTGTCAACCTTAACGAGCACGTCCTCCACTATCCCTGCTAGATATTTTAATGAACGATCGGCGAGTTGGACACTCATTTGGGTAGGGCTAGGATTTCCAAAACCTAACTTTTTTATGTAATGAAAAAGGCATGAGGTTTATACTTGCTCCATGATTAGCGAATGTGTGTTTTACTAACGAATTGCCCAATAGGCACGAGATGGAGAACTGTCCCGAGTCATTTGCTTTTTGGGGAAATTTGTTAAGTATAACCGCGGAGCATTCTACGTTTAAGGAAATATGTAAAATATCATCTAATTTCTTTTTATTGGAGTGCAACTCCTTGAGATATTTCGCATACTTCAGCATTTAAGAGATAACCTCGCAGAAGGGTACATTAATATGAATTTGTTTTAAAATTTCTAAAAACTTTTTGTAATTTTTCTCGGCGCACTCGCTCCTATGTTTAGACGGATACGAAATATTTGAACTAGACGCGTGTGTAGCTAACGTAGCAGGCAAATTCGAAGATAAAATAGGAGGAGGAGGAGGAGGAGAGGTAAGTACCTTGGGTTCGTCCTGTTTTGAAACAACCTCTTTTTCGATGCAGAGGGTAATCACATTTGCGCTCTCCCTTTGATTTGACTTCGTATTTCCCGGTAGAGCTCCTTGCTGACGCTCGAAGAACATTTTTGATAGCTGCCCCACTTGATTCTCTAAATTTTTGATCGATCCAGTGAGGTTCCGGATGATCGATTCATTTGTAGAACCATATTTTGCAAAGACCTCTTCAAGCGGAGAGGGCTTTTATTGTTGCGGTGGAAAACTAGGTGGATTAAATATTAGAGGGGAAGTGAAGTTTAGGGGCTGATTAAGAGGTTGATTAATATTTAGAGGGCGCCGAGCATTTCCCTTGTTTCTTCATGAGAAATTCGGATGATTCCTATAACCCACATTGTAGGTGTTTTTGTATGGAGCGGAGTTCAGGTTATAGGAAGACCGAGGTGGATTTCCCATGTAGTCAACCTGCTCTTCAATTAAAATATTATTAGACCAAGGAGGAGTGGCGGAGGAAGCAGACATCTCCTCCACTTGCTTTGTTAAGCGCTCAACTTGTAAAGCCAAATCAGAAGTAGCGTCTATTTCAAAAATTTCTGCCAGCTTGTTAGGCCGTGCTCATGTCAAATTCCATTGATACGCACTCATGACCATTTCCTCAAAAAGATCTTGAGCGGCCTTCAGGGTGTTTTTATTTAACGTACCCCCGACGACCGCATCAATCATTTGCCTAGTCTGGAAATTTAAGCCATTATAAAATATTTGTACTTGTTGCCAAGTAGGAAGTGCGTGGTGAGGGCATCTACGCAAAAGCTCCTTGAAGCGCTCCCATTACCATAGAGAGTCTCCGAGTCGATTTGCATAAATGACGCAATATCTGTTCGCATTTGGCGGTCTTTGCAGGCGGAAAATACTTAGTAAGAAATTTTTTCGCCATATCGGCCCATGTAGTGATGGACTCCTAGGAAAGGAGCCCAACCACTGCGTGGCCTTAGACCGCAAAGAAAAAGGAAAAATACCTAAATGAATGGCATCATCGGTGACGCCATTTATTTTGAAGGTGTCACAAATTTTGAGAAAATTAGAAACATGACAGTTTGGATCTTCGTCCGACAGACCATCGAAGGTCACCGATTGTTGCACCATTTGTATGATGCTAGACTTGATCTCAAAGTTATTGTTCGCCACCGCGGGGCGAACAATACTTGAAGGTGTGCCTTCCAAATTCGGCCGCGCATAATAGAACATGGTCCTTTGCCGGGCCTCATTAGGATTGGGCGCATTAGGCTCCATATTTTCCGCGGTAGTGTCCCCGATCGACTCTTCGAATAATGAGTGTGTATCCTGGTCACGAGAACGACAGTGCCGCAAAAGGGTTCGCTCGATCTATGGATCAAAATGAATATTCGAAGTGCTACCTCGGGTCATACACTTAAAAAAGAAAAGGGGAGAGAAGAAAGAAAGAGAAATAGAGAGGAGAGTGAATAATATAGTAAAACGAAAGAAAGAGAAAAACTTTATTATTATTATTATTATTATTATTATTATTTCTTTTTAGGTGGATTAAGTTAGTCTTGGACTTCCCGAGGTATACCCCGTAAGGGGTTCTCACCGGTACTAGAAGGTGTGATGGGATGATAACTCAAACGTCCCTTTCCAAGATTTAAATTTCACCTTTAAGATTTTTTTTGCAAACTAGAAAAAAAGAAAAAAAAAGAAAAAGATAAAATTAATAGCTATCCTCTTTTCAAAATATCAACTCAATTCCCCGGCAACGACGCCAAACACTTGATATTTAAATACTCGGAGATGTGATTTTTAAAAGTAAAGTAAATGGTTTATGATGATATTCTCCAAACCTATATCTGATGAAGGCAAGTGTACCTTATCTTCTATAGTATATGATATTTTATAAATACCAAGGTCATATTCCTCGGGGAGCATTGATTACTTCTACTTCGAGGAGGTCACTATTATCTTATCTATTAATTTTTGAAGAGTTTTTCTTAACTAAAGAGACAATTTGCAAAAAGAAAGGCTTAGACAATGATTAAAGAGATTATTGTTCAATCTAAAATCACCTTGGAGTGAGAATAAAAAAAAGTGATAAAAATAAATCTAATTCCATTTAAATAAACTACTTGACCGTGGAGGTTTCCGAAGCTTGAACATGCCTCTCTCGAGGGAAATATCCAACTAAGTTTAGGAAAACTGACCGAACTCTCGTTCTATAATCGATTGCCTAAAACTTGCTTTACGCTGTGAACCCCGATATTGGATTTGACTCCAATCCGAGAGATTTACATCATCCTCTCTCGAGGGTTGCACACAACTCTCTTTACTCTTGAGTGATCAATTCATACTTTGAGCCTCTCGGCTAGCAAACTATGAAAACCTAAGTAAAAATCATATATCGAAAACATGGTCTCACTAAATAAAAATCAAGGGTAAATCAAAAGTGTTACTTAAATGGAAAAAAGAGAGCTTTGTTATTCATAACTCGATTATCTCATCCTCAGATCATTTTGATCGAGCACTAATGAGAATTCATTAATCATGGTGGAGGGAAAAAAAGAGAAAGATAAGATTGCATGAAAAATTAACTAAAAGTAGAGAGAGAAAATTAAAGAAAGCAAAGCTAAATATTTATTAATAACAAAAGTGATTACAAGCATTAAATGAAAGGTTACAATACTATAAATGGAGAGAATACAAGCTTACACTAGACTATTTCATGAAAGAAAACTAGAACATTACTTGAAAGGAAGAGAGGAAGAGAACATGAAAAGGCAAAACATGAAAAAGCACGAAAATGGACACTAACAACTCTAGAAGCACCGCCCCCTCTCCAAAATTCTGAACCCTGGACTCAAGGGGACCTCTGGAATTTATAAGAAAAATTTCCCAAGTTACACAACCTCGGTCACGCCTGTGACCAAGGGCATGTAATTACTGTTCTGCTCAGCTGGGACAGAGACGTGGGTCTTGCGTGACGGCGTGGCGAAAATTGGACATTACATGCCCGTGACTTGGAGGTCACTACCGTGTACTTGGGTGGCTTCATTAAATGCAACGTGGGCGCGATTGGTGGCGCGACGAAAGTCAGAGATCACACGGGAGAGTCACAGCCGTGACTTGCATGGACACGAGCGTGACTGAAATCAAAAGCACGACATCCTTGGACACGACAACGATGTTGAGTCATCTTTAAGTTGACACGTCCTCGGTCACGGGCGTGACCGAGGGAATGTAATTTGAATACGGGCGTGACCTGGGGGAAATGTTCCCAAATTGCGTGAAAGCTACTCTGGACGTGCATTAGGATTACACGCCCTTGGCCACAGGCGTGACCAAGGGCGTGTAATGCAAATTTGGCCAAATTGTCCCAAAAATCTGCAAAATTACAAGAAATCCTAAATTAGGTTTAATTTGAAGAAAAGAAGTAGTTATAAGCTAATATTGGCATGAAAAAAGAATTTCCTATTAACTAAATACTAAAATCTATAATAAAAATTCATATAAAACATACTTATCAAGAAGTTGTAGCACACTACTACCATCCTTCCCCGAGCAGTTGTGTTTACCCAGAAATCGGCGATCCTTCTCGAGGATGTTTTTTCTGCGTTTCTCCTACAGGTCATGCGGCTAGGGATCTCCTATCCGCCCAGCAGGGGCGGACTCCTTCCTCAGGCCGCCCAGCAGGGGCGGCCTCCTACTTTAGACCGCGCGGGTAGGCGGTCTCCTCCTTCAGACCGCCCAAAGGCGGGGGCGGCCTTCTCCTTCAGACCGCCCAAAGGCGGGCGGCCTTCTCCTTCAGACCGCCCAAAGGCGGGCGGCCTTCTCCTTCAGACCGCCCAAAGGCGGGCGGCCTTCTCCTTCAGACCGCCCAAAGGCGGGCGGCCTTCTCCTTCAGACCGCCCAAAGGCGGGCGGCCTTCATCTTCAGACCGCCCAAGGCGGGCGGCCTCATTATTCAGATCGCCCAAACCGGGCGGCCTCCTTCATCAGACCGCCCGAGGCGGGCGGCCTCCTTCTTCAGACCGCCCAAACCGGGCGGCCTCCTTCATCAGACCGCCCGAGCCGGGCGGCCTCCTTCATCAGACCGCCCGAGGCGGGCGACCTCCTTCTTCAGACCGCCCGAGCCGGGCGGCCTCCTTCATCAGACCGCCCGAGGCGGGCGGCCTCCTTCTTCAGACCGCCCAAACCGGGCGGCCTCCTTCATCAGACCGCCCGAGCTGGGCGGCCTCCTTCATCAGACCGCCCAAGGCAGGCGGCCTCCTCCTTCAGACCGCCCAAAGGCGGGCGGCCTTCTCCTTCAGATCGCCCAAAGGCGGGCGGCCTCCTACTTCAGACCGCCCAAGCCGGGCGGCCTCCTCCTTCAGTCCGCCCATGGTGGCGGTCTCCATTGTTTAGACCGCGCGGGTAGGGATCCGGTCACCGGCTCACCGGAGGTGACGACATCGATCCAGAGCCTATAAATAGGACCAATGACCATGAACAAAGGACAGGCAAGTTGGGGGCAAAACTGGCGGCTAGAAATAGCCAGACCGCACCTACTGGCGGTCTGACCGACGACCTCCTAACTGCCAGTCCGGGCGGCCTCAGCAAACAGCCCGGGCGACCTGTCCGGGCAGTCTCGATAACAGGCCGGGCGGCATCGGCAAACAGCCCGGGCGACCTGTCCGGGCGGTCTCAACAACAGGCCGGGCGGCCTCAGCAAACAGCCCGGGCGACCTGTCCGGGCGACCTCAGCAAACAGCCCGAACGACTTTCTTTTCTTACCCGCAACTCTCTTGTATTCATTGTATTTCCATGTACTAAACACAACAAGCTGTAATACAGATTATTAAATAAAGGGAAAGCCCGTCGCAGGAGTGGCATTTGCCGCGGCGGGCGAAGTCTGGCCTCGCCGCAAGCTAGCGGCCCTCTCTTCTTCTCTCTCACTCAGCTCTTCATTTGCGACTCAAGTAACCAGCTGCTCGACCACTGCCCCCTCTATTTCCTCCGGGATAGAGCGTCGAGGGCGTGGGGACAATTTCGGATTCAACAAGTTGTGAGTTTTGAGTAGTTTCCACATTTGTTATAGTGAGTGAGAGTGCTTTTAATTTTTTGACATGTACCAGGCTTAAGCCCTTTCTCTTTCTTTTAGTACTCATTGATGGACTCTTATTTGTATCTCTTTTGCTATATATATACTGCGATTGTGAACTTGGCGTTATTCAAGTTACTTCTTTTCTAATGTTAGCCTGGTTGATCGTTATTGCTGGCCGGATCGGCGTCTTGCGGTGGCGACTAACTCGTGTTTTGGTGCCACCATAAGGCGGCGGTTCTGTGCAGAAGACCACCTCGAATGTTTCGTCGTAAAATATGGGGGAGGGGAGGGGGGACTTACAATTGGTACCACTTAAAAACGATCCAACGAGAAAGAAGTCCTCAAAAACACAGAGTCACTTCACTCGAACATTAGTTTGCGGACAAACTAAAGCAACAGAAGCAATGGTGTGCCCATGTGTGAAATCACACAAAATTGTCCATATAATCAATGAGTTAGGCCAATTTTTAATATATTCCCTACCTTTTTTGTAGCCCTTGAGGAACATCGACCCGCGAACTACCATCCCTCCTCCGCCGGCTGCCATTCCCTTCCAACAGTCGGAACTGGGACAAACATTGTCGACCATCCTCGAAGCTTGCAGGACACAACAAGTCCCGTCACCTCAGCCGGATTGGGATCAAACTGGTTGAGTGCCTTCAGGAACCTTTCACCACCAGTGTACCATGGGATGGAGAATGTAGTGAAGATCGAGGAATGATTAGATACGATCCAGGATATGCTTGCCGGTATCAGTTGCCCGTCCAACATGGCAGTTTCCCTAGTAGTTACAACACTGGATGCACATGCCAAGAGGTGCTGGAAGTCCCTTATGGACTCCACATATGCTGATCGAGAGTATGTAGACATCACATGGGAGGAGTTCAGCTCAACTTTCCTGGAGCACTTCATATCGGTGACTGACATGGATGAGTTAGAGGAGAGGTTCCTTCACCTTAGGCAGGGGGGCCAATCAGTGCTAGAGTACCCGAGATAGTTCTCCCACCTTGCCAGGTTTGCGGTGATACATTCATTGGATGGCCGAGGATATGCCAAGAGGTTCTACAAATGACATAGAGATCCACTCAGGAGGCTTTACTATTCATTGCTGATGGCAGGATGGCCAAGATTATAAAGACTACAAAGAAACTAGAGGCGGACCACCTAATGATGCAAGGCAGAGGGAAGAGGTCATGGATGGGAAGACCTTCGGTGAGAGCAGCAGATGCCCACAGTGGGGCAGAATCATGGGACATAGGAGAGGCGGAGGATGCCATCATCCGAATATCAGGACAGAGTAGCGACCCCCTACATTACTAGTCCCACCACCACTTCGCATCCATGACCCACAGAGACAGGAGGAAAGGGGATTCTTTCTAGTGGTTTGCTTTGAGTGAAACCAGGCGGGGCACATCCGAGCCCAATTCCCCCAGAGATTCCTTCCACATCCTCCTTCCCCTCAAGCAGCACCTCTAGCACAACAGGGCAGAGGATGAGGTCGGGGCCAAAGACATCACGGTAGAGGCTAAAGGCCTAAGTAGATGTACACTTTGGACTTGGATCAAGAAAGGAATACTTAGTACCTTGCAAAAACCCTTAGTTTTTGTTAAAAACTTGTAACCTGAACAACAAAAACCACCCTAGGTATACTGTTTGTCTGCGGCAAACCCGCACACACCTTATTTGACACGGGTTCCTCCCACTCATTTGTCTTGAAGGAATTCATAGAGGATCTAAACCAGATTCAGCATTTTGAAGACATCCACAGGAAGGTGCGACTCCTAGATGGGTCAGAGATAGTGTCGTGCACCAAGTGAAATATGGAAGTGGAGATGGGGGGAAGTTATTTGATGCACCGACAACAATTCTGAAGATTCCATACTTTGATTTGATCTTGGGCATGACTTGGCTGTATTGGTACCATGCCATGATCGACTGCCCGATGAAGAGGATTTCACTGAGGCATGGGGTCGCTGAGGTGGTGATCAAAGGTATTAGACACATTTCCCATCTTTTATTATCATCTATTCAAGCTGTCAAGGCCCACCAATAGGGCGACGAGGTATACCTAGTTTGCTTTGGGATGGTGGAGGCGGAGGCGTCCATTGCTGTTATTCCGGTGGTTTGGGACTTTCCCGATGTTTTTTAGGAGAAGTTGCCCAGTCTAAACCCGCACGAGATGTGAATTTCCAGATTCAATTGATGTCAGGAGCTAGGCCTATGTCTTAGGCACCATACAAGATGGCACCACAGGAGCTGGCAAAATTCCGTATGCAGCTCCAGCAGCTAGTAGATTCAGGATTCATCAGGTTGAGCTCGTCGTCATGGGGAGCCCCAATGCTATCTGTAAAGAAGAAGGACGGGTCACTCCTACTATGCATCGATTACTGGGAGCACATCCAGTTGATTATGAGGAACATTTACCCGCTGCCATGGATTGACGAGTTATCTGATCAACTGGAAGGAGTTCATTGGTTCTCCAAACTCTACTTGAGGTCGGGGTACTATCAGTTGAGGGTCCAAGAGGAGGACATTCCGAAGATGGCGTTCCACTCACATTATGTTTCGGGTTCACAGTGATGCCTTTCGGGTTCACAGTGATGCCTTTCGGGTTCACAAATGCCCCTTCCACACTCATGAGCATGATGAACCACGTCTTCGAGCCATACATGGACGTCTTCATGATCATGTTTATAGACGATATCTTGATCTACTCCAGGACCAAGGAGGATCACAACCAACATTTGGCATTGATTCTGGGAAAGTTGAGGGAGCATCAAATGTTTGCAAAGTTCTCGAAGTGCCAGCTTTGGCTACATGAGGTGGCATTCCTTGGGCATACTATCAGTGGATCTGGGTTGGCAGTGGGCCCGACCAAGTTGCAGGCAGTCCGAGAGTGGCCTCTGCTTAAGTCAACATCGATTGTCCATAGTTTCCTCAGATTAGCGGGCTACTACCGCAAATTCGTGGAAGGATTCTCAAAGATAGCGCTCCCTCCCACATCTCTGATGAACAAGGATGCCCCCATTTAATTGGACTCCAAAGTGCGAGGCGGCATTCCAGGAGTTGAAGGATAGGCTTACCGCAGCTCCCATCCTTGCCCTTCCATTTGGGAAGGAAGGATTTCAGATTTACACTGATGCTTCCTATCAGGGTATGGGCTTCCTGTTGATGCAACACGACCATGTCATATCATATGCCTCTAGACAGTTGAAGAAGCACGAGTAGAACTGCCCAATGCATGATCTTGAGCTCGGGGCTGTGATCTTTGCTTTAAAGATTTGGAGACATTACCTGTATGGGGTTCATTGTGAGATCTTCTCGGATTACAAGAACCTCAAATATATTGACACATAGAAGGACCTAAACCCGAGACAACGACGATGGCTAGAGTTCCTGTGTGATTTCGATTACACCATGCATTACCATTCGGGGAAGGTGCACGATGGCCGATGCTTTGAGTAGGGGAGCAGGAACTCCTAGTTTGGAGCCCCGACTAATGACCATGGAGTTGATCAAGATGCTAGAAGACATGAAGATCTTAGTGTTGGGTTTTCTTCTTGAAGGTATACACATCAGATGTGCGCAGCGGAATATATCAAGAACAACCCAAAGAGACATGTGGATCGTGCTAAAAACATGAATCAAGAAATTGCGGCAACAATAAAAATTACCTTATGGAGATTGAGTCGATACTCAATCAAAAGCTCCAAGAAAAGTCTTCTAGGATTCAGAATCCTATTCCAAGTCCTTGCTTTGCGCTTCCTTCGGCTCCGGTCAACGTCGAACTGCTCGTCGGAGGAGTTAGTGTAGAATTGTGTCCACACCTCTACAAAAGTCCACACGAGAAAGGAGAAACCTTAGCCTCTTGTCCAACAAGAGCTAGGTCGGAGAAGGAAGGCCCTCTACGTCTCCACAGATTACTAGATCTGTTAAAGGAGAGGAGGCGACTTCAACGGTTGCGGCTAGAACCGAATGGGAACACTTCCCATTGATGTCAAGGCGTGGCACGATCTTTCGGGAACGATTCCCTTCAATCTCCAGAAGCAACGAATAGATCCCAAAGGAACGATTCCTCTTGATCTACCGCTCGGCGAGAGACTTCACGCACGGGTAAGGGCACGCCGTCGGAAATCGCAAGTCGCCGATCGTCGTCCGCTTCCGTTCTTCGCTCAGGTTTTCTCCAAAAGGATGATCTGTCGAACTCCTACTAAACCCTAAAAGGTTTAGCCTTTTATACCCCGAGAAAAGAAAGACCACGGCGTCGGCTATCTGCAAACCAGATTAAAACAGAAGCTACAGGTTTTCATCGAAAATAGAATTCGTCAATACTTATTCGACGGATTCGTCGAAACAATTCCGACGAATTCGTCGAGTCAGTATCGACGACCCCAGTCAGCCCGCGAGACGGTTTCAGCGGCTCGACCAGCCTTTCCGTCGAATCAATATTCGACGAATTCGTCGATACAATATCGACGGATTCTTCGACAACCTTTTTGACGAATTCGTCGAAACAATTTCGACGAAATCTCTAAGGCTCAATTCGACAAGTTCCTGTCAACGCATGTAATCGAGACAATCTCGACGACATTGTTTACGAGTCGATATTCACAATATTATCTCGAAAACTTCAAGACATGCTCCATACAATATTCACAATATTATCTCGAAAACTTCAAGACATGCTCCATACAATATTCACAATATCTAGGAGCAGTCTTCCCGTACTAACTGTATTCCATATAGCCATAGGTTTGGTTCTCCACCCATATCCAATATGAGTAAGACCAACATAATCCAATCTCCAACTTCTCCAATACTCTTATGTGCGACCCTATATGCTCATATCGCGTTGGCAGTAAGACTAATTGCTGATTCCTTCTGGATCACCAAAGAAACTCCAACAATCTCCCAGTTGATCTAGGAGGTATCAACAGAAGTCTCACAAACAATGAGCGACACCTAGTAATGCATCATTGCTACCCAAGCAATAAGAGTTCATAACTCAATAAGCCTGTCTTGACCAATGAATCAGTGTTGTCATGTCCCTTTGTCCATTACATCCGGATAGAACTAGAGGCATGGACCGTGTCACACTCATGATCGTTCAATCCTTGTTTCCTGATCTCGAATAGACTGTCTGAAATTGGTGAGCTCAATATCATATATTGACTCAACCAAGTATGGCCATGCATTTCTCAGTCTCATTCCATCAAGGGGCCCATGGATGTAACTCCTGTCATAAAGGAGGACAAATCTCATTTCTGCTCACACACAAACATCTAAATGATTCGTAATGTTCGATTCAAAAGTGCGCCTCCGAAGGAAATCGAGGGTTGCGAATTATCAGTTACTATTCGGTTAGAGAATTTGGACCGCTAGCAGCGGTCGAGGCCGGACTTCGCCCGCCGCGGCAAATGCCACTCCTGCGACGAGCTTTCCTTTGATTAAAATGAAGTGGTTACAGCGGCTAAAAATGTAGGAAAGGAGAAGCCGGCCGGTTTGACAGTCCGCAAGACGGGAAACTCGAGACCGCAGCTCAAACAAGCGAGCTCCTGGATTCGAGTGTGCGTGTCTTGTGAACAGTGCCGCCCCCTATTTATAGGCTTGGGGGCCTGCCCGAATGGCCAGGGATAGAATAACCACCTGCCCGGGTACAGGAGAAACGGGTAGGCGGTGACGAGATGCACAAAGAAGAAAAAAGAAAGAAACCACGCGGCTTGACGGCTTGCTTCTCCGACCTGTCTGACCTGAGGCTGAAGATACCGGGACCAAGTCAATGATTTAGACCGAGCGGCCTCTGGCTTGAGACCGCAGTCTGTCTTCGGGACATGGCTTGGCTGATCTTCATGAGGTAACCCGGATAGTCTCTGATCTGAAAACGCGGCTTGTTCTCCGGGTTTGAATCTTGAATCTCTATGGCACAACCCGCGCGGTCTCCTTCCTGAGACCGCGGATAGCCTTCTTGCTTGGGCCCTTGACGACCTTCACTCTTGGGGGCGGTCCGAAAATGACATCAGACCACCCGACCTGGTTTACCTTGAGCTGAGAGCCACTGATCCTGGAACCCAGCGGCCTGACCCAGCAGTTCGCCCGGTCCGAGAATGATCCAACCCGAGAAGCGGTTTTCCGGGTAAACATAATCCCCGCATATTTTCAAATCTCAAGAGGATTTCGAAAATATAAGCTTTAGCCGGGAGACCGCTCCGACTTGCCCTGAATTCTATAAGAGAGCCAGAGAATTCATTCTGCAGAGTTTTTTCTGAAATCACGGGATATTGCTCGCCAGCTGCGGTTAGAATTTTTAAGACCGGTAACTCTTCAATAATGGACTTCCTAGACACCGTGTTAGACCGCGTGGATCCCGCCGGAGATCAAAAGAAGGCGGAAGGTAAAAGGCGCGAATCGATGGAGAGGTCGAAAAAGGAGAAAGAACAGCAGGACCGGAAAGACCGAAAAAAGAGGAAGCGGGCTGAGAAAGTCGCGGCGGATGATTCCAGGTCCGTAGTGGACTCAACAACTCCCAAGACTCCCGCGGAGCCCGCAGCGGACAGTTCTGGGCCTCCCCCCAGCGACTCGTTGATTCCTCCCAGAGATCTTGGCCAACTGGCTGCTAGCCCGCTGAACAAAGGGGAGGCCGCCCCTTCTGGAAAAGTTGACCCCAATAGCCCTTCGAAGAAGGTCGGCGAGGCCGACTCGTTTGACATGGAAATCACCCCATCCGGGAATCCTCACTTGCTAGTCAGAGATTTGGGGGAGGAGGCGGTTAACTCTCCAAGGCCGGGCGAACTGAGTGCCCCTTTATCCGTGGATGACTACCCCAGTCCATCCAAAGAAGTTAGCCCTGCTCCGGGTAAGAAAGAGAAGAAAAGGAAGAAGACCGGGTCAGTGACCGAGCGAATAACCAAGAAGGTCAAGAGACTAGCCTCCAAGGAAAGGGCGGCTTTTAAGAAACCATCCGAGTCCCTCCTTCAGACCAATCCGCGACTAAAGGAGGAGCTTGGCCTAGCGACTCCTCCATCCGCTAAGGTAAATGACTCGCCTGCTACCCCTGATGCGAAATCGGGCGACCTGCCTCCGGACTCGGCGAGTAGCTTATCACTTAATGGGATCTTTCAGGATATGGATGAGCTGATGGGGCGAGATAAATTTCTTGACAGCCCGATGTCTTCAAAGCGAACTGCTCCTATTACGGATAACACAGCCCAGCCTGAGGAGACTGCTCAGACGGAGGCCGAAGAGCGAGAAGCTGCTGCCCGGACCGCCCTGGAGGTCGAAGAAAGAGCGAGGGAACTCGGAGAAGTGTTGAAAGTGCAGGCGGAGATCCCCTCTGTGATGACCGGGGAGGAGATAATGATGGTGAAGAAGGAAGGGGCGGAGCGGATTTTAGACAAGCCGCTGCGGCCTGATCCTTTTGCGCCAGGTAAGCGCCCCATGGATTATAAAGCTGTCCGCTTCTTCATTCCGCGGCCTCGTCGTAATAAATTACTGAACCTGCCGCCGAGCTTCTTTCCCTTAGCGGCCTGGTCCCCTTCCGCTAGGCAGAAAACGGAGAGACTCTGGCGTGAGCAACGTAGGAGGATGGACCCGGAACGGTCTAAGCGGCATGTGCGCCCAGGCATTGATCTTATATTTATGTCCATTTTGTATATTTATGGCGTTGTATGCTCTTGCTTCTTATAACCTGAGCGGCCTCTTGCAGATAGCGAGGAGCAGATTGTGAAGCCGGGCGACCTTGAGGCCAGCCTGCCTCCATTAGTCCCTCCGATATCAACCTGCGCGACGACTTCGCAAGAAGGGCCGCAATTGTTCGAGCATCTCGAGGAGGATCTGGTAAATCTGAGGGCCCGCTTGAAGGAGGTGGAAGACCGGGAGGCCGGCACTCAGACTGCTCTGGAGGCCGAGCGAATGGCGAGGAAGAAGGCTGAAGAGGCGCTGAAGGCGCAGGTGGAGATTGACAGAAAATCCAGGACAGAAAGGGAGAATGGCCTGGAGACTCAGCTTGAGGTCGCGCGAGCTACGGTGGAGGCCACGCGGGCTGCAGTGGAGGCCGAGAAGAGAGCCAAGGTGGCACAAGTCGCTACTCTGACCGCTCAGCTCGAGAAGGAGAAGAAAACATCGGCTAAGTTCGAGGATGACTCGAAATACTACCAGGATAAGTTCCTGCGGTTAACCAGGGAAGTCGCTGCGGGCCGGCGAAGTATGAATGATGGAATGCAGGTTGTTAGCCGCCCGACTGCTGGGGCGGGCTCAAATCCTCCCCCGGTTCGGGCGGCTGATCCTATGATTGATGAGGCCACCGCAACCCCCCGCATGATTGCCGCTACGCGGGTTGAAAGGGATGCCGGGCGGCTTCATAGCACAATCAACCATCTCCATTATCATACCAGCCAGATTTATTCCCTTCTGAACACCACCAGCGACCAGGTCGCGCGACTTCACAGAGAAGATGTCTCCCCTGAACACCGTCAGCCGTGACCGGCTTTTGAGAACAATTTGTATTATGAATGCGGCTTGTTGATTCGGCCTTTGTTTAAACGATGCTTCTTTTTATTTTATGTCTTTTATTTGAATAACCCGTGCGGGTTCTTGTTTAGCCGCTGTGTTTGTGTTCTGTTTCTTCTGTGTTTTATCCGAACTGATTTTAGGTCGCACGATCTGTGATGTATGCTTGCTCCTGTTTCCTTTGCTTCCTTTGTTTTTCTGGTGAATCTAACCATGCAGGCTATTGACCGCGCGGTTAGAAATGTATAGCCGTGATATAGTTTTACTATTCGCAGATCGTAAAAATCTATAAGTAGGGACTCTTCGAAGTCATTTTTACGATTTCCAGATGGCGCGATCTAAGAACAAGTCGCAGCGGCCTGTTAAAGTTAAAGCCGTCCGAGCGGATGCGGCCTTAGCCTTTCATTCGGCGGACCACCCAGAGTGCCGACTCACCCAGAGCGAACTGGATGAATTCATCGCAAAACACATGGCAGGGAGTAACCTGCTCGCGCGGCTTCCTTTGCGCGACGAGCGGATTAACTCTTCCAATCCGCACCAAATAGCCGTCCCGGTCGACCACTTCGAATACGGCTTCAAATTTCCGCTGCCACTTGAAGTCATAGCCATTTTCGACCATTACGGGGTTGTACCCGGCCAACTTCCACCGAACTCCATCGCCTCCATATACAGTTTCATTTCCTACCTTCGGTTCGAGCGAACCAGTTTTTCCCTTGACCTATTCGGGATGTTTTTCTCAGTGTGGGCTGTCTCCGACGTGGGGACTTCAACTTTCAGGGGGCACCTCTACTTTGGATGCCACAGACTGAAAATCGTCAACCTGGCGAACAAGGTCTCGGACTGGTCGGAGCGGTTCGTAATGCTCGAAGGCAACTTCGGGCTGTTGCAAACCAACCCGCAAGTTCGGGGGGAAGAGGCCTTCCAGATCCCCCAGGTTGGGAAGATCGAGATGGACACCTTCACGTTCCTTGAGAACGAGCGGTTGGACATCAATCATTACATCCCGCTGTTCTCAGAGCTAGAGGATGTCCTCCCCGAGCACAGTAAGTTCTTCTAGACCGCTTGCATATGACCGCGCAGACTGCTTTGTTTAAACTTCTGTTTTTACCTTGCAGCTGCCCACATCGTCCCTGCGAACAAGCCGGTCACTCCGGCCGGCCCGGTTTTGACCCAGAGGGAGAAAAGGCAGCGGCAAAATAGGTCGCCATCATCAGAGGAAGAGGGCCCGGCGTCTCCTGATGAATATGAGCTTCTTCGTTCCTGCGGAAACCCGCCCAACCTGCAGGGCAACCCGACTGTCCTCTGGCATAGGGATGGGAGCCGCATCCGGGTATCCATTGCACTGTTGAATCCAAAATGGCACCTCCACGATCTACTCGAGGAAATAGGGAGAAAAGGAGGCCGCGAGCAACTGGTTACTTGAGTCGCGAGTGAAGAGGGGATAAGAGAAGAAGAGAGGGCCGCTAGCTTGCGGCGAGGCCATACTTCGCCCGCCGCGGCAAATGCCACTCCTGCGACGGGCTTTCCCTTTATTTAATAATCTGTATTACAGCTCATTGTGTTTAGTACATGGAAAATAGAATGAATACAAGAGAGTTGCGGGTAAGAAAAGAGTAAGCCGCGCGGGCTGTTTGCCGAGGTCGCTCGGCCTGGTCGCAGAGGTCGCTCGGCCTGTTCGCACAGGTCGCCCGGACAGGTCGCCCGGACAGGTCGCCCGGACAGGTCGCCCGGACAGGTCGCCCGGACAGGTCTCCCGGACAGGTCGCCCGGACAGGTCGCCCGGACAGGTCGCCCGGACAGGTCGTCCGGACAGGTCGCCCGGACAAGTCGCAACTTGGTGCGGGTTGACTATTTTTAGCCGCCGGTTTTGTCCCCCCACCTGCCTGTCCATTCTTCATGGTCGAGGGTCCTATTTATAGGCTCTGGGTCGATGTCGTCACCTCCGGTGAGCCGGTGACTGGAGTTTCTACCCGCTTGGACTGAAGGAGGAGGCCGCCTACCCGCGCGGAATGAAGGAGGAGGCCGCCTACCCGCGCGGACTGAAGGAGGAGGCCGCCTACCCGCGCGGAATGAAGGAGGAGGCCGCCTACCTGCGCGGAATGAAGGAGGAGGCCGCCTACCCGCGCGGAATGAAGGAGGAGGCCTCCTACCCGCGCGGACTGAAGGAGGAGGCCGCCTACCCGCGCGGAATGAAGGAGGAGGCCGCCTACCTGCGCGGAATGAAGGAGGAGGCCGCCTACCCGCGCGGACTGAAGGAGGAGGCCGCCTACCCGCGCGGACTGAAGGAGGAGGCCGCCTACCCGCGCGGACTGAAGGAGGAGGCCGCCTACCCGCGCGGACTGAAGGAGGAGGCCGCCTACCCGCGCGGACTGAAGGAGGAGGCCGCCTACCCGTGCAGACTGAAGGAGGAGGCCGCCTACCCGCGCGGACTGAAGGAGGAGGCCGCCTACCCGCGCGGACTGAAGGAGGAGGCCACCTACCCGCGCGGACTGAAGGAGGAGGCCGCCTACCCGCGCGGACTGAAGGAGGAGGCCGCCTACCCGCGCGGACTGAAGGAGGAGGCCGCCTACCCGCGCGGACTGAAGGAGGAGGCCGCCTACCCGCGCGGACTGAAGGAGGAGGCCGCCTACCCGCGCGGTCTGAATTGAGAGACCGCCCCACCTGGGCGACTTGAAGGGAGAAGCCGCCCCACCTAGGCGGTTTGAATGGAGAGGCCGCCCCACTTGGGCGGTTTGAATGGAGAGGCCGACCCACTTGGGCGGTTTGAAGGATGAGGCTGCCCCTTCTTACCACTTCGGGTGTAAAAAGTGCCTTCGCGTGAGGTCTAATCCTTCCCGGGCGCATAATCTGCAAATATGTAGCAAAAGAGGCCTCCCAAGGTAGGATCACCGATTTCTGGGTCAACATAATCCCCGCACTTTTTCAAATTTCCAAGAAACTTCGAAAAAGTAGGTATTGACCCACAAAAATCGTGATCCGCTAATGGTAAACTATCGAAAGAGTGGGAAAGACAAAGAGGGAACGAGTACCGGATGCCTCTCCACAAAGGAACTAGTGAATGCCTATTCTTTCTCCTGTGAGGGAAGAGAGTAATAGCAAATATAAAACACAATTCACAAGTACCTGAAGGGAACTTGCGAACATCGGCTCACTTTGTCCTCTGAGGTTGACTAGTAATCACCTACTAGTCTCTGAGGAGAACTCGATAAGTAAAGAAAGAACGTGGCGCGAGTACCTGAAGAGAACTCGCGAATACCTGCTAACATCTGCAAAAGAGAACTCAAAGCAGGTATAAGAGAAATTATAACACGAGTACCTGAAGAGAACTCGCGAGCACCTGCTAATCTCTGCAAAAGAGAACTCACAGCAAGTAAAAAACATAACGCGAGTACCTGAAGAGACCTTGCGAACACCTGCTAATCTCTGCAAAAGAGAACTCAAAGCAGGTATAAAACATAACGCGAGTACCTGAAGAGACCTCGTGAACACCTGTTAATCTCTGCAAAAGAGAACTCAAAGCAGGTATAAAACATAACGCGAGTACCTGAAGAGACCTCGCGAATATTTGCCAATCTTTGCAAAAAGAGAACTCAAAGCAGGTATAATACATAATGTGAGTACCTGAAGAGAACTCGCGAATACCTGCTAATCTCTGCAAAAGAGAAGCCAAAGCAGATATAAAACATAATGCGAGTACCTGAAGAGAACTCGCGAACACCTGCTAATCTCTGCAAAAGAGAGCTCAAAGCAGGTATAAAATATAATATAACGCGAGTACCTGAAGAGACCTCGCGAATACCTGCTAATCTCTGCAAAAGAGAACTCACAGCAGGTATAAAACATAACACGAGTACCTGAAGAGAACTCGCGAATACCTGCTAACCTCTACAAAGGAGAACTCGAAGCAGGTATAAAATATAATATAACGCGAGTACCTGAAGAGACCTCGCGAATACCTGCTAATCTCTGCAAAAGAGAACTCACAGCAGGTATAAAACATAACGCGAGTACCTGAAGAGACCTAGCGAACACCTGCTAATCTCTGCAAAAGAGAACTTAAAGGCAGGTAAAAGACATAACGCGAGTACCTGAAGAGACCTCGCGACACCTGCTAATCTCTGCAAAAACAGAACATAAAGCAGGTACAAAACATAACGCGAGTACCTGAAGAGACCTCGCGAACACCTGCTAATCTCTGCAAAAGAGAACTCAAAGCAGGTATAAAATATAACGCGAGTACCTGAAGAGACCTCGCGAACACCTGCTAATCTCTGCAAAAGAGAACTCAAAGCAGGTATAAAATATAATATAACGCGAGTACCTGAAGAGAACTCGCGAATACCTGCTAATCTCTGCAAAAGAGAACTCACAGCAGGTATAAAACATAACGCGAGTACCTGAAGAGAACTCACGAATACCTGCTAACCTCTACAAAGGAGAACTCAAAACAGGCATAAACATAACGTGAGTACCTGAAAAGAACTCGCGAACACCTGTTAATCTCTTGCAAAAGAGAACTCAAAACAGGTATTAAATATAACGCGAGTACCTGAATAGACCTCGCGAATACCTGTCAATCTCTGCAAAAGAGAACTCAAAGCAGGTATAATACATAATGCGAGTACCTGAAGAGAACTCGCGAATACCTGCTAATCTCTGCAAAAGTGAAGTCAAAGCAGATATAAAACATAACGCGAGTACCTGAAGAAAACTCGCGAACACCTGCTAATTTCTTCAAAAGAGAAGTCAAAGCAGATATAAAACATAACGCGAGTACCTGAAGAGAACTCGCGAACACCTGCTAATTTCTGCAAAAGAGAACTCAAAGCAGGTATAAAATATAACGCGAGTACCTGAAGAGAACTCGCAAACACCTGCTAATCTCGGCAAATGAGAACTCAAAGCAGGTATAAAATATAATATAACGCGGGTACCTGAAGAGACCTCGCGAATACCTGCTAATCTCTGCAAAAGAGAACTCACAGCAGGTATAAAACATAACGCGAGTACTGAAGAGAACTCGCGAATACCTGCTAACCTCTACAAAGGAGAACTCGAAGCAGGCATAAACATAACGCGAGTACCTGAAGAGAACTCGCGAACACCTGCTAATCTCTGCAAAAGAGAACTCAAAGCAGGTATAAAATATAACGCGAGTACCTGAAGAGACCTCGCGAATACTTGCCAATCTCTGCAAAAAGAGAACTCAAAGCAGGTATAATACATAATGCGAGTACCTGAAGAGAACTCGCGAACACCTGCTAATCTCTGCAAAAGAGAACTTAAAGGCAGGTAAAAGACATAACGCGAGTACCTGAAGAGACCTCGCGAATACCTGCTAATCTCTGCAAAAACAGAACATAAAGCAGGTATAAAACATAACGCGAGTACCTGAAGAGAACTCACAAACACCTGCTAATCTCTGCAAAAGAGAGCTCAAAGCAGGTATAAATTATAATATAACGCGAGTACCTGAAGAGACCTCGCGAATACCTGCTAATCTCTGCAAAAGAGAACTCACAGCAGGTATAAAACATACGCGAGTACCTGAAGAGACCTCGCTAATACTTGCCAATCTCTGCAAAAAGAGAACTCAAAGCAGGTATAATACATAATGCGAGTACCTGAAGAGAACTCGCGAACACCTGCTAATCTCTGCAAAAGAGAACTTAAAGGCAGGTAAAAGACATAACGCGAGTACCTGAAGAGACCTCGCGACGCCTGCTAATCTCTGCAAAAACAGAACATAAAGCAGGTATAAAACATAATGCGAGTACCTGAAGAGACCTCGCGAACACCTGCTAATCTCTGCAAAAGAGAACTCAAAGCAGGTATAAAATATAACGCGAGTACCTGAAGAGACCTCGCGAACACCTGCTAATCTTTGCAAAAGAGAACTCAAAGCAGGTATAAAATATAATATAACGCGAGTACCTGAAGAGAACTCGCGAATACCTGCTAATCTCTGCAAAAGAGAACTCACAGCAGGTATAAAACATAACGCGAGTACCTGAAGAGAACTTACGAATACCTGCTAACCTCTACAAAGGAGAACTCAAAGCAGGTATAAAACATAACACGAGTACCTGAAGAGAACTCGCGAATACCTACTAATCTCTGCAAAAGAGAACTCAAAGCAGGTATACAATATAACGCGAGTACCTGAAGAGAACTCGCGAACACCTGCTAATCTCTGCAAAAGAGAACTTAAAGGCAGGTAAAAGACATAACGCGAGTACCTGAAGAGACCTCACGAATACCTGCTAATCTCTGCGAAAACAGAACATAAAGCAGGTATAAAACATAACGCGAGTACCTGAAGAGAACTCGCAAACACCTGCTAATCTCTGCAAAAGAGAGCTCAAAGCAGGTATAAAATATAATATAACGCGAGTACCTGAAGAGACCTCGCGAATACCTGCTAATCTCTGCAAAAGAGAACTCACAGCAGGTATAAAACATAACGCGAGTACCTGAAGAGACCTCGCGAATACTTGCCAATCTCTGCAAAAAGAGAACTCAAAGCAGGTATAATACATAATGCGAGTACCTGAAGAGAACTCGCGAACACCTGCTAATCTCTGCAAAAGAGAACTTAAAGGCAGGTAAAAGACATAACGCGAGTACCTGAAGAGACCTCGCGACGCCTGCTAATCTCTGCAAAAACAGAACATAAAGCAGGTATAAAACATAACGCGAGTACCTGAAGAGACCTCGCGAACACCTGCTAATCTCTGCAAAAGAGAACTCAAAGCAGGTATAAAATATAACGCGAGTACCTGAAGAGACCTCGCGAACACCTGCTAATCTTTGCAAAAGAGAACTCAAAGCAGGTATAAAATAAAATATAACGCGAGTACCTAAAGAGAACTCGCGAATACCTGCTAATCTCTACAAAAGAGAACTCACAGCAGGTATAAAACATAACGCGAGTACCTGAAGAGAACTCACGAATACCTTCTAACCTCTACAAAGGAGAACTCAAAGCAGGTATAAAACATAACACGAGTACCTGAAGAGAACTCGCGAATACCTGCTAATCTCTGCAAAAGAGAACTCAAAGCAGGTATACAATATAACGCGAGTACCTGAAGAGAACTCGCAAACACCTTCAAATCTCTGCAAAAGAGAACTTAAAGGCAGGTAAAAGACATATCGCGAGTACCTGAAGAGACCTCGCGAATACCTGCTAATCTCTGCAAAAACAGAACATAAAGTAGGTATAAAACATAACGCGAGTACCTGAAGAGAACTCGCAAACACCTGCTAATCTCTGCAAAAGAGAGCTCAAAGAAGGTATAAAATATAATATAACGCGAGTACCTGAAGAGACCTCGCGAATACCTGCTAATCTCTGCAAAAGAGAACTCACAGCAGGTATAAAACATAACGCGAGTACCTGAAGAGACCTCGCGAATACTTGCCAATCTCTGCAAAAAGAGAACTCAAAGCAGGTATAATACATAATGCGAGTACCTGAAGAGAACTCGCGAACACCTGCTAATCTCTGCAAAAGAGAACTTAAAGGCAGGTAAAAGACATAACGCGAGTACCTGAAGAGACCTCGCGACGCCTGCTAATCTCTGCAAAAACAGAACATAAAGCAGGAATAAAACATAATGCGAGTACCTGAAGAGACCTCGCGAACACCTGCTAATCTCTGCAAAAGAGAACTCAAAGCAGGTATAAAATATAACGCGAGTACCTGAAGTGACCTCGCGAACACCTGCTAATCTTTGCAAAAGAGAACTCAAAGCAGGTATAAAATATAATATAACGCGAGTACCTGAAGAGAACTCGCGAATACCTGCTAATCTCTGCAAAAGAGAACTCACAGCAGGTATAAAACATAACGCGAGTACCTGAAGAGAACTCACGAATACCTGCTAACCTCTACAAAGGAGAACTCAAAGCAGGTATAAAACATAACACGAGTACCTGAAGAGAACTCGCGAATACCTGCTAATCTCTGCAAAAGAGAACTCAAAGCAGGTATACAATATAACGCGAGTACCTGAAGAGAACTCGCGAACACCTGCTAATCTCTGCAAAAGAGAACTTAAAGGCAGGTAAAAGACATAACGCGAGTACCTGAAGAGACCTCGCGAATACCTGCTAATCTCTGCAAAAACAGAACATAAAGCAGGTATAAAACATAACGCGAGTACCTGAAGAGAACTCGCAAACACCTGCTAATCTCTGCAAAAGAGAGCTCAAAGCAGGTATAAAATATAATATAACACGAGTACCTGAAGAGACCTCGCGAATACCTGCTAATCTCTGCAAAAGAGAACTCACAGCAGGTATAAAACATAACGCGAGTACCTGAAGAGACCTCGCGAATACTTGCCAATCTCTGCAAAAAGAGAACTCAAAGCAGGTATAATACATAATGCGAGTACCTGAAGAGAACTCGCGAACACCTGTTAATCTCTGCAAAAGAGAACTTAAAGGCAGGTAAAAGACATAACGCGAGTACCTGAAGAGACCTCGCGACGCCTGCTAATCTCTGCAAAAACAGAACATAAAGCAGGTATAAAACATAACGCGAGTACCTGAAGAGACCTCGCGAACACCTGCTAATCTCTGCAAAAGAGAACTCAAAGCAGGTATAAAATATAACGCGAGTACCTGAAGAGACCTCGCGAACACCTGCTAATCTTTGCAAAAGAGAACTCAAAGCAGGTATAAAATATAATATAACACGAGTACCTGAAGAGACCTCGCGAATACCTGCTAATCTCTGCAAAAGAGAACTCACAGCTGGTATAAAACATAACGCGAGTACCTGAAGAGACCTCGCGAATACTTGCCAATCTCTGCAAAAAGAGAGCTCAAAGCAGGTATAATACATAATTCGAGTACCTGAAGAGAACTCGCGAACACCTGCTAATCTCTGCAAAAGAGAACTTAAAGGCAGGTAAAAGACATAACGCGAGTACCTGAAGAGACCTCGCGACGCCTGCTAATCTCTGCAAAAACAGAACATAAAGCAGGTATAAAACATAACGCGAGTACCTGAAGAGACCTCGCGAACACCTGCTAATCTCTGCAAAAGAGAACTCAAAGCAGGTATAAAATATAACGCGAGTACCTGAAGAGACCTCGCGAACACCTGCTAATCTCTGCAAAAGAGAACTCAAAGCAGGTATAAAATATAATATAACGCGAGTACCTGAAGAGAACTCGCGAATACCTGCTAATCTCTGCAAAAGAGAACTCACAGCAGGTATAAAACATAACGCGAGTACCTGAAGAGAACTCACGAATACCTGCTAACCTCTACAAAGGAGAACTCAAAGCAGGTATAAAACATAACACGAGTACCTGAAGAGAACTCGCGAATACCTGCTAATCTCTGCAAAAGAGAACTCAAAGCAGGTATACAATATAACGCGAGTACCTGAAGAGAACTCGCGAACACCTTCAAATCTCTGCAAAAGAGAACTTAAAGGCAGGTAAAAGACATAACGCGAGTACCTGAAGAGACCTCGCGAATACCTGCTAATCTCTGCAAAAACAGAACATAAAGCAGGTATAAAACATAACGTGAGTACCTGAAGAGAACTCGCAAACACCTGCTAATCTCTGCAAAAGAGAGCTCAAAGCATGTATAAAATATAATATAACGCGAGTACCTGAAGAGACCTCGCGAATACCTGCTAATCTCAAAAGAGAACTTAAAACAGGTATAAAACAAACTACAATGCGAGTACCTGAAGAGAACTCGCGAACACCTGTCAATCTCTGCACAGGAGAACTTAAAACAGGTGTAAAGCAAACTACAACGCGAGTACCTGAAGAGACCTCGCGAACACCTGCTAATCTCTGCAAAAGAGAACTCAAAGCAAGTATGAAATATAACATAACGCGAGTACCTGAAGAGAACTCGCGGACACCTGCTAATCTCTGCAAAAGAGAACTCAAAGCAGGTATAAAACATAACGCGAGTACCTGAAGAGACCTCGTGAACACCTGCTAATCTCTGCAAAAGAGAACTCACAGCAGGTATAAAACATAACGCGAGTACCTGAAGAGAACTCGCGAACACCTGCTAATCTCAAAAGAGAACTTAAAACAGGTATAAAACAAACTACAATGCGAGTACCTGAAGAGAACTCGCGAACACCTGTCAATCTCTGCACAGGAGAACTTAAAACAGGTGTAAAGCAAACTACAACGCGAGTACCCGAAGAGAACTCGCGAACACCTGTCAATCTCTGCACAGGAGAACTTAAAACAGGTGTAAAGCAAACTACAACGCGAGTACCTGAAGAGACCTCACGAACACCTGCTAATCTCTGCAAAAGAGAACTCAAAGCAAGTATGAAATATAACATAACGCGAGTACCTGAAGAGAACTCGCGGACACCTGCTAATCTCTGCAAAAGAGAACTCAAAGCAGGTATAAAACATAACGCGAGTACCTGAAGAGACCTCGCGAACACCTGCTAATCTTTGCAAAAGAGAACTCACAGCAGGTATAAAACATAACGCGAGTACCTGAAGAGAACTCGCGAACACCTGCTAATATTAAAAGAGAACTTAAAACATGTATAAAACAAACTACAATGCGAGTACCTGAAGAGAACTCGCGAACACCTGTCAATCTCTGCAAAGGAGAACTTAAAATAGGTGTAAAGCAAACTACAACGCGAGTACCCGAAGAGAACTCGCGAACACCTGTCAATCTCTGCACAGGAGAACTTAAAACAGGTGTAAAGCAAACTACAACGCGAGTACCTGAAGAGACCTCGCGAACACCTGCTAATCTCTGCAAAAGAGAACTCAAAGCAAGTATGAAATATAACATAACGCGAGTACCTGAAGAGAACTCGCGGACACCTGCTAATCTCTGCAAAAGAGAACTCAAAGCAGGTATAAAACATAACGCGAGTACCTGAAGAGACCACGCGAACACCTGCTAATCTCTACAAAAGAGAACTCACAGCAGGTATAAAACATAACGCGAGTACCTGAAGAGAACTCGCGAACACCTGCTAATCTCAAAAGAGAACTTAAAACAGGTATAAAACAAACTACAATGCGAGTACCTGAAGAGAACTCGCGAACACCTGTCAATCTCTGCACAGGAGAACTTAAAACAGGTGTAAAGCAAACTACAACGCGAGTACCCGAAGAGACCTCGCGAACACCTGCTAATCTCTGCAAAAGAGAACTCAAAGCAAGTATGAAATATAACATAACGCGAGTACCTGAAGAGAACTCGCGGACACCTGCTAATCTCTGCAAAAGAGAACTCAAAGCAGGTATAAAACATAACGCGAGTACCTGAAGAGAACTCGCGAACACCTGCTAATCTCAAAAGAGAACTTAAAACAGGTATAAAACAAACTACAATACGAGTACCTGAAGAGAACTCGCGAATACCTGCTAATCTCTGCAAAAAGAGAACATAAAGCAGGTATAAAACAATCTATAATGCGAGTACCTGAAGAGAACTCGCGAATACCTGCTAATCTCTGCAAAAAGAGAACATAAAGCAGGTATAAAACAATCTATAACGCGAGTACCTGAAGAGAACTCGCAAACACCTGCTAATCTCTGCAAAAGAGAACTCAAAACAGGTATAAAATAATCTATAACGCGAGTACCTGAAGAGAACTCGCGAATACCTACTAATCTCTGCAAAAAAAGAGAACATAAAGCAGGTATAAAACAATCTATAATGCGAGTACCTTTAGAGAACTCGCGAATACCTGCTAATCTCTGCAAAAAGAGAACATAAAGCAGGTATAAAACAATCTATAATGCGAGTACCTTTAGAGAACTCGCGAATACCTGCTAATTTCTGCAAAAGAGAACTCAAAGTAGGTACGAAATATAACGCGAGTACCTGAAGAGAACTCGCAAACACCTGCTAATCTCTGCAAAAGAGAACTCAAAGCAGGTATAAAATAATCTATAACGCGAGTACCTGAAGAGAACTCACGAATACCTGCTAATCTCTGCAAAAAGAGAACATAAAGCAGGTATAAAACAATCTATAATGCGAGTACCTTTAGAGAACTTGCGAATACCTGCTAATCTCTGCAAAAAGAGAACATAAAGCAGGTATAAAACAATCTATAATGCGAGTACCTTTAGAGAACTCGCGAATACCTGCTAATCTCTGCAAAAAGAGAACATAAAGCAGGTATAAAACAATTTATAATGCGAGTACCTTTAGAGAACTCGCGAATACCTGCTAATCTCTGCAAAAAGAGAACATAAAGCAGGTATAAATGAATTTATAATTATTAGTCTTCGCTATTTTACTTACTTGTGGATATTCATATGCGATCTTCTGTTTTAGCGTCATTCCTTATAAAACTTCAAATCCTTTCTGAAAAACCTCCAGGGAAAAGATATCTCCAAAAGAATAATTGTCCAGTTATCATGAAATGTTGCCCTGACGGTTTATCATTTTAGTTCTAAAGTAGATCCTGATTGGCTCAGTGAAGATGAATCGCGGGCTGAAACTGCCAGAGATTATATCTTCATAAGCTCTGATTGTAAGCAATGAGCCGTGCAGTTAGAGCAATCCAGAGGATTAATAAGTCCATTTCCCGACTATTAGAGTGAAAGAATACTGCCTTGTGGTTTCCTGTAATAGCCCGCTTTCCAGCTTTAAAGCCAGATACGTTTTACCCACTTGGCTAGCATATTATGCAGCCATTTTTCATAACCTATAGTACTCTTTCAAACCGATCGGCTTGATAGATAAAACCGCCTGGTCTAAAAGTTTTTCAACTTTTAAATGACCAAGTGGGCCAATATTTGTACCTGTTAGATAAAACCGCTTGATAGATAATTTTCCTGTAAGGAAAAAGGAATGGCTACAGACTCAGATGACCAAGTGGGCAGGTGGGCCTAGGCGGCGAACATTGCTTTCCTCAAGTGGTCATAAGAGCTATAGAAATAAAGAAAAAGGAAGTACAGACCCAGATGACCAAGTGGGCAGGTGGGCCTAGGCGGCGAACATTGCTTTCCTCAAGTGGTCATAAGGGCTGTAAACGACTCAACTGCTCTCTTGCCTAGGGTTACAAGCCGAGTTGATCAATTGGGCAGGTGGGCCTAGGCGGCGAACATTGCTTTCCTCAGAGAGATCAACTCAGTTGTGGGTCCCGCTTAGGCATCGCTTGAGAGTACCTAGGAGTATTCTATGGTCACAGACTAAGATGATCAGTTGGGCAGGTGTGGTTATGCCGCGGAGGCTATACCGACATTGCTTTCCTCAGAAAGATCATCAAAGCTGTAACTATATCCCTCTCGGGGCATGATAGAGCCAACATTCACCTAGACCTCCCTTGATGCAGGGGTGTGTCGGATATCAGCCGGGATCCAAGGTTCCGAAGACCACCGCACGGGAATTGGCAAGCTACCACTACACGTGTGCGAAAACTCCCCGCTACACATGATCTTCGTGGTTTTACACTAATGACTACAATCCGAGGGGGTTCGAGCAGAACTTGGCGATGTCTCCATGGTTCAGTGAGTTTGATAATAAGGAACAGACAAGTCACAAGGAAGAGTGTTAGTGTTGTATCCACTTCATTCGATATCAAAATACAAACAAATGAGAGCATTATCATTAAGGATAGAACCGTTTTGAAGACCACCGCACTAGTCTTATAGTTGCTTCATCTTGAACTGAGGTTCTTAGTGAAGTAGCCGCCTCAAACGCTTGTAGATGAAAAACTGGATCACTTATTCCAGAATAGACTGGTAGCCTCGGTTCAACTCGGAAGTGTCTCTCAACAAATTTTGTTTAATAATGGTAAGGATCTTGGTATTATCCTGCAAGAAAAGTTAGCCCATCAACTTGATATGGAGAATTACTCATACACACCTTATAGAACTCATGGCGAGGAATAGAGAGCTTTTCTGCTTCAAATCGCGCCCAATGTTCTATATGATTGCCGAAAAGTTTGTCATTGGTAGTTGTTGCAGCATGAAGTTGAGAATCCACTTGTTCTTTGAGTGGAATGTTCTCCGCTAATAGGTGATGGATGTCATTGTTTTGCACACGCATTTCTGGGTGATCGGAGGGATGCCCGAGGCCCTTGGACGGATGATCCATGAAAACAGAAATTGCCGAAAGAGAAAAACTGAAATAACTTTCAAACGGAGCCGAATTTTTGAAATCCGAGGGCTAAAAAGTGCTTGAACGGGGAACCCGGTTCAATTTTTGGATAGTTCAGCTCGATCCGGTCGCGTCGGGCTTTGAATTTCTGAATTCCGACACCCAGATCAAAAGTTATGGCCGTTTCAAGATTGAGTGTATTTTAGGCCAAATCTCGCATCTTCATCGCAACTGTTGTTCATCAACCACTCACAATCTGAAGGTCGCGTGTTTCTGTTGAATCCAAAATGGCACCTCCACGATCTACTCGAGGAAATAGGTAGAAAAGGAGGCCGCGAGCAACTGGTTACTTGAGTCGCGAGTGAAGAGGGGAGAAGAGAAGAAGAGAGGGCCGCTAGCTTGCGGCGAGGCCAGACTTCGCCCGCCGCGGCAAATGCCACTCCTGCGACGGGCTTTCCCTTTATTTAATAATCTGTATTACAGCTCATTGTGTTTAGTACATGGAAAATAGAATGAATACAAGAGAGTTGCGGGTAAGAAAAGAGTAAGCCGCGCGGGCTGTTTGCCGAGGTCGCTCGGCCTGGTCGCAGAGGTCGCTCGGCCTGTTCGCACAGCTCGCCCGGACAGGTCGCTCGGACAGGTCGCCCGGACAGGTCGCTCGGACAGGTCGCCCGGACAGGTCGCCCGGACAGGTCGCCCGGACAGGTCGCCCGGACAGGTCGCCCGGACAGGTCGCCCGGACAGGTCGCCCGGACAGGTCGCCCGGACAGGTCGCCCGGACAGGTCGCAACTTGGTGCGGATTGACTGTTTCTAGCCGCCGGTTTTGTCCCCCCACCTGCCTGTCCATTCTTCATGGTCGAGGGTCCTATTTATAGGCTCTGGGTCGATGTCGTCACCTCCGGTGAGCCGGTGACTGGAGTTTCTACTCTCTTGGACTGAAGGAGGAGGCCGCCTACCCGCGCGGAATGAAGGAGGAGGCCGCCTACCCGCGCGGAATGAAGGAGGAGGCCGCCTACCCGCGCGGACTGAAGGAGGAGGCCGCCTACCCGCGCGGAATGAAGGAGGAGGCCGCCTACCCGCGCGGAATGAAGGAGGAGGCCGCCTACCCGCGCGGACTGAAGGAGGAGGCCGCCTACCCGCGCGGACTGAAGGAGGAGGCCGCCTACCCGCGCAGACTGAAGGAGGAGGCCACCTACCCGCGCGGACTGAAGGAGGAGGCCGCCTACCCGCGCGGACTGAAGGAGGAGGCCGCCTACCCGCGCGGACTGAAGGAGGAGGCCGCCTACCCGCGCGGACTGAAGGAGGAGGCCGCCTACCCGCGCAGACTGAAGAAGGAGGCCGCTTACCCGCGCAGACTGAAGGAGGAGGCCGCCTACCCACGCGGACTGAAGGAGGAGGCCGCCTACCCGCGCGGACTGAAGGAGGAGGCCGCCTACCTGCGCGGACTGAAGGAGGAGGCCGCCTACCCGCGCGGACTGAAGGAGGAGGCCGCCTACCCGCGTGGACTGAAGGAGGAGGCCGCCTACCCGCGCGGACTGAAGGAGGAGGCCGCCTACCAGCGCGGTCTGAAGGGAGGACCGCCCCACCTGGGCGACTTGAAGGGAGAAGCCGCCCCACCTGGGCAGTTTGAATGGAGAGGCCGCCCCACTTGGGCGGTTTGAATGGAGAGGCCGCCCCAATTGGGCGGTTTGAAGGATGAGGCTGCCCCTTCTTACCACTTCGGGTGTAAAAAGTGCCTTCACGTGAGGTCTAATCCTTCCCGGGCGCATAATCTGCAAATATGTAGCAAAAGAGGCCTCCCAGGGTAGGATCACCGATTTCTGGGTCAACATGCACTTCCCCCATGGGGAAGTGACAAGATTAACCGCCATGCGCTAGCCGCCGGGGCCGCTATGTATGGCCGAAAGACTTTGAAGAAGCTGAAGAAAACTCCGGAAGAAGAGCTTCCCCGGCTAGCGGCGCAAGCCAGCGCATGGGGGTTCGCGGCCAATCACTTCATGGCCTTGTCGTTTAGGCGGCTGGTTTCTGTCCAGAAATTTCTGGAGAAGAAGTACGAGGAGCAGGTCGCGGAGAATGCGCGGCTTCAAGAAGAGAATGCGCGGCTTCAAGAAGTCGTGGCGGTGAGTTTGACAAATGATGACGCGGCTTCTTTTGTTCAGACCGAGCGACCTAATTTTTTTTTCTTTTTTGCAGAAACAATATGAGATGACCAACCCGGCCTTCCAAGACGAGGTGTTGCCTCATGTGGCCCAAGGGATCAATAAAGCTTTGGGTCTTATGGAAGACCGGGGCGGTCTGTGCGAAGGATTCGGGGGTACTACCTTCTCCGACCTCTTCCCTGCCCTGAAGGTTCAACTTGATGAGATCAGCCGAAGGCAGAAGGGAAAAGCCAAGGTGGGCGAGGAGGCTGAAGCCGATGCGGGCAGGGAGATCGTACTCCATCAAGGAGGTGATGGAAGTGGTGGAGCCGCTGAGGAGGTCGATGCGGATGATGATGCTGATGATGATGATGATGAGGACAGCTTGTCCTCTGGAACAACTGGCTCTGCTAGTAAGACCGGGCGGTCCAGTGGTAGCGATTCATCGGATTATTCTTCCACGTCAAGTGAAGGTTATTCGCCCGACGTTGATGTGGACTCGATTTCTCCTGTCAAGAAGAAGAAGAAGAAGTCGGCAGAGTAATGCCTTTGTTTTTAATTTTATTTTTGTATAATCGCCGGTCTTTTTTTGTTAGCCGGGCGGTTAAATTTTTGTCAAAACATTTGAAGAAATGAATAGAAATTTTACCTGTTTGATTGACCTTCTAGTGTTACTTACTTGTGGCTGATGTCTTGTTTCTTTCTTTCTTTTTACCTTTTGCCTTTTATGATCTAGCCGTGCGGTTATCCTGATCTGAGCATAAGTGATGATTTGATGATCTTGGACGATCTATATTCGAACCGTGCGATTACTCATTTAGGTCTCAGGATGTCTGATTTCTGATAATATGAACCATAACATATAGACTCATGCGACTGTAATTTGGACCAGGCGGCTTCTTATCATTCAGAGATATTTTATCCTTGCCGATGTAAATAACGAATAATAACTTTGCGCGGTTTGAATTCTATCCTGGCGAGTAATACACTGCATCTTAGAGATAACTTTTGCTTAAGAAATAGCTCAACTCGATCGATTAGAGCATAATCCGGGCGATCATATATTTAGATCTTGAGATATCCAACTTAATTAATTGTAAAAGATAGGTAATGCCCGCCCGGTTAGAATACAACCCGAGCAATATATTCAGATCCAGAAATATCCAATTCAACAGAATGGAGGGATAGATAAACCCGACCGGTCAGAACTCAATCCGGGCAATCATACAATTAGCTCCATAAATATCCAACTTATAATGGATGGATAAACCCGCCCGGTTAGAATATAATCCGGGCAGTCATATAATTGTCCAAAAATACCCAACCTATAAAAGATTGACAGGGCCGCCCGGTTAGAATATAACCCGGGCAACCATGTAATTATCCAGAAATACCCTAACTTATACACAATCAGACCGTTCGGTTTGAAAGTTCAGACCGCCCGATCTTAATATCACAACCCTTTATTAGGGTAGAAGAACACCTGTACCTGTTTTAATAATATCTTCCCAGAATGGTTTTATACAAAAAACCACAAGAGGTGAATACCTTCCTGTAGGGAAAAAGGATAATCTACAGGCTCAGACGACCAAATGGGCAGGTGGGCCTCGGCGGCGAACATTGCTTTCCTCAAGTGGTCATAAGAGCTGTAAGCGACTCATCTGCTCTCTTGCCTAGGGTTACAAGCCTAGTTGATCAATTGGGCAGGTGGGCCTTGGCGGCGAACATTGCTTTCCTCAGAGAGATCAACTCAGTTGTGGGCCCAACTAGGCACCGTTTCGAGAGTACCTAAGAGTATTCGATGGTCACAAGCTATGATGATCAGTTGGGCAGGTGGGCCTCGGCGGCGAACATTGCTTTCCTCAGAAAGATCATCAAAGCTGTAACTATATCCCTTTCGGGGCATGATAGAGCTGACAATCACCTAGACCTCCCTTGATGCAGGGGTGTGCCAGATATCGGCCGGGATCCAAAGTTCTGAAGACCACCGCAGCGGAATTGGCAAGCTACCACTACATGTGTGCGAAAACTCCCCGCATCACATGGTCTTGGTGGGTTTTACGCTATGACTACAATCCGAGGGGGTTCGAGCAGAATTTGGCGATATCTCAGAGGTTCAGGGAGTGAGATATGTATATATGTATTTATAATGTTGAGAACCATCAGACAAGGAGAAGTGTCAGTATAAGGCTTTTCATTTAATACCAAAAAGAAACGTAAAGAATGAAAGAGATAGTTCAAGGATAAAATCGTTTAAGATCGTCACGCTCCAGGTGCGTGCGATGTCTTCTCCTTCGCTGGTTTGGAGGCGGTAGGCCCCATTCTTTAATACTTCTTTGACAATAAAAGGCCCGGCCCAGTTGGGATTCAGCTTTCCAACATTACCAGATCTGGCCGTAGCATCTACCTTTTTCAACACCAAATCCCCAACTGCAAACTGCTTTACCCTGATATTTTTGTCAAAATATTTCGCCATCCTCCTCTTAACTTCTTCCTGCCTGATTGTCGCCTCGTCCTGAAGTTCTTCGATCAGATCCAGACTATGCCTGATGGCCTCATCATTATATTCTACCCATGCTTCTCCTCCCTCTTTGGCATACACAACTCTTGGGGTGACCACCTCAAACTCTACAGGAACAACAGCCTCCGAGCCATGAGATAATTTGAATGGTGTCTCCCCTGTAGCTGAAGATGGGGTAGTGCGAAGAGTCCAAAGGATGGAGGGAAGTTGGTCTGCCCAATTTCCTTTTTGATTCAAAACTCTTTTCATCAGGAGTTGCTGAATTCGCCTGTTTGCTGCTTCCACCTGTCCGTTGGTTCTTGGATGATGTACCGAGGAAAATCGAAGGTCAATTCCAACCTGATCGGAAAATTTTATCATCTCGGGATTATTGAACTGCGGCCCATTATCAGTGACGATTGCCAGCGGGATTCCGTGTCGGCAGACTATTTCTCCCCAGATGAAATTTTTGATAATTTGAGTAGTAGTTTTTGCCAATGCTTTTGCCTCAATCCACTTACTGAAGTAGTCGATCATTACTATGATAAAGCGGCGCTGGCCGCTAGCCATTGGAAAGGGTCCGACTAGATCCATCCCCCAAACTGCGAAGGGCCAGGGTGCAGTTATTGACCTAAGCGATTGAGCGGGCAGATGTTGAAGAGGGGCAAATTTCTGACATTGTACACAGCGCTTGGCAAATGCTTCAGCATCCTTTCTCATAGTTGGCCAAAAATATCCTTGCCGCAGGATCCTTTTTTCTAAGGTTTTTGCCACTGAATGACTACCACATTCCCCAGAATGAACTTCCTGAAGTATGATCGGGATCTCTTCTTCTGAAACACACCGCGCTGAGGGAGAAATCAATGTCTTTCTATACAAAACTCCTGCTATTAAGTAGTAGTAGGCCGCCTTTCTCCTGAATCTACTTTTGTCTTTGATTGATTGATGAAACTGCCCTCTTGACAGAAATAATTCATAAGGGTCCTTCCAGGAAGGATGTTGATCGATCTGCATGAGCTCCTCTTCCTCCGTTGCCGGATGAAAAAGTTCCGAGGTCACCCCTCCTGATGGAAGACCAAACTTTGACAATTTATCTGCCTCTTCATTCTGTGTTCTCGGAATGTGTTCGATGATGAAGGATTTGAATTTCCCGATTTCCTCCTTAGCTAGAAATAGATACTTTCTTAGTGTTTACCCAGAAATCGGCGATCCTTTTCGAGGAGATTTTTTCTGCGTTTCTCCTACAGGTCATGCGGCTAGGGATCTCCTGCCCGCCCAGCAGGGGCGGTCTCCTTCCTCAGGTCTCCCAGCCGGGGCAGCCTCCTCCTTTAGACCGCGCGGGTAGGCGGTCTCGTCCTTCAGACCGCGCGGGTAGGCGGCCTCCCCCTTCAGACCCAGCAGGGGCAGTCTCCTCCTTTAGACCGCGCGGGTAGGCGGTCTCGTCCTTCAGACCGCGCAGGTAGGCGGCCTCCCCCTTCAGACCCAGCAGGGGCGGCCTCCTCCTTTAGACCGCGCGGGTAGGCGGTCTCGTCCTTCAGACCGTGCGGGTAGGCGGCCTCCCCCTTCAGACCCAGCAGGGGCGGCCTCCTCCTTTAGACCGTGCGGGTAGGCGGTCTCGTCCTTCAGACCGCGCGGGTAGGCGGCCTCCCCCTTTAGACCCAGCAGGGGCGGCCTCCTCCTTTAGACCGTGCGGGTAGGAGGTCTCGTCCTTCAGACCGTGCGGGTAGGCGGCCTCCCCCTTCAGACCCAACATGGGCGGCCTCCTCCTTTAGACCGCGCGGGTAGGCGGTCTCGTCCTTCAGACCGCGCGGGTAGGCGGTCTCCATTGTTCAGACTGCGCGGGTAGGATCCGGTCACCGGCTCACTGGAGGTGACGACATCGACCCAGAGCCTATAAATAGGACCCTCGACCATGAACAGAGGACAGCAAGTTGGGGGACAAAACTGGCGGCTAGAAATAGCCAGACCGCACCTACTCGCGGTCTAACCGACGAACTCCTAACTGCCAGTTCGGGCGGTCTCAACAACAGGCCGGGCGGCCTCAGCAAACAGCCCGGGCGACCTGTCCGGGCGACCTCAGCAAACAGCCCGGGCGACCTGTCCGGGCGACCTCAGCAAACAGCCCGAACGACTTTCTTTTCTTACCCGCAACTCTCTTGTATTCATTGTATTTCCATGTACTAAACACAACGAGCTGTAATACAGATTATTAAATAAAGGGAAAGCCCGCCGCAGGAGTGGCATTTGCTGCGGCGGGCGAAGTCTGGCATCGCCGCAAGCTAGCGGCCCCCTCTTCTTTTCTCTTCTCCCCTCTTCACTCGCGACTCAAGTAACCAGTTGCTCGCGGCCTCCTTTTCCCCCTATTTCCTCGAGTAGATCGTGGAGGTGCCATTTTGGATTCAACACTTAGTATCAGTTCTCTTGTTTCGTAGTTCCCTAGAACCTGCGAAGCCATCACAAGAGAATCAGTTTTTACATGAACATGTTCTATTCCAAGCTCCTTCGCGAGTCTCAGGCCGGCCAAGAGTGCTTCGTATTCGGCCTGGTTATTTGTAACTGAAAAGAAGAATTTGATAGCTTGCTCCAGCCTGATGCCATTTGGACTGATCAGAACTACCCCGGCTCCTACGGAGTTTCTGCCAGAAGCCCCATCCACATAAATGATCCAAGCCAAAGGAGATTGTACTACCTATTCAGGATTAGACTCCATCGTGTCTACCAAGAAATCTGCCAATACTTGCGCCTTTATTGCCGTTCTGGGAATGTACAATATTTCGAACTCGCTCAGCTCGCTTGCCCATTTGGCTAATCTTCCTGAATGATCCGGCTTCTCCAGGATACTTCTTAGTGGATGATCCGAAACCACCTGAATAAGATGAGCCTGAAAATAGGGGCGGAGCCTTCGTGATGACATGACCAAAGCCAAGGCTAGTTTCTCCAGGATTGAATATCTAGTCTCCGCATCTTTGAGGATGTGGCTGACATAATATATCAGAAATTGCTTCTTTTTCTCTTCCCGAACCAGGACAGAGCTTATTGCATCTGGGCCCACCCCCAAGTACAAGAATAATGTTTCCCCTTCGCGAGGGCTTTGAAGAAGAGGGGTTGAAGTTAACTGCTTTTTCAACTGTTCGAAAGCATTGTCGCACTCTTCATTCCATTCAAACTTAGATCCTCCCTTAAGCGTCTTGAAGAATGGAGCGCTTTTATCCCCTGACTTGGAAATGAATCGGCTCAATCCTGCCAGCCTCCCTCCAAGTTGCTGCACTTCTTTCTGATTACGAGGAGGGGTCATGTCTAGAATGGCCTTTACTTTATCTGGGTTTGGTGCGAGGCCATCAGGGGTGAGAAGATGTCCAAGAAATTTCCCTTTGTTTGCCCCAAACACGCATTTCAATGGGTTTAGTTTTAATTTGAACCTTCGCAGAGTAGCGAACGTCTCTACGAGGTCTTTCAGGTGGATTAAAAAAGTTTTACTTTTTAGAAGAAGATCATCGACGTATACTTCAAGATTTCTTCTTTTTTGTTTTTTGAAAACCGTGTCCATCATTCTCTGATATGTCGCACCCGCATTTTTGATTCCGAAAGGCATGACAAGATAACAATAACACCCATCATTGGTAATGAAGGATGTATGCGGGATATCAGGTTTATGCATCTTAATCTGATGGTAACCAGAAAATGCATCTAGGAAGCTCATGAAATTATATCCCACCGCGGAATCTACTAAAACATCTATCCGAGGCAAGGGATAACAATCTTTGGGACACGCTTTATTGAGTTTAGTGAAATCTACACACATGCGCCATTTTCCCCCAGATTTTTTCACCATCACTACATTTGACATCCAGGTGGGGTATTGGATTTCAGAAATGAAATTGGCTTTAAGAAGCTTTGCAACTTCTTCTTTGATGGGTACCGCCAGCTTGGTTGCTACCTCCCTCTTCTTCTGTTGGATTGGCTTGAATTTAGGAGAGATGTTGAGGTGATGGCACGCAACATCTGGATCTACTCCAGGCATATCTTCTGCTGACCAGGCAAAGATGTCCAGATTCTCCAACAGGCAGGAGATCAACTGAACCTTCTCTTCTTCTGATAGCTCGGCGTTGATGATCAGCTTCTTCCCTTCCTCTTCAGCAATAGGGATCTCTTGGGTCTCCTGGGCAGGTTCCAGATAAGTTCCTTTCCGCTCTGCGCTTTCCTCGGCCTCTTCAGGGTGTTTGGATACCTCATGGATGTCATCCTGAACCTTGGGAAGTGGTGCCTCAGTGATCACATTAACTGTTTTCACGTAACATTCACGAGCAACCTTTGGATCGCTTCGGACCCGATATTGACGCCCCTCGGCAGCGAACTTTAAGGCCAAATGGAAAGTGGATACTATCGCTTTGTAAGCGTTCAGGATTGGTCTTCGAAGATTGCGCAGTAGCTGCTTGGGGCTTCCACCACTACGAAGTTTATCAGCTTCGTTATGCCCCCCGGCGATACCAAAAGCTTTACGCACCCTTCCACTTCTTTCTTTTCTCCCGAGAAGCTGTAGAGGGGCCCTTCCGTGGAGAGCAAAGACTTTCCAGTCTTAAGGGCTTCAAATGTTTGGCGGAAAATGAGATTAACCGAGCTGCCGGTATCAACCAGAATTTTATGCACGGTGTAGTTCTCAATAACCGCTCTTATCACTACTGCATCATCAAAAGGATTTGCATATGGGGGAAGATCTTCTTGGCCGAAAGTAACGACTGCCCTTTCTGGAGCAGAAGTGGAGGCGACTGCCACTTCCTGCTTTGTAACTCTCCCGATGCTAGATTTCCGAGAGGATTCTACCCCTGATCCTCCATGGATGCAATAAACGTTGCCAAGGGGACCAACATCATTCACTTCTATACATTCGGTCGCAGGATGGATATCCCCATAACAACCTGCCTCTTCTACATCAGCACACTCCCAGGTCACTTCGATCGCTTCCTTCTTCTTCTCGGTTCGTGGTTCAACCGGGGTTTCTTGCCGAATCAACCCTCGGAGCTTCCCCTCTTTCAGGAGTTTTTCTATCAACCACCGGAGGGCCCGGCAATCCTCAGTCTGCTGCCCCTCCTCTTTGTGATATTCACAATAGAGGTTTGGGTTCCGATTGCGAACTTCCGATTTCAAAGGAGGGGGCCTCTTGAAGTCAGGCCTCTTTTGGAGAATTTGAACTACCTCGTTCATGGTGACGTTAAGAGGGGTGAATGACTCTTGTGATTCATCATATCGGATGGACGGGATAGTTGGGGATGGTTGTGCGATGTGCTGCGGCAGATACACGGGCATTATTTGCGGAACCCCCATGGGTTGAGTGGGTGCGATGGCCAACGACGGTTTCTGATCCTGAAACCGTTGATGGCCAAGAAATGGTTGCTTAGGCTTGAGATTTCTTCCCCTCTGAGCACGAGGTTCGAAATCAGGCCGAGATGAATGACTGTAGCGTTGCTGATGGGTTGATGCGGAACTAAACTGATCATTGTCACTGAGCAACTTGGCAACATAACCAGGATTAGTCTTTTCTCCCCTGATAAACTTATTAGCCAGACTAATCATCTCTTGATATGTCTTTGGCTCCCTGATTTGGGCTTCAAATTTCAACGGCCCCTCCCTAAGGCCATGCATCAAAGCGACCCTGTACAATTCCGGATCAACGTTTTGCACCTCCATTATCTCCCTTTGGAAACGGTCGACGAAACGGGCCCACGTTTCGTTTTCTTGCTGCCGTATCTCAAATAGGGCTGCCAGACCGTTTTTCCTCTTTTTAGAGGTAGAGAATCGAAGCAGGAATTCTCTACGCAATTCCGCAAAACATCTAATAGATCGAGGATGTAGTCCATAAAACCATTCTCTGGCCTGTCCATCAAAGGACGTTACCAGGAGCTTACACTTAGTTGCATCGGTGATGGTCCTCAGAGCAACAGCCGATTCAAATGCTTGGAGATGAATTGCCGGATCGGACTCCCCACTATATGTTGACAGGCGCGGTTCTCGAAAGTTATTTGGGGCCGGCTCTCCTCGGATTTTGTCCGTGAAGGGAGAACTTTCCTCGGTATCCTCGTACAGAGGGAAAGCAGGGTGGTAGGGGATCTCTGCTGCGGTCATTTGCGGACAGGCCGCCTGGTAGGAGCGGGCAGGGGCTCCAGCCGGGTAGGATTGGTAGGCGGCGACCTCAGGCGGATAGGAAAAGTGAGCGGCCTGAGAAGCCGCCCCTTGGAAGTCGAGGACCCGAGCCGGCATACAGTGAGCGGCCTCTTGGTAAAAATTCTGCCGAGCCGCAGAACCTTCTTGTGGTGGTCGGGAATGGGCGACTTGTTGAAATGGGTATGGAGGTGGAGGAGGTAGGACAGGAGTTACTGGCTGGTTAGCCGCGGCCTGCTGGGGGGCTAGCCGCTCGGTTAACAGAGTTAGAGCCTGACTGATCGCGTCCAGACGTTGATCAGTTGCTTTCTGGGCCTGGTCGGCTTCTCTCTTTGTTCGCTCCAGAGCTTCCCACAAAGAGTCGCTATGGTCGGATCGGTCTCTTGGAGGGAACTGGCGGTCTGACATTCTGAACCAAAGATTTCGCTGACAGTTCGCGATCTGAAGGTCGCGTGTTTCTGTTCGATTCAAAAGTGCGCCTCCGAAGGAAATCGAGGGTTGCAAATTATCAGTTACCATTCGGTTAGAGAATTCGGATCGCTAGCAGCGGTCGAGGCCGGACTTCGCCCGCCGCGGCAAATGCCACTCCTGCGATGAGCTTTCCTTTGATTAAAATGAAGTGGTTACAGCAGCTAAAAATGTAGGAAAGGAGAAGCCGGCCGGTTTGACAGTCCGCAAGACGGGAAACTCGAGACCGCAGCTCAAACAAGCGAGCTCCTAGATTCGAGTGTGCGTGTCTTGTGAACAGTGCCGCCCCCTATTTATAGGCTTGGGGGCCTGCCCGAATGGGCAGGGATAGAATAACCACCTGCCCGGGTACATAAGAAACGGGTAGGCGGTGACGGGATGCACAAAGAAGAAAAAAGAAAGAAACCGCGCGGCTTGGCGGCTTGCTTCTCCGACCTGTCTGACCTGAGGCTGAAGATACCGGGACCAAGTCAATGATTTAGACCGAGCGGCCTCTGGCTTGAGACCGCGGTCTGTCTTCGGGACATGGCTTGGCTGATCTTCATGAGGTAACCCGGATAGTCTCTGATCTGAAAACGCGGCTTGTTCTCCGGGTTTGAATCTTGAATCTCTATGGCACAACCCGCGCGGTCTCCTTCCTGAGACCGCGGATAGCCTTCTTGCTTGGGCCCTTGACGACCTTCACTCTTGGGGGCGGTCCAAAAATGACATCAGACCACCCGGCCTGGTTTACCTTGAGCTGAGAGCCACTGATCCTGGAACCCAGCGGCCTGACCCAGCAGTTCGCCCGGTCCGAGAATGATCCAACCCGAGAAGCGGTTTTCCGGGTAAACACGTAACATACCCAATAACCACCCTTATCGTCAACCTTTCTCAAGAGAAGACTTTAGATGGCATCAAAGTACGCTCTTCCTCACTTGATGAATGCTGTGACTTCAGGTCAAAGGACCACAAACACCATTGTCACTTGAGACCTACTTGTGACACGTTCATATAACAATCCACAAAGTAGTCTCACGGTGGGTCTGTCCAGTACAACTTGTTCCTAACAAGTACCCATGTGATGACTTGATATCACAATATCATGACCTGTGAGAACCGGTCATCAGTCAATGCACATGCTAGTCTTATGGTCTCATCCTCGCCCTAATTTCTAGGATGATACCTCGACCATGGACCATTTAAGAATGAAGCTTCATTTAAACATAGGCCCTCACATTCAAGTCACGTACTTGAATTCCTATGGAAGCAAACATTCTAAGGGCATTCATTATGTTAATTAGTCTATCATATAGAAACAGTTGACATAATAACAGAACTTGCCATAAATGTAAAATGAAACATACAGTACATAACACAATTCATCAAATGAAAAACAACCGACAAAAATGCAATCCACAAGGCTCCCACTAAAGATGATCATTCAGGTATCTAATACCCATTGATCTAACATGACCATCATGCTTCCTTTGAGCAAGAGGCTTTGTTAGTGGATCCACTATGTTATCTTCAGTCGGTACCGCCGAAGTATGTGCTTTGAGCGCTGATGAGATCTAGGTTCCTTAGCTTGGGCAATTGCACCGTTGTTGTCACAGTAGAGAACTACGGGATCAACAATGCTAGGAACTACATCTAGCTCGCCGATGAATTTCCTAATCTACACACACTACAACATTTTTGGCCTTTAGCAACACTTGAAAACTGTTGCCTAAAACTGCAAAGTGTTGCCAAAACATTGAAAACTGTTGCCATAGGGGTGTCCTCTATACGCGTGTTGTCAAAGTTCTAAGACAACATTTTTCATACATTTAGGCAACACTATATAAAAACTGTTGCTTAAACCCCTAGAATATGCAACAGTTCTTCGGTGGACCTATTGCAACATTTTTGAAGTGTTGACTCGTAGTGTTACAATTAAAAACTGTTACCAAAAGATACAAAGGCAACACTTCAAAAATGTTGCCAAAAAATTGCGACATTTTTTTAAAAAAATCAGCCAATGCCGCGACTTTTTAAAAAAAATACGGTGAGATGTTATAAATTATAACGATAATCGTCAAAATCACAAAGACTTAAAAAGAAAATTTTCATGATACCACAATTTAACCGGTAATATCGTCGAATTTATTCGATTCTCTTGGACAAAATAAAATGGAAATGGGAGATCGAGATAAGAGTCTCCCTTGAATTGTGGCAAAAATTACAACCCCCGATGATATATTACATTATAACAGTTGCATAATGTTCAACCCAAAAGTATAATGGGATTTGCATAAATGGCATCAACATCATCACCACTAAGAAATTCTAGCTGGGAATATATATGGCAGCCTAACTCCTTGACGGTTGGTCGCTTATTGTTGCCTAACTCATTGCCGGTGGACGAGTTAGTTTGAGAACACTGACCACTCCAAGCAACCAACTTGTTGTGTCATCGCCACCAGCAACCTACACAAATTAACAGTTTCCATTCCAATTAAGTTGATAAGGGCAGAACATGACTCCAGCATTGTTTCTGTAGACAAGCTAGAAAAGTGATGTAACACCAAAAATGACAATAAACCACACCAAAACATCAAATTGAAACACAACATAAAAGCGAACCAATGAGGGATTAAACAATGAAGCTTAAATTTTTTGAAATGAAGTAAATAATGGTGAAACCATATATCTTTTCACCATATAGCTTACATCAAGATGTTTAGTGGTAGAACCAACCATGATGAAATTATCAGCGAATGCTCTAACAGACTCGAGAGAACTCAGGTCTAGCTTCGTAGCATCAACATTCCTGTCCGGAATGCTCTCAAGGAAGAGCTTCTTTGCGTCTCCGACAGCCTCCATGTTTCGAGCAGCAATGACAACATTAGCTCCCCGAAGCGCAAACACCCTTGCCGTCTCCATGCCGATCCCACTCGCTCCTCCTAGATTAAGAACGAAAAGGATAAGATGAAAGTAACACGAATATAAATTGCATAAAATGGATTTAACACCTCTAGTAGAAGTGAACATGAATAGAAGAATTCAATTCATAATTCCAGTAAAATGGGAGAAAAACTAATCATACCAACCTCAAAGCGAGCATGAATAGCAATATATAATGTTAAAAACATAGAAATAAATAATGTTAAAGAGAGCATGAATAGATATATATATATATATATATATATAAGATGTTTAGTCCAGAGAAAGTGTAATAAGATACCATTGGAAACTCCTCCATCTCAGTTATCTCAAACTGGAAGAATGTCAAACAAGTTACAATTTTAAGACAAGTTACAATTTTAAGCCTGTCAATTGCCTGCATAGAAAGACAAGTTATAATTTTAATAGTAAAATAAACAAGAGTGCCTTGGCCATAACTATTTTGACAGTACTTTACCACTACAAATTGGGGAAAAAATCATATAATAAACTTTATTTGTATTTAGAGAGAAAGGTGGGGGAAGGGAGGCTCTGTTATACGTACTGAAATCAGTCCAGCTGAGCCATAAAGAGCAATTAGCGAAACAATTGCAAGTGAAGTCACAACATATTTATCATCAAGTCTGTTCCACTGCTCACCAAGAGATTACAAGTTAAAGCCATTCGTCCCTAGTTTATGCAATCAATGAAACACGAATATAAATATAAAACAGATCGCTTCCTGTAAGGTTGTAACAAATTCAGGAAATTCTGTGGCACCTTCAGCTGATGTTTCTCCTGTAGCCATAACAACAACATTTGGTGCAGTTTTACAGCCTGGGTTAGTATGAAAATGAAATTTTACGTGAAGGTGTGAGTAGTATCAGAATGAGAAAATATAGATTCACTTTTCAAGAGGGAATTGAGTTGCTCTACACATAAGTGAGGTAACAAATAAATACTAGATTGAAACTAAATAGAACATTGCAATAGATACCATGTGACAAATAAATTACTAGATTGATATAATAGAAAACTCACCTATTGCAAAGAAAAGTAGATATGGAAACAAAAATCGAAGCAAACTCTTTCATAATTCATCTTTTGCATTGAAAACTAGCAAGAATATTGAATTTCAGAAGAAAAAAATTTGGTACCAAATAATACATTGCAGTATGCCTTGGGAAGAATGTTGAATCAGGAAAAATAGCTCATAGGTTCCATGTGCAAGAGCCCTGAAATCTGTTTCTGCATGATTTATTGTCACATAAGACTTTCTTGCTTTTCCATATCATAATGCTGCTCCATATCGAAGTGCAATATCTATTAGTAGATTGGTTATCATTAATAGATCTAACCCAATCAACACCAATGAATGACTATGCTCATGTCTTCACCCTTTCCAAAAAACAGTCCCTTACAAGTAGGAGATTTCAGATATCTTAAGAATATATATAATGCACCAGAAAATGATAATTACGTGGATCATGCATCTATCGACTCATTAAATTGACCACCAAAAGTCTATGCTTGCTCTACAAAAGCCTTAAAAATTGAAAAAATATATCTTGGAGAAACACAGTACCAGATAGGGTAAAGTTCAGGCTTCGGCAGGATGCCGCCAAGAGAGGAAAGGATTTCAAAATCACATTGAATGTGTAGTTAGAAAGCTCGGAACTGATTCCAATAGTTACTAATAGGAATTTGTGATGTGAACTTATTATACAAAACAGTAATTAATATGAGCAGAGTTGATAATCATGACCACCACAATCTAAAACCCAATTATTTATGATCAGTTCCATGAACAATACATTAATATGAGCAAGGGTGAAAAAAACAATCCACAACTTTGGGCTCTCTTCATCCACAGCTATAGTGGCTGCCAACGCTGCAGCCTTCTCAGATTTATGAAGGAAACGATTATACTGATGGAAGAGGAGAGCAGCATGCCAAAATATGAATTAGGATAGGGTATCTTTGGCATTGAAACAAAAAAACATCTTTTAATCACAACACGAAATGACTTTCCAAAGTAAAATTTGCTTGTCCCAGCAGTATAAAATATTTTCTTTCCACGACATTTTGTGGAAGCGAGCGTAAAAAGATCGGCGGCAAATTATAATCAAAGCTAGATAGATGATAGCCCATGGGATGTCAAACTCCCATGTTAAGTATGCGAGTTTTTTTTAGCAGCACACTAAAACCATTCAAAATAATTAAGAATCATAAAAAGGATAAAGGCTCAACAAAAAAAAACCTTAACGTTACGGAGAAATATCCTGAAAAACTGTGATGGAAAATTCTACGGAGAAATGAGTGTCGGAATAATTAAGCTGGCAATCCATGTTTCGAATCGAAATGTTTCAAGGAGATTATGAAGGAAAGAAGACTACTTACTGCTGGCGTATTTCAACTTTCTTTTTCTGCCAGAGCCTATCCAGAGCACTATAAGCATTTCCCTGCAGAAACAACGAAATTAAATATAGAGAAAGTTACAAAGTATAGGCGTGAATCGACACCTGATGGCGTAGTCATGAAGGCGTGAAGCTTTGAGACCGGGGCTCTCTTCTCTCTCACGACGATGTTAGATCGGGCTCTCTCTCTCTCTCTCAAGACGATGTTAGGGCACCGCGTCTCTCTCTCTCTCTCTCTCATGACGATGTTAGGGCACCGCGGCTCTCTCGCGCGCGACGATGTTAGGGCACATCGTCTCTCTCTTGCGCGACGAATTAGGGCTCCAAGAGATTTCTGGCGGCCGCGAGAAAGAGCATAGAGGAAATAGCGGGGGAAGAATCGGCATGGTCGAGACGCGGGCGGAGGAGAAGGGGATCGCTGCACCGGAGGAAATGGCGAGGAAGTCGCCCGCACGGGAGGAAGAGGAAGGGGACCGGGAAAGGCTCATCGAGGGTTTGTGAGTTAGAAATATCATTTTTATAAATTTAAATGTTTAAGTAATAATTTGGTTGTGCGAATAGTAATTTTGGTTAAGTTGAAAAGAGTTAGGCAACACTTTTAACGTGCTGCAAATTATTTTTTAAAGAGGCAACATAACATAATTGTTGCATAAAGTGAACCGTCATATGCAACATTTCAAAAATGTTCCCTATAAGAGATTAGAGAACAGTTTTTGAACGTTGCACAGAAATTGTTGCTTAAAGATGCTAACTTATTGCAACGCTTATAAATTGTTCTCTATTCAAGGTTTAGACAACAGTTTTAGAAATGTTGCAAAGAAAGTGTTGCTAAAGACTAAAAATGTTGTAGTGACAGCCTCCTTTGCCGCATTTGCGGCAGCAATATACTCGGCTTCTGTCGTAGAATCGGCAACTGTCTCCTGCTTGGAACTCTTCCAGCTTATAGCTCCTCCATTAAGGCAAAATACAAAACCTGATTGGGACTTTGAATCATCCTTATCAGTTTGGAAGCTAGCATCTGTGTAACCACTTACAACGAGCTCTTCCTCTCCACCATACACTAAGAACGTATCCTTAGTCCTTCTCAAGTACTTTAGGATATTCTTGACAGCTATCCAGTGACCGTCACCAGGATCAGACTGATACCTGCTCGTCATGCTCAAAGCATAAGAGACATCGGGTCGAGTACACAACATTGCATACAAGATTGATCCAAAGGAACGATTCCCTTCAATCTCCAGAAGCAACGAATAGATCCCAAAGGAATGATTCCTCTTGATCTACCGGTCGGCGAGAGATTTCACGCACGGGTAAGGGCACGCCGTCGAAAATCGCAAGTCGCTAATCGTCGTCCGCTTCTGTTCTTCGCTCGGGTTTCCTCCAAAAGGAAGATCTGTCGAACTCCTACTAAACCCTAAAAGGTTCAGCATTTTATACCCCAAGAAAAGAAAGACCACGACGTTGGCTATCCGCAAACCAGATTAAAACAGAAGCTACATGTTTTTGTCGAAAACAGAATTCGTCAATACCTATTCGACAGATTCGTCGAAACAATTTCGACGAATTCGTCGAGTCAGTATCGACGACCCTAGTCAGCCCGCGAGACGGTCTCAGCGGCTCGACCAGCCTTTCCGTCGAATTAATATTCGATGAATTCGTCGATACAATATCGATGGATTCTTCGACAACCTTTTTGACGAATTCGTCGAAACAATTTCGACAAAATCTCCAAGGCTCAATTCGACAAGTTCCTGTCAACGCATGTAATCGAGACAATCTCGACGACATTGTTTACGAGTTGATATTCACAATATTATCTCGAAAACTTCAAGACATGCTCCATACAATATTCACAATATCTAGGAGTAGTCTTCCCGTACTAACTGTATTCCATATAGCCAAAGGTTTGGTTCTCCACCCATATCCAATATGAGTAAGACCAACACAAACCAATCTCCAACTTCTCCAATACTCTTATGTGCGACCCTATAGGCTCATATCACGTTGGCAGTAAGACTAATTGCTGATTCCTTCCGGATCACCAAAGAAACTCCAACAGTCTCCCACTTGATCTAGAAGGTATCAACAGAAGTCTCACAAACAATGAGCGGCACCTAGTAATGCATCATTGCTACCCAAGCAATAAGAGTTCATAACTCAATAAGCCTGTCTTGACCAATGAATCAGTGTTGTCATGTCCCTTTGTCCATTACATCCAGATAGAACTAGAGGCATGGGCCGTGTCACCCTCATGATCATTCAATCCGTGTTTCCTGATCTAGAATAGACTGTCTAAAATTGGTGAGCTCAATATCATATATTGACTCAACCAAGCATGACCATGCATTTCTCAGTCTCATTCCACCAAGGGGCCCATGGATGTAACTCCTGTCATAAAGGAGGACAAATCCCATTTCTGCTCACACACAAACATCTAAATGATTCGTAACATACCCAATAACCACCCTTATCGTCAACCTTTCTCAAGAGAAGACTTTAGATGGCATCAAAGTACGCTCTTTCTCACTTGATGAATGCTGTGACTTCAGGTCAAAGGACCACAAACACCATTGTCACTGGAGACCTACTTGTGACACGTTCATATAATAATCCACAAATTAGTCTCACGGTGGGTCTGTCTAGTACAACTTGTTTTTAACAAGTACCCGTGTGATGACTTGATATCACAATATCATGACCTATGAGAACCGGTCATCAGTCAACGCACATGCTAGTCTTATGGTCTCATCCTCGCCCTAATTTCTAGGATGATACCTCGACCATGGACCATTTAAGAATGAAGCTTCATTTAAACATAGGACCTCACATTCAAGTCACGTACTTGAATTCCTATGGAAGCAAACATTCTAAGGGCATTCATTATGTTAATTAGTCTATCATATAGAAACAGTTGACATAATAACAGAACTTGCCATAAATGTAAAATGAAGCATACAGTACATAACACAATTCATCAAATGAAAAACAACCGACAAACATGCAATCCACAAGGCTCCCACTAAAGATGATCATTCAGGTATCTAATACCCATTGATCTAACATGACCATCATGCTTCCTTTGAGAAAGAGGCTTTGTTAGTGGATCCGCTATGTTATCTTCAGTCGGTACTCTGCAAATGCTCACTTCTCCTCGATCGACAATCTCTCGAATAAGATGGAACCGCCAAAGTATGTGCTAGGAGCGCTGATGAGATCTAGGTTTCTTAGCTTGGGCAATTGCACCGTTGTTGTCATAGTAGAGAACTACGAGATCAACAATGCTAGGAACTACATCTAGCTCGCCGATGAATTTCCTAATCTACACAACCTCCTTTGCCGCATTTGTGGCAGCAATATACTCAGCTTCTGTCGTAGAATCGGCAACTGTCTCCTGCTTGGAACTCTTCCAGCTTACAACTCCTCCATTAAGGCAAAATACAAAATCTGATTGGGACTTTGAATCGTCCTTATCAGTTTGGAAGTTAGCATCTGTGTAACCACTTACAACGAGCTCTTCCTCTCCACCATACACCAAGAACGTATCCTTAGTCCTTCTCAAGTACTTTAGGATATTTTTGACAGCTATCTAGTGACTGTCACCAGGATCAGACTGATACCTGCTCATCATGCTCAAAGCATAAGAGACATCGGGTCGAGTACACAACATTGCATACATGATTGATCCAATTACCGAGGCATATGGAATCATCTTCATGTGGTCCTTATCTTCAAAAGATTTAGGACACTGGTCCTTATAGAGACTCACACCATGTGACATGGGTAAGAATCCTTTCTTGGACTCAAGCATGTTGAACCGTTTCAACACCTTGTCAATGTATGTACTCTGGGTCAAACCCAGCAACTTCTTCGATCTATCTCTATAGATCTTAATACCAAGTATGTAAGTCACTTCACCCAAGTATTTCATAGAAAAGCAGTTCCCTAGGTTGTTCTTAACAACTTGCAGGGTCTGAATGTCATTCCCGATCAGCAGTATGTCATCCACATACAGTATCAAGAAAATGACAATGCTCCCACTCATCCTTTTGTAAACACAAGGCTCATCTTCATTCTTGATGAAACCAAACTCTTTGATCTTCTCATCAAAACGCAGATTCCAACTTCGAGAAGCTTGTTTCAATCCATAAATGGATCGATTCAACTTGCATATTTTAGTGGCTTCACTTGGAGATACAAAACCCTCGGGTTGTGTCATATACACTTCCTCAAGGAGGTTTCCATTAAGGAAAGCCGTTTTGACATCCATTTGCCAGATCTCGTAGTCATAATACGCAGCAATAGCAAGTAGAATTCTGATAGACTTGACCATAGCTATAGGGGGAAAGGTTTCATCATAGTCAAAACCATGAATTTGCCTGAAACCTTTAGCCACCAGCCGGCCATTGAATGTCTGTACATTCCCATCCATGTCGGTCTTCTTCTTGAAGACCCACTTGCACCCTATGGGTCGTACCCCTTCAGGTGGTTCCACCAAGGTCCAAACTTGGTTTATATACATGGAGTCCATTTCAGATTTCATGGCCTCAAGCCACCTCTTGGAGTCTGGTCCATTCATAGCCTCTTGGTAGGTCATTGGTTCATCATCATGATTCATAAGCAACACATTACCTATTTGAGTCATGAGAAATCCATATCTCTCAGGCTCAACTCTAGGTCTACCAGATCTACGTAGGACTTGTGTTTCTTGAGCAGGTTCTCCAGCTACAACAGATTATAGTCCTTGCTCAGGTTCCAATTCGCGTTCATTCATTGTTTGTGGTTTTTGAACTTCTTCAAGTTCTACCTTCGTATTTTCTCCAGATAGAAACTCTTTCTCTAGAAAAACACCACTTCTAGCGACAAACACTTTGCCCTCAGAACGATGGTAGAAGTAATACCCTTTAGTTTCCTTAGGATATCCCACAAGATAACACTTATCTGATTTGGGTTCCAGCTTGTCAGACACTTGATGTCGTACGTATGCCTCACAGCCCCAAATCTTAATGAAAGACATACTAGGACGCTTCCCAGTCCATATCTCATATGGTGTCTTTTGAACCGTTTTCGCCGGAACTCGATTTAGTGTAAAAGCAGCAGTCTCTAGAGCAAAACCCCAAAAAGAAACGGGCAGATCTGCATGACTCATCATCGACAGCACCATGTCTAACAGGGTACGATTCCTCCTCTCAGAAACACCATTATGTTGCTGTGTTCTGGGTGGGGTGAGCTATGATACAATACCACACTCTTTCAGATGATCACGGAACTCCTGACTCAAATATTCGCCACCTCGATCAGATCAGAGTGCTTTTATTCTTTTTCCCAGTTGGTTCTCTACTTCATTCTAAAACTCTTTGAACTTTTCAAAGGTCTCGGATTTGTTCTTCATAAGAAACACGTATCCGTGTCTACTGAAATCATCAGTAAACGTAACGAAGTAGTGGAGCCCACCTCTAGCCATAGAACTCATGGGTCCGCACACATCACTATGTATGACACCCAAGAGATCATCTGCCCTCTCAGTATGACCAGTGAAAGGGGCTTTAGTCATTTTGCCTAATAAGCAAGACTCGCATCTCTCAAATGATTCATAATCAAATGAGTCCAGTAGTCCATCTCTATGGAGCTTGGATATGCTTTTCTCGTTTATATGGCCCAAACGACAATGCCAAAGGTATGTAGGATTCGAGTCATTTGTTCTTAGTCTTTTATTATTTTCTACATTATAGATCGGATGGTCTAAGTTCAAAACATATAAACCATTAAACAATTGGGCTACACCATAACAAACATCATTCATAAAAATCGAACAACAATTGTTCTTAATTATAAACAAAAAACCCTTCATGTCAAGACACGAAATGGATATAATGTTTCTAGTTATGGCTGGAATATAATAACAATTATCTAGTTCTATTACAAGCCCAGTGGGCAAAGAAAGACAGTAGACACCAACGACGACGGCAGCAACTCTTGCTCCATTCTCGACGCGCAGGTCTACCTTCCCTTTACCCAACATTCTTCTCCTTCTCAGTTCCTGCACATTTGTACAAATGTGAGAACCACATCCGGTATCCAATACCCAAGATGAAGGAACAGAAAGGTTTATCTCTATAACGTAGATACCTGAAGCGGAGGTCATACCTCCCTTCTTCTTCTGCAGATCCTCAATATAGAGGGGACAGTTCCTCCTCCAATGCCCTGCCTTACCGCAGTGGTGGCACTTTCCTTCCTTCGTCAGACCTTTCCTTTTCAGTGCAGAAGACTTGGGGTCAAGATGAGACTTAGATCCAATCTTCGTCTTCTTAGATCCCCTGGTCTTGCCCTTGCCCTTATGCACCATCAGTATGGGGCTGGCAGGCTTGACCTTCTTCATGTTGTTCTCGGCAGTTCTTAACATGCCAAGGAGCTCGGGCAGTGTCTTTTCTATTTCATTCATGTTATAGTTCAAGATGAACTGCTCATAACTGCCCGGCAACGATTGCAGGATCAGATCTGTGGCAAACTCTTGACCCAAGGGAAAACCAAGTTTTTCAAGGTTCTCTATATACCCAATCATCTTGTGTACGTGAGTCCCTACTGAGTCTCGAGCTCCCATTTTGCACTGAAATAATGCCTTGGATATGTCAAACCTCTCTTGCCGGGCTTGCCCCTCGAACATTTTCTTGAGGTGCCCGATTATCTCATAACCACACATGCTCTCGTGTTGCTTCTGAAGCTCAGAGGACATGGTAGCAAGCATGAGGCATTCCATATCCAAGGTATCATCCTGATACTTCTTGTAAGCATCTCTGTCTGCTCGCGGAGCATTTCCGGTCGGCTCTGTGGGGGCTTCCCCTTCCAAGACATAGAGCTTGCGCTCTTGCCTGAGAACAATTCTCAGGTTCCTATACCAGTCGAGGAAGTTCGCCCCATTGAGCTTGTCCTTCTCAAGGATGGCTCTCAGGGACAACGTGGAGTGAGATGTATTTGCCATGGAAATTCTACAATAAACTTGCAAAAGATTTTCAGTACTATATTTCAAAATACATTTAATTTTAATAAGGACATTAATTAAATACTCCCACTATTTTAATCAAATCGATAACCCTTAATTTTGATTCGGAGATTTTATGCGAGCCACTCTCTTAGTGGACAAGATCCGTATTTCTCCAACACAATGAGTCCGCTTTGGCGTTTCTCTCACGATGCAGTTATTTAGGTAGACAACACTTGCCAATTACATCACTATGCAACTCTTGTATGGTTGGTGAATAACTCTTTATTCGCATCCATCATATGGTGCATGCCAACCCTATGCCTCTAAGCACTCAACCTTTGAGGTCACTTAGTTAAGTTGGACCCGATGTCGACAGTGGGATATCACAATTATTCGCTCGCACCCTTACCAAGATAGATTAATGCACCTTGCTTTGGCAAGCCCACACTTCATTGATCGAGGCAGGAAGAGTGTCATCCACCGGAAGGCATCCAAATACTTAATATTAGATTAAGGGATTTTGAGATACAGTCGATGAACATTTCACCTTGATTAACATTTAATCATGATTAACATTTAATCAATGTGCACACAATTCACAAACAGACCAAGCCTAACCCGGATACATTTCATATGCACAAAACCATCAACACTTGATGATATGGATTAAACCTGAGTATTTAGAACATTTCTAAACCTTCGAATTTACATGTACCGGATGCTAGCAAAAGCAAACACCGTTATTGCAGTAGACAAGCTCGTCTCTCTAGTCTTTAGTTTCACAAACTATCATAGAGATAGACGGTTACTGCGAAGGGAACAATTTCTGAAACATGGAATTAGCAACAACCTCCCTCTGATACCACTGTTGGGTTTTCTTCTTGAAGGTATACACATCAGATGTGCGCTGCGGAATATATCAAGAACAACCCAAAGAGACATGTGGATCGTGCTAAAACCATGAATCAAGAAATTGCGGCAACAATAAAAATTACCTTATGGAGATTGAGTCGATACTCAATCAAAAGCTCCAAGAAAAGTCTGCTAGGATTCAGAATCCTATTCCAAGTCCTTGCTTTGCGCTTCCTTCGTCTCCGGTCAACATCGAACTGCTCGTCGGAGGAGTTAGTGTAGAATTGTGTCCACACCTCTACAGAAGTCCACACGAGAAAGGAGAACCCTTAGCCTCTTGTCCAACAAGTGCTAGGTCGGAGAAGGAATGCCCTCCACGTCTCCACAGATTACTAGATCTGTTAAAGGAGAGGAGGCGACTTCAACCGTTGCGGCTAGAACCGAATGGCAACACTTCCCGTCGATGTCAAGGCGCGGCATGATCTTTCGGGAACTATTCCCTTCAATCTCCAGAAGCAACGAATAGATCCCAAAGGAACGATTCCTCTTGATCTACCGGTCGGCGATAGATTTCACGCACAGGTAAGGGCACGCCGTCGAAAATCGCAAGTCGCCAATCGTCGTCCGCTTCTGTTCTTCGCTCGGGTTTTCTCCAAAAGGAAGATCTGTCGAACTCCTACTAAACCCTAAAAGGTTCAGCCTTTTATACCCCGAGAAAAGAAAGACCACGGCGTCGGCTATCCGCAAACCAGATTAAAACAGAAGCTACAGGTTTTCGTCGAAAAAAGAATTCGTCAATACCTATTTGATGGATTCGTCAAAACAATTCCGACGAATTCGTCGAGTCAGTATCTACGACCCTAGTCAGCCCGCGAAGCGGTCTCAGCGGCTCGACCAGCCTTTCCGTCGAATCAATATTCGACGAATTCGTCGATACAATATCGACGGATTCTTCGACAACCTTTTTGACGAATTCGTCGAAACAATTTCGACGAAATCTCCAAGGCTCAATTCGACAAGTTCCTGTCAACGCATGTAATCGAGACAATCTCGACGACATTGTTTACGAGTCAATATTCACAATATTATCTCGAAAACTTCAAGACATGCTCCATACAATATTCACAATATCTAGGAGTAGTCTTCCCGTACTAACTGTATTCCATATAGCCATAGGTTTGGTTCTCCACCCATATCCAATATGAGTAAGACCAACACAAACCAATCTCCAACTTCTCCACTTATGTGCGACCCTATATGCTCATATCGCGTTGGCAGTAAGACTAATTGCTGATTCCTCCCGGATCACCAAAGAAACTCCAACACTTAGTAGTATCCAGAGCCGAGCCTGAGATTTATGCGGAGTACTTGGCTTCCCTGAGCATTATTTGTGGCATAAGGGACCGCATCAGGACAAAGCAAAGGCAGGATGCAGCGCTAGAGCCAGTGTTCAGAGCCCTGGAAGGGGGCACTTCAGAGGATTACACACTGCTTGAAGACATCATTCATTTTAAGGGCCACATTTATATTCCTGCAGGAGGTCGGATCCCGGAGGACATACTGGGAGAGGCACATTGCACCAGATATTTGGTGCACCCCGGGATCACCAAGATGACGACGGACCTGCGGAAGGCTATATATTGGCCCAAAATGAAGAGGGATATCGTCCACTATGTGACACACTGCGAGACATGTCAACGGGTGAAGGCCGAGTGCAGGAACCCTAGAGGACTATTGCAGCCACTAGCGGTGCCAGAATTGAAGTTTGAAGATATTGTTATGAATTTTGTGCATGGTTTGCCTCGTTCCCACTCCAAGCACGATTCTATCTGGGTGATAGTGGACAGACTAACCAAGGTATCTAGATTCATTCTAGTCAAGAAGGTTGCTCTGGTTAGTGTATTGGTGAGGCTATTTGTAGAACAGTTTGTTAGGTATCACAATGTACCCAGGACGATCATTTTAGATCGGGATGGTCGGTTCACTTCGAGGGAGTGGAGGGACTGGAGGGCGGTGTAGACATTCTTGGATTCTCAGCTGACATTCAACACCGCCATCCATCCACAGACCGACAGACAAATAGAGCGTACCAGCATGACCATGGAGGATTTGTTACGTTTGTGGGATACATGAAAGCCCTGAGAGAGACTATTGTCATTGATCGAGTTTTCCTACAATAACAGCCACTAGACAAGCATTGACATGGCACCATACGAGGCCTTATATGGTAGAAAGTGTCGGGCACCACTATCTTGGGTCCAGGATGAGGACCCGAAGGTACTGGGATCAGACTACATTGAGGATACATATGCGCTCATTCAGATGATTCGTGATCGGATGCTGGATGCTCAGAGCAAACATACCAAGTATTATGATGCCAAGAATCAGAAGGTGGAGTTTTGGGTAGGGGACAAGGTTTTCTTGAAGACACGTCTTGTGCATGGTGTTTCATGGGTGCGAGGACAGAAGAAGCTTAGCCCTCGATTTATCAGGCCTTATATGATCGTAGAGCTGATCGGCCCATAGGCTTACAGGCTAGATCTGCCACCGAAGTTGGCAAACTTGCACGACACATTTCATGTCTCCTCACTCTGGAGAGCATTACTCCGCCCAAATCAACATTTCAATTCTACTTCAGGCCCGATAGCATCTGATCGATCGGTTCATCTAGAGTGAGTCCGGATCGATGATACAGTCGTCTGAGTCCTGCGGAGGAAGAAGGCTCCACTATTCAAAGTATTATGGTCCAATCATGGACAAGAGGAGCACACATGGGAGCCATTGGATCTCATGCAATGACAATACCATGGACTCTTCGCTTTAGGTACAACCTAGACCCAACTGAAAATTTTCCTATTTTCAGGGATGAAAATATTTTTGTGTTTATTGGGATTTGTAAAATCCCTATTCCTACTAGACCCCTTGATAGTGTTAGGGCATGACACGTGGCATGCCTTGTGAGTTAGGATAAGTAGGTGACCCTAGGTCTCAACAAGACAAGGAAATCTCACCTAGTGCACACAAAGGAGCACACATCAACCTAGTTCAAATTACCTCCACTTGAACTCATAAACTCAAATTTACTCCACCACAACATCCCTAACCCTAAAGTGGAGACAATTGACCATCCACTTCAAATGGTCAACCAAACTAGCCAATTTGACCAAAGTCAACATAGGACAACTTACCCTAATTTGACTCAATTGAGTTTCAATTAGCCAAATTAACCCCACCAATGTCTTCCTAACCACTAAGGTAGACCATTAGGGCAGAAATATTCAATTGTGCTCAACCAATTTCATGGAATTGACCAAAGTCAACTCTAGGTCAACATAGCCCAATTCAAGCTAAATTGGATCAATTAGACTTCACATGGTCAAATTGACCCCACCACTATATTCCAAACTCTAATAGAGGTTCAATTGACCAAAATTCCTAACATTGGGTCAACCAATTGACCCAATTTGACCAAAGTCAAACTTAGGTCAATTTAGGTCAAATCACACCTAAATGGTTCAATTATTAGACAAATCAAGGCCCCACAATTGCCCAACCAACATTGAATGGAGTCATATGACTCAGCACCATCATGTGGGACCAGTCAACTCATCAAATTTACCAAGTCAACCCTAAAGTCAACCATGGTCAAATTAAGCCCAAAGAAGGGAAATGAGATCCCAAGCCAATTCCAATGGGCTAAGGCCCTAAAGGTGTAAGACCCCAAATTTCATGTGCATTCAAAAATACCAAAAATGAAAATGAGTTGAAGTCATGGAGCTAGCGCCAAGCGCTAGTGCTAGCGCCGGCGGTAGCGTCCCTAAGCGGTATCGACTTTGTCGCTAACGCCAGCGCTAGTGGCTAGCGCCGGCGGTAGCGGGAAAATTACATATAGGCACAAATCTGACGTTTCCCTTCATTTTCTCTGAGATTCTCTGCAATTCTGAGGGAAGAGGGCTGGGAGCTGGGAAGGAGATCCTTTGGAGTTGAGTTTTCGTCGTGCCAGGAGGGGGATTAGTGAAGAAGCATCTGCGTGCTTGTGCCACGGCGGATTCCAGCCAGTCCCCTCTCAGTTCTATGGCGCCAAAACGGCCTACGAGGGTAACGAATCTCCTCCCTAATCCTTGGACATGTACGTCCTTTGATTTGCATGCGGTTTGGAAGACTTCTACTAATTAGTAGATCGGATCTTCCGGTGGGATGAAGTTATTCCCCCACAATTTGCATATAGAGTCCGGAACGGTAGTATGGGCATAGACATGCTGTGTGAAGCCCATCTGGTCAGGTCGAGCCGGATTGGTGATGTTTATTGCGTGTAAAGTGCCGGAGAAAACTCCGTGTACATGATGTGGTTCGGGTCTTGTGTATTGTGTTGTACAGAAAAAGGACCTGGATGTATTTCCCAGGCAGTACCCAAAGTTTCGTAGCAGAACTAAGTTCTGTTACTAGCGCCGGGCGCTAGCAATAGCGCCGGCGGTAGCTCCAGGTGGGCTCCTAGTGTTGTTATCTGGAGGTGTTTTCCCAGAGGTAGCAGAACTGACTTCTGTTACCAGTGCCGGGCAGAACTGGATTCTGTTGCTAGCGCCGGGCGCTAGCGTTAGCGCCGGCGGTAGCGCCCAGCACACTGATTGTGTGTTTCCGTGCTACCTAAAGTCCTGGGGACTGGATATGTAGCAGGAGAAGCTGTGGAATTTGCAAAGCCCAGCTTTAAGTGATGGGTATTAGGTGAAGCTTACCCATATCGTGTATAGTTGAATCGCGGTATTTGAGCATGGGCCTAGCTGATCTGAACCCTCCCATAGTGGTGGTCAAGAGGTCTCCCCTCGGTGCACCGGGCTATGGAAGAGTGCCGTAACTTCGTGTGTACGGACTAGCTCAAATTGCTTGTCTAAGTTGAAATAGGACTTAGCGTGAGGGCGTAACTCTGGGAGTATGCCAAAGTGTGCATTGAGAGCACGAAGCGGGTGGCTTGGTATGCCTCCGTTGGTGTTGGTTGCATATATATATATATATATATATATATATGCTGCTGACTCTTACTTGCAGGGAAGGAGCACCGCCGCCCCGAGTTTGGGGTGGGGTCGTTATAAATCTTGGTCAGCTAAAGCTGACCGGTTACTTGTTTTCCCATCACTTGGTGGATTTGCTTATACAGGTCCCGGTGAGATTAGCGGGAGATAGCGGGCTGAAGCCCCTGCTGCTGTGCTGTGCTGGCCCTTGAAGGCCATAGCTTTTGTTTACCTTTTGTTCATGTGTGGCCGGCCTGCGTGCCGATGTCTGGAAGCCACCTTTATGATGTAAACAAACAATGTACATAAATGTTTATGTATTTCATTCCTATTAGAGATGTGAACATGATATAACTGGTTTTAAGTAAATGAAACATATGCTTCCGTTATGCGACTCTGTGCTGAGATAGTTATCTTTTGTAACTGTTTAATGCTAATTTTAGTACCGCGCTCTTTTGTTCATTTCATATAGCGTGGGGTCCCGGCCGGACCTACTGTTATATGCTATGTAACAGGGAGGGTGTTAAAAATTGGTATCAGCTACGGGTCTCGGTCCCTTTCCATCTGAATTCGTGGTCGAATTCTTTTAAGGGGTGGTGAGCACGTGTGTGCGTCGCCTTTAACTCATGTAAATAACCAGTAATTGTCCACTTTAGGAATGAATTACATGTATATGTGTAGCATTCGGATGGAACTTATGTGTTCCTTTGTTAATTCATGCCTTCTCCTAGTCGCTAATTGTGTTTTGTGCACATGTTTAGGCGTCTGGGAGTGGAGCGGGGCCTTCTCGACCCCCTCGTTCGACTGCAAGTAGTGCACCAACTCCGGTGTTGACTCCTCCTTCGGCTAAAATTGTAAGGATGATCGCTGAGGCAGTATTTGCGATGTTCACGGCGCAACCAGGAGGGCATGTCCCTGGACAGCCTCCTATTCTGGGAGCGGCTCCAGTGCAGGCTCCAGCAGCCGAACCTGCGGTGGAAAGGCCAGTGCCATTGAGGGCACGAAGAGCTCCAGATCAACAACTGCAATACTTTTTGAGTTTCCACCCTCCCACATTCACGGGGGCAGGAACCCCGACGCAAGCGGAGGATTGGCTGTCAAGGGTGCGCAAAACCTTGAAGGCCACAGATACAGAGGAAGAGCAAAAAGTTACATTGGCAACCTTCCTATTGGATGGGGAGGCGCAGCTGTGGTGGGACGAGTTGGAGTTGCATCAGCTAGCGGGAAGGCAACTGACAAATATCTCCTTTGATGAGTTTTCCAGACTGTTCTTGGCGCGGTATCTTCCACCGGCCCAACAGATAGAGATGGAAAATCAGTTCAACCGTCTGACTCAGGGTGATAGAATGATCGACGACTATCTACATGAGTTTACACGGTTGGGGCGCTATGCAGGCGTGCCGTTTGCGGATGAAGCTAGTAAGACAAATCGGTTTTACGAAGGCTTGCGAGAAGAGTTTCGGTTCCTTCTGTCGGGGCCAATGACGCAGGGTTTATGACCCTGGTCAACTCGGCTCGTTCTTTAGAGAAAGATATGAAACGGTCCCAAAGCAGGAAGGAGCTAGCAGTAGTCAAGCCAGAATTCAAAGTAGCGAGCTCGGCAAAGTCGGGACGAGGCAAATGGAAGAAAGGAGCGTGACCGTCTGGGTCAACTCAATCTTCAGCATCGGGAGTGACTGGGCATCGCCCAATCATCTGTTACAACTGCGGCAAGCCGGGACATATTGCTCGTGACTGTCATAGTGGGAAGAAGATAGTTGCGGCCTATGCGGCAGAGAAAGGGAAGGCGGCAGAGTCAACCGCATCCCACGCCGCTCCAGCCCAGGTTAGAGTGTACAACCTTGGCCAGCAGGAGGCCATCAAATAGAGCGATGTGGTGACAGGTATGCGATAGTATATAACTTTTGTTGCTTTTTATACTTCATACCTTATGCATTCCTTGTTAACCTTTAATGTACTAGGCTTTGTCCTGATCTTTAATTATCCGGCAAGAGCACTGCTTGATACGGGTGCTTCACATTTCTTTCTATCGGAGGTCTTCATACAGCAACTTGGAGTGCCTTCATCATTTAAACAGGAACGATTAGATGTGATGCAACCCAATGGGTGTTCGATGCGCGCGGATCGAGGTTGTGTGGTAAAGGTACGAATAGGGAGTCAAGACTTTGATTTGGAAGCACTGATACTCCCACTTTCGGAGTTCAATGTAATCTTTGGTATGGACTGGCTGTCAGCGCAGCAGGCCTACATTGATTGCACGTCTAAAGAGGTCACACTGGGGCGGAATACCGAATGTGCGACGATGTTTGCTGGTTTGTGTGGATCGAGCAAGACACTGATGTCTACTGTCCAAGTGGTCAAGGCGGTTCGCCAGGGCGCAGAGTTATGTGTTGTGCTAGTGGGGGCTGCAAAGCCTCAACCCAATTTGAGTGATGTTCCTGTGATTTCAGAGTATCCAGATGTGTTTCTGAAAGATCTTCCTGGGGCGCCACCTCAGCGAGAGATTGACTTCACGATAGAGCTGGTGCCAGGGGCCAAACCTGTGTCACGCTCTCCGTACCGAATTGCGCCAAAGGAGATGGCAGAGTTGAACGTTCAATTACAGGAGTTGCTAGAGCAGGGTTACATACGCCCAAGTACATCCCCTTGGGGTGCTCCGGTCCTTTTTGTGAAGAAGAAGGACGGAAGCCTGCGTCTATGCATTGACTACCGAGAATTGAACAAGCTGACCGAGAAGAACAAGTATCCGATTCCTCGAATCGATGACTTATTTGATCAGCTAGTGGGGTCAACTGTGTATTCAAAGTTGGATCTCAAGTCCGGCTATTACCAGTTACGAATTCGGGATTGTGATATCCCTAAGACAGCATTCAGCACTCGCTACAGACACTACGCGTTTACAGTGATACCGTTTGGATTGATGAATGCACCGTCAGTATTTATGGATCTGATGAATATGACCTTTCGAGAGTACCTTGATCGGTTTGTCATTGTCTTCATTGACGATATCTTGGTGTACTCTCAGTCTGAAGAAGAGCACGCGATACATTTGCGCGAAGGTTTGGAAACCCTGTGACGTAGTCAACTATATGCCAAGTTCTCTAAGTGCGAGTTCTGGCTAACCTCAGTGGCGTTCCTTGGTCATGTTGTTAGTGGCGAGGGTATCGCAGTGGATCCGACAAAGATTGATGCAATCCAGAAGTGGACCGTTTTGGCGATAGTAGCAGAAGTTAGGAGTTTCCTTGGACTTGCCGGCTACTATCGGCACTTCGTGGAGAACTTTTCGCGGATCGCTCTACCTCTCACCACCTTGACGAGGAAGGATCATAAGTTCGTTTGGTCACCAGAGTGTGCACGGTCTTTTGAGGAACTGAAGTGGCGTCTGACCACAGCACCAATTCTGTGTTTGCCATCTGGTACGGAAGGCTATGAAATTTATAGCGATGCGTCAGGGAGCGGCTTAGGCTGCGTACTTCTTCAGCATGGTCAAGTGATCGCTTATGGCTCTCGTCAGTTGAAAGTGCATGAGCAGAATTATCTGGTCCACGACTTGGAATTGGCGGCCGCGATCTTCGCTCTGAAGTTGTGGCGGCACTATTTATATGGTGTGAAGGTTGACATCTTTATAGACCATAAGAGCCTTAAGTATCTGCTAAATCAGAAGAAGCTCAACATGCGACAGCGAAGGTGGATGGAGTTCCTGGGGGACTACACTTTCGAGATACATTATACTCCTGGAAAGGGGAATATCGTCGCAGATGCATTGAGCAGGAGGGCTTTTTCACAGGCCAACTGGATTCAGATGTATGATCCATGTCTGATCAGGGACTTGGAAGCCTTGGAGATCTCCTGTGTAGAGAGGAGTTCTAGTGCGAATGCGTGTTTAAACTGGACGGAGGTGCAGTATGACCTCGCCGACAGAATACGACAGGCCTTGGAGCTTGATTCGAGCATGCAACGCTATTTAGCAGAGTCTGGGAATGGGACTGCTGCAAAGTTTGTATTAGACGACGGTCTGATATGGAAAGATGGTCGGTTGTGCGTCCCAAATGTTGGTAAGTTGCGGGAGGAATTGATGTACGAAGCGCACTTTACAAAGTACTCAATTCACCCAGGGAGCACAAAGATGTACCAAGACATAAAAAAGCTATTTTGGTGGCCAGGATTGAAGAAAGACATCGCCTTGTACGTGGCAAAATGCAAAACTTGCGCACTAGTGAAGGTGGAATGTCAGAAACCTGGAGGTTTCCTGAAGTCGTTGCCTATACCGGAATGAAAATTTGATGACACTTCGATGGATTTCGTGCACGGTTTGCCGAGATCGCAGAGTGGTAATGACGCTATTTGGGTGATCGTGGATCGCTTGACGAAGGTAGCCCACTTTATTCCAAACCGGCGGGACGATTCAGTTGAAAAGTTGGCAAAACTTTATGTAGATAGCATTGTCCGATTGCACGGTGTGCCCCGTAGCATCGTCAGTGACCGAGATGGGCGCTTTACTTCTAAGGATTGGAGGCTAATCCACCAGTTGTTAGGTACAAAGCTGAAGTTTAGCACTGCCTTCCACCCTCAGACGGATGGACAGACTGAACGTACGAACAGAACTCTGGAGGATATTCTCCGAATGTGCGTCCTGGATTTCGGTAAAAAGTGGGAAGATCATCTCTACATGATCGAATTCGCTTATAATAACAACTATCAGGCAAGTATAAAGATGACACCCTTCGAGGCCCTCTATGGTAGAGCTTGCCGCACTCCCTTAGCTTGGGCAGAGACAGGCGAGATAAAGCTGTTTAAGCGAAAAGAAGTCGAAGATGCAAATTCGGCTATACAAACAATCTGGGAGAGGTTGTTGATTGCTCAAGATAGGCAGGCGAAGTACTACAATGCCAAGCACAGAAACGTCGAGTTCGTCGTGGGCGACTGGGTTTATCTCAAGATCAAACCTTTCAAGGGTGTGTCTCGGATTCGGCGCTTGAAAAAGCTGAGTCAAAGATACCGTGGACCGTTTGAGATACTGGAACGTGTTGGCGAAGCTGCCTATCGACTCGCTCTTTCGATAGAGTTGAGTGGTCTGCACGATGTGTTCCACATATCGGTATTAAGGAAAGCTGTACCAGAGCCTAGCTGTGAGGCCCCTATTTAGACCCCACATACATTTGTATCTAAGCTATGTTCTTACATGTGTCCCAGGTTGAAGTAAGGCTGTGAATATAAAATAAACAACACATAATATAAATTACTTTCATACCTTGCATTATTCGCTGAATCTTTTCTGTTCTATCTTAATCAGTTCTTTTGGTTTTGCGTATCCCAAGTCACGTTCGATATCTACAAAATTCGACGACGGGCTTAGTCATAAAAATATGACTAAGTGAGGATATACCTCTTTCATTGCTGTAAATAATTAAAGTAAAACTTACGCATTTTAAAACATCATTTTCATTTACTAACCGTTTTCTGTCTCAGTAGTAACTTATGCAACATATAACTATACGAACATGTTAGTATCACTAAAATAGTGTGAGCAGTATAGAATCATAATCATATCATGTAACAATATAACCTTAAAGCAGTGTATTCGTATAAGCAATAAATCCTTGTATCAGTATATCAATGTAAGCAATAATTCCATGTATCAGTATGTCTATGAAAGGACATAATGACTGGGGGAAACATTTCAGTAATCATAAACAGTATAAGGAGCTATAACATTCATATGAGCTATGGAACATGTAAACAATGCAGGTATCATAACTGTATCTATATCATGGAAGCAGTGCACATACATAACTTCATGTCAGTTTTCATGTCTATAAACATTTATCCATGTACCATTATAACTCTTTAATTCAGTATTTCCATGAACGTTTCTTTTCTTTGGATATATTAGGGGCGATTCGAATTCTTTTTCCTTTTTCCTTTACCCCGAAGGGTCCTTAGATACCCCGAAGGGTCCTTTACCCCGAAGGGTCCTTTACACCGAAGGGTCCTTTACCCCGAAGGGTCCTTTACCCCGAAGGGTCCTTTACCCCGAAGGGTCCTTAGATACCCTGAAGGGTCCTTCATGTGCATGCATATTCAAGTCGCCCATAATATAACCTCGTGTCGACACGTTTACATAATAATGAATTATTCATATTCGTTAATCCCCTCAGAAGTAATTCGCCTGTTTGCCTTTATCAAGGTCATACAATATAGCGACATTAATTATCAGTGATATCAACTATGCATTTACCATTCAGTATCATAAAAGTGTATATGTAAAAAGAACATAAAGCAGTAAAGCTTAAATGAAGTAGGTAGCTCTCACCATCAGTATCAGTGTTCATAGCATGGTTATGTCTATTTTGAGGTGCCATCCTCCGTAGTATCTGTATATGCATCATATCATTTAGGGTCATTTATATCGGGGTTGCACCTCGCTATAGCTACAATTTTAACTACTATGTTTACATCATCTGGAAGCTACTCCACTATCCCTCTATTTTGCATATTTAAATAAAAGACAAGCTCAAAAATATTTACAAAACTCAATCCCAAACTACCATTTTAATGCTTGTCCCACATTCAATAGGATAGCCAGCCAACTAACATTAAACCATATATCTTTTCCTAAAAATGATATAATTCCCCATGAACAATTAGAATAGCCATTAACATTAAGGAGAATCCCCTCCCAAATAATACTTCAGCAGCTAACTGAACAGATGGCTTTCCCAATAACCAGTGAAACAAGGTAGTGCATTTTCATTCAGCAAGAACAATTAGTTGAGATCAAAGCTTAAGCTGGCAGTGACCGGCCAAATAAAAGAAAACCATAACCTCCTTATGGAAAATGGCCGGTCAAGTTGTGATAAACTGAATCCTCATGCAGGAAGGAGCCGATGGTATAACAGAATTTCCCCCAATACAACAAAGATGAGTGGCAGCCAAAACAAAACAGAAGTCCTACATGAGTGCTCATCATCCATCCATCCTTAATTCCTATCATACCCAAACCACCAACAGCCATAGAAAGACTGCAACGATTACAGTGAAACAAAATATGAAAGGGAAACCGTAGCCGATAACTCGAGTGAAAACCCCAACAGCTAAACCCAAGCAACACAAATAGCATACGTATTGAGGATTCAGACCTCTCTTTGCTTTCTAAACCACACCATAAAAAGATTATAAGAGGGGGAGAAGACGAAAGGAAGCTCACAGTGAGTACTTAGAAGACAGCCGCTGATCGGAGGCCTCAAACTCGACTAACCCAAAAATAGCACCACCAAGAGTCAACCACCAGTCCTTGCCGAGCTCTTCCAGCCCAGTCGACGAGAGGGAGGAAGACGATCGAGCAGATCGGATCGGAATAGGGCAAGCCCTAGCCGCGATCTTGCTGAGGGTGCGATAAAAGGTCGGCAACGACAGCTAAAAATAATAATAAGAGAGGAGTTTTTCTGCCTTTAAAACAAAAACAACCACCGCTTTATAGCTTCCTTTTCTCCTCTATTGGCACACCAATGTGCCAATAGACAAGAATATGCCCAATTAGCCCACCAAAGAGGAAACTGTCCAAAATTCAACCTCTATTAGCACACCAATCCATCCCTGAGGGACCTCTATTAGCACACCCATTTCAGTTATTAATAACCGAATTCAATGCAGCGAATACGCTACTGGCACCCCAAGTATAAAGAAAGGTGTTGTACTTATTTGCCAACATGTAGAATATAGGAAAAAGTTCATATTCCGTTACGAGTGCTGTAATATGTCAATAAATTCATACTCAACTTTCAAAACTATGTCAAGTTGACACTGAGTTATATTTTTATCATAGGGGCATATCATAACTTAAATTGAGTTTTATATTACTTATTTGCGTCATTTCATCTTTTGGGCCGTTACAAACCTTCCCCTCTTATAAAAGATTTTCGTCCTCGAAAATAGGACGCAATATAAATTGTCTAATATTACATTATTTACTTTCCTATGCATTCAAACTTTCATTCGTTTTCCCGTATTCCGAACTCTTCAATTATAGCGATCGACAAACCGCCACAAGCAATAATAAAAGAACAATAATGTTTTATGATACATGATCACCTTTCAATACTTTAATCATTATAACATTGTCGTGAAGCACTTTCACATTTCTTTTTTCAGTATTATACTATTACCATGATATGCACATTGTGAACTTTCACGTTACCTTTTTACCAACACACATATTATCATTCATTCGTATTCTCATTCATTGCATATAAACTTTGATCGTACACTTTTAGCATATAAACTTTCCTTTAATTTGCCTTCTTTACGTCCTTTCTTTAGCATATGTTCATTCGTGTTGTTTTACTCATCACTCGACATACAATTATAACTTTCATTTTTTATAGCACTATCCTTTGTGAACTACCTAAATCGTTGATTTCAATTCGTATCTCATTATCCTATTGTCCCTTTCCAATACGACCTACAATATGTCGAATGTCAGTGGACTTTCTTTTTCCGTAGCTTCACATTTTCATATTCACGTTGTTTTCATTTGCAAATTCCTTTTTAACATTTATTCTTTATCTCAACCTCAGTTTACTTTATCATTTTTTTCTTTCACATTTCTTAAAACAATTACATAGTATTGAAACGATAGGCTTGGTACATAATTTATCTTGTTACTTTATTTCATTTTCTTTATATCCGTGCGTGTAACACATTGTTTCAAAACTATGGTACATAAAATGAAGATAGATTTACAATGCCTATTCGTTTCATTCACCATTGCTTCTTTTTACAGTACATATCGTTTTTGTTATAACTTATATGAATTAGAGCCCGTTATTTATACACCGTTTCATTACATGTAAGCACATTCATTTACTTTACGTGTGATCTTTCGTTCATTGATAAGCACCTTCCTATATCAACTACTCCATGCTTATCATAGTCGTATAAGTTTGATTTGTGAAAATACTACTTTCTTTTTACACAGGTAAGAATATTTCTTGGAGAAGATGGTTATCTCAAGCATTTGCTAGTGGTCTTTATGACGCAACCGGTCATATTGGACCTTCATTTTTAACGTTAATACTGAATGAAAATATAGGTTAACATTTAGTCCCTTACTAACTCTCATGATGGAATGTGTTGGGAAAACGGTCTCTTGTTTCTTTTCCTTCATTTTTCTAACATTAGTTTTGTAACACCTCTTTCATATCCATATAACGTATCAAAGATTCGGCCGAAATCCAAGATATATTATATAGAGTGAAAGTGAAGTTACAACTCATTATAATCTTTACTTTGCTTATTCATTTCCTTCAATGTTACATACTCATCATCATATTCTCCTTTTATCCTTTAATTAGACTTACTATGGATATTTACGAGTGTTTGCATTGAAAACAATCGTATCTTTTAGGATGGTAAAAACCTTTTATCTTTGCATTCTTCATTGGCTATGATGCAACATAAATATAAGCCTTTTTCATTTAATCAAATCGTTTGCAATTGTTGATTATCCTATACCTTTGCTATCATGGTTCTAAGTTCCTCTAGATGAAAAATATATTTTATACTCGTTTGAAGCCTCACGGTAGACATCATAGATATCATCTTTTTATTGCAAACATTATTTCGTAACTCCATATTATGGGTCGAATAATTTTTCTCTAGCATATTTTATTTTCTTTCATTTACATGTCCATCTAGTTCTGATTTATATGTTGATACTTGTCATTCCATCTTAATATCCTTTCAATCTGAAATTAAATTAACCCAACAATTTCTTGTTTCATTCACCATCCTACAATTCTGAACTTTACGACACCCTTCTCCATCAATATTTTCTTTTCTTCCTCTCATGTTAGATAGCATATTCATTTCATGCCTTTAAGATTACGCGTCGTCTTTATCCTTACTTGTTATAGTCAAATGATTTCATGTCAGACTTTTATTTGAAGCTAAATCCTCTTGTCCATACAGGCACCAGAATGATAAGCATAATAATCATCGATATTGTTTCATATTTCATCTCATCAAAATTAGTTTGATTCCTTACTATAACACCATAAACTGAAATTGATAGATTTACCTAATCTATCATTTAATATTACACTCCTTTTGTCGTTAAGATAGTTGTGATTTGGTACCATTCATTTCATCCTTGCAAGAATTTGTTTCTTACTTAGGATTACTCTCTTTTTCCTCAAACATAATCAGTTTATGGTTCAAATTAATTAGACAACTTAGCAAGTTCTTCGCATATTCACAAGTTGTTATGCATACAATTATTAGGTACTCAATGCGGCCAAGGCATCCAGTCATTTTACATATCTCCATCTTACCATTATATATCTATACAATGATATACATATGATCTTTCTTCCCTGTCTAAGTACATTCATTTTTCAACTTATTTACGCTTATCATATTCGTTTATCTAGCGCAAACAATACGAAGACATTTCTTTTCGGAAACCTTTGGGTTGACTCGTGCAGTAGAAATAATGTCAAATATTACTTGGTTTCGTGTTGTTTTAGGTTTGTGTACATTTCATTTCATTTCTATCTTCTCAAAAATGTTTTTCAACCCTTTCGACTTAATTCCAGTTAGCCCGATTCTAAATTACTAAATTTCTATAATCGATCTTCTTATCATCATATCATGTGTGCTTATTCCGTACTCACTACAACCGAACTTCTTGAAAACCTGGCTCTGATACCAAATTGTGAGGCCCCTATTTAGACCCCACATACATTTGTATCTAAGCTATGTTCTTACATGTGTCCTAGGTTGAAGTAAGGCTGTGAATATGAAATAAACAACACATAATATAAATTACTTTCATACCTTGCATTATTCGCTGAATCTTTTCTGTTCTATCTTAATCAGTTCTTTTGGTTTTGCGTATCCCAAGTCACGTCCGATACCTACAAAATTCGACGACGGGCTTAGTCATAAAAATATGACTAAGTGAGGATATACCTCTTTCATTGCTGTAAATAATTAAATTAAAACTTATGCATTTTAAAACATCATTTTCATTTACTAACCGTTTTCTGTCTCAGTAGTAACTTATGCAACATATAACTATACGAACATGTTAGTATCACTAAAATAGTGTGAGCAGTATAGAATCATAATCATATCATATAACAATATAACCTTAAAGCAGTGTATTCGTATAAGCAATAAATCCTTGTATCAGTATATCAATGTAAGCAATAATTCCATGTATCAGTATGTCTATGAAAGGACATAATGACTGGGGGAAACATTTCAGTAATCATAAACAGTATAAGGAGCTATAACATTCATATGAGCTATGGAACATGTAAACAATGCAGGTATCATAACTGTATCTATATCATGGAAGCAGTGCACATACAGAACTTCATGTCAGTTTTCATGTCTATAAACATTTATCCATGTACCATTCTAACTCTTTAATTCAGTATTTCCATGAACGTTTCTTTTCTTAGGATATATTAGGGGCGATTCAAATTCATTTTCCTTTTTCCTTTACCCCGAAGGGTCCTTTACCCCGAAGGGTCCTTAGATACCCCGAAGGGTCCTTAGATACCCCGAAGGGTCCTTTACCCCGAAGGGTCCTTAGATGCCCCGAAGGGTCCTTTACCCCGAAGGGTCCTTAGATACCCCGAAGGGTCCTTCATGTGCATGCATATTCAAGTCGCCCATAATATAACCTCGTGTCGACACGTTTACATAATAATGAGTTATTCATATTCGTTAATCCCCTCAGAAGTAATTCGCCTGTTTGCCTTTATCAAGGTCATACAATATAGCGACATTAATTATCAGTGATATCAACTATGCATTTACCATTCAGTATCATAAAAGTGTATATGTAAAAAGAACATAAAGCAGTAAAGCTTAAATGAAGTAGGTAGCTCTCACCATCAGTATCAGTGTTCATAGCATGGTTATGTCTATTTTGAGGTGCCATCCTCCGTAGTATCTGTATATGCATCATATCATTTGGGGTCATTTATATCGGGGTTGCACCTCGCTATAGCTACAATTTTAACTACTATGTTTACATCATCTGGAAGCTACTCCACTATCCCTCTATTTTGCATATTTAAATAAAAGACAAGCTCAAAAATATTTACAAAACTCAATCCCAAACTACCATTTTAATGCTTGTCCCACATTCAATAGGATAGCCAGCCAACTAACATTAAACCATATATCTTTTCCTAAAAATGTTATAATTCCCCATGAACAATTAGAATAGCCATTAACATTAAGGAGAATCCCCTCCCAAATAATACTTCAGCAGCTAACTGAACAGATGGCTTTCCCAATAACCAGTGAAACAAGGTAGTGCATTTTCATTCAGCAAGAACAATTAGTTGAGATCAAAGCTTAAGCTGGCAGCAATCGACCAAATAAAAGAAAACCATAACCTCCTTATGGAAAACGGCCGGTCAAGTTGTGATAAACTGAATCCTCATGCAGGAAGGAGCTGATGGTATAACAGAATTTCCCCCAATACAACAAAGATGAGTGGCAGCCAAAACAAAACAGAAGTCCTACATGAGTGCTCATCATCCATCCATCCTTAATTCCTATCATACCCAAACCACCAACAGCCATAGAAAGACTGCAACGATTACAGTGAAACAAAATATGAGAGGGAAACCGTAGCCGATAACTCGAGTGAAAACCCCAACAGCTAAACCCAAGCAACACAAATAGCATACGTATTGAGGATTCAGACCTCTCTTTGCTTTCTAAACCACACCATAAAAAGATTATAAGAGGGGGAGAAGACGAAAGGAAGCTCACAGTGAGTACTTATAAGACAGCCGCTGATCGGAGGCCTCAAACTCGACTAACCCAAAAATAGCACCACCAAGAGTCAACCACTAGTCCTTGCCGAGCTCTTCCAGCCCAGTCGACGAGAGGGAGGAAGACGATCGAGCAGATCGGAGCGGAATAGGGCAAGCCCTAGCCGCGATCTTGCTGAGGGTGCGATAAAAGGTCGGCAACGGCAGCTAAAAATAATAATAAGAGAGGAGTTTTTCTGCCTTTAAAACAAAAACAACCACCGCTTTATAGCTTCCTTTTCTCCTCTATTGGCACACCAATGTGCCAATAGACAAGAATATGCCCAATTAGCCCACCAAAGAGGAAACTGTCCAAAATCAACCTCTATTAGCACACCAATCCAACCCTGAGGGACCTCTATTAGCACACCCATTTCAGTTATTAATAACCGAATTCAACGCAGCGAATACGCTACTGGCACCCCAAGTATAAAGAAAGGTGTCGTACTTATTTGCCAACATGTAGAATATAGGAAAAAGTTCATATTCCGTTACGAGTGCTGTAATATGTCAATAAATTCATACTCAACTTTCAAAACTATGTCAAGTTGACACTGAGTTATATTTTCATCATAGGGGCATATCATAACTTAAATTGAGTTTTATATTACTTATTTGCGTCATTTCATCTTTTGGGCCGTTACAAACCTTCCCCTCTTATAAAAGATTTTCGTCCTCGAAAATAGGACGCAATATAAATTTTCTAATATTACATTATTTACTTTTCTATGCATTCAAACTTTCATTCATTTTCCCATATTCTGAACTCTTCAATTATAGCGATCGACAAACCGCCACAAGCAATAATAAAAGAACAATAATGTTTTATGATACATGATCACCTTTCAATACTTTAATCATTATAACATTGTCGTGAAGCACTTTCACATTTCTTTTTTCCAGTATTATACTATTACCATGATATGCACATTGTGAACTTTCACGTTACCTTTTTACCAACGCACATATTATCATTCATTCGTATTCTCATTCATTGCATATAAACTTTGATCGTACACTTTTAGCATATAAACTTTCCTTTAATTTGCCTTCTTTACGTCCTTTCTTTAGCATATGTTCATTCGTGTCGTTTTACTCATCACTCGACATACAATTATAACTTTCATTTTTTATAGCACTATCCTTTGCGAACTACCTAAATCGTTGATTTCGATTCGTATCTCATTATCCTATTGGCCCTTCCAATACGACCTACAATATGTTGAATGTCAGTGGACTTTCTTTTTCCGTAGCTTCACATTTTCATATTCACGTTGTTTTCATTTGCAAATTCCTTTTTAACATTTATTCTTCATCTCAACCTCAGTTTACTTTATCATTTTTTTTCTTTCACATTTCTTAAAACAATTTCATAGTATTGAAACGATGGGCTTGGTACACAATTTATCTTGTAACTTTATTTCATTTTTTTTATACCTGTGCGTGTAACACATTGTTTCAAAACCGTGGTACATAAAATGAAGATAGATTTACAATGCCTATTCGTTTCATTCACCATTGCTTTTTTTATAGTACATATCGGTTTTGTTATAACTTATATGAATTAGAGCCCGTTATTTATACACCGTTTCATTACATGTAAGCACATTTATTTACTTTACGTGTGATCTTTCGTTCATTGATAAGCACCTTCCTATATCAACTACTCCATGCTTATCATAGTCGTATAAGTTTGATTTGTGAAAATACTACTTTCTTTTTACACAGGTAAGAATATTTCTTGGAGAAGATGGTTATCTCAATTATTTGCTAGTGGTCTTTATGACGCAACCAGTCATATTGGACCTTCATTTTTAACGTTAATACTGAATGAAAATATAGGTTAACATTTAGTCCCTTACTAACTCTCATGATGGAATGTGTTGAGAAAACGATCTCTTGTTTCTTTTCCTTCATTTTTCTAACATTAGTTTGCATATAGAGTCCGGAATGGTAGTACAGGCATAGGCATGCTCTGTGATGAAGTTATTCCCCCACAATTTGCATATAGAATCCGGAACGGTAGTACGGGCATAGGCATGCTGTGTGAAGCCCATCTGGTCAGGTCGACCCGGATTGGTGATGTTTATTGCGTGTAAAGTGCCGGAGAAAACTCCGTGTACATGATGTGGTTCGGGTCTTGTGTATTGTGTTGTACAGAAAAAGGACCTGGAAGTATTTCCCAGGCAGTACCCGAAGTTTCGTAGCAGAACTAAGTTCTGTTACTAGCGCCTGGCGCTAGCGATAGCGCCGACGGTAGCTCCAGGTGGGCTACTAGTGTTGTTATCTGGAGGTGTTTTCCCAGAGGTAACAGAACTGACTTCTGTTACCAGTGCCGGGCAGAACTGGGTTCTGTTGCTAGCGCCGGGCGCTAGCGTTAGCGCCGACGGTAGCGCCCAACACACTGATTGTGTGTTTCCGTGCTACCTAAAGTCCTAGGGACTGGATATGTAGCAGGAGAAGCTGTGGAATTTGCAAAACCCAGCTTTAAGTGATGGGTATTAGGTGAAGCTTACCCGTATCGTGCATAGTTGAATCACGTTATTTGAGCACGGGCCTAGCTGATCCGAACCCTCCCATAGTAGTGGTGAAGAGGTCGCCCCTCGGTGCTCCGGGCTATGGAAGAGTGCCGTAACTTTGTGTGTACGGACTAGCTCAAATTGCTTGTCTAAGTTGAAATAGGACTTAGCGTGAGGGCGTAGCTCTGGGAGTATGCCAAAGTGTGCCTTGAGAACACGAAGCAGGTGGCTTGGTATGCCTCCATTGGTGTTGGTTGCGGATATATATATATGCTGCTGACTCTTACTTGCAAGGAAGGAGCACCGCCGCCCCGAGTTTGGGGTGGGGTCGTTATAAATCTTGGTCAGCTAAAGCTGACCGGTTACTTGTTTTCCCACCACTTAGTGGATTTGCTTATATAGGTCCCGGTGAGACTAGCGGGAGATAGCGGGCTGAAGCCCCTGCTGCTGTGCTGTGCTGGCCCTTGAAGGCCATAACTTCTGTTTACCTTTTGTTCATGTGTGGCCGGCCCGCGTGCCGATGTCTGGAAGCCACCTTTATGATGTAAACAAACAATGTACATAACTGTTTAGGTATTTCATTCCTATTAGAGATGTGCACATGTTATAACTGGTTTTAAGTAAATGAAACATATGCTTCCGTTATGCGACTCTGTGCTGAGATAGTTATCTTTTGTAACTGTTTAGTGCTAATTTTAGAACCGCGCTTTTCTGTTCATTTCATATAGCATGGGGTCCCAGCTGGACCTACTGTTATATGCTATGTAACAGGGAGGGTGTTACAAAAGGTCAGCCCACTCTGCAACCCAATGACCAAATGACAACTCTTGCCTTCTAAATTTGAAAGGGGGAGACATGCATGGGGAAATTTTGGAAATTCTCCAAATTTGGGATGAGACAAAGAGGAAAAGAAGGATTGGATGCCACTTGGCCCTCCACTCCTCTTCCCAAGCCCTCCAATGACCCCCCCCCCAGTCATTCCCAACCTAATTCCAGTAGTGGGAGTGACAATTGACAGCAAGGATGAACATCATATGCTTGGACAAAATCTTCATAATGGTTGGCATTGTTCAAGCCACCCACAACCCATTTCGACCTCACCATCAACTTCAGATGTCTGCAAGGAGTTGAGCTGCTACTTTGGATCAGACCAATCAACAGAGAATTGAAGTATTGGGCAAGGATCGCCGGAGATGATGAAAACAATGGCTGGCCGGAGAAATACCAAACGACAAGTCTCATTGAGAGTTTGTTTCTCCTCCCCTCCCTCTGTGCTAGCATTCTAGTTCATTTAGGAGAGAAATCAGGCTCAATTGAGCCCGATTCCATGTGAGAATTGCAAGATATTGCTAAGCTCCTTTCCTTGCTTGGGATCGCCTGAGAGGCGGCTTCCATCCGCGTTGTAGCAACCAATCGATGGCCACCACCTTAACAGTGGTGGTTATCGGTTGTGGAGGCCGGTGAATGGATGGGAAATTGCCACCCAAGATAGGCCAGCTTGGGATAATCCAGGCCATTAGCTGGAGGTAGGAGATGAGCGGATCCGTCAGATTTGCTTTAGGATTTGTGCAGGATCCGCTACCCGCAACCCTAAATGTTTTAATTAAATGTACGTTATGTCACATATCAATACAGTAACTTCTTTGCAAAAATCAAGGACCTTAGATGCAGATCAAGGATAAGTGTTGAAAATGAAGTTGTAACCTGTGGTCTTAACGTTCCAAGGAACTTTGAATCATTTAATTTGGTGCCCTATAGCCCACAAAATCTCCATTTTGCTGGGGTGTGTCCTAAAGGTGCCCTAGACATTATTTTGTAAATTCCTAAGTGTACAATAATTGCATGAGGATGAAATTTTGTCCATGCATGAAAGGTACCTAAATAGAGTTCCCATCCAAAAATCTATGGTAGATTGTAATATAGGTCATTATATGCCATTGGTAAATTTTTTGGACCATTTGGCTTTCCGTATGTGGGTGAATTCCACTTGCATGAACCTGCTATGTTTGGAAATGGGGTGCAACTAGCACAAATGTATATTTGGTGTATTTTTCCCAAATGGCTTGTTGTATGTCAACAATATTTTGAGGATGCATGTATTATGATGTAATATATCATCCTTTGAGAATTTGGGATTTATGGACTTAAATTCCCTAAGTATTTCATTTATAATGTGTTGTCACACTTTAAAATGAATGAAATAAATGTGACTAAATCATTTAGGAAAAATCCAATTCTCTGTCACTTGGTTAGTAGGTCAATATACATCTCTGTGAATTTATTGGAAATTTTTTGGTATGATTTTTTTGGTGAAATATTATTAGAAGCATTTGTCACATTTATATATATGTGAAATGTTTATGATCAAAATAACTTAGAAAATTCTGGAACTCTGGCTAGACATTTTTTAGAACATAATGAACCTCTGGAAAATTAATGGGAATTTTTGGAATATTATTTCTATAGTTTAAGTACATATTTCATTTGTCACATATTTAAGTTAATGAAATATTCATGACCAAATTAGTTAGGAAAAATCCAAAATCTCTGTCACATGTGTTATTAGGTCATAACGCACCTTTGGAAATTTAATGAGAATTATTGCACATCAAGTTCTCTGATTATTATATTTATTTGGATTTACCTCACATATGAATTTAGGAAATATTCATGGCTAAATTAACCTAGAAAATTCCAATATTCTTGATAATCACTTGTTAGAGCAATATTTATCTTTGGATATTTTTTGAGAGGTTTTAACAACATTTTATTTGAGTTTTGCATTTAATTGAATTTTTCTCATATGTGAACTTAGGAAAATATCAAGGTTAGAATAACCAGGAAAATTCTAATATTTTGGTTAGATGCTTGTTAAATTAATATATATCTCTGGAAAATTAGCTGGAATTTTTGGATGAATAAATAATATAGTTCATGTTCAATATTGCAAATTCCCCATAAATGTATTTATGGATTTTTAATCGTAATATTACCCTGGAAAATTATGATTCTCTATTAGGCCTATTTTTCTGTCATAATAAACATCTGGTAAGTTTCCGGGAACATTTGCACATCACAATTCAGTACTTCATGTGTAAACTTGGTTGATGTTATATATTATCAAATATTAATTTATGGCCAAATTAAATTATAAATATATGATAATCTGATAAATATTGTTAAATGACATGGTGAAACTGTGGAATAAATTAGAGATTAATTGGCCACATATTTTTGATAGTTGATTCATTGGAGATATGTCTTGTACAATATTTGAACTTGGTCTGCATTTACTAAAAATGAAAACTATGGATTCGACCATCACTAACACTTGGAATTTAGGTAAAACAAGGACTATGATTGCAGGACATTTAAATAACACTTGGAATTTAAATAACATATTGCATTACATTACATAACATTCATACACCATACATAATTCGAGATCCTCATCATATAAATTAGTATGAGCTCTTTTATATGATGAGTTAATTAGCGAATATCTTAACTTATAAGTTTGTATGTGCATTTATATAAGTTAAGGTACACTACTATGATGGAAGTATAGTTGTTCCTTACTTTCTTACTTTACTTTATTTATTACGCCGCACCTTTTTATTATTGCTCTTTATTATTGCTCAAGTATATATAGAACTGCTAGCATAGTTTTTATACACAGTCAAAGTTGTTATATATACATACTTGCTAGTTAGAGCCATGTCATCCTCTTTGTTATACTACTTTGTTGTCCTCCTTTTTCGTCCTCCGGCCAGATGCCTAGGAGTCGCGGGGGGAGGCGAGGACAAACTGACTTAGTCTTTTTGACTAACGGTCGGATATGGCCATAACACCAAGTGCACGAGGAGCCAGAGCAGCGACATGACCAGTATGTCAGAGTGGCAGGACTTGAGGAGCAGTTGCAACGCACTACTACCATCATTCCCCGAGCAGTTGTGAGTTTTGAGTAGCTTCCGTATTTATTATAGTGAGAGAGTGTCTTAAATTATGGACATGTACCGAGCCTAAGCCCTTACTCTTCCTTTTAGTACTCATTGAAGGACACTTTTTTGTATCCCTTTTGATATATATATATATTGATTGAGGACTTTGCATTATTCAAGTTTATTCTTTTCTAATATTGGCCCTGTTAATCGTTCTTGCTAGCAGGATCGGCGTCTTGCGGTGGCGACTAATCCGTGTGTTGGTATCACCATAAGGCGGTGGTTCTTTTTTGCATAAGGCCACCTCGGATGTCTCGTCGTAAAAATCTGGGATAGGGGTCTTGCAACTGGTTTAATAGTAGTGTTATTCACCTACATAATCTAATCTTGCTTAGTGTTTAGTTGTACTTAGATTTGAGGTGAATCTTGGACTTCCCGAGGGCTACCCAGTAAGGACTCACAACGGTACTAGGAGGTATGATGGGCTGACATCCCAAACCTCCCTTTCTCAAGATATTTAAATCTTGTTGGTCACTACCCTTCTCTAAAGTCCTCTCTCGATGTTACTCTTATTAATCTAGGATAGATTTATAATTCCTTATACATGTATGTGGAGCAACCCCAACTATATTAAACTATATGTTCCAAGATTCCTTCCTAAGGTGCACAAGATCATGTTAATGTCCTACAATCATAGTCCTTGTTTTATCTAAATTCCAAGTGTTAATGATGGTCGAATCCATAGATTAACAGTCAGATGTGGCCATAACACTAGGTGCACTAGGAGACGGAGTAGCAACATGACCATTAGGTCTGGGTGATAGGACTTGATGAGTAGTTGCAGCGCACTACTGTTGGAACATGGTTTTCCGCATCCCTTTGATTTGAGAATAACAAATCCTACTTATATTTGATCTTGTTTCCCATTGTGTTTTTAGCATGCAGGTTTGAACAAATATGACACTAGGATGCTGTTATTGGTCTGGAACAACTCAAAGTTGAAGTATGGAAATTGGTCTAACGCTAGGCGTTAGAACCTAACGGAAGGCGTTAACGCGCAGCTCACCGGGATGATTATGGCAAGGAGGAAGCAGCCGTGATTGCATGGGGAAGTTTAGGAATGATCTGACCTAACACCAGCGTTAGCCTTAACGCCAGCGTTAGGATTGCCTAAAATAAACAATTCCTAAAGTGCAGAATCTCCTTCTTGTTTTAAAGATCTGAGCCATCAAAACATTACTATATTGGGTCAATGCCCGACGTTAGCCTTAATGCCGACGTTAACTCAAGTTCTATAAATTGGATGATTTCGTCTTCTCCAACAACTGATTGATTATAGACCAATTCCAGCACTTCAGAAACTCTGAGAGGGCCATACTTCCAGACCAACACATCTCCCACTCAATTTCAAAAAGTGGAATCGAAGGAGGCTTGGATCAATACGCGAACTCAACGCGAAGAACACACGTCTGGACTTCAACGATCTTCAGCGATTCTTCAGCGTCTCCTTCAGATTACCTCATAGGGAGTTTTTATATTTGTCTTTTATATTTGTCCTTTATATTTATATTTGTAATCGGTTATTGAATTCGCCTCGTGTTGGCGACTAGGTCTGGGTAGGACTTATGGCTGAAATTCACCTTGTGTTGACGACTAGGTCTGTTGAAAAACTTGAGGTCCGGAGATGAAATAAAATACGGAACACTTCACAAAACTTTCGACAAGTATAACAACACAATGACAATGGGAAGACCAAATAGTGCTTTGGTATTAACTATCTCTTTACAATTCGAGGTATACATGGCGAGACATGATTCATAAGAATCACGGAGGAGAGAAGCACAAACACAAAAGTAAACAAGCTGGTGACAACCTAACGACTTGAGACTGCCAGACCGCGCAAACTGACAAGCCAGATGAAAAGCCCCTGAGACCGTGCGAACAGAGCACAAGCCACACCTGTTAGACCACAACCACAGACCGCCCGACCTGCTGCTTTATTCAACTGCTGAAAGACAACCAGTTCGCATTCCTTGATCGCCCAGACTGCATGGTCTTGATTACAGAAGAACCCGCGAACACTTGCCAACGAAAACTGCTTCCTGATGCAGACCGCAATTCAAGATCGCCTGATCAACTGAGTTCGCTGCACAGTCTAAGAACACCTAAACACAGTCCGCCCGGACTGGTTTATTCAAAGCTGGAAGAAGGGAGAAAAGCTGACCGCGAGCTGCTAGTCCCTAATCTGTGAACAAACAAACCGGTCAGTCAAAATATCAGACCGCGCGACCTTAAATTGAGACCGGCACAATCAAGCCAACTTTGGTTCTTACAGTTCTTCGTTATTAATGACGGGCCCTGCACCCCTATTTATAGGCGAGCAGACGGATGTCGTCACCGCACAAACCGGAATACAATAAGCGCCCATCAGATCGCCCGCGGTCTCATAAGATAGACCGCCCGAGCTCAGCAAGGCTAAACAACTCCTTTATTTAAACCATACTGTTATGTACAAACTGCCCGGTTACCGCGGTCTCCAAAAACAGACTGCCCGGTCTTATTGCCAAAAGCAAAGAACTTCTTCAGTAACCCAGACCGACTAGAACAAAATGTCAGACCGCCCGGTCACTGCAAGAAGGCAGACCTACTTGAACATCTGGCCGACTTGAACAAGTCGCCAGAATAACCCGCGTGAGCTACTTGGATAAACATGCGATCTATCAGATCAGACTGCCCAGATCAGATCGACTGAGACAGAACTGGCCAGAGCACCAGCGCAGACCACGCGGTCTCTGCGGTCTCCAACCTGCAGACCGCCCAGCACTATTCCACATCCACTTCAAAAATTTAACACTCCCCCTTGAAGTGGGAAGTGTAAGTCAGCCCAAGCAAACTCCGCAACCGACCAAATGGTCCCTTCGACAGCGGCTTAGTAAATATGTCAACAACATTCTCCTTGCTCTGTACATGTTCCACAGTCAGAGATCCCTCCAACACCTTCTCACGAATGAAATGGTGATGAATCTCTATGTGCTTCGTACGCGCGTGACAAACTAGATTATTCACTAGTTTGAGAGCACTCTCATTGTCACCACATAGCAGAGAAGGACCTTGCACCTCCCTATGAATGTCCTCCACAAGCCTCCTAAGCCAGATGGCTTCCTGAGCCGCCAAAGCCGAAGCTTTGTACTCCGCTTCTATGGTAGAGACAGACACAGAATCCTGCTTCTTGCTGCACCTTGATATAGATGTAGAGCCTGTCATAAAGAAATATCCAGACGTCGATCTCCAATCATCCGGATCTCCTCCATAATCATCATCCATGTACTCGTGCAAACAAAAGCCCGAATCTCTCCCGTAGAAGAGACCCAAATCCGAGGTGGATTTGACATATTTCAAGATACTCCTAGCCGCCACAAGATGAGGTTTCCGAGGCTCTGCCATAAACCGACTCACCATGCCAACTGCATAAGCAATATCTGGCCTCGTAATTATCAAGTATATCAGACTTCCAACCAAAGCCCGGAACAACAAAGGATCGGTAAGAACCTTCCCTTCATCTCGTCGAAGATGAACTCCAACCTCCAGTGGAGTAGAGCTGCTCTTCCCCCCCTTCCATGCCGAACCTCTTCACAATTCAATCTGCATAGCCCTTTTGGGAAATGAGCAAACCGCAGAACTGGAGGTATTCTGCGATCTTCCCGTACCACGCCCGAGGCGCTTGCCTCAAGCCGTAAAGAGCCTTCTTGAGCTTGCAAACATATCTTGGGTGCTCTTCCGATACATAACTAAGTGGCTGATCCATGAAGATATCCTTGTCAATCTCGCCATATAAGAAAGTGTTCTTCACGCCGAGTTGCCAAATCTTCCACCCTTGGCACGCTGCCAATGCGATCACCACACGGACTGAAGTCATCTTGGCAACGGGGCTAAACGTTTCTTCATAATCCTCCCCATACTTCTGAGAGAAACCTCGAGCTACAAGGCGAGCCTTGTACCGCTCAATACTTCCATCAACCTTCTTCTTCAGTTTGAAAACCCACTTGCAAGTCACCAGAGTAACTCCCTCATGTTGGATCGGTAGGCGCCCTTAGAGGGGGGGGGGGGGGTGAATAAGGGTTTTAAAAACTTTAGTGATATTTTGAAAAGCTTTGTAATAATGCAAGACAAAGACAATAAGAAGTCAAGTAAAACAATTGAAATAAAGTAGAGACATGCTTTATTAATATCAAAAACGGTTTTACAAAAATTGACTTCTATAACGCTAGAAATCGGTGACGATGAATAGTAAACTCCTTTTGTTTTCTATCCCAACTCGCATCCCTACGAACCGGTGGCCCTAGCCTATCCTCCCCGGATTTGGCCTCAAGCCGCTCTAGCCAACCCTTCCCTGGATGTGGCCTCGAGCACCCCCTAGACCTAGCCTAGATCTAGTCGCCAATAAGAGGCGAGTTTCCCCCTAAGTCCTACCCAGACCTTGTCGCCAACATGAGGCGATTTCACTAACCGTTTACAAGAAGAATATGAAATGAAAATAAATAAAAACTCCCTTCTGAAGTCGGAGGCGAAGATCCGCAATAGAATAAGCGTTGTAGAAGCAGACTTCATTTGGAACCGGCGTGATGAGATTCTCCTTCAGAAGTTTGCAGAACTTTGGTAGGACATCAACTTTCAGCCAAGATAGCCTCTGGAATTCTAGCACTATATCTCTCTCTGATATCTCTCTGATGTGTGTTTCAAACGAGAGAAGAGACGTCCTTTTTATAGCCTCAGCGCTAGCGCCTGCACTAGCGGTACCGCCGGCGCTATCCCATATTAGGACACATTCTGCGCGGCAGAATCTTCAATCCGAGGAAACAATTCCCCCTTGCCAAATGTGCTCCTTGCTATCGCATGCGCTATTGGATATCGCCTGGCGCTATCTCCTTCTATAAGTTCTCCCAGCAATTTCGCTTCAAGCCAATATTTCGTCGAACAGGAATTCGTCGAACGCCGCTAAGAGTTCGTCGAGCGAAGTTTCGTCGAACGCCATGATGAGAATTTCGTCGAGCACCGCTAACAGTTCGTCGAACGGCAGCTAGCGCCTACGCTAGTACTACCGCCAACGCTAGTGGATGTATTGGATTTGTTGGCTCAACTTTGGGGACAACCTTCTTATGTAATCCTTGAGTCATGTGGACTTTGTTATCCTGCACACTTAAACACACAAGATCAAATACACATGGGATTTGTTATTCTCAAACCTAGGAGATGCGGAAGACCATGTTCCAACAAACTCCCCCTTTTGATAATAACAAATCCATTAATGATAAATCAGAGCATTAATATATAAGCATGAAGAACCATACCTGTGTATGTGTGAGAGTGATGACTTAGGATAATTTTCGATTTAGCATTTAGAATTGCTCCCCCTAAATACATGCTCCCCCTAAGTGAATGTTCTCCTAATATGTAAGCTATCATCTTAATTAAGCATTATAGTTTGATAGCAGATTGATATTTATCATGTTAGTTCTCCCCCTTTTGTTATTAGCAAAAGCGGGTAAGGAGACACCACTTAAAAATTGATAATAAGATAAAAGCATGATCGAGCTTATAGAGAAGGAAATGATAAGGAGTCTTAGAATACTTTTCATTTAAATAGATTAGAGTTTGAGTATTACAACATTTGCATAAATCAAAGTTTGTAGCATAACCAAAGACAAGGTAAATGTAAAGTTGCGGAAGACTTAGAAAAAATATAAGCAAACATCTTTTGTACGACAATTAAAAAAATTATAGGAGTTTAATTTTATAAAGAAGATGTTTTGTAAACATTTTAAAATCAATAATAAATTAACCAAGCATGAAATAATGTTATCAGAAAGATAGTACTACAATGTTATGTTAATTCATAATTTCAAAACATACTAAACATTGTAGAAAGCATGTTAGGTTATCTAGTGCATTTCATAAATAAAGAAGAGTATAGAATTAGCATTAGGATCCAATACTCATGAGAAGAAGTGTAATGGAAGATAATGATGTGCACAAAAGTGTATTTTTGAGTAGAGTAAACACATGTTTTAATCAAAAATACAACTAGTATGTAAAGTAAGAGCACAATAAAACACAAATAATTTTACTTCCACAAACTTCAATGCACAAAAAAAATGTACAACTACCAAGGTGCTTTGCACACAGAATGCTCATTAAGACTTATCAGGGTGCAAAGTAGTGCTTGGGGGATCACATAATTTTATTTTTCAATATTGATTTTTATTGTGATCCGGTGTACTTAAGAATAAGTGGTTTTTATTTTGAAAGAAAGTTATGGTTTGCACAAGATACTTTACTATTCTTTCTAAGGTGCTCAACCTCACAACGCTTATTAAGACTTATCAGGAGGTTCAAGTAGTGCTTGGTGGAGTTATCTTTGTCACTTTATTTTATGATTTTTTGTTTTGTACAAAGTTCTCCGAATACACTTGTTTTGCAAACCAATAAAATTTATGAAAAAGATAGCCACTTTTCTTAACCTTTAAAAGTGCAAATAAAGGAGTGTAGGTAAGATACTTGTGCAATTTTAATTCATTATACTAATACATAACATACATAAGCATTCTTAGATTAAACGCATATGTAGACAATGCCAAAAAGTGAGTGAATAAAAATCATTATCAAACATAAAACATTTACTCATACTTAGAGGCATGCTAAGCTTAGTTTACACAATTTTTACAATATAATTGATGCACATATAACTAGATATATCAAAGCATGATGAAAACAATGTTAAAGTAGTTTGAAAAGATAAATTGCAACATTATAGAAGTTCTAACGAATGGATTAAGTCATGCTTGATTATCACACTCAATTTCATACAATTTTTTTTGTTGGTTTTTGCATTTTATATTTGAGTTTTGTATATAGAAATAGAATTTGAACAAAAATTTTTTTTTTGTAATTTTGGCTTTTGTATTTTTGTAATTAATTTTTGCATAAAACAAAAGAGACTGTAAACAAAAAGGCAAAACATATTTTTGGAATTTGTCTTTTATATTTTTGTATTTGATTTTTCAAAACTGAAATATAATCAGAAGTGCAAACATAAATAGCACATATAGATTAATATAGTTTTAGGGATTTTTCAAAATTTTAAAAATACAAAAAAATGAACAAGTACGCTAGCACCGGCGTTAGCGCTAGCGTGGGAAACAGTACACGATTTTTTATGATTTTGAAATTTTAATTGTTGATCTTGATTAAGTGTCCCAATAGTAGTTTCATGCAGAAATTTCAGAATTTTAGGAGATGTTTTCGATGGTTAACAAGTACAAAATGGCATTTGTGAATGTGCTTTAACTTGAAAGATTTAGGACACCTAACTCAAGTCGTAATAAACTGAATTTTGCATCACTAAGTAGCACAAACAGTGGAGAATAAATTTAGGAATATTATAGAGTTTTGTTTTTCAGAAAGGCACGATATCTCCTGTGCTAGCGATAGCGCTGACGCTATTGAACCTTTATATAGATTCCCTTTACTCTTTCATTTCAGTCATTTCCATTTACTCTCTTCCGAAAAAACCTAGAAGACGACCCAGCCTGCACGTAGATCTGAGGTAAATCTTCATCTTTTCTTATGCTTTTTGTTTTAAAACTTGATTTTGATGTTAGAGATGAAGATATTTGAGGTTTTTAGGTGGTTTTAGAATCTAGATCTACAATGGATGATTCTTTTCTTCAAGAGTTTTGTTTTAACTTTATATGAGGATTTTGGTTTTGATTTTGTTTTGGATTATATGGGTTTCTTGGATCTAGCAAGTTATTATTTGAAAATGTGTTATTTTAGGGAAATTTTTACTATTTTTAGAGCAGAGGATTAGTGCCGGCGCTACTGTAGGCGTTATTGATAACGCTGGGCGCTATTGATAGCGCTGGCGCTATTAAATGTTGCTTAGTTTTATTTTTTCTTGTAATGTGGCAGATGACACCTGGATCTAAGGGGAAGAAGACTGCAGATCTGGCCGTGGAAGCAGCAGTGGTGGGTGTACCTTATATTGTGGAGTTTGACATGCCACGTCACCACCATATAATGCAGTTATTTGTTGCTTCCGAGATATTCAATTTATTTTCTCCAGATGGGTTTTGTTCAGAATTAGTTCGGGAATTTTATACGCACTTGGATAACCCATCACAGACAGAGCTGGATGGAGGAGTGCAATCTTTGGTGCAGGGTCATGTGGTGACAATTACTCATGACGATCTGAGGAATGTGTTTGGATTGACACAGCATCCAAATCGTTTGGAAATTGTTGAAAAGTTTAGAGCAGATAGAGACTGGACCCAAGTGAATATGGTGCTACACAATAGGGAATACAGGAATCTGATCTCCACAGTGTCGTCACTCACAGTAGACGCCTTGGTTATTCAAGATGTACTACGACATACAATCCTACTGAAGTTGGGTGATACAGCAAAAGTCACCGCACAACTAAGTTATGTCACCTACTTCATTCTAGAGGAGGAAAAATTTGATGTGGCAGATTTGTTGCTTTCCTTGATTCGTTATTCATTCAAGTTGCGGCATCCATCCCGTCAGAGATACAACAACTTGCCCCTGGGTGACATCATTCAACGGATTATTCAGGTGATGTATCCTTCTATAGAACTAGGCTTTTACTTGATGGATTGCTTTCCTCCGATTTATAGTACTTCACACTTGCGAGCTACATCCCACCGGGATGAGCCATCGTCATCTGCTCGACCACCACTTCGACGAGGAGCGTCATCTCGAGGGGCTCGAGATGATTCATTTGAGTCTTTTCGAGAAGAGATGGGAGATCGGATGACAAGAGTGGAGAAGGATGTTTCTGGTATAAAGAATATGGTGAAGTTTATGATCAAGGCATTAAAGCTCAAACCATCTACACCGGAGCGGAGGGAGTGGGAAAGCCCAGAACAGGATCCACCTCGTCATTCAGTTCGGAGGACTCGCAGAAGACAGTCCCCAAGTCCTAGTGTGGAGGAGATAAACGAGGAAGAGTAGTGGAGTAGGAAGGACCTGAGGGGAACAAGTTTTTAGTTGTGTAATAATACAGGAATTTGAACACATGATTTTGGATGCTGTTTGCTAGCGCAGTCATTACCAGCTAGCGCTAGCGGTATCTGCAATGTTTCATTTTGTTGTTTCTGGATGTTTGAATGTTTTTAATCTGATCCTTCTTTGTGATTTTTTAAAGGTTTTGTTATACATATTATTTATGAATTTTGAAGTTATGAAATAGAGATTTTACGCAATTTTAATATCATATGTAGTATATTTTAAAAACTTATGGTTAGAGATTTTAATACCACATAATAATTTTGAAATCAATTATTGATAAATTATTTATATATATAAGAATAATAGATAGTTTACCAAAAAAATGATTTTGAGTTTGTATAAACTTATTAAGTTAAAGCATATCATGAAGTAGAATAGTTGATACTTTATATTTTTTTGTTGATTTCTACTTCATGCATTTGGTGATACTTAACGAGTAAGAGATTTAGGGATCCAAAGGGGACCAAGAGTGGTGGTTCCTTTGGGTACCCAAATGTATCTTGTAGGTTTGCGGGTAGATATTGATGAATGAGTTCTTTCATGTGATGTTAATGTTTCAGTTTTAGATTTGGGTCTCCATTCAAACTTTGGTTTAGTGTTATTCTTATATGTGAAATTTCCATTGTGATAATGTTTATATTGATGATTATTGAAGGTATTTTTCATAGGAAAGTTGTGAGCATTTAATTTTATGTTGGAAGAAGATTGATGTTGATAATGATGATAGTATTTTGGAATTTCATTTTCAATCTTTTGAAGTCTTTTATTTCCATTGTTTGGTTTATTCATATTTTGAGATATCATATTTAACTTGCTTTTGGAGTTTGTTTGATATTGAGAATTTTTCTTTAAGATTTCCTTAAGCAAGATAATTTTAGTTTCTAATTCATTGTTCTTAAGTTTTAAATTATTTCTAGCTTTATTATACGCAGTTGTGCTATTTTTAAGAGTAGAAACAATTGAATCAATGTGGTTTTGGTATTCATTTCTGTATTCCTCAAATGTTTCATCCATCTCTTCAATTTTATAACTTTTGCATGTAGCACAATCACCTTTTAAAGATGAATTTTCTAAAGATAACTTTTCATTATGTTCTTTTATACAAATAATTTCTTTTTCAAGTTCCTTAAGTTTTTCCTTAAAATTATCACAATCAAAACAAGGTTTGTGTTTTCAAGTAAAGGACAAGATGGTGAAACCACATCATAATTTGATTCTAAATTAACATTAGCTTTTAATCTCTTATTTTCTAAATGTAAATTTTTAATAGTGATTTTCAATTTCTTGATCTTACGTTTAGCAGTTTTTAGTATATTGAAACTAGAGATGGAAGTTATCACACAAGAAGAAGATTTTGACTTTCTTACAACGCTTTTGGCAGAGGCAAAATGTGAGCATGAAGTTCCTTCGTTATCTTTTGGGCCTTCCTCCATTATAGAGGAATTTTCATCTTCTTTTTCTCTTGATGTATTGCTCTTTTTTTCCAAGTTAGTTTCCATGATTTCCATGGCTTTGCTACGAGAGAAATCTTCTTGAATAGTAGTGGATGATTTTACGTTCTTCTCCTACTGTGTTTGTTCTATACCTGCGAGAGGAAAATCATACATTTCTTCAAGAAATTGCCATACTTTGTATGCACTAGAAAAACAATATATTAATTTGAAAATTTCATTTGATAGAGCACAAAATAAATAATGTTTGGCTTTTGCATTTAGTTGACGTTCCTTTTTATTTGATTCATCAGCAGGTCTTACAATGGCTAAATTCCATACTTCGACATCTAAAGTCTTAATAAATTTTTCAATTAAAATTTTCCATCCTTTATAATTTGTTCCTTCAAATAAAGGTGGTTTAAGAGATATTTCTTCTTCACAGAAATTTGCCCCACTAGTAGAAGCGAGATCATGAGACGCCATTATTCCCGGTTGTTAAGCCGATTTGGAATAACCTGGCTCTGATACCACTTGTTGGATCGGTAGGCGCCCTTAGAGGGGGGGTGGGGTGAATAAGGGTTTTAAAAACTTTAGTGATATTTTGAAAAGCTTTGTAATAATGCAAGACAAAGACAATAAGAAGTCAAGTAAAACAATTGAAATAAAGTAGAGACATGCTTTATTAATATCAAAAACGGTTTTACAAAAATTGACTTCTATAACGCTAGAAATCGGTGGCGATGAATAGTAAACTCTTTTTGTTTTCTATCCCGACTCGCATCCCGACGAACCGGTGGCCCTAGCCTATCCTCCCCGGATTCGGCCTCAAGCCGCTCTAGCCAACCCTTCCCCGGATGTGGCCTCGAGCACCCCCTAGACCTAGCCTAGATCTAGTCGCCAACACGAGGCGAGTTTCCCCTAAGTCCTACTCAGACCTATTCACCAACACGAGGCGATTTCACTAACCGTTTACAAGAAGAATATGAAATGAAAATAAATAAAAACTCCCTTCTGAAGTCGGAGGCAAAGATCCGCTGTAGAATAAGCGTTGTAGAAGCGGACTTCGTTTGGATCCGGCGTGATTATATTCTCCTTCAGAAGTTTGCAGAACTTTGGTAGGACATCAACTTTCGGCCAAGATATCCTATGGAATTCTAGCACTCTATCTCTCTCTGATATCTCTCTGATGTGTGTTTCAAATGAGAGAAGAGACGTCCTTTTTATAGCCTTAACGCTAGCGCCTGCGCTAGCGGTACTGCCGACGCTATCCCATATTAGGACACATTCTGCGCGGCAGAATCTTCAATCCGAGGAAACAATTCCCCCTTGCCAACTGTGCTCCTCGCTATCGCCTGTGTTGGAGTTTCTGAGGTGATCTCAAAGCAATCAATAGTTAGTCTTGCTACCAACGCAATATGAGCCTATAGGGTCGCACATAAAAGCATTTGGAGAAATTGGAGAAAGGATTGTGTTGGCCTTACTCATATTGGATATGAGTGGAGGACCAATCCTGTGACTGCTTGACATTAACTTGAGAATGTCTCAAAGGAAATCGTTTAAAGGGTTTAAACAAATGAGTTTATACTAGACAAATTCGGCTAAAGGGTTTAACCGAACTGTGTCAAATTCGGCTAATGTGATTAACCGAATTATGTTGTTTTCGACTAATGAGATTCGGCTAATGTGATTAACCGAATTGTAACAGGTTCGACTAAAGGGTTTAGCCGAATCATGTCAGTTCGACGAAAGGGTTTCACCGAATTTATATAGCCGAATTTATATAGACGAATTCGTCGAAATGGTTTCGCCGAATTTGAGTCGAATTCGGTTATACTGATTAGTCGAATTCAGCGAATGTATATCTGGACAGAAATGTTCTGGTCTGCGGATAGCCTGATTTATGCATTTTAGTTTAAAAGGGCAAGCGATTCTAGGTTTACAAAAACTTAATCTATTTCGCGATTTAGAAGAGAACGGCCGACCGGAACAGTTCCGCGCGAGGGAATCCCATTCTTCCCGTCCGCCGATCGCCTTCCGCCGCCGCTAGTCACCGCCGTCAGTCGCCGCCTCCCCTGGATCGGATCTAGCAGTCCGTGGGGACGTTGGGAGCTTCCTTCTCCGACCTAGTTCTTGTACGACAAGAAGCTAGGGTTCTCCTTTGCTTGTGTGGATCGCTGTAGAGAAATCGATCCATTTCATTTCTTGAAGAACTCAAAGGAAGATCTTGGATTTCTCTTTGGAGCACCTTGGTTGAGTGTTGACTCAATCCCGCAAAGGTACAATGTATTTCGATTTGCTTATCCTCTTGAATCATGAAAACCGCAAGATCCGTTAGCTTCTTTTGGGTTGTTCTTGTTATTTCCGCTGCGCATATTTGATATGTCATCCCTTTCGAGGGGTACAGAAAACCCAACAGCCTGCGCTATCGGATATCTCCTGGCGCTATCTCCTTCTATAAGTTCTCCCGGCAATTTCGCTTCGAGCCAATATTTCGTCGAACAGGAATTCGTCGAACGCCGCTAAGAGTTCGCCGAGCAAAGTTTCGTCGAACGCCATGATGAGAATTTCGTCGAGCGCCGCTAACAGTTCGTCGAACGGCAGCTAGCGCCTGCGCTAGTACTACCGCCAACGCTAGTGGATGTATTGGATTTGTTGGCTCAACTTTGGGGGCAACCTTCTTATGTAATCCTTGAGTAATGTGGACTTTGTTATCCTGCACACTTAAACACACAAGATCAAATATACATGGGATTTGTTATTCTCAAACCTAGGAGATGCGGAAGACCATGTTCCAACACCTCAACCTTAGGCACCAAGTCCCAAGTCTCATTTTTCCTGAGGGTAGCCATCTCTTCATCCATGGATCCTTCCCACTCCTTGACTCCAACGACATTTTCATAACAAGATGGATCTCTCTCATCCAGGGGACCTGCGAAGAAACATGAGACAAAGCTCACTAAGTTTCCGCCCGTATACCGATCGGGTGGAATAACGGTCCTCTTGTACCTCCTCAGAGCTTGACTCTGAACCACCTCTTCAACTGCAGCTTCTGTACTAGCTCTCCTTTCAGGTAGACATGGAGCATCGCTCCCCCTGCTTCCTGAACCTGAAGCACCTGACCCAGAGCTAGAAATACCTGGAGCACCTGGAGAAACAGGCAACTGCACCAGAACTTCCTTTGCAGCTTCCTCTGGTCCACCATCTACCATGCTTCCTTGTAACTCTACAGAAGAGCTACCTTTGTTTGACGTCATCTCGTCAAATACCACATCCCTAGAGACCACATATCTCCATGTCTCGGGATCCATGCATCTCCACCCTTTCTTCCGGTCATCATAACCGACGAAGACTAGTTTCCTTGCCTTTGCATCTAGCTTCGTTTGAAGGGCATCCGAAACATGCACATAGCAGGTAGAACCAAACACTCGAAAGTGTTCCACGCTTGGCTTCTCCTTTAATATCAACTCATGAGGGGTTTTCATGTTGATGGGGCTGAGAGGCATCCGGTTGATAATATAGGCCGCACAAGAAATTCCCTCTGCCCAGAAGGACTTTGAGATACTCTTGGCATGAAGCCAACATTTGCAGGTCTCCGTTAGATGACAGATCTTCCGCTCTGCAACTCCGTTCTGTTGTGGAGTGTGAGCACAAGAAAGCTCACTTTGGATGCCATGCTTCCTGTAGAAGTTAAAGAACGCCTTGGAGGTGAACTCCCCTCCGTTGTCAGTTCTGAACCTATTGACCCGCAGGTTAAGCCGACCTTCCACCAGCTCCATGAATTCCACAAACCTCTCAAATGCCTCCGACTTCTCCTTCAGAAAATATACCCAAGTATATCTGGTGAAGTCATCAACCAAAATCAGCATATACCTGCTACCTCCAAGACTGGCAGTGTGGGTAGGTCCAAACAGTTCACCATGTATACACTCCAATGGTCTTTTACATCTGCTTTGTGATTTGTCAAATGGAAGATGTTGAGCCTTACCAAACTGATAACCTGCACAAACATGACCATCTCCGAAAGATGACAAGCTAGGCAGACCTTTCACCAGGCCTCTTCCCGCCATAACTTTCAACTTATCCATCCCAACATGCCCAAGTCTTTCATGCCAGATAGTGGCGTTGTCGTTAGCCCTTATCTTATCAACATAAGAACTTGTTGAAAGAACAAATTAGTCCTTCACTCGTCTCCCTATATAAGTGACCTCAGCTTTCACAGTTGAAACATTTCGGAGAAATTTCGCATCTATTGGACCGAACAGAACGTGATAGCCAGCAACCACCACATTGGTCACCGAGAAGAGGTTCTTCTTCATCCCCGAAACATGATAGACACTTTTCAATGTAAGAGTACCTCTATCATCGTTCAAAGAAACCACACCCTCCTTCTCTACTGCATGTATAGTATCATCAGCTGTAATGATAACGTCATTACCTGTATATGCTCGCAATGAGGAGAACTTCAACTCATCCCCGGTGAGGTGATCACCGCACCCAGAGTCCACTATCCCAATCATCCTGATAGTTAATGGAAGTCATAGCCTGAACACACGTGCCCGTCATGAATGCACCTCCACCACACCAACTACCTTCAGAATTAGAACCAGCTCCTCCTTTCCTGTAGTATGCCCTGGCTGAAGATTAACTTGGCAGTCTCTCTTGAAGTGACCAAGCTTGTTGCACCTGAAGCATCTAGGTCCTTCCTTCTTCTTCCCTTCATGCTTAGGAGCATAGCTCCTCTCCTGCTGATATGAAGTAGATGGAGCATCATCTCCAGATGTCTTTTTCTTCTTGTCCCATCTCTTCTTCTTGCCAGAAAAGAGAACCTCACCTTCTCCCCTAGAGACAGACATCCCAGCCATTTGCTTAGCCAAACTTTCTTGCGAAGCAAGTAAGTTCTCCAGCTCTAGCAACGAAGGCTGATTTGCCCAGCCTTGAACAGAAGTAACAAAGGCCACATACTCCCTCCGCAAGCCGCAGATTATGTGCCTCTTCAGCTTAGCTTCTGAGTTAGGCTCATCTGGGTCCAAAGCCGATATCTCAGCGCAAAGGTTCTTCATCTTCAAGAAGAACGTTGAGATAGACAAATCTCCCTAAGTTGCTTTCGCCAACTCATTCTCCAAGAACTGTAGCCTAGCTACATTCTTCTTATTGAACAAGTCATCCAAGGCTGTCCAAATTTTAGCAGCTGATCTACATCCGATGATGTGATCAAACAGCTCCTGAATGATAGCTCTCTTGAGAGTGAACTCCGCCTTAGCATTCGTTCTCTTCCAATCCTTCACGAGCTCAGTATTCCCTTCAGCAGGAATAACAGCTTATCTTGCTTCTCCTCCTACAACCTCCCACAAATCCTCGCCAAGAAGATAGCTCTCCATGCAAGACTTCCACTTCTTGAAGTTAGTCTGCGTAAGGAGCTCAATACCAAGACCTCTAGCATATCCTCCTTCCATTGCTATCCCACTAGTTGTTAACCAACTTGAGGAACCTGAGAGAAGTATCAACAACTACTGCTCAGCAACCTCACTCTGATACCATGTTGAAAAACTTGAGGTCCGGAGATGAAGTAAAATGCGGAACACTTCACAAAACTTTCCACAAGTATAACAACACAATGACAATGGGAAGACCGAATAGTGCATTGGTATTAACTATCTCTTTACAATTCGAGGTTTATATGGCGATTCATGATTCATAAGAATCACGGAGGAGAGAAGCACAAACACAAAAGTAAACAAGCTGCTGACGACCTGACGACTTGAGACCGCCAGACTGCGCGAACTGACAAGCCAGACGGAAAGCCCCTGAGACCGCGCGAACAGAGCACAAGCCGCACTTGTCAGACCGCAACCACAGACCGCCCGATCTGCTGCTTTATTCAACTGCTGAAAGGCAACCAGTTCGCACTCCTTAATCGCCCAGACCGCACAGTCTTGATCACAGAAGAACTCGCGAACACTTGCCAACGAAAACTGCTTCCTGACGCAGACCGCAACTCAAGATCGCCTGTCCACTTAAGACCGCCTGATGAACTAAGTTCACTGCACAGTCCAAGAACACCTAAACACAGTCCGCCCGGACTGGTTTATTCAAAGCCGAAAGAAGGGAGAAAAGCTGACCGCGAGCTGCTAGTCGCTAACCAGCGAACAAACAAACCAGTCAGTCAAAATCTCAGACCGCGCGACCTCAAATTGGGACTGGCACAATCAAGCCAACTTTGGTTCTTACAGTTCTTCGTTATTAATGACAGACCCTGCACCCCTATTTATAGGCAAAAAGATGGATGTTGTCACCGCACAGACCGGGATACAATAACCGCCCATCAGATCGCCAGCGGTCTCACAAGACAGACCTCTCGAGCTCAGCAAGGCTAAACAAATCCCTTATTTAAACCATACAGTTATGTACAAATCGCCCGGTTACCGTGGTCTCTGAAAATAGACCGCCCGGTCTTATTGCTAAAAGCAAAGAACTTCTTTAGTAACCCAGACCGACTAGAAAAAAACGTCAGACCGCCCGGTCACTGCAAGAAGGCAGACCTACTTGAACATCTGCCCGTCCTGAACAAGTCGCCAGAATAACCCGCGCGAGCTACTTGGATAAACATGCGATCTCTCAGATTAAACCGCCCAGATCAGATCGACTGAGATAGAACCGGCCAGAGCACCAGCGCAGACCGCGCAGTCTCTGCTGTCTCTAACCTGCGGACCGCCAAGCACCATTCCACTTCCACTTTAAAAATTTAACATAGGGAGTAGATCTAGGGGGTGCTCGAGTCCTTTATGGTGATGGATTGGCTAGAGAGGCTTGAGGCCATATTTGGGGAGAGATCGGCTAAAGCCAACCGGTTCATAGGGATGCGAGTCGGTATAGAAAACAAAAAGAGATTTTATTTTATCGCCTATGATTTCTAGCATCATAAGAAATCAAGTTTTGTAATCTAATATTTCAAGTTAATAAAATCATGTCTCTCATTTATATTACTTGATTTCTTCTTTTTGTGTGGTTTATCACTAAATTAATCTCTTATCATTTCTAATATTTCTAAATATAACATAAGTCTTTAAAACCCTTTTTCACCACCCTCTAAGGGCGCCTCAAGATCGAACAAGTAGTATTAGAGCTAGGTTATTCCAAATCGGCTTAATAACTGGGAATAATGGCATCTCTTGATCATGACCTCGCTTCTACTAGTGGGGAAAATTTTAATATTAATGAAAAAGGATTATCACCACCTTTATTTATGGGCAAAAATTATAAAGGGTGGAAAATATTAATGAAAATTTTTCTTAAAGCTTTAGATGAAGAAGTTTGGAATATTACTATTGAAAAGCCACCCAGTGTACTAACTAGAAATGAAATTGTTTTAAATACATAATCTATAAATAGTCTATTTTGTGTGTTAGATCAAAATATTTTCAAAGTTATTTATAATTTACCTACCGCATATGAAATTTGGGTTTTTCTTGAAAGAACTTATTATTCTCCTGCTACAGGTATGAAACAAATGCAAGAATTAGAGAACATACAAGCCTGCATGAGTATTCAAGGAAGCTCCTCACATGATGGATCCATGAAAGGCACATCAAGTGGAAGGGATGATGGAAATTCCTGTTTGGATGTGGAAGATGAAGAAGGCAAATGAACTATATGTTCAAATATCCATTGTCCACAAGCAATGTAAGGAAATCAAATTCCATCTTTTGTACCTCTATTTCTACATTTCAATTGCTACAAACTACTAAACGTAAGATTAAGAAATTAAAAAAAGGCTAATGCAAAACTACGTTTAGAAAATAAAACTTTGAAAGCAAATGTGAATGTAGAATCCAAAAATGATGTGTTTGAATCTCCATCATCTTCATTTGAAAACTCCACACCTTGTATTGATTATAATGAATTAAAAGAAAAATACAAAGTACTTGAAAAGGAAGTTATTTTTGTAAAGGAACAAAATGAAAAATTATGTTTAGAAAGCTCTTCTCTAAAAAAATAATTGTGTTACGTGCAAAAACTATAAAATCGAAATTAAAGAGATGGATGAAACATTTGAAGAATTAAGAAATGACTATCAAACTCACATTGAATCTATTTTCACCACTCTTAAAAATAGCATAATTGCCTATAATAAAGCTAGACATAATCTCAAAATTAAGGATAATGAATTAGAAACTAAAATTAACTTGCTTAAGGAAAATTCAAAAGCAAGTTGAATATGAATATGAATATCTTGAATAAACCTAATAATGGGAGTAAGGAACACAAAGTCTTTGTAAATCAAAATCCGAGTCACTATCATTTACAAAATCCGTTTTCTCCCAACATAAATTTAAACGTTACCAAATTTCCTATACGTAACACTTTTGAAAATAATAATGGAAATTTTAAATATAAGAATATGAAACCAAAGTATGAATGGAGAACCAAAATTAAAGATGAAACATTAACTTCACTTGAAAGGGTTCATTCATACTCATCTCCCCAAAAATCATCTCGATGTATTTGGGTACCCAAAGGAACCATCCCACCTGGTCCTCTTTGGATACCAAAATATCAAATTCATTAGGTATCATCAAATGCATGAAGTAGAATCCTTTCAAAATAGAATATACAAATTTCTACTTCATGATATGCTTTAATTTTTCTTGTTTTTCATTTTAAGCCATCATGTCATGGTCATCTAATATAATCTGTAAAATTTGACTTTGTCCCCTAAATGTTTACAAATTAAATTAAATCAAAAGTAAAAGTCAAGTGTTCATTTATAAATGACCAATCTACTATCACTAAAATCATGCATATATCATTTTTTGGCATATCCTATAATATTAAGCTTAAATGATTGTGCAAAACTCAAGAATTAAGGTTGTTGTTGGAGCCCATGATCTAAAATTTTAACTTCCGCAACTTTTTGTGATTTCTTCTTATTTTTTCACTTCATTAGACAGGTATTACATTGCACAAACATAATTGAGCAAAATCAGAAGTGAACTCGAAGAAAATCTAGGCTATACGAGTAAAATATGCACTCTCTGTGAGCTAACGCAGTTGCTAAGACCTAACGCCGGCGTTAGCTCGAATGTCAAATATTCTGTGTTGTTTAAAATTTTGAAAATCTCTACAAATATTTTTTATATATACTACCTATCTTTATTTTTATGCCTTTGTGTGATCTTTGAAAAATCAAATACACACTTATAAAACAATAAACTTATCAAAAATTGTTTTTTAAACTTAATTTTTCTATTTACATGTATCTTGAGAAAGGGAGATTTGGGATGTCACCCCATCACATCTCCTAGTACCGGGCGAACCCCTCACTGGGTAGACCTCGCGAAGTCCAAAATCCACTCTAAATTGCTAAGTCCAACTAAAGCCTAGCAATGATCAAATGTGTATTCGTGCAATGACTGAAAAAGAAAATTATCATTATATCGTGATCTCACAAAATTATGTTTATAAGGAAAATCACAAAAGATATATTGAAAGAACTCATTATCATAACTCAAAAGAATGAATATTGAATTCACACTCGCCACCATGATCTTGTGATATCCCATGATAAACTCTATAATCATATATCATAATTCATGTTCTATCAAGAACTATCTTAAATCAACTACTTTTATCATACTTAGGAATTGTGATTTATATGTTGGCTGTTATAACTTCATATCATGGTAGGAGTATTATGAAAGGAGGTTCACAATTTTTTAATCTTACTATATCTAGACCTTAGAATCACCATGACATCAATAAATCAAATCATCACTTAATTCTAGGTCTACAAATTGAATCTCTATCAATTTAAGAAACATGCATTATTCTTATGACATAATATTAACTCATCATACTAACATTGTCACCTAATGAATATTATTAGTTATCTTGCTAATCTCATGCATTGTTAGTTTTGATATTCTTGCCAAAATATACAAATAGAAAATTTGGAACTTAAAATTCATGATAACTATGAGTTTTTAATATTATCATTCTAAAATTCAAGCATTAAATATAACTACAAAAGATCCTTTTTGCTTCTAACATATGATTTGTGATCATGATAATTATATGAATGAAATATGCTTTGTGTGTGCATGTATCTCACATATATGTAAACCCTAGAATCATCTTTATACTCATAAGAGCAAATCAAATAGAATCATCACTTTATTCTAGGTCTAAAAATTGAAATACTATTTTTGAATACATGCAACATTAACTCTATTAATCTTATGGCGTAACATTACATTCAAACTCATCATTCTAGCATTATCAACTAATAAATATTATCATTCATGCTAGTTGTCTAATAATGCCATATGAATCAATCTTAAAGTAGAACAATTAAAAGTTAAAACTCATAATAACGATGTTGCTTTAAAATATAATTAGAAATCAATCTCTCATAAAAAGCCATAGTTTACAAATTGTTTCCATAGTACAAAATGCTTAGGATGTCCATGATCATTCACCCACATTATGTGTCTCATAATAGAGAGGGCATCAGATTGTGTGCATTAGAAGACCTAACCTCTAAGTCATGTCTTGTCCTTAACCGGGAGGGTTCCAGTGGGGCCTTGGGAGGCACTGAGGGGAAAGAGTGCTAGGTTGAGCGTTATCTAGTGTGTGCATATGGGATTAATACCCCAACCTACGGCATGTGTGCAGCTCCTCATGCCCATCCATCACTTAGTACGGGGCTAGTGTGTAGGCATATAGTTAGGGTATTATAATCTAGGACATTCCTATATCGTATATTTTGCATGCACTCTTTATGATTATATTATTCATGCATTCTTGTTTTGATCGAACTTGCTTATCTTGTGTTTTGCATATTTTATCATTTTTGAGCTTTAATGATCTTGTAAAACACAAGTATTTGAAAACCAAATAAAAATATAAAAACCTTTTTTGAACAAATAGAACATGCTTAATGAGCCTTCTAATGATCTCCAAAATGTTTGAAATTTATATACTAAGAAGGCCTTTATATAATAACTCGAAATCAAAGAAAAGTTTTTTCAAAAATGCATGAAATCATCTACTGTCTAGGCGTTAAGTAGTTAACGCCAAGCGTTAGCCTCTAACGCCAGCGTTAGAAATTAACGCATAACGTTAGCTTTCTGTGCAAAATTGCCAATATCATAATTTTGAATAGTATCTGATCTCTATATCTCTTAGTTCAGTCTTCATGCAATCTGATTTACATTATTTGAATTAACATTCTTAAAAATAATATAACAACTTTTTTATGTAAAAGTATTCAACAATTTTGAGCCTTCTAATCATCTTCAAATTTTCTGAAATTTCTACACCAAGGACTATTTGCACATTTACTATTCCAAATGAATTTTTTCAAAAATCTCAAAAACAGAGTTCTGATTGGGCGTTAAGTAGTTAACGCCAGGCGTTAGCCCTTTTTGCCAAATGGAAATTCTATTTTTTCTACACTACTTCTGGTATTTTTCTAATGAATTTTTCTCAGTTTATTTTCTCTGATTTCAAATCATTTTGTTATTAATTTGGTTGGTTTATTCCAAAATACAAAGAAAATTCAAATAAGTCAAAATGATCAAAAATATGCTTTCGTCATTTGTTTTTGTTTTAAATATTTACAAAATTATGGTTTGACTATATGACTTCACAAGAGCAAACATCTTAGTTATTTTGTTTCAAATGGTCAAAATTTAATTAGGCATACACTTAAAGATTGTCTTCAATGTCTAATTTTATTTTTAAATTTCCTAAACATTGTTTCATTTCATGCCTTGACCATAATATGATTATGTGCAATGAAATAGTCTATAGAAAATTGTGTATGATTGCCTAGCATGCCTCTAAGTATGAGTAATGTTGTATGCTAATCAATGATTTCTACACTCACTATTTTAGTAATCTACATTTGTTCATAATCTTAGTCTTGCATGATTGTGTAGTGTAATAGTTTTAACACATTAAGTTGTATATCTAAATTTCCTACACCTTCATTCAAACATAAATTTCTTGCACAAATAGAAGTGTTATTTTTAATAATATAAATGTTTGCAACAACAAGTGAATTCGGAGACCTTTGGCCCAAACAAAAATATTAATAAAATAATATGTCAAAGATAACTCCACCAAGCACTACTCACCCTCCTGATAAGTCCTAATGAGCATTGTGAGGTTGAGCACCTTGGAAAGAATTGTAAAGTGTCTTGTGCAAACATATTTCCTTGTACCACTAATATTTGTACACCGGATCACTAAAAATAAAAAACATCTTATAAATATGCTTATGTGATCCCCCAAGCACTACTTCGCTCCCTGATAAGTCTTAATGAGCATTGTGTGGGCGAAGCACCTTGGTAGTTGTACTTATGTTTTGTGCTTCGAAATTTTATCCTAGATGTGATGTGTGGAAGTAATTATAAGATTACTATCTTAATATTGTTGTTACTATTCCATTACATATATCATATGTTTTGATTATTTCACTTGTATACTTTTATCAAAATACCTTATGCACACATCATTGATTTTTATAAAGCTTCTACTCATGAGAATTGGATCCTAATGCAAAATTACATAATTCTCTAAAACTTTAGTAAAAGCACTAAATTGCAATGCATGATTTCTACAATGTTTTCTTTACTTGAAATACGAATTGGTTACATTGTAGTTATTATCTTTTTGAATATGTTGATTCATGCTTGCCTATTTATTATGAAAATTTTCAAAGTTCCAATGCTCAAATGTGAAGAGTCTAGATATATTGTTGAAATGGTCAAACTATTACAAAAATATAAATCTTAATAACTTTGTTTTATCTTTCCGCATTCCTATTTGACAATGTGGTTTTTACCATGTGTTCCATGCTTATTTCTAAGGATTTGTATTTCACTTGTACTTGCCAAACAATATTGCATTTCTTTCAACAAGTAATATTCTTCTTAAAAATTAATTTGAAAAGCAAGTGGTAGAATTCCTTTGGTAAAATCATGGAATGTTGTTCTTCACGCTTATCATATATTTTTTCTGCTGTGCTACTCTCTCCCTTAGCTCGATCATGACTTACTTTATGTTTACACAGAACTCTTAATCCTCTCTTAGTTATGTCCCAACTTTTTTCTTCTTTATTCTAGTTTTGTTTCACTCCACCCTCTTTTGATAATAACAAAAGGGGAGAATAAAATGATAAATCATAATGATTAAAGGAGTAGGATTCACTAGATTAAGGGGGAGCATAAATCTATTCTATGAGTGCATATACTAAGGGGGAGAACTTAAGTAGGGGGAGCACAATTTTAATGAATTATAACTCTTATTAATATCTCTATGATTGCTTAGTGTCATATATCCTTCTAAAAACACATACTTATATATGAATCTGATTTATCTCTATTGGATTTGTTATTATCAAAAGGGGGAGATTGTTGGAACATGGTTTTCCGCATTCCTTTGATTTGAGAATAACAAATCCTACTTGTATTTGATCTTGTTTGCCATTGTGTTTTTAACATGCAGGTTTGAACAAATATGACACTAGGATGCTGCTATTGGTCTGGAACAACTCAAAGCTGAAGTATGGAAATTGGTCTAATGCTAGGCGTTAGAACCTAAACTTAGGCATTAACACACATCTCACCGGGATGATTATGGCAAGGAGGAAGCAACCGTGATTGTAGGGGGAAGTTTAGGAATGATCTGACCTAACGCCAACATTAGCCTTAACGCCAGCATTAGGATTGACTAAAATAAACAACTAAAGTGCAGAATCTCCTTCCTATTTTAAAGATCTGAGCCATCAAAACATTACTATACTGGGTCAACGCCAGGCGTTAGCCTTAATGCAGGAGTTAGCTCAAGTTTTATAAATTGGATGATTTTGTCTTCTCCAACAACTGATTGATTAGAGCCCTATTCCAGCACTTCAGAAACTCTGAGAGGGCCGTACTTCCATACTAATACATCTCCCACTCAATTTCAAAAGGTGGAATCGAAGGAGGCTTGGATCAACATGCTAACTCAACGTGAAGAATGCATGCTTGGACTTCAACGATCTTCAGTGATTCTTCGGCATCTCCTTCAGATTACCTCATAGGGAGTTTTTATATTTGTCTTTTATATTTGTCCTTTATATTTATATTTGTAAATGGTTAGTGAATTCGCCTCGTGTTGGCTACTAGGTCTGGGTAGGACTTAGGGCTGAAATTTGCCTCGTGTTGGCGACTAGGTCTAGGGAGTAGATCTAGGGGGTGCTCGAGGCCTTTCTGGTGATAGATTGGCTAGAGCGGCTTGAGGCTGTATCTGGGAGAGATCAGCTAAAACCAACCGGTTCGTGGGGATGCGAGTCGGTATAGAAAACAAAAAGAGATTTAATTTTATTGCCTATGATTTCTAGCATAAGAAATCAAGTTTTGTAATCTTATATCTCAAGTTAATAAAATCATGTCTCTCATTTATATTACTTGATTTCTTCTTTTGTGTGGTTTATTATTAAATTAATCTCTTATCATTTCTAATATTTCAAAATATAACGTAAGTCTTTACAACCCTTATTCACCCCCCCTCTAAGGGTGCCTCAAGATCCAACAACTACTACCATCCTTCTCCGAGCAGTTGTGAGTTTTGAGTAGATTCCACATTTATTATATATATATATAGAGTGTTTTATATTATGGACATGTACCAGACCTAAGACCTTACTCTTCCTTTTATTGCTCATTGATGGACTCTAATTTGTATCCCTTTGGATATATATATATATATATATTGTGATTATGGACTTGGAGTTATTCAAGTTACTTCTTTTCTAATGTTGGCCTGGTTGATTGTTCTTGTCGGCAGGATCAACGTCTTGTGGTGGCGACTAACCTGTGTGTTGGTGTCACCATAAGGTGGCGATTCTGGGCATAAGACCACCTCAGATGTCTCGTCGTGAAAATCTGGGGGAGGGGTCTCATACCCCCTCTAGGTGGTATAGATCCCTATTCATTCATATTCTTTCAGCGGTCAAATCTGATATGTAATTATTGGAATAATTGTTGGAGACTCAAATTATGGATATGCAAGTATGATAACTTTTATGTTATTTTATATCTCCATGAATCTATAAACTTTTGCTTGCGTTGTATCATTTGGTCTACGGACTGAAACTGATAATATTTGAGATTATACAGGATTAAACACAATTTCATCATGGACTTGAACCATAGACCTCGCCCATGAAGTATATCATTGCACAAATAATCCAACCAATTGGGTGGGAGGGAGTCAATAAATTCTTTTTCGGGAGCAATTCATTCTTCCCTAACACAACATAGTACTCTCCATTGTACTGCGCTCTTCATGTGAGTTTGTTACTCCTTCTCCCTTACCTTTGTAAGTCTTTGTGAAATCACTCTGATGGGAAGAAAAAAGAAGGCATTAAGAGTGAGTTTGCCCAAACCCTAGACACTCCAAGATCCTTTTTCAAACTTGCATCCTCCCATTTTGAATTAAGATATTGTATGTTATGGAACTATCACCTAGAAGGGGTGGGGGGGATTAGGTGATATAGCTGTTTTAAAATTTATGCATAAGAACTAAAAATCTTTATCACAGCACAGTAATAGACCACATAAACAAACCATACAAGAACACCAGATCTATTGTAGTTCCTCAAGACAGGGTGTTTTGAGTAGTCCACTCTCCCTCTGCGCTTTTCTAGCAGTGTGCTGGGTCGGCAAACTCTGCCAAAAACTCAGGCCCGCAAGCCCTACAAACTCAGGCCCTCAAGCTCTACAATTCAGCCCCTCAAGGTTTACAACTCAGCCCCTCAAGGTTTACAACTTAGCCCCTCAAGGATTACAACTCAGGCCCTCAAGCCCTACAAAGCTCAGCCCCTCAAGGACTACAACTCATGCACTCAAGCCCTACAAAGCTCAGCCCCTCAAGGCCTACAAAGCTCAGCCCCTCAAGGCCTACAGTACTCAGGCCCTCAAGCCCTATAATCTCATATCTGAAAATAGATCCAACAGATCAGGCCCGCAAGCCCTACAGAGAAAGATTTGAGAAATAGTTCTCTAGCCTGATGAAGATTGGCTTCTTGGAAAAGTTCTTAGCTGGATGAGGATTGGCTTCTTGGATATGAAGAGAATGCTTCTGATCTTTTCTTGGACAACACAGATTCTTCTTCAATCCCTTCTTCAATCTAGAACGCTTCTTATCAGTCGATGTTGCTCGACTGAAACTTGGAGAACGCTTGATGAGGATGTTTTATTATCTGATTCTTGTTCCTTCTTTTCCCAGCTTTACTATTCTATTGATTCGACATGAATGTTCTGTGATTCTTGCTATTTTGAATTAGGGCAGACACTTATCTCTTTTATAAGATTGAGGAGCCAGCTAACGGTCTCCTAGGATGTACTATAAGTGTCAGAGTCCCATTCCTTAATGACACGCGCTGATTAGACCACCAGAAGATGACATTTAATGCAGACAATGCGATTTGAAATGTCTTGATCTGCCTCGATAATATTTGCAACATCTCGACGACAGAACTTGCCGTTACGACGATCCATCTTTGACTTGGACAAATCTTTAAGTCTTCTTCAATCTTCTTTAGATAATGATATCTCGATGATACAGGATATCACAGCTGCACTTGCACTTACAATGACATAAAGTCATCTTAAATGTGGCATCATAATCTTGTTGCCAACTTGCTGTCTTCTCGACAATGTTGTTGAGACCATACCATCATTCCAACGATGTCATCAAAACCATACTATCATATCGACGATGTCATCAAAATCATGCTGTCATTTTGACGATCTTGTCTTGATCATTCTGACGACAATCAGTTCTTCTTCCATAAGCGGTCTTCAACAGTTCTCCCTTAGCCTTTTCGACAAAAAAGCTTCTTTTACGACGATGTCATCCATAAAGCCGAATACCTTGACTTAGCTCTTCTTAGACTTTACCACAATGTCGTCGTGTGATTCCGATTGACATGACGATACTGGACTTAGATCGATTCTTCTTATTCTTACGACGATATCGTCGTATGTACTTTGATGTCACAATGATATCGTCGGAATGTCCATACTATTTTGACAATAGTTGACATGATCCTTCTGCTTAACTTTGAGTATCATCTCGATGATGTATACGTGCTTATACAACGATATGTCCAGTCCTTCTCGATGATATTAGGCTTAGTGAGATTAGAGAAGTACTGGATAAGTGACTTAATCTCTGCAATCATAAACTAAGTATACAATCAAATACATAATGCTTTGATCATTGACATGATCACTTCTTCAAATCAGGAACATTACTGGGCACTGTTCCCAACAATCTCCCCATATTTGAAGAAGTTCTAACACCTCAATGATAGATGCCACTCATAGAAAGATTCAAAATTATAAAGAGCTTAGCTGAGTAGTATACCCTCTCCCTACCTCCCTGGAGGTAGGACTCCACTTGCCTGCCTGTGGATCCTGCATTTAAGATTGCCTTCTCGCCCCTTTATGACTTCTTCAGTTAAATGTTCATCCAGGGTTTCTTGCATTGAGATCAGCCTTCCATTTCTTTCTTCTGTGATGACTTCCAGCAGGAGAAGATTTTCCTGAGCTTCTAGGGTAGAGCACCCCAGATGGGTCTCCCCCTCAACCATTGCAGTATCTTGGGCTGAGCTCCCAGGTTGGAACTCCCCCTCAACTGGATCACTGTCCAGAATTGGACTTCTCCTCTCTTCAGCTATCACTGGGTTAGCAGGTTCAGATTCCTTCTCTGGGATATCTTGATGCAGAGACATCTCCCCATGTTGCATATAGGCTCTTGTTGATCTATTGAGTTATAGCATTTGCATCTTCTAAAGCTCAAGCTCCCCCTTGATTAAATATCTCCTTTCTGTAGAGGAATTCTATTTGAACTACTTTTCTTTATCTCCCCCTATATTTGAGAATTCATTGTCTTCTTTTGCACTTTAAGCTTTTCTATTTCAATATTTGATTCTTCCTTTCTGATTCTTTAGGCTCTCTCCCCCAACTGGCTTTAATCCCTTTCAGTTGTTTGAAAAATAATCCTGCTATCCCAGCACATAGGCCAGAAACAACACCTAGTCAGTCCAAGGCCCAAAATTGTTTCTGGTGGGCCCTTGGACTCCCTGCAAAACAAGATTACAGACCCTTAGGCACCCAAATAGCTTTGGGTCCTAGGACATTATTAGCTCTATGATTTGAATGAAACCTGGTTATATTCACAGCTAACACCTTATTATTTGTCATAAGACTTGTTGGATTGAACCAACAGTCTAAGGCATGGTGGCCTATCTTACCACAACACCAACAGTTATGGGGATTATTTCTCCTCTTCTTAATCATCTTAGGCTTGGCTTGATGATGCCTATAAATAGGAGAGCAATAACATAACTACTAAGCTAAGTTCTTCTTGAACTTAAGACTGCCTGACTATTTTTGCTGAGGGACAACATGCACAATCCTAGGTTTCACAGTTTGCCTAACAACCTTGCTTTTACCCTTGGGTGCTTTGGCAAGTGAGCCTAAGGCAAATGTCCCATGAGGTTTCACTTGATCCTCATTATGCTAAGCTTGAAATGCACTGGTCCCAAGGACTTTGGCATACGTACTTGGTGGTTCCTTGCAATCACTAGTAAAGCACTCATTAGATGAATGACCAAGTAAAATTTCATGGTCATAAGAATTAGTTGCAATATAACTTTTTGAAAAATAATTGTCTCTTGAGGATTTTTTCCTTTTATCATTCTCTTGAGTGTATCCTACACCACCTATATAAAGTGCAGAGAAACAATCTATGATAGGGAGGACAATTTGTGTCTTGGAGAAATTGGCCACCAGCTTCCTTTCTTTGAGGATCTTAACCTCAAGATCATTTATGATAAGCTCCTTCTGACTCAATTTAGCAACATAAGCTATAGATATATCCTTGAGAGCTTTGATCTCTTTGCTTACTTGAGTCAACGAGAAAGTTATCTCAGCAAGCTCAGATTCAAGACCCTTCAGGACAGCAATTTCATTTGAATGAGCCTTAGCCAGCTTCTTGCTTCTTTTAAGAGCTTCAAGAAGGATAGCATATTGCTCTACTAAGTCAGGCATGTCATCCTATTCTGATGAGCTTGCCTCAGATTCAGAATCTGAGAAAGATAGAGGTGCTCTTATGCATACCTGTTCAGGAGAGACCTTATCCCAAATTACTTCATCCTCAGATTCTGATAGGGCAGTCAACCCAAAGTAAGCTTCATCTTCTGAGTCTGAACTCTTTGAGTCACTTAAGGTTTTCACCTTCTTCTTAGCAATGAAATTCCTCTCAGCTCTCTTTCCCTTGCGTGACTTGGATTCAACTTGTCTAGATTCCATCCTCTTTTCAGGACAGCCAGCAACAACATGACCTGTTCTTTGACAACAATAGTATATAATATTAGGTATAATATGTTTATTGTACTTAGAATGATACCTGTCATGTCTAGAATTTGTTCTAGATTGATCCTTGCAGTTTGCTGAATGTTGAGCCTTACTGTGCTCCTGCATCATGCTGAGAATTAGCTGTCTGAAATTCTTGTAGAAGGAAAACATATCAATATCAGGGAAATCTGAATCAGATGAGCAGCCAGCTTGATCTTCTGATTCTGAATAGCTAGCATGATGATTAACATAATCATCATTTCATCTCCTTGACAGCCCAGCCTTGAGAGCAAGGTGCTTGTGAATAGGAGTTGATCTCCCTTCCTCTTCTTCGTCCTTCCTTGTGTTGAGATGGAGCTCATGGGATAGAAGCTTCCCAAACAGATTTTGGGGCTCAAGCTTTGCTAGATTGCCCATTTACCTAATGACACAAATCTTTATATCCCACTCCTTGTTCAGAGATCTGAGGAACTTGTCTTTTAGGTCATAATTTGAGAACTCCCTTCCATATGTTCTCAGACCATTGACAATCTTATAGAATTTTTCATAACACTCAGAGATGGAATCTTGCTTGTCTTGCTTGAATGCTTCAAACTCTTAATTCAGCAAAGACTTCCTATCATCTATCAATATTTTTTTCATTAATCACCCCGGATTCTTTCATTTCCTATGACTTCCTCAGTTCCTTCCAAGAACACAATGAGAGTTGTCCACAACTCTTGAGCAGTCTTGCAGTGCACTAAATTCTGGAATGTTGAATCATCAATAACACTAGCAAGAATATTCTTAGCCCTCTTGTACATTATGATCAAGAGAATTTCATCTCTTGTCATCTCATCATATGACTTTGGCTGACATGAAGAATTGCTTGTTGAGGCCTTCATAGGAATAAAATGACCTTCCTCAATAAAAACAAAAATCCTAGAGTCTATGGCTTCCATATATAACCTAACCCTCTCCTTCCACATAACAAAGTTTTCTTTAGAACAAGTGGCTAGTCTGGCTTCCACAGCCATAGGAATAGTTTCTTGATCTAGATATGACTGTTAAGTCACTTTTTGATCAACCTCCCTATGATACCACTTGTAGTTATGGAACTATCACCTAGAAGGGGGGGGGGGGATTAGGTGATATGGCTGTTTTTAAATTTATGCACAAGAACAAAACTACTTTATCACAACACAATAATAAACCACAGAAACAAACCACACAAGAACACCAGATCTATAATGATTCCTCAAGACAGGGTGTCTTGAGTAGTCCACTCTTCGTCTATGCCTTTCTAGCAGTGTGCTAGGGTCGACAAACTCCGCCAAAAACTCAGGCCCGCAAGCCCTACAAACTCAGGCCCTCAAGACCCACAATTCAGCCCCATCAAGGCTTACAACTTAGCCCCTCAAGGCTTACAACTCTGCCCCTCAAGGCTTACAACTCAGCCCCTCAAGGATTACAACTTAGCCCCTCAAGGATCATAACTCAGGCCCTCAAGCCCTACAAATCTCAGCCCCTAAAGGCCTACAAGGCTCAGCCCCTCAAGGCCTACAACTCAGGCCCTCAATCACTACAAAGCTCAGCCCCTCAAGGCCTACAAAGCTCAGCCCCTCAAGGCGTATAGTGCTCAGGCCCTCAAGCCATACAATCTCAGATTTGAAAACAGATCCAACAGCTCAGGCCCGCAAGCCCTACAGAGAAAGATTTGAGAAATAGTTCTCTAGCCTGATGAAGATTGGCTTCTTGGAAAAGTTCTTAGCCGGATGAGGATTGACTTCTTGGATCTGAAGTGAATGCTTTTGATTTCTTGGACAACACAGATTCTTCTTCAATCCCCTCTTCAATCTGGAACGCTTCTTATCAGTCGATGTTGCTTGACTGAAGCTTGTAGAATGCTTGATGAGGATGTTTTGTTCTCTGATTCTTGTTCCTTCTTTCTATAGCTTTACTGTTCTATTGATTCGACGTGAATGTTCTACGATTCTTGTTGTTTTGAATTAGGGCAGACACTTATCTCTTTTATAAGACTGAGAAGCCGGCTAATGGTCTCCTAGGATGTACTATAAGTGTCAGAGGCCATTCCTTAATGACACACACTGATTGGACCACCAGACAACGACATTAAATGCAGACAACACGATTTGAAATGTCTTGATCTGTCTCGATGATATTTGCAACATCTCGATAACAGAACTTACCATTACGATGATCCATCTTGGACTTGGACAAATCTTCAAGTCTTCTTCAATCTTATTTTGACAATGATATCTCGACGATACAGGATATCACAGCTGCACTTGCACTTACGATGACATAAAGTATCTTAAACATGTCGTCGTAATCTTATTGTCAACTTGTTGTCTTCTCAATGATGACGTTGAGACCATACCATCATTCCGACGATGTCGTCGAAACCATACTGTCATATCAATGATGTCATCAAAATCATGCTGTCATTTTGACGATCTTGCATTGATCATTCTGACGACAAGCAGTTCTTCTTCTATAAGCTGTCTTCAAGAGTTCTCCCTTATCCTTTTTGACAACAAGGCTTCTTTTAAGAAGATGTCGTCGACAAAGCCGAATACCTTGACTTAGCTCTTCTTAGACTTTACCGCGATATCATCATGTGATTCCAATTGACATGATGATACTGGGCTTAGATCGATTCTTCTTATTCTTACGATGATATCATCGTGTGTACTTTAATGTCACAACGATATCGTCGAAATGTCTATACAATTTTGATGATTGTTGACATGATCCTAAATCGACCATCTCTTCATCGAGTTGGTATGTTGGCATCCAGACTCTTTTCTGATAATCTCTCCAGTCGGATGAGAAATGCGATCGGGGGTCACTCGACAAACATGCAAGGGGGGAGCTAATTTCGACCGTCAATATAGAGGCTTGGCCTTAGGAAAAATCGCTAACCAGATGCACCGTCCATCACCCATTCTGGATTTTACAAGAGTTGAGTTGAAGCCTGTTTCCCAATTCGCTCGTGGAGATCGATTTCACCTACTTTGCATTTTTGAGAAAATGCTTGCTGGAAGAGAAAAAGAGACTCATGCAATCTCTTGTTTCAGGGGGTGAGGAATTTGTATATACAAATGAATATACAACAGATGGAGATACACATTCCTTCTAGGGATAGAACCTTTTCAGGTCATCACCGCTCCAGGTATTCCCAAGCAGCTCCCCTTCGTGGATTTGCAGACGATACCCTCCAGTTGTCAGCAACTAATGGATGATGAACGACCCTTTCCAATTCAGGTTAAGCTTCCAAATAGTGGTTGTTCTTCCTGCTGTATCCACTTTCTTCAAGACAAGGTCGCCTGCTTGGAACTGCTTGATGCGGGCATGTTTGTCATAATATTTTTCCATTCGTAACTTAATCTCTTCCTGTCGAACTGATGCTAGGTCTCGATGTTCTTTGCTGTAGTTGAGAGAGAGCCTTTGGGCTTCTTCATTCTCTAGCCGCCATTCATCATCCCCATCTTCTGCCGCAACCACTCTAGGACTCCTGACCTCAAACTCCACTAGGATATGATCTTCAGACCCATGGGATAACTTGAAAGGAGTTTCTCCCATGTCCGAATTAGGAGTGGTCCTCAGAGCCCATAGGACCAAAGGGAGCTGCTCCACCCAATTCCCCTTTAAGTTCTCGACTTTCTTCTTCAGGAGGTTGTTGGCTAGCTTGTTGGCTGCTTCTACTTGCCCATTGCTCTGAGGGTGGTGAACTGAGGCAAACCGAAGATATGTCCCTAGCTGTCTGCAGAAATCCTCCAGCTCTAAGTTGGCGAACTGTGGGTTATTGTCGGTGATGATGGTGAGAGGTATTTTGAACCGGCAAGCAATTCCCCCCCCCCCAGATGAAGTTCTTCACAACTTGAGAGGTGGTCTTGGTCAGAGCTTTGGCCTCAATCCATTTGGAGAAGTAGTCGATCATGATAAGAACAAACTCCCTCTGGCCGCTAGCTTAGGGAAAAAAGGCCTATTAGATCCATTCCCCAGATGGAGAACGGACAAGGGTCCGTGATTGAACAAAGTTGTCAGACTGGCTGTAACTGGAGGGGAGCGAAGAGCTAGCACTTCTTGACATTTATTTGGGAAAGCTCCGGCATCCGTTCGTATTGTTGGTTAGAAGTAACCCTACCTCAGGATTCTTTGCTCTAGAGTACGAGTCCCTGAATAACTTCAGCACTCAACTGAATGAATCTATTCTAGAACTCGAGACACTTCGGCTTCCGAAATGCATCTGGCCAAGGGGCCCGAGATGATATTGCGATATAGCACCCGGTTATGTAATAAGTAGTAAGATACCTTGTACTGGAACTTTCTTTGATCTCCACCTTCTGCTGGGAGTTGGTCGGTAGTCAGGAATATTATGATCGGATCTATCCAGGAAGCATGCTGCTCGATATCCATCATCTCACCTTCCTCGGTAGATGGTAAAAAAAGTTTGGTGATCGTTCCCCCGACCCTCTGACAATACTTGGCCAAACGGTCTGCCGCCGAGTTCTCCTCTCTCGACACGTGCCCGACAAAGAAGGATTGGAAGCTTCCAATCAAACCTTTTACTTTTACCAAGTATTTTTGTAGGATGATGTCGTGCACTTCGAACTTACCTCGGATCTACGACGCGAACACCATTGAATCTATAAAATCTCGGATGTCATGAATCCCCAACTCTATGGAGAGACGCAAGTCTGCCAATATAGCCTCATATTCCGCATGATTGTTTGTGATAGGGAAGATGATCTCGACTGCTTTCTCGATCCTGGTTCCCTGTGGGCTGACAAGCAAGATGCCTACTACTTCAAAGCTTTTGCACGAAGCTCTATCTACGAACGTATTTCAGGAAACTAGGCTTGAGAATTTATCCACATCATCTGAGAAGTCAGTTGGGAAGTCCACACTGCCTGTGCTTTAATCGCTACCCTCGACGAGAAGAAAATGTCAAACTCACTGAGTTCTACCAATCGTTTTGCTAGCCTTCCAGAATTCTACACCCCATTTAGGATGCTTTGGAGGGGATGATCAGTCATGACTCGGATGGAGTGAGCTTGAAAATATGGTCGAATCTTTGGCGCTGATACCACCATGGTGAAAGTTAGCTTCTCAGGATGGGATACAACATCTCCGCCTTCTTTAGCACCCGACTAACATAGTAGATGGGTACCTGCCTCTTTCCCTTTTCTTTAACAAGAACTGAACTCGCCCTCTTCGCTCCTACTCCTTGGTAGAGGAGTAGGTCTCCGTCTTCCTTTGAGCCTTGAAGGAGAGGTGTCTGGGTTAACAGTTGCTTAAGCTTATCAAAGGCCTCCTCACATTTATCGATCCACTCAAACTGTTGGCTGCATTAGAGCATTTTTATGAATGGAGAACACTTCTCTCCTACCTTTGATAGCAAGCAGCTAAGGGCTGCCAATCTTCCAGTCATCCTATGGACCTCCTTGGTGTTCTTGACGATGCCATCTCAAGGATAACCTTTTCATGATTGGGCTTCACTCCTTCCGGTGTGAGAAGACGCCCCATGAACTTTCCTCTTCTTGCCCCAAATACACACTTCACAGGATTGAGCCTAATCTTGAACCTTTGAAGTGTTGCAAAGCTTTCCACCAGAGCAATAACATGATCTTAGGAGCTCTTGCTCTTGATTAAGAGGTCATCCACGTATACCTCCAGGTTCCTCCCCTTTTGCTCTTTGAAGATTTGATCTATCATTTGCTAGTAGGTAGCCCCCGCATTATTCAACCCAAAGAGCATCATCTTGTAGCTATATCAGTCATCGCTAGTGATGAAGGAGACATCGCGACAATCTGGAGGATGCATCTGAATCTCGTGGTATCCTGAAAAGGCATAAAAGAAGCTTATCACAAAAAACCCACTGCCGAATCAGCCATCGCATCAATTCAAGGCAAGGGATGACAATCCTTTGGGCAAGCTTTATTTTTAAGGGAAAAATCTACACACATTCTTCTGTTTCCTCCAAACCTCTGCACCATTATAATATTTAAGACCCATCCTGGATACTGGATCTCTGATACAAAATCTGCCTCAAGCAACTTCCTCACTTCCTCTCTAATGGGCTCAGCCAATGTAGTGACACTTGCCCTCTTCTTTTGCCGGATGGGCTTGACCATGGAGTCTAGATTGAGGTGGTGGCTGGCAACCTCTGCGTCAATTCCTGACATCTTTGCGATACTCCAGGCTAAGATGTCGACATTCTTTTGTAAGCACACCACCAACTCTATCTTCTCGTCGGTCTTTAGTGATCCTCCAATCTTTAGCAACACAGGCTCTCCAAATTTCAAGAGTTCTTCTATCTCTTCCACTTCTACTTCGGCTTCCAAACTCGCAATGCCTTCCAGTACCTTCTTCATCTCCTCTGCATCCTCCATCTAGATGATGGTGCTAACTGTATTGAGATAGCACTCGCGGGCAGCTCTTGGATCGCTCCTGATCCTCACATGGACGTCCCTTTGGTAGTATTTTAAACACTGATGGTAGGAGGATGGGATGGCCTTAAAGAAGTTAATGAGCGGCCTCCAGAATATCGCACTGTAGCAGCTCAGGGAATCGACGATGATGGTGCTAACTGTATTGAGATAGCACTTGCGGGCAGCTCTTGGATCGCTCCTGATCCTCACATGGACGTCCCCTTGGTAGTATTTTAAACACTGATGGTAGGAGGATGGGATGGCCTTAAAGAAGTTAATGAGCGGCCTCCAGAATATCGCACTGTGCAGCTCAGGGAACCGGCACTTGATTGAGGTTTCACCGAGGGTTACCAACAAATCTACTCCTCCCTCCACCTCTTTCGTCTCTCTTGAGAAACTAAAGATGGGACCATCCGAAGCCACCACCCTTCCTGCTTCGACTCCCAGCCTGTCGAATGTGTTTTTGAAGATAACATTTACCGAGCTCTTGTTTTCCACCAGGATTCGGTCGACGGTGAAGTTCTCCACTGCTACTTGGATCACAAGGGCAACATAGAAGGGATTCTCATTCCCCAATATGTCCTCCTCTGAGAAAGTGATCACTTCCAACGGGGGCGATGTCTGCGAGGTAGTGGCGACGCACTTGCGGTAGATTTGATGGAGATTACCCTTGCGGGAAGCTCCTAACCCTGCTCCCCAATGGGTCACCCTTACAATTTCTCATCCTCCTTCGATAATTTCTCCTCGACCTCCCTGGTCGATTCAATCTTCATTCGTCCTTCGAGCGGGGCTTGTACTGCCATTGGCTCGATAGGGGCTTCTGATAGTACAATATTTATCTATATTTTAGTATAGTATTTATATATTAACTAAGTATTTTTTATAATATTTTATCCTAATTTCTTTCTAATTAGCTTATTTTTGCATTTTCATGAAATTTGGGTTGCTGGTAACAGTTTGGAGCTCATAGACGTGATCATGAGATGTTGTGAAGCATTTCTGCCAAAATTACAAAGTACACACCCTACCTAGGGCGTGCCATGAGTTCACGACCAAAACCTTCTCCAGAACACTATCCAGGGCATTTTAAAGTTACATGCCCTTGGTCACGGGCATGACCAAGGGCATGACATCTAGTCATGACCATGACCCAACCCAGCCATTTTCCAGCTTCCAGATCACACCTCCAGCTCAGTTTAATATTACACGCCCTCGATCATGGGCGTGACCCACCCAACATTCACGTTATCACTCCAAATCGAGTCGTTCTGCTGCCATTTCCAGATCCAGCAAGACACGCCCATGTCCAAGGGCGTGACACGAGTGTGACTTCCCAAATTTTCAGCTATAAAATCCAGTTGCTCCCAAAGAGTTCTTCATCCAGCCCATGCTTCGATTTGGATCATTTTCTTTTACTTTTCTGCACATTTATTATAGTATTTTTCCTTTATGCAATTTACTTTATGTCTTGCACTTTTCAATCTCTAGTATAGAATTTTAATTTTTGCAGTTGTAATTTCATTTCCTATTTAATAGATGGTTATTTCTTTTTAACACGGCTAGCTAATCTCTTAGCATTTAATCGGATGATTTCTTTTGCAAAATAATTATTCAATTTCTTCATCATAGCTTTTGATTTAGAAAGCTCGATTCACCTTTGATTTTTAAATTATTGATTTCATATTTCTAGTATATGATAGTCAATTTAGATCAGTATTATAGTTGATCGCGAGATCCGTGAATATGAGAAGATCATTCATCGGTGAAAGGAGTTGGATGCACCCCTCGAGAGAGGATGACATATATCTTCTGGATTGGAGTCAAATCCAATAGTGAGGTTCACATCGTAAAGCAAGCTTAGGGGTTTCGACTGGCCGAGGGGTCTTAATCGATCAACTAAGGTTAGTTGTTAGTACTCCTTGAGAGAGGTTCTATCATAATTTGGGAACCTCCACGGTCGAGTTATTTTCAATCATCGCTTGTGAATTGTAGATTTACTAATTATTTTACTTAAGATTGATTCTCGATCAAATGTTTTCTTTCTTTAATTATTTCATTTCTAAAAACTCCATTTTATCTTTCCGATAAAATAATAATAATTTGCGTGAGTAGAAGTTCTCAACAGCCCTGTGGAATATGATATTTGGTATTTTTTTTAAAATATCTTATACTATGAATGATAGGTAGTCTTGCCTATAGTTCGTAGAATTTGGAGAAAATTATATCCTAAATTTTGCGTATCAGCTTCCTATCTTTCCTGCTCTCCTCCTCCTCCTCTGATAGCCAGCCTCCTCCTAGCTTCCCAGAAGTCAGGGCAAGCCATCATCTCGTGCCCCTCTATTTGATGCATATCACAGTAGAGGGGGATTGCCTCTTCCTGAGCCTTCCTTCGATGGTTCCTTCGAACTTTCCTATTACTCTGCTTGGCAAAGGCCATCGCTTCCACGCGTCCTCTTTCTTGACCCCTCTCTGTTTGGTTGAAGTATCTTCTTTCTGAGGATAATCTTCTTCCCAGACATTGAAGTTGGGACCTTCCTGCTGGCCTCCATGGTGGCCTATTGGCAGGGACCTGGTATTTCCTCTGCACCTCTTGACGCTCTAGGGCCACAAAGGGACTCCTCACTTCATGCCATCTCGGCTCCTCCCTCTTGGGCTCTTCCCTTCTCCTCGGCTCTTCCCATCTTCTTTCTTCCCGTTGCTTCCCTTCCCGCCTTCAAAGCTCCTCCTTCTTCCTTCTCACCGGGTCTTTCTCCTCTTTTTCCTTCTCTTCCCTGGTCAGGCTGGTGGGTTTTTTAGGAACCCACGATTCGAGGCCTCCACCTGAACAAACTTATTGTCTCTCTCAATAAGCTCTTCGTAAGACATGGGGATCTTTGCTAATCTCCAGCTTGAGGACGCCCTCCCTTAGGCTGAATGTCAGGGCTTGCTATAAGGTGAAGCCATCGACCTCCTAAATGTCTAGAACCTCCTCTTGGAAGAGGTCGAAGTAGTTTCCTAACGTCTCCCACACCCCTTGTACTAGATAGAAGAGGGATATTGCCTCCTTATTCCTCTTCTTTGCCATGGCGAATCATCACTCCCCGACGTAGTGTAACATCCCAATTTAGGATGAGGGACCTAGCAGTTTTGGCACCCCTAATTGATGCACCACCTCACCTTGGAGATAAGGTAGAGCCCTTGAAGGGGCAAAAGGTGCACTTAGGCAAGTTAACCAATCCAAGTCTCATGAACCCCACCCCTAACTAATGGAGCCAAGCATACCCTCCCTCATGACCTAAGTAAACCATTTCACCTACTAGCACACCACATCACCTTGAAGACAAGATCAACGCCTTTAAAGAGAGAGAAAGAGGCATGGTGTGCATTTAAACAAAGTGAACCAAACCAACTCAATTAAAACCCTTGACCAATTGAACTAACCACCTCCTTCCTCATTACCAAAGTAAACCATTCCACCTATTAGCACACCACATCACCTTAAAGACATGGGTAAAACCTTAAAAGAGGATATGGTGTGCATTTAACCAAACTAGCCTAAACCACACAAATGCCCCTTCTTGATCAATTGAGTAAGCCACACCATAACCCATGACCCATGACCAAGGCTAGATACCTCAAAATGTTGACTTTGGTCAACATTGGTCACCCAAATTAAGCATGATCAAACCATGGTTTAATTAAGGCCTAAACCCACTTTCTAAAAATACCTTAATCCCACACTCACCCAAGAGACTCCAAATTAAACCTTAAATACATTTAGACCCTAAACCCAAGGACCAAAATCAGATGGCCATTAATTAAACTAAGCCCCCCCTTAAGAGAAATTTTATGCAAAATGGAAAAACTTCAAAGTGAAGTAACCATGCCCCCATTGAATTCTTCCCACTTTGAGAGGCGAGAATGAAGCTTCTGATCCTATCCAAGGCCTCAAAGGACTACAAGGTGGCTGTATGTTCAAGCTAGACCATAGCCATGACCGTCCATGGTGAGCTTAAGGGAATTTTTGCAATCCCAAGCCTATAAAAGCACCCCCTTCATCCTTCAGAAACCTCACACCAGCCCCAAGAAAATAGTTCTATGTAGAGAAATTGTGTGGAAGCCCTCTGGAGGAGTGTAGTCAACTCAATCGACCAAGCCATGGATGCTCGAACCCGATCAAGGAGAGTAAGGAAAAATCAAGTGAGATTTCTTCCCTTCCCCTTCTGAAATCATTATAGAAGGTTTTTGAATCAAAATTGAGCTCAATTGAGCCAAGATTTCATATAATTTAGTGGAGAATCACCGTCGGAATGTCCCTATAATTTCGGCCACCGGCGGCGGCATCAGGCGTCAGACCACCGCCCAGAGGTAGCCCTCACCACGATGAAATTATTGGTGGTGGTGGAAATGAGTGATGATGGCCAGATGGCATTGGAGTATCCCTGAAAGCTCCTCCTATGTGAGATCAATCTCCACCGCCGGCTCAATGTTGAAGATGAAAACACAGCCATCCAGATCCTTAACCAATGATTGGGCTGATCCCCATTGTGGATTGATAGCATATCCTCTATGGGGAATGGCCATTTCGCGGTCTGCCGCTTTCCCAAGCCGCTAGATCCGCGTCAAGATCTACGCCTCTCCTTTATTATTTAATCTAGAGCTTTTAAATGTAAAATTTGCTATATAGTACAGACTTTCTAAGTGATTTTTAGGTGCTTTAATGGCTGAACCAAGCCAAGTGTTCATCATGGAAGTTGTAGGGCTTGGTCAGACCTTTTTAAATTGGGTGCACATTTTCTGTGGAGGTGTATAACTCCCTGAATTAATTTTCAAAGTTTGGGTGAAATAAATCTTGGAACTTTCCATATTTTGTGTATTTTTCATTCATAAGACCTAATTTGAACTTGAAAATTTGTATGTAGGTTTCTTATAAAGGTATTAATTCATATGCAAAAGCTTGTAATTTATGGAACGCAGTTTTACTATGGTTTAAATTAAAATACACTTAATTGTAACACTTGTGTATTAATGAAATCTTTTGGTCTTAAATACATGAATAAAATCCTAAATTTTTAAAGCACTCTAATAATGTCATGATTGACCTTGGGATAAAATTTTAAGTTATTTGGACTAGATTTGATCACTCTATGAATTTTGTAACCCAAAAGGCATTATTTAAATTATTTAATATGCCACACTTCCATATTAATGAAATAATTGAGTTTTAAACCCTTCAATAAATTCCCAAATTTTTATAGCACCCTAATAATGTCATAAATGATCTTGGTTTAAGTTTTCAAAATGTTTGAACTTCATTTGATTACTTTATGAATTTATGCCTTTAAAAGAATATTATTTAATGTCACACTTCCATATTAATGAAATATATGAGTCTTAAACCCTTCAATAAATTATCAAATTTGTATAGCACCCTAATACTGTCACGGCTGATTTTTTTTAAAGTATTCAAAAGGTTTGAACTTCATTTGTTCACATTATGAATTTAAGCCTTTAAGAGAATATTATTTAATGTACCACACTTCCATATTAATGAAATAAATGAGTCTTAAACCCTTCAATAAATTCTCAAATTTGGATAGCACTCTAATAATTTCGTGACTGATTTTTTTTTTAAGTTTTCAAAAGGTTTGAACTTCATTTGATCACTTTATGAATTTATGCCTTTAAAAGAATATTATTTAATATGTCACACTTCCATATTAATGAAATAATTGAGTGTTAAACCCTTCAATAAGTTCTCAAATTTGTATAGCACCCTAATAATGTCATGCCCGGTCTTGTGTTAAGTTTTCAAAAGGTTTGAACTACATTTGATCACTTTATGAATTTATGCATTTAAAAGAATATTATTTAATATGTCACACTTCCATATTAATGAAATAAATGAGTTTTAAACCCTTAAATAAATTCCCAAACATTTATAGCACCCTAATAATGTCATGGCTGATCTTGGATTAAGTTTTCAAAAGGTTTAAACTTCATTGGGACACTTTATGAATTTATGCCTATAAAAGAATATCATTTAATATGTCACACTTCCATATTATTGAAATAAATGAGTTTTTAACCTTTCAATTAATTCCCAAACTTTTATATGACCCTAATATTGTCATGAATGATCTTAGTTTAAGTTTTCAAAAGGTTTGGACTTCATTTGATCACTTTATTAATTTATGCCTTTAGAAGAATATTATTTAATATGTCACACTTCCATATTAATGAAATAAATTGGTCTTAAACCCTTCAATAAATTCCCAAATTTATAGCACTCTAATAATATCATGATTGGCCTTGGTTTCATTATACAAAATAATTGGGCTTGAATTAACCACTTTATGAAACTGTACGTACTCAAAAGTATAGTTTGGTTAACTACTGATCACACTCATATATTGATAAAGCGTCTTGGCCTTAAATACTTATTCAAAATGCTCAAAGTTCATTGTTGCTCTTACATTTTGTCATACTTAACTCTTGATTTAAGAATTGAGAAAGCTCGGTCAAGATTATCTCGTCTACTATTTGTGTATCTGAATAAACTGTGCATCATTGATAGATCCTTTGCTATAACTTCATTTTTGTAAAAGAGACTAGATTTAACCTTAGCAATATATCCGTGAGACCCACATTTTAAGTCATGTAAATGGTGTCTAGTAAAGAGGTAAGGGGTGAACTAGTCTCCCCCATAGGGGAGGTGGTGTATAATGGTACGCAATGCGACCACCGACCTCTCTCTTACCTAGCCAGTGGACCACTTAAACTTGACTTCACAATATATGGCTAACAAGTTATCTAGGGCCCTTTCTGGGTTACTTTCTTATTATCCCTCCAGTTTATTGTGATCGAGGGGGTGTAGAAACTAATCCTTGGTCTGGTGTGGGAACGACATTGATGTAATGTCTAATCCTGTAAAACTGTGGAGAATCTAACCGCTCTACCCTACAACACACACTGTCGGAGGGACTCGAGTGTTAGATCCATAAAGCTGTTGGGGAAATTTGTCTTGCAGAATTAGTCCAAGTGGGCAAATCCCTAGAGTTTGGTATACTCTCTGCCTTTGGCGAGACCTCGGATAGTAGTGCAGGTATGAACCCATACTGTACATTAAGGCCTGGGATGGTTCTGTGTCACTTACCTAGAAGTGGAGATGTGCGATCTGCTGTAATCATCCGCCACGGCGATAAGGTCCATGTAGTTAGCTACCAACGTAACAAGTGTACATGGTAAGACTTAGACATATAAATTAGTAATTCATCATATCATCTTACTTTAGCATACCTTATATCTTTTAACTATATACTACAAGTCTGTCTGGGCATTCTTGTAAGATAAGTTTGTGTTATGATAATTTCAAGACCCTTAACTTATAATTTTGTATGGGCATTCATATAAGTTAAGTTATTTCTGTACCATAACTATTTCATATTCGAACTATATATTTTATCAAATAACCTGTTTGATTTATTACTTATGTCAGAACAAGTCCCTCAAGTTATAAGTTTGTATGAGCATTTTTATAAGCTGTCATTTATGCTTCCCCTACTACCTGATTCATAACACAACTCTCTCTTCTCCCGTCACTCGGTTCACTCATATTACCACTTATGCAGTTTTACCCCTTCTCCTTACCCAATGCCCTAAGATGCAATCGGGGAAAGGATGGGAATCCACTTAGTCAATTCGACTAACGGTTTGTGATAACCCTCTCTAGGAACCCCGCTGCAGTAGCTTCCGCAGTACCAACACCAACTAGAGATTTATGAGATAGAGATAGAGTTACCCGACATTATGGATCCAGCCCCAACAGTAGAGAAAGTACCAACAGAAGTGAGTTTGTTCCTCTGTTCTATGTATCTCAGCATGTTCTAGTTAAGACATGTAGTTTATCCAGGCATATAGTAGCCCCAATTTTGAGTTAAGGGCATTTGTTAGCCCTAGTTATCCGAGCAAGTGTTAGCCCAAGTCTTCCGCTGTATTCCAAACCTTGATATATATATATATATATGAAAAATGTGTTTTGGTCTTCATTTTTGTCTTTCCTTCTGTTATTGATTAGTATTACTATGATACAATGATAACTCGCCTTATAGAGTAAGTGTCACACAATGGAGGTTAGCATTTTAGCTAACACTTCCGTATGACAACAACTCTAGGCATAACGACCCCTCGGTGGTGACTAATTACCAGGGGTGTCGTTACAAATGGTATAAATGCAAAACAAGTTCCTTCTATGTTGAAGTCCAACTTCCCCACAAACGAACTCGACTTTCTTTACCAGTTCGAGGGCGAACTAGCGCAGCGAAAGCTGGTGAGCCCAAGTGCGAAATCACATTCGTAGTATATTTTTTCTCTCTCTTTTCCCAATCACCGATCAATAACATACATCTTTTATCTATAGATTCCAAAGAACGCCAGACCAAAAATTAGATTGTACCCAATACCGTCAGTCAACACCGTTCAACAACCATACTAAACTAAACACTGACGAACATCCTGGCCACCTTTCCGGGCTGCCATGTCTCAATAAAATGGAAGTCACCCCACAGAGCCACAAACCAACTGGTTGTGCATCTTTCATGGCCTATCCCCACCAAATATCAACGACACAGAAATAGTAGTCCAAACTAAGAAGTGGTTGGACTTCATCTAAGAGCTATTGGTTGGGATAAAATGTCCCAGCAGTATGGCTATCACCCTAACAACATCTCCATTAGTCAGATATGCTCACAGATGGCGGAAGTCGTGTATAGATAGCACCTTCCTGGGAAGTCTTATGGAGAAATAGAGTGAAGTGAGTTCACCGCCACCTTCACTGACCACTTTAATCCAACCACAACCCGAGATGAATTATAAGATTGGTTCCTATAAATCAAAAAAGACAAACACTGTTAAATTTTTTGATTTGAATCGTTTAGGAGTAAGCAGGAGTTGCATCAACTGAGTTAAAGCCAAACAACCACAATGCCACACAGCAACACAAGAGACTTTATTGAATCACAAACTTCATTTACAGTGCGAGACATACATGGCGAGACATGATTCATAAGAATCACGGAGACGAGAAGAACAAAACACACCAAAACAAATCTGGCGGCTAGACAAGCTGAGACCGCACAGACCGCTCGACTCCAGAAGTCGCCCGGCTTGACCTGAGACCGCGCGAACAGGAAACAGACAAACCGCCTGCACTGCAAGACCGCCACCTCAGACCGCATGAACAGGGGATTTATTGGAACGAAGAACTGAAGCTGTCGCCAGACCGCAACTCAGATCGCCTAACCGCTGAAGGTCGCCTGATCGCTGAGCTCGCTGCGAACAACACAAGAACGAACATAAACCAGTTCGCAGATTGACCGCTGCCAAACTATTTATTCAAGCCGCTGGGAATCACCAAGGAAGGAGACCGCAACCTGTTGACCGCAAACCTGCGAACACAACAAACAGTCAACTCGCTTCCGAGACTGCTCGACCTCAAAGTGAGACCACACGAATTAACCCAGGCTCAGTTCTTACAGTTCTCATTATAAATGATGGGCCATGCACCCCTATTTATTGGCGGGTAGACGGATGTCGTCACCGCACAAACCGGGATACAGTCACCACCCGTCAGATCGCCAGCGGTATCATAAGGCAGACCGCGCGATCAGACCACTTGGATGACCATCTGACCAAGACCGTAGAACAGCAGGCAGTTCGCGCACAAGTCGCGCGAACACGAGACCGCGCACAAGCCGCGCGGGCACAAGATCGCTCCTCCCTTAGATCACTAGGAGCAAACAAGAACCATCTGGCCGACTTAGAACAAGTCGCCAGATCGCCAAGCACAAACCGCCCGGACAGGCGGTCACACATAAGAACAGACCGCCCGGTCTTCCAACAAAGAAGACATGCCAACCAGCAGACCAACTCGGGAACAGACCGCAGCTACTAAGAACAGATTGGCAGAACCAACAGTCCGCCAGATAGAACCGGCAGAATATAATCACAAACCGCGCGGTCTCGGCGGTCACCCAAAATCAGACCGCCCGGTCACCTCCACTTCACTTCAAAATTTCAACACTCCCCTTGAAGTGGGAAGTGGAGACTAGCCCGAGTAAACTCCGCAACCGTGTAAATGGTCCCTTCGCCAGCGGCTTTGTGAAGATGTCTACGACATTGTCCGCACTCCGAACATGCTTGACCATAAGAGATCCTCCCAACACCTTTTCACGAATGAAATGGTGCTCAATCTCAATATGCTTGGTCCTCGCATGACAGACTGGATTATTAACCAGCTTGAGAGCACTCTCATTGTCCCCGCGTTTCACAGTGGGACCTCGAACCTCCTCATGAACGTCCTCCACCAACCTCCTGAGCCAAACAGCTTCCTCAGCTGCCAAGGCCGAAGCCTTGTATTCCGCTTCTGTGGTAGATACGGACACCGAGTCCTGCGTTTTGCTGCACCAAGAGATAGCCGTGGGGCCCGTCATAAAGACATAACCAGACGTTGATCTCCGATCATCCACATCTCCCCCGTAGTCAGCATCCATGTATCCATGCAACTCCAAGCTTGACCCTCTCCTAAATAGGAGACCCAAATCAGAGGTCGACTTCACATATTTCAGAATACCTTTTGCCGCCAGAAGATGAGGCTTCCGTGGCTCTGCCATGTACCGACTCACTTTGCCAACTGCATAAGCAATATCAGGCCTCGTGATGGTCAAGTAAATCAAGCTCCCAACTAGAGCTCGGAACACCAATGGATTAGATAGAACTCTTCCCTCATCCTTCCAAAGTTTATGATGCTGTTCCAGAGGTATAGAGCTGCTCTTCCCTTCTTCCATGCCGAATCGTTGAACTATCCGCTCCGCATATCCTTCCTGAGAAATGAGCACTCCGCTCTCCCGCCTCTGAACCTCGAGTCCAAGGAAATGGTGAAGCTCCCCCAGATCCTTCATCTCGAACCTGATAGCAAGCTCAGCTCTCAGCCTTGCTACCGCCTCCTTCGAGTTCCCGGTGACAATCATGTCATCCACATACAACAACACAATAACCCGAAGCGCCCCCTCCTTCTTGACAAACAAGCTAGAATCAGAGTCTGAAGCAAAGAACCCACAGAATAGAAGATACTCCGCGATCTTTCCATACCACGCCCGAGGCGCTTGCTTCAACCCATATAAGGCCTTCTTCAGTTTACAGACGTAGTCTGGACGATCCTCCGAGATGAAACCCGTCGGCTGGATCATGAAGATATCCTTGCCAATCTCTCCGTATAAGAAAGCATTCTTCACATCAAGCTGCCAAATCTTCCATCCACAAGATGCCGCCAAAGCAATAACAAATCGGACCAAAGTCATCTTTGCCACTGGACTAAACGTCTCATCATAATCTTCACCATACTGCTGTGAGAACCCGCGAGCTACAAGGCGAGCCTTGTATCGCTCGATCATACCGCCAGCTTTCTTCTTGAGTTTATAAACCCATTTGCATGTCACAGGGGTAATGCCCTTGGGCCTGGGCACTAGAGACCAAGTCTCATTCTTCTTGAGAGCATCCATCTCCTCTTGCATAGCAATATCCCACTGCTTCACGCCTTTGGCTTTCTCAAAGCTCGACGGCTCCCTTTCATCCAAGGGACCAGCGAAGAAACATGAGACGAAGCTCACCATGTTTCCTCCTGTATATCGATCTGGTGGCTTGATAGTCCTCTTCGACCTCCTAAGAGGTTACACCTGACTAACCACCTCCTCAGCCGCTTCTTCTGTGCAAGCTCCTCTTCCAGACGAACTTGGAGCATCGCTCCCCCTGCTTCTAGAACCTGAAGCTTCCATCTCAGAGCTTGACACAGCTGGAGCTCCTGGTGAAACAGGCAACTCCACTTGAAAACTTCCCGCAGCTTTCCCTACTTCATCAACCTTGCTCTCCGGTAGTTCAACTCCTGAACTCCCCTTATAGGAAGTCACTTCATCGAACACCACATCCCGAGATACCACTGAACTCCGTGTCTCAGGATCCATGCATCTCCATCCTTTCTTCCGCTCATCATACCCAACAAAGACTAGCTTCCTTGCTTTCGCATCTAGCTTTGTTCGAAGAGCATCAAGAATATGCACATAGCAGGTTGACCCAAACACCCGAAGGTGTGCAACACTCGGCTTCTCCTTGAACATCAGTTCGTGAGGGGTCTTCATTTTGATAGGACTTAGAGGCATCCTGTTGATGATGTAAGCCGCACAAGACATTCCCTCCGCCCAAAAGAACTTTGGGATACTCTTGGCATGAAGCCAGCATTTACAGGTTTCCGTCAGATGACGGATCTTCCTCTCTGCAACGCCATTTTGCTGTGGAGTATGGGCACAAGTGAGCTCTCTCTGAATGCCGTGTTTCCTGCAAAAACTAGAGAACTCACTAGAGGTGAACTCCCCACCATTGTCAGTTCTCAATTTTTTCACCCGCAGGCCTAACCGACCTTCCACCAGCTCCTTGAACTCCACAAACTTCGCAAAGGCTTCCGACTTCTCTTTCAGAAAATACACCTAGACATATCTGGTGTAATCGTCAATCAACACCAATATATATCTGTTGCCTCCAAGGCTTGGGGTGGCAGTCGGTCTCATCAAATCACCGTGAATGCACTCCAATGGCGCTTTGCATTTTGTTTGCGATTTATCAAATGGAAGTCGATGAGACTTACCAAACTGACATCCATCACAAACATGACCGTCTCCGTAAGAGGACAAGCTAGGCAAGCCCCTGACAAGGCCCCTTATCGCCATATCCTTCAATTTGTCCATGCCAACATGCCCCAACCTTTCATGCCAGATAGCCGCGCTATCGTTGGTCTTTATCTTATCAACATAGGTACTTGTCGATAACACGAACAAGTCCTTCACCCGCTTTCCAACATGGATAACATCTCCCTTTATCTCCGGTTGAGTTTTAAAAAACTTCACTTCTGTTGGGCCAAACAGAACGTGATAACCGGCATCGACCGCATTGGTCACAGAGAAGAGATTCTTCCTCATACCAGGCACGTGATAAACACTCCTAAAAGTGAGTGGACCCTTATCACTGCTCAGGTAGACAACACCTTCTTGTTCGACAGCATGAACAGAATTATCAGCCGTAATGATAGCATCGTTACCTGAGTAAGGTGCCAAAGAAGAGAACTTTGATTCATCCCCGATGAGATGATGTCCACACCCTGAATCAACAATCCAATCCTCTTCGAAACTGATGGCAGCCAAGGCCTTAACGGGCATCGCCGTCATATTAGCCGCAAAGGCTCCCCATCCAGCTTCATCAGACTTTAGCTTCTCCTTCTCCTCTACATGTCCCGACTGAAGATTAACCCGACAGTCCTTCTTGAAGTGGCCGGTCTTATTACACCTGAAGCACCTTGGTCCATCTCCCTTCTTCTTCCCATAAGACTTAGGAGCATAACCCCTATCCTGCTGACCTGAAGTAGAGGGTCCATCATAACCCAGCTTCTTCTTCTCCCACTTCTTCTTCTTCTTCCCAGAGAACAACACATCACTATCTCCCCCAGAGATAGAAGTCCCCACCATCTGTCTTGCCAATCTTTCTTGCGAAGCAAGTAAGTTCTCCAGCTCCAACAGAGATGGTTGATTTGCCCAACCTTGAACTGAAGTCACAAAGGCAAGATACTCCTTCCGCAACCCGCGGATGATATGCCTCTTCAGTTTTGCCTCTGAGATGGGCTCATCAGGGTCCAAAGCAGAAATTTCTGCTGTGAGGTTCTTCATCTTGAGAAAGAAAGTAGAAATAGAAAGATCGCCTTGAGAGGCCTTCGCCAACTCATTTTCAAGAAATTGTAGCCGAGCTACATTCTTCTTATTAAACAACCCGTCCAAAGACGTCCAAATCTCAGCAGCAGATTTACATCCAATGATGTGGTCAAACAGCTCCGGTGAGATAGCCCTCTTGAGTGTGAACTCTGCCTTAGCATTAGTCCTCCTCCAAAGTCTCACCTCTGCCATATTATCTCCTGCTAGAAACACTTCTTGTGTGTCTTCTCCTCCAACTATCTCCCATAGATCCTCGCCAAGTAAAAAGCTCTCCATACATGACCTCCATTTCTTATATAGTCAATGTGAGGAGTTCAATACCAAGCCCTCTTGCGCATCCAACTTCCATGGAAATCTATGTGGTCTCTTCTTCACAAAGACGATGACAACTCAAGTTGAACACTGCTTATCGACTCCAACAACATCCCTCTGATACCATGTTAAATTTTTAGATTTGAATCGTTTAGGAGTAAGCAGGAGTTGCATCAACTGAGTTAAAGCCAAACAACCACAATGCCACACAGCAACACAAGAGACTTTATTGAATCACAAACTTCATTTACAGTGCGAGACATACATGACGAGACATGATTCATAAGAATCACGGAGACGAGAAGAACAAAACACACCAAAAAAATCTGGCGGCTAGACAAGCTGAGACCGCACAGACTGCTCGACTCCAGAAGTCGCCCGGCTTGACCTGAGACCGCGCGAACAGGAAACAGACAAACCGCCTGCACTGCAAGACCGCCACCTCAGACCGCACGAACATGGGCTTTATTGGAACGAAGAACTGAAGCTGTTGGCAGACCGCAACTCAAATCGCCTAACTGCTGAAGGTCGCCTGATCGCTGAGCTCACTGCGAACAGCACAAGAAAGAACATAAACTAGTTCGCAGACTGACCGCTGTCGAACTGTTTATTTAAGCCGCTGGGAATCACCAAGGAAGGAGACCGCAACCTGCTGACCGCAAACCTGCGAACACAACAAACAGTCAACTCGCTTCCGAGACCGCCCGACCTCCAAGTGAGACTGCACGAATTAACCCAGGAGTTCTTACAGTTCTCATTATAAATGACGGTCCATGCACCCCTATTTATAGGCGGGTAGACGGATGTCGTCACCTCACAAACTGAGATACAGTCACCACCCGTCAGATCGCCAGCGGTCTCATAAGGCAGACCGCGCGATCAGACCACTTGGATGACCATCCGACCAAGATCGCATAACAGCAGGCAGATCGCGCATAAGTCGCGCGAACACGAGACCGCGCACAAGCCGCGCGGGCACAAGATCGCTCCTCCCTTAGATCACTAGGAGCAGACAAGAACCATCTGGCCGACTTAGAACAAGTCGCCAGATCGCCAAGCACAAACCGCCCGGACATGCGGTCACACATAAGAACAGACCGCCCGGTCTTCCAACAAAGAAGACAGGCCAACCAGTAGACCAACTCGGGAACAGACCGCAGCTACTAAGAACAGATCGGCAGAACTAGCAGTCCGCCAGATCAGACCGGCAGAGCCAGACTGGTAGAATACAATCACAAACCGCGCGGTCTCGGCGGTCACCCAAAATCAGACCGCCCGGTCACCTCCACTTCACTTCAAAATTTCAACAAACACTCGGTCCTAGATTATGAGAGAGAGTACTCTCACTTAGCCCGCTTCGCAGGAGGATTCTCTCTTAGCGAGCATGACTTTGCAAAATGCTTCTACCGCGGCCTCAGATAATCCATCCAACAACCACTCATATTCGCATCCCACTCTTCATTTTACATCCTGGAGTTCACAAAAACACTAGAAGGAGATCACCACATGGTTCAGAACCGAAGGAAAAAGATCGACATAGTTAGTCATGGAGCACAACAACAATCGGAGGAATGAACCCCCATTCAGAGGCAGGGACACAAATGGACAAAGAAATGCATGACCTTTCCATCCCACCCCAAGGCTAGAACAACGACCACATGCCCAACAACCACCACCCAGAAATACAGAACTCTTTCAAGGAACTATTTTCAATGTCAGCGACCCAGCCACATAAAGGCCAATTGCCCCCAGAAAAACTTCCCACCAAGGATGGAGGCACCGACACCATTTCAAGGTGCACCCGCACCATTCCAAGGTGCCCAAACACCATTCCAATGTAGAGGAAGAGGTTGTGGAAGTGGCTACCGAGGAAGAAATGGAGAAAATCCAAGAAACCCCCTACCCCAACCACAACAAGCTTATGCATTGGACCTTACTCGAGAGTACGAGCCCTAGGACATAGTGACAGGTAACTTTTGACTTTTTATATTCCTTTCACTATGGTAACTTAAATATGAAAATTCATTCACACTTTATAAAATTTATTTCATGTGTATGTATGGTAAGTTGAAAACCTGCCCATACCCCCAATGATTGGGGACTATATGGGTTCTGTTGTTGTTGTTGTATGTATGGTAAGTTGAAAACCTGCACACACCCTATTTGATATGGGAGCCTCACACTCCTTTGAATCAGAAATCTTCATCCAAGACATAACAAATCTTGAGTACTTCTCTAGACTGCATCGAAGAGTTCGCCTCCAAGACATATCTGATATACTCTCTTCTACCAATGCACATTCCCGGTCTGTTTAAAGGAAGATTCTTTCTAAGTCACCGCCACAATGTTAGCATTTCCCAACTTTGACCTCATTCTAGGAATGGAGTGGTTAAAAACGCACGACGTTTTGATAAACTGCGCAACAAAAGAAGTCACTTTACACCATGCATCGAATAACAAACTCATCTTCCAAGGTATTAAATCCATTTCTCAAACAATACTATCCTCCATTCAGGTAGTCAAGGCATGTTTTGAAATGTTGGGTAGTAGTAGTAAAATACTCGAGGTACCGGTAGTTAAGGACTTCCTTAAAGTGTTCCCAGAGAAACTACCTGGACTACCACCCCTCCATAAGGTCGAGTTCTATTGGGAAAAACTCCTTGTGATTTAACTTAAAAAATTACTTATAAGTGATTTTACCTCGTAAGTTTATTACCCACATTGTGTAGTGAGGGTAAACTGGTCATTAGATGTCTTAGGATTTCACACTCAATTTAGAGTGTTAGAGCCAAGTCAAAACAATCACAAAACAAGTTGAGTTAAGACTTGCGTCGAATAAAAGTTGACGCAACTTCGATTGGATATCGACGTAACTCTGACTAGAAGTCAGAGAAACTTAGTCAGTCTGTCGAAGTATAAATTCAAGTCGACGCAATGTCGAAAGGATCTCGACGCAGGAGGAATAGCCAGCCGAAGCTATCTGAGAAGTCGACGCAACGTCGACTACAATTCGACGTAGAAGTTAAGAGATTAAGTCCAAGGCTTCAACTCGACGGGTACGTCGATAAGTAATCGACGTAACGTCGACATCTGAGTTCAGCCAAAGCTAAGAAGAAATTTGAAGCTACGTCGATAAGAACTCAGAGGTGCGTCGACATGAAGATTGATGAAGTCGATGCAGCATCGTATACAGTCTAAAAAAAGAAAGTCTTTCCAGCTGTCTCTCTAACACCTTTTTAGAAGGACCACCAGATTGAAGACAGTTCTCCAATGGCTCTTTTGCTGCCAAGAAAGGAATGAAGCATTCCAGAAGAGCAAAAGCATTCTTGGAATGTTTTTCAAATATGATGGACGGGTCGGAACAAAAGAAGAAAGAAGAATTAATGTACCCAATCAGAATTCCTTCTCAGGGCTGTCCAAAATTAGAATGAAATTCAAAACTCAATGATGGACAATAAGTAAGCAGAGAAGAGAATTAAACCATAGAGCATTCATTACAAAAATCTGTGCTGTCGATTAGGGTTGCTTCTTCTTCTTCCTCCTTCAACTGTAAGAGACACAGACAGAAATCAAGTGCTCTCTCTGCACATGAAATATACAAGGCTGCTTCTTCTTCTACATCTCATAACAGCCAGATTACAAGAAGATTTCAGAGAAAAGGATATGAGAAACATAACCCTTGCAAATCATTACAATCATAAGCAAGGGTTCATCATCAGCAGATCCAGTGAAAGAAAATAGAAGCTGAACTTGAGAAAAGCTTCTAAAGAATTCTGAGTACAGAATTCTGTATCTTCTTCTACTTTCCTTCTTCTTACTCTATTCAACTACTGTAACAAAGTTTTAAGAATCCCTCTTCCAAAGGATTCAGTGGTTCAATATCTCCTTATCAAAAGATCTGAGTGGTTCAAGATCTCCTTATCAAAAGATCTTTGGTTCTAAGAGTCTCCTTATCAAAAGACCCAGGCACAGGTTGTGCAATCCTACCAGGGAGGTAGAAGAGAGGACTACCCACATTTTGGGGAACCTCTATAAAATCTTGTGTCTTCTGGTTGTTCATTTTCCGTGCTTCCCTTTTATAACTTACTATTTTTCTATTTTTATATTTATTGCACTTAATTTATTCTGCACCTTGGTGTTGCTGAAGCATAATCCTTTAGTATTTTTATTGTATGCTCAGTTAGGATAGAAATGATTTTAAATCTCTATTCACCCCCTCTACAGAATACTCAGAGGCACACAGTGTACTTTCAATTGGTATCAGAGGCAGGTTGATCATTAAAAGGTTAACACCTTGATCAAAAGATCTCATAGTCCCTTTTATTTAACTTTAACTTAATTAAAACTATTTTTAAATAAAATGAGTTCTAAGGATTATGCATCAACAAGACCTCCAGTGTGTAATTTGAATATGTTTACACTCTCGAAGGCCAGAATAAAGTTGTATATGAACTCTATTGATGAGGTCATTTTTGATGTTATCATTTCAGGTCCTCCAGCCCCATACAAGGAAGATGCCAGTGGATATTCAACACAGGAATTTGTGCCCAGGGCTGAGTGGACAGAGACTGAAAAGAAGCAGAAGGCATGTGATGCCAAAGCTATGAACATTCTGGTATCCACCATGTCAGATGATATCTTCGAGAAGGTAGCTGACTGCCAATCAGCCAAAGAGATCTGGGAATCTCTTTCCAGAAAGGTAGAAGGAAGTTCTGATGAAAGAAAGGACAAGAAGTCCCTTCTCATATCCCAATATGAGAACATTCTAAAGAAAGCTGATGAATCTATTGCCGAGATGTATGACAGATTCAGCATCATTATTAATGAGCTGAAGAGTCTGGACAAGGAGATATCCTTGACATAAATAAATGATAAGATCATCATGTGCTTCCCTAGCTCATGGGATTCAAGGATCTGGGTCATCAGAGAGTCCAGATGCCATAGAGAAATCTCTATTGAGGCTTTGCTAGGAAAGCTTAAGTCATATGAGATGCTACTAAAAAATAGAGCTGAAACAGAGGCAAAGGAGACAACTCCAACTCCTATCCAAAGGAGTCTTGCTCTGAAAGCTACTGAAGGAGAGCCCTCCACTCCTGAAGTTGAAATGTTCAGTCTCCTAGCATGGAGATTCAGAAAGTGGGACAAGACAGAAGACTCAAGGAGAAGAGAGAAAGGAGATCAAAGCCTAGATATGACAAGACTACAAAGAAGGAGGTGATTGCTTCTCCTGCAACAAGCCAGAGCATATTGCCCCTGATTGTCCACAGGAACAAAGGGACATGAGCAACAACAAAGATGAGAAAAAGAAGAAGTCTTTCAAGAAGAAAGATAAACGTTTCGTTGCTGAAACCTGGAGTGACTCTAAAGCAGAATCAAGCTCTTCTTCATCAGAGAGTGATGAAGAAAAAGAAGCTAAAGCAGCCTGCATGATGGCACTTGGAATATCTTCAGATGATGAAGATGATCCGATATCTATTTTTGATGAATTTGATTTCAATTCTGCTGATTTCAAAAATTTCTTTAAAGAATTCTGTAATGATTTCCTTAATATACAAAAAGAAATAGAAACATCTAGGGTAGAACTAGAAAACCTAAAGAAAGATGAATTGTATTTGAGAAATCAAGATTTAATAAATGAAATAAACAATAAGGAATCAAAACTAATTAACATCAGAAATGAGAATCTAGAATTAAAGGGAGAGCTAGCAAATGCAATAGCCTTTGAGGACTCACTCAATGGGAGGAGTCAAAAACATTACACAAAATCTCTCTATGAGATTTAAGCACCCAGGACTAGGATAAAACCCATGCACTAGCACAGAAGTCCCTAGGAAACCTCCCTGGAAAAATCCAGTTAGATTTATTAGACCTAGTGACTATCAATCAGGTGAGGGGAGTGCAATAACTAAGGACAGTAATAATCCAACTAAAATAACTGTGCCTATCAAAGCAATTCTAAACACTGAAAAGAAATTAATGGGCAAGAACATTGCAGGGAAATTAAACAGTCAAAAGCCTAAAGCTAAAAATAGGATAATAAGACACTCAGCTGATTATTATCTTTGTATACATTTTATACACATTACAAATTCTAAAATAATAACCATAGGTTTGGTGAACCCATTCCTTATCATCCTAAAGGATATCATGAAAGACCCTTCTACTCTTTCATTGAACCTTATAATGGTAAAATCAAAGGGCCCAAGGTAACCTGGGTTCCTTCTAATGTTTGAATTACTTGTGCAGGATAAGGTAGGGTCCTATCTAAGAGATAGTGAAAGAGGAAGGAGGAACTAAATTCAATCAAGGGAGTGATTTCTTCTTTATATTCCCTTGATATTCTCATAGTTCTTAAAAGTAATAAGCATAAACATCATTGCTGGAAAAAACAACAAGAATTTTCTAAGAAAATGGAACTATTTATTCAGAGTCGCGTCGAAAAGAACTCGATGTACCGTCGGGTCCTACTTGATGCAAGCTTTAAGAGCCAATCAGAGACGATAATACAAATGATATTCGACGCAACGTCAAGTTCACATTGACTCATGCGTCGACTTAATAGTCGCTGATTAAATTCGAGGTCACGTCGATTATAACTCGACGCAACATCGACATGACTACGTCGACTTATTTGTTCCTAAACAATCTCGAAGTTGTGTCAAATAGTAATCGAATCAGCGTCGAGGTGCCAGCGCGCGCAGGATTGCTTCTAGAAGCTGTCTTGGCAAAATTTGGCGCGCTGAATATTAATGGATATCGACAGTGCTTCGACTTAAACCCTAAGTTGCGACGAATCATATTCTTTAAAGCAACTTCAGCGTCGAATCATTTACGCTTTCAAATTTTCCTCTCCCTGCTCTCTTGCTCCTTTCTTCTCCAACTCTCTTGCATCCTTATCTCTCTCTCTCTCCCTCTCTTTTCTTTGCAGGTGCACAATCAAAAAGACAATGGACCCTCCTAAGATCAATTCAAGATTTGATGTGGATGTAGACTCTTTCACTACAACCTCCGATAATTTCAGAGCCATTCTTGGATTGTTCCTGACTGCAGGTTTAACAAAGTTAATCTCTACCAGATGCAAGATATTAGATGTGGAGCTGACAAAGCTCAAGGAAAGCATTAACCTTGAAGTGGATGGAACCCTCAATGGGAAAATTGCTGAAAGTGATATCAGCATAACTGCAGAAATGGTATCTCAAACATTTGACCTTCCCACTAGTGATGAATCTGATGAACTATCAGGGGAAGAGACAAAGAGAGTTCTAGAAATTATGCAATTCAAAAAGGAGAAAGCCATTAACTTGAAGAAAATTAATCTTGGAGAAGAATACAGGTTCCTTGCTGACATAATGGGCAAGGTATTATTGTGCAAGATATCAGCACATGATGCAATCCCCAAGCAGCAGTTGCAAATTATGGGTGTTTTTGTTCTGGGAAAGAAGATAAACTAGGGGAGATGTCTACTGAAGCTGATTGGCCACAAATACTCCCACAAGGAAAATGACTGCATGAGGATCATGAGACAAGTGCTCTTCCATCATTATCCAGGTATGTACAAATCCAAAGGAGTGCCCATTCCTCCAGGAAAGAGGATGAATATAGGATTATTCTCTAAGTGGACCGGGCAGCTCCTAAAGCCTGGTCAATCTGCTCCTTCTCTTCCTCCCTCTCCAACTCCACAGGACATAGTCCCAGAACCCTCAAGGGAAGACATCCCAGCACAGGATCCTGAAACAATACAACAAGATACCATTCCAGAAGATTTTCCTATTCAGAATATCCAGTCCACCCCATCCACTACAGTTCTAGAGCAAATACCAAAGTCTCCTCTCCAACCACAGCAACAACCATCCACCCTACCTGCAGACAATCAACTAGCTCCTCCACCACCACCAGTTCATTTCTCTCTAGAAACCTACCAATCTCTTTCTCCTACATACCAAGATCCTCCTGATCTGAATGAGAACCTCACACGTCCACCTCCGCTTACCTCTACCTCTCATTCCACCCCTTCCATTAACATTGAGCAAGTCATTTTAAGGCAGTAGGTTTGGCCTCCATCACATTTGCTGACCTACTGGCCAGCCAAGCCAGAAGATTTGAAAAGAAGTACTCCCAAATGGAGTCTGAAATCCTAGATTCAAAGAGGTCTCTCCTGGGTCTCAAAGAATTCATGTCCTCCTCCTTGGTGACAAAGGATTTCTTAACCTCACTAGCCAGCAAGGTTAAGAAGGGGGAGAAAATTCAGGAGGAGGAAAGACCTATTCTAGAGATGAGTGGCCATGAAAAGGGCAATGATGCCTGATAAAATTACTATCTTCCAAGATGCAAATGTTCAGATGGAGCATCAAGGGGAGCTTCCAGCTCAAGAACCAGCTCCAGAACCAGCTGGAGAATTGAACCAAGGGGAGGTGATTACCTCTGCTCAGGTAGAGTCTATGAAAGGTCAATTGATATCAGTTGAAACCTCTGATACCAATTGAAAGTGCAATTGATATCAGTTGAAACCTCTGATACCAATTGAAAGTGAGGTTAGATCTTAGATTTACTCTAGAGGGGGGGGGGGGGGGGTTGAATAGAGTATTAAAAACTTTTCACTTAATTTTATTGCAGAATTAAAATAGTGATATATATATATGTATATTGAGTGAGTAATAAAAGCAAACACTAAGAGAGCACACAACACAACACACACAAAATCACAACGCAGAAGACACAAGGATATTTATAGTAGTTCCCCAATAAACCTGGGTACGACTACTCTTCTACCACACTTGGTAGGATCCACTAGGTTTTTGATCAGGTGCCCTATCACCAAGGGGTTTTTGATCAGGTGTCCACACACCAAGGAGCTTTTGATCAGGTGCTCTAACCAAAGCACAGGTTTTTGTTCAGGTGCCCTGCCACCAATGGGTTAACTTTTGAATGGAGTTATAACCCTGTACAAGATGAGGTAAAGAAGGGTTATGAAGTTCTTCTCTGTCAATATTCTGAGAGAAGACTCTAGTGGATTGATGGTGTAAAGCTCCCCCTATCTGATATAAAATTATTGACAGTAGATGGCTGGAGCTTTCTCTTGTATAAACTGATCTTCCTGTAGCTGATTAATCTGAGAGAATGAGTTCCTCAGATAGTTGTTGCTCTTTGAAGATTTGATCTAGCAGCTGATGACTGAGAGAGTAGAGTTGATGTTGTTCTTAGAGAATGAGTGCTGCTATTGAGGAAGAAGAAGATCTGTAAAGCTTTTCCTGTATATCTCTTTCTTCTTCCTCTCGACTGTATTAGCTTCTTCTTTCTTTTTCCTGTATTGATGATCTGTAAAAAATCTTCTGTATATTATTCTGAAAAATGATACTATATATCTTCTTCCTTTTTCTCTTTTGAAATCTCTGGCAGATTTGAAAATCAAATCCCTTATTTTAAGGAATAGAATATTCAGAAGATATTTGTACTGTACTGCAAATCTGATACGATGTTTACCTTTTTCATTTTCCATGAACATGTCCTTTTCCGCTGAATGTCAATGACTATAATCTCGAAATAATAAAAGGAAAGGTATAATCCTTACTTATCTGATATAATAGAGCCGTTGCTAAAGGATTTGAGTTCAGAGAAATATATAACTGATCTTTAGAAATAAATCTGCTGTAGAGAAATTTTTGTCGATCTGTGAAACAAGTTCGTCGAACAGAATTGGATTCGTCGATCTCAGAGCTGTGTTCGTCGATCTGAAGATATTCGTCGAACACAATGTTGAGTTCGTCGATCTCAATCTGAATCTAGATAGAAGAATGGAATTAGTCGAGCTGAGAAGAACTTTCGTCGATCTGAACATCTGATACTTATTCTTCGAACGCAGAGTTGAGTTTGTCTAACGCTGAGAGGAGTTCGTCAAACGCAGAATGAGTTGGAAAATTCATCGACCGCTGAACTGAGCAAAAATCATTGACCGCTGAGACTTAATAAGATCGTCGACCACTAAGACTGGATAAAATCATCGACCACTGAGACTGGATAAAATCATCGGTCATAGATTGAAGCACGCCGTTCGTCGAACACAGATTGACACATCGTTTGTCGAACGCAGATTGACACACCGTTCGTCGAACGCAGTGTTGAGTTCGTCAAATGCAGAAACTGAATCATTTTCTTAGTTCTAACGGCCTAAACCCTTGACCCATAAGACTATACATTGGGCTCAACTTAGTCTTAATCAACAGATAGTGATCCTAGCCCAAATCAGTAATAGGGTTGTTCCAACAATCTCCCCATATTTGGGTTAGGACACTATTAGACAAAAAATAAAATAAAACAAACAAAACACAGAATATATATATCTGACAGATTATAAACATTTCAGCAGATATATAAGAAATATGATACTCTGAGTTTAGAAACATTACATTTTGAAAACAGAAATAATAAAAACTTTTTGTCTTTCTGAATTCTGCTTTCTACTTTCTGAATCCTGATATTGTCTTTCTATGATTTTTCTGAATTCTGATTAGCTGAGCTGTAACAATAACTGATACTGAATCTGCTTTGGATCTGTTGCTTCTCTTCTATATCAAAAGCTGTATCTGAATCTGAATTTGAACATGAAGACTTTATCTGAATTTGCATTAAGCTGGAGCAAACATTGCATCTGAAATTTGCATTGTGTGAAGCTTGTTCATAAATCATTTTTCCCTTTCTGAAAGCATCTCCCCCTGAGACTGGAGGTTCTTTATAAAGCTTCTCCCCTTGAAACTATCTCCCCCTGCCTAGTTCATAGAATATCTCCCCCAGAGCAACTGCATCAAATGGAGCTTCTTCATAGAACTGAAAACATGCTTCGTCATCAGCATTTCCTCTTGAAGCTTGGGCATCTTCAGAATACAACTCCCCCTGTCAAAAAGGAAAGTATCTCCCCCTGAAAAAAGGAGCTTCTTCAATACATCTCCCCCTGCCTAGTTTTAGGAAGACCTGGAGCTAGGCCCCTAGAAGAAGGGACTTTTGAGGAGGTAGGGAAGGATGCAATATTTATATTACTACTGTTCCTGCAAAATAAAATAGAGATCAAGTGCAAAGGAACTGAAAGAGAAGCAATTTCTGTAGGCATTCAGTAAAAATAAAAGATTTGATTATGATGACAGATCAGAAATAAAAGCTTCATCAAAACTGGGTTCGACGAAAAAATAGATTTTCGTCGATCTCGGTTCGACGAACTTGATGACTTCGTCGATCTCCGTTCGATGAAAAACAAGATTTCATCGATCTCAGTTCGATGAAGAGATGGGATAAGTAGAAAAATTATTTTTTAACAGATTGAATCTCCATCAATCATTCCTAGCTAATTTATAAAGAAGATATGCTTCTTTTCATCCAAGGGTTTGGTGAAAATATCAGCTCTTTGCAAATCAGTAGAAATGAACTGTAGGCAAATTTTATTTTTATCCACATTATCTCTGATAAAGTGGTGCCTAATTTCTATGTGTTTAGTCCTACTACGGAGAACTGGATTTTGTGCTATAGATATTGCACTGTATTGTCACAAAATATAATTGAATTATTTAGATTGACACCATAGTCTAGGAGCTGATTTTGTATCCACAATATCTGTGAGCAACAACTACCTACAACTATGTATTCAGCTTCAGCTGTTGATGTAGACACAGATGTTTGTTTTTTACAAAACCAAGACACAAGTCTATCACCAAGAAACTGGCAAGTTCCTGATGTGCTTTTCCTGTCTACTCTACATCCAGCATAATCAAAATCTGAGAATCCAGTTAATTCAAATTCTGATGCTGTTGGATACCAAAGTCCTAGATTAGGACAACCCTTTATATATCTCAAAATTCTTTTTAGTAAAATTAGGTGAGATTCTTTGGGGTTAACTTGGAACCTAGCACAAATACAAGTAGCAAACATTATATCAGGCCTACTTGCTGTTAAATAAAGTAATGAGCCAACAATTGCTCTATATACTTTCTGATCAACAGGTTTCCCTGATTCATCAGTGTCAACAACAGCATTTGAGGGCATGGGTGTTTTCATGGTGGAAGCATCAAACATACCAAACCTTTTCACTAATTACTTAGCATACTTAGATTGTGATATGAATATGCCATTTGGAGTTTGCTTCACTTGAAGACCAAGGAACTATGATAACTCACCCATACTACTCATTTCAAATTTAGATTGCATCAGGCCAGAAAACCTTTTGCATAGATTTGAATCAGTAGAGACAAAGATAATATCATCTACATATATTTGAACTAGTAAGGTTTGATTTTTATGTATCCTGAAAAATAATGTTTTATCAACTATGCCTCTACAAAAATTGTTCTCCAAAATAAAACTAGCTAAGGTCTCATACCATGCTTTGGGAGCTTGCTTGAGACCATAGAGAGCTTTATTAAGCTTAAATACATAAGAGGAGTGAGTTGGAGAGATGAAACATGGTGGTTGTTCCACATAGACTTCTTCTTTGATGTCTCCATTAAGAAATGCACTCTTTACATCCATTTGATATACCTTGAATTTCTTGAATGCAGCAAAGGCCAGAAAGATCCTTATAGCTTCAAGTCTTGCAACAGGAGCAGAGGTCTGATCATAGTCTATTCCTTCTTCCTGTGAATATCCTTGAGCTACCAATTTTGCTTTGTTTCTGACTATGTTGCCTTGATCATCAATCTTGTTCCTGAAGACCCATTTGGTGCCAATGACTGGATGTCCCTTTGGTCTTGGAACCAAATCCCATACCTTGTTCCTTTCAAATTGGTTGAGCTCCTCTTGCATTGCAAGAATCCAGTTTGGATCTTGTTCTACATCTTTTATGGTTTGAGGTTCAACTTGTGATAGGAAACAAGTGAGCATCTGATTTTGATGTAGTTGATGCCTTGTTTGAACACCTGTTGAAATATCACCAATGACTTGGGATATTGGATAATCTCTAACTGTGATGTGATCAACAGTTGGAGTTGGTTCAACAATGATATCCACTTGGGAATTTGTTCCGCTGTCATTTGATTTGAACTGGCAGCAAGATCTGGATGATCTTCTTCTTCACTATCTTCAAGATTTTGAGTTGATGGAAGTGTAGAATCTTCTTTCTGTAGATCTAATCCATTTAGCTCTTCACATAGAGCTGGTACCTGCAGAATATTTTTGGTAGAGGTGGTGTTACTCTCCTTATTTGATACATTAGATGTTCTTGACCCAGACTACTTTGGGTCCATTTGATTTTCCACAAAATTCTGAAATGAAAGACATTTCAGGCTGATCCTTATAGCCTTGTGGATGATATCTCCTTGGAGGAATTATCCATTCAGTGAAGGGATTGAAAGTATGTGAAGAATTGAATTCTGTTGATATTCAGTAAATTTTCCATTCGATGAATTGGGGTGCATTCGTCGATCGCCGTTCGACGAAGTGAAGTTCTTTCGTCGAGCGCCGTACGAATGATAATTATACTGAAATTCTGGCAGAGTTCGTTGATCTCCATTCGACAAAGTAAATTCATTTCGTCGAGTTCCGTTCGACGAATTCTGCTGAATTTCTGAATTCTTAACAACCTTGCTTGAAATGTTTTCATCTATTTCTACAACCTCTTTGCCCTTGGCAGAGATGAACTTTATTGTTGTAGAAAGTATGTTTTTCTTAATCAGATGTGGCTTACTTAATTATGCACGCAAGCCTAGTTTGCCACTTAATCTGGCATTTACTGTGCTTGTGATGTCTATCAGTTTGATGCTTCTCCCATTTAGGGATTCTTCAAATTTCTTAGCCTCAGATAGTTTATTCTCAATGAGAATAATATGTTCTCTAGAGGCAGCCAAATCATTCTTAAGAGTAGCATTTTCTTCACTAAGTTGGTTCATTTCAGCCAACTTATTTCTGAGAGAGATTATTTCCTTCTCAGATTTAATTAAGTCTAAGCAAAGAACTTTGAATTCATCTTTGAATTCAATTGAATTGAAATCAAAATTTGAGATTACCTGATCAGCATCATTGTCAGCTTCTGATTCTGATTCTTCTGAATTGTTTGTTGAGGCATTGATAGCCATCATGCAGAAGTTCCTTTCTTCTTCATCATCACTGGAGCTGGATGATGTTCCATATTCTGACTCACTGTTTGAGTCATATATTGCCATCAAACACTGATCATTCTCCTTTGATTCTTCTTCATCATCAGAAGAACTGGATGAAGACTCTGACTCAGTTTCACTCCAAGTTTCAGCTACAAATCCTCTTCCCTTGTGTGTGTGTTTGTGGGAGGAAGACTTGTTGGAGTGTCTTTTATCTTCTTTTTCTTTTCTCTTCTCCTTCTTCTAATTTTCTGGACACTCTGGCAGAATGTGTCCAGGTTTCTTGCAGCCATAACAAATAATTTCCTTAGGATTTGATTTGTCATACCTTGGCTTTTCTCTTGATCTGGAAACTTTCTTTCTGAAATCCTTCTTAGCCATCTTGTAGAACCTTTTGGCAAGAAGGCTCATGAACTCCTCATCTTTTGGAGCCTTTTCTTCCTCTTCAGCTTGAAAAGCTATGCTTCTCTCCTTCTTGGATGCTGGAGATGAAGTAGATTGCTCAGCTTCTCTGGTTTTGATAAGCTGCTCATAGGATTTGAGTTTGCCTAACAAGCTCTCAGTGGAGATCTCATTAAGGCTTATGGCTTCCTTGATTGGACAGATCCTAGAGTTCCATGTGCTGGGGAAGCACATAAGGATCTTATCATTGATCTCAGTGATGGAAATCACTTTTCCAAGGTCTTCAGCTCATTGATTATGAGGCTGAGCCTGTTATACATATCAATAACTGTCTCAGATTCTCCCTTCTTGAAATTTTCATACTGGGAGATTAGGTGAGATCTTCTGTACTTTCTTTCATCAGCTGATCCTTCAACCATATTGTTGAGTGAGATCCAGATTTCCCTTGCTGAGGTGCATTCCACCACTTTATGGAAAATGTCATCAGACATTGTTTGTGCCAATATGTTCATAGCTTTGGCATATGCACTTCTTTGCTTTTTCTGGGCATCTGTCGACTCAGGTGGTGGAACAACATTGTTGTTAGCTGGTGCTTCAACACTAGTTGATGCTGTGGGAGCAGGAGGTCCTGTCAAAATAACATTAAAGATATCCTCGTCAATAGAATTCATGTACAATCTAATCCTTGCATTCCATAGTGCAAACTTACTGAGATTGCACATAGGAGGTCTTGTGCTAGAAAATTCTTTGTTCTGTGCCATGAGTTTTTAACAAAAATAAAATTAAACTCTAAAATAAATTTAAGATCTAATTGATCTTTATGATTCAAGTGTTAGCCTGTAAACAATCAACAGCCCTCTGATACCGATTGAAAGGACAATTGATATCAGTTGAAACATCTGATACCAATTGAAAGTGCAATTGATATCAGTTGAAACCTCTGATACCAATTGAAAGGTCAATTGATATCAGTTGAAACCTCTGATACCAATTGAAAGTGCAATTGATATCAGTTGAAACCTCTGATACCAATTGAAAGTGAGGTTAGATCTTAGATTTACTATTAAGGGGGGGGGGGGGGGGGGGGGGGGGGTGAATAGAGAGTATTAAAAACTTTTACTTAATTTTATTGTAGAATTAAAAAAGTGATATATATTTGTGTATTGAGTGAGTAATAAAAGCAAACACAAAGAGAGCACACAGCACAACACACAGAAAATCACAACACATAAGACATAAGGATTTTTATAGTAGTTCCCCAATAAACCTGGGTACGTCTACTCTTCTACCACACTTGGTAGGATCCACTAGGTTTTTGATCAGGTGCCCTATCACCAAGGGGTTTTTGATCAAGTGTCCACACATCAAGGAGCTTTTGATCAGGTGCTCTAACCAAACCACAGGTTTTTGTTCAGGTGCCCTGCCACCAATGGGTTAACTTTTGAATGGAGTTATAACCCTGTACAAGATGAGGTAAAGAAGGGTTATGAAGTTCTTCTCTGTCAATATTCTGAGAGAAGACTCTAGTGAATTGATGGTGTAAAGCTCCCCCTGTCTGATATAAAATTATTGATAGTAGATGGCTGGAGCTTTCTCTTGTATAAATTGATCTTCCTGTAGCTGATTAATCTGAGAGAATGAGTTCCTCAGATTGTTGTGGCTCTTTGAAGATTTGATCTAGCAGCTGATGACTGAGAGAGTAGAGTTGATGTTGTTCTCAGAGAAAGAGTGCTGCTATTAAGGAAAAAGAAGATCTGTAAAGCTTTTCCTGTTTATCTCTTTCCTCTTCCTCTCGACTGTATTAACTTCTTCTTTCTTTTTCCTATACTGATGATATGTAAAAAGCTTCTGTATATTATTCTGAAAAATGATACTGTATATCTTCTTCCTTTTTCTCTTTTGAAATCTCTGACAGATTTGAAAATCAAATCCCTTATTTTAAGGAATAGAATGTTCAGAAGATATATATACTATACTGCAAATCTGATACGCCGTTTACCTTTTTCCTTTTCCATGAACATGTCCTTTTCCGCTGAATGTCAACGACTATAATCTCAAAATATTAAAAGGAAAGGTCTAATCCTTACTTATCTGATATAATAGAGCTGTTGCTAAAGGATCTGAGTTCAGAGAAATATATAACTGATCTTCTGAAATAAATCTGTTGTAGAGAAATTTTCGTCGATCTGTGAAACAAGTTCGTCGAATAGAATTGGATTCGTCGATCTCAGAGTTGTGTTTATCTGAAGATATTCGTCGAACACAATGTTGAGTTCGTCGATCTCAATCTGAATCTAGCTAGAAGAATGGAATTAGTCGAGCTGAGAAGAACTTTCATCGATCTGAATATTTGATACTTATTCTTCGAATGCAGAGCTGAGTTCGTCGAACGCTGAGAGGACTTCGTCGAACGCAGAATGAGTTGGCAAAATCGTCGACCGCTGAACTGAGCAAAATCGTCGACCGCTGAGACTGAATAAGATCGTCGACCGCTGAGACTGGATAAAATCATCGACCGCTGAGACTAGATAAAATCGTCGATCGCAGATTGAAGCACGTCATTTGTCGAACACAAATTGACACGCCGTTCGTCGAACGCAGATTGACACGCCGTTCGTCGAATGCAGATTGACATGCCGTTCGTTGAACGCAGTATTGAGTTCGTCGAACGCAGAAACTGAATCATTTTCTTAGTTCTAACAGCCTAAACCCTTGATCCATAAGACTATACATTGGGGTCAACTTAGTCCTAATTGGCAGATATTGATCCTAGCCTAAATCAGTAATTGGGTTGTTCCAACAGTCTATTCCAGATATTCAAAGAAATCTAGAAGAGGATATGATTACTGAAGATATAACATTGACCCAGGGTGAGGTGATTCCTTCTACCTGGGGGAGCCCATGAAGATGATCTAATACTTGATGAGGTATCAAGAATCGCTAAGGAAGCTGCCCAGGATGTTGAGGAGAATGTTTAATCTCAGGGGGAGCTTCCCAAAGATGATGAAATCAATAAAGAAGCTGAAAGGAACCTTGAAGATGATGAAGAACCTCTTGCATTTGCTGTAAGGAAGGTAATAGCTAAGGTATTTTCAAGGAAAAGGAAAACTCCTGATAAGGAGCATTGAAACTCAGGTATTCTGGTAAGTAGATATGGTGAACAATATATTTACTTGACAATGTATAAAATAGTCTGTGATTTCATTTTCTCATATTTTATTGTCTATGTTGTATTGCATGTATTTCTGTTTATATACAAGAATGTGTAAAATCACTATAAAACAATATGTAAAATTTGTTAAGATAAATAAAGGGAGATTGTTGGGAAAACACTTTGTGATTTAACTTAACAAATTACTTATAAGTGATTTTACCTCCTAGGTTTATTACCCACATTATATAATGAGGGTAAACTGGTCATTAGATGTCTTAGGATGTCACACTCAACTTAGAGTGTGAGGGCCAAGTCAAAAAAATCACAAAATAAGTTGTATTAAGACTTGCGTCGAACAAAAGTCGACGCAACTTTGATTGGATATCGACGTAACTCTAACTAGAAGTCGGAGCAACTTATTCAGTCCGTCGAAGTATAAAGTCAAGTTGACGCAATGTCGAAAGGATCTCAACACAGGAGGAAGAGCCAGTCGAAGCTATCCGAGAAGTCGACTTAACGTCGACTACAATTCGACGCAGAAGTTAAGAGATCAAGTCCAAGGCTTCAACTCAATGGCTACGTCGATAAGTAATCGACTTAACATCGACATATGAGTTCATCCAAAGCTAAGTAGAAATTCAAAGCTACGTCGATAAGAACTTAGAGGCGCGTCAACATGAAGATTATTGAAGTCGACACAGCGTCGAATACAATCTAAAAAAAGAAAGTCTTTCCAGCTGTCTCTCTAACACCTTTTCAGAAGGACCACCAGATTGAAGACAGTTCTCCAATAACTCGTTTGTTGCCAAGAAAGTAATGAAGCATTCCAGAAAGGCAAAAGCATTCTTGGAATGTTTTTCAAATATGATGGACGGGTCGGGAAAAAAAGAAGAATGAAGAATTAATGTTCCAAATCAGAATTCCTTATCAGGGCTGTCCAAAATTAGAAAGAAATTCAAAACTCAATGATGGACAATAAGTAAGACGAGAAGAGAAGAAAACCATTGAGCATTCATTACAAAAATCTGTGCTGTCGATTAGGGTTGCTTTTTCTTTCTTCCTCTTTCAACCCTAAGAGACACAGACAGAAATCAAGTGCTCTCTCTACACAGGAAATATACAAGGCTACTTATTCTACATCTCACAGCAGCCAGATTACAAGAAGCTTTCAGAGAAAAGGATCTGAGAAACATAACCCTTGCAAATCATTACAATCATAAGCAAGGGTTCATCATCAGCAGATTCAGTGAAAGAAAATAGAAACTGAACTTGAGAAAAGCTTCTAAAGAATTCTGAGAACAAAATTCTTTATCTTCTACTTCCTTCCTTCTTTTTACTCTATTCTATTACTGTAACAGAGTTTTAAGAATCCCTCTTCCAAAGGATTCAGTGGTTCAAGATCTCCTTATCAAAAGATCTGAGTGGTTCAAGATCTCTTTATCAAAAGATCTGAGTGGTTTAAGATCTCCCTATCAAAAGATCTTTGGTTCTAAGAGTCTTCTTATCAAAAGACTCAGACACAGGTTGTGCAATCCTACCAGGGAGGTAGAAGAGAGGACTACCCATATTTTGGGGAACCTCTATAAAATCTTGTGTCTTCTGGTTGTTCATTTTCCGTGCTGTCCCTTTTATAGCTTACTGTTTTTCTGTTTTAATATTTACTGCACTTAATTTATTCTACACATGGTGTTGCTGAATCATAATCCCTTAGTATTTTTATTGTATGCTCTGTTAGGATAGAAAAAACTTTAAATCTCTATTCACCTCCCTCTAGAGAATACTTAGAGGCACACTGTGCACTTTCAAGTTCAAAATTGAACTAATACCCGGAGCACGACCTGTATCCCGAGCCCCTTGCCGAATGGCCCCAAGAGAACTAGCCAAGTTTAGGAAGCAACTTGAAAAGTTGATCTAAGATTGATTTGTCCATCCCAGTTCACCTCCATGGGGAGACCTAGTCCTTTTTGTCAAGAAAAAGGATGGGACATTACGATTTTGTATCGATTATCGGGAACACAATCGATTAACGGTACGAAATACCTACCCCCTTCCCCGAATAGATGAACACTTCGAACAACTTCTTGGAGATCCTGCATCTTCTCAAAACTAGACTTAAGATCCAACTACTACTACTTACTGATCTAGGATGACGATATCCATAAGACGACCTTTAGCTCGAGGTATGGGCTATATAAATTTACATTAATGTCATTTGGCCTCACTAATGCCCCCTCACCATTCATGACATTAATGAACCAAGTCTTCGGACCCTACATAAACATTTTTGTAATCTTCTTTATAAATGACATTTTGGTGTACTCCAAGACCGAGAATGACCATGCCCAACACCTAAGGTTGGTCTTAGAAAAGCTAAAGGAGCAACACCTATTCGCTAAATTCAGTAAATGCAAATTTTGGCTAAAAGAGGTTGGCTTTCTTGGCCATGTAATTAATGGAGCAGGAATAGAGGTAGACCACGCCAAGATTCAAGCCATACTGGACTGGCCTACGTTAAAAACCGTTGCCGACCTCTGCAGTTTTCTAGGATTAGCGGGATATTATCGCAAATTCATAGAAGGATTCTCAAGGATTGTCCTCCCTCTTAAAACTCTCAACAAAAGGGACACCCTGTTCAAATGGACGCCTCAATGTGAAGCCACTTTCTAGAACCTTAAAATAATGCTAACGTCGAAACCCATCCTCACCCTCACCTCTGGAAGGGAAGGTTTCCAAATATATACTGAGCCCTCTCTCCCAGGAATGGGAGTGGGACTAATGCAGAATGGAAAGGTAATCATCTATGCGTCAAGACAACTTAAAAAGCATGAACAAATTTACCTGACACACGACCGGGAGCTTGGAACCATCATCTTCGCTCTGAAAATTTTGAGACATTACATTTACGACATACACTGCGAGATCTTCTCTGATCATAAAATCCTCCAGTACCTACAAAACCAAAAGGGCCTTAACTTATGACAAAGGCGTTGGTTAGAATTCTTAGCGATTATGAGTATACATTGCATTACCACCCAGGTAAAGCTAATACAGACGTAGACGCTCTAAGCCAAAAACACCCGCCTCAAGTACTAAAATGGTAGAAATGAAGCCCGCTCTCATGTTGGAATAATTGAACGTTACGTTGGTATCTCCAGCTACCCCAGATCAGAGACCGAGTACCTAAATTGGTTGAATGTCAAGTGCTCCATATGGGAGCAAATCAAGGAAGGCCAGAAGGATGATTAGTCTCTAGACTCTATAATTCAAGTCCTATCAGAAGGCCCAATGGAGGACCACTCTATGAAGGATGGCTTACTCCACTTCCGAAACTGCTTTTATATTCCCACAGTCAGAGAGATCAGAGAGGAGATCCTATAAGAAGCACACTGTACCAAGTACTCAGTACATCCGGGAATCACCAAGATGTATGTTGACCTCCGCAAAACACTATATTGGCCAGGGATGAAGAATGACGTTACTAAGTTTGTAACGCACTACAAAGCCTATCAACTAGAAAAAGCCGAGTGCAGTTGTCCTGGAGGCCTACTACAACCCCTGCCCCTTCTCGAATGGAAGTAGAAGACATCTCCATGGGCTCCATCCATGGTTTACCCCGCTCTCACTCAGGGAATGACTCCATATTGGTAATAGTAAACCGGCTAACCAAAGTAGCACGGTTCCTTCCAGTCTGAAAAGAAGCCCTGGTATGTGTCTTAGTTCGTCTATTTGTCGAAAAATTTGTTCGATACCACGGGGTACCCAAGACAATTGTGTTTGATAGATATGGTCATTTCACTTCCAAGGAATGAAAGATGGTACAAGCATATCTATGCTCAAGGTTAACTTTCAGTACCACTTTCCACCCCCAAATAGATTGCCAAATTGAACGAACAAATATGACTATGGAAGACTTACTCTGACTATGCATTATAGATTATAACAAACTGTGGTAGAAACTCTTACCCCTCATAAAGTTCTCTTACAATAATAGTATACAATCAAGTATCGGAATGGCTCCATACGCAGCCTTATATGGCAGAAGGTGCTGAACACCATTATAATGGATACAAAAAGAAGATCCGCAGATGCTGGTAGTACAATTTATTGATGACACCGACACTACAATCAAGATAATCCAAGAAAGAATGCTCAAAGCTCAAAGCCGACAAGCCAAGTATTATGACCAGAAGCACCGAATAGTCAAGTTCCAAGTGGGAGACCGGGTATTTATGAAGATAAATCCAGTACGTGAGGTTTCTCGTGTTCAGAGTGACCGCAAGCTTAGTCCCCTATACATGAGACCGTATACAGTTTTAGAACGAATCAGACTCCTAGCTTACAAAATAGAGCGTCCATCAGAAATTTCCAACTTACATGACATATTCCATATCTCTTCACTTCGACGAGCTCTACTTCATCCAGACCAACACATCTCTTCCCCACCGGGACCAATAGCTTCAGATAGATCAGTTCGGCTCGAACCGATATGAGTTGTAGACTCAGATATTTGGGTATTACAAAAGAAGAAAGTCCCTCTGGTAAAGGTCCTATGGTCTAATCATGGACATGAGGAATTCACATGGGAACCTCGGGACTCAATGCAGCTTAAATATCCAGATCTATTTCTTACAGGTACCCTCGAAACCTTCTTACACTACCTTAGACATTTAACTTCTTCATTTTATTGTACACCCATGAACTTAACTTCAATTTTGGGGACGAAATTAATTTTTTGTATATTGGATTTGTAACATCCCAATTTAGAATGAGGGCCCTAAAAGTATTGGCACGCCCAACTGATCCACCACTTCACCTTGGAGATAAGGTAGAGCCCTTGAAGGGGCAAAATGTGCACTTAGCCAAGTTAACCAATCCAAGTCTCATGAACCCCACCTCTAAACAATGGATCCCAATATACCCTCCCTCATGACCTAAGTAAACCATTTCACCTACTAGCACACCACATCGCCTTGAAGACAATATCAAAGCCCTTAAAGAGAGAGAAAGAGGCATGATGTGCATTTAGACAAAGTGAACCAAACCACTCAATTGGCCAACCCTTGACCAATTGAACTAACCACCTCCTTCCTTATGACGTAAATAAATCATTCCACTTATTAGCACTCCACATCAACTTAAAGACAAGGGTAAAACTTTAAAAAAGAGGACATGGTGTGCATTTAGCTAAACTAGACTAAACCACTCAAATGAACCCTTTTTTGATCATTTGGGCTAGTCACACCATGACCCATGACTAAGGCCAGCAAAACCCTCAAAATGTTGACTTTGGTCAACATTGGTCACCCAAATTAAGCATGGTCAAGCCATGGTTTAATTAAGGCCTAAACCCACCTTTTAAAAATACCTTAACCCCACACTCACCCAAGAGGCTCCAAATTAAACCTTAAACACATTTAGACACTAAACTCAAGAACCAAAACCAGATGGCCATTAATTAGACTAAGATCCCCCTTAAGAGAAATTTTACCCAAAATGGCAAAACTTCAAAGTGATAACCATGCCCCCATTGAATTCTTCCCTCTTTGAGAGGCTAAAAGGAAGATTTTGATCCTATCAAAGGCCTCAAAGGACTACAATGTGGCTAGATGTACAAGCTAGAAGATAGCAATGAACGGCCATGGTGAGCTTAAGGGAAATTTTGCAATCCTCACCCCAAGTCTATAAAAGCCCCCCTTTCCCTTCAGAAACCTCACACCAGCCCCATCAACAGTTATAAGTAGAGAAATTGAGTGGAAGCCCTCTGGAGGATTGTAGCCAACTCAGCCGACCAAGCTATGGATGCCCGAACCTGATCAAGGAGAGCAAGGCAAAATAAGGTGATATTCCTTCCCATTCCACTTCTGAAATCATCTTAGAAGGTTTTCGAATCAAAATCGAGCTCAATTGGGCCAAGATTTCATGTAATTTAGTGGAGAATTGCCGCCAGAATGTCCCCATAATTCCAGAAAGTGGCGGCTACGTTAGGCCACCGGACCACTTCTTAGAGGTAGCCCTCACTATGGCAAAACTATTGGTGGTGGTGGCGATGGCCGGGCGGCGGTGTAAGATCCTTGAAAGCTCCTCCCAGGCGGGATCAATCTCCACTGCAGGCTCAAGGTTAGAGACAAAATCACAACCGTTTAGATCCATAAACAATGATTGGGCTAATCCCCACAGCAGATCGACAGTGGATCCGCTGTAGGGGAACATCATTTCAACGACTGCCACTTTCCCGAGCCGCTAGATATGCGTCAAGATCTGTGCCTCACTCTTATTATTTTATCTAGAGCTTTGAAATGTAAAATTTATTATTTTCACCCCACAATAGAGACTTTCAAAGTAATTTTAAGGTTCCTTAATTGTTGAACCAAGCCAAGTGTTCAACATGGAAGTTGTATGTCTTGGTCAGACCTTTTTAAATTAGCATGACACATTTTTCTGAGGAGTTGTATAACTCCCTGAATTAATTTTCAAAGTTCGGGTGACATAAACCTTGGGACTTTCCATATTTTGTTTATTTTTCATTAATAAGACCTAATTTGAACTTGACAATTTGTATGTAGGTTCCTTATAAAGTTATTAATTCATATTAAAAAGCTTGTAATTTATGGAACACATTTTTACTATGGTTTAAATTGAAATGCACTCAATTGTCACACTTGTGTATTAATGAAATCGTTTGGTCCTAAATACATGAATAAAATCCTAAATTTTTATAGAACAGTAATAATGTCAAGACTGACCTTGGTTTAAAATTTGAAGCCATTTGGACTTAATTTGATCACTCTATGAATTTTGTACCCAAAAGGTATGATTTAAATTATTTAATATGTCAAACTTCCATATTAATGAAATAAATGAGTTTTAAACCCTTCATTAAATTCTCAAATTTTTATAGCACACTAATAATGTCATCACTGATCTTAGCTTAAGTTTTCAAAAGGTTTGGACTTCATTTGATTACTTTATCAATTTATGCCTTTAAAAGAATATTATTTAATATGTCACACTTCCATATTAATAAAATAAATGAGTTTTACACCCTTAAATAAATTCTCAAATTTGTATAGTGTTTACCCGGAAAACCGCTTCTCGGGTTTGATCACTCTCGGACCGGGCGAACTGCTGGGTCAGGCCGCTGAGTTCCAGGATCGGTTGCCCTCAGCTCAGGGTAAACCAGACCGGGTGGTCCGAGGTCAGTTTCGGACCGCCCCCAAGAGTGAAAGTCGCAAAGGGCCAAAATAAGAAGGCTATCCGCGGTCTCAGGAAGGAGGCCGCTCGGGTAGTGCTACAGAGATTCAAGATTCACACCCAGAAGAGCAAGCCGCAGTTTCAGCTCGGGAATTACTCGGGTTATCTTCCGAAGAGTGGCCAAGCTATGTCCAGAAGACAGACCGCGGTCTCAAACCAGAGGCCGCCCGGTCTGAATCATTGACTTGGTCCCAGTATCTTCAGCCTCAGGCCAGACAGGTCGGAAGAGCAAGCCTCCAAGCCGCGCGGCTTCTTTCTTTTTTCTTCTTTATGCATCCCGTCATCGCCTGCCCGTTTCTCCTGTACCCGGGCAGGCGGTTATTTTATCCCTGCCCATTCGGGCAGGCCCCCAAGCCTATAAATAGGGGGCGGCACTGTTCATAAGGCACGCACACTTGAATCTAGGAGCTCGCTTGTTTGAGCTGCGGACTCGAGTTTCCCGTCTTGCGGACTGTCTGACCGGCCGGCTTCTCGTTTTCTGCACTTGCAGCCCGCTGTAATCACTTTTCTTTAATCAAAGGAAAGCCCGTCGCAGGAGTGGCATTTGCCGCGGCGGGCGAAGTCTGGCCTTGACCGCTGCTAGCGGTCTCATCTTTTCATCTAAAAAGTAACCGGCAACCCGCAGCCTCCGGTTTCCCTCAGAGGTGCATTCTCGGACTCAACAGAAACATGCGACCTTCAGATCGCGGAGTGCCGGTGAAATCTCTTTTCGCCATAATGTCAGACCGTCAGTTCGCCCTTGGAGACCGCTCCGATCGTAGCGAGGACTCTCTGTGGGAAGCCCTGGAGCAGTCAAAAAGAGAAGCCGAGCGGGCTCAGAGGGCCACTGATCAGCGCCTTGAAGAGATCAGTCGGACTTTAGCAATACTAACTGAGCGACTAGTTCCGCAACAAGCCACGGCTAATCGGGCGGTGACCCCGGTCCTTCCTCCACCTCCTCCTTACTCGCTACCGCAGGCCGCTAATTTCCAGCTCCAGCAAGAAGATCCTGCGGCTAGGGAAAACTTCTATAAGGAAGCCGCGCACAACATGCCAGCTCGTGTCCTCGACTTCCAGGGGGCGACTTCTCACGCCGCCCATATTCCCTACCCGCAGGAAGGCGCGGCCCGTCTCTCCTACCCGCCTGAAGTTCCTATTCATCACTCCTACCCGCCAGAAGCAGCCGCCCGGTCTTCTTATCAGGCGGCTTGTCCGCGAATAGTCGCAGCTCCAGCAGCTTATTGCTCTACTCCTCTATATGAAGATATGGAAGAGACCTCTCCCTTTGTGGACGAAGTCAGAGGAGAGCCTGCCCCCAATAATTTCAGGGAACCTCGCCTGCCAGCATTCAATGGAGAGACGGATCCCACGGTTCATTTACAAGCTTTCGAGTCAGCTGTTGCTCTCAGAACCTTGACTGATGCAACCAAGTGCAAGCTTCTGGTGACCTCCTTTGAAGGACAAGCGAGGGAATGGTTTTACGGTCTGCATCCCAGATCGATCCGTTGTTTCACAGAGCTGCGAAGAGAATTCCTGCTAAGATTCTCCACTTCAAGGAAAAGAAAGAGCGGCCCGGCAGCCCTTTTCGATATAAAACAACGGGAAGGCGAGACATGGGCTCGTTTTGTGGATCGATTCCAGAGAGAGATTATGGAAATTCAGAATGTGGACCCGGAACTGTATAGGGTGGCCCAGTAGTCCACTGTCCCTCCGCCTATCTAAAAGTATGCTAGAGTCGACAAACTCTGCCAAAACTCAGGCCCGCAAGCCCTACAAACTCAGACCCTCAAGCCCTTTAATACTCTTGCCCTCAAGCCCTACAGCTCAGGCCCTCAATCCCTATAATACTCAGGCCCTCAAGCCGTATAACTTAGATCTGAAAACAAATCCTACAATCTCAGGCCCGCATGCCCTATGGAAAAGGATTTGAGAAAAACTTCATAGCCAGATGATGATTGGCTTCTTGGACTTGAAAAGAATACTTTGGATGATTTCTTGAATAACACAGATTCTTTTTTAATCCCTTCTTCAATCTGGAACGCTTCTTATCAGTCGATGTTGCTAGACTGAAACTTGAACCGGATGAAGATTGGCTTCTTGGATTTAAAGAGACTGCTTCTGATCTTTACTTGGACAACACAGATTCTTCTTCAATCCTTTCTTCAATCTGGAACAATACTTATCAGCTGATGTTGCTGGACTGAAACTTGGAGAACGCTTGATGAGGAGGTTTTTTTCTTTGGCTCTTGTTCCTTCTTTTTGCAGCCGCATACTATTCTACTGAATCTTACGTGTTTTTTTGTGTTCCTTGATTCTACTAATTAGGACAGACACTTATCCTTTTTATATCACTGAGGAGCCAACTAACGGTCTCCTACGATGTCCTTTAAGTGTTAGAGACCCATTCCTTAACGACACTAGCTGATTGGACCACCGAGCGATGACATTAAATGTAGGCAGCGCGATTTGATGAGGGCCAAATAGTCTTTGGAAACTTGTGAGACTTGGCGGTAGGACATTTTAGGGCATTAGAAAGCTCTGTGAATTTTTGTATAATTTTTGGAATTATTTATCAGTAGGTTACTTCACAATTTTCCCTAGTATGGGTTTACTTGGAATATTTATTTATGCGACTAATTTGTTTTGATAAATTCTGAAATTTAGTCAGTAGACTTTTCTGATCAATACAAAGTTCTAGTAATTTTTCCATAATTTTTGGACAAGTATTTTTGGTGGTTCCTTCTTTAATTTCTAATTTTGGATAAATATTCAATATTATAATTAGAGGACAACACCTTATTGTAAAATTGTGAGATTCTAAATTTACTGTTATTTTGACATCATAGACTTTCCATAATTTTATGGGGGCCATATCATAGGAAGATCTTACACTTCATGTTCAATTTCATACTTGGCCAATGTTGGAGAAATTATAATAAATGCCAAATAATTAAGGAAAAATATGATTCTCTGGATTTAGTCTTAGAATATCATGATGGACTCCCAGTAATAATCTTGAGTCAGTTGGATGAATATTTGGAGTACCTCCTCTTGTGCAACTCATATAACTCATTTGGTCTGCGTATAGTAAAACTGTAAAATTGATTAAATTGAAGACCAGTAGGTGGGAAAGGAAGGTAGTTGGTGTACCTAGCCTAGTTGAAGAGATTGAAGGTCACCAAAAGGATTTTTTGTGATGATAGTGTGCTTGGTGAGTTAAGGGCAAGCTTGTACTCGGGATTGACGATAAATCGCCTTTCCCCTAGAGAGTCATAAAATACTTAGGGGTTAATCCTAGTGTGATGATAAGAGGGGTGTTCTTAAGTAACATTAAGTGCCTTGGAAATGTGGCTTTGGGTAGTCATTTGGCCCTCATTTACTTAACATTTTTATAGGACAAAATTAGGGTTGATCCCAATGGGTGGAATGAGATCCCAATTAAAGTTTGGTGGTACCCTCACATTCTCTCGAAGGCACGTATTCTTGTATGCACATTGTCATCTATTTTATAGGTATTTACTAAAAGTAGGGTTGAGTTGACTTTGGTAAAATTGACCACTCGAGTTGACCCCAATGTGTGGGTAGTGATCCATTGGTCTCTCTTAAGGGTTAGGAAGGTCTAGGTAGGGTCAATTTGGCAAGGTGTAGGCCAATTGACCTTCGATAGATCACTTTGACCAAAACATGGCTAGAGATGACTTATGTCAAATTGGCCAAATTGGTGGCCCCCTGATGGAGCTTTTTGGCCCATTGGGTCCCCAATATCATTATAAGGGTAGGGTCAAGGCCAATTTTCCATGGTGGAGGCCACTTGACCCTAATTAGGCTACTTCAACCCTATTAGGGTTAAGGTTGACTTTGGTCAACTTGACCACTTTGGTTGACCCCAATGGGTCCTTGGTGCTCTAAGGGACCCTCCAAAGGGTTAGGTGTGCCATGGTGGGGTCAATGGGTAAAGGGGAGTCCCTAAATTCCAACCCTAAGCTTGGTAACTGGAAATTCCTATTTGAAGACCAAGGTGCTCTTCCCTTCATGCCTAGCTCTTATGATCTTTTGTGCTTCCTAGGGTTTTGTCATGACCTAGTGCAAGACCCCATTTTTTCACTACAAAACTGGGTCTTATGCCCAGAACCGCCTCTTTGCGGTGACACCAACACTCGGGAAGGTCGTCACTACAAAACGTCGATCCTGCCGGCCATATAGATCACAAAAGAAGAAAAGTATATTTGAATATATGGAGAAGCTCAAGTCCACATCACATGAAATATAAAACCATAAGGGTAAATGTCCATAGATAATAACTGAATAAAAAGATAACAATAATAAAGGGATCATGCCATGTACACATATCCTCACTACGAGGTCACTCGCGGAAGCAAACTACTAATCACTCACTGATCCTAAAACTATGCTCCTGTAATAGACTTGCCCGCCTCCATCTGCACTGGCCTCTAGTGCTGTTGTGTCTCCTCAATCCTCTAAAATGATATGGTCCACCGACCGTTAGTCAAAAAGACTAAGCATCATTTCCCACCACCCATCCCCCATTGGCTCCTAGGCATCGTGCGGGAGGGATGAAGCGGAGGACAACAAGGCGTATAAAACAAAGCAGATGACGGCGGATCTAGTCTACTGGAAATGTCTACCACTACACATGTGTATATAAATATTGAAGCAGTAAATAAAACTGGGCAAAGAACAAGTAAGGTAAGTATGTAAAGACAAGTATATAATAGAAAAGTAACCATTGATTTATAGGAATGCCCATACAAACCTATAGACCAAGGGGTCATTTAGCAAGGCCTATCATATAAAAAGTCTCATACCGATTTATATGATAGGGGTAGGGGTTTAAATGCAATGCTTATGCCATGACACGCAGAGTTATGCAGTTTATGCTATGTTCACATAAGTGCAACTCACGCACTTCGACTCTATGCGCAGAGACTTTTAGTTCCCCCTTCTTGGAGCTAGCAAGACTCGTAGGATACCCCCATAGTGGCAAACGAAAGCGGTGGGTTGGGCCTCGCCCACCTCTAGGTTGGTATTCACACTACCTAACCTAGACCTATCGTACGCCTCAACTCAAAATCTTGGAGCACCTGCGTACTCAAACTAGCTGGACCACCAGACTTTCTTGGCTAAGTGCAAATCCACACTTGCCGAGTCAGCGTATCGACGTCGGTGTGAACGATCATAAATACTGAAGACCCACCACCTTTATGCACATGCAATTATGATCACCATCTAACTCCGAGCCATAAGCTCCCCGGGCTAACCCGCTCGTTACGATAACCTTCCGAGCCACCGGCTCGCTGGACCAACCTGCCCATGCCTACAACCACCGATCATACCACTCGTACAACCAAACCAGCTAACCACCCATAGCGACGGGATGTGAGTGAGTATATTATTAAGTTAATCTTGCACCACATCTTACTCCTACAATTTAGGGTTAATCTTGGACTTCCCGAGGTCTACCCTGTGAGGGTCTCGCAGCGGTACTAGGAGGTACGATGGGATGATAGCCCAAACCTCCCTTTCTCAAGACACTTAATGTTATTGGTAACAACCCATAAGAATGCCCCTCTTATCATTACACTTGGATTAACCCTAATTATTTTATGACTCTCTAAGGGGAAAGACGATCTTTCGTCGATCCCGAGCACAACCTTGCCCCTTAGCTTATCTGGCGCACACAATATATAGACTCCTATTGGTGACCTCAAATCTCCTTAACTAGACCAAGTACACCATCTACCTCCCATTCCCACCTAATGGTCTACAAGTTACTCAAGTTTTACAGTTTTACTATACGTAGACCAAATGAGTTTTTTGAGGTGTATGAGAGGAGGTACTCCAAATAGTCATCCAAATGACTCAAGATTATTACTGGGAGTCTATTATGATATTATAAGACTAAATCCAGAGGATCATAATTTTTCTTATTTATTTGGCATTTACTATAATTTTTTCCAAAATTGGCCTAGTATGAAATTGAACATGAAGTGTAAGATCTTCTTATTATATGACCTACACAAACTTATGGAAAATTTATGACATCAAAATAACAACAATTACAGAATATCACAATTTTACAGTAAGGTATTGACCTCTAAATATAATATTGAATAATTACCCAAAATTGGAGGCTAATGAAGGAACCACCAAATGTACTTATCCAAAAATTATGATAAAATTACCAGACATCTATAATGATCAGAAAAGTTTACTGACTTAGTTTTATAATTTTCTAAAACCATTTAGTCATATAAATAAATATTTCAAGAAAATCCAAACTAGGGCACATTGTGAAGTAACCTACTGATAAATACTTCCAAAAATCATACAAAAATTCACAGAGCTTTCTAATGCCCTAAAATGTCCTATTACCAAGTTTCACAATTTTACAGAGAATATTTGGCCCTTATTTATTTATCACAATCTTAGGGCAAAATAGTTGACTTGTGAATGAAGTACTAATTCAATCAATCCAAAATTCACACAAAAAGTATCAGAGATTTATATCATGATCATATCATGAGCACTACCAAACTTTCATCAACAATCAAGGTAAAATGAGCATGTAGATTCCTCTTATAAGAAAGTTTCCTAATTGATTCTTAACTAGTTCAGAGGGAAGAAAAGTGCCTAAAAATTATCAATAAATTATCTAGGGCTACTCACCACCCTGAGAATATATCCACCAAGTTCCAAGTCCATCCAAGGACATATGACCCTATGGCTCTGTTTGGGACAGCTCTAGCGGATGAAAAATCTGCTAATCGAATAGAGTTTTTGGAATAGAGCTTTCAGAAAAATTTTGATGAGAGAGCTGCAGACTATTTGGAGAGTCTTTGCATAAGTGCACATCAAATCTAGATTTTTCATATAAGCTGTTCGATAGAACAACTGTTAAACTGTTTTTTAAACAAAATTTTGAAATATAATAGTTGTGAAAACTCGCGAGTCCGAGCAAAAAATGGTCGCTCGGGTGAAAACGGCCGCCTAGGCAAAAAATGGACGGACGGGTGAAAAATGGCCGCCCGAGAGAATAATAGCAGCTCGGGCGAAAAATTATCATCCGGGCGAAAACGGTCGCCCGTGCGAAAAACGTCCTCATGGTCGAAAAATGCCCGCTCGGGCAAAAACCGTGCGCCCGAGCGAAAAATGCGCGCACAGGCAAAAAATGGTTGCCCGGGCAAAAATGGGCGCAAGTGGGAAAACGCGCGCACGGGTGAAAAACCGCCTCCCGGGCAAAAAATCGCAGCCTGGGCGGAAAACCGCCGGGCGAAAAACCGCTGCCCGGGCAAAAAATGGCCGCTCGGGCGAAAAATGGTCGTCCGGGCAAAAAATGGTCATCCGGGCGAAAAAATCGCGTCCGGGCAAAATACGGCCGCCCGGGCGAAAAAACGGCCGCCCGGGCGAAAAAACGGCCGTCGAAGCGAAAAAACGGCCGCCCGGACAAAAAAACGGCAGCCCGGGCGAAAAAACGGTCGCCCTGGCGAAAAAACGGCCGCCCGGGCGAAAAACACGTGCCCGGGCGAAATACGGTCGCCCGGGAGAAAAATGGCCGCCCGGGCGAAAAACTCGCCCCCGGGCGAAAAAACGGCCTCCCGGGCGAAAAACACGCGCCCGGGTGAAAAAAGGCTTCCCGGGCGAAAAAACGGCCGCCAGGGCGAATAACGCGCGCCCGAGCGAAAAATTGTCGCTCGGGCGAAAAACGCGCGCCCGAGCAAAAAAACGGTCGCCCGGGTGAAAAATATCCGACCGGGCGAAAAACGCGTGCCCGGGCGAAAAATGGCAGCCCGGACGAAAAACAGCCAATCGGGCGAAAATCTGGCGCCCTGGCGAAAAACGCGCGCCCGGGCTAAAAATGACTGCCCGGGCGAAAAATACACGACCGGTCAAAAAAAAAACTCACTCGGGCGAAAATAACGAGATTCCGGGCGAAAAATGACCGCTCGGTCGAAAACGAGTGTTGAAACCGATTTTTCGGTCTCTTGTGGAGCTCGGGGCCCTCACCGTAATTAGGGGCAGCTAGCCCTTACTGATCCCTCGGAGAAGGTAGACCGAAGACTAAAAAACTGACTAAGACCCTAGTCACAGCGAGGAGGTCCCTCCACTAACCCGGAAGATCGTTGAGCGCTTCCCCTCCCAAGCCAAAGCTGAGACTCGGGCACCTTGGAGAGCTCTGGGAATGCTAACCAAAGAAAGCCTGAGGTAAGAGAAGCTGAAGTGAAGTCCCCTCCAAAGGTGCCTTTGAGATCTTATTTATAGGTTTTTTAGTATGACCTGCAAATAGCAGGATTCCGCCTTTTGGTTTTACTATCCGCACCCCAAATGGGTCTGCTAACAGCCAAACTCCGCTGTTTGGAGAGGCTAAGGGCAGACCACCGAGGGTAAAAGGGTAACTTGGCCCTATCAACCCATGGGCAAGGAACTGCGAGAACCTTATTGGCGAAGCTCTCACGGGCCTTCCCGCAAGCCCTGCTCGTGGTGCCTCTCCTAGGCGACCACTCTGCGAGGACCTCGCCGGCCAATTCTGGTGGTATCTGCCGAGGTCCGATCTCGCGAGCCTTCCTGCGAGACCGCCTCTGGACTTCCTCGATCTCAACACGCCTTTCACCGAACGCAGGTCACTTCGCCGAACACGGACGAGGTTGACGGATGCCGAACGCTAAGTTGTTCGCTGTTTGCTGAGATGGGCGACTCGTCGACCACTGCTTCCCCGCTGTAACTAGCCGAGCGCTGCCGTAGAATATATTTTGTTCGTCGGGCGCCGTCCGGCGAATGCTGAGCTCCGTTCGACATTTGTCGAGCGTAGAATTGAGAGATGTCTGGGTCTCGCGAAGATATCTGCCGAGGTCTGGGTCTCGCGACTCCCCTTGCGAGACCGTCCCTTTGGCTTTAATGAGCATAGAACACTTCACTGACTCCCGATGATTTCGTCGAACAGGGGTGGGCTCGACGGAGTCAGGTGAGCTCGACGATCACTGGAGAGTTCGTCGAACGCAGTGCTCCTTTCGTCGGACTCTGGAATCTTCCTGAAACGGCCTGCGAGCGTTGATCTCTCCGATCCTTCTCGCTCGCCCTTCAGCGAGCCCTCCGAGAGGGAGGGTCTTCGGCACTTAAGGCCTCTCTTCCTTATTACCTCCATCCTATCGTCTTCTTGAACCGCGCCTCCTTGCCTGGCGAATATCGGGGTTGTACACAATCCCCGCTCTTCGTGAGGATATTTATGCTCGCGAAGAAACATCCAACCCCTGGTATTGGGCCAGCCCCTTGATGATCTGTCAGGAATCTTTGGTGGGGCCCACACCGTGGCCTATAAATATCGTTCCGAGTCCTTAGTGGCGCGCGCCGCCACTTCCTTTCCTTTTCTCTTTTCCGGTACTGTAGCTGCCTGGAGATGCCTCTTTCCGAAGAAGTCGAGGCTCGCATGAGGGCGGTGAGAGCCGGTGGGCTACCCTCCACGACCAGGGTCCCCGCCTGGATGAATCGGCCGCCCCCTGCTCAGTCGCCAAAAATTAAGAAGGCGAAGGCGGCTCGTCGAACCGGGGATGACTCTGTGATGTTGGACTCCTCCCCGGACGATCGCCCGCACGAGAAGGTACGAGCTACCCCTCCAGTTTACGTCAATAAATTTGCCTGTGATTCATACCTACACGCAGGATTCTTTGCCGAACGAGGACGCTGGAGAGCCCGCTGGTGGGTCTCGCAAAAGTCCACCGGCGGATACCAACCTTTCTGGGAAAAATGTCGCCGGTATGATCCTGATCTCGCATGCTAACCCTCTCCTTGTCAAATATCCGACCTTCGTTCCTTGCTTCTTACAGTCTCGCCCCAGAAGTCTCCGGCCCGCCAGGCGTCGCGGCCTCCTTCTCCGCCTCCGCCTCCTGACAAAATTATAGATAAGCCCGGGTTCCAACTCCTCACGAGCGAGGAGACCGTTGGCTTCGTGCCGCCAAAGATCCCTCCGACCAACAGCGCAGCCTACCCTCCCGGCCTGGGTAAATCTCTCTACCCTCACTACGACAACGTGTTCCAGGGCCGTCTCTCGACCTCTCTCCCGCCCCGCTGGGTAAGCATTCTGACGACCCCCTGCCTTGCGCGAACTCAAGCGCACCATCTAACCTCTTCGTAATATCTTGCAGAGAATCACAAAAATCCGCCTACCGATTCCGAGTTGGGAGACGATGAGATGTCCCCCCTTCCTGACCAGGTGGAGGACTTCTTAGTGGATCCGCGAGATCCTGAGATGATGAAACAACAAGCCGCGGAGTTGCTGAGGAAACATGGGCGGATGCTGATGGACCTCAACATGCAGGAGAGACGTGACAGGGAAGCCGCCGAGGATAGACACGCTGTCTTGATGGAAGAGTGTGCGAGACTCCGGCAAGCGAGGCAACGTGACCAGGATGAGAACGCCACGATGCCGGAGGTGCATATAGCTAGGATGAGAGACTATGCTTATCTCATGGACCGGGAGGGTCGCTTGGCCGAGGATTATTAGAACTCTAGGGTACCGCCGCGGTCCGGGTCGCGGGGTGGGGGTAGATGTAAGTGGTTGCCCCATGATTCTCGCTAACTTTTTTCGTCGTCGCGGACTCTTAATTCCTGTTAACGAGTGCTGTTATTCTAAACCTTGCAGTGGCTTGTAATCTGGATACTTGCCACTTATATGTTGGCTTTATTTCATCTGACAATAAGTATTACTAGCTTCTTATTAGTTCTCGCTCGCTGCTAATAAATCCGTTTCATTTTCATGTTATACTATGCTCGCGAGGGCCCTCTGTTCTCGATAAATACATCTCGTGAAAATGTTGCTCGTACTAACTCCGCAGGTCTTTCTCGCCCGAGGCCTTGATGTGATGTTTTTGCTGCTATCTGCGCCCGCCGACGCTTAGGCTTCTTCCCGCCCTTTCGCTTTGGCTATAAATAGGAGGTCATAACTGAGTCAACCACCGCATTTACTGTCAACCTCCTTCCTTCTCTGCTTCAGAGCTCTCGCTCCTTCCCGTTATCGCTTTACTTCCTTTCTCGCAGGTTATTAAGATGGGCGGCGATGTCAATGAGTCGGAGGGTCGGCGAAAGATTGCGAAGGCTTTCGTGGAGCACACCTTCTACCACTGCAACCTGACCGACGAGGAATATTTCAGCGCGGTCGCCGATTACGTCACCCCCCCCCCCCCCGTTCAAGGCACGTCGTCCCAGCGAGAACGACGTGATCAACGCGCCGCATGTAGACGAGTTGGCCATCCCCACCGCTCATTTCACGGTCGTCCTGCATCTCCCCCTGTAGCCGGAAGTTCGCCAGGTAATGGTCGTTCTCACTTGCTTCTTATTCTCTGCAGGTCAGGTCTCGCTCATTATGTGAACTAATCCTGAGCTTCTTGCTGCTCGTCAGGTGCTCAAGCACTATGGCGTTGTTCCGGGCCATCTCACCCCTAATGCCATGGCGGTGATCACAGCCTTCGCCTGTTATCTTCGCGAGGAGCGCATCGAGTTCAGCCTCCCGGTCTTTCGGAAGCTGTTCTCGTTCCGTGCCTTCAGGGACGGGACAGCCTATTTCGTGGGCTCGGGTCCTAAGGTTGACGAGACCGTCAACAAAGCCCACTTCTGGGCCCAGAAGTTCCTTCTCGTCAAGGGGAACTTCGGTAACATCCCGACCTCGCCAGTTCAACACGGCGAGACCACCTACCGAGCCACTGCCCTTGGAGGACACAACGCCCTCCTCTATCAGTTCTTCTGCAAGAAGAACTTTGAGGTTGTCCATCTTCGCCGCAACCTCGACAAGCTGCCTCCAGTTCTCGCCGGGGAAGGTGAAGATCTCGCTCTATCACTATTAACTTCTTTCTCAGTAACCCCGTACTTATTGAAATTTCAACCCTTTTCTAGGCGAGCGGGATCTTCCCATCCATCCCCCCTACGCGAGCAATCGGAAAACTGATGCTACCCTGGCTCTCGCGACCATGGGGGCGGAGGCTTGCCGGGGCGCTGTCACGCCAGGTGAGCCCTCCTCTCGCAAGAGACTGGGGGGCTTCTGGTAGCCATGCCATTCCTCCAAAATCTCCGCCGAAGAAGAAGGGTAAGAAGAGCGGGGTCTGGCTCGCCTCCTCAAAGGGAAAGGAGCCTCGCGAGGCCGCTTTCGATGAGTTTGATCTCACCGGCCTCTCTGCGGGGGGGGGGGGGGGGGGGGGGGGGGGGGGGGGGGGGGGGGTGAGGATGACGAGCCCTTCCAGGAGGCTTCCAGAACCTCCGTCCTGCCCATCCCCATCAACCATTACAACTTCGGCCTCGGCCAGAGGCGCCGGGATGAGACCGGCGAGCTCTTGGTAAACTGGAAACTGGAGACAAACCGGGTGGACATCTCCACCATCCTTCCCTCCTGGGTGGAGAAGGAGACCATTAGCGATCATGCCTTTGACCTCTCGTTCGCCCTCTATGGGCGCGAGGACGCGGGGTCTTATAAAGACGAGACTGCGAGAACTCTCGCTTTCGAGAGCGCGAGGTCACAGTTGCGCTCTGCCGAGCTCGCCCATATGATGGGGAGGCGCTGCTTACAGCTGGAGCTTCAGAACGTGGAGCTCGCGAGGGCCTATCAGGGGCTCCTTGCTGAGAACACGCAGCTGAAGGAGAAGCTACTTGCCGCAGAGGGCAGTGTGGTGAGTTACCTAGACCTCGTCACCCTCCTTTCCTTCGGCCATTTCGTTTCCCTAACTTGTTTTTCTTGCAGGATGCCGAGGCCGACGGAAGAGCCGATGCTCGCATCAAGGAATTGGAGGGCGAGGTGGCTGGGCTGAAAGCCTTAAAATGCGATCTCACCCGTGCCGTCGTTCCCCCTTCCCCCCGCCGTCTGAAGGAAGAGCAGCGAGCGCGAGACGAGGACATTCGCTTGGAGTCCACCGAGTCAGCTCGCTACATCTTCTCGACGATGAAGGCGGCCGGCCTCCTAGCTGCCGACGCGGCTGACATGGTTCTGGAGGATATCGTCCCAGAGCTCTTCATCCCGCTTCCACCAGTGAAGAGCAGCGATGACGAGGAAGAGTTCGCGAGCGACTCATGATGCTTATAGATTTTTGATTTTATTCTGTTTTGTTTTGGGATGGCAAGATCGCCGCCTTTTGTAATTTAACTGTGAAATGCATGGATGCATATTTTTAGCCTTGTATTGTGTTCGCCCTTTCTGCTATTTTGTCTTTTTTGCCGGCACTCGCTCTCGCTTATCTCGATGTTCATTTTTATATAGGCTATTCCAGCGATGATCGTTATCGCATCTTACGTTATTGAATAGACAGGCATAGGACCTTTTTGGCTGCTCTGGCCTCTCGTTATTTGCCTTAGGATTATTACCCTTTAGGTATGTGTTTTTCTCTATGTCTCGCGAGGTATTTTTCTTCTCGGCGAGAGCTCATCTCTTACCTTGTGCCGACGACCTTTCTACCGAGCACCGGATACCCCAGAGCGCATCGAATTGATTCTCGTCACTCGCATACTATCGTGCGAAATCTTTCTCTTCGCCGAGCGAGCAGGCCCGCCGAGCGAGAAGGATCGGGTCAGCGCCGAAGTCTCGCTAACCTGATTCATTTCATCCTGACCTTATAAAGAACTCATCTTCTTGCCCGGGAGCAGAATGGACCTGATGCCTTCCAGCATCGAAGCTTGTCACCTTGCCAGCCTCTCCAGAGATCAACCTGAAATCCCCCTGTCTAGTGAGAGCACGGGAGCGGAATCGATCTGGGGAATGCCAGCATAAAAACTTGTCACCCTGCCAGCCTCTCCAGAGATCAACCTGAAACCCCCCGTCTAGTGAGAGCCCAGGAGCGGAATCGATCTGGGGCATTCCAGCATAAAAACTTGTCACCTTGCCAACCTCTCCAGAGATTAACCTGAAACCCCCCTGTCTAGTGAAAGCCCGGGAGCGGAATCGATCTGTGGCATTCCAGCATAAAAACTTGTCACCTTGCCAGCCTCTCCAGAGATCAACCTGAAACCCCCCGTCTAGTGAGAGCCCGGGAGCGGAATCGATCTGGGGCATTCCAGCATAAAAACTTATCACCTTGCCAGCCTCTCTGGAGATCAACCTGAAACCCCCCCGTCTAGTGAAAGCCCGGGAGCGGAATCGATCTGGGGCATTCCAGCATAAAAACTTGTCACCTTGCCAGCCTCTCCAGAGATCAACCTGAAACCCCCCGTCTAGTGAGAGCCCGGAAGCGGAATCGATCTGGGGCATTCCAGCATAAAAACTTGTCACCCTGCCAGCCTCTCCAGAGATCAACCTGAAACCCCCAGTCTAGTGAGAGCCCGGGAGCGGAATCGATCTGGGGCATTCCAGCATAAAAACTTGTCACCTTGCCAGCCTCTCCAGAGATCAACCTGAAACCCCCCGTCTAGTGAGAGCCCGGGAGCGGAATCGATCTGGGGCATTCCAGCATAAAAACTTGTCACCCTACCAGCCTCTCCAGAGATCAACCTGAAACCCCCCGTCTAGTGAGAGCCCAGGAGCGGAATCGATCTGGGGCATTCTAGCATAAAAACTTGTCACCCTGCTAGCCTCTCCAGAGATCAACCTGAAACCCCCCATCTAGTGAGAGCCCGGGAGCGGAATCGATCTGGGGCATTCCAGCATAAAAACTTGTCACCCTGCCAGCCTCTCCAGAGATCAACCTGAAACCCCCCGTCTAGTGAGAGCCCAGGAGCGGAATCGATCTGGGGCATTCCAGCATAAAAACTTGTCACCTTGCCAACCTCTCCATAGATCAACCTGAAACCCCCCATCTAGTGAGAGCCCGGGAGCGGAATTGATCTGGGGCATTCCAACATAAAAACTTGTCACCCTGCCTGTCCTCGCATAACAGTTATAACTATCAAGTGAAGAAGTAAAATATACAGTTAATATTGCCATAAACTTTTAAGGGTAGAATCGTTTCAAATCGTCTCCACTTCGGGCTCGGCCGAGAGGTACCCCTTCCACATCTTGGAGGTGATACCCCCCTGACTTGAGCACTTCGCTTACAATGTATGGACCCTCCCAATTGGGGTTGAGCTTACCTACCGAGGCCCCTATTCCGACTGCATCGACCTTTTTCAAGACCAGATCTCCTTTCTGAAAATGTTTTACCTGGATGTGCTTGTCAAAATATCGGGCCATTCGCCGCTTGATTTCTTCCTGCCTGACGGTGGCCTGGTCCCGGAGCTCCTCCACCAGGTCCAAGGATAGCCTTTGTTCCTCGTCATTGGCCACTAGCCACTCTTCATTCCCTTCACCTGCGGCGATCACCCTGGGTTTTTTTACTTCAAATTAAATGGGAAGGACTGCTTCGGACGCATGAGAAAGTTTGAACGGGGTCTCCCCGGTGGCGGTGTTTGGGGTAGTCCTCAGGGCCCATAGAACGGATGGTAGTTGCTCTACCCAATTCCCTCGGAGGTTCTCCACCTTCTTCTTCAGGAGGTTGACGATTACATTGTTTGCCGCTTCCACCTGGCCGTTGCTTCTTGGGTGGTGAACCGATGCGAACCTTAGGTCGATGCCAAGCTGGGTGCAGAAGCTAACAAATTCTTCGCTAGCAAATTGCGGCCCATTGTCCGTCACTATAGCCAGGGGGAGGCCATGTCTGCAGATTATTTCTCCCCATACAAAATTCCTCATAAATTGAGATGTTACCTTGGCGAGCGCCTTCACTTCTACCCATTTGGAGAAATAATCGATCATGACCAGTAAGAACCTTCTTTGGCCGCTAGCATGAGGGAAAGGGCCAACTAGGTCCAACCCCCATATGGCGAAGGGCCAGGGAGTAGTGATGGTTCAGAGCCTCTAAGCTAGGAGGAGTTGGAGCGGAGCATAGAGCTGGCACTTTGAACACCTCCTTGCGAACTCCGTCGCATCCTTGCTGAGGGTGGGCCAGAAGTAGCCTTGTCTCAACACCCTCCCTTCCAGAGTTCGGATCCCGGAGTGACTCCCACACTCCCCAGAGTGAATTTCTTCTAGGACTCTCGGAACCTCCTCCTCTGAAACACAACGGGCCAGGAGTCCCGAGAGAGTCTTCCTGTATAACCCTCCTGCATGCAAAGCGTAATAAGCTGACTTATACTTGAAGCGTCGTCTGTCTATATCCCCTTCAGAGAATTTCCCTGATGATAGAAAAGTGACGAAAGGATCCATCCACGAGACCCGCTGATCCACCTCCATCAACTCTCCTTCCTCGATGGTGGGTCGGAAGAGTTCCGAAACCGTTCCTCCTGCTCAGGGACCGAATTTGGCTAGGAGGTCTGCGGGGGTGCTCTCCTCCCTTGGCACGTGCTTGATGGAGAAAGTGCGGAAATGCCCGATGACCCCCCTGACCTTTTCTAAGTACCGCAGGAGAGTCGAATCCTTCGCCTCAAACTCCCCCCTGACTTGGCATGCTACCACCATGGAGTCCGTCGAGACCTCCACATCTTGCACCCCCAATTCCCGAGCCAACCGCAGGCCCGCTATCACCGCCTCGTACTCCGCTTGGTTGTTGGTAATCGGGAAGTGGATGTTCAAAGCTTGTTCGATCTTGGTCCCTTGGGGGCTCACCAAGATGATTCCCCCTTCGTAGGAGTGTCTTCCTGACGCACCATCTACCAACATCTTCCACGCCACCGGGGGAGGCGGTTCATGTTCCCCTACTTCGGATGTGTAGTCAGCCATGAAGTCTGCCACTGCTTGGGCCTTGATTGACGCCCTAGGGACAAACGTAATGTTGAACTCACTCAGCTCCACGGACCACTTTGCCAATCTTCCCGAGTGTTCCACCCCTTCCATGACCTTGCGAAGTGGGTGATCTGTTATCACTTTGATTGAATGTGCCTGGAAGTAGGGCCGGAGTCTCCGAGCCGCCACCACCAATGCAAAAGCCAACTTTTCCAAGATTGGGTACCGGAGCTCCGCCTTTTTCAGCACTCGGCTGACATAGAAGATAGGGAACTGCTTTCTTCCTTCCTCTCGGATAAATACTGAACTTACTGCTTCAAGTCCCACTCCCAGGTATAGGGATAGGTCTTCTCCCAGTCTCGGCCCTTGAAGTAGGGTGGTTTGGGTGAGTTGCCCTTTCAAGGCTCGAAAAGCTTCCTCACACTCCGGGGTCCATTCGAATTTTTTATTTCCCCTCAGCACCTTGAAGAAGGGCGCACACTTCTCCCCCGCATTGGAGAGGAACCTGCTAAGTCCGGCCAGCTTCCCAGTGAGACTTTGAACCTCCTCCGGGCTTCTCGGCGACCCCAACTCCATTATCGCCTTGACCTTGTTTGGGTTAGGTTCCACTCCTGTCGGGGTGAGCAAGTGGCCTAGGAACTTCCCTCGGCTAGCCCCGAAGACACACTTCAAGGGGTTGAGTTTCATCTTATACTTTCGTAGGGTCCCAAACGTCTCCTCAAGGTCTCGAAGGTGAGACCCAAGGTCCCGGCTCTTTACCATGAGATCATCAACATAGACCTCTATGTTTCTCCCCCTTTGTTCGCGAAAGACCCGATCCATCATCCTTTGATAAGTGGCACCTGCATTCTTGAGCCCAAAGGGCATCATCTTATAACAGTAGCATCCGTCCCCCGTGATGAAGGAGACATCTTTGATGTCCGGGGGGTGCATGCGGATTTGATGATAACCTGAAAAAGCATCTAAGAAAGACATTACAGAGAAACCAACGGCTGAGTCAACCAGCGCGTCGATTCTAGGCAGGGGGTAGCAATCTTTCGGGCATGATTTATTAAGAAGTGAAAAGTCGATACACATGCGCCACTTACCTCCCCCCTTTTTTACCATGACTACATTGGAGACCCAGCCTGGATACTGGATCTCCGACACAAAACCTGCTTGTATGAGCTTTTTCACCTCCTCGAGGATTGGTCCCTCCAGCTTGTCTGCCGTGGCCCTTTTCTTTTGGCGGATGGGGCGGGTGCCGGGGTCGAGGTTGAGGTGGTGGCAAGCCACATCCGCATCAATCCCGGGCATCTCCGCGGCGCTCCAAGCGAAGATATCCACATTCTTCTGCACGCAGGCTAGGATCTCAGCCTGCTCCCCCGGACTGAGCTCTCCGGTGACTCGGACTTTCTCCACCACCCCAAGTCGAGTGGTGACCTCAAGCTCCACGACCTCATCCACGGCCTCCAGCCTGGATTGCTCTCCCCAAGCACTTTCCTTCTCTCCGCCGCAAGCGAGCACTTGGGCTCCTTCCTCTGTCTCTTCCTCCCCTATCATCATCAACTCCTCCACTCCTCCTTCCTCCGCCTTGGGTCCTTTAGCGACCCCTTCCTGAGCACGAATTTACTCTTCCTCCATCCTCTCCTCTTCTCCTTCCTCGCCTCTGGCCTATGCCGCTTCCTCCATCACTTTGTCCCACTCATTCGCTTCTCCCATCCAGGTTATGGTGTTGACAGCCATCACATAGCATTGTCTCGCAACTTTGGGGCCCCCCGGACCCGGACCTGGATTCCACCCGTGCTAAACTTGTGGCACTGGTGGAAGGTGGAAGGGACGCATCGAAACGCGCTGATGAGAGGCCGTCCGAAGATGGCGCTGTAGCTGCTCGGAGCATCCACTATCACGAAGCAGCAGTTTTGGGACTGCCCTCCGAGGGTCACATGGAGCCCCACTCCACCTTCTACCTCCTTCCTTTCTCCCGAAAAGCCGAATAGGGGGCCATCCGAGGCCAACACCCTCTTGGCCTCCACCTTCATCTCGTCAAACGCCTTCTTGAAGACGACGTTGACCGAGCTCCCATTATCGACTAGAATCCGCGAGACGGTAAAGTTCTCGATGGCGGTCTGGATGACCAGCGCATCGCAGAACGGGTCTTCATAGCTTGGCATGTCCTTCTGGGAGAAAGAAATTCTCTCCGCTGGGGGTGGAGCAGTGGATGTTGAGGCCACGCTCCAACGATAGATGGTATGGAGGCTAGCCTTGCGGGTTGCCTCCACCCCTACCCACCCCCCCCCCCCCCCCCCCCCATGGATCACCCTGATCCCTCCTCTACTCCCCACATCAACTCTGTCTTCACACCTTTCTTCCTCCTCCCCTCGAGGCTCGACCTCCTCAATTCTCACCTATTGTTGTTGCCTCAGCGCGGGCACTCAGCCCCTTTTTGTTTCCAGGAACTCTGGGAAGGTGGCCGTCGCGTGACCTTCCTCGTCGTGGAAGTCACAATACGGCAGCGCCACCTCCCCGTTTCGCCTTCCGCCATCCTATTCCTCCTCCTTCTTACCCTCGCTTCTTCTCAAGCCTCTTCTCTCCTTCCTCTTCCTCCTCTTCCCCGCCTGATCGCCATGGCTTGCTGAGGTGGGGGAGGCAATTGCCTCGGACCCTGCCTCCACCCCAACTGGTGGGGTCTTCCTTGTCCTCCATGGAAGTTACCCCTTCCCGGGCCGTAACCCCTTCCCTGACCTTGCATTCCTTCAGCACGCTGCCTCCACTCCCCCTCCGGGGCCCTGGGCTCTTCCCTCCTCCTTGCCTCTTGCTGCCTGACCTCCGGCTCACTGAGATTTGCTAGCCTCTTGGTGAGCTCCGGGTTGGCCTCCTAACTTTCAATCTCCTCCGCCACCCTCTCCATCAACTCCTCGTAGGAGACGGGGGCTTTCCTCTTTAGGGCCATTTTAAAAAAACTTTCCCTCAGCCCGACCGTGAAGGCAAGCTGGAGTGCAAACCCAGGCATCTCCTGAGTGAGCATCACCTCTTCCTGGAACCTATCCGCGTAGCGAGCCAATGACTCCTTCGGCTCCTGCTTCACTTTGAATAGTGACTCGACATCCTTCTTCCTTTTCTTTGAAGTTGAGAATCGCAACAAAAAACTCCGGCGAAAATCCTCGAAAGCGTAGATCGACCCTGTAGGGAGTTGATGGAACCAATCTCTTGCCTTCTCTTTAAGGGTGACGGCGAAGAGCCGACACTTGAAAGCATCCGACATTGGCCTGATAGAGACCGAGTCCTCAAAAGACTGGAGATATTGGACAGGGTCATCCCTGCCGTTGTAGTACACCCTGTCCCACTCTCCGAATCCTGCAGGGACAGGTGCAGAAAGTACCAACTCGCAGAAGGGACTTCCCCCTTCTGCTACCCTTTCTCGCTCCACACGACCCCCAAGCTCTCTCGCCAGACTCGGGCTCGCGGGGGACGGTGCTCGCGAGAACGGTATTCGCCTGGACCACTCCCACCGTCGCCATGTCCTCCGGGCGCGCGCTCGTCAGAACAGAGTTCGCCGGCACGGAGCTCGCCGACACGGAACTCGCCGGGCTGGCGAACAGCACTCGCCCCTCCAAGTCTTGAACCAAACTCCCTGCGACTTCCTTTCCAGCCCTTCCTCCTGGGGTGTTCTCGCCAACCGCTACTGGGGGAAGGGTTACCTGGGATGCCGGGGTCGTGAACTCACTTCGCAGCGCCACGACCATGAGCCCGAAGGTGTCAAGCACCTCCCTCCTGAAATCCGCGAACATCCTCGGCGTCACCACCTGCGGTGGCTCGCTGAACTCCTCGCCTTGATCCTCGCCTCCTGTCATATCTGCTCCTTGGAACTTTCTTGGACCAGCCGCACTCCACGCTCACCGCACCAAAATGTTGAAACCAATTTCTCGGTCTCTTGTGGAGCTCCGGACCCTCACCGAAATGAGGGGCAGCTAGCCCTTACTGATCCCTCGGAGAAGGTAGACCGAAGACTAGAAAACTGACTAAAACCCTAGTCACAGCGAGGAGGTCCCTCCACTAACCCGGAAGATCGTTGAGCGCTTCCCCTCCCAAGCCAAAGCTGAGACTCGGGCACCTTGGAGAGCTCTGGGAATGCTAACCAAAGAAAGCCTGAGGAGAGAGAAGCTGAAGTGAAGTCCCCTCCAAAGGTGCCTTTGAGATCTTATTTATAGGTTTTCTAGTATGGCCTGCAAATAGCAGGATTCCGCATTTTGGTTTTACTACCGCACCCCAAATGGGTCTGCTAACAACCAAACTCTGCTGTTTGGAGAGGCTAAGGGCAGACCACCGAGGGTAAAAGGGTAACTTGGCCGTATCAACCCATGGGCAAGGAACTGCGAGAACCTTACTGGCGAAGCTCTCACGGGCCTTCCCGCAAGCCCTGCTCATGGTGCCTCTCCTAGGCGACCACTCTGCGAGGACCTCGCCGACCAATTCTGGTGGTATCTGCTGAGGTCCGATCTTGCGAGCCTTCCTGCGAGACCGCCTCTGGACTTCGTCGAGCTCAACACGCCTTTCGCCGAACGCAGGTCACTTCGCCGAACACGGACGAGGTTGACGGATGCCGAACGCTAAGTTGTTCGCTGTTTGCTGAGATGGGCGACTCGTCGACCTTTGCTTCCCCGCTGTAACTAGCCGAGCGCTGCCGTATAATATATTTTGTTCGTCGGGCGCCGTTCGACGAATGCTGAGCTCCGTTCAACATTTGTCGAGCGTAGAATTGAGCGAGGTCTGGGTCTCGCGAAGATATCTGCCGAGGTCTGGGTCTCGCGACTCCCCTTGCGAGACCGTCTCTTTGGCTTTAATGAGCATAGAACACTTCGCTGACTCCCGATGATTTCGTCGAACAGGGGTGGGCTCGACGGAGTGATGAGTCCCAAATATATGCACATTTATGGACTCATCTGGGCCGATTTTCTAGTCTATGCACTTCACTTTAGACATGTTTTCACTCATATTTGACACTCCATGCTAAGTGCACCTCTAGGCCCGTTTTTGGTGTTATTTCATGTTCTTCATCTTTAGTAGTTTTCATGGATTGTTAAGTGCCACTTTCAGAGGCTGGATTAGTGGTTGTGCTGGAACAGGAGTCGTGCGGGTGTTCCCGGTACAATTCTGTACAGGAACACTGCGCACGATCACTGTTTCTATTGCGCACGACCACTGGTCGTGCGCCGCTGATCGTGTGCACTTAACCCTATTTTTTGAGTTCTGTCTCTGACAGGGCGCACGACCACCAACGATATTGCGCACGACGACCGGTCGTGCGCCGCTGTTCGTGCGCACTTAACATTAATTTTATGAGTTCTGTTTCGACCAGTGCGCACGACCACCTACGATAATGCGCACGACCACCGGTCGTGCGCCATTGGTCGTGCAAACATGGTATTTTATAAATTTCTTACATTGCAGGCTCCACCCAGGCAGGCGCACGATCACAAGATTCTAGCGCGCACGACCACTGGTCGTGCGCCAATGACCGTGCGCACTGTTTATTCCAGCGCCTATAAATTCTCCTGATCGCGAATTAGGTCGGATCGCTCGACATATTCTTCCGCATTTCTTCCGCCCAGCTCCGCCGTTCCGCCCCTTCCGTAGGTTTTTCGCCCCCTAGGCCTCCTCCATCATCCAAGAGCTTCAAGGAGGAGATTCTACGCTCATCTTCATCACCAAGGAAGGAGTTCTTCGCATCGGACGTGGCCGGATTGTAAAACGCTGGAGAAGACGGGTCCATTGGAAGGTAGTGACAACCTTCTCTACCCCGGACGATAGTTGGGACCGAGCTAGGACGCGGATTGACAACCCGGTGCTTCCTACCGTGAATCTACAATGAGCCTCCGGATTCGGTCGTATCTCTTGCCTTTTTCTCTCTTTGTGTGATGTAATGTTTGTAATCTCTATATTTTTGATGATGTGTGCTATGAACAATATTGCTTAATGTTAATTTCATTTATTTGGAATCATTTAGTTCATATGTGCTTATTGAGGTGCGCCCCCATCTAATTTCCATTCCGCCATCGTGTTCGGTGCCGCACTAGCAATTGCTAGTGGCGTGCTTGTCGAAGAGGTGCTTGCGACCCTCATTCCGCTAGCCTACTCGTCCATCCGCCCCACGAAGTAGTGCGTTCAAGGCCTACGTAGTTTTCCATCCCGCCAAGCGAAGTATTGCATAGCGGCACTGCATAGGAGTAGTTGTAATATTTTATCTTATTATTCTCAAACCAAACCAACCATCCATTGTAACCCCGACCAAGGACTTCGATCTCAAGTCCTTCCTCGAAACCTAACTCCACCTCACTGTGTTCCTTGAGAGACCGACACTCGGGGATCTTCCCCATTATTATTACTTACGCGACCGGTGCACTTGCCAAATCAATCGCACCAAGTTTTTGGCGCCGTTGCTGGGGAACACAGTCGTGTGAGTTTTCTGGAGAGGGAGAACCTGAGAGAGAAGCCCTTCCATTTGTAAATTGCATTCCTTTGTTTTATTTCCTCGTATTCTGTTTCCTGTTTTTAATTAGGTGCTTTAGTAATTTTTGTTAGGTGTGGTATTTCGCACAATAGTGTTTTTCTATTTGAATCGTTCTATCTTCGCACTATGTGGGCACATCTTAATATTTGTTGCCGTTGGTGTAGAGATACCTCCCACTCTAGTGATGAATGCCCTACGGAGAATAGTAGGCATAATTCTTATAGCCCAGCATATGGAGCACCGACTTCGTCTGGTACTCCATATGGTACGCGTAAGTCTTATGGCTACTCTGCTGAGCCTTTACCGTCATACTTCTTTTCGGCTTCAGCCCCCGCTGTGCCAAAGAAGCTCGCAAGGCAGTGCCAGTTTTGTCGGAGCACTGATCATGTCTTGAAGGACTGTGCCGAGTATCTGAATAAGACGAGGATGACGAGCCAGATATCCGGATCGTCCCAACTCCTAACTCTGGCGGCACACCTTCAACATCCGGTTATGTGTCTTTGTCACCTTCACATCTTGAAGGGTATGGCATGGACACGGTCACCGGATGTGTGGCTGATCTATGCACCGACATTGCTGAGCCTATTCTCCATGTGCATCCACCACCTCTAGTGGATTCGATTCTTTGTGAGGAATCGGTGCTCGACTTTTATCCGAGCACTACTCCTCCCCCTGTTGTGCATACTATACTCGTCTCCGACGACATTGTTGATGATGTGTCACAGGATGAGGTGGGTGATCTGAGTGTTGTGCCTATTCCTATGAAGGAGGACAACCTTCTAGGTGAAGAGGAGTTTTCCTCAGCACCGGTGGAGGAAGTCCAAATCCTAAGCCTGGCCACCGTTGATCCCGCCGAACCTTGTAGCATTGAGGACAATGCAAACATTATTTTACTTACCCAACCTGATGGGAGTGAGACCGGGATCACTCCCCCGATTGATGTTTATTTATGTTCTTCGTCTTCTTTATTTCTTGATCCCCTTCCTTCATCTGAGTCTGTGCAGGTTGAATCTTCACAGGTACTTCAGGAGGACTTGGAGCTTTTTGCTCAAGTCAATGATGAGAGCATCCTCTCATGTGAGGAGGTTGATTCCCCCTCCATAGAGGAAGCTCCACTCATTGCCTTTTCCTCCTGCCACCTCCCTGTTGACGACACCTTGCTAGGCAAGGATGTGTTTGGTGAGTTGAGTGAGGATATCTCCTCCTCTTCTTGCTTTCTGTTTCCTCTACCTGCGTTATGTAGGTATTATTTATATTCGGGTAGAGGTGTGACTGTTCTTTCTCCGTATAGGTACCCGCTACCTACACGCATATTAGAACAGTTACCTGTCCACTTTTCTTTTCATAGGCCTATAAGCTAGAACTGTATAAAATCCGAATAAGTCGTGCTGGGATGACAATAACCCCAGTAGTTATCTTACCTTTTCCTGCATTCCTTATTTCATCTTGTTTAGTTTAGTTAGTAGTATTCTTTTTTCAGTTTTCTATTTTCTTCTGTTTCTGCGGAGCTGACCCCTGCAGGTATCTTTTCTGGATGGCGGATGCTGCGGCTCATTTTAGCTTACACGCGTCTTCTGGTATGCTCACTTCTGAGCATTGGGTAATCTCTTTCCCTAGACTTCATTTTCAATTTTCATGGTTACATCATTTATGTCTATTGCTTAGATTTAGTCTGGGGGAGAGCCGCTATATGTTACCCACTGCACGTGCACATCTCATTTGCATACTAGAAGTATTTTAATTTCAGATATTTAGTTATGTTCAATTGCATTGCACACCACTACACCCACTCGAGCGTGCACTTAGCTGTTGGCACGTCTTGAGCTGAACTCATTTCTTTTTGTGTGATTTGGAAAATCATTGTGCTGGCTTAGGATTATGAGGCGGAGTAAATTGTTGACTCCTGTAGTGCTCCTAGTCGAGTGCTCATGTCTCACATAGAAATTCGTGTAGATTCAATTTCTTTTTATGCTTTTAGTTTATATTTTTTCTATTAGCGTAAATATTGTTTACTACACTCAAAAATTGGTGAATCCGGTGTGAATCAAACAGTAGCATAGGGATGTGTGTAGACGTTCGTTAGCCTCGTATTGCCCGAGTCGGGAGAAAGGATTATCTTTCTCGGTGGCTAGAACTTGCCCCAAGCGATTCTTGAAGCATGGGTATACGGTTAGTCAATTGCGTGAATGTGATATAGGCCATCATTTTGGCCCGGTTGAGCCTTTGTGTCATTCCTATCATCATTTCCTCGCTAGCCCAGTTGTGCCTACCCCATTCTTTTGGTTCAGCTCCACTATTGTTCACTAAAGCCTAAACTCCAATCCTAGTCGCACACCCAAAATGCAAGCAATTTGTTTAAATTTTAAATTGGTGGTGTTGATTGTGGAAGTACAATGTGAAAATGTGGATGTGCATCTTTGAAAATTTGCTGAAATTGCTAAAGAAAGAAAAAGAAAAGAAGAAAAGATTTGAAAAGAAAAAGAAGAATGAAAAGTTTAATTGAAAAAAATCTGTTTGAGATTTATATTTGGGAGTAGGCGGTGCACACACCCATGCTTCTAAGTCTAAGTCTGGGGGTGTGGTGTATCCGCGTGTTTTTTGGCTACTTGGATAGTGTTATGCATTTGCTCATTTGGGTTTTTGTGTTCTAAGCCTTCATGTTTATATTTGTCTACCTCACCTAAACCCAAGCCTCATCTAAAACCTTAAGTCCTATTGATTCACGCATTTGAGTCAAACCAGTGCCGTGGAGAGAGTGCGAACGGGCAAGCTTATGGTCACCGACATTGATGGATTTCAATGGAGTTATCCTGAGCCCCGATCTTTGGCAATGCTCGCCTCAGCGTTCAGTTTACTTTCTTCCTATGTACGACCTTATGATTCACCGTGATTCACTTTTTGAGTAAACGTAATATATATCTACGCTCCTAGAAAATTATAAACTAGTATGTATAATTAGAAATTTTATCTACTATATTTATACGCACATGAGCATGCGACTTCGCATGGTACTCCGCTTGATAATTTCTTCGCCAGCTTATGTTTTTCCTGTCCGCGAGAGATGGTTTGCTCGGGACGCGCAAACAGTTAAGTCGGGGGGTGTGATGAGCCCCAAATATATACACATTTATGGACTCATCTGGGCCGATTTTCTAGTCTATGCACTTCACTTTAGACATGTTTTCACTCATATTTGACACTCCATGCTAAGTGCACCTCTAGGCCCATTTTTGGTGTTATTTCATGTTCTTCATCTTTAGTAGTTTTCATGGATTGTTAAGTGCCACTTTCAGTGGCTGGATTCGTGGTTGTGCTGGAACAGGAGTCGTGCGGGTGTTCCCGGTACAATTCTGTACAGGAACACTGCGCACGATCACTGTTTCTATTGCGCACGACCACTGGTCGTGCGCCGCTGATCGTGTGCACTTAACCCTATTTTTTGAGTTCTGTCTCGGACAGTGCGCACGACCACCAACGATATTGCGCACGACGACCGGTCGTGCGCCGCTGTTCGTGCGCACTTAACATTAATTTTATGAGTTCTGTTTCGACCAGTGCGCACGACCACCTACGATAGTGCGCACGACCACCGGTCGTGCGAACATGGTATTTTATAAATTTCTTACATTGTAGGCTCCACCCAGGCAGGCGTACGATCACAGGATTCTAGCGCGCACGACCACTGGTCGTGCGCCAATGACTGTGCGCACTGTTTATTCCAGTGCCTATAAATTCTCCTGCTCGCGAATTAGGTCGGATCGCTCGACATATTCTTCCGCATTTCTTCCGCCCAGCTCCGCCGTTCCGCCCCTTCCGCAGGTTTTTCGCCCCTAGGCCTCCTCCATCATCCAAGAGCTTCAAGGAGGAGATTCTACGCTCATCTTCATTGCCAAGGAAGGAGTTCTTCGCATCGGACGTGGCCGGATTGTAAAACGCTGGAGAAGACGGGTCCATTGGAAGGTAGTGACAACCTTCTCTACCCCGGACGATAGTTGGGACCGAGCTAGGATGCGGATTCACAACCCGGTGCTTCCTACCGTGAATCTACAACGAGCCTCCAGATTCGGTCGTATCTCTTGCCTTTTTCTCTCTTTGTGTGATGTAATGTTTGTAATCTCTATATTTTTGATGATGTGTGCTATGAACAATATTGCTTAATGTTAATTTCATTTATTTGGAATCATTTAGTTCATATGTGCTTATTGAGGTGCGCCCCCATCTAATTTCCATTCCGCCATCGTGTTCGGTGCCGCACTAGCAATTGCTAGTGGCGTGCTTGTCGAAGAGGTGCTTGCGACCCTCATTCCGCTAGCCTACTCGTCCATCCGCCCCACGAAGTAGTGCGTTCAAGGCCTACGTAGTTTTCCATCCCGCCAAGCGAAGCATTGCATAGCGGCACTGCATAGGAGTAGTTGTAATATTTTATCTTATTATTCGCAAACCAAACCAACCATCCATTGTAACCCAGACCAAGGACTTCGATCTCAAGTCCTTCCTCGAAACCTAACTCCACCTCACTGTGTTCCTTGAGAGACCGACACTCGGGGATCTTCCCCATTATTATTACTTGCGCGACCGGTGCACTTGCCGAATTAATCGCATCACGGAGTCAGGTGAGCTCGACGACCACTGGAGAGTTCGTCGAACGCAGTGCTCCTTTCGTCGGACTCCGAAATCTTCCTGAAACGGCCTGCGAGCGTTGATCTCGCCGATCCTTCTCGCTCTCCCTTCAGCGAGCCCTCCGAGAGGGAGGGTCTTCGGCAATTAAGGCCTCTCTTCCTTATTACCTCCATCCTATTGTCTTCTTGAACCGCGCCTCCTTGCCTGGCGAATATCGGGGTTGTACAACGAGTGCCCGGCCGAAAATGCTGGAGTGGTATGCAACGAGGTGGAGAAAAAGCTAAAAATAGAAAAAACGGGTTTTAGAAATCTATGTTGGAGTAGCTTCTCAAAGAGCCTCTAGAACAACTTATTTGAAGAAGCTCTTTTCAAGAAGCTGGACTAGAGAGCTGTCCCAAACAGTTAAAAAAACAGCTCTGACGGTTGGAAAATAGATTTTCCATCCGCCAGAGCTGTCACAAACAGAGCCTATGTCCTTCATCAAACCCAAAGTGCAACCATAGGGTTTGAACTAGGGTCATAGGGCACATCCACCCCAAATCATTGGTGAAGGTGTTTAATGTGATATGCAGTCAGTGGCCAAGGTCTCACATCATTTGATGATATTTGACCACTTAACCCAACAAGTGCACTTTTAACCTAAAACCCCTTAGTTTGACCAACCTTGGGTTAATTAATTACCCAACCAAATAAATCCCAAATGGGATGAAATTTTTACCAGAGTCATGTCATGACACTAAGGACCACCCACCAAAATTTGGACGGGTTTGGACATTAGACCATATATTGAATTTTTATATGAATTATTAAATGTTTGCAAAAAACCTTAGAAAACGTTTCTCTAAAAATTCCCATTTTTGGATATGTTTAGGGGGTGGGTAAATGCAGACTATGTTCCGAATTTCAGGAAATTTGGAAGGCAGTATTAGTGGGGGCACACAAATCAAGCTCTGGTCAACCCTTTGTATAGGCTGCACCATTTTGAGTGCTGTGGTCAGACCACTGATCTAAATTGCATGAAATCAATTTGGAATTAAATTAGACTTCAGGGGCTACAAGTTTGGTGTTGTCCACTTTCCCAGTAGATGGATCTAAGCATTTTCTATATTTATATTAAGGTTCAGCATAAAAAGACAGAAATACGAATTAATAAAACAAATGATAACAATCAACAACACACATCTTGACGCAAGATTGGAGAGCATCCACTCATCTTCCTCATCTAGCCGACGGCCCAGATTCGTCGCGCCTATACCACTTCCTCCCTAATTTTCCCGGCCATCCGGCCACCTCCCTGGCCGGCCACCGCCATCACCACCTCCGTTGAGGTGGTGGCTAACGCCGGGCGGTGGCACGGGCGCCGGAGGGGCCGATTCCGGCGAACCCAACGGGAAGAAAATCCATGGAAAATTCAGATTTTTACTCACCGGATCGATCTCAATTGAGCCTGATTTCTCACCTATTTCGATCTAAGATTTATCCACAAAGGGAGAGAAGGAGGGGAGGACCTTTTGGAGGGAGATTCCTTGCCGATCTCCTATACACCATGGCCACTTGAAAGCTCTTGGGTGCCATGGAACTTCTACACCAAGTTGATTGGTTCCTTCGGGTAAGTAGGGGAAAACACTCCCCTCTGTGAATACTTAGAGAGGTTTAAACCAAGTAAACCCATACTAGGGAAAATTGTGAAGTAACCTACTGATAAATAATTCCAAAAATTATACAAAAATTCACAGAGCTTTCTAATGCCCTAAAATGTCCTACCACCAAGTCTCACAAGTTTCCAAATACTATTTGGCTCTCATTTACTTAACATATTCCTAAGACAAAATAGATGACTTGATATATTACATGATTGTTTTGTCCCTAATTTTAGTATTATATGATTGTGAGGGTACCACCAAATTTTCAATACCATCCAAGAGTATTTGAGCATGTAAATTTATCTTATAAAAAGGTTCCCTAAAAAGGTTATATCCTAAATCAGAGAGGATAAGTTAACCTAAAATTCTCATAAAATTTCCTAGGGAATATTTAAACCCTATGAACCTATCTTCCAAGTTTCAGGACCATTCAAGGAAATATGCCTCTATGTCCTTCACAAGGCTTAAAGTGCAACCCTAAGGTTAGAACTAGGGTCCTAGGTCATATCCACCCCACATCACCCCAAATTACTCATGGGGGTGTCTTATGTGATCCTAAACCAGTGGCCAAAGTTTCACACCACTTTGATGAGATTTGACTACCTAATTCCATCATGTGCACTTTTAACCTAGTTTGACCTAGTTTGACCAAACTTGGGTTAACTAATGACCCAACCATATCAGTCCTAATTGGGCTGAAAATTTTACCAGGGAACCCTAAGAAGCACCCACCAAACTTTGGAGGGGATGGGAGGTCATTAGACCCTATAAATAAATAATATATGAATTATTAAATTATTATAAAAACCTTAGAAAAATGTTCTCCAAAAATTCCCATCTTTGGATATGTTAAGGGTGTAGGAACAAATAACCTATGTTTCAATTTTAAAGTCAATATCATTTCCCAATCAAACGTTATTCAAAAAATAGTGGCTGTCCTACCCTAGGGACCAGTCCCACCAAAATGGCCCTACAGGGATCTACAGGGCTGAAACAAATTTTAAATTAAAGTAAACACCAAGGGCTACAACTTTGATGTTGACCACTTTTTCATCAGAGGGTAGTAAGTATTTGTAGTAATTTATTCAAAATACTGCATAACATGTGACATAAATGAAATAATCATATAAAATGATTCTGCACGAATCTTGGCGCAGCTTTGGACGACATCGGGTCATCTTCAACCTTCAGCCAATGGCCCATATTGCCCGCGCCTGGGCCTCCTTTCTCATTGTTTTATCGGCCACCTAAGCGCCACCCCGGTCGGCCAATGCCACCACCACCTTCGTTGAGATGGTGGCCGGCGATTTGCGGTGGTTGGCCGGCCGGAGGTGGCCGGAACAGGGGTATGGAGGCGGGATTAAAGCTCCAAAATGGAGCTTTCAGCCTACACGATTGGGACCAATTGGCCCCAATACTTGCAGCCAACCTGATGGGATCTATCCACAGAGGGAGAGGAGAAGAACCAGACCTTCTTAGAGCCCGATCACGATGGCGGCGGTGGTCGGCCATGACTTTTCCCTTCTCTAACGAGCTTGCCTGATCTCTCCATTCTCCACCAAAACCTTCAATCCAATATATGATTTCGACTGCCATCCACCTTTTTAAGCTAATGGTGGAGTTGTATTTGAGAATGGGGGGCTGTATAGGGGGAATTTGATGGGCAAAGTTTTGGCCATGGCCATTAAGGCTTCTTTGGAAAACAAAAATCTCATCAATTCAGCCACCATATGGCCTGGAAAAACTCCTAACCTTCTTGTAACAGCCAGGGTAGATGAATCCCCATCAGTTGGGAGATCAATTGGCCTCCCTTGGCCATGAATGCCATTACTCCCTCTCTTTCTCTCTCCTCCATTTTTGGGGAAAATGGTGTTTTCTCTCTCAAGGCCAAATTTATTGAAATTGAATGGTCAATTCAGTAAATCCAAGCCCCATTAGCTAGTGGACCACTAAAATTGGGTCTAGGCCAAGTGAATTGGGCTTGATTAGGTCAAAATAGGTTATTTTGACCCAAATTTAGGGTGTAATTAACTTTGGTGAATTTGACCATTTGGGTTGACCCCAATGGGTGGGTTGTAACCCATTGGTCTCCCTTAAGGGTAGGATGGTCTAGGTAGAGTCAATTTGGCAAGGTGGAGGCCAATTGATCCACCATAGGGCAATTTGACCAAAATAAGGCTAGAGTTGACTTAGGTCAAATTGGCCAATTTGGTGGCCCTATGATGGGGGGTTTTTAGTCCATTGGGTCCCTAATATCCTTATAATGGTATGGGAAAGTCAATTTTGCATGGTGGAGTCCAATTGATCCTAATTAGGCTACTTTGACCAATTTGGGGTTAGGGTTGACTTTGGTCAATTTGGCCTCTTTGGTTGACCCCAATGGGTCCTTGGTGCTCTAAGGGAACCCCTAAAGGGTTAGGTATGCTATGGTTGGGTCAAAGGGTCAAGGTGAGGCCCTAAATTCCAACCCTAAGCATGCTAACTGGAAATTGCTATTTGTAGACCAAGGTGCTTTCCTTCTTCTTAGCTAAGGCCAAATGGTCTCTTCAAGCTTCCTAAGGTTATGTCATGACCTAGTCATGACAAAACCACTCTAGGGGTCTAGTTGTTTGGGGATGTTACAATCTGTGTGTCTTTTGGATTGTTTATTTTCCGTGCTGTCCCTCAAGCCTTAGATTACTTTACTATTTTTCTGCTTTATATTTCAACACTGTTTTATTCTGGATAAGTATCTGTTGAAGCATAACACTTACGTTTTATTGTACTTGCACAACTAAGTTAGAAATAAATTTAAATCTCTATTCACCTCCCTCTAGAGGATTCTCAGAGGCTCGTTATACACTTTCAATTGGTATCAGAGCTAGGTTGATCATTAAAAGGTTAACACCTTGATCAAAAAGACCTCCTGCTCTTATTTCATTATTACAAACATATTTTATAAAGAAAATGAGTACCAAGGATTATGCTTCCACAAGACCCTAGTGTGTAAATTAAATAAGTTCACACTCTGGAAGGCCAGAATAAGACTTTATATGAACTCCATTGATGAAGACATCTATAATGTTCTTCTCATAGGTCCTCCAGCTCTAGTCAGACAAAAGGCAGGAGAATCCTCAACAACTGAGGCTATCCCAAGAAAGGAACGAACATAGGCTGAGAAGAAGGTCAAGGCATGTGATGCCAAGACCATGAATATTCTGGTATGAACAATGTCAGATGCCATTTTCCAGAAGGTTGCTGAATGCCAATCAACAAAAGAAATCTGGGACTCACTCACCACAATGGTGGAAGGAAGTGCTGATAAAAGAAAGGACAGAAAGTCCCTTCTCATATCCCAGTATGAGAACTTTCAAAAGAAAGCTGAAGAATCTGTTGCTGATATGTATGACAGATTCAGCATTATCATTAATGAGCTCATAGGCTTAGACTAGGAGATATCCTTTGTTGGAACACGATTTTTCCTCATCCCTTTGATTTGAGAATAACAAATCCTACTTGTTTTTGATCTGTATGCCATTGTGTTTTTAGCATGCAGGCTTGTACAGATATGACACTAGGATGATGTTATTGGTCTGGACTTGCTCTCAAGCTGAAAAGAAAAGAAGAGAGCTAACGCCCATCATTAACTCTTAATGCCAGCGTTAACTTTTGTTCCCGCCAAGATGCAAAATGAATGGAGGGAAGCTGCCGTGGTTGCAGGAGCATTTTGGGAATGATTTGACATAACACCCGACATTAGAGTCAACGCCAACATTAAGGTTGCCTAAAATGAAAGTTCCCAAAGATGCAGAATCTCCTTCCTGTTTTGAAGATCCGACCCATCATGTTATTTCTATACTGAGTCAATGTCCGGCGTTAATTCTTAACTCCGACGTTAGCTCAAGTTCTATAAATTGGATGATTTCGTCTTCTCCAATGACTGATTGCCAAGAGCCCTACTCCAGCACTTCAGAAACTCCTTGAGGGCCGTATTTTTCCAGATCATCATCTCCCACACAAATTCAAAAGGAGGAATCGAAGGAGGCTTGGATCAACACGCTAACTCAATGCAAAGAACGCACGCTTGGACTTCAACGATCTTCAGCGATTCTTCGGCGTCTCCTTCAGATTACCTCATACGGAGTTTTATATTTGTCTTTTGTATTTGTCTTTTATTTTAATCTTTGTAATCGGTTCGGAAATTTGCCTCATGTTGGCAACTAGGTCTGGGTAGGACTTAGAGAGTAATTCGCCTCGTGTTGGTGACTAGGTCTAGGGAGTAGATCTAGGGGGTGCTCGAGGCCTTTTTGGGAATAGGAAGGCTAGAGCGGCTTGAGGCCGTATCTGGGGAGAGATCGGCTAAAGCCAACCGGTTCGTGGGGATACGAGTCGGTATAGAAAATGAAAAGAATATTTCATATTTCGCCTTCGATTTCTAGCGTCATAGAAATCAGATTTTGTAATCAATTTTATAAATGATAATCATGTCTTTTCTTGTTTAATAAAATTGATTTCATTTCTAATTTCGTTATCTCTTTACTTTTGATTTAACTTACTTCTACCAAAATATCAAAAGTTTTCTATAAAAGTGTTGAAGTTTTCTAAAACCCTTATTCACCCCCCCTCTAAGGGCGCCTCACGATCCAACATCCTTGACTGAAATTAATGATAAAATCCTCATGTGCTTCCCTAGATCATGGGATTCTAGAATATGGGCAATCAGAGAGTCCAGGTGCCACAGAGAGATCTTAACTAAAGGTTTGCTAGGAAAGCTTAAGTCCTATGAGATGTTACTAAAGAATAGGGCTGAATCAGAAGAATGGGAAACTAATCCAGCTCCTATCCAAAGGAGCCTAGCTCTGAAAGCTACTGAAGGAGAGCCCTCTACTCTTGAAGATGAAATGTTCAGTCTGCTAGCTAGGAGATTCAAGAAATGGGTCAAGACTGAAGACTCAAGGAGAAGAGAAAGAGATTCAAGACTCAGGTATGATAAAACTCCAAAGAAGGAGGTTATATGTTATACCTACAACAAACCAGGGCACATTGCTCCTGAGTGCCCACAAGAGCAAAGGGAAAGAAGCAACAACAAAGAGGAGAAGAATAAGAAGAATTCCTCTAGAGGAAACGACAAGAAGAAAGCCAAGAGTGATTCTGAAGCAGAATTAAGCTCCTCATCATCTGAAAGTGATGATGAAGTAGCAGCATCAGAAGCAGCCTGCGTGATGGCACTAGGGATGTAATCAGATGATGAAGATGATCAGGTATCTGTTTTTGATGAATTTGATTTTAGCTCAGAAGATTTTAAAACTTGTTTTAAAGATTTCTGCATTGATCATCTTAGGGTAGAAAAAGAATTAGACATTGCTAGATCTGAATTAGAAAACCTTAAGAAAGATGAAATGCACTAAATAAATCAAAACCTAACAAATGAAATTAATAATAAAGAGCTAGAATTGATTAAACTTAGAGAAGAAAACATAAACTTAAAAGAAGAGCTAGCAAAGGCAAAGGCCTTTGAGGACTCACTCAATGGGAGGAGTCAGAAGCTCAAAGATATCACTGAAAATCTCTCTATGAGATTTAAACGACTAGAGTTAGGAGCAGAGCCTTCCACTAGCACAAAAGCACCTAGGAAACATGCCTGAAAAAATCCAGTGTCATTTGTTAGACCTAGTGAGTACCAACCAAGTGTGAAGAGTGCATCATCTAAGAGTAAGGTTAATAGTCATCCAGATAAGATAGATAAACCTAATCAAGTAAATCTGAATAGGAAAGAAAGACCCATAGGTAAGAACAATGTAGAGAGGTCAAATAACAACAACCAAAAGGTTAAAGCAAAACCTAGAATAATAAAACATTCTGCTGGTCTTCTTTATTTAGACATTTTACACTTATTACAAGTATCAAAATAATATGTTTGTGAAACCCATTCCTTATCATCCAGAAGGGTATCATGAAAGACCATTCTATTCTTTCATAGAACCCTACAATGGTAAAAGCAAAGGGCCCAAGGTAACCTGGGTCCCTTCTAATGTTTGAATTACCTGTGTAGGGTTAGGTAGGGTTCCACTCAGGAGAAAATGGAGTGGGGGAAGAAAGGTGTGGGTCATGAATAAGGTACAAGTTTTATTCAAGGGAGTAATTTCTGCCTTGAATCTTCCATAATGTTTATTACATTATATTATAATCTATTTTCAATAAATATAATTGCTGGGAAAAACAACAATAATTTTCTAAAGAGAATAGATCTGTTCATTCAAAGGTACGTCAAATAGAAGTCGACGTGCCATCGACTTCTACTCGATGCTAGCATCAAGAAGCACTCAGAGTGGACAATTCGAATAGAATTCGACGCAACGTCATGTTCATATCAACGCATACGCCGACTTATGGAATGCTGATTAAATTCAAAGTTACGTAGATTAGAAATCGACGTAACGTCGACAGGACTACGTCGACTTAGGGTCTGCTGAACAGTCTCAAAGTTACATCGAGTACTAGTCGACGCAACATCGATATATCAGCGCACACAGAATTGCTTCTAAAAGCAATCTCAACACAGCATTGCGCGCCAAATAATAAGTTTTATTGACGGTGCGTCGACCTAAACCCTAAGTTGCGCCGATTCATCTGCTTTTAAGCAATTACTGCGTCAAAACATTTGCACTTTCGAATTTTCCTCTTCTTGCTCCCTTGCTCTATCATTCTCCAGCTCTCATGTGCCTCTCTCTCATTTTCTCTTTGTCTTTGCAGGTACCATTATTCTGATGGCTCCACCAAAAGTTAACTCTGGATTTGATGTGGACATTGATTCGTTCAATGCTGCTGCAGAAAGCTTCAAGGCCATTCATGGCCTATTCCAAGATGCTGGTTTAACAAAGCTGATATCCACAAGATGTAAGATCTTGGATATCGAGCTAACAGAGTTTAAAGATAGTGTTCAGATAGGAGAGGATGATGTTCTTAACAGAAAAGTATTTGACACAGATGTTCTGATAACAGAGGACATATTGAACCAAACATATGATCTTCTTCCTGGAAATGAGTCAGATGAATTATCAGGGGATGAGACCAAGAGGACCCTGGAGATTATGCAGTTCAAGAAGGACAAGCCCATCAATCTGAATAAGATGGACCTTGGGGAAGAATACAGATTCCTTGCAGATATTGTAGGGAATGTGTTGTTATGTAAAATATCAGCACATGATGCTGTCCCAAAGCAACAACTTCAAATAATGGGAGCTCTAATTCTGAAGAAAAGGATCAATTGGGGGAAGTGCCTCCTAAGGATGGTTGGGCATAAGTATGCACATAAAGAAAATGCTTACATGAGAGTTATGAGCCAAGTACTTCTCCACCACTACCCAGCAGTGTGCAAGTCCAAGGGTGTGCCAATTCCACCAGGGAAAAGAATCAGCATAGGCATTTTTTCAAAGTGGACCAAGCAAATCTTTAAGCTTGGTCAAGCCTCACCACCTCCCTCTCCTCCTCCTCAAGAGCCAGAGAGGCAAATACCAGCCCCTCCAAGGGATAATATCCCTCCTCCTCTCTCTCCACCTCCCCTGGACACTATTCCAGATCTCCATCAGGATGATGCTCTAGCTTAACATTCCCCTCAACAACAACAACAACACCAATCTTCATCATACTCAGAGCCATCTCCACAAATTCCTCATCAGTTACCATCCACATTTGCTCCACCTCCTCCACCTATTCATGTCTCACCAGCGATTTATCAACCACTCTCCCCAATACCTGAAAATCCACCTCCATCACCTCCTCCATCTACCTCCTCCATCCCCACAATTGATCTTGAGTAAATCATCTCCAAGGCAGTTGGGATTGCCTCCTCTACATTTGCAGCCAAGTGGCCTCTCAGGCAAGATGTTTTGACAGAAAATATTCACAAATGGAGGTTGAGCTATTAAATATTAAAAGAACTCTCCAGAGCCTCAAGGAGTTTGTATCTTCCTCCATGGTTACAAAGGAATTCTTAACCTCTCTAGCCAGCAAGTTTAAGAAGGGGAGAACTTATTGGAGGAAGAAAGACCTGTCCTAGATTTGAGTGGACATGATAAAGGTGATGCTAATGAACTTCCTGACAAAGTCACTATCTTTCAAGATGCACAGAACCAGGTGGAGCCTGCCAATCAAGGGGAGCTTCCAGTAATTCAGGGGGAGCCTGCCCCAGATGTTCAAAGGAACTTGGATATAGAAATGGCTGCTGTAAGCACAACAAAAGTTCAGAGTGAACCTCAGAATGAAGATCTACTGGATGAAGTAGCTCAGATAGCTCAGGAAGCTGCCCAGGAAGCTGGAATAAATGCACAATCTCAGGGGGAGCTTCCCAAAGACATTACTACTGAAGATGATCATGAGCATTTGCAGATTGCTCCAAGGAAAATTGCCCCAAAAGTGTTTTGCAGAAAAAGAAGAACTCCTGAGGAGTAATGAAGCTCAGGTATTCTGTAACAAATTACTCTTCCCGGGAAACAGCTGTGGAGACCTATATATTTCTTGACAATTGAATGATATTGCTCGTGTTTTTAGTCTGTTATCTTCTTATATATATTGTCTTGAATGTATTCTTGAATTTATAAAAGAAATGTGTAAAATCACTTTATTCAAATTGTAAAATTTGTTAAGATAAATAGGGGGAGATTGTTGGGAAAAACCCATTTGATTTAACTTAACAAATTACCTAAAAGTGATTTTATCTCTTAGGATTGAGTTACTCATTGTATAGTGAGGGCAATCTGGTCAATAGTTGTCTTAGGATGTCACACTCAACCTAGGGTGTCAAGACCACATCAAAAGAAGCATAATTTGGTCAAAGTTAACATTTGCGTCGAATAGAATTCGACGCAACATCAAGTTAATGTCGACGCTACCCTAACTAGAAGTTCAAGTGGTTCACCCTTCTGTCGAAGTAATTCAAGTCGAAGTTACGTTGAATAGATATCGACGTAGAGGCCATAAACCTGTCGAAGTTTCAGCTGATTTCACCGCCTATCAGTGAACTGTATAATTATGCATGTTTCAATGCCTAAACATGCTACCAATCTTTTATATAGCAACTAATCCTATCAAAGCTTTTTGTACATGTTCACAAGTTTTACTAAAGCTAAGAAATAACATACTGATCAAGTTGACAATATTAAATTTATTCTAAGTTTAACATACCAAGCTCAATTTTAAAAGCATTAAATTTTGCTTAGTCCAATGGCTTTGTGAAGGTATCATCTACTTATTTGTGTGTGGGGATTAATTCAAGGCATATATCTTCACTTTCAACATGCTCTCTAATAAAGTGATACCTTATCTCTATATACTTAGTCCCGCTATGTGAGACAGGATTCTTAGCTATAGAGATATCACTGGATGAGTCACAATACAGGGGAGAATTACTTACCTTGAGGTTATAATCCTCAAGCTGATGTTGTATCCATAATAGTTGTACACAACAACTTCCTGCAGCAATGTACTCAAATTTAGCTGTGGATATTGCCATACTGGTCTGCTTCTTGCTGCTCCATGAGATAAGCCTTCTTCCTAGGAATTGACAAGTTCCACTTGTGCTTTTCCTATCTTCTTTGCAACCTGCAAAATCTGCATCTGAAAAGCCAATTAGCTCAAAATCATTGTTCCAAGAGTACCAAAGGACAGGATGTTGGCTCCCCTTAAGGTTTCTCAAAATTTTCTCTGCAGCTGAGTAATGAGATTCCTTAGGGCATGCTTGGTACTTAGCACAAACACATGTAGCATTCATAATGTCAAGTCTACTAGCTGTTAGATACAATAGGGACCCAATAATGCACCTGTACATGGACTCATCAAAGGGCTTACCCTTTTCATCCTTGTCCTGGGAAATGTTGAACCCCATGGGATTTTTCATGGTGGAAGCTGATTCTATCCCAAACTTCTTTATAAGCTCCCTAGTGTACTTGGTCTAAGAGATGAAAATCCCCTTATTAGAATATTTCACTTGGAGGCCTAAGAAGTATGTGAGCTCTTCCATACTGCACATCCCAAACTCCCCCTGCATAAGGTTGATAAACCTTATGCAAAGGTTGCCATCTGTAGACCCAAATATTATGTCATCAACATAGATTTGGACTAGGAGACATTTGCCCTTTGTTTCCCTAAGAAACAATGTACTATCTATCATTCCCCTCAAGAATTTGTTCTTGATGAGAAAGCTAGACAAGGTCTTATACCTAGCCCTAGGGGCTTGCTTTAGACCATATAGAGCTTTCCTAAGCAAATAAATATGAGAGGAGAGGGTTGGATGAACAAAACCCGAGGGCTGCTCCACATATACCTCTTCCTTTAGATTGCCATTTAAAAATACTGATTTGACATCCATCAGGTACACTTTGAACCCCTTGTGTGCAGCATAGACAAGGAACAACCTTATTGCTTCTAACCTTGCAACTGGGGCAAAGGTTTGATCGAAGTCAATAACTTTTTCATGCATGTACCCCTTGGACACCAGTCTAGCTTTGTTCATGATGATGGTGCCATTCTCCTCAAGCTTATTTCTGTAGATCAACTTGGTGCCAATGATATCGTGTCCTTGTGGTTTTGGCACCAACTTCCAAACCGTGTACCTCTTGAATTGAAGCATCTCCTCTTGCATTGCTTGACCCAGAATGCATCTTCATTAGCTTCTTCAAATTTTTTGGGCTCCATCTGTGATTGAAAGCTCAAGAATAGAGCTTCATTGTGAGCTCTACGTCTGGTAACCACTCCTTGGTTTACATCTCCAATTATTTGGTTTCTTGGATGATCCCTTAGATGCATATTTTCTACAGGAAACCTATTCGCTATCTGCAACTCTTCTTCTTGAGCAGCAACATCTTCACCAGCTTGCTGATCTTCAACTTCAGGGATAGCTACCTCTGAATTAATCATGCTTGTGCTGGGTATGTCTTGGAGAGACATATCTTGCATTTGCTATTCACTACCTATCAAAATAGGAGAACTGGACCAGCCCTTATAGATCAGGCTGGTCTCATCAAAAACTACATGCATAAACTCTTCAACAACATGAGTTTTCTTGTTGAATACTCTATAGGCCTTGCTATGTGAGCTATATCCAACAAGAACCCCTATATTGCATTTTTCAGCAAACTTAGATAATTGAGATTTTCCATTATTTAAAATGTAGCATTTGCAACCAAAGATTCTAATGTATGAAATAGTTGGTTATTTGTCTTTCAGAATCTCATAGGGAGTTATGCCTAGGGCCTTATTGATAGATGCTCTATTGAGAACATAACATGCAGTATTGACTGCCTCAGCCCAGAAGTATTGTGGAAGTGAGGAGTCATTAAGCAATGTTCTCCCAGCTTCTATCAAGGTCCTATTCCTCCTCTCTGCCACACCATTTTGCTGTGGAGTTCTTGGGGAGGAAAATTCTTGGGTGATACCAAATTCTTGACAAAACCTTATCATTGCCCAAGATTGAAATTCTGTACCATGGTCAATTCTAGTCTTGACCACAGTACATTGTAGGTCATTCTAGATTGCCTTAACATGGTTTATAAAGACATCTAAAGTATTAGATTTCTTCTTAAGGAAGAATACTCATGTATACTTTGAATGATCATCAACAATCATCAAGGTATACAACTTTCCACCTAGGCTCTGAATTGTCAAAGGACAAAACATGTCCATATGTAATAGATAAAGACTTCTTTCATTCAGTGTCTTTGGAGCCAATGCTTTTAAAGGTGGTCCTAGTTTGCTTGCCCATTTGGCATGCATGACATGGACCACTTTTAATACAATTCAAATTAGGTCTATTTCTAACTAAGTTTTTGTAAAATAGCATATACATTGTCTTGTAGTTAATGTGAGCAAGTCTCTTGTGCCATTGAACACCAAGAGACTCGCTTTCATTAGCCACAAGACACACATGAGATAAATAAGAATTCATATAAAATCTAAGCAATAAACATTTCCACTCCTAGTATCTGAGAGAATGATCTCTAAGTCATGTGACTTTTTGATCAAGCACTTATCATTATGGAATTCAATGACATAGCCTAAGTCACATAGTTGACTAATGCTTACAAGGTTGTGTTGCAACCCTTCAATATAAGCCACCTTTGTGATGAAGACTATGCCATTAGAAATCATAGCATATCCTCTGGTGATGCCTTTTTCTGATCCACCAATGATGACCTTAGGTCCATTCTTCACAGCTTTGTATTCCTGTAGAAGACTCTTAGTACCTGTCATGTGTCTTGAGCACCCACTATCCAAGTATCATATTTGCCCTAGGCTGATACATGAACTAACCTGCAAGAAGGAATTTATTTACCCTTAGGAGCCCAATTAATTTTGGGTCCTAGGCTTTTGTTAGCATGATTAGATGACTTCACACCTGCTGCAGCTTTTGCAGGAAAGCTTTTCCTTGCACTTGGCACATTGGGATTGTGCCAACAATCTTTGGCAAAGTGTCCCACCTTACCATAACACCAACACTCATGAATATTGTATCTTCTCTTCTGAACATTCTTTGAAGAAGTAGCATCAATATGCTTGAGTTCATGAGGGAGGACAGCAACATTCTTCCTATTCCTCGCAGCAATGATTTGGCTGAAAGACAATCTATGGTCAGTCTTGACAGTCTTTGTCTGAATGACATCAGCTTGTCTTGGCTTGGTAGCTAGACTCTTGGTACCTGTCATGTGCATTGAGCACCCACTGTCCAAGTATCATATTTGCCCTAGGCTGATACATGAACTAACCTGCAAGAAGGAATTTATTTACCCTTAGGAGCCCAATTAATTTTGGGTCCTATGCTTTTGTTAGCATGATAAGATGACTTCACACCTGCTGCAGCCTTTGCATGAAAGCTTTTATTTGCACTTGGCACATTGGGATTGTGCAAACAATCTATGGCAAAGTGTCCCACCTTACCACAGCACCAACACTCATGAATATTGTTTCTTCTCTTCTGAACATTCTTTGAAGAAGTAGCATCAATATGCTTGAGTTCAGGATGGAGGACAACAACATTCTTCCTATTCCTCTCAGCAATGATTTGGCTGAAAGACAATCTATGGTCAGTCTTGACAGTCTTTGTCTGAATGACATCTGCTTTTCTTGGCTTGGTAGCTAGGCAAGATTTGTTGGCATCAGACACTGAGCTGTTAGACATGATAACAAGCTTATTAGTAGCCAAGGGCTTAGCCGGTAGGGACTTGGAAGAGCTAGCATTCATATTCTTGACTGAAGGGGTTGAAGCACCAAAAACAAATGGTCCAGAATGGGCCATTTGAATTTCTTCATGGGGAGCTTTCATAGCACTCATCCCCATGCCCTTTCTTCTACTATAGTAAGGAGTATTTTCCTTCCTATAGGAACTCCCATTCTTCCAGTGACCATACATACTGCCATGGTCATACCTGTTAGAGGGAAGTAACACCTTTTGAAAGGTGGATGAGGCTTAGCCTTAGCCTTGATCTTTTCTCCACTCCCATCACTCACTGCCAAATTTTTGAAACCTAGTCCTCTCCTGTTAGTTTGGGAGGAAAATGTGTTAATAATTAGTAGTACAGATTTGGGCTTTGAGAATTGAGCCACTAGGCTCTTCTCTTTGAGAAGCTTCTCCTCAAGGTCCTTGATAACCTTGTTCTTTTGGGAAATGGTGCTCAATTGGACAATTGGTATCCCCTTGAGTTGGCTTATTTCTCTACTCATCTAAGCCACCAGGGTAGGTGACTTAGTGCAATCTTGCTTAGCCAACTGAAGGGAGGTAATCTCCTGAGCTTGCCTCTTGGCTAGCTTCTTGCTCTTCTTCAGAGCATCCAATAAAGCATCATACTGATGAGTCCCATTTATATACACATATTTGGACTCATCTGGGCTTATTTTCACGCACATGCACTTCACTTTCTGCACATTATTGCTTATATTTCACTCGAACACATTTCTTCACGAAGTGCTCATTTTTGCCCATTGTGGTGTGCAATTGCACACTATTCTGCTGGGGGTAAGCACATGATGATCCCCATGTCTTTATTTTGTTGTTATTAGATATTTCTGTGTGCTGGTGGTATGTTCCCCAGCTTGTTGGTTTTTATTGCAGGTGGGCAGATCTTCATTCTATGGGAATTGTAACCTGGAGAAATCACACGGTCGTGCGATTCCTTGACGCACGATTTCAGCGACCGTGCGATTCCTACAGTATTTATAAATGGTGATCTGCCTCGGCTCGTGCGTTTTGTTCGCGCACGGTCAGTTTTGATCGTGCGTGAGCAAAATCTCATGAGTTTCCCTCTTTTATCTAAGAATTTATGCCATTTTGCAATTTTCCAGATCGCACGGTCGTGCGCTTATCCTTCATGCACGATCTGGTCGATCGTGCGCGTTCATTTGCGGCCCAAAATAGCATTCTGAATTTGGTCGTGCGTTTTTACGCATGGTCGTGCGTTTGGTCGTGCATGAACAAAATTCTGCAACTTTTCTATTTAAACTGCGATTTTTTAGGTTTTCAGACCCGATTGAGTTCCGCCATTTTCACTGCACGGAGAGCTCCAGCTCCGTTTTCTTCCCCCCTTCCATGAGGGCTTTGCCCTAGGACGCCTCCATCATCCAAGAGCTTCCAAGGAGAGGGATCTAGCCCTACATCCACCAATATCCAAGGAGAAGGAAGCTAGTTCTTGTTGCCGGATCGTGACACGAAGAAGACGGGCCATTGGAAGGTAGTGACAACCTTCTCTACCCCAGACGCAGTTGAGGACCGAGCTTGGACGCGGATTGAAACCCAGCGATTCCAACCGTGAATCTTCGACAAGGCTTCGGATTGGGTCGATTCCTTACTTTCTCCTTCTTTATGTTGATGGTTGTATAAGCTATATTCCTCTATCTTTTGATGATAAACACTATAAACCTTGCTATATAAAGTTATTTCATGTCTATGTGAATGTATATTTTTGTTTATATGTGTGTATGAGGTGCGCCCCATCCATTTTCCATTCCGCCATTGTGTTCGTTCGCTGCACTAGCAATTGCTAGTGGCGTGCTTGTCGACGAGGTGCTTGCGACCCTCATTCCGCTAGCCTACTCGTCCATCCGCCCTTACGAAGCAGCGCGCTCAAGGCCTGCCTAGTCTCCATTCCACCAAGCGAAGCATTGCATAGCGAAAAACGCGCGCTCGGGCAAAAAATTGCGCGCCCGGGCGAAAAACGCGTCAAAGGCTAAAAGCGTGCGCCCGGTCGAAAAACGCGCCCCCGGGCGAAAAATGCTCGTCTGGGAGAAAAACGTGCGCCCGGGCGATAAATGCGCGCCCGGGCGAAAAATGCGCGCCTGGGCGAAAAACGCGCGCCCGGGCGGAAACAGCGCGCCCGGGCGAAAAATGCGCGTCCGGGCGAAAAAACGCGCGTCCGGGCGAAAAACGTGCGCCCAGGCGAAAAACACGCGCCCAGGCAAACAATTGCGCGCCCGGGCGAAAAAACGCGTGCACTGGCGAAAAATGCACGCCCGGTCGAAAAATGCGCGCCCGGGCGACAATTGCGCGCCTGGGCGAAAAAACGCGCGCCTGGGCAAAAAACGCGCTCTCGCACGAAAATTGCGCGCCCGTGCGAAAAACGAGCGTCCGGGCGAAAAACGCCGCCCGGGCGAAAAATGCGTTCCCGTGCGATAAGCGCGCGTCCGGTCGAAAAACTCGCGTCCGGGCGACTAAACGTGCATCCGGGCAAAAATGCGCGCTCGGGAGAAAAACGTGCGCCTGGGCGAAAAATACGCGCCCGGGAGAAAAACACGCTCCTGGAGGAAAAACGAGTCCCAATTATATACACATTTATGGACTCATCTGGGCCGATTATCTAGTCTTTGCACTACACTTTAGGCATGTTTTCGTTCATATTTGATATTCCATGCTAAGTGCACTTCTAGGCCCGTTTTTGTGTATTTTCATGTTTATCATTCTTATGCTGTGTTTTGTGCCACTTTCAGTGGTTTTGATTAACTTTTATGCTGGAACAGGGGTCGTGCAGGTGTTCCTGGTACAAATCTATACAGGAACACTGCGCACGATCACTGGTTCCACTGCGCACGACCACTGGTCGTGCGCCGCCAATCGTGCGCATTCAATTGCAGCCCAAAGTTGCTTTCTGAATTTGGTCGTGTGTTTTTACGCACGGTCGTGCGTTCTATCATGCGTTTTATTATTTTCTGTAGTTTTGTTTTGCAGGTTTTCGGGCACAGCGCGCACGATCACCAACTTTCAGTGCACACGACCACTGGTCGTGCGCCACTGATCGTGCGCCCTATTTTCTATAAATATACAGCCCGCGAAATTAGGTCGGACGATCCAGTTTTCCGGCTTCCAGACGCCAGTTCCGCGCCCTTTTAGCTGCTCCATCGCCACCCACCTCCAGGAGGTGCTCCGGGCTTATTCTTCACGCCAATCTTGAGCCGGAGCATCCTCTCGGCCTCCTCCATCATTCAGAAGCTTCCAAGCTCCATTTCAACAGATTTTGCACTATATCCTTGGAGTTCTCCGGCAAGATCGTGGCTGAAGGCTATTGACGAAGAAGACGGGTCCATTGGGAGGTAGTGACAGCCCTCTTCTACCCCGGACAACAGTTGAAGACCGAGCCCGGACGAGGATTGACAACCCTAGATTACGGTCGTGAATCTCCGACGAGTCTTCGTGCTTCGGTTGTAATCTTACCTCCTCCTTGTTATTTTGGATGATTCTATTTGATGTGTGTGGTTGTATGTTTCTATATGAATGATGTCCATAAACCCTAAATATTATTAATGTAATTTTCCATGGTTTTGTGGTTATGTTTGTGGTTTATGTGATTTGAGGAGCGCCCCATTCCATCCCCCATCCCACCGTCACGTTCGTGTGCCGCACTAGCAATTGCTAGTGGCATGCTTGTCGACGAGGTGCTTGCGCCCTCATCCGTATGCCTACTCTTCCATCCGCCTAGCGAAGCGTGGCATAGCGGCCCGTGTAATCCATTCCGACTCCGCCGGTGCGAACCATTCCATCCTCTTGCCTACTCGTCCATCCGCTAGCGAAGCGTGGCATAGCGGCCCGTGTAATCCATTCGCTTAACGAAGCAGCGCGCTCAAGGCCTGCACAGTTCGATTCCGCTTGCCTACTCGTCCATCCGCCCTTGCGACGCAGTGCGCTCAAGGCCAGCCTAGTCTCCATCCCGCCAAGCGAAGCATTGCATAGGAGTAGTTATAGTTGTTTTTCATTATTTTCCACAAACCAAATCACCCACTTTCGCACCCATTCGACTAAAGGACTTCAATCTCAAGTCCTGCCTCAATAGTAAACTCCACCTTACTGTGTTCCTTTGAGATCGATACTTGGGGATTCATTCCCATTTTATATTACTTGAACGATCGGTACACTGCCGTTTCGTGTCGCAGTCTTGCTACCGCCTATAGCGGTGTGCTAAGATTTGCGCATCACGCGCGCCCGGAAGAAAAACTCGCGCCCAGGAGAAAAACGTGCGCCTGGGCAAAAAAGTCATGTCCGGGCGAAAAACACGCCCTGGAGGAAACGTGTGCCCGGGCAAAAAAATGCCCGCCCGGGCAAAAAATTGCGCGCCCGGGCGACTAAACGTGCACCCGGGCAAAAACGCGCGCCCGGGAGAAAAACGTGCGCCTGGGCGAAAAACTCGCGCCCGGGTGAAAAACATGCGCCCGAGCTAAAAACGCGTCCACAGGAGAAAAACGCGCGCCTGGTCGAAAAACGCGCTCTCGGGCGATAATTGCGCGCTCAGGCGAAAAATGCGCTCCCGGGCAAAAAATGCGCTCCCGGGCGAAAAAACGCACGCCCGGGCGAAAACTGCGCGCCCGGGCGAAAAACGCACGTCCGGGCGAAAAACATGCTCCCGGGCGAAAAACGCGCGCCCCGGCAAAAAATTGCGCACCCGGGCGAAAAACGTACGCCCGATTGAAAAACGCGTCCACGGGCTAAAAACGTGCGCCCGGTCGAAAAACGCGCGCCCGGACGAAAAAACGCTCGCCCGGGCGAAAACCGCGCACCCGGGCGAAAAACGCGCGCCCGGGCGAAAAACGCGCGCCCGGGCGAAAATTGCGCGTCCGGGAGAAAAACGCGTGTCCGTGAGAAAAACGTGCGCCCGGGCGAAAAACACGCGCATGGGCAAAAAATTGCGCGCCCGGGCGAAAAAACGTGCGCCTAGGCGAAAAACGTGTACACGGGCGAAAAATGTGCGCCCGGTCGAAATACGCGCACCCGGGCGACAATTGCGCGCCTAGGCGAAAAACGCGCGCCTGGGCGACAATTGCGCGCCTGGGCGAAAAACGCGCATGGGCAAAAATTGCTCGCCAATGCGAAAAACACGCGTCCGGGCGAGAAACGCGCGCCCGGGCGAAAAACACGCTCCCGTGCAAAAAAATGCGCGTCCGGGGGAAATATTCGCGTTCGGGCGAAAAAGTCACGCCCGGATGAAAAATTGCTCTCCCTGGCGAAAAACGCGATAAATCGAGCGTGCCAGACTCGCCCAATTCCGATATGTCCAGCTAGATTTTGTGCTTAGGTTAAAATCAATTCCATGATATTCAACTCGAATTTCAATTATTAAAGATATCTAACAAGCGAACGACGTAATTGAAATTCGACATCGAATTTTAATTCCAAGTCTTCAATTCCGTCCAAACGAACGACCCTTAAAGAAATTTCTAAATTAGAAGTGGTGGCAGTACTGGCACAAAATTAAAATGTAGTATTGCACTAAATGCCAAATAAATAATTATGCATGGAATCTGAGTAACCAAAATTAAAATTTGGAAGGATTTGTGGTAAAATGGATATATCTAAATCAAATTTGAAAGATGACATAAACTAAAAGGCGCAATAAACAAGGAGAAAGACTGTCATTTCATCAACTTTCTCTCAAGAAACACACATGTGTCGTGTTTCCCGGCAACGACACCAAAATTTGATGACATCCAGACGGTGCGGTAAACACCACATTCATATAATTAATAAAAATTTTGAATAAAATATTCGAGTATCGAACTCTCGCGGAACACGGTGGGGTGGAGTAGACTTTTGAGAAAAGAATTCTTGGTCAGCATTTTTTATAAAAAAAACTAAGGGTTTTGCTATCAACTATTGCAAAGAAATAAAACTAACTAAAATGCGAGTCATCTTCACTGCTTCTCACCACCGCGGGTCGCCGACATCCTCTTTGCTCACACCCACTCACTTGTTCTTATCTAGCTCAGCTAGGACACAACAAGCACATCACCACAAAATCACAACCACAAGCTCATCCAAACAACCAAACACAAATACTTAAGGAAAAATCACAACAAGAAGAACGATATCCTTTCCATACCAAACACAATAGATAATACATCTATGAGCACCTACACCCAATGGTCATGGTGTGTAAGTGCTTTGAAGTACACTTCAATATGATAACAAAAACTTTAAAAGCTAAAGGAGAGATATAAGTTATTGTTGGATCGGGTGGTCAACCTTAGAGAGGGGGTGAATAAGGTTTTCAATCAAGTACTGGAGATTTAAATAAAACTACCGCGTGACGTTAGTTAAGGAAACATCATACTTAATGCAGAATATCATTTCGGGAGTCGGACTGCTCCAACCAATGCACCACCAGAAAAATTCACAACAGTTTATAATAAAGTGCAAAAACACGATAACATTGAATGATAGAATACTGTTTACACAAATAGACTTAGATCTCTATTACGCTGGAGATCGGAGGAGATGAATATAAAACACTTGTGGTTTATATACTGATCTTCTCCCCAAATACCGGTTAACTTTCTCCCGTTCCTCCCCAGAAAAGTCTTTGAGCCTGCTCCTCACCTTCCTCCCAGGAAGGTTCTTAGAGCCCACTAGATCTCCCAGATCTAGACGTCCTCCCAGGACGATTTCCCTCGGAATCCTTCCTGGATTCTGACGACCTCCCAGGTCGATTTTCCTTCACTCAAAACAAATAAGAAAAGTGAAAAATACAATGGAAAATAAAGAGATAGAAACTATTGCTCCCTCAAAAGCAGTATCCTCCGTAGAGCGGTGATCGATTAAATCTTCAGAATATCATACCTCTTGCACTCAATCAGCAAGAGATGGTCGTTGTAGACTTCGCTCTTCGGAGATCTTCAAACTCGAATGTGAGGGAGATTGTTCTCTTTTCCTTGCTAGGAGACGTTGGTTCACTACAACAGAGGCAGCTGCAGACCCCTATTCACGTTATTGTCTGCATCTCAGCTTCAGGAAAAGAAACAAGAGCTTTTATAGTTGATTCTTTAAGTTACCGTCGGCGGTAGGGTTACCGCATGGCGGTAGCATTCTTTACGCATTTTCTCTAGCTGTCCAACACCAAATCAGGAAGGTGCCAAAAATATTCTCTTGCTATCTTTAGATAGCGTGCGACGTTAGGCTAGCGCCCGCGATAAAATTCACGTCAATATCATCTTGACACTTTCATCTCGATTATATAGGTTCAAGTTGATGCATCCTTTAAGTCGACGTAAGTTGTCTTGTCGACAGAGCTAGCCCCCGCGATAAGTCGTACCGCGCGACGGTAGACTTCTCGACGACATCGTCTCGACGCCATATGTCTTTACATTGATATTTACCTTTGCGTCAAAGCAAGTCACGTTGATATGGCTATCACTGGTGGTAGGACTAGCGCTCGGGCGTAGGTCGCGGAGAATGGAATTCTCTACGTCTTCACAAATGTAAACTTGCACACTATACCCAAGACATGTATGACCCAATACAGTATGGGATTTCATATTGTCAAACTAAAGAGATGCAGAACGCATGTTCCAACAGTTACCACTCCTTCGCACGGAGGGAACATGAGACTCTTCCTAGAATTTGAAGGAGAGCCCATCTTGGTGCACCAACTCTTCCTACTCCACGTTGGCTGCTTCCATGATACGGGAGAAGCTCTAACCTCCTCCTAGTCGCGTCTTCACCCGAGTTTGTCCATATCAACACCAAGTGCTCCAGCTTGGAGCTCTAATGTGGGCTTGTAAATAACCTAATTCTCTTTTAGAGTGTTTGGGGAGGTTGGAGAGGACCTAGCGGTGAAAACCTACTGCTTTGGGAAGAAAATGATCTACAACAGTGCTTCTCGGCGGCTGATTCTATTGAAATCGCGAGCAGAATATATATACAAAAATAGGTGCATGCGTGTGCGGCACAAAGCACACATACATGTGTAACATAAACATCATATGAAAACCTGAGCTCCTAGGTTGCCCATGCATAAATGCACTTGCGTGCATGCACATGCAAAATTTGGATCAACAAAAGCTGGGTAGGTCAAAGGAAATATGGGCACACGCGCAAGCAAAAATTATGCACAGACGAGCGTTAGACAATTTGAAAATAATATCCCCAAAACACGCACGAAAATCCACACTTGCAACAAGATTACATCCCAAACAGTCTAGATGCATAGTCAATCTAAATATGAGCAATAACCATACACATCTAACATAGAAAAGAATGAAAACAATAAGAATTGCAAGGTGAAAACACAATACAACCCGCATTTATCAATAACATGTAAACACAAGTGAAGGAATAACTATAATCATTGAATTTCCACATATTATTCTAGGAATGAAAGTACTATTCGAATGTATGGCCTTACATCGCAACAAATAGAATATCAACATTGCAATCATGCAAAAGAACAAACCTATTCATCATCCTGTAGGTTGGAAATGCAAAAATGGGAGATGACTAATCTATTATCTTCCGTGAGTAGCTTTGGTCTTTAGCCCGCTAAGCTCCACAGCGTGCCACGCTACCTACAACAAACACAAGTCTAAAGAAATGACGGTCAACTATGTAACACAAACTATGTAACGATACCTGCCCCAGGCCTTCTTAGCAGACTTTGGGACGAGTGATACACCTACAAGTATACATATATACATGCAACATGTGTCAAAAGCTGAATACGATGATTGCTCATGCAATAACCAATTCTAGGTTGAGAAATATATAAAAGTGGACCAGGTATGCAAATTCATGATGCTTGTGTTGGGAATATTCCCCTCAATGTTCCTTTGATTTGAAGAAGCCTCACACTCAATGCTAAGTACAAGTTGTATTTGATAAACCCTATTTCATCTCAATACCATGCAGGGTTAGGTCATACCAAGGTGTGAAGTAAGTTTAGTAGGTCTACCGCCAAAACCATTGAGACAAGCTCTCAGTCTCAGCTGAACCGCTGAGACAAGGCAAGGAGCCGCTGAGAAGGTGTTTGGGTCAGCTGAGCTGTAGATAGCAGAAAACCCTGAGACAACTGTCTGTCTCAGCGGATCCGCTGGGACGGAACAGAAGTAGCCGTTGAGATTGCAGGTCATCTCAGCCCAACCGCTGAGACAGATTCAAATGATCTGGCGGGTTTGCTTTTGACGCAACACGCTGTAAAGCAAGAGTGGATGCTCCAGTCATTCCCATACTGTGTCAGGAGCACATCTGATAGTCGTTGAAGAACAGTGGAGTATAAAAGAAACAATTAGGGCTTTGCAAAAGCACTCTCACTCACTGAAGAAGAACATACTACTGTTCCATTGACGGCAGCCAAGAAAGCTTTCATTACCTGCTTCCTGAAGCTGCAAGGAGATAGAGAAGTTTGTTCCTCTTGATCAACTCAAGATAGAGCAAGTTGATCCTCATCCATCATCTGAAGGAAAGGATCAGAAGAATCAGTGTTGAGGCCATTTTACTCCTCCCTGTTTCAAGACTGCTACATCAGTTGCTCAGCAACAGAAGACCAAGGTTTGACCTCTTTTATCTTCTGATTGTAATCATCTATTATTACTTCTGTAGGAACTTAACAGTTCTGAGATTGTACGGCATCTTTTCCTGAGGGTGTAGGGTTGTTTGGACTGAGTAGTAGAGCTGAGAGGTCAGCTTGAGTGTAGGATCTTTGTGAGATCTAAGGTAGGGATGTTGATCCTGAGGTAGGGCTGTTGAGCCTGAGGTAGGGATGTTGAGCCTGAGGTAGGGTTTGGGAAAACCTGAGGGATCTGTGTTGTAAGCTCTTGGAGCTGAGTTTGGAGGTGTTGGCCTTATCTAACTCATTGTTAGAAAGGTGAAGTGGGAAATAGGACTACTCAAGACACCCTGTCTTGAGGAACCTCTATAAACCATTGTATGTTTTCTGTGTGCTTGATATATAACTAACCTGAAATAAGAAAACTATTATGTTAAAGCCTAAAATTAAAATAGACCTATTCACCCCCCCCCCCCCCTCCCCCCTCTAGGTGACTAAGACTACATCCTAACAAACTATCAAGTGTTATCAAAGTGAGGTTGGTCAAGAAGGACATAACTGTCTGACCAGATCCTATAAAGGAGTAGTAATATCTCAATCCAATGGCCTCTAGTGGATTGCAGAAGGAGATGGGATCCATAAAATTGTCCATATGCAATAAAGAAAACTTTGGCATATGGAAGCAAAAGGGTTAGATTGTTTATGGAAGCATCAGACCCAAGGATTTACATCACAGTAAAACAAGGGCCCTTCACTTTTCAAACTGCCTCCACCATAGATCCAACTAGGAGAGTGTCAAGGCTTTCAATGACTTGACCAAGGATGAACTTGCATTATTCACTATGGATAAAAGAGCCCAAAACATAATTGTTAATGCAATAGATGACTCTACATTTCAGAACTTGGTGCACTGCACAACTGCCAAAGAAATGTGGGATACACTAGTGGTGTATATGGAAGGGACAGCTGAGGTGAGGGGATGATAGAAAATCACTCCTCAACCAAGAATATGCAGCTTTCAGGCAGCTGAGCCAGGAAAGCATTTCAATTTGTTATGAAAGGTTCTTTAGGATAGTCAATGAACTAAGAACCTATGAAAGAGTTTTCAGTGACTATGAGCTTAATGACAAGTTCCTAAGATCTCTAACTAGAGACTGAGACACAAAAATATGTGTCATCAGGGAAGTGGCCAAGCTTGGTGATACTCCTACCCATACACTGTTTGGGAAGCTGCTCTCTTATGAGATGCAGTTATCTGCAAGAAAGGAAGAGGACACTTCAACAAGGGCTCATGCAAGGGAGATATATGTGGCTCTTAAGGCTGACAGCTCCAAGAAGAGCAAGGCTAGGATGGTGTCTCCTCCAAGGAGGAGTGTTGAATTAGATAAGTCTGAGAATGGCATTTCAGACAGCTCTTCATCTGATGAGGAGTTTGCTATCTTCTCAAGGCAGTTCAAGAAGATGAGGAGGAAGTAGTGGAAGAACAAGCCCTCATCCTCCTCACACTCCAAGAAAGACCACATCAGATTTGAAAGGCAACACCACAAGGGTGACAGGTATGATTCTAGATCTAGTAAACATGTTTCAAATAACATCATTTGCTATTGCTGTAGCAAGCCGGGACATATCATAGCTGACTGTCCAGTCAAAAGGAAGGAAAAGGGTGATAAGAAACATCTCCACCAAAAGGATAGGAAGGGTGAAAAATCCTTCCTAGAAAAGAAAGAAAAGAGCTGGAGTGAATCTGAATCCTCAACTCCAGATTCAGATGATGATTGTCCTACTGCCAAAGGTGGAATCAGGGCCCCTCTATCACATTCGTACAGTGATATTAAGGAGGATGAAGAGGACAAAGTCCAGCTAGGCCTCATAGCCATCACTGATGAGGAAGACAGTCAGAACAATTCTGACAGTGAACAGGTATTGATTCATTCCATCTCTTCTTCTGATTATGAGACAAGTCCAGACAATGAACCACCTTCATCAAGTGGTGAAAGTGATTCAGAATCTGAGGAAGATGTCAATCAATTGAATGACAGATATGGTGCCCTCTTGGATGCTCTGAAAAAGAGCAAGAAGCTGGCCAAGAGGCAAGCCCAGGAAATTGCTCCCCTTAAGATGGCTAAGAAAGAATGCACTGAGTCACCTACCATGATGGCTCAGATGAGTAGACAAATAAGTTATCTAAAGGGAATAACAATTGTGCATTTGATCACCATATCCCATAAGAACATGGTCATCAAGGACCTTCAGGAGAATCTTGTGAAAGAAAAGAGCCTAGTGGCTCAATTCTCCAAGCCCAAATTTGTGCTCCCTATTATTGACACATTTTCCTCCCAAAACAATAGGAGAGGACTAGGGTTCAATAAAATGGAAGTAGGAGAAGGGAGTGGAGAAAAGAGCAAGGACAAGGGTAAGCCTCATACCACCTTTCATAAGGTGTTGCTTCCTTCTAACAGGTATGATCATGACAGTATTTATGGTCACTGGAAGAATGGAAGCTCCTATAGGAAGGAAAACACTCCTTCCTATAGTGGAAGAAAGGGCATGGGAATGAGTGCCATGAAGGCTCCCCATGAAGAAATTCAAATGATCCAACCTGGACTATTTGTATTTGGTACTTCAGCCCCATCATTCAGGAGTATGGAAGCTAGCTCTTCCAAGTTCTGTCTAGCAAAGAACATGGCTACTATCAAACCTGTAGACAAGTCCGATTGCTCAGTGTATGATGCCATCCAATCTTTCCTGGCCCCCAAGCCAAAGCAAGCCGATGCCATTAAGACAAAGGGTGCCAAGACTACACAGAGGTTAACATTCAGCCAGATCATTGTTGAAAGGAACATGAAAAATGTTGTAGTCTCCCCTCTTGAACATAAGTGTTAGAACCTAGTTAATTTGGATTAGGATCCCAACTCAAAAAGGGGGAGATTGTTGGAACCTTAGGTTTGATTTGAGTTAGGATCCACCTTTAGTGTCTAAGTATATATCATAATATATCTTATAACTTAGGATAAATCAGATTAAGTTAAAAGGATGCAAATAGACATATAATAATAGGCTAAATATTATAAGAGAAATTAATATAAGAGAACATAAGAAAATGAATATATTTCATATAGTTCACTGGCGTTCGACGAATGTCGAACGGCGCTTGGCATTCGTAGGACGGAGATCGACGAACAGATGGCAGCGCTCGACAGATTTACAGCAGGGAAGCTGCGTTCGATGAACGTGGAATAGAGGTCGACGAATGACGAACAACGCTCGATGAATTTCAGCAAATGTTCAGAAATAGTAATATTAATATTGAGGTCGACGAATCAAATGTTTGAGGTCGAAGAAAGTGGAGCTCAGCTCGACGAAATTTAGGCAGATTTATATTTCATATTCTATATGCTGTCAGACTTTATTTAAAGCAATATTTCTTTATTCTATTTTATATATTGCTATATATATTGCAGTTCTGACATTACAGCATGTAGCCGTTTGGCAAAAGCATTAATTAATATAGTTGTTGCAGCAAGTCAAAGACGACAAGTTATCTGCTCAAGGATCTGGGAAATGAAAGTGACTTTACTCCCTTCCTTTCTGGTCGGTAAGGATTCAAACAGCTATACACGACAGCAGAATATATATCAGAATGCATATAGCTGTTCTCTCTTAACATACAAAATATATATTGTTGTACAGATATAATATAGATAGACAGAATACATTAACACTTGATGTACAGGAAAAGGAAGAAGAAGAGAAACAGAGGAGCAAAATGAAGATCAGATCAAATATATTATTATATCTTCTTTTTGCCTAACTTCTTTCTTGCAGATCAACTTCATCCTAAGACACCAAACACTATTACTTGCTCAGGATCATTACTGCATATAGAATAAAGAAGTTTGTACAATCAAGAGAAGACGCCTCCACAAACTGTCAACAATTATATCAGACAGGGGGAGCTCTTCAACATCATCATTAAGATCCAAACACAACTACCAATCAGGATCATCAAGAGTCTTCTCAGCACAAAGAGAAGAACAATATATCTTTTCCCTTTCTCCTTCCCCATCTTGTACAGGGTTAAAACTCCCTTCAAAAGTTTACCTGTTGGTGGCAAGACACCTGAACAAAAAATCTAGTTGGTTTATAAGCACCTGGTCAAAAGCTTATAGGTTAATTGGGCACCTGATCAAACCTCCATTGGTGTGTGGACACCTGATCAAAAACACCTTGGTGTGAGGGCACCTGATCAACTCTCCTAGTGGATTCCTACCAGTGGGTAGAAGAGTAGATGTACCCGGGTTTTGGGGAACTACTATATTTCTCTGCGTCATCTGGACTGCTTCTTGTTTGTTTGTTTTATTTCCTGTGCTGTGTTTATTTCTATGCACTTCTACTGTTTGTTTTTATTACTCAGCAAACTCATCTATAGTTATATATATATATCATTTATTTTAAAACAAAGTTAAACAAGAATTTTAATAAAATAAATAAGAACTAAACTCTCCTTTCAATTGGTATCAAAGCAGGTTGATTTTATCAATCACCCTCATCAGAGGATATTAATTGTCCCTTTCAATTGGTATCAGAGGAGGCTGATTTTATTTTTCAATTTCTTGCACCTGATACTCAATTGAATCCTTTAATTGGTATCAGAGGAAGTTGATTTTTCCCACAGGCTAACACCTGAAATCACAAAGATCACCTTAGTTCTTATTTTGTTTTGTTGTAAAAAAAAAGGTTTTTCCAAATGGCACTAGCAGATTTTTTAATTTCATATCCACCTTTATGTAATTTGGATAGTTTTGATTTATGGCAAATTAGAATTAAATTATTTATGAATGTCATAGATGAAGATATATATAAATCTGTTTTGACAGGAACTACATCTTCAACTTCTTCATCTGATGATCAAGAAAAGTTGAAAGTGCTGATGCCATAACCATGGAAATATTGGCTAAATCAATGTCTGATGACATTCTTCTTAAAGTGGCTGATTGCACTTCAGCAAAGGCCATCTGGAACTCCCTCTCTAGGATGGTAAATAAATCCATTCCTACTTCTTCCACTAACATCATTTTTGATGCAGAACCATCAGTTAATCTAACTGAAGAAGAAAACAAGGAAGAACAAAAAACAAAGTTTTTTGTATGATGGCAATATATGGTTCAGATTACATATCAGAATCTGAATCTGATGCAGAATTTGATGAAGAAAAGGTAAAAGAGGTATCTTCACATTTTATTTCTACCTCTGATGATAAATCTGTTTTCACTTCATCATGCCCAGATTTAATAAAATCCGATTTTAAATCTGTTTTTAGTTCATTATGTACAGATTTAATAACATCTAGAAATTTTAATTATGAAAATAACATTAGAGAAGAGTTAACAAAAATAATTAATTTAACTCCTTTCAAAATTTCTGTAGAACAAACTATCTGTTTAAAAAATAAGATATTTAAAGCTGATAACTTTAAACAAACTTTTAAAGAAAAAGAAATTTCATATGTTCAGCAAAATAAAAATAAACTTTCAAAGTTATACTTTAATGAAATAAAAAGGCCAAAATATTTATCTATAAGGCAAATTTTTTAACTTTTAATATTTTTACTTAAATTAAATTAAACAGCAGTTTTTAAGATTTTTTGAATTTTCGATCTTAAAAACAAGTCAGATAGACTTCACTTTCTTATAGATCTTTTTTTTTCTCCTAAAATCATGTTGAGCATTCTACTGTAGTAGCATATATCAGAAATGATCAGAGCTCTGAGTGTGAGTCTCTTCTGATTAAGGGGATTCTATAGAAAGAAGCTATCAGACTTTGTATTTATGATTTTAAAATTCTTAGAATCTGTTAACAGCTAGCAATTCATTTCATTTAAATTCCTATTTAAAATCAGATCTAGGAAATTAGAAATTGCTTAGTTATAAAAGAAATTTAAAAATAATCTCTAACCCTTAAGCAAATCAAAACTTTTTATGCTTAGGAATCCTAAACCAAATAGGGGAGATTGTTAGAACTTAGTTAATTTGGATTAGGATCCCAACTCAAATAGGGGGAGATTGTTGGAACCTTAGGTTTGATTTGAGTTAGGATCCACCTTTAGTGTCTAAGTATATATCATAATATATCTTATAACTTAGGATAAATCAGATTAAGTTAAAAGGCTGCAAATAGACATATAATAATAGGCTAAATATTATAAGAGAAATTAATATAAGAGAACATAAGAAAATTAATATATTTCATATAGTTCACTAGCGTTCGACGAACGTCGAACGGCGCTCGGCATTCGTCGGACGGCGATCGACGAACAGATGGCAGCGCTCGACAGATTTACAGCAGGGAAGCTGCGTTCGACGAATGTGGAACAGAGGTCGACGAATGACGAACAACGCTCGACGAATTTCAGCAAATGTTCAGAAACAATAATATTAATATTGAGGTTGACGAATCAAATGTTTGAGGTCGACGAAAGAGGAGCTCAGCTCGATGAAATTTAGGCAGATTTATATTTCATATTCTATAAGCTGTTAGACTTTATTTAAAGCAATATTTCTTTATTCTATTTGATATATTGCTATATATATTACAGTTCTGACATTACAGCATGCAAGCATTTAATGTTGTAGCCGTTTGGCAAAAGCATTAATTAATATAGCCGTTGCAGCAAGTCAAAGACGGCAAGTTATCTGCTCAAGGATCTGGGAAATGAAAGTGACTTTACTCTCTTCCTTTCTGGTCGACAAGGATTCAAACAGCTATACACGACAGCAGAATATATATCAGAATACATATAGTTGTTCTCTCTTAATATACAGAATATATATTGCTGTACAGATATAATATAGATAGACAGAATACATTAACACTTGCTGTACAAGAAAAGGAAGAAGAAGAGAAACAGAGGAGCAAAAAGAAGATCAGATCAAATATATTATTATATCTTCTTTTTGCCTAACTTCTTTCTTGCAGATCATCTTCATCCTGAGACACCAAACGCTATTACTTGCTCAGGATCATTACTGCATAAAGAACAAAGAAGTTTGTACAATCAAGAGAAGTGGCCTCCACAAACTGTCAACAATTATATCAGACAGGGGGAGCTCTTCAACATCATCATCAAGATCCAAACACAACTACCAATCAGGATCATCAAGAGTCTTCTCAGCACAAAGAGAAGAACAATATATCTTTTCCCTTTCTCCTTCCCCATCTTGTACAGGGTTAAAACTCCCTTCAAAAGTTTATCTGTTGGTGGCAAGACACCTGAACAAAAACTCTAGTTGGTTTATAAGCACCTGGTCAAAAGCTTATAGGTGAATTAGGCACCTGATCAAACCTCCATTGGTGTGTGGACACCTTATCAAAAACACCTTGGTGTGAGGGCACCTGATCAACTCTCCTAGTGGATTCCTACCAGTGGGTAGAAGAGTAGATGTACCCGGGTTTTGGGGAACTACTATATTTCTCTATGTCATCTCGATTGCTTCTTGTTTGTTTATTTTATTTCCTTTGCTGTGTTTATTTCTATGCACTTCTACTGTTTGTTTTTATTACTCAGCAAACTCATCTATAGTTATATATATATATCATTTATTTTAAAACAAAGTTAAACAAGAATTTTAATAAAATAAATAAGAACTAAACTCTCCTTTCAATTGGTATCAAAGCAGGTTGATTTTATCAATCACCCTCATCAGAGGATATCAATTGTCCCTTTCAATAAGCAAAGTAATGCTCTCTCCTCAAGAAATGTTCAGAAGAGGAGATACAATATTCATGAATGTTGGTGTTGTGGTAAAGTAGGACACTTTGCCATAGATTGTTGCCACAATCCCAATGTGCCAAGTGCAAAGAAGAGTCTTCCTACAAAGGGTGCAGCTGGTGTGAGGTCATTTCATCATGCTAACAAGGACCTAGGACCCAAATTTGGGCTCAAAAGGGTAACTAAACTCCTTCTTGCAGGTTAGTTCAAGTACCAGCCTCAACCAAATATGGTACTTGGACAGTGGTTGCTCAAGGCACATGACAGGAACCATAAATCTTCTACAGGACTACACAGTTGTGAAGAATGGACCTAAAGTCATCTTTGGTGGATCTGAAAGAGGAATCACCAAGGGATATGGTATGATCTCCAATGTCATAGTTTCAATCACAAGGGTAGATTATGTTGAAGGGTAGCAACACAACCTAGTGAGCATAAGTCAACTATGTGATCTAGGCTATGTCATTGAATTCCACAATGACTAGTGCTTGATCAAAAAGTCTAATGACTTAGAGACCATTCTCTCAGGCACTAGGAGTGGGAATGTTTATTACTTAGATTTTATATGCAGTAATTCTCTTTCATTTGTGTGTCTTGTAGCTAATGAAAATGAGTCTCTTTATGTTCAATGGCACAAGTGACTTGCCCACATTAACTATAAGACAATATATAGACTATTCTCTACAAACTTGGTAGGAATAGTCCTAATTTAAAATATATTAAAAGTGGTCCCTGTCATGCTTGCCAAATGGGTAAGCAGACAAGGGTCACCTTATGCATGGGGAGTTTGAGATGAGCAGAATGGGAGAGCTCAAGTACTTTTTAGGCCTCCAAGTGAAACATTCTGATGAGGGTATATTCATCTCTCCGACCAAGTACACTAGGGAGCTTATCAAGAAGTTTGGGATGGAATAAGCTTCCACCATGAAAACTCCCATGGGGTCCAACATTTCCCTGGACAAGGATGAGAAGGGCAAGGCCTTTGATGAATCCATGTACAGGTGCATTATTGGATCCCTATTATATCTAACTGCTAGTAGACAAGACATTATGTATGCTACATGTGTTTGTGCTAGGTACCAGGCATGCCCTAAGGAATCTCACTACTCAGCTGCAAAGAGGATTTTGAGATACCTTAAAGGCAGCCTACATCTTGGCCTTTGGTACCCTAAGAACAATGACTTTGAACAAACTGGATTTTCAGATGCAGATTTTGCAGGCTACAAAGAAGACAGGAAAAGCACAAGTGGCACTTGTCAATTCCTAGGAAGGAGGTTAATATCTTGGAGCAGCAAAAAGCAGACAAGTGTTGTAATTTCCACTGCTGAGTCTAAATAAATTGTTGCAGGAAGTTGTTATGCACAACTATTGTGGATTCAACATCAGTTAGAGGACTACAACCTCAAGGTAAGTGAGTCTCCTCTTCATTGTGACTCATCCAGTGCTATCTCTATTGCTAAGAATCCTGTCTCTCATAGAAGGACTAAGCATATAGAGATAAGATATCATTTTATAAGAGAACATGTTGAATGTAAAGACATCTACCTTGAATTTGTCCCCACTAACAATCAAGTTGCTGATATTTTTACAAATCCATTGGGTGATGCCAAATTTAATACTTTCAAGATTGAACTAGGAATGTTAAATGTTGAAAAATGTCAAATTTTTGTTTTCAATCATCTATGATGCTATGCAGTCAAAGAATTGTCACATTATCCATTTAAAGTGTTGTGTAATGATTCATAATGTCATTAGTATTCATAATATTATCACATCAATAATCCTAGTGACATGGTTAAGGCATAACTCAATCAAAACCCCAAGGACTAATGGTTAGATTGTAAGGTCAGCTAAAACAGAAAAGCCTGTTTCAGCTGAGCTGCTGAGATAGCTGGGAAAAGTCTCAGCTGAACCGCTGAGACTGCTAAAACTGTCCCAGGGATGATAGTGCTCTGTCCCAGCGGGTAGGTCGTTGTCTCAGTGGTTCCACTGAGATGGAATGGTCTCATTACAGTTTGTCTAAACACAACCAGATTGACCCAATTCTACTCACAATAATAAGTTCAATTAACTCTAATTATTAGGGATTATCATAACACAGATTTAAGCCATATAAATAGACAATCATTAATTAGAGTAAGGTACACAACCCTTCCGTCCTAGCCGCCGAGACGAATCACTTTCTCTTCCGTCTCAGCGCATTCTTCTACAACAATAATGGCACCCAAGAGCTCAAAGGACCTTCTGGAGGGGTATGAGATAGTCAGAAATGGCTTTGCCCATACACAAGAAGACATAAAAGGAGTGATTCTACTCTTGGAAGCACAAGGCCTGGAATACTTTCTGTCTGAACCCACAGTCATTCTCAGAACTGAAGTTCTAGAATGGTTTAGCAATGCCAAATTATCCTCTTCCAAGGCCTCTATAAAGTCAAAAATAGGAGGAGAGAGAGTGAAAATCTCCTCAGCAAAGATAGATAAAGCCTTCCAAATTCCCTCATGCACTCAGGATGAGGAGGAAGCCATTTTTGAAAAAGACAAGAAGAAAGCTCTGAAGTGGGCAGAGTACAGTGATGCCAAGACTGGCTCATTAAAGAGAAAATTCTTCAATCAAAGGTGCAAACTCCTATCTGATATAGTAGGCAAAGCTATCCTATGCAAGCCTGGGTCACATGATACCATATCCCAATCTATGTTTGCCATCATAACAAGGATCATTCTCACCAAAAAAACTTCCTGGGGAGAAGTAATATTTCAAAGACTTAAGGAATGTCTGCAAGCACCAAATATGGGTAGAATTTTATCCCTATATCTGATACAAACATATCCTGAAAGGTATAAAGGGTTGAAAGGAACCAACATCCATTATCTAAAGAGAATGGATATAAAAACCCTAGACATGTTCACCAGGGTGCTCCCCATGAGCCAGCCATCTGAGGCAAAGGAGAAAGAACCAAAGAAAGACAAATCAGTCAAGAAGCCCAGTCTAATCATGTCAAGCTCTAAGTCAGTTCACTCAGATGAGAATAAGGATGTTGGTGATGATATTGGATCTCACAGCAGTCCTAACAAGGATGCAAAATTTGGATGACATGCCTGCTGACTATGTCCATCCACAGGACTTGGACATAGATAACACCCCTGGTAATTAATCCTTAAACTCCACATTACTCATAATATTATTTCACCATAGCTAATCAACTAAGTTAGTCGCTAATGACACTTAAATTATGTGGACCCCAGCTCCCCAAGGCCAGCTGAATGCTCCATATGAGGTGGAGCATCAACAAGATCCATCCTCCATGGATGGTATCAATGATCAAAATGAAAGTGAAGGAGACAAATCTGATAAGGACAAAGTTCCTTCTCCTAAGGACTTACAAAGTAAGCTTGATACAATAATACTAGATCTTGAAAGAAGAAATTCAAATAACATTGATGACTCCCCAGCTCTCTAGGACTTACCCCAACAAGGACAATCTGATGCCCCATCTGAGGGGGAGAAGCCAAAAGAGCCATCAGCTAATAAAGATGATGTTCTTGGTAAGCCCTACAAACCCAGCCTTAGTATTGCTAAGTCCTTAAATCTAACTGCAAATTCTTATCCCAGAATTCCTGGACTCATCAGATCAAGGTGATCTATCTGAGGGGGAGGAACCAGACAATGCTAATGCTGATATGGATGATGTGGATAATGATGGAGTCCACCCTGCTCATATTGATGATATAGCATCTTTTGCTGAGAAAGTGGATGATCCAGCTCAAGTGATTCCTGTAGCTGCAGTGCAGACTACACCTCAAGTAGTCCCTCCTCCAAGTCCACTAAGGCTCCCAAACCCAACCATCCCTGATCAACAAGCTTCCACATCCACTTCCTCAAATGAAAGCATTCTAAATGCAATTCAACTCATGCTAGAGACTCATCTCGCATCCATAAGGAATTATATAGACCAGTCAGTTTCAACAGTCAAAACATATATAGATCAGTCCATCTTGGATGTGAAAACTGAAGTAATGGATAAGGTCAAGGAGATCAAGGAAAACATTGGCATCCTAAACAAGCAAATGACTAAATGGTTTGACCTAGCCGAAAAGACAGTGATCTATCAGAATATCATTCTAAGATCTATGGACAAACACCTCCAGCTGTCTGAACAGGATATAACATATGTCAAAAAGTATGTCAGCAAGACAAATGAGGTGATAGAACAATCAGCCAATCACATCCAAGAATATATATACTCCACTGCTATGCAGTTGAATGAGGAAGCTGATAGGAACAAGGAAGAGCTAAAAACAGATATTGCCAATGTTTTTCAATCAATTGCTGAAATAGTCACTGCTACCCAACTGAATGTTGAGGTAGTCAAACTAAAAGATGTGCTCCAAGCTGATGTTGAAAATGTTTTCCAAAACTTATCTGACACTATAACAATAACTAAACAAGACCTACATCAACAAGTGTTTGAAGAAGCCAAAAAGGGGGAGGATACAAATGCCATCATAAATTCTGACCTAACTCTTAAGGTGTTGCAAGGTACAAGGATTGCCCTAAACCTTCCCCTACTGGATGTAAATTGGGTAGAAGATTGGGACTTCCCACATCAAGAAGTCATTGCCCAAAATGAGAGATTGAAAAAGAGAAGAGAAAGAGAACAGGTACTGCTGGCTGAAGAATACATAGCCAGGGAAAGGGATGTGCAGAATAGAGATCCTGACTATGAGTATTGGAGTGATGAATCCAAGGAAATAATACTGAATGCCTGGCTAAGCCATGGTCAGATTTGGAAAGATATTGATAAGCTATATCCATCTGAAGAGTGGATAAAGCACTTAGAAAGAAACACAAAAAGAGAAAGAGTATTTAAAGCCAATCTGGTAAGATTGGATAATCCAAGAAGAATGCATTCTAGATATATCCCAAAGCCATTTCTATATTTCCAAAGGCAAGAGAACAAAAGAAAATTGCTGAAATTGAGGCTGCTAATGCTGAAAAAGACACAGCCACCAATCTCCCTGAAAATATGAATGTGGCTGCTGAAGATAAGGAGATCCCAGCTCAAGAAAAAGTGGTTACTGAAAGTGTGAATGCTGCAGCAGACCAAGAGGCTTCAGCTAAAGAAAAATAAGTGGTTGCTAACATTCCTGAGTGCTCAACTTCTTCTAAGAAAAGAAAACTTTAAATGAATTTATTTAAGTATTATGGAATTCTAAATGTTAATTGAACTATGATTCATTACTTTATCTGGAATGCTAATGAATGAATTGTTGAATTAATCTCTTTGAGTCATAAGCTAATCTGAGCTCTAGCTTAATTTTACCATGTGTTATTGGATAAGTTAATCTGTGATGCATTATCATGTTTATCTAATAATATTATTGGGTTGTTAAACTCTGTTAGTAACATACCTGGAATGAATATCATCTGTTATAATCTTATACTAAATATCAAAATAATGTTTACATGAGTATGTTATAATGATTATCATGTTATGAAGTTACATGATAAATATTTATGTGTTATGTACTTTAGCATTTGAGGGTGTTCTGCCTTCTTCAAATAGGGGGAGATTGTTGGGAATATTACCCTCAATGTTCCCTTGATTTGAAGAAGCCTCACACTCAATATTAAGTACAAGTTATATTTGATAAACCCAATTTCATCTCAAGACCATGCAGGGTTAGGTCATACCAAGGTGTGAAGTAAGTTTAGTAGGTCTGCTTCCAAAACCACTGAGACAAGCTCTCAGTCTCAGCTGAAACCACTGAGACAAGCTCTCAGTCTCAGCTGAACTACTGAGACACGGCAAGGAGCCGTTGAGAAGGTGTCTGGGCCAGATGAGCTGCAGATAGAAGAAAACCGCTGAGACAACTATATGTCTCAGCGGATCCGCTGGGACGAAATAGAAGTAGCCGTTGAGATTGCAGGACGCCTCAGCCCATCCGCTGAGACAGATTCAATTGATCTGGCAGGTTTGCTTTTAGAGCAACACGCTGTAAAGCAAGAGTGGATGCTCCAATCACTCCCATACTGTGTCAGGAGTACATCTGATAGCCGTTAAAGATCAGTGAAGTATAAAAGAAACAATTAGGGCTTTGCAAAAGCGCTCTCACTCACTGAAGAAGAACATACTACTGTTCCATTGACGGCGGACAAGAAAACTTTCATTACCTGCTTCCTAAAGCTACAAGGAGATAGAGAAGTTTGTTCCTCTTGATCAACTCAAGATAGAGCAAGTTGATCCTCATCCATCATCTGAAGGAAAGGATCAGAAGAATCAGTGTTGAGGCCATTTTACTACTCCCTGTTTCTAGACTGCTACAGCAGTTGTTTAGCAACAGAAGACCAAGGCTTGACCTCTTTTATCTTTTGATTGTAATCATCTATTATTACTTCTGTAGGAACTTAACAGTTCTGAGATTGTAGGGCATCTTTGCCTGAGGGTGTAGTGCTTTTTGGCCTGAGTAGTAGAGTTTAGAGGTCAGCTTGAGTGTAGGATCTTTGTGAGATCTGAGGTAGGGCTGTTGATCCTGAGGTAGGGTTGTTGAGCCTGAGGTATGGCTATTGAGCCTGAGGTAGGGTTTGGGAAAATCTGAGAGATCCTGAGGGATCTGTGTTGTAAGCTCTTGGAGCTGTGTTTGGAGGTGTTGGCCTTATCTAACTCATTGTTAGAAAGGTGAAGGGGAAAGAGGATTACTCAAGACAGCCTGTCTTGAGGAACCTCTATAAACCATTGTGTGTATTCTGTGTGCTTGATATATAACTAACCTGAAATCAGAAAACTACTAGGTTAAAGCCTAAAACTAAAAGAGACCTATTCACCCCCCCCCCCCCTCTAGGTGACTAAGACTACATCCTAACAAACTATCAGCTTCGGTTCACCCAAAGTTTCACCACAACCGCCTATCACAATACCGCATGAAGCTAGCATTGTAATCACATACTCAACAAATGTGTCATGGGTAAACATAACAGCACAACCTCATGCTCTCATGGCATGCACAAGAATAAGTACTTGATGAGGAGCTCTAGATCATGTGCCTCTATAACATTGTGATTGGAGGTGTAGGATCATCTCCAGTCCATTGTTTTCTAGGAGGTTTAGGCTCATCTCATATTAGATCCATTGTAGGAGGTCTAGGCTCATCTCCATGATAAGATTCGTGATGAAATTCTAGGTTCATCTTCGCCCTAATAATACCACAAATATGAAGACAAGTCTAGCTTAAACCGCAATCAATCAATGTGAACATAGATATTCTCACCCAAATTCCTACACTTACGATCGTCGAGTAGAAATTGCAATCTTGCCTACTGCATATCGTGGAATCCCAAAAAATTTGTTCTAACAGTCTCCCAATCACATGATTATTAATCTATCTTCATAATAATACTACTCTCATGATATCCAAATAACTATCATTTTCTAATCGCTTTTGCATCGTGGATTCCACTAAGGGATAAATTAATGGCCGCTGACAAAGGGCCTTCACTAGGAATGGAAAAAGAACCCCAAATCCCAAAACACGCATACATTATGATGTTTATTTTAGAGTATTTCTCCGACATGCAAACTTGGTTAATCATAAACGCAACATCATAGCAACATCATCATTCTGGTCTTATGGACACGAGTGTGCTTCACATATCATGCATAAATCTATAATGATTGCCAAATTTATAGCACAATCTCATGTTAGGGACATAATACCATGGCCTGGGGTTCTAGTGAACCAAAGGTGTTCTTCGTCTCCACTAATTAGTGGAGAAGTTAATCTTAGCAAGAAAATGAAAGGGCATGGACATAGAATAGTCCTAAGATAGGAGAGAGGAATCACAACCCAAGGACCTCTCTTCAGTGTAATGGAAACTCGTGAAAGGTTGGGAGGAAAGTGACCAGAATGAGAAGTCATTCCCAGACCTGGGCTCGACTGGTCATTTGGAGCTCCAAATAATCTCCAATGACAAGATCTTCCAAAACCTATGTCTAAGCTCTCCTTTTGTACTCTCTCACTCTCATACTCTAGAGAGAATGAAAATGATTCCTAATAACCCTCATGCTAACCAAAGAGGGATTATGGGAAGTCCCAACCATTGGATCAAAATCCACTTGATACACAATTTCTTAATAAGTAAAATATATGACTTTGCTTTCCTGAGCCATTAACATACATCTCCTCTGAACTAACAGGTGCTCAATGATTGACAATAACCGATTGGATATAGGAGTTCAACAATCGCTAATCAAATCTATAGGATATTAGGTGCCAATCAGACATAGCTATTTATGATCACCGATCGGACCCAACGGTCAACTATTAACGATCACTTATCTGACATTGTAAGACCCCATTGTTTTCGTTGAAAACCCGGGTCTTATACCCAGAACCGCCGCTTTGTGGTGACACACTCACTTGGGAAGGTCGTCACTACAAAACGCCGATCCTGTCGGCCATATCGATCGCAAAAGAAGTAAAGCATAAACAAACTTATAGGAGTTCAAGTCCACATTACATAGAAAATAAAATCATCATAAAGAGATGTCCACAACTAAAAACTGAATTAAAGATAGTAATAATAAGGGCTCCTACCCAATACATAAATTCCTCCCTACAAATCCACTCACGGAAGCAAATCAACTAATAACACTCACGAATCCTGACACCGGTGGTCCTGTGCTAGACTTTCCCGCCTCCATCTATACTGGCCTCTGGTGCTGCAGCGTCTCCTCGGTGCCCTAAAATGATAAGACCACTGATCGTTGGTCAAAAGACTAAGCCAATCCCCCACCCCTCCCCCGGTGACTCCTAGGCACCGAGCGGGAGGAATGAAGCGGAGGACAGCAAGGGGTATAAACAATAGCAGGTGACAGTGAATCTAACTATGGAAAATTCTACCACAATGCAACATATAGTACATTGAGTAAGCAGTAATAGGTAAAACGGTAATAAGTAAGCAATAGTAAAGAAGAGCAATAAGGAAAATTGTAATAAGGAAGGGTAACCTTAATTTATAGGAATGCCCATACAAACATATAGACCAAGGGGTTGTTTAGCAGGGCCTGCCGTATAAAAAGTCCCATAACCAATTTATATGATAGGGGTAGGGGTTGAAATGCAATGCTTATGCTATGTCATGCAAGGTTATGCAGTTTAATGTTATGTTCATACAAGCGTTGTAACGCCCCAGAATTTCCTTATAGTCTTCTAAGTGGGATACGAAATTGGTAATGTCCTAAATACTAAACTTATCATTGCGTAGCGTAAGTGCGAGGGGGCGTTAGCTTTTCGAAACCGTCGCCATCGTCGTCCTGCGAGTTAATTCTAAATTGAGTCTTATACGCAGACATATATATAAATATTCATGTATAAAGGTTCATACGGGTAGGTGTATACAAACATATATATGTGTGTGTGCCTATATGATGTTTTTCTTTTTTTACATGTATGGGCAAACATATAATTATGTATTCATATAGGAGGGTTTGCATGTAGGTAGGTATATATGTATAATTATACGTATGTATATGTAAAAGGGTAAAAGGGTTTTATATAAAGGTATGCCATGAGTACATTATATAGTTTCATGTGTAAAGGTTGTATAGAAATTTATACATGCATACATTTAGAGTGGTGTTATGGGCACACCTATTTTGGCTATGGGCAGCCAAAATTTATGTACAACCCAATTGAGCTATGTACACACCAACCGGCTATGGACACACCAAATATTAAAAATAGTTTTTTCACTAGAAAATTGAGAAAATTCAATATAAGTCTTATGACATAACCAAAATAATATTTTAAACAGTCCCATACAAGAAAAAACACTAATTATTAAAGAAAAAGTTAAACAAGTCCAATATTAGTTTATGATTGATCTTCAAAACTCAATTCTTGTGGCAATCCCCTCCTCCTGCAATAAAATGAAATTATCAAAAATGAGATTATGTACAATATAAAATAAAGTATTAAAAAGACAAGTTTTTACCTAGATACGGTTTGATGAAAACTATTCGATTGTCCATTAAACCTTTAATGTTCACTAATCTGCACCAAATAATAATAATATGGCAATTAGTAATCACAATTGGCAACGTAATTGTGCATGTCTAATAATAGAAATTTAAGCATACCTCATCATGGATCTGTCAAATTAATTATTTGTTTAACTTGTTCTTTGCTACCGACTTCTCTAATTCTTGAACTGTAATTCAAATCTCACGCGTCCGCAATGGTAACATGATATCTCCGCCACGTAGTGATTATTGGAGGAAGGGGACAATCCTCATGCATCATTAACCCAATGAAGTGAATATCATTAACAAATCCAATAAATATAGTCTTTCGGCTCGCAGGAGGCACATAATGTAGAGGTAGGAATGTAAAAGACTGGAACTTTGAATAATGAACAACTGCCACATTATAACAAGATGCGATCACTAATCCCATGTCCGGTATTGTCATTCATTTGTCTAGTGGAGCTAGTACGACAGTACAATCGAATGATGATAGTAGTTCTACACGTCTCACATTACCAAATAGGGTGTTGTACAAACACTCATAAATTTTCATTTCTTTTGCAAGATCTTTTCTCACTGGTAACCAATTTTCACCCATATCAAGTGCTTGACTTACCACTCGATACCCACAATGCCCATCACCAATCACATTTATGGCATCGATTATGTGAGTCGATATATATGGAGGCATATCCTTACGAATGCACTCAACAAATTTGTTGTTTCCCGCTCTTCTTCTTGTTGGTAGCTTTTTTACCTGACGTTGTGATTGTTGTTCCCTATCAAAACATGCTCAAATAAAGAGAGATCTCTTTTTGTTAATTTTTCCTCATCTTTAAATTTTTTGTAGCTTCCTGGTGGCCTTCCTTTTAATCTTAAGGGCATTGATGGTTCTTTTGTTTGAGTGGTTGTGAGCTCCAATATTTCACGTAATTTTCGTTTCATTTCATTCCTTTGAGAATCGGTAATACTATTGTATTTTTTTAGTATACCGTCAAACTCCATTTGTATGATTTTCATTGGTTCATCCTCCTCTTTTATGTTTGTAGGCTCAGTCGATGTTGGTTGTAAATTGATTTGACGTCAATGTTTATGAACCATCCATAGAGGGTATGCCAAAGATTGGTTCATGTAAGTTACCAATTCATGAGAACACGGTAATCCCATTGTATTTCACAATTATGAAAACATTCGGTTGCCTCTGGATAACCACGCTTAACCAATTCTTCTTCCATTTTAATTGCTTCAAGGGCCGCAATCAAAACATAACCAAGTAACTCTGTATATAATGATCTCCTAAACCTGGCATTAACTTGTATTGAACTTTGCCCAAAATAACATTTAATTTCTGTATGTTACAAAACAAGCATTTGATCAAAGGTTTTCCATATGGATGTCAAGTTACAAACAGATACTTCCAAAAACCTTTTGAGATGACTATGCCCACTCTCCACTCAATTAGTGATGGAATTACCAAAATGCATTAATTTATCTATCCATGCCGAAAAAAAATACTCCTTATAAGGATTTATCCAAGTAGTCATCACATAATGTAAAACAACATGATATTTTTCAGAATATTTGCTTAATAACAAGTTCAAACACATTTCGTACTCATGAATTGTAGGCGAGCTTACCAATTTTTGCCATTCAAACAAAAAACCTTCACATTCTTTTCCATTTTTGAAATACTTTTTGCAATGGGCTAATATATTACGGCTAATGTGAACTTGACATAATATAACTCTTGCTTGAGGAAATACCACTTTTATAGCATTCATCAATGCTAACTCCCTGTCAACTATCAATACACTTGGCAAAGACGTTGAATTTAACATACTTCTAAAACAATTAAAAGCCCATTTGTAGCTACCTTCAATTTCACTTGATATAAACGCAAATGCAGTGAAAAATGTCAAATTCGTAGATGTGAGACCAACTATGGATAGCAAAGGTAATCTATAACGATTAGTTTTGTATGTGCAATCCATGATAAAAACATCTGGAAATATATTGCTGAGCATAACTAACAGGAATGACATGATTGTAACTTGTGTACTCTGCATCTCTAATGCACGTATACAGAAATTGGATAGGAGTATTACCATTCAACTTTTTCTTGTACAATCTCATCTTTTCATTATAAATAGTTCTCATGATCGAAGTGTTGGAAGGATTTCTTTTCTTCAAAGTGGATAGTATTTTTCTCGGCTTCACACCAGATGCGTACATCTCTTCGACAGTATTTTGTTCATTTTCATTTAATCTACACTCATAACTATGTGCTTCTAGATGAACAAAAACATGGTTATGCATTCCACACTTAACTTCTAATTTTCATTCATCGCCACATGCATCTTTTTGACCCAATATAGACAATGGGCATCCACATCGGTAGGAGCTAGTTTTTCTTAAATTCTTGTTCACTCTATTAGAATGAACACGAGGACATCCTCCTCTGTCGCAGCCTAGAAAAACTCTCGGCTTAGGCCTACCATCAAGTTTATTAGCCCTTTGAACAACAACAACAAAACCCAATCCTTTTGCGACAGAGCGTGCCCATTCAATTAATTCTTCTTTACTATGGAATATGATATCAGTCATAAAATGCAATCCAACATCTAATTGACTGCCTTTAGATGAGCCACTCATTAACAACAATGTGTGTTCCTCTTTCATTTTAACTTATACAAAATAAAAAAATTCATTTGACATCCAAACACCCTAGTTATCATAAGTAAAGAATGCACAACCACTAACAAAAAACAATTATACAATGCTAGGATTTTACCAAAAATTAGGAAGAGGCTTAGTACTGAGTTTAAACAAAGATTACTTTGAATGCCTTGAAATCAATCCAACATCTATGTTCAATCTGAAAAATAACAATAATTGGAGTTACAAAATCAACATTCTTTGGGGGAAATGAGGGAAAATAGCACTATTCGAAGGACAAAAAAACCTTACAGTTAATGGAAGCCGCAGATCTAAAAACTGTAGATCTAGAAGCATAAATCCAGCAAAAATCTACATCTATCTTGAACAGAGATCTGGCAGATTCAAGGAGAACACCTGCAGAGATGGAAATATGGGAGATCAGCAGAGGGAGTCGCGCGAGGGATAACAGGCAGTCGGGCGAGGAAGAACGCCTGGAGAGGAGGTCACTGTACTTACCAGAGATCGAGCAGTGGCGCGAGGGAGAACACCTGGAGAGGAAGTCACGTGAGGGAGAATACAGGGAGAGGAAGACAAGCCAGGGAGAACGCCAGTCGGGAGGGAGTCGCGCGAGGGAGGGAGGCTGTCGGGCGGTGAGGGAGATCGTCAGTCGGGCGTGAGGGAGATTGGCAGTAGGGCGGCGAGGGAGATCGACAGTCGCGGGTTGGCTGTACTTAGCGTAGGGAAGAATAGAATGGAATTAGGATTTTTAGAGGTATTACTCCTATTTTATGGTGTGCCCATAGCCATATTAGGTGTGCCCATAACACCACTCTACATTTATACAATATAAAAGGGCATGGTGTAAAATTCTATATATAAGAATATATATATATATATATGCAGAAAGGGGTTTGGAAAAAACTTCGGTTCTTTTCTTTCCTCTTCCCCGATGGCTCCAATCTGTTTCGGGAGGGAGATCGAGGCGAGCTAGGGTTTGCGCCGGAGTCGCCGGGCGTCGGAGGCGTAGGCCGTCGGAGGAGTTTTGGGGTTGCCGAGACTTGTCCTCGTCATCGGGGCTAGGGCATTGGTCGGCTCTCCGCAAGTTAGTCGTGATACGGTGGGTCGCCGGTTGAAACTGAGGCAATGAAACTCTTCTCCCTCTCCTCTTTCATCTCCTTCCCCTCTTTTCTTAAATGATCTTGGCTTGAATGGTCGGGTTGTCAAAGCATTACTTGATTTATATACTAGACTTTCTCTCCTAGTTCTGTGCTCTGCTTGGCTCATTTATCTTCCAGGATTATATGATATATCTGCCCATGTCCCTTCCAGATTCTTATGTTGGAATTTTATTTTTTTTTATGGGGGAATTAGTGCTGGTGATGCTTGGTTTTCCTTCCAGTTTTGGTATTGGGGATACCTTACATTTGAAGCTGGTTATGCTTCCAGATTTCATTATATTGGAAATTTTATTTTAGGGGCTGGTTTGTATAATCCCAGTTAGGGGCTGCTATATATCATTCCTGTTTGGATTTATTTTGGGGCTGCCTTATAGAATTCTGTTTGGGGGCTGCTTTATAAAATTTATCATTTTGGGGCTGCTACACTTGGGCTCCAGTCTGGATTACTTTGGGGCTGTTATGTGTAGTTCTATTAGCTATATATAGTTCTTTTTTAAAATTATATGGGTGCTGCCATATTTAATTATATCCTCGATATTATGTTCAATTGTTGTTATATGACTGGTAGACCGCCTTTAGGTTGCAAGTCTCGATAATTCAAGTTGCGTAATCGACTCATAGTTCAAGCTTATTCTTGTTATATGGCATTCGATTGTTTTGGTTATATGGCCCTGGATATAAGAGAATACAGTTGTCATGTTCGGCAATCATATTTAAATGTTTGTTAAATTATAAAGTCACTCATAGTCTCGCACTAATAGCCTAGCTATTGAGGTCATTTATTGCTCTTTTCCCCTCCCTGGGCTTGTATGTTTCTTCAGAACTCTAAATCTCTTATATATATCTTTTGATTGTTTATCCCCCTTTTCTGCAAGTGAAGTTCTATTTGTGGCCTTCCTTGTTGTTCTGATAGATTCTCTCGGAAAAGTCCTTCTCTGTGTATTCCCGGAAATCAAGTTTCTTCTTGTGCATTTTGATTCCCGTTTATACCATAGACTTGTTTAGAAGTTCTCTCTGTGTAGTTCCTGAATTTTCTAGCCTTTTGTCCAGAATTTATTAGAACTTCTGCCCGGAATTTTTTAGTCTTTCTGTCTAGAATTTCTGTCCAGAACTCCCTGGTTTTCTGTGTAATCTGTCTTTTATTTCTGAGTATTTTAAACCCTTCCAGACTCAGTCTTCCATGTTGTTTTTTTTGTGTTAATGTTCTCAGCGAAGGGTAATGCTTCCTCCTCACTGTCTTAGCAATCTGGTCGAATGTAAATATTTTTTTTCTTTCTTAGTGGTTGTGGGCTGCAAATAGCAGTTCTTCTCCTTAATAACTTTGTTTCCTGAAGCTTAGTTATGATAGGCTCTCTTGTTGGTTGCGTCCTTCAAGCAGTAGTAGTCCCCTTAGCTTGATTTTTTGCTGGGTTATTGAAAGTCCTTCATTTCAGTCCTTTCTTCTTCCTTGTCTGCCTAACCTGTTAAATTTTAGGTTAGTGGCTGTGGTGTTTCCCTTTTTGGGTCTTGATTGGTGTTCTGGGTTCTTGATTCCTGTTGTCATCCCCTTTGGAATCTGGATAGCTTCAATATCTGTTTAGTTATGCTACCAAGTAGTCTGATAAGACTTCCCTAGGTTTAGAATAGTTTGCTCGAGCTTAGATCGTGCAATTATTTCTTCTTTTATGAAGTTTCACTTCGACTTTGACATGAAGTCTTCTAGTCAACTTTGATATAAGTTATCCTGTCAAATTTTGATAAGTTTTTCTGTTGACTTCATCGCTTATTCTGAATTGTTTCCTCATATATTTAAATGTTCTTTTGTCGGGTGTTTCCGGGTATCTTAAGTGATGTTATCAAGCATTTTAAGTCTCTTTGGTTGAGACTTTTGATGAAGCTATGCTTTATTCTTTGAGTTGTCCTGTATTGGGTTAGCAATCTTTTATGGTGTCTTTTCGTGCCTTATTCACCGTACTGTTGCGAGAGGTTCGTTGGGAGTCAAGTTTCGGCTCACCAAGCGGTTTCAAATGAACCAATGAGTCTTGTTCTGGTGTTTGGCCTTTGTGTTAAATTTATCTTCGTCTTGTTCCGACACCAAGCCTTGCATGGTGTCGGCTTTCTGAAATCTTTGACCTTGTTGTAAGTTGAATGTGGATATATTGATTAATTGCTGAACCAGGTGATTTCTGATTCTCTCATCTTGAGTTGTGGTTACAGCTATCTAAAATCCTGTTTTCCTGCCTGGCACTCCTATGTTTGCTATGTTGGATTTATGAGCTAAGTATGCTATGTTGTCTAATGCTTCGAGTGTTATTTGGTGAACTTTAGTGTGCTTTACATATACATATACATACTTATATATATGTTTATGCACCACTGCTTCTGGTGCTATGTTGGAGTCTGTTGGACGTGTGAGCTAAAAGTCACCGCCACAGCGCCTCTTTTGGGTTGTTGGTTTGGGTGGATTGGAGCCACCACCGCAGTTGTTGAGTCCGAAATCGCACCTCCGAAGGAAATCGGAGGCTGCGGGTTGCCGGTTACTTTTTAGGTGGAGAAAACGAGACCGCTAGCAGCGGTCAAGGCCAGACTTCGCCGGTCATGGCGAATGTCACTCCTGTGACGGGCTTTCCTTTGATAAAAAAAGAAGCGGTTACAAGTGCAGGAAAGAAGAAGCTGGCCGGTCAAACAGTCCGCAAGACGGGAAACTCGAGACCGCAGCTCAAACAAGGGAGCTCCTGGATTCGAGTATGCGTATCTTGTGAACAGTGCTGCCCCCTATTTATAGGCTCGGGGGCCTGCCCGAACGGGCAGGGATAAAATAACCTCCTGCCCGGTTACAGGAGAGACGGGCAGGCGGTGACCGGAAACACAAAGAAGAAAAGAAAGAAGCCGCTTGGCTTGGCGGCTTGCCCTTCCGACCTGTCTGACCAGAGGCTGAGGATGACGCAACCAAGGTGATGATGCAATCCGAGCGGTCTTCGCCTTGAGACCGCGGCTTGTTCTTTGGATTCGAACCTTGGCTCTCTATGGCACAACCTGGGCGGTCTCCTCCTTGAGACCGCGGATCGCCTTCTTGCCTTGGGTTTTGACAATCTTCAATCTTGCGGGCAGTCAGAAGTGACTTCAGACCGCCCGGCTTGGTTTATCCTGGACTGAGAGCCGCTGATCCTAGAACCCAGCGGCTTGATTTAGAAGCCCGCCCGGGTCTGAGAATGATTCAACCCGAGAAGCGGTTTTCCGGGTAAACATAATCCCCGCATATTTTCAAATCTCAAGAAAATTTCGAAAATATTAGCTTTAGCCAGGAGGCCGCATCCGACTTGTCCTGAACTCTTTAAAAGAGCCTGAGAACTCATTCTGCAGAATTTCTCCTGAAATCACGGGATACTATTCGCCAGTTGCGGTTAGAGTTTTTAAGACCGGTGATTCAACAATAATGGACTTCCTAGCGTCCGTTATAGACCGCGTGGTCCCTGTTGGAGATAAAAAGAAAGGGGAGGAAAGCAAAAAGCGCGAAATAGTGGAGAAGTCGAAGAAGGTGGGAGAAGGAGAACGGAAAAGGAAGAAAGAAAAGGAGAAGCAGCACAGGAGAGACCGGAAAAAGGGGGAGCGGTCTGAGAAGCCCGCAACGGATAATTCAAAGTCCGTTATGGACTTAACTACCCCCAAGACTCCTGCAGAGCCCGCAGCGGACAGCTCGGGGCTTCCTCCCAACGACTCACCGGTTCCTTCGGGCGACCCAGACCTACACGCCGTCAGCCCGCTGAATAAAGGGGAGGCTGCCCCCTCTAGTAAAGTGGATTCTGGCAGCTCTTTAAAGAAAGCCGGCGAGACCGACTCGTTCGGCATGGAAATCACCCCATCCAGGAATGCTCATTTGTTGGTCAAGGATATGGGGGAGGAGGCGGTTAACTCTCCAAAGCCAGGCGACCTGACTACTCCTCTATCCGTGGACGACTATCTCAGCACCTCCAAAGAAATTAGTCCGGCTTTGGGTAAGAAAGGGAAGAAAAGGAAAAAGACCGGGTCAGTGGCCGATCGAATAACCGAGAAGGTTAAGATGCTAGTATCCAAGGAAAAGGCGGCTTTCAAGAAACCGGCCAAGTCCCGCCTCCAAAATAATCCGCGACTGAAAGAGGAACCTGGCTTGGAGGTCACCCCATCCGCTAAGGTGAATGACTCGCCGGCTACCCCTGATGTGAAATCGGGCGGCCTGCTTCCAGACTCGGCGAGCAGTCTATCATTTAGCGGAATTTTTAAGGGAATGGATGAGCTGCAGAGCCGAGATAAGCTTCTTGACAGACCAGTGACTTCAAAACGAACTGACCCCCTATTGATAATACAGCCCGGCCTGAGGAGCCCGCTCAGAAAGAGGTCGAAGAGCGAGAAGCTGCTACTCGGGCCGCCATGGAGGCCGAGCAGAAGGCGAAGGAACTTGAAAAGGTACTGAAGGCGCGGGAGGAGGTTTCCCCGGCGATGACTGGGAAGGAGATAATGATGGTGAAGAAGGAGGGGGCGAGACGGGCTTTAAGCAAGCCGCTGCGGCTTGATCCTTTTGCGCCAGGTAAGCGCCCCGCGGGTTATAAAGTTGTCCGCTTCTTCATTCAGCGGCCACGTCAAAATAAATTACTAAACCCGCCGCCGAGCTTTTTCCCTTTAGCGGCCTGGTCCTCTTCCGCTAGGCAGGGTAAAGAGAGACTCTGGCGTGAATAAAAACGGAGGATGGACCCGGAACAGTCTAGGCGGCCTGTGCGCCCAGGCATTGATCTTATATATATGTATATTTTTTTTATATATAGCGTTGCATGCTCTTTGCTTTATATAACCGTGCGGCTTCTTGTAGATAGCGAAAATCAAACCGTGAAGCCGGGCAACCTTGTGGCCAGCCTGCCTCCATTAGTCCCCCCGGTGTTGACCTATACAGCGGCTTTGCGAGAAGGGCAGCCATTGTTTGATCATCTTGAGGAAGACTTAGCAAATCTGAGGGTCCGTTTGATGGAGGTGGAAGACCGAGAAGCCGTTATTCAAGCCACCCTGGAGGCCGAGCAAAAGGCGAGAAAAAAGGCTGAAGAGGCGCTGAAGGCACAGATGGAGACCGACAAGAAATCCTGGACAGAGAGGGAGAAAGGCCTGGAGATGCAGCTGGAGGCCGCCCGAGATGCAGTGGAGACTGAGAAGAAGGCCAAGATTGCACAAGTCGCCATTCTGACCGCTCAGTTTGAGAAGGAGAAGAAGATGTCTGCCAAGTTTGAGGATGACTCAAAGTATTATCAAGATAAATTTTGCGGTTAACTAGAGAAGTCGCTGGAGGCCGGCGAAGTATGAATGATGGGATGCAGGTTTCTAGCCGCCCGACTGTTGGGGCGGGTTCGAATCCTCCCCTGGTTAGAGCGGCTGACCCAATGATTGATGAGGCCGCCGGAACCCCTCGTATGATTAATGTTATGCGGGTTGAGAGGGATGTCGGGCGGCTTCATAGCACGATCAACCACATCCATTATCATACCAGCCAGATTTACTCTCTTCTGAACCACACTAGCGACCAGGTCGCGCAGCTTCATAGAGAGGACGTCTCCCCCGAACACCGCCAGCCATGAACGACTTTCTAGAACAATGTGTATCATGGACAATGCTTCTTTCTGCGTCATATCTTTTATTTGAATAACCCGTGTGGGTTCTTGTTTAATCGTTGTACTTTGTGTTCTGTTCAAATTCTCTATATTTTATCCGAACTGATTACAGGTCGCGCGATCTGTGATGTATGCTTGCACCTGATTTCCTGAATGTCCTTGGTTCTTTTATTTTTCTGGTAAATATGACCATGCAGGCTGTTGACCGTGCGGTTAGAATGTGTAGCCGTGATATAATTTTGCTATTCGCAGATCGTCAAAATCTATAAGTAGGGACCTTTCGAAGTCATTTTTACGATTTCAAATGGCGCGATCTAAGACCAAGTCGCGGCGACCCATCAAGGTTAAAGCCGTTCGAACAGATGCGGCCTTGGCCTTTCACTCGGCGGACCACCCGGAGTGCCGTCTCACCCAAACCGAGCTAGACGAATTCATTGCGAGACATATGGCATGGAGTGATCTGCTCGCGCGGCTTCCTTTGCGCGAAGAGCGGATTAACTCTTCCAACCCGCATCAGATAGCCATTCCTGTCGACCATTTTGAATATGGCTTCAAGTTTCCGCTGCCACTTGAATTCATCGCCATTTTTGACCACTATGGGGTTGTACCCGGCCAGCTTCCACCGAACTCCATAGCATCCATATATAGCTTTATTTCGTATCTGCGGTTCGAGCGGACCAGATTTTCCATTGATCTATTTAGGAAATTCTTTTCGGTGCGGGCTATCCCTGACGTGGGGACTTCAACTTTCAGGGGGCATCTATACTTTGGCTGTCATGGACTGAAGGTTGTCAATTTGGCGAACAAGGTCTCGAACTGGTCGGAGCGGTTTGTAATGTTCGAAGGCAACTTCGGACTATTGCAAATCGACCCGCAAGTTCGGGGGGAAGAAGCTTTCCAAACCCCTCAAGTCGGAAAGATCGAGTTGGACACCTTCGTGTTCCTCGAGAACGAGCGGTTAGATATAAATCACTACATTCCGCGGTTCTCAGAGCTGGAGGATGTCCTCCCCGAAGATAGTAGGTTCCTCTCAACCCGCCTGTATATGACCGCGCGGACTGTTTTATTTAAACTTTTGATTTCATCTTACAGCTGCCCACATTGTCCCTGCGAATAAGCCGGTCACCCCGGCCGGCCCGGTTTTGACCCAGAGGGAAAGGAGGCAGCAGCAAAATAGGTCGCCATCATCGGAGGAAGAGATCCCAGCCTCTTCTAATGAATACGAATTTCTACGTTCCTGCGGGAACCCGCCCGATCTGCGGGGCAACCCAACTGTCCTCTGGAACAGGGACGGAAGTCGCATCCGGGTATCCACCGCACTTCCTTCATGGGGGAGCGAGAAAACTAGCTGCCATGCGCTAGCTGTCGGGGGCACGATGTATGGTCGAAAGACCTTAAAGAAGCTGAAGAATGTTCCCGAAGAAGAGCTTCCCTGGCTAGCTGCACAAGCCGATGCATGGGGGTTTGCGGCCAATCACTTCATGGCCTTATCGTACAGGCGGCTGGTTTCTGCTCAGAAATATCTAGAAAAGAAGTATGAAGAGCAAGTCACGGAGAATGCGCGGCTTCAAGGGATCGTGGCGGTGAGTTTTCCAAATGATGACGCGGTTTGTTTTGTTCAGCCCGAGCGGCCTAATTTATTTTTTCTTTTGCAGAAACAATATGAGGTGACCAACCCAGCCTTCCAGGATGATGTGTTTCCTCATGTGTCCCAAGGAATTAATAAAGCTTTGGGCCTCCTGGAAGACCGGGGCGGTCTGTGCGAAGGCTTCGAGGGCACTACTTTTTCTGACCTCTTCCCTGCCGTGAAGGACCAGCTTGATGAAATTAGCCGCAGGCAGAAAGGAAAAGTCAAGGTGGGTGAAGAGGTTGAAGCCGACGCGAGTAGGGAAATTGTAATTCATCAAGGAGGCGATGAAGGTGATAGAGCCGCTGATGAGGTCGATGCGGATGACGACGCTGATGATGATGATGAGGATGATGAGGACAGTTTGTCCTCTGGAACAACCGGCTCTGCGAGTAAGACCGGGCGGTCTAGTGATAGCGGCTCATCGGATTCTTCCTCGACAAGCGAAGGCTATTCGCCTGAAGTTGACATTGATGGTGAGGGCTCGAATTCCCCTGTCAAGAAGAAAAAGAAGTCGGCAGACTAGTTCCTTTGTTTAAATTTTACTTTTGTGTAACTGCCGGTTTTGATTTTTTTTGTTAGCCGGGCGGTTAATATTTTGTTAACACATATTTTGAAGAATGAATGGAAATTCTACCTGTCTAATTGTCCATCTATTGTTACTTACTTGTGGTTTCTATCTTGTCTCTCTTTTTTTTTACCTTCTGCTCTTTATGATTGAACCGTGCAGCTGCCCTGATCCGAGTATAAGTGATAATCGATGATCTCAGACGGTCTATATACAACCCGCGCGATTACTCGTTTAAATCTCAGGATATCCAATTTCTGATAGTATAAACAATAAATGATAGACTCGTGCGATTATAATTCAAACCGGGCGGCTTCTTATCTGAATTCAGAGATATCTCATCCTTGCTGAATAATAAATTTACGCGGTTAGAATATAATCCTGGCGAGTACTTCATTGAATCCAGAGATAACTTCTTGCCAAGAGATAGATCAACCCGCTCGGTTAGAACATATTCCGGGCGACCATATATTTAGATCCAGAGATATCGAGACTTGGTTAATATGAGAGACAGATAAACCCGCTCGGTTAGAAAGCAACCCGGGCGACCATATATCTAGATCCAGAAATATCCAAACTTGATTAATATAAGAGATAGATAGACCCGCCCGGTTAGAATGACACCTGGGCGTCCATATATCCTCAATCAGACCGTTTGGTTTGAAAACGCAGACCGCCCGGTCTTAATATCACAACCCCTTATTAGGGTAGACGAACACCTGCACCTGTTCTAATAATATCTTTCTTGAATGGTTTATATAATATTAGCTGACAATCTGTGCGGACTGCATATAATTTGTGCGGTCAGTAGCTTTGATATTTGCAATGAGAATCATAATTGCTTGATTGAAAAGAGCCTGTTATTAGCCGAACGGATCGAATTGAAAACCATAAAGACAGATTCACGATCCAAATGACGAGGTCGACCGGTCATGACTATGCTCGACCCCCCCCCCCCCCCCCCCCCCCCGATACTTGCCTTGTGATATTTTAATGGTGTCCTGTTTATTTCAAACCGTCCGATCTGAAAATCAGACCGCATGGCATCTTTGGGACCTGTTTATTTTAAACCGCCAGGTTTAATAATCAGACAGCCAGATAATCCTGATACCTGCTTATTTCAAACCGCCCGGTTTGAGTATCAATTCGGCCTGTTTGTGATGTACATAAGAGTCCTACTCTTTTTTTCCAAATGGTCTATAATGACCATATAAAATAAGATAATTCCCTGTAACGAAATAAAAGATGACTACAGACTCAGATGACCAAGTGGACAGGTGGGCCTAGGCGGTGAACATTGCTTTCCTCAAGTGGTCATAAGAGCTGTAGAAATAAAGAAAAAGACAAGTACAGACCCAGATGACCAAGTGGGCAGGTGGGCCTAGGCGGCGAACATTACTTTCCTCAAGTGGTCATAAGGGTTGTAAGCGACTCGACTGCTCTCTTGCCTAGGGCTACAAGCCGAGTTGATCAATTGGGCAGGTGGGCCTAGGCGGCGAACATTGCTTTCCTCAGAGAGATCAACTCAGTTGTGGGTCCCGCTTAGGCATCGCTTGAGAGTACCTAGGAGTATTCGATGGTCACAGACTAAGATGATCAGTTAGGCAGGTGTGGTTATGCCGCGGGGGCTATACCGACATTGCTTTCCTCAGAAAGATCATCAAAGCTGTAACTATATCCCTCTCGGGGCATGATAGAGCCAACATTCACCTAGACCTCCCTTGATGCAGGGGTGTGTCGGATATCAGCCGGGATCCAAGGTTCCGAAGACCACCGCACGGGAATTGGCAAGCTACCACTACACGTGTGCGAAAACTCCCTGCTACACATGATCTTTATGGTTTTACGCTAATGACTACAATCTGAGGGGGTTCGAGCAGAACTTAGCGATGTCTCCGTGGCTCAGTGAGGTTGATATATAAGAAAATGTAAAAAGGAAACATCAGACATGGAGAAGTGTCAGTATGAGGCTTCTTATTGAAATATCTAAAAAATTACAGGAAAGTAAAGAAGACATTATAAGGATAGAACCGTTTTAGATCGTCACCGCTCCAGGTGCGTGAGATGTCTTCTCCTTCACTTGTTTGGAGGCGGTAAGCCCCACTTTTTAGTGCTTCCTTGACGTTGAAAGGTCCAGCCCAATTAGGATTTAGCTTCCCAACGTTGCCTGCTCTGGCTGCTGCATCAACTTTCTTTAGCACAACATCCCTGACTGCAAAATGCTTTACCCTGACATTTTTGTCAAAGTATTTTTCCATCCTCCTTTTAACTTCTTCCTGTCTGATTGTTGCCTCGTCCTGAAGTTCTTCGATCGGATCCAGACTATACTTGATAGCCTCATCATTGTCTACTATCCATGTTTCCCCTCCCTCTTTTGCATACACAACTCTTGGAGTGACCACCTCAAATTCTACAGGAACAACAGCTTCCGAGCCATGAGATAATTTGAATGGTGTCTTCGCTGTAGCTGAAGACGGGGTAGTACGAAGAGTCCAAAGGATGTAGGGAAGCTGGTCTGCCCAATTTCCTTTTTGATTCAAAACACTTTTCATCAGGAGCTGCGGGATTTGCCTGTTTGCTGCTTCTACTTGACCATTGGTCCTTGGATGATGTACCGAGGCAAACCGAAGATCAATTCCTACCTGATCACAAAAGTTTATCATCTCTGGATAATTGAACTGTGGACCACTATCAGTGACAATTGCCAGCGGAATTCCATGCCGGCAGACTATTTCTCCCCAGATGAAGTTTCTGACAATTTGGGTTGTAGTTTTTGCCAATGCTTTTGCCTCAATCCACTTGCTGAAGTAGTCGATCATCACAATGATAAAATGACACTGGCCGCTGGCTATTGGGAAGGGTCCGATAAGATCCATACCTCATACTGCGAAGGGCCATGGCGCAGTTATTGATCTGAGTGACTGAGCAGGCAAATGCTGAAGAGGAGCGAACTTTTGACACTGAACACACCGCTTGGCAAATGCTTCAGCATCCTTTCTCATGGTTGGCCAAAAATACCCCTGCCTTAAGATTCTTTTCTCCAGAGTCTTCGCTCCTGAATGCTACCACACTCCCCAGAATGAACTTCCTGGAGTATGGTTGGGATTTCATCTTCTGAAACACATCGTGCTGAGGGAGAGATCAAAGTCTTTCTGTAGAGAACTCCTGCTATCAAATAATAGTATGCCACCTTCCTTCTGAATTTTCTCCTATCTTTGATGGAATGATGGAACTCTCCTTTTGACAGAAACATCTCATAAGGATCCTTCCACGAAGGGTTATGATCAATTTGCATAAGTTCTGCTTCATCTGTTGCCGGATGGAAAAGTTCAAAGGTCACTCCCCCGGATGGAAGACCGAAATTTGACAACTCATTTGCTTCCTCATTTTGCGTTCTTGGGATGTGTTCGATAATAAATGACTTGAATCTTCTGATTTCCTTTTTGGCTAACAACAGATATTTTCTCAGAATTGGCTCCCTTGTCTCATAATTCCCCAAGACCTAGGAGGCCATCACCAGTGAATCAGTTCTAACATGTACATATTCTATGCCCAGTTCTCTCGCAAGCCTCAGCCCAGCCAGAAGTGCTTCATATTCTGCCTGGTTATTTGTAACTGGAAAGAAGAACTTGATAGCTTGCTCCAGCCTGATGCCATTTGGACTGATCAACACTACTCCGGCTCCCACGGAGTTTCTGCCAGAAGCCCCATCTACATAAATGACCCAAGCCATAGGAGATTGTACCACCTACTCAGGACTAGGTTCTGTTGTATCTACCAAGAAGTCTGCCAAGATTTGCACTTTGATTGATGTTCGGGGGATGTATGATATCTCAAATTCACTTAGTTCAATAGCCCATTTAGCTAACCTCCCTGAATGGTCTGGCTTTTCAAGAACATTTTTTAAAGGATGATCTGTAATAACTTGGATAGAATGAGCCTGAAAATAAGGATGAAGCCTTCGTGCAGACATAACCAGGGCCAAGGCCAGTTTCTCCAAGATCGAATATCTGGTTTTTGCATCTTTGAGAATATGGCTGACATAGTATATTGGAAACTGCCTCTTCTTTTCCTCCCGAACGAGGACAGAACTCACCGCATCCGGGCCGACTCCCAGATAAAAGAATAACATTTCTCCCTCACGAGGACTTTGGAGTAGCGGAGTCGAAGTTAACTGTTCCTTCAGCTGCTCAAAAGCCTTGTTACACTCCTCGCTCCATTCGAACTTTGATCCCCCTCGCAGTGTTTTAAAGAATGGGGCACTTTTATCTCCGGATTTGGAGATAAACCTGCTCAATCCTGCCAATCTCCCCCCAAGTTGCTGAACTTCTTTGGTATTTCGAGGAGGGGTCATATCAAGGATGGCCATCAGGAGTTAAGAGATGCCCAAGAAATTTTCCTTTGCTTGCCCCAAACACACATTTCAATGGGTTTAATTTTAACTTGAACCTCCGTAGAGTAGCGAACGTCTCTACGAGGTCTTTTAAGTGCAATGAGAATGTTTCACTTTTTAGAAGGAGATCATCAACGTAAACTTCGAGATTCCTGCCTTTTTGATGCTTAAAGACGGTATCCATCATTCTTTGGTATGTTGCGCCCGCATTTTTAAGACCGAAGGGCATTACGAGATAGCAGTAACACCCATCATTTGTGATAAATGAGGTATGCGGGATGTCAGGTTTGTGCATTTTAATTTGATGATACCCGGAGAAGGCATCGAGGAAACTCATAAAACCATACCCAACCGCGGAATCAACTAAGACAACTATCCGAGGCAGAGGGTAGCAATCTTTAGGGCACACTTTATTAAGTTTGGTGAAGTCTACGCACATGCGCCACTTCCCACCAGATTTCTTAACCATTACGACATTCGACATCCACGTAGGATATTGAATTTCAGAAATGAAACCCGCTTTCAGGAGTTTTGAAACCTCCTCTCTGATGGGCAACGCCAGCTTGGTCGCCACTTCTCTCTTCTTTTGCTGGACGGGCTTGAACTCAGGAGACACATTTAGATGATGACAAGCCACGTCTGGATCCACTCCTGGCATATCCTCCGCTGAAGAAAGCGAAGATATCCAGATTCTCCAACAGGCAGGAGATTAGCTCCACTTTCTCCTCCTCCGGCAACTCAGCGTTGATAACCAGCTTCTTTTCTTCCCCTTCAGCAATAGGAACTTCTTGGGTCACTTGGGAAGGTTCCAAGTGAGCCCCTTCTCGATCTTTTCCTTCCTCGGCAGCCCTTGAGGATTCAGCAATTTCCAGAACTTCAGCAATGGCCTCGGGAAGTGAAACGTCGGTGATCATGTTGACAGTTCGGACATAACACTCCCGAGCCACCTTTGGGTTGCTTCTAACCCGATACTGCTTTCCTTCGGCAGCGAACTTGAGAGCAAGGTGAAAGATAGACACTACTGCCCTGTATGCATTAAGAATCGGCCTCCCGAAGATGGCGCAGTAATTGCTCGGGGCATCCACCACCATGAAATTGATTAGCTTTATTACTCCTCCAAGAGAGACCAGGAGCTTTACTGAACCCTCTACTTCTTTCTTCTCCCCAGAAAAACCGTAAAGGGGCCCGTCGGTGGAAAGCAAAGGCTTTCCGGTCTTCAGGGCTTCGAAAGTCGGGCGGAAAAGGAGATTGACAGAGCTGCCTGTATCAATCAGAATCTTGTGAACTGTATAATTTTCGATGACGGCGTTGATGACCACCGCATCGTCGAAAGGATTGGCATTGGGGGGAAGGTTATCCTGACCAAAGGTGACAATAGTGCTTTCGGGGGGAGAACTTGTAGTGGCTGCCACTTCCTGCTTTAGAACTCTCGCGATGCTGGATTTGCGAGATGATTCCGCTCTAGCTCCTCCATGAATACAATAGATGTCCCCTAAGGGGCCCACATCATTGACTTCGACGCATTCAGTGGAAGGGTGGATGTCACCATAGCAGCCAGCGTCTTCGACGTCGGCGCATTCCCAGGTTACTTCTACTGTTTCTTTCTCTTTTCTCTTCTCGGCAGTTGGTTCAGCAATTGCATCTTTCCGTACTAGACCCCGGAGCTTTCCTTCTCCCAGGAGTCTCTCTATCAGCAAACGAAGGGCCCGACAGTCTTCGGTTAGATGCCCCCCTTCTTTATGATATTCACAATAAAGGTTCGGATTTCGACTGCGGATATCCGACTTCAGAGGAGCAGGCCTTTTGAAATCTGGCCTCTTTTGTAGAATCTGGACAACTTCGTCCATGGTGACGTTTAAGGGAGTGAATGACTCTTGCTAGTCATCATATTGAGTGGATGGAATGACTGGAGGTGGCTGCGCGGTATACTGTTGTAAGTATACCAGCATGATTTGTGGAAGAGGAGCAGATGGAGCGGGAGCGATGGCCAACGGTGGTTTCTAATCTTGAAACCGTTGATGGCTCATGATTGGTTGCTTATTTTTTAGTTTCTCCCCCTTTGGGAACGGGGTTCAAAGTGGGACTGATTTGATGGCGGATGATGGAAGGACGGATTTGACTGCTCCTTGTCGCTTACCAGCTTTGCGACGTAGCCCGGATTGCTCTTCTCTCCTCTAATGAACATATTTGCTAAACTTATCATTTCCTGATAAGTTCGAGGCTCCCTTATATTCGCTTCAAATTTTAGGGGGCCCTCTCTCAAACCATGAATGAGGGCAACCCTATACAACTCTGGATCCACACTCTGGATTTCCATGATCTCCTCTATAAGCGGTCTACGAAACGAGCCCACGTCTCGTCTTCCCGCTGCTTTATATCGAAAAGGGCCGCCGGGCCACTTTTTCTCTTCCTTGAGGTAGAGAATCTCAGCAGGAATTCCCTTCACAGCTCAGCGAAACAACTGATTGACCTGGGGTGCAACCCGTAAAACCACTCCCTTGCTTGTCCTTCAAAGGAGGTCACAAGAAGCTTGCACTTAGTCGCGTCATCTAAGGTTCTAAGAGCGATGGCTGACTCGAAGGCTTGTAAATAAACCGTGGGATCAGTCTCCCCATTGAAAGCTGGCAGGCGAGGCTCTCTGAAATTATTAGGGGCAGGCTCCCCTCGGACTTCGTCCACAAAGGGAGAAGTTTCTTCCATATCTTCATATAGAGGAGCAGGATAATAAGCCGCCGGAGCTGCGACTACTCGCGGACAAGCCGCATGGTAAGAGGACTGGGCAGCAGCTTCTGGCGGGTAGGAGTGATGAATAGGAACTTCAGGCGGGTAGGAGAGACGGGCTGCGCCCTCCTGCGGGTAAGAAAGGCGGGCAGCATGAGAAGCCGCCCCCTAGAAATCAAGGGCCCGAGCCGGCATGCTGTGCGCGGCTTCCTGATAGAAGTTTTGCCTAGCCGCAAAACCTTCTTGCTGAGATTGGAGGTTGTCGGCTAGTGGTAGCGGGTAAGGTGGAGGCGGAGGAGGAATTGGAGTCACCGCCTGATTAACCGCGGTTTGCTGTGGAACTAACCGCTCGGTTAATAGGGCCAAAGTCTGATTGATTGCGTCCAACCGTTGATCAGTCGCCCTCTGAGCCCGCTCGGCTTCTCTTCTGGATTGCTCCAAGGCTTCCCACAAAGAGTCCTCACTATGATCGGAGCGGTCTCCAAGGGGGAACTGGCGGTCTGACATTATGGCAAAGAGGATTTCACCGACAATCCGCGATCTGAAGGTCGCGTGTTTCTGTTGAGTATGAAATCGCACCTCCGAAGGAAATCGGAGGCTGCGGGTTGCCGGTTACTTTTTAGGTGGAGAAAACGAGACCGCTAGTAGCGGTCAAGGCCAGACTTCGCCCGTCACGGCGAATGCCCCTCTTGTGACGGGCTTTCCTTTGATTAAAAAGAAGCGGTTACAAGTGTAGGAAAGAAGAAGCCGGCCGGTCAAACAGTCCGCAAGACGGGAAACTCAAGACCGCAGCTCAAACAAGGGAGCTCCTGGATTTGAGTGTGCGTATCTTGTGAACAGTGTCGCCCCCTATTTATAGGCTCGGGGGCCTGCCCGATTACAGGAGAGACGGGCAGGCGGTGACGGGATACACAAAGAAGAAAAGAAAGAAGCCGCTTAGCTTGGCAGCTTGCCCTTCTGACCTGTCTGACCAGAGGCTGAGGATGACGCGACCAAGCTGATGATGCAATCTGAGCGGTCTCCGCCTTGAGACCGCGGCTTGTTCTTTGGATTCGAACCTTGGCTCTCTATGTCACAACCTGGGCGGTCTCCTCCTTGAGACCGCGGATCGCCTTCTTGCCTTGGGTTTTGACAATCTTCAATCTTGCGGGCGGTCAGAAGTGACATCAGACCGCCCGGCTTGGTTTATCCTGGACTGAGAGTCGCTGATCCTAGAACCCAGCGGCTTGATTTAGAAGCCCGCCCGGGTTTGAGAATGATAAAACCAAAGAAGCAGTTTTCTGGGTAAACAACATCACTCCTTTTTGTTTGTTGGGCTGCGGGCGTTTGTGGAAAATACCACCGTCGCAGTGCCTTTTTTTTGGGGGGGGGGATGCTCGGAGCCACCGCCGCAGCACTCCTGTTTATTTGTTGGGCTGTGGGCGTTTGTGGAAGATTCCATCGTCGCAGTGCCTTTTTTTTTGGGGGGGGGCGCTCTTCCCTCGAGCTGATCAGTCTCAAGCGCTTATAAACATATATGCTTATATATGTGTAGTATGATATTATGTGTATAACCACCACCTCTGAGCCGCAATGGCGGACAAGTGGTTGGCTTTGATTGTTTTGGCTAATATCTTCTGGTGCAGGCTTTTCCTTTTACTGAGTGCACTCATTTGAGCTGGCTCGGGTTGTTGTAAGATTATAGATGCTTATCTGATTAGTTCTCCTTTCTGAAATCTTAATTCCTGACTGTTGCTAACCTTGGGTTTTCTTGCACTTTCTTGCTGAGACATTCTTTTCTTTTGAATGTCTCAGGCTCGGAATCGTAGCTGTTCGGTTAGTATAGTTGGTGTTCTCTGGAACTGCAGTTAGTTGCAGTGGTTCATTCTTCCCTACCGGTTGTGGGGTAGTTGTTCCTTTTGTTTCAGATTTATGCTTGTACTCAGTTTTCTTATGGGCTCGTGTCAGTTGTTGACGCCCATAGCTCTAGTTTTCTTGTGCTAGGTTACTTGCTAGCTGTTTTTCTATTATTTTCGGGTTGTTTACCTACTTGCTCTTTGGGAAGCTTTATGCTAGGATGCATTAGTTACTTTATTGGTATAAAATTGTCATTTTTGCATATCATGATTTTAAGTAAATGTCACATACTTTGAAGATCGTAGAAAATCCTTTCTTACTATACTAAACATAGATATGTGCATATCATTTCTGGGATATTGATCTTCATGCTCATGTAGGATAAAATGAACCTATTTTCCGCTGCGTATGTATAGTTTCTTACTTATGTACTAGATCATCCACAGGACCGGGGGACACGGTCCTAAGCTAAAATGTAAAATTATCTTTTTAATCCAAGCACATTTATGTTTTTATAAAATAATCGTAAGGAGTGTTTGCTTGAGTGTCTGTAGTTGTCCCCTGCATGACGTGGCATCACGACGCGTATTTCCCCCTTGCTCTGATAATATTTATTTAATTCGTGGGAGAAATGCGGGTTGTGACAAGTGCAACTCACACACTATGACTCGATGCGCACAGACCTTTAGTTCCCCCTTTTTGGAGCTAGCAAAACTCCCAGGATACTCCCATAGTGGCAAACAGAAGCGGTGGGTTGGGCCTCGCCCACCTATAGATTGGTATCTACACTACCTAACCTAGATCTATCGTACGCCTCAACGCTAAGAACACAACAGCGGAGCTCCTGCGTACTCTTGCTGGCCATTACACCAGACTTTTCTTGGTAAAGTGTTTTCCACACTTACCAAGCCAAATTATCGACGTCGGTGCGATGACTGTCAATACTAAAGGCCAACCACCTTATGCACATACATTCATGAATCCTATTTATATCTCCGAGCCATATGCTCCCCGGACTAACCCGTCCGTCACAATAACCTTCCGAGCCACTGACTCACCGGACTAACCTGTCCGTACCTATAAACACCAAGCCTACTGCTCGCATGACCAAACCAAGAAACCTCCCGTAACCACGGGATTTGGGTGTGTGTATTATTTAGGCAATCTTACATAACAGATTATTCCTGCAGTTTAGGGTTAACCTTGGACTTCCCGAGGTCTACCATGTGAGGGGCTCGCAGCGGTACTAGTAGCTATGATGGGATGACACCCCAAAGGTCCCTTTCCAAGGCACTTAATGTTATTGGTAACTACCCATAAGAATACCCCTCTCATCATTACACTTGGATTAACCTTAAGTATTTTATGACTCTCCAAGGGAAAGACAATCTTTCGTCAATCCCGAGCACAACCTTGCCCATCTTTGGGCATATTCAACACATCAACTCCTATTGGTGACCTCCAGTCTCCTTAAACAGGCTAATTACATCATCCACCTTCCATTCCTACCTAATGGACTACTAGTTAAGCTAACTCTACAGTTTCTACTATACGCAGACCAACATGAGCTACATAAGTTGCAAGAGAGGAGGTACTCCATATATTCATCTGAATGACCTAAGATTATTACTGGGAGTCTATCATGATATTATAAGACTAAATCCAGAGAATCATTTTTTCCTTTTTTTTATTTGGCCTTTATTATAATTTCTCCAATATTAGCCAAGTATGAAATTGAACATGAAGTATAAGATCTTCTTATGATATGCCCCCCCCCCCCCCCCCCAAATTATGGAAAATCTATGATGTCAAAATAACAGTAAATACAGAATATCACAATTTTACAGTAAGGTGTTGGTCTCTAATTATAATATTGAGTAATTATCCAAAATTGGAAGTTAAAGAAGGAACCACCAAAAATACTTGTCCAAAAATTATGATAAAATTACCATACCTCTATAATGATCAGAAAAGTTAACTGACTGAGTTTTATAATTTATCAAAACTATTTACTCACATAAATAAATATTTCAATAAGATCCAAACTAAGGAACATTGTGAGGTAACCTACTAATAAATAATTCCAAAAATTGTACAAAAAAGCACAGGGCTTTCTAATGCCCTAAAATGTCCTATCACTAAGTTTCACAATTTTCCAGAGAACATTTGGTCCTCACTTATTTATCATAATCTTAAGGCAAAATAGTTGACTTGTGAATGAAGTACAAATTAAATCAAATCAAAAACTACACAAAAATTGCCTGAGGTTTATATCATGATTATTTGAGCACTACCAAACTTTCATCAAAATCCAAGATAAATTAAGCATGTAAATTCCTCTTATAGGAAAGTGCCCTAAAAGGTTATAACCTAATACAGAGGGGACAAGCGTTCCTAAAATTCTTATAAAATTACCTAGGGAATATTTACACCCTATAAACTTATCTATCAAGTTCCATAACCATTAAAGGATATATGACTCTATGTCCTTCACAAGGCTCAAAGTGCAACCCTAGGGTTAGAACTAGGGTTCTAGGGCACATCCACCCCAAACCAACCTAAACCACTCATGGAGGTGTTTTATGTGATTCTAAACCAGTGACCAGAGTTTCACCACTTTTGGATGAGGGTTGACCCCTCAATTCTATCATGTGCACTTTTGACCTAATTTGACCTAGTTTGACCAAACTTGGGTTAACTAATTACCCAACCAATTCAAACCCAAATGGGATGAATTTTATACGAGGGTCATTTCAAGCCCCTAAGGAACACCCACCAAAATTTGAAGGGGTTTGTATGTCATTAGTCCATACAATTAATTTATATATGAATTTTTAAATTTTTACAAAAACTTTAGAAAAGGTTTATCCAAAAATTCCCATTTTTGGATATGATTAGGGGGTGGGTATAATTAGACTATGCCCAAAATTTTAGGCCCTTTGGATGGATGGTTTAGTGTGGGCACTCAGATCAAGGCCTGGTCAACCCTTTGGACATGTTGCACCATTTTGGGTGTTGTGGTCAGACCTATGATCTTATTGGGCTGAAGTCAATTTTAAATTAAAGTGGACTTCAAGGGCTACAACTTTGGTATTGACCATTTTTCAATCAGAGGGGCCTAAGTATTTTTAATATTTAATACAAGGCACTGCATAATATGTGATAGAAATCTGCATTTAATAAAGAATAATATCATTTGATCTTTGCACAGATCTTGGCGTAAGATGAGCGACTCCCGCTCATCTTCAACCTCCAGCCGACGGCTGAGATTGCCTGTGCCTGGGTGAGCTTCAACCCGATTTTACCGCCCACCTGAGCGCCGCCCTGGTCGTCCAATGCCACCACCACCTCCGTTGAGGTGGTGGCTGGCGATTAGGGGTGGTTGGCCGGCCGGAGGTGGCCGGAACGGGGTGTTCTAGCGGGGGAAATAGGCTCGTAAACGAGCCCTTTCGGGAGCTTGATTCGAGCCCGATTTGGCTCGTATCAAACCCCAAATCAGATAGGGATCTAGCACTAGGGGAGGAAGGAAGGATCGGACATGTGTGGTGGCCTGAGGCCGCACATTCCGTCGGGTTGCCATGGCCGGAGCTTGAGCTTTTGGTGTTATGTCAATTTGGGTCTCAGAGGGCTCAATTTCTTCTGGTGATTGGGGGAAAATGCTCCTTTACTCCTCTGAAGAAGTTATAGAGTTCGATTGTGGGAGAGGGAGAGCCATGTCATCAATTGTCATTAACACCATAAATGGTGATTTTCGGCCACCTCTAAATCCCCCTGAATTCAGCCCCTTGTGGGCTGTAAAACCCCCCAATCTTCTTGTAACTGCCAGGGGAGAGGAATCCCCATCAATTGGGAGCTTAATTGGCCACCCTTGGCCATGAATGCCATTATTCTTCTTTCTCTCTCTCCACCATTTTTGGGGGAAAAGGGGTTTCTCTCTCCTAGTCATCTTTTACAGAAAATGAGTGGCAACTCCTGGTAATTATCAGCCTCCTAAGCTAATGGGCTACTCCAATTAGGATTAGCCCAAGTGAATTGGGCTTAGTTTGGGCAAAATGGGGAATTTTGACCTAAAATCAAGGTGGAGTTGACTTTGGTCAATTTGACCATTTGGGTTGACCCCAATGGGTGTGTAGTGACCCATTGGCCTCCCTTAAGGGTTAGGAAGGTAGGTATGGTCAATTTGGCAAGGTGTGGGTCAATTGACCCTTAATAGACCACTCTTGACCAAAATAGGGCTAGGGTTGACTTAAGTCAAATTGGCCAAATTGGAGGCCCCATGATGAGGCATGTTGGCCCATTGGGTCCCTAATATCCTTATAAGGGTAGGGGAAAGGTCAATTTGGCATGGTGGAGGCCAATTGTCCCTAATTAGGCTACTTTGACCAATTTAGGCTTAGGGTTGACTTTGGTCAATTTGGCCTCTTTGGTTGACCCCAATGGGCTTGGTGCTCCAAAGGACCCCTAATAGGCTAGGGATGCTATTGTGTTGTCAAAGGGTCAAGGTGAAGCCCCTATGTCCAACCCTAGGCATGGTATCTGAAAATTGCTATTTGTAGACCCCTTGGGTTTTCCTCCTTACCTAAGCTCACATGCTCTTAAGTGCTTCCTATGGTTTTGTCATGACCTAGTCATGACAAAACCAACTTAGGGGTCTAGTTGTTTGGTGGATGTTACAGACATAATGGTCAACGATCATGGATCCATTTTCTTATTTCAAAGGGAAATCTTCTTGGAAACTATTGGTTTGATGTACACAGCTTGGATACACAATAATATATTGGGCCACGTAGGCATGTTGTGCCTTCTATTAAGTTCTAATAACCTCCACAAGATACTACACATTGCTATTGACACATCCAAATCACCATGCATAAAATGGGGTGTTATAATTCTCCCATCCTTATATAAAATTCATTCAGAATTCTACGAATAAAGACAACCATGATAGAATAATTTATCCGAGGTAATAACTTGGGGTATTCCTCTCGTATGGTTGCTATTGTTCCCAAGAAAGATCCTGACTACCATAGTTGACTTAGCTAAACTTTGCCATCTTTATCGCCTTGTTACACAGTTGTCGACTTTTCATGTCCTCGATGAAAACATAACTAACCTTGATCATCAAACAATTATGCCCCGGTACTCTATTAGTCTCAACAATTTGGTTTGTCTCTTGTATTGATTTCCTCAACAATAAATTATGGAAGACATCATGCAATCCGCTAAGCTCGGAAGACAAAGCAAGTTGATACGCAACATCACCAATGCATTCCGTAATCTCAAATAGTCTCAAGTATCTCGTACTTAGCTTCTTCAAGCATTGGATCCTCGACACTCCCTCAAATGACTTGATTTTTAAATATACCAAATCACCCTTCCATAAAGCGCCTTGAGGTTGCCACCTAGATGCTCGCCTTATAGATCTTATTGTTGGTAAACTCAATCATTTATACTTGGTCCTCCCACATAGACGCACATTCACTGTATATTATCCATTATCTTGTTGTTCCTCTCAGCCTGCCCATATGTGTGTGGATGGAATGCAATGCTAAACTTCAATTTAGTGCCCAATGGGTGATGAATATGCCTCCAACCACTGGGCACGAAGCGTCCATCTCGATCACTAATGGACATTATAAAGATCAACGATCACTAACAATGTACAGTCGTAAAGGGATTTAAAAATACAATGTGATATGATTGGAAATTAAAGCATTAAAAACATTATAAAGATCGTGCTTAGCCATCTAGTACTTTTACTTGTTCATGTAGAAAGATGTATTTTATGTTCATACTCCAATTCTTATAAGTGAAGGTTTATACATGCACAATTTGTGAATTTGATATAGTATACAATAGTAATAATCAACACACATACAAAATGCAATGATTGTATACAATCATTATCAATATGCAAAGTAAATTACTTCCACAACTTCTAAGCACAATAAAGTACAACTACTAAGGTACTTCATTCACACAATGTTTATTAAGACTTATTAGGTATGTAAAGTATTGCTTGGCGGATCACAATATTATATTTATAAATTTTGGGTGATCCAATGTATCAAAGAGAAGTGCAAAAGTGGTGTCTTAAGGTTTGTTTAATCAAGATGATTTATAATTTAATCAAAGGTACTTTGCTCACACAATATTCATTAAGACTTATCAGGGATACAAAGCATTGCTTAGGGGGGAGGGTTTTCTTATCATTTATTAATTTTCTTTTTTAGGATGAACAAGTGCCCCAAATTTACTTGAAAACAAATGTAGATATAATAAACCACACCTCTATCTCTTGAGTTAGTTGTAATACACTAGGTGTATAAACAATATAACTGTAGGTCCGTCCGGGACCCCATGCCATAACAAGCATACAAGATTGGTGTTACTGAGATGATAAATAGAAATTTGCAACAACGCACATCAATGCATTAATTGCTAGCAGAAGAATTTTATAGATATTTAAACATAAATGTCCACATCACTAGGAATATAGTTGAAACAACAAGTGTCTTGGCCTTAAGGCCTTTCAATCACAAATTGTAATAAACTCTAACATGATTTACATACATCGGCATGCAGGTAGACAATATATGAAAATGCTATAATCAACTTTGGCCTTCGAGGGCCATCCCAACTTGTGATCTTCGCCAGCTGCTTCCTGCTTGGCTCGCTAGTACCAGTACCATCCACAAATAAGTGGTAAACAAGGGTCAGCTATGAGCTGACCACAAACCGTGTAATGATCCCACCCCTCGGCCATTCTAGCCAACTCTAGGGCAGTGGTATCGCACTCCTACAAGTAAGACATAGCAAGAAACATGTATATCAAAAGAGAAAGTGTGACTACTCTACACAGGGTGAGGTTTCAAACATAATCAATCTTTTGGGTTGAGCATCAAAGTAAGATGAACCTAGGTATCCATATGATGTTGTCTTGTTTACCCAAAGGTTATGTCAACCGCCTAAGAAATTACACATGAGGCTAACATAACATCACAAATGTTGGTAGGCACGACCACACATTTCATGCTCTCAAGGAATGTTTATGTGTACACTCGCATGAGTATTACCACCAATCTAAGTATTTCCAACTCAGATTTTCTTGAACATTTACTAGTCTAGCCATCAACCTGACTTAGTCTCTCACATGCTATCAACATTCATGAGGACTTCCCTCATGTAGAACAACATGGTGCGGGTTCGGTTCATCCACTTCTCATGTTCAAATCACCCTATTTAGACAAATATGGTGTTGCAAAAGCTTTACCTCGGACCGATCTCATTTAACCAATATCACGTTATACACCTAATCAACTCGAGAGGATATAGGCTTCACGATCACGATGGAGATGTGGAGAATTTTTACATTCTACCACCAAAGCAATGGGGTTTTTCACTAAGTACTTCACGAGCTACCATAGTCCCACCTCATGCAACGTGATGACACATTTATCAGAGTAACTCTCCAGCATGCAAACTAGTCATAACCTAAATGCATCGCCAAATAAAGCATCACTGATCCGGACCAACGTATATGGGTAGGATTCATATAGAATGCCTAAATCCGTACGTTTAACGAATTTCTAAATGTCATAAATGTCGGGGACGTAAACAATCGACCTGGAGAAGGTCATGCCCTCTGCTAATTAGCAGAAGAGACTCTACCTATGCAAATATAACAACACAATAATTGAAAAGCACGTCCCAAGCATAACACCCCATCCGTTGCACAGTATATAACAGTAGGTCCGGTCGGGACCCCAAACCATATAAGGTTAACAAGCAAGAGGGTTACGTACTAAGTTACCCAAAAACAACATCTTAGAGATTACGCAAAAGCGAAAGCATAAATTAATTAAATCTTGAACCAGAATATACATGTCCACAATACAAAATAGGAATGACTGATATATATATATATATATATGCAAGATTTTGGCACTACGACCATACATCAAAGTGTGTTTCTCTTGTTACATATTTTCCAAACATCGGGACACAGGCCGGCAATACATGAAAAGCACTCAAAACACTTGGGCCTTCGAGGGCCAGCTAAGCACAGTGATGCGTATTCGGCAAGTACACCGGTCGCTGTCAAGTAATAAAATTGGGAATAGCTTCCCCGAATATCGTCTCTCAAGGAATGCAGGTTCTGGTGAACGAAACGCGTGGTGAATCGATCGTTACACGAGCGAATAAAGTAAAAAGAAAGGCATTGTGATTTGGTTCCTAAGCTAATGCGGAAAAGAGAGATGCGGGCCAAAACTCTGCTTCGCAAGGCGGGATGGATGCAACGGCCGCGATGTCGTGCTTCGGGAGGCGCATGGACGGAAAGTAAATATGACGGGTGAGGGTCGCACACACCTCTTCTCCAAGCATCACCACTAGCAATTGCTAGGGCTTCACACACAACGAACTCAAAAAATCACAACAAGGAAAATGTTGTTCTCACACCACCGCATCATTGCACATGAACATCATAAAAGATCTATGACATTAAGCTAATCAATAGTTCATTACAACAATACAAAGAAAACACAAGCATCAAGTTTAGAGAGGACCAATGGGAAGATGTCACCGCATCTTGGGTTCTCGGCCGGAAGAGAGGTTGTCGGGCTCTCTTCGGGCTCGGCCCTCAGATGGTATGTGGATTCGATGGAGGCTGTCACCGCTCCAATGACCTACAACACTTCTATGGCTTCCCACGACGAGGGATGCTAGAACACTTGGTGGAGAATGTTTGCTAACGCTCTCGAATGGAAGAATGGTGGTGGAAATCGATGGAAAATGGTCTCCTTGGTGGTGGAGGTGAAGGAGAAGCCTTCAAACCTCAGAAACGGCGGGAAGGACCTAATTTCCCGCTCCCCTCGAGAGCTCTCTCATTGACTGTGGCTTATCCTGCATTTTATACTAAACAGGCAGAAAAATGGTCACGCACGGTCGAACGCACGACCGTGCGTGAACTGTGCGTTATTAAATGATAAATTCTGACTTGAGGGAGACGATGCGCCGCCCGTGCGTTTTACTCACGCACGGGCAAATCCGCCTGTGCGTAAAAACGCATGGGTAAATTCAGAATGACTAAAAATAGGAGGAAACAGGTCGACCGTGCGTTTTACTCACGCACGGGCAAATCCGCCCGTGCGTAAAAATGCACGACTAAACTCATATATTCCGTTTTATGGCCAGATACAGACGCACGAACGCAACCGTCCGTGTGTCAAGGAAACGCACGACCGTGTGATATGCACAGACATATATTTTGGGGGAAAACGGGACGATCCAGCCACTTGCACATAAGACATACCAGCTGGGAATACACCTCGAGCACCAAATAAACACAGAAAAAGGATTGGGGAGCACCATGTGCTTACCCCCAATAATAAGGAGCACAAATGCACACCGAAACGGGCATAAGAGTGCACCTAGCAGGGAATAACAAATATGATCATAAACATGCCTAAAGTGTGGTGCATCGACAAGAAATACAGCTCAGATGAGTCCATAAATGTGTATATAAATGGGACTCATCACACCCCCAGACTTAACCATTTGCACGTCTCGGGCAAACTACTCCGCTATCCTATCGGAACAATTGGATGTTAGAGTATGATTGAGTGATGGAGACTCATGCGAAGTCGCATGCTCACGGGCGTAGAAATACATTAGAATAGAATTTAACTCAAAATTATATTTAACTATTTCTAAAACACTAATTTGAAATCTAATTAACTTGGATGGTGAATCCTGGTGAATCTTTCGGTCGCGCAAAAGGGAAAATAACGTGACTAATGAGTAGAGTTTTACTTGAATCAAAGTTCGGGACAAACTCCTAAGAAATCCATCAAAGTCGGTGTCCATAGGCTTGCACGTTCGCACTCTCTCTACTGCATGAGACGACTCGTATCTAAAATCAATAGGACTTATGGGTTAGGATTGGGCTTAGGATGAGTTTAGGCTAGATAAGTAGAAGGACGATGGGAATCGCATTCAACATAACTGAGCACTCAAGAGAATTACAATCACCAATACAACATTTTCAAGAAGTACACAACACCCCCAGACTTCAACTGAATTCTAGGTGTGTGCTAAGCCAATCATACTTTGTCTCTGTCGAGAGAATGTAATTGGAAGTTCGTTTTGAACAATTTTTCTTCTTTTTCTCCCTTTTTTTTCTTTTCTCGACAGAATTTCTTTTGTAGGCACACTAAAAACTTCTCCTTCAGCTTTTTCAAAGCTATCATACAACACGGAGATGACACCAAACATGATAGATATATAAATTTCTGTCAGCTCACTTGTTGGTGCGAAAATGGGCTTGGCCGTATGGCTTTGGTGACATTTTGGTGGAGCTAAACAAGGAGGAAAGGTAGGCTCAAGTGGGCTTGCAGAGGTGATTACATTGGTAAGGATTTCAAAAGCACAAACGGATCATGAAATGGCCTATATCACACTTTATAACGAGTACTTCAACGCAATCGTGTCAAGAGTCGCCTAGTGCAAGTTCTAGCCACCGAGAAAGGTTGTCCTTCCTTCCGACCCTAGTAATAAGCTACTACTAGTACAGCTACACTCGACCCTATGCTACCGTTGGATTCACCGGATTCACCACTAAAGTAAAATAAATTGCAGCTACCATAATAGAAATACTTAAATTACAACATTGAATTTTATTCTACTCTAATTGAATTTCTAGGCGTGATGGGAGCACTCGACTAGAGCACTATTCGAGTCGACATTTTTCTCTACTCCTCACTCCTACACTAACAATCCAATTCTTACGAGCGGGGAACCTCGCAACAATACCCAATAAGCACGCGTGATCAAGTGCACATGTGCTAGGTGCAAGTGTACACAGTGTGCACAATACAATTAAAAATTCCTAACTCAGCACATTCTAACATGATATGCAAAGTGTGTGCACGTGCATGGCTCGATCCCTCCCTCAGACTTGATCAAAACTAAATAAAATAGGGAATTCTGGAATAAGGAGAATATGGGTAGAGTGGACCTATGCTCATAAATGAGCATGCCAGAAGTGCGGTAATTCCTTCTTTAAATTTTTCTCCTTCCGCGTCCACCACGCGAGAGCTTTAACCTGCGATGTTAGCAAAAAGAAAAATAACAGGACTAAAAGAAATAGACTAAGCAAACGGAACCGGGTGGTTCCCATGGGTTGTCTCCCAAGAAGCCCTTTTGTTTAACGTCCTTAAAGGTGGACCAAATACCTGTATTAAGCAGTGAAGACAAATAGTTCTAACATAGTTCTTAGGAATTGTTCAAATTATCTCAGAAATACAACACATAACCAAAGGTAAAGAAATAAAAGTTAAACAGAATTATACAGATCACATATTCAAATACAGCAGAGAGACAAAAGAGACAATCATCCTAACACATTTGACTCAGCTAGATACACTTTTTTACAGTCCTTCAAAACTGTGCCACCATCATAGATTTTCAAGCGATGACCATTCACCTTGAACGCCCCTTCTTTCTCTCAAGAAATTTCAATTGCGCCAAACGGAGAAACACCACTCCCCGGCAACGGCGCCAAAAACTTGATGCGTATTCGGCAAGTGCACCGGTGGTTGTCAAGTAATAAAATTGGGAATAGCTTCCCCGAATATCGTCTCTTAAGGAATGCAGGTTCTGGTGAACGAAACACGTGGTGAATCGATCGTTACATGAGCGAATAAAGTAAAAAGAAGGGCATTGTGATTTGGTTCCTAAGCTAATGCGGAAAAGAGAGATGCGGGTCAAAACTCCGCTTCGCAAGGCGGGATGGATGCAACGGCCGCGATGTCGTGCTTCGGGAGGCGCGTGGATGGAAAGTAACTATGACGGGTGAGGGTCGCACACACCTCTTCTCCAAGCATCACCACTAGCAATTGCTAGGGCTTCACACACAACGAACTCAGAAAATCACAACAAGGAAAATGTTGTTCTCACACCACCGCATCATTGCACATGAACATCATAAAAGATCTATGACATTAAGCTAACAAATAGTTCATTACAACAACACAAAGAAAACACAAGCATCAAGTTTAGAGAGGACCAATGGGAAGATGTCACCACATCTTGGGTTCTCGGCCGGAATGAGAGGTTGTCGGGCTCTCTCTGGGCACGGCCCTCAAATGGTGTGCGGATTCGATGGAGGTTGTCACCGCTCCAACGACCTACAGCACTTCTATGGCTTCCCACGACGAGGGATGCTTGAGAACTTGGTGGAGAATGCTTGCTAACGCTCCCGAATGGAAGAATGGTGGTGGAAATCGCCGGAAAATGGTCTCCTTGGTGGTGGGGGTGAAGGAGAAGCCTTCAGACCTCAGAAACGGCGGGAAGGACCTGATTTCCCGCTCCCCTCGAGAGCTCTCTCGTTGACTGCGGCTTATCCTACATTTTATACTAAACAGGCAGAAAAATGGTCACGCACGGTCGAACGCATGACCGTGCGTGAACCGTACGTTATTAAATGATAAATTCTGACTTGAGGGAGACGCTGCGCTGCCCGTGCATTTTACTCACGCACGGGCAAATCTGCCCGTGTGTAAAAATGCACGGGTAAATTCAGAATGACTAAAAACAGGAGGAAACAAGTCGACCATGCATTTTACTCACGCACTGGCAAATCCGCCCGTGCGTAAAAACACACGACTAAACTCAGATTGTCCGTTTTCTGCCCAGATACAGAAGCACGAACGCAACCGTCCGTGCGTCAAGGAAACGCACGACCGTGCGATATGCAAAGACATAGATTTTGGGGGAAAACGGGACGATCCGGCCACCTGCACATAAGACATACCAGCTGGGAATACACCTCCCATACCAAATAAACACAGAAAAGGATTGGGGAGCACCATGTGCTTACCCCCAATAACAAGGAGCGCAAATGCACACCGAAATGGGCCTAAGAGTGCACCTAGCAGGGAATAACAAATATGATCATAAACATGCCTAAAGTGTGGTGCATCGACTAGAAATACGGCCCAGATGAGTCCATAAATGTGTATATAAATGGGACTCATCACACCCCCAGACTTAACCATTTGCACGTCTCGGGCAAACTACTCCGCTATCCAACCCGCTATTTCGCGCTCATCTCGCGAGGACCTGTAAAACACAATCCACCAAGTAGTGGAAAAACAGGTAACCGATCAGCTTTAGCTGACCAAGAATATAACGACCCCACCCCATGCCCCGCGCAGTGGTACTCATTCCCTGCAAGTAAGCAATATCAGCATATATTTCATAGGTGCATCTAAGCACGGCATAGAAACAATCACCACATATGTCGACTCTAGGACGCACGTATTGTGCTCTCAAGGCACACTTTGGCGTACTCCCCGAGTTACACCACCAGTATAAGTCCTTTTTCAACTTAGCCAACACTAAGTACTTTTTCAACTTAGCATACTATGAGCTACCGTCAAGGTTCTCCTGCCTTACGGTTCTAATCCCAAAATGCCCTCAATGAAACGGAGGGGCGACCTCATCACTGACTGAGTAAGGGACGAGTTCGATTCAGCTTTGTGCTCGTGCTCATATTGCAGAGCAAGTTACCTACCCGACACGGGTGCAGCATCCCCTTGTGCCCGCTATTGCCTCATAAGGCCAACGAAGGTTAACACGATGGCCCTTTTTTTCCATGGTGTTATGCACCCAGTTCTTTTTTACTTAGGCTTCACAGTCTCCACACATTTGCTCACTGGAGCCACTGCCAGCGATAAGACTATCGCCTGGAGTTAACAACAGAATTCGTTTCTTCCCTTTGTTAGGCTCAGCAATTGCGAGTCTATAGCTTTCTAGTGCTACGCAACAAGTCCCTAGGGCATAGGCTTCACACCCATCATAAATGGCTCACTAGCACTAGCGTCGGCGCTAGCACTAGCGATGGTGCTAGCCAATAGAATGCCGTTCTGTCAGCTCTTTCGGGTATTTCCTGGAGGTATACTCTAGGACCCTCTGCAGCACATCACAGCACTCAGAACCCAAAAACAAGCATACATACTCGGAGTATTCCCCGGAGCGCAATAAAGCAATAGTAACATCACCAATCCAGACCAACCTGTCCAGATGGGCTTCACACAGTATGCCTATGTCTGTACAACGATCCGGACTATATATGCAATTTCAACGGGGATAATCCATATCGACCCATCGGAAGAAACCTATCCACTAATTAGTGGAAATCTTCCTGCTACTATGGACAAATCAAAGGACTAGCTTGTCAGGAGATTAAGGAGAAGAATCGTTACCCTTGATGTTCGCTTCGGTGCCATTGAACCAGGATTTTTCTCCACTGACTCGAAGATGGCACAAGCACGCAAGAGATCATCTACCTCGAACTTGACTAGCCAAACGGATCCTTCCTCTACTTCCCGACTTCTGCCCCTGCCTTAGGAGAGAGGTCCATAAAGAACTAAGGAAAATACATGTTTTGGAGGGCTATATATATAAAAACACTATCGCCGGCGCTACCTACTAACACAGGTGCTAGCCCAGAGGCGGTACGACCAAACCTATCCACATCCTCTTAAGGATTTATCGAGAATGCTACCGCTAGCCCCCGCGTTATCTATCGACGAGTCGAATTCATGCGCACTCAACAAGATTCATCGGAATAGATTCATCGGGACACAAATTCATCGAGAGAGCTGCCGCCGGCGCTGGCACTAGCAATCAACAATTCGTCTTGATGCTTTCGATGATTCGCATAAGTACCTTCGATGATATACAACATTTCGACGATACGAGCTACCGTCGGTGCTAGCGCTAGTGCAGGCACCAGCTCTTTAGCTTAGAACATCTTGAACTCTTTGCACCTGAACACTGGGGTCTTACAATCCTCCCCCGCCCCCTCCCCCTTAAAAAGAATTTCATCCCGAAATTTTGACAGTGCAAATAACTACAAAGATACAAAAGATAGCCTTGTACCTTAACTGAACAACTCAGGGAACTCCTCAAGCATGGTCTGCTCTCGCTCCCATGAAAGATCCTCACGCCCACAATTGTCCTAGCATACTTTAACCATTCTGATCGATTTGTTCTGTAATTGCTTGACTACAGTGTCTTCAATACGAATGGGCTTGACCCTTGTCATTAGCCCACTTTCGATCTGCACTTGAACATTATCCACAAGCATTTGAGTAGGCTTTTGCACAGCCTTCCGCAGCACGGAGATGTGGAACATATCATGTAAACTACTCAGCTCTGTCGAAAAAGCGAGCCGATAGGTAGCCTCGCCATCACGCTCTAGTATCTCAAGCGGTCCAAGGTATCTCGGACTCAGCTTTTTCAAGCGTCGAATCCTTGACACACCCTTGAAAGGTTTAATTTTGAGATACTTCCAGTCGCCCATGGCGAACTCGAGGTTCCTGTGTCTGGCATTATAATACTTCTCTTGTCTATCTTGTGCAATCAACAACCTCTCCTGGATTGTCCGAATAGTCGAAGTAGCATCTTCGACTTATTTTCGCTTAAACAGCTTACACAGCTTTCATGGGAGCGTGAGCAGACCATGCATCATGAGTTCCCCAAATTTTTCCATTAAGGTACAAGTTACGTTTTGTATCTTTGTAGTTATTTGCACTGTTAGAATTTCGGGATGAAATTCTTAATAGGGGGGAGGATTGTAAGACCCCAGTTTTTCATGTGCAAAGAGTCTGCAGTGTTCTGAGCTCCTCACGCCTCCAATTGTACACTAACCATACTATTCTATACTGTTAATGGCAAACCATGCACGACATAGTTCTTTTTGACTTAGGCTTCACAGTCTGCACACATTTGCTCACTGTAGCTACTGCCAACGATAAGAATACCGCCTGGCGTTAATGATAGAATTCATTTCTGCCCTCTGCTAGGCTCAGCAATTGCGAGTCTATAGCTTTCTGGTGTTACGCAACAAGTCCCCGGGACCTAGGCTTCACACCCATCACAAATGGCTCACTAGCACTAGCACCGACTCTAGCACTAGCGTTGGCGTTAGCCAACAGAACGCCTTTCAGCCAGCTCTTTCGGGTATTTCCTGGAGGTAACCTCCAGGATCCCCTATAGCACATCACAACCCTCAGAACACAAAAACAAGCATACATACTCAGAGTCTTCCCCGAAGCACAATAAAGCAATAGTAACATCACCAATCCAGACCAACCTGTCCAGATGGGCTTCACACAGTATGCCTACGTTCGTACAACGATCCAGACTCTATATGCAATTTCTATGGGGATAATCCATATCGACGCGTTGAAAGAAACCTATCCACTAATTAGTGGAAATATTTCTGCTACTATGCACAAATAAAACGATTAGCATGTCCAGATATTAAGGAGGAGAATCGTTAACCTTAATGCTCGCTTCGGTGCCATCTGACCAGGATTCCTCCCCACGGACTCGAAGACGGCACAAGCACGCAAGAGATCTTCTTCCTCGAACTTGACAGGACAAATAGATCCTTCCTCTGCTTCCCAACTTCTGCCCCAGCCTTAGGAGAGAGGTTCAGAAAGAACTAAGGCAAATACATGTTTGGAAGGCTATATATATATATAAATGCTACCGTCGGCGCTACCTACTAATGCAGGCGCTAGCCAGAGGTGGTACGGCCAAACCTATCCACAGCCGCTCAAGGATTCATCGAGAACGCTATCACTAGCGCTAGCCTTAGTGCCCGTGCTATCTCTCGACGAGTCGAATTCAAGCGCACTCAACAAGATTCGTCGGAATACATTCGTCGGGACACAAATTCGTTGGGAGAGCTACTGTCGGCGCTAGCACTGCCGCCGGAGCTAGCACTCGATGATTCGCCTTGATGCTTTCGACGATTCGCATAAGTCCCTTAGAGGATACACAACATTTTGACGATATGAGCTACCACCGGTGCTAGCTCTTTAGCTTAGAACTTCTTGAACTCTTTGCACCTGAACACTAGGGTCTTACAATCCTCCCCCCCCCCCCCCCCCCCCCTTAAAAAGAATTTCACCCCAAAATTCTAATGGTGCAAATAACTACAAAGATACAAAAGATAACATTGTACCTTAACAGAACAACTCGGGGAACTCCTCAAGCATGGTCTGCTATCGCTCCCATGAAAGCTCCTCACGCCCGTAATTGTCCCAGCAGACTTTAACCATTCTGATCAATTTGTTCTGTAATTTCTTGATTTCAGTGTCTTCAATCTGAATGGGCTTGACCATAGTCATTAGCATACTTTAGATCGGCACTTGAACACTATCCACAAGCATTTGAGTAGGCTCTTGCATAGCCTTCCTCAGCACGGAGATGTAGAACAAATCATGCAAACTACGCATCTCTGTCGAAAGAGCGAGAAGATAGGAAGCCTCACCAACACGCTCCAGTATCTCAAACCGTCCAAGGTATCTCAGACTCAGCTTTTTCAAGCGTCGAATTCTTGACACACCCTTGAAAGGTTTAATTTTGAGATACACCCAGTCGCCCACGATGAACTCGAGGTTCCTGTGTCTGGCATTATAATACTTCGCTTGTCTATCTTGCGCAATCAACAACCTCTCCCGGATTGTCTAAATAGTTGAAGTAGCATCTTCGACTTCTTTTCACTTAAACATCTTAGTCTCTCCCGTCTTCGCCCAAGCCAAAGGTGTATGACACATTTTACCATAGAGGGCACCTTGCCACAATTATAATTGGTATATTGGAGAACACCTTTTTACCATAGAGAGTTGCAAAGGGCACCATCTGCAAGCTTCAAGAGCCTACTCAAATGCGTGTGGATAATGTTCAAGTGCCGATCGAAAGTGGGCTAATTACAAGGGTCAAGCCCATTCGGATTGAAGACACTGAAATAAAGAAATTATGGCACAAATCGATCAGAATGGTTAAAGTCTGCTGGGACAATTGCAGGCATGGGGAGCTTTCGTAGGAGCGAGAGCAGACCATGCTTGAGGATTTCCCCGAGTTGTTCCATTAAGGTACAATGTTATCTTTTGTATCATTGTAGTTATTTGCACCGTTAGAATTTCAGGAAGAAATTCTTTTTAAGGGGGGAGGATTGTAAGACCCCAGTGTACAGGTGCCAAGAGTTCAAAAGTTCTAAGCTAAAGAGCTAGCGCTAGCGCCGGCGATAGATCCTATCATCAAAATGTTGTGTATCGTCGAAGGGACTTATGCGAATCATTGAAAGCATCAAGATGAATCGTCGAGTGCTAGCGCCAGCGGTAGTGCTAGCGCTGGCGGTAGCTCTCTTGATGAATTTGTGTCCCGACGAATCATGTTGAGTGCGCGTGAATTCGACTCGTCAGGAGATAGCATGGGCGCTAGCGCTAGAGGTATCATTCTCGACGAATCCTTAAGCGGCTCTAGATAGGTTTGTCCGTACCGCCTCTGGGCTAGTGCCTGTGTTAGTAGGTAGCGCCGGCAGTAGCGTTTTATATATATAGCCCTCCAAAACATGTATTTTCCTTAGCTCTTTCTGGACCTCTCTCCTAAGGCAGGGGCAGAAGTCGGGAAGCAGAGGAAGGATCTGTTTGTCTAGTCAAGTCCGAGGAAGAAGATCTCTTACGTGTTTGTGCCGTCTTTGAGTTCGTGGAGAGGAATCCTGGTCCGTTAGCATCGAAGCGAGCATCAAGTGTAGCGATTTTCCTCTGTAATCTCGCTCATAAAGAAGTCGAAGTTGCTACTATCCAGATGGGCTTCACACAGTATTCTAGAACCAAATTGGTATCCGCTACAATTATGTGTATTCACGACGGTAGCTCGTATCGTCAAAATGTTGTGTATCGTCGAAGGGACTTGTGCGAATCATCAAAAGCATCAAGACGAATCATCGAGTGCTAGCGCCAGCAGTGGTGCTAGCGCCTGCGGTAGCTCTCTTGACGAATTTTTGTCCCAATGAATGTATTTCGACGAATCGTTGTGAGTGCGCGTGAATTCGACTAGTCGAGAGATAGCGCGGGTGCTAGCGCTAGCGGCGGCGTTCTCGACAAATCCTTAAGCGGCTATGGATAGGATTGGTCGTACCGCCTCTAGGCTAGCGCCTGCGTTAGTAGGTAGCGCCAGCGGTAGCATTTTTATATATATAGCAGTCCAAAACGTGTATTTTTCTTAGTTCTTTCTGGACCTCTCTCCTAAGGCAGGGGCAGAAGTCGGGAAGTAGAGGAAGCATTTGTTTGGCTAGTCAAGTCCGAGGAAGAAGATCTATTGCGTGCTTGTGCCGTCTTCGAGTCCATGGAGAGGAATCCTAGTCCGATGGCACCGAAGCGAGCATCAAGGGTAACGATTCTCCTTCTTAATCGCTGGACATGCTAGTCCTTTGATTTGTGTATAGTAGCAGGAAGATTTCCACTAATTAGTGGATAGGTTTCTTTCGACCGGTCGATATGGATTATCCCCATTGAAATTGCATATAGAGTCTGGATTGATGTACGGACATATGCATACTGTGTGAAGCCCATATGGACAGCTTGGTATGGATTTGTGATGTTGTTATTGCTTTATTGCGCTTCGGGGAGGACTCCGAGTTTGTATGCTTATTTTTGGGTTTTGAGTGTTGTGATGTGTTGCACGGGATCCTGGAGGCTACCTCCAGGAAATACCTGAAAGAGCTGGCAGAACGGCGTTCTGTTGGCTAGCGTTAGCGCTAGTTCCAGTGAGCCATTTGTGATGGGTGTGAAGCCTAAGTCCTGGGGACTTGTTGCATAGCACAAGAAAGCTATTGACTCGTAATTGCTGAGCCTAGCAGAGGGAAGAAATGAATTCTATCGTTAACGCTAGGCGGTAGTCTTATCGCTGGCAGTAGCTCATGTGAGCAAATGTGTGGAGACTGTGAAGCCTAAGTCAAGAAGAACTGGGTGCGTAACAACATGGAAAGGAAGGGTCGTCGTGCTAACCTTCGTTGGCCTTGTGAGCCAATAGCGGGCACAAGGGGAAGCTACACCCGTGTCCGGTAGTTAACTTGCTCGGCAATATGAGCACAGGCACAAAGCTGAACCGAACCCGTCCCTTAGTCAGTCAGTGATGAGGTCGCCCCTCCGTTTCACTGAGGGCATTTTGTGATTAGAACCATAAGGTAGGAGAACCTTAACGGTAGCTCATAGTATGCCAAGTTGAAAATGTACTTAGTGTTGTCTAACTTGTAAAAGGACTTAGACTGGTGGTGTAACTCGGGGAGTACGCCAAAGTGTGCCTTGAGAGCACAATACGTGCGGCCTAGAGTCAACATATGTGGTGATTGTTTCTATGTGGTGCTTAGATGCACCTGTGAAATATATGTTGATGAGGTCGCCCCTCCGTTTCACTGAGGGCATTAAAAATTTTGGATTGGGCTAAAAATCTCTGGATATGAGTTTAGGGAACCAGTGCCATGGTTCTGAAAAATTTGGGTTTGGATATTGAGGTGAGGGCTACCGCCCGGTGCTAGCCACTAATGCCGGCGCTAGCACCTCATATAAGAAGCCTAAATTTTCTTTTTCAAAATGTTTTTCCTCTACAAAATTGATTCCTTCCAGCAAGAAAATACTCCAGAAAAGGGTCTCAACCCCCTTTATTTCGTGTGCAAACTGTTATAGGTTAGGTCACACATCTAGTTCTTGCAGGAAAATAAAACAAAATACTTTAAAACAAATCTGGGTACCTAAGGCTTCCACTTATTCTATGGGTGGTACCACTTGGGTATTCGGATCTTTACTCTCATCTTCTTTCTAGATGTGCAGGCAGGCTAAGGACAATAAAGACATATGGTACTTGGATTCAGGATGCTCCAAGCATATGACGGGCAATAAAGCGAAGTTCCTTAGCCTAGAAAAGAAGAAGGCAGGGATCGTGACATTTGGCGATAACGGAAAAGGAAGAATCATGGGAAGTCGTACAGTTGGTAACGATTCATTTACGATATCTAATGTTCTTTATGTTAAAGGGCTAAAACAGAATCTAATTTCAATTAGCCAATTATGTGATAAAGGATTAGATGTTTTATTTGAATCTTCCACTAATTTATGCAAAATATCCAATCCTACTACAAATAATATTTTACTAACTGCACCAAGAATACATAATGTTTATATAGTTTCTTTTCATGATCTTTCTAAATCATCTTTAAAATGTTTTATCACCAAAAATGATGAACTAGAACTTTGGCATAGAAGGCTAGGACATGCTAGCACAAAACTTATTGTAAAACTTGCCAAAAGAGATTTAATTAGAGGATTGCCTAGATTAAATGGGAATTTACCTTCACTATGTTCACCTTGTCAAAAAGGTAAAATTACAAAATCCTCTTTCAAAAGTAAAAATATTATTTCTACTTCAAGACCCTTGCAATTAATTCATATGGATCTCTTTGGTCCCGTTATCATCGCAAGTCTTGGTGGTAGATTGTATACATATGTTTTAATAGATGACTTTTTAAGATATTGTTGGACATTATTTCTCTCTTCCAAATCCGATGCATTTTGCGAATTTGCAAAATTATGTACTCGTATTCAAAATGAAAGTGATTTAAAAATTAAATGCATTCGCTCGGGTCATGGAGGAGAGTTTGAAAATGAAAAGTTTACATCTTCTTGTGATATGTTAGGCATTAAACATGAGTTCTCCGTACCACGCACACCACAACAAAATGGTGTTGTAGAAAGAAAGAATAGGACACTTCAAGAATTAGCACGCACTATGTTATGTGAATATAAATTGCCTAAATCCTTTTGGGCCGAAGCCGTAAATACATCATGTTATGTTATGAATAGAATCATGCTTCGCCCATCTCTTAATCTCACACCATATGAACTTTATTTTCAAAAGAAGCCTAACGTATCTTACTTCAAAGTTTTTGGTTGTAAATGTTTCATTTTAAATATTAAAGATAGCTTGGGAAAGTTTGTTGAAAAATGTGATGAAGGAATTTTTCTTGGATATTCTTCAAATAGTAAAGCTTATAAAATTTTTAATAAAAGAACTAGAAAAGTTAAAGAATCAATTAATGTAAAATTTGATGAACTTATTCCTTGTATAGAAAGACTTTTCGCGGGCAAAGAGGATGATCACTTACCACCTTTGTAGCATGGTGATGAGGAGCCTTCCAAAGAAGAAGAAGAGGAGGCCAAGGAAGATGAATATGTACCTCCAAGTGCCTTGAAGTTCACGAAGGATCATCCACGAGATTTAATAATTGGTGAACCATCCATTGGGGTAAGAACTCGCTCTTCTCTTCATGAATCTTATTCAAATATTTGTTTTGTTTCCAAAATTGAACCAAAAAACATTTCAACCGCTTTAAATGATGAATTTTGGTTTTTGGCTATGAATGAAGAGTTAGAATAATTTGAGCGACATAATGTTTGGAAATTAGTAGAAAGACCATCTAATCACCCAGTTGTAGGTGTAAATGGATTTTTAAAAATAAATTAGATGGTGAGTCTAGAATATTTAGAAATAAAGCACGCTTATTAGCACAAGGTTATTCTCAAATCGAGGGGATAGATTTTGATGAATCTCTTGCACCTGTTGCTAGATTAGAGTCTATAAGAATTTTTCTAGCATTTGCAAGCTTTAAAAGAATAAAATTATTTCAAATGGATGTGAAAAGTGCTTTTCTAAACGGGTTTGTAAAAGAAGAAGTTTATGTTGAACAACCCCCCCCCCCCCCCCCCCCCCCTCCCCCGTTTTATTAGTGAAAAAACTCCAAATCATGTTTATAAACTAGAAAAAGCGCTTTATGGTGTAAAACAAGCGCCCCGTGCATGGTATGAAAGACTTACATCATTTTTATTAAAGCACGGTTATATTATGGGAAGTGTGGATAATACTCTCTTCATTAAGAACAACAATGATGATATGATTATTTTACAAATATATGTTGATGATATTATTTTTGGATCTACTAATGAAGAGGTGTGTAATGAAGTTAATTTAGTGATGAAAAATGAATTTAAAATGAGTCTTGTAGGAGAACTTTCTTATTTCCTTGGTTTTCAAATATCACAAAGAATTGATGGTATCTTTGTATGTCAAACTAAATATGTCCATGATATGCTCAAACATTTTGGATTTGAAAACCTTAAACATGCTTCTACTCCAATGAGTGCTTCACTAAAATTAGGAAAAGATGAATCGGGAATTTCTATAGATCAAACTTTATATAGAGGTATGATTGGAACTCAACTTTATCTAAGTGCAACTAGACCCAATATTATGTTTGTCGTATGCTTATGTGCTCGACTTCTGGCCGACTCTGCGGAAGGATGTCATGGAGTTTGCAAAAAAGTGTCAGAAGTGTCAACTCTTCGCGCCGCTCCAACTTCAACCCGCGCAGAGGCTTAGAACGATCACTGCGCCCTGGCCCTTCGCCATCTGGGGGATGGACTTGGTCGGCCCGTTCCCTCAGGCTAGCGGTCAGAGGAGATTCTTGTTGGTTATGATTGACTATTTCTCCAAGTGGGTGGAGGTTAAGGCCTTGGCAAAGATGACCTCGCAGGTGATAAAGAATTTCATCTAGGGAGAAATAATTTGCAGACATGGACTCCCCCTTGCCATAGTAACAAACAACGGGCCACAATTCGCTAGCGATGAGCTAATCACCTTCTGCGGTCAAGTGGGCATCGACCTCCGCTTTGCCTCTGTCCACCATCCTCGAAGCAATGGGTAGGTGGAGGCCGCCAACAAAGTCATTGTCAACTTGCTGAAGAAGAAGGTGGAGAACCTGAAGGGGAACTGGGTGGAGCAACTTCCCTCGGTCTTATGGGCCTTGAGAACAACTCCAAACACGGCAACGGGCGAAACGCCATTCAAACTCTCCCACGGGTCAGAAGTCGTGCTCCCAGTGGAGTTCGAGGTCAGATCCCCCCGGGTCGTAGCTGCCGAGGAGGGGAACGAGGACTGGAGAATGGGCAACGAAGAGGAGCAATGACTCTCGCTGGATATGGTTGAGGAGCTCCGGGACCTCGCCACGGTTCGACAAGAGGAAGTGAAGCGTCGGATGGACAGGTACTTCGATAAGAACATTAGAATCAAACAATTCATCCCAGGAGATCTAGTCCTCAAAAAGGTCGACGCCGTGGGAAGGTCGGCGAACGTAGGAAAGCTCCAGCCCAATTGGGAGGGGACCTATGTGATCTTGGAGGCCCTGAGGTCAGGGGGGTATCGCCTTCAGAATGTTGAGGGAATCCCCCTTGGTAATACTTGGAGTGGCGACGATCTTAAACGTTTTTATCCTTAATGAATATGTTGATTGTCTCTTTGGTCATACTTCTTACTCCAGCTTAAGATAGTTACTCTGGCCGATGGGAGCACAGGTTGGAAAGGTTCCACGAAGAGGAATTGTATCGTGAAAGCATCGAGTACTTCCACCTCCAATCGGTAAGGGGACTGGGAAGGCGTTGAGTTCCTCCACCTCCAGGTGCGCTAAGCACCAAGGACGCGGACGGGTACTTCCACCTCCAGTCAGATTGGGAAGGCGTTGAGTTCCTCTGCGTCCAGGTGAAGGTAAGCACCTAGGACGCGGATGGGTACTTCCACCTCCAATCGGTAAGGGGACTGGGAAGGCGTTGAGTTCCTCCACCTCCAGGTGCGCTAAGCACCAAGGACACGGACGGGTACTTCCACCTCCAGTTAGATTGTGAAGGCGTTGAGTTCCTCCACCTCCAGGTGCGCTAAGCACCAAGGACGCGGACGGGTACTTCCACCTCCAGTCAGATTGGGAAGGCGTTGAGTTCCTCTGCCTCCAGGCAAGCTAAGCCCCTAGGACATGGATGGATACTTCCGCCTCCAATGAGATTGGGAAGGCGTTGAGTTCCTCTGTCTCCAGGTGAGCTAAGCACCTAGGACGTGGATGGGTACTTCCACCTCCAGTCAGGCTGGGAAGGCGTTGAGTTCCTCTGCCTCCAATTGAGCTAAGCACCTAAGACGTGGATGGGTACTTCCACCTCCAGTCAGATTGGGAAGGCGTTGAGTTCCTCTGCCTCCGGGTGAAGGTAAGCACTCAGGGTGCAGGCGGGTACTTCCACCTCCAATCGGTAAGATCCCTGACTACAGACCGTTCTCCGGGCTCAGTCATGTCGGCAGATGGGAGGCTCATCGGATCGATTAACTACCCAATGATCGGTTCAAGTAAGGTATCAAATCCTCAAGCAGTAAAGGGAGAAAGTAAGCTAAGAAATTCATTACAATGATAACTGGTTCAGTGATAACATATGTTACATTAGTCATTACTTCACCCCCATTGGTGCACGCAGGATTAAAGGAAACAGGTATGCAGGAGATACATGGCTCCTACAAGGATCCAAAGAAGAGAAGAAGTCCCTGGCCACCCTCACGTCAGGGGGGATAGCCAACGCTGCAAGGGAACGAGTCGGGTCGCGCAGGAGAAGGGGAGAACTCATGCAGGATGTCATCGGCAGAGACTCCCCTCCAGCTGTCTCGGAGAGCATCCGCCTCATGAAGGCAACTCCCTAGGGCTTGGGTCGTTGACGTCACAATCCTCCTGCGCGTACACTCGGCTTCAGCAGGGCAAGGTGGGGCAGCCGCCACTGCCCTCGAAGGTTCACCTCTTTCTCTCTCCTTTCTCCCTTAGCTGTCTTTGGGCTTCAGCAGGCGAGAAGAGAAACCGGCGCGCGGGCTCTTGTTGAGCTTCCTCCACTTCCAGTTGAGCTCTGCTCCCTGGAAGACGTCGAGTTCCCTTCATCTCAGGTCAAGTTCAACTCGGGTAGAGATGTTGAGTTCCCTCCATCTCAGGTTGAGTTCGACTCGACTAGAGATGTTGAGTTCCCTCCATCTTAGGTTGTGTTCGACTCGACTAGAGATGTTGAGTTCCCTCCATCTCAGGTTGAGTTCGACTCGACTAGAGATGTTGAGTTCCCTCCATCTCAGGTCAAGTTTGACTCGACTAGAGATGTTGAGTTCCCTCCATCTTAGGTTGGGTTCGACTCGACTAGAGGTGCTGAGTTCTTCCTCCACCTTCGGTTGGGCTTAATTCGACCTAAGGTGTTGAGCTTTCTCCACCTCCAGTCGAGCTCGGCTCGCCGGAGGGGTGTTTAGTGGAGAAAGGTTTGTCTCTCATCTCAGGTCGAGCTCGGCTCGACCAGAAGTGCTGAGTTTTTCCTCCACCTCAGGCCGAGTTCAGCTCCGTTAGAGGTGTCGAGTTTCCCTCCACCTTCGGTTGGGCTTAGTCCGACCTCGGGTGTTGAGCTTTCTCCACCTCCTGTCAAGCTCGGCTCGCCGGAGGGGTGTTTAGTGGAGAAAGGCTTGTCTCTCATCTCAGGTCGAGCTCGGCTCGACCAGAAGTGCTGAGTTTTTCCTCCACCTCAGGCCGAGTTCAGCTCGGTTAGAGGTGTCGAGTTTCCCTCCACCTTCGTTTGGGCTTAGTCCGACCTCAGGTGTTGAGCTTTCTCCACCTCCTGTCGAGCTCGGCTCGCCGGAGGGGTGTTTAGTGGAGAAAGGTTTGTTACCCACCTCGGGTCGAGTTCAGCTCGACTGGAGGTATCGGGTTTTCGTCCACTTTCGGTTGGGCTTAGTCCGACCTCAGGTGTTGAGCTTTCTCCACCTCCTGTCGAGCTCGGCTCGCCGGAGGGGTGTTTAGTGGGGAAGGGTTCACCCTTCGTCTCAAGATGGCTTCAGCCGAAAGGCTTGGCAGAGGTTCCCGGATGGCAGATCCCTTCGTGGATTCCTGACGCGCGAATCTAGCACACCGCTATAGGCGGTAGCAAGACTGCGGCACGAAACGGCAGTGTACCGATCGTTCAAGTAATATAAAACGAGGAGCAAATCCCTGAGTATCGAATCTCAAAGGAACACAGTAAGGTGGAGTTTACTATTGAGGAAGGACTTGTGATCGAAGTCCTTCAGTCGGATGGAACGCGAATGGGGGGTTGTTTGGGTTATGGAAAATAAAAGTAACAAAATTAAACTACTCCTATGCAGGCCTTGAGCGCACTGCTTCGCTAGGCGGGATGGAGACTACGTAGGCCTTGAACGCACTACTTCGAAAGGGCGGATGGACGAGTAGGCTAGCGGATGGAATGGTTCGCACCGGCGGAGTCGAGGTGGATTACACGGGTCGTTAGCACCGCTTAGCTTGGCGGATGGAAGAGTAGGCTCACGGAATGAAATCGATAAAATGAATGACAATAGCGCACCTCATACACATGAATAAATCAAAAGGAATTTCATAAAGATGAAATAAAAGTTACAGATCTAGATTTATCATGTTCTTCATCCGCAAAATAGAGAGTTTAGCATACAAACATCATTTCGAATGAATAAAGAGTAAGAGATTCGACCGACTCCAAAGCCTTGCTGGGATTCACGGTTGGAATCGCTGGGTTGTCAATCCGCGTCCAATCTCGGTCCTCAACTGCGTCTGGGGTAAAGGAGGGCTGTCACTTCCTCCCAATGGCCCGTCTTCTTCGTGTCACGACCCGGCGATGTCCAATGCTCTTCAAACCTTGCTTGATGATGAAAGTAAGATCCAATCTCTTCCTTGAAGTCCCTAGATGAATAGGGGAGGCTTAGAACGAAAAAACGCAAAAAACGGCGCTGGAAAAGACCTAGAAACGAAGAAGTTCCGACTGTTTTCGCGGAGCAGCTATTTATAGACAGGTGCAGATTTTCAATGCGCACGATCAGTGGCGCACGACCAGTGGTCGTGTGCACTATGTCCAGTGGTCGTGCAAAGTGCCTGGCAGGCCCATTTTAAGTGAGAATTAATGCACGATCAGTGGCGCACGACCAGTGGTCGTGCGCACTATGTCCAGTGGTCGTGCGAAGTGCCGGACAGGCCCATTTTAAGTGAGAATTAATGCACGATCAGTGCGCACTAATGTCCAGTGATCGTGCGCAGTGTTCCTATGCAGTTTTTGCTCCCCGGAACACTCGCACAACCCCCGTATCAACATGAAAGATCATCGGGCCACGCAAATGGGCATTCCACACATTCTCAAATATAGAAATTAAATTGCAACATAAAACATGTGTAAGATAAACATAAAAATACACCGAAACGGGCCTAAAAGTGCACATAGCATGGAATATCAAATATGAATGAAAACATGCCTAAAGTGTAGTGCAAAGACTAGATAATTGACCCAGATGAGTCCATAAATGTGTATATAATTGGGACTCATCACACCCCCAGACTTAAACGTTTGCTCGTCCCGAGCAAATCATCTCAGGGCGAAGAAAAAGAGAACTAGTTGGCTAGGCAGTTGTACGAACGAAGTACCATGCGAAGTCGCATCCTCATGCACAAAGATAAATAGTAGAAAACAATTCTACGTATGCACAGTAATTTTTATTTTCTAGAAACGTAGAAGACATATTACTCATACTCCTAATGTGAATCACAGTGAATCATCCGGTTACGCGTAGAACGAAAGTAGACGGACAGTGAGGTGAGCATTGCCAAAGATCGGGTCTCGGGAGGATCTCCAAAGGAATCCACCAATGTCGATGACCATACGCTTGCCCGTTCACACTCTCTCCACGGCACTGGTTTGACTCGAGCACGCAAATCAATAGGACTTTAGGATAAAATAGGGCTTGGGTTTAGGTGGGGTATAACAACGGTAAACAAGAAGGCTAAGCACACCAAACCCAAATGAACAAGTACAAACACAGATAAATCACCCTATGCCCAAACACAATCAAATGGTTGCACACACCAACAGGCTTAGATTGGATAACATCGGTGTGTGCACCGCCTACTCCAAAATACAAAACATTTCTATATATTTTCCATTTTTTTCTTTTCTTTTTCGTCTCCTTTTTTTTAAACATTGCATTCATTTTTTTTTTACACATAATAAATCCAGCATAAATACCATTTAGGCACAACCACATATCACGATATGAACACCACTTCAACACCCCACATTCAAAATATAAATAATAAAGCTCAATCATGGGTGTGCTAATAGGGTTTGCTATTGGGCTTTGGTGATGTATAGTGGAGCTGAATCAAAAGGAGGGGTAGGCACAACTGGGTAGCGAGGGTAATGTGGTAGGAATGGGTACAAGGCTCAACCGGGCCAAAATGAGGGCCTACATCATATTTGCGCGCTTGACTAACCGTATTCCCATGCTTCGAGAGTCGCTTGGGGCAAGTTCTTAGCCACCGAGAAAGATTAACCTTCCTCCCGACTCGAGCAATACGAGGCTGCTGAACGCCTACACACAATTCTACGCCACCGTTTGATTCATGACCGGATTCACAACTAGAGTACAGTAAACAAAATTTACGCTAATAGAAAAAATAGAAACTAAAAGCATATAAAGGATTTTAATCTACACAAACTCTAAGTGAACATGATTGTACGGCTAGGAACACTCCTGGAGTCAACATTTTACTCCTCCATACAATACTAAGCCAACACAGAATTCTTCGCTTTGCGCACAAGTGATAAAAAAAAAGCTCGGCACGTGCAAAAATTTAAGCACGTTCTCAAGTGGGTGATGCGGTGCGCGATGCAAATGAACAAAACCAAATATCATAATAAAAGCTTCTAGTATGCAAAGAATGTGTGGCCGAGAGTGGGTAACGAAGCGCGGTTCTCCCCCCAGACTTAATCTAAGCAATACATCATAATGATATGACAGTGAAAATCAAAATCGAAAGCTAGGGAAGAAGTTACCCAATGCTCAGCAAGTGAGCATACCAGAAGATGCATGAAAATCTGAAGCAAACCCGCCATTCAGAATTTGCAATGAGTACCTGTAGGGGTGAGCTCCACAAAAACAAAAGAAAGCAGAAATGCTAAAACTGAACAGAAATTAACTAACTACTCTAACTAGGAAAATGAAAATGCAATAAAAGTAAGATAACTACTGGGGTTATTGTCATCCCAGCACGACTTATTCGGATTTTATACAGTTCTAGCTTATAGGCCTATGAAAAGAAAAGTGGGCAGGTAACTGGCCCAATATCCGTGTCGGTAGCGGGTACCGATACGGTGATAGAACAGTAACCCCTCTACCTAAATATAGATACCTACTCCTCACAGGTAGAGGGTAGAGAATGTAAGTGGAGGAGGAAAAATCCTCACTCAACTCACCAAAAACATCCTTGCCCAGCAAGGTATCGTCTTCAGGGAGGCAGCAAGAGGAGAAGGCAATGCATGAGGCTTCCTCTATGGAGGGGGGATCAACCTCCTCACATGAAAGGATACTCTCATCATTGACTTGAGCAACATGCTCCAAGTCCTCCTGGGGTACCTGTAAAGACTCATCCTGCACAGGCTCAGATAGAGAAAGGGGATCAAGCAATAAACAAGAAGAAGAACATGAATAAAAATCAATCGGGGGAGTGATCCCGGTCTTACTCCCATCAGGTTGGGAAAGTAAAATAATGTCAACATTGTCATCAATACTACAAGGTTCGGTGGGATCAACACTGGCCAATCTTAAGATTTAGACTTCCCCCACCGGTGCTGAAGAAAACTCCTCTTCACCTAGAAGATTGTCCTCCTCCATAGGAACAGGCACAACACATAGATCGCCAGCCTCATCCTGCGACACATCCTCAACAATGTAGTCTGAGACGAGTATAGTAGTATGCACAATAGGGGGAGGAATAGTGCTTGGATAAATGTCAAGCACCGATTCCTCACAAAGAATCGATTCTACGCACGGTGATATATGCACAGGGGAGATAGGCTCGGCCATGTCAGAGCCTAGATCAGCCACGCATCTGGTGATTGTGTCCACATCATCCCCTTCAAAGCATGAAGGTGACACGGACATATAACCAGATGTTGAAGGCGTGCCTCCAGAAGTAGGAGTCGAGACGATCCGGATATCCGGCTCATCATCCTCGTCCAATTGGCGAAGATACTCGGCATAGTCCTTCAGGGCGTGATCCATGCTTTGACAGAACAAGCACCGTTTTATATTGCTCCTTGGTCCTTGAGGGGCCAGGGAGGAATATAAAAATGGTGTATGCGGCGAGGACGAGTGTCCATAAGACTTGGGCACAGGGCATGAAGAACCATAGGAAAATGGTGCTCCGTACACCGGGCCACGAGAATTATGCCCACCATCTTCCGTAGGGCATCTATCACTAGCGTGAGAAATATCTCCACACCAACGGCAATGAATATTGAATGCAGCCCACATGATGTGAAGATAATAAGATTCAAAAAGAAAGACACTGTTGTGCAAAATACTACACCTAACACTGATTACTAAAGCAACCTAATATAAAACAGGAAAACAGAATAGGAAGAAACAAAACAAAAGAATGCAATATACAAAGGGAAGGGCTTCTCGCTCAGATTCTCCTTCTCCAGAAAACTCACACATCTGTATTCCCCGGCAACGGCGCCAAAAACTTGACGGGCGAATCTAGCACACCGCTATAGGCGGTAGCAAGACTGCGGCACGAAACGGCAGTGTACCGATCGTTCAAGTAATATAAAACGAGGAGCAAATCCCTGAGTATCGAATCTCAAAGGAACACAGTAAGGTGGAGTTTACTATTGAGGAAGGACTTGTGATCGAAGTCCTTCAGTCGGATGGAACGCGAAGGGGGGTTGTTTGGGTTATGGAAAATAAAAGTAACAAAATTAAACTACTCCTATGCAGGCCTTGAGCGCACTGCTTCGCTAGGCGGGATGGAGACTACGTAGGCCTTGAACGCACTACTTTGAAAGGGCGGATGGACGAGTAGGCTATCGGATGGAATGGTTCGCACCGGCGGAGTCGAGGTGGATTACACGGGCCGTTAGCACCACTTAGCTTGGCGGATGAAAGAGTAGGCTCACGGAAGGAAATCGATAAAATGAATGACAATAGCGCACCTCATACACATGAAAAAATCAAAAGGAATTTCATAAAGATGAAATAAAAATTACAGATCTAGATTTATCATGTTCTTCATCCGCAAAATAGAGAGTTTAGCATACAAACATCATTTTGAACGAATAAAGAGTAAGAGATTCGACCGACTCCGAAGCCTTGCTGGGATTCACGGTTGGAATCACTGGGTTGTCAATCCGCGTCCAATCTTGGTCCTCAACTGCGTCCGGGGTAAAGGAGGGCTGTCACTTCCTCCCAATGGCCCGTCTTCTTCGTGTCACGACCCGGCGATGTCCAATGCTCTTCAAACCTTGCTTGATGATGAAAGTAAGATCCAATCTCTTCCTTGAAGGCCCTAGATGAATAGAGGAGGCTTAGAACGAAAAAACGCAAAAAATGGCTCTGGAAAAGACCTAGAAACGAAGAAGTTCCGACTGTTTTCGCGGAGCAGCTATTTATAGACAGGTGCAGATTTTCAATGCGCACGATCAGTGGCGCACGACCAGTGGTCGTGCACACTATGTCCAGTGGTCGTGCAAAGTGCGCAGGGCCATTTTAAGTGAGAATTAATGCACGATCAGTGGCGCACGATCAGTGGTCGTGTGCACTATGTCCAGTGGTCGTGCGAAGTGCCGGACAGGCCCATTTTAAGTAGAATTAATGCACGATCAGTGGCGCACGACCAGTGGTCGTGCGCACTAATGTCCAGTGATCGTGCGCAGTGTTCCTATGCAGTTTTTGCGCCACGGAACACTCGCACAACCCCCGTATCAACATGAAAGATCATCGGGCCACGCAAATGGGCATTCCACACATTCTCAAATATAGAAATTAAATTACAACATAAAACATGAGTAAGATAAACATAAAAATACACCGAAACGGGCCTAAAAGTGCACATAGCATGGAATATCAAATATAAATGAAAACATGCCTAAAGTGTAGTGCAAAGACTAGATAATTGACCCAGATGAGTCCATAAATGTATATATAATTGGGACTCATCAATTCCCCTATGGTCCCACATACTCGTCAAATAGGTGGGTTGGACTTTCTTTCCGAGCTTGGGACAAGCTCGCAAAGAGCGGGGATTGTGTACAACCCTCATATTTCCCGAGTCGGTGTGACCCGACCCGGATGAGACCAAGACAGTGAAGGTGGTCGAGACGGGCAAAACGACCATGCATAAGTGGCCGAGACCAATCAAGGCAAAGAGAGGCCGCAGGGGACGCGGGGGGAGCACCCGCTCCCCCGACTCACTTCGGGCGAGTGGGAGGAACCCTCCCACTCGCCGGGCGAGTGGGAGAGGCCCTCCCACTTGTCGGGCGAGTGGGAGGCTCCTCCCACTCGCCGGCCACCTTGGGGGGCGAGTGGGAGGGGGCCCTCCCACTCGCCACCCCCTTTGGGCGAGTGGGAGGAACTCTCCCACTCGCCCGGTACATTGGGGGGAGGCCGGTATGGCCTCCCGTGAGGGGGGAAGTGGGCATCTTGGGTCCCACTCGCCTCCCCTCATGCGTTGATCATTCGTGGTCATGGTTGTACTGCGGATAGTCGGATCTTGGCTATCCGCAGTCCATTTTTGCGAAAGTCTATAAATAAACCCCCATGGGCACCTTGGGAAGGGTTGGTCACTACCCCCCCCCCCCCCCCCTTGCGTGTGTCTTGTGAGCAAGCACCCCTCCTCCCTTGTCATCCTTCAGCTGACAGTGAGGTGGTTCTTAGTGCCCTCCAAGGTGCCCAGGCTCAACATTGGCTTGGGAGGGAAGTTCCGAGTGGGCTTCCGGGTGTGCGGTGGGACCTCCATGCTGAAGCTTAAGGGGTCTGTTCCTAGACTCCAGTTGTTATCAAGTCCGAGTCTCTTAGTTCTTTGTGACCGGTCAAGAGTCAAGGCTTAGGTCAAGTAAGAGTTAGTCGCAACCCCCTTTAGAACGCTGAAACCGGGAAACTGGTTTCAACAACAATCGGTCTGTAAAATCTGAGACCGTCGTGACCACCGAGATCGGGTGAATTTCATCATGAGCACTCGAGATCACAAATTTCCAGGCAAACATCTTGTTGATCATCTTCAAGATGATATGTGTATAACTGATAATTGTCACAATCATATCATCTTGGATAGTGTATTACAAAGACGATATTGGAGATTGAGTTGTTTATTCTAATCAAGATGATTTGATACTTTAGCTGAGAGTCTACAAGACTATATTGTATGGAAGCTTAGGGTCATCAAGCTGATAACAATACCTCTACAAGACAATATTTGAAACTCTCATAGGCGATATGACTTAGACAATTTCTGACCATCCTAAATTCAGTTCCTTTGCATTTTCTAACTTGCTAGACCTTTCTTCCTGATGTTTATAAGTGAGTGATATGTCTAATATAGTCTAGATCTTTGGTCGACATGGTGTTTTACACAATGAGGAATTACATTGGCAAAACTATGTCTTAAGACACTAAGTCTAGCCTTATGTTAGTCTTACACTATCTAATACCTGAAAACAACATGCTAAACACATGCATCAAATACAAAGTGCTTTTATCCTTGACTTGAGGACTTCTTCAAATCGGGAACATTGGGGCAAAGTTTTCAACAATCTCCTCCTATTTGAAGAAGTCGGGACCTCAACCAATGAAGTCAGAACCTCAACCAATGATAAACAACACACAATAAAAATATTAAAAATAAGAATAATGTGCTTTAGATAAGGTAATTCAGAGTACCTTGCAATGTTACCTTCTCCCACTTTTTGACTTTTCAACTTCTTCTCCCCCTTTCTGACTTTTCAACTTCTTCTCCCCCTTTCTCACTTTTCAACTTCTTCTCCCCCTTTCCTACTTTTCAACTTCTTCTCCCTCTTTCTTACTGTTCAACTTCTGTTGTGTTGGAGGATAAGAGTCTTGAAATATTCTTCCCTTTTTGACTTCTTAATGAGTTGATTGAAGAATATATCCTTGCACTTGATCAACTAAGGCAGATGACTCTAGATGAGTCTCCCCCTCAACAACTGCTAATACTTCCAGACTTCTTTATGAAACTCCCCCTCAGCTGCTGCTTGGACTAAGAGCTCATTATGAGTGTCCCCCTCAACTGAATCCATCTCTAATGCATTTTGATTTCCTTCCAAACTGGCTTCTACAACAGTGAATCTGAGACTTGCTCCCCCTTAATGTTTGCAAGAGGGGTAGAGCAATGATGGAAATCTCCCCCTCAATACAAGCATAGGATTGTTCAGATATAAGTCAAGTAGATGTCCCCTTATTCCAGTCATTTTCCTGGAACATTCTTTGTCCAAATGCCAGATAGGATTTTTGGTTGGCCTTTGGTCTACCCTACACCATAGATTAGTCTACCTTAGGAACCCAAACAGGTTTGTGTCTTTGGTTCTTGTTAGTCATAATCACATGATGCTTCAAAAGAAGACTACTGGAAAGCCTTATATTCTTTGCCCTGGGCACTGTGGGATTGAACCAACAGTCTATGACAAAGTGGCTAAATTTTCAATAACACCAGCATTCATATCTATTGTATCTCCTCTTCTGAGTCACTTTCTGAACGGAGTGATGATGTTGCTGATCAAAAGAGTAGGTTGTTTCATTCTTAGCATTTCTTAGATGAATATTATGGCGGTGAGCATGATGGAAGATGGGTTGCACAGTCAAATATTTCATCTTAGGTATAGGCTTTCGAGGAATACCTTTCCCTTCCCTTTGAGTGTTGGTGTTGTAGAGCCAAACACAAATGATCCATAATTTTTCATCTAGATTTCCTCATAAGGTTCCTTGAGAGCACTCAGTCAAATGTCTGCTCTATTCTTTGAGTTTTGTGGCTTTGTTCCATTGGTAGAGCACTCATTGGATAGAAATCCATAGGAGAGATCATGATCAAAAATATTGGTAGGCAATATGACCTTCTGAAAAATATTCTTATCTTTTATAGCCTTGCCCTTGCGTTCCTCCTCAGTATATCCTACACCACTTCTATATGGTGCAAAAAAATTGCCAATGATTGGTAGTATAGTTTGTGGTTGGAAAACCTAGCCACAAGCTTCCTCTCAATGAGGAGCTTCTCCCCAAGATCTCTGATGATTTTGTTCTTCTGACTTAGTCTATCAACTTGGATCTTGGAGATCCCTCTTAGCTTGCTAAGTTCATCACTCACTTGAGCTATCTTCTCAGCTTTCTCAAGGAGTTCAGATTTAGCAACACTGAGGGATTCAATCTCCTCAGTTTGTGCCTTAACAAGCTTTTTGCTTCTTTTCAGAGCCTCCAACAAGACACCAAATTGATCCACTAGATCAGCTTCATCCCCATGATCAGACTCAGGTGAGGATGATATTTTAGAATCTATTTCATAACAAGATTTTGCTTCTGAATCAGAATCAGTGCAAGATAAAGGAGTTCTTATTTGTACCTTAGCAGAGGAGTTGGACTCATCCTGACTTTCTTCTGACACTGCCAAAGGCCCATATCAGTCCTCTTCTTCAAAATCACTATCTGACATGTACAAGGGTGCCCTTATGCACACCCAGGAAGAAGAATAAATAGTATGCCCCTCATTATCAGATAGAGCAATAAGCCCAATGTAGGCTTCTTCTTCAGACTCGGAAGAGCTACTGCTGTCACTTAGAGTCCTGATCTTCTTGGCAATGAAGCTCTTCTCAAGCTTCTTGACCTTATGAGATCTTTTCTCATCATACATGGCATTCTTATTCTCTTTTCTCCTAACTGGGCATCCAGTAATTATGTGACATGCTATTTGACAGCCATAATAAGCAACATTAATGGAAACATGTTTGATATGTTTAGAGTCATACATGTCCTTTTTGGACTTGTGCTTTAGTCTGTCATAGCAGTGATCAGAATTTCATGAACTTGAAGGGGAGGCCCTGTGCTTCTCATATCTCTTCTTTGACAATAATCTCATTACTTATTTGTTGAGAAGATGTAACTCTAGATCACAATGTTCAAATTCGGAAGTGTTGGCTTCATATTCATCATAATCAACATTTCTCTCATTATGACTTGGATAGTCCTCCCTCCGCCATCTTGTACCTTCACCTTTGAGTGCTACTGACTTATCCTTTCTACATTCATCTTTAGCCTTCCATGTATTTAGCAGAAGCCCATGGGACATCAGCTTTCCAATCAGATTTTGGGGCTCTATTCTTAAAAGATTCCCCATCTCCCTTATGACACATATCTTGATATCTCGTTCTTTATATAGTGATCTGAGAACCTTGTCATTCAAATCATAGGTGTAGAACTCTCTCCCATAAGCTCCTAGACCATTCTCTATCTTGAAGAACTTCCCCAAGCTTTCTGAGATGGAGTCCTTCTTATCATGCCTAAAAGCCTCATACTCTTGATTCAAAAGTAATTTTCTGTCATCTATCACTTCTTCTATGGCTTCCATGTTGACTATCAGAGAATCCTACATTTCTTTGGATGTCTTGCAGTGAACCAAGTTCTAGAAAGTAGAATCATCAATACAGCTAACCAGAATATTCTTAGTTCTCTTATCCATGGTGACTAAGATGATTTTATCATTAGTTATTTCATTATATTTCTTGGGAACTTTTCTAGCTGGATCTACTATTGAAGCTTTCATAGGGATGAAAGGACCTTATTCAACTGTTATAAATATCCTAGGGTCAGAGGCTTCCATGAAGAGCTTGACCCTCTCCTTCCATATGTGAAAGTTTTCTTCTGAACAGATGGGTAATTTCATAGACCTTAGTTCCTTGAAACTTCCTCCTGAAGTCATGGTGGTTAGATTTTAAATCCCTTTTTAAAGATCTTGTTCAAGATGTTAAGCTTTCTTTGAACAACCTCGCTCTGATAGCACTTTTAAGTTATGGGATTGGTCTAATCATCACCTAGAGGGGGGGGGGTGAATATGTGTTGTCGTCTTTTAATAAACTTAATGCAGAATAATGAAAGTGAAAGCAACAAACATAAAAGCATACAAAATCCACAACATAAACAAAGACAGCTATAGTGGTTTCCCGAGTTGGGTACATCTACTTTCCCACTCTACATATCTAGCAGTGAGCTAGCCTCGACAAACTCCAACCAAAACTCAGATCCTATGATATAAAAAAATTCGGATTTGCAAGGCGAAGGGTTAAAGATGTTTTCCAAAACTATATCCGATAAAGATAAGTATACCTTATCGTCTATAGTATAGGATATTTAGAAATACCAAGGTCGTATTCCACGGGGCGCGTTGATTACTTCTACTTCAAGGAAAAATCACTATTATCTTATCTATTAAATTTTTGAGGTTTTATTTTACTTAGCTAAAAGAGAAAATTTGCAAACTAAAAGTAGGGTTTAAATGATGGTAAAAAGATCATTGCTCAATCGAAAATCACCTTGGAGTGAGAATAATCAAGTGAAAGAAAAATAAATCTAATTCCATTTTAATTAAACCACTTGACCGTGGAGGTTCCCGAAGCTCGAACATACCTCTCTCGAGGTTAATGCCCAACTAAGTTTAGGAAAAATCAACTGAACTCTCGTTCTATAATCGATTACCTAAAACTTGCTTTACGATGTGAACCCCACTATTGGATTTGACTCCAATCCAGGAGATTTACGTCATCCTCACTCGAGGGGTGCGTGCAACTCTCTTTACCCTTAAGTGATCGATTCATACTTTGAGCCTCTCAGCTAGCTAAGTATGAAAACCTAAGCAAAACCCATACATCGAAAATATGGCTTCACTAGTTAAAAATCAAGGGTAATTCAAGTGTAAAAAAATGGAAAAAGAGAGCTTAGAAAATCATAACTTGATTATCTCATCCTCGGATCATTTCGATCGAGCACTAATGAGAATTATTTAATCATAGTGGAGGGGAGAGAGAAATAAAAGTAAAATTGCATGAAGGAAAAGTTACTAAGTAGAAAGAGAGAATGAAGAAAAACAAAACTAAATTTTATTAATAACAAATGTGATTACAAGCTTGAAAGGAAAATTACAACACTAGCAAGAAAAGATTACAAGATCACTAAACTATTGCATTAAAAGAAAACTAGCACATTGCATGAAAGGAAGAGAAAGAGAGAACATGTAAGGGAATAACATGAAAGAAACATAAAAAAGCTCACTAACAGCTCTAGCAGCACCTCCCCCTCTCCAAATTTCTGAACCCTAGACTCAAGGAAAACCTCTGAATTTATAGAAAAAATTTCATGTTACACGCCCTCGGTCACGGGCGTGACCAAGGGCGTGTAACCACTGTTCGGCTCAGCTCCGATAAGGCGTGGGCGATTGCGTGATGGCGCGGCGAAAAAGTGCATGTCACAGCCGTGACATGTGGGTCATGGGCATGACCTTGGACGACTTCATTTAATGCGGCGTGGGCTTGATTGTGGCGTGGCATTGTGCAGAGATCACGCGGGAAAGTGACGACCATGACATCTGGGTCACGGGCGTGACTTATGTTGACTTCTCGACGGCACTTTCATGTCTCGACGGCAGCTTGCTGGGAAGATTCTAAGTTTACACGCCCTCGGTCACGGGCGTGACTTCGGGTCACGGGCGTGACTTCGGGTCACGGGCGTGACCGAGGGCGTGACTTGTTGTGGACTAGCTCAATCAGCGCGGCATCGATTCTGGACTGATCTTCAGGTTACACTCCCTTGGTCACGGGCGTGACCGAGGGCGTAACTTGTAAATTTCTCCAATTTGTCCCAAAATTCTGCAAAAATTGAAATTAAGCTAAGTTAGAATCAAAATTATAAAAGAACTACTAATAACCTAAAATTGACATGAAAAAGAAAAAGTCATATTAAATAATTACAAAATTTTTGATTAAAAAGTTATATAAATACTACTTATCAAATACCCTCATACTTGAGGTTTTATTATTCCAGAGCAAAAGTATGAGACATAATTTATAAGACATTCATAAAAAATTTAATTATAAACTAAAATTTCATTTAACCAAAAGTTAGGTTAAAAATAAATTCTAGGAGGAATTAAGTCCTAATTTATGATAATGATTTGAAAAGAGAGGAAGTGTTTAGGCAAGGACTTCTCGAAATAAGTAACTAGCAAACAAAATTGTAGATATTATAAAACTAAATTAGATTAAAATTATAAGAACTATATCTTAAAATAAACTTAAGTAAAAGTAACTTACTATATATTGTTCTCTCCATAATTTAAACTAAATCTAGATCAATGATAATTGGCTTAGGGGGATTTCACAAAATTTGGCATAAGAAGAGATCATTGAAACTCAAAATTTATTTTCTAATTTGTATATGTTTATGAGTAATGAATTTTATCCTCTTAGTCCATTCCATATAATCTTTTATAATTCTCTTCTAATAAAAACCCAAAATGTATATGTTTAGGAGTAATAAATTTTATCCTCTTACTCCATGTCATATAATCTTTAAATGATTTTGGGTGCATATATTTAGGGAATAATGAATTTTATCCTCTTATTCCCATGACACGTGATCTTTTAAAACACTTTTTATGTCATCAAAAGGGGTGAGTAGAAAAGATTTCTAGCTTATAAATTAAATTATGTTGAGTGCAAATTCTAGTAAATTTAAATTTCCTAAGATTTAAAAAGCTAGAAGAAAATATAATAGAAATCTAAAGAGATTTAGCAAATTTACTACAAAATGAAGCTACTTAAAATAAAAAAGAGAAGTCATGCAAAAGAAAATTCTCTAATCAAGCTCAAACCATTAAATGATTCTTAAAACAAGATTACCAAAAATTTAGATTTAACAAACTATGATAAACAAAATTTTAGCCAATTAAAAACATAAAAATGCATATAAATATTCTCAACTAAATTTCTAAGAAATCACAAAAACAACAAGTATGGTTTTAATATATAAAAAATTGGTTTTTGGTCTAAGTTTTTCATATTTTTTTGGAATTTTTGATATTATCTTTTTTTGGATTTTTGATAATTAAAGAAAGGAAACTAGTTTTAAACCTAACAATTTTTTTTTGTTAACTCTTGGAGTTCCTGAGGTATACCCCATGAAGGGTTCTCAACGGTACTAGGAGGTGAGATGGGATGATAGCCCAAACGTCCCTTTCCAAGATTTAAATTTTCGATTTTCTAATTTTTTGATTTTTTGGGTTTTACAAATGCTTAAATAAAAGAAAACATAAGAAAATAAAATTTTTTTGAAGATTTTCTAAATTAAGAACTACATTTTTAAGAGCTATTTGCACCCCCATACTTAAAGTTAAACATTCTCCCCAATGTTTAAAACTAAGTATGAAGTAGAAAAAAGTAAATAATGTGCAAGACAAAATAAAAAGAAATGCAAGATAAAAGAGAAGGAAAAGGAAAAGGGCTTCCCTGATTTTGAGGATGCGGGGGGGGGGGGGGGGGGGGGGGGGGGGGGGGGGGGGGAGCGGCGGTGACCTACAAAACATGTTAAAGAAGAAACAAAAGCAAGAGAAAACAATAAAAAGATAACTTTGGTGTGCCTCCCAAAAGCGCTTTGTTTAAGGTCGTGTAGCTTGACCCAATTGGCGCTCATGATATTGGTGGAAGAATTATTGAATCACTCTTTTTGTTTGACAGATCTCCTGGAAGATATAACATAAGGCGGTGCTCATTTACTTTGAAGGAACCTTTTTCCGGGTGGGAAATTAGAATTGTCTCATAGGACCAAACCTCTTTAACAATAAAGGGTCCGGACCATCGAGATTTTAGCTTTTCCAAAAAAAAATGAAGACGAGAATTATAAAGGAGGATGAGATCGCCCGGCGAAAAAGTTTTAGGAAATTTTATATGCTTATCGTGATAAAACTTTATTCGCTCCTTATATAATTTGTTACTTTCGTACACATTCGCGCGCCACTCTTCTAATTCGTTCATTTGGAATTTTCTTTGCTTGGCCGCTAACGTAGAATTGAGGTTTAAAAATTTAAGCGCCCAAAATGCGCGGTGCTCTAATTCGACCGGAAGGTGGCAAGCCTTTCCATAAACCATTCAATACGGTGTACAACCGATATCGTTCTTGTATGTCGTTCGATAGGCCCATAGCGCATCATCGAGCTTAAGTGCCCAATCCTTCCGATTTATAGAAACAGTTTTTTTTTTCTAAAATACGCTTTAATTCTTGATTTACGACTTTGACTTGGACGCTCATTTGTGGGTGATAAGCAATGGATAGTTTATGCGTGACACCATATTTTGCTAAATTTTTTGTGAATTGGCTATTGCAAAAATGGGTGCCCCGATCACTAACTATAGCGCGCGGCATGCCAAATCGAGAAAATAATTTTTTTAATAAGTTAATGATGACTCGTGCATCGTTGGTGGGGAGAGCTTGCGCTTCCACCCACCTCGACACATAGTTGACCGCAACTATAATATACTTGTTTGAATAAGAGGGAGGGAGAGGACCAACGAAATTAATACACCAAAGATCAAAATTTCGCATTCTAAGAAAATATTTTGGGGCATCTCATCCCGGCGGGAGATGTTCCCTGACCGCTGGCAGCTGTCGCAAGTACTCACAAGGGTGTGAGCATCTTTAAAGAGCGTGGCCCAATAAAATCCCGCCTCCAGCGCCTTCCTCGCAGTTTGGTTTGCTTGATAATGACCACTGGTTGGTCCCTCGTGACAATGCCGTAAAATTTTTAGACCTTCCCCACTCGAGACGCATATTCTCACTACCTGGTCTGCGCAAACACGGAATAAAAAGGGATCCTCCCAAAAATAATTCTTTAAATCAGAAAAGAATTTCTTCTTTTGCTGACTCGAGAATTCTTTTGGTAGGACCCGGGTGAAAGAGTGGGTTTAGTTCTTATTTATCTTATTAAAAGATCTTGCTTAATTTTTACTTTCAAAGTAAGTGATATATATATAAGTGAGTTTGTTGATTTCTGTATGAGCAATAAAATCAAACAGTTAGAGTGCATATAAATAACAGCACAAATAAAAACAGAAATAAACAAGCAAACAAGAAGCACAATCCAGATGACACAAGATGTATATGTTGGAGTTACCATTGTGATCTAGAAGTGGTCAAACATGTAATGTCACTGCCAACGCGATATGAGCCTGCAGGGTCGCACATAAGAGCATGAGGAGAAAATTGGAAGATTGACTGTGTTGGTAAAGGTTACCAATCATCATAAAGAATGGGGAAGTCCAGCAATTGTTGCTGTCTGAATTCGTCGGATATGTCTGATTGGATTCGTCGGAATTCGTCGGATCATTCCGTGGAATCCCGACGAATTGTCACAGAGATCCTTCACTCGGCAAATGTTGCTGTCTGATTGGATTCGTCGGAATTCGTCGGATCATTCCGTGGAATCCCGACGAATTGTCACAGAAACCTTTCACTCGGCAAATGTTGATGTCTGATTGGATTCGTCGAAATTCGTCGGATTGTCCCGTGAAATCTCGACGAATGTTGTTCCGTGGAATCCCGACGAATTATTACAGAAAATTGTTTCTGTATGGACTGCGGATAGCGATTTTTTAGGTCTCTTATACTTCGGGTATAAATAGACGGTTCGACGGTTCTTCTTTAGAATCCATGATTATGACGCGAAGTAGAAGAAACGAGACGGAAGAAGTTCCGCCTCACGAACCCTAGCCGACGGAAGTGTTCCGCCGTCTCGATCGCCTTCGCAGACCTCCCCTCCGGCGATCGTCGCCGTGATTGTTCTTCCTGGAGCGAACCTAGCAGTTCGTGGAAGTGCAAAGGTGCAGTCGTTCTTCTCCCGGCTCGTGTGGATCACTGTAGAGACGTAGACATTATTCTACGTGAGAACTCTCGCATAGCCGGCGCAAGGACTCTTCTTCTTGGAGCATCTAGGTTGGATTTGATCCAATCCAGCAAAGGTAATTTTTGCCTAGTATTTTATTAACTTCTTGATTCTATATTCATGGCCCGATCAAAGTCTTTTGGGTTGTTTCTCTTTATTTCTGCTGCGCCTACATGTGATGTATGGTTCTAGAAAAACCCAACAGTGGTATCAGAGCTAGGTTCCGGTCATGAATGTTGTTTCAGAAGTTAGGTTATTCCAGTACGTGCAAATCTAGGTATTTGGAAGCGTTCTAAATGTCAAGATTTCTTCTTGGAATATCACATTTGATGTGATTTTGTGTGGTTTTTGGTGGTGGGATTTCAAAAATTTGGTCGGGGCTCTGCCCCGCACCCCGCAAGGGCTCTGCCCCTTGACCCCGCTCGCTGATCGGTCAACGAGACCACCGCCAGGGGCGCGGCCCCTTGGAACCCCGCCAGGAACGTCTGGGATTTCATGTTTATTTCTAATTGTTAGAAATTGTTTTCTCCTTAGCAGTAACCGTCCCTCAAGTGGTTAATGAACCCTGTATTGTTTTGGATTTTGAATCCAATAATGAGAGACGAGCTTGTCTACTGCTTTAAGTCGAGTTGTCTTTGCCTTTGTCCAATGCATGTAAATCTGAAGATTTGAAAGAGTTCTAAATGTCCAGATTTAGCCCTTTCGTCTATCAAAAGTTGATAGTCTTATGTTGTGCACATAAGGGATGCATGTGGATTTTAGAAAGCTTGTTTTTCTGTGGATGTGCACTTTGATCAAATATTGATCATGGTTAAATGTTAACCTATTATTAAAATTAAAATCCCTTCATCAAATATTAAGTGTTCGGATGCCTTCCGATGGATGACACTCTTCCTGCCTCGATCGATGAAGTGTGGGCTTGCCAAAGCAAGGTGCATTAATCTATCTTGGTAAGGGTGCGAGCGGATAATTGTGATATCCCACTATCGACATCGGGTCTAACTTAACTAGGTGACCTCAAAGGTTGAGTGCCTAGAGGCATAGGGTTGGCATGCACCATATGATGGATGCGAATAAGGAGTTATTCACCAGCCATACAAGAGTTGCATGAGGATGCAATTGGCAAGCGTTGTCTACCTAAATAACCGCATTATGAGAGGAACGCCAAAGCGGACTCGTGGTGTTGGTGAAATACGGATCTTGTTCACTAAGAGAGTAGCTCGCATGGACTCTCCGAATTGATAGTGAGGGCTATCAATTTGAATAAAATAGTGTGAGTATTTAATTGAAGTCCAAATTAAAATAAATTGTATTTTGAAATTAAGGTGCTGATTAAATTCTGCATGAATTCTTGTAGAATTCCATGGCAAGTGGTTCACATTCCACCTTGTCCCTGAGAGCTATCCTTGAGAAGGACAAGCTTAGTGGGACAAACTATATGGACTGGTATAGGAACCTGAGAATTGTTCTCAGGCAAGAGCGAAAGCTCTACGTCTTGGAAGAAGAAGCCCCCGAGGTGCCGACCGGGAACTCGTCCCGTGTTGATAAGGATGCTTATAAGAAGTATACCGATTTGTGCTTCTATTAATGCTTCCAAAGCGGGATTTTCTATTCGGGAAACATGATTAGCCGCCAAGTTTTCGGCTCCCCTTTTGTCCCTGATCTCTAAATCAAACTCCTGCAAGAGGAGGATCCATCGCAAAAGATGGGGCTTTGCGTCCGATTTACTTAAAAGATATCTAAGCGCAGAGTGATCTGTGAAGACGATAACTTTGGAGAGCGTGATGTATGACCTAAACTTATCAAAAGCAAAAACGATGGCTAGAATCACCTTCTCGGTAGTGGTGTAGTTCGCTTGTGCCGACTAGATTGTTTTGCTCACATAATAAATCGGGTGGAAATACTTACTCACGTGTTGGCCTAATATGGCACCTACCGCAATATCGAAGGGTAGCGACCAATCCAGCGCAATTAGAATAGGAGAATTTATAAGCTTTTCTTTGATAAGTTTAAAGGCCAAGTGGCATTCATCGTTAAAAAGGAAGGAAGACTCTTTCTCGAGGATATGGGTTAACGGTTTCGTGATTTTGGAAAAAAATTGTATAAAGCGCCAATAAAAACCCGTGTAACCTAGGAAACTTCTAATAACTTTTACATTCATTGGAGGGGGAGTTTTTTGATAACTTCGGTCTTGGCCCTATCGACCTCGATCGGTTTGCCCAAAATTTTGTGGTCAAGGACTAATCATTCTTTGACCATAAAATGACATTTCTCCCAATTAAGAAATAAATTTGTTTCCCACGATGTTGTAGCACGCGCTCGAGATTTTGTAAATAATTTTTGAAAGAGTTTCCGAAAATGGAAAAGTCATCCATGAAAACATCCATCACTTCCTCTACTAACTCGTCGAAAATCGCCAGCATGCATCTTTGGAATGTAGCCTGCGCGTTACAAAGACCAAATGGCATCCTTCGATAAGCGAAGGTGCCAAAGGGACAAGTGAATGTTGTTTTCTCTTGGTCGTCGGGCAAAATAGGGATTTGAAAATATCCTGACAAACCATCGAGAAAACAATAGTAGGAGTGACCTGAAAGGCCCTCTAATATTTGATCGATAAAAGGTAACGGGAAGTGATCCTTATGGATGGCATCATTTAGTTTTCAATAATCGATGCACATCCGCCATCTCGTAACGGTACGGGTTGGGATCAATTCATTATTTTCGTTTGCTACCATTATTACGCCGCCATTTTCGGCACGACTTGTACTGGGCTAACCCAAGTACTATCCGATATCGGGTAGATGATTCCCGCGTCTAAAAGTTTGATAACTTCGGCCTTAACGACTTCTTTCATATTCAGGTTTAGTCATCGTTGAGGCTGGACCGTGTTGCGGGAATTATCTTCAAGGAAGATTTTGTGAGTGCAGAAGGAAGGGTTAATACCCTTGATATCCAATATTTTCCATGCAATTGCGTGTCGGTGATTGCTTAAGACTATAGTCAATTCAGAAATTTCTGAATCGCTAAGTTCGGATGATACAATAACAGGTAGCTTAGAATCTTTTTCTAAAAATAGATATTTTAGGTGAGGAGGGAGTTGTTTCAATTCTAAACCGGGTGGCTCTTCATAAGAAGTTTTAATTTTTAATTTTTCTAAAAATAGTGGTTCGGGTGGTGTGGAGCGAGAGACTTCTTCTTCAAGACAAAAGAGCTCGGCGAGCTCGGAATCGTTACTCGATGTGGAGACTAACTCGGGAAGTGAATAAAACTCATTCTCAAAACACTCTTCTAAATAGAAGCACAAATCGTCATTCTCTAAGGTGTTTCACATCGAGGGATTTATACTAAAAGTAACTTCATCATCTCCAACCCGAAGGAGGAGCTTTCCATTACTTACGTCGATAATTGTGCACAAGGTGGCAAGTAAGGGGTGACCGAGTATGAGGGGTACTTCGGCATCTTCTTCGATGTCAAGAATGACAAAGTCCACCAGGAAGATGAACTTGTCAACCTTAACGAGCACATCCTCCACTATCCCTACCGGATATTTTAATGACCGATTCGCTAATTGAATACTCATTCGAGTGGGGCTAGGATTTCCTAGACCTTACTTTTTAATAACAAAAAAGGCATGAGGTTGATGCTTTCTCCAAGATCCACTAAAGCGTGCTTTACTAACAAATTGCCAAATAGACACGGGATGGAGAACCGTCCCGGGTCATTTGCTTTTTGAGGCAATTTGTTGAGTACAACCATGGAGCATTCTGCGTTTAAGGAAATATGTGAAATATCTTCTAATTTCTTCTTATTGGAGAGCAACTCATTAAGATATTTCGCATACTTCGACATTTGAGAGATAGCCTCGCAGAAGGGTACATTAATATGAATGTGTTTTAAAATTTCTAAGAAAATTGTAATTTTTCTCGGCGCACTCGCTCCTAAGCTTAGATGGATACAGAATATTTGAACTAGAAATGTGCGGAGCTAGCGTAGCGGGCAAATTTGACGATAAAATAGGAGTAGGAGGAGGAGGAGAAATTACCTTGGGTTCATCCTGTTTTGAAACCACCTCCTTCCCGCTTCGGAGTGTAATCATGTTTGCGCTCTCCCTTGGATTTGGCTCCGTATTTCCCGGTAGTGTTCCTTGCTGACGCTCGGAGAACATTTTTGCTAGCTTCCCCACTTGATACTCTAAATTTTTATCGATCCGGTGAGGTTCTGAATTTTCGTTTCATTTGTAGCAACATATTTTGCAAAGACCTCTTCAAGCGGAGAGGGCTTTTGCTGTTGCGGTAGAAAACCGTGTGGATTAAAGTTTAGAGGGGGAGTTAAATTAAGAAGTTGATTAGGTGGGTTGATTCATATTTAATGGACGCTGAGCATTTCCTTGGTTGCTCCATGAGAAAATCGGGTGGTTCTTATAACCCGCATTGTAGGTGTTGTTGTACGGAGCAGAGTTCGGGTTATAGGAAGGCCGAGGTGGATTTCCCAAGTAGTCAACCTGCTCTTCAATTAAAATATTATTGGCCCAAGGAGGAGTGGCGGAGGAAGCAGACATCTTCGCCACTTGCTTTGTTAAGCGCTCAACTTGTAAAGCCAAATTTGAAGTAGCGTCTATTTCCAAAATTCTGGCTGGCTTATTATGCCGCGCTCGGGGCAAGTTCCATTGATAAGCATTCATGGCCATTTCCTCAAAAATCTCTTGAGCGGCCTCCGGGGTCATTTTATTTAATATACCCTCAGCGGTCGCATCAATCATTTGCCTAGTTTGGAAATTCAAGCCATTATAAAAGATTTGTACTTGTTACCAAGTGGGAAGTGCGTGGTGAGGGCATCTACGCAAAATCTCCTTGAAGCGCTCCCATGTATAGAGAATCTCTGAGTCGATTTGCATAAATGACGCAATATCTGTTCGCAATTTGGCGGTCTTTGCAGGCGGGAAATATTTAGTAAGAAATTTTTCTGCCATATCGGCCCATGTAGTGATGGACTCCCTAGGAAGTGAGTTCAACCACTGCTTGGCCCTAGACCGCAAAGAAAAAGGAAAAAGACGTAATCGAATGGCGTCATCGGTGATGCAATTGATTTTAAATGTGTCGCGGATTTCAAGAAAATTAGAAATATCACAGTTTGCATCTTCGTCCGGCTGGCCATCGAAGGTCACTGATTGATGCACCATTTGTATGATGTTGGCCATGATCTCAAAGTTATTGTTTGCCACCGCAGGGCGAACAATACTTGACTGTGTGCCTTCCAAATTCGGCCGCGCATAATAAGACATGGTTTGTTGTGCGGCCTCATTAGGATTGTGCGCGTTAGGATTAGGAAGATTAAGATTAGGATCCATATTTGCTGCGTTAGTGTCCTCGGTCGACTCTTTGAATAATAAGTGTATTTCCTGATCATGAGAACGGCGGTGCCGCAAAAGAGTATGCTCGATCTTTGGATCAAAAAGAATATTCGAAGTGCTACCTCGGGTCATACACTAAAAAGGAAAAAGGGAAAGAAGAAAGAGAAAAAGAGAAAAAAGAGAATAATAAAACTAAAAATTAAGAAAGGGGAAAACTTGATTATTATATTTTTTTTATTTAGGTGGATTAAGTTAGTCTTGGATTTCCCGAGGTATACCCTGCGAGGGGTTCTCACCGGTACTAGAAGGTGTGATGGGATGATAACCCAAACGTCCCTTTCCAAGATTTTGATTACACCTTTACAAAAATTTTGGATTTAGAAAAAGTAAAATGAAAAAAAAAAACATGATAAAATTAATAGATATCCTCTTTTCAAAATATCTACGCAAAGTCCCCGGCAACGGCGCCAAAAACTTGATATAAAAAATTTCGGATTTGCAAGGCGAAGGGTTAAAGATGTTTTCCAAAACTATATCCGATAAAGGCAAGTGTACCTTATCGTCTATAGTATAAGATATTTAGAAATACCATGGTCATATTCTACGGGGCACGTTGATTACTTCTACTTCGAGGAAAAATCATTAGTATCTTATCTATTAAATTTTTGAGGTTTTGTTTTACTTAGCTAAAAGAGAAAATTTGCAAACTAAAAGTAGGGTTTAAACGATGGTAAAAGATTAGTGTTCAATCTAAAATCACCTTGGAGTGAGAATAATCAACTGAAAGAAAAATAAATCTAATTCCATTTTGATTAAAACACTTGACCGTGGAGGTTCCCAAAGCTCAAACATGCCTCTCTCGAGGTTAATGCCCAACTAAGTTTAAGAAAAATCAACCGAACTCTCGTTCTATAATCGATTACCTAAAACTTACTTTACGATGTGAACCCCACTATTGGATTTGACTCCAATCCGGGAGATTTACGTCATCCTCTCTCGAAGGGTGCGTGCAACTCTCTTTATCCTTGAGTGATCGATTCATACTTTGAGCCTCTCGGTTAGCTAAGTATGAAAACCTAAGTGAAAACCATACATCGAATATATGGCCTCACTAGTTAAAATCAAGGGTAATTCAAGTGTTAAAAAAATGGAAAAAGAGAGCTTAGAAAATCATAACTTGATTATCTCATCCTCGGATCATTTCGATCGAGCACTAATGAGAATTAGTTAATCATAGTGGAGGGGAGAGAGAAAGAAAGCTAAAATTGCATGAAGGAAAAGTTACTAAGTAGAAAGAGAGAATGAAGAAAAACAAAACTAAATTTTATTAATAACAAAAGTGATTACAAGCTTGAAAGGAGAATTACAACACTAGCAAGAAAAGATTACAAGATCACTAAAATATTGCATTAAAAGAAAACTAGTACATTGCATGAAAGGAAGAGAACGAGAGAACATGTGAGGGAAAAACATGAAAGAAACATGAAAAAGCTCACTAACAGCTCTAGCAGCACCTCCCCCTCTCCAAATTTACGAACCCTAGACTCAAGGAGAACCTCTGAATTTATAGAAAAAAATTCATGTTACACGCCCTCGGTCACGGGCGTGACCAAGGGCGTGTAACCACTGTTCAGCTCAGCTCCGACAAGGTGTGGGCGATTGCGTGACGGCGTGGCGAAAAAGTGCAAATCATGGTCGTGACATGTGGGTCACGGGCGTGACCTTGGATGGCTTCATTTAATGCGGTGTGAGCTTGATTGCGGCGTGGCGGTGTGCAGGGATCACGCAGGAAAGTCATGACTGTGACATCTGGGTCACGGGCGTGACTTATGTTGACTTCTCGACAGCACCTCCACGTCTCGGCGGTAGCTTGCTAGGAAGATTCTAAGTTTACACGCCCTCGGTCACGGGCGTGACTTTGGGTCATGGGCATGACCGAGGGCGTGACTTTATGTGGACTAGCTCAATCAGCGCGGCATCAATTCTGGATTGATCTTCAGGTTACACGCCATTGGTCACGGGCGTGACCGAGGGCGTGGCTTGTAAATTTCTTCAATTTGTCCCAAAATTCTGCAAAAATTGAAATTAAGCTAAGTTAGAATCAAAATTACAAAAGAATTACTTATAACCTAAAATTGACATGAAAAAGAAAAAATCATATTAAATAATTACAAAAATTTTGATTAAAAAGTTATATAAATACTACTTATCATCCTACAACTTAGAGACCAAGTCTCCTACCTCATAGGTACTGACTGTAACTATAACATCCCACAAAAAACTAGACCCCTAGGAGGGTTTTGTCATGATTAGGTCATGACAAGGCACTAGGAAGATGAAAAGGACCATAAGAACCTAGGTAAGTAGGTGAAATCACCTAGGACTGTAATTAGCAATTTCTGGTTACATGTTCTAGCGTGTGACTTTTGGGCCTCAAATTAACTACCTGACACCACCAGGACACCTTTAAACTCATAAGGAGTCCCTTGGGTCACCTAGGGCCCATTGGGGCCAACATAAGTGGTAAGTTGACCAAAGTCAACTATAACCCTAGATAGGTCAAAATAGCCCATTAAGGACCAATTGGTTTCCAATTGGTCAAATTGGCCTCACCTAAATCTTCTTAACCCTTATGGATCCCCTGGAATCACAAAGAACCCATTGGGGTCAACCCAAGTGGTCAATTTGACCAATGTCAACCCTAGCCCCAAATAAGTCAAACCACTCTATTTAGGGTCAATTAGGATTCAATTGGCCCAATTGACTTTCCCCAAGTTCCCCTACCCACTAAGGGAGGCAAATGGGTCAACATTGACCCATTGGGCCCAATTAATTTCACCAATTTGATCAAAGTCAACACTTGGTCAATATTGCCCAAATTTGGTTAATCAAGCCCAAAGCTCAATCCCTTTGGGCTAAACCCAATTTCAATGGCCCAAATGATTAGTCACTGCTGAAATTACATAAAATGCCATTCAATTTCTGGAGGGGTGATTAGGAGAGAGAAAATGGGAGTTTTCCCCCAATTTTGAATGAGAAATCAAGTGGCCATTCATGATGATTGAATGCAATTGACCCCTCAATTCTCCCCAAATTGATAGGCATTCTTTCCCCCTATTAGTTACAAGGAGAATCCAACTAATTTCAGGCCAGATGAAGGGCCAATTCAGTGAAATTGCTCGTTGGCCGAGAAATGACATAATGGCCATTAATGGTAATCCAAAGTTTAACCCCCCCCCCCCCCCCCCCCCCCCCCTCTCCCTTGATTGACCCCTTTAACATCTTCAGAGGATTGAGAAGAGTGAAACCCCCATCCTTACAGAGGATTTCGAGCACCCTAAGCCAGAATTTGATATGGCACCTAAAGCTCGGAATTCGGCAATGGACACTCGCCGGAATACCAGGGTAGCAGCCACCACTCAGGTCTGATCCCCTACTCCTCCCCTAGTGCATAGATCTTAAAAAAATTTGGGGCTTGATTCGAGTCAAATCGGGCTCAAATCAATCTCCCGAAAGGGCTCATTTTCGAGCTATTTGCCCCCGCTAGAAATCCTCCTTCCGGCCACATCCGGCCGGCAAACCACCGCGAATCATCGGTGGCCAGCAAATCGAGCCTACACTATTGGGTTTTCTATACATCAAATGTATACATCATATCACATATGCGCAGCAGAAATAATGAACAAGAACAACCCTAAACAGTTCAAGGAACTTGCGATTTCTTTAATTAAGAAATAAGGAAAGCAATACAATGCAATACCAGAAGGGGATTGAGTCAATACTCAACCGAGGTGCTCCACAACTGAAATCCAAAGTACAGTCGTTGAGTCCCAAGCGTCGAAATGGATCGGCACCTCTATGGGAGTCCACACGAGCGAGAGGAGAACCCTAAGCCTTGTCGCACAAGAACTAGGTCGGAGAAGAAGAGTCCTCTACGTCTCCCATAAACTGCTTGGTTCGACGACAGGGAGAGGCGGCAGCGACGTCGAGGTGCAGGGATGGCCAATCGGAATCACGAAAGAGCTCTGTTGCACTTCGGTCGAACTTTAAAATGCTTCCGCCGCTCTCTGATTCGCAAAAGGGATCGCTTACTTAGGTCATAGAATCGTATTCTATTTATACCAAGGCGAGAGAGAGATGTTTTCCGCACACCCATGACATATATTGGAGTATAACAAAATTCATCGAGTGAACCTTTCACTGAAGGAATTCATCGAGTAACAAATGAATTCGTCGAGTAACAAAATGAATTCGAAGAGTAAAACAGAGTTCATCGAGTGAACCTTTCACTGAAGAATTCGTCGAGTATAATTCAATTCGTCGAGTGAACTTTTTCACTTCTCGTCGAGGACAAGTCAATTCGTCGAGTATATGAGTTCGTCGAGTCATAGTAACTTCGATTATTCGACGAACTAAAGTAAGAGTCGTCAAGACACTCTCGTCGACTCGACTCGAAAATTTGTCAACAAGCTCCATACAACATTCACAATACCTGTGGAGCATTCAGTTGACTCGACCCAACTCCAATAAGTCTTAGGATTGGTCCTTCACTCATATCCAATATGAGTAAGGCCAACACAATTCTTCCTCCAATTTCTCTAAATACTCTTGTGTGTGACCCCTAGGCTCATATCGTGTTGGCAGTGAGACTAGATGCTTGATCACTTCCAGATCACCATGGAAACACCAACATAAACATCACCCGAGATGGGCTATCGGGGACCGTCCATTCATTGGGGATGATGACACTGGGCCGTCCGATCTTGCGCGAACTGCTAATCGCTAGCCGAAATGATTTAATATATATGTTGTTATATAATCTGTCACATATTATGCAGTGGATGTTTTTATTTATTAAAAAATACTTAGAGGCCTCTACTGTAAAAGTGGTCAACATAAAATATGTTGTCGTTGGAGTATATTTTAATGTAAAATTTGTTTCACCCAATTTGGCCCTCTGGATCTCCCTTGTCACTCTTTTTGGTGCAAGGAGTCCCTAGGGATAACCAGAAATGTATTTGAGAGCCCCCATTGATCCACTCAGTCAAATGAGCTAAAATTTTGAGCATAGGCCATTCTAGCCATGACCCACATCCTGTACAAAAATCAAAACTTTTGGAGATGGTTTTTCTATATTTTTTGTAATAATTTAATAACATATACATGGATTAACTATAAGGCTTCTGGACTTCAAAATCTTCCAAATCTTTGGTGGATGGTTTGTTGAAATATTATATGGTCATGCTTAAATTATCAGCCCATTTGGGATTGATTTGATTATGTAAACTAGTGTTCAATCTTGGTCACCTAGGGAAGGTTAACCCTGGTTTATTCAAAAGTGCACTTAGTGGTTTTAGGTGACTTTCCCTCAACCAAAAGAGGTGAAACTCTGGTCACAACTTTGTTATCAAATAATACACCTTCTCAAGTAATTGTAGAGGGTTTTGGGTTGGTGTGCATGAGAAACCCGGTTCAAACCCTAGGGTAACATTTTAGGGTTAATGAAGGAGATGGGGACAAATCACCTTGGGTGAGCTTGAAACTTTGAAGATATCTTCATAGGGTGAATATATACCTTGGATAATTTTGCTGGAATTTTTGGAGGCATTATCACCCACTGAATATTTATTATTTAATTGTCAATATTTTGTTAAGGTGTAAATTCTATGATAATATTATTTAGGCAAATTAAGAAATTTTGGCAGCGAATTATTTATGATGTTATGAAGCTCTGTAACTTTTTGTTATAATTTTTGGATAAATTCTTAAGGTAGCTCCTTCACAATGTGAGCAAGTCTAGTTTCTCAAATTAAATTAATTATGTGGTTATCTGATTTTAGAAAATTGTGAAAATTAACCAAAGAGTTTCTAGGGTCAGGATAGAGCTCTGGTAATTTTATTAAATTTACTGGATAAAGATTTTTGGTAGTTCGTTCACATAGTGCCTAGATTCAATTATAATTATAAAAATTAATTGTGTGGTAATCTGACTTTAGAAAAATATAAATCTTGGTCAGAGAGTCTCTAGGGTGAATATGGTCCTATGGAAAATATATTGTAATTTTTGGATGATTATTTTCAGTACTTTGTTCATACAATTGTTAAATGTAGCATTTGTAATTTAATTAATTTACATGGGCTCTTAATCTTAAAAAATAGTTGTCATTCTTAAGGAATGACAAGGATCACACCTAGCGGGGGTGGGTAAATAATGTGATGGGTGATTTATAATATCTTTTTCAAATTAAAAACACAAAGCAAGCAATAACATAAGACACAAGGATTTATAGTGGTTCCCAAAGAGTTGGGTAATCCACTTTTCCCCTTCACCTATCTAGAAATGTGCTAGCCTAGGCAATCTTCTCAAAAACTCAGAACTGAAACAGAGTCCCTACCTCAGTCTTTATAATATCAGACTTACACTCAGATCTCTACAAATAGATCTTACACTCAAATCACTCAGATCTCTACAAATAGATCCTACACTCAGATCACTCAGATATTATACTCAGATCACCAAGATCCTACCTCAGATTCTCACAAGAATCCTACACTCAGATTCCACAAGAATCCTACACTCAGATTGCAAAGGAATCCTACACTCAGATCACAATGATCTTACACACTATTTATAGATTTACAGTGGTTTACAATAATGGACTTAGTAGAAAATAAGATTTAGATCATGAGTCTTTAGTAGGAGGTCTAGCAGTAGACTCCTTCTCCCTTGATAGATAATAGAATGAAACTTGTAAATAGAGATCTATATCAAGAGAATTAATAGAAACAGAAATCCCTCTTCTAATATTCAGCAAATTCTTTCTTCATAATATGAATCTGATAGGACTCTTGAGAACTTAGAAGGATCTTGCTCTTCATAGCAGAGAAACTTAAAATTTCTTTCTGTCGAATCTTATGTATGCTACAGATCAATAGTTTCAACAGGTCTAGATCTTCTCCTTTTATAATGATGCTCTGATTAAAAAGTAATTAGAGAAGTATATGGGAAGATATAATTATCTCTGAATTTGAATCTTCAAATTTAATCAGAAAAGGGAACATTTCAAATTTGACTCAAATAAGAATATTCTATATGTGGTAAGTATGGATCAGGATGTAGTGAATAAATCTGTCTAATATTCCTGTCATAATAATTGATTATACTATTCCATAAACAGTTCTTCGACGAATTTATTCCATTAAAATCTTCCATAGATGCACCACTTCAATGCTCCTTGATTGGCATAAAAAGGTTGGAGAATTAATGTTTTCATGTACTATTCAAGCACTTAAAATAGTTATGAATGAATTGACGTCAGTAGTTTTCACAGCCCGTCGATTTTTACTTGAGCTAATTTTTTATTTTCACAGCCTTCTGAATTCAGCAGTTTTCTTTGAACTTTTCAGGTAAAGTCTTCAAGATAGATGTTAATATGTCTTCAAATAAATACTTGAGGTCATATAATACAAATAAATGCTTGGTCTTAGTGACCTTAAGTAATATTCAGATATTTACGAAGAGTACCTGTCTCAAGAGTCATCAAGATTTCATCAAGCACAATATGTTTATTATTATGCAAATGTTCTTCTTCAAATAAGGAATCTTGCGTACCAAATTCCCAACAATCTCCCCCTATCTAAAGAAGTCAGAACCTCACATTATAATAAGCTTTTATAAATGAAAGATAAAGCGATTAGAGATAAGGTGAGCATTATAATATATAGTAAAACTAGAGTTCATGGGCTTAAGAAAAAGTTATAACAATAATTATAATGTCCATATATTAAAATTTTCAATTTCAATCCCTTTCACCATTGGCCTTCCTTTTCTGCCTTGAGAAGTAATTCCTGGGCTTTGGGATATACCTTGGAGACACTGGTCCCTCAGTCTTGTTCTTCCAATAAAGTCTCCTTTTAGTTTCTTGATCTTCATACTTTTTCAATTCAGCTGAGTTATAGAATATTTCCTTGTGCAGTCCTTTACTTCCAAAATCTCTCCATATTAAGAGAAGGATTTCTGTTGAGATATGACTCCACTTTTCATAGTTAGGCATCTATTTGATTTCTTCTCTCCTTCTTTGCATGTACTGCCAATAGTCATCTTCATTGTTGGGAGCCTTTCTCTTGTGAGAAGGACCTGCTTCCATCCTTGGGGGCTTGTATAATATTGTTCAGGTGGAACATAGTTTTCTTCATCATCACCATATTGAATCTCATGATTTAATCTTAGTAGATTTATTGTATCTCTTGCCTCATTTGCTATCCAGACAGCTTGATCTGCCCGTGACTTTTCCAAGATTCTCCTCCACCTTTCTGACTTCTTCAGATATGGTATTGCGTATTTCTGTTGTGCTGGTAGTTATTTGTCTTTGTAGGTAGTTGATTCCAGCTGTGATGTGATTTTTTGTTTCCAAAAGATGATTATCCAACATCTGACAGTCTGCATTTATTCTTTCCTGTATGATTCTTCTGTTGTCCTGGATGTGATGTTCAGAATCTGTAAAGGCATTCTTTAGGTTTTCATTAGTAGTATACTGGTTTTTGATGATGTCATTTATGCCTTTGATGGCATCCTTCAGCAATGTGGCTGTGTGATCAACTGCTCATGTTGCTTTGTCAAAGAATTGATAGGATTGCATAGTCATCTTTTCTATATTCTACTATAAAGCCGAGTAATTCTATTTCATTTCTTGCCTCAGAGTTTGAACAAATTTGTCAACATAGGATTCAATGTTCTTTCTCTGAATTTCAAGTAGAACTTGAATCTGATTTAAAAGGGAGGGTAAAGATGTTTCGGGCATTGTGTTGGAGGGGATGGGTGTTTGTTGTACAACTGGAGGGGGATTTGGTGTGTTTGTGCCAAAGTCCATGTCCTCATAGAGACAGTCAGGTGTGTCTGCTCTTGCTTGCTGGGGTGGTGAAGATTCTTTTGCAACTCCTTTTCCTTTATAAAGAACAATTTCCCATCATGTCAGCTCATCTTCAATGTTCTCTTGTTCAGGGGTCTTGGAAGGAAGATTATGGGCAGAGTCTTTCAACTCAGACTCCCCATCATCATCATTATGAGAGAGGACTACCTTTATTTCAGCAATGGAGTTTGATTTCTCAGGTGGTGTTATCTGGTTTGTATTAGTAACTTCTGATGTCTTTGGTTGTATTTGTTCTAACTCAGTAATGATTTTGTCTATTTGAAGATATCTCTCAAGATCATCGTCAATGGGAGAGGGGATTGTCATAGTTTGCTCACTGGATTCACCTATTAATTTAGTAACTTCATGAGCAGGTGTAGTTGGAAGTAAGAATGTTGTAGAAAATAGTGGTTTTGTGGACTCCCCCTCAGGAAAATGGGGGCTATGGACTCCCCCTCAGGACATGTTGGGAGAGGCTTTTCCTTTCTTATTCTTGGTAGGTGTTGTTTCTTTGCTCCTTCCTGGATGATGGGCTTGTTGATCCCATCTTCTTAGTTTGTTGAGATCAATCTTTTTCAGATAATGAATAGGCATCCCCAGGCTGGGATCCATTTGAGATGGTAAGCATATAGAGAGATAGAGGGAGATGATTCTGCCAAAACTTGGGATGTCCAGACTCTGTACAATCTTTTCAAACAAAAGTCTACTCCAGTTTGTTTTCTTGACTAATATAATGCTTGTCATGAGGGAGAACATATCCCTAGAGATTCTGTCAAAAGATCCTGGCTTGCAGATTAGTGCTTTGCCAACAATATCTGTCAATAGTTTTCCTGGTGAATTCATTTTCATTCTATACAATGACCCCTTTGTCTCTTCAATGTATTCACAGAATTCCAGGGCAGATTGCATGTTTTCCTCAGAAATTAACTCTTCATCTTCCTCTTCTTCCAGTAGTGGAAGATGTAGATGTCAATTAATACTGCTGGCAGAGATTCTGACGACAGCACTTCCTATGCTGCTCTTTATCCTTGTCCTGTTGTTATTCAACTTTGCGTTCTGATAGAATTCCAATACCTCTCTCTGGAAGATTAGAGAGGGTTCTGAGAGGATGAAATCCAGGCCTGATGCTGCAATTAGCCTTATGATGCTTTGAATGTCTTCGTCAGCAGAATCAAAACAATTTCTTACTAGTTCGCACTCGATGATCAATGAGCTTTATTTAGAAGAGCTGGGTTTTGGTACCATTGGAGGAGAAGGAGAACCCTCTATCAATGAGATACCATAGTGATATGGGATATGCGGCTAGTGATTAAGTTATATATATATATATATATATATATATATATTTATATATATATATATTCATAACCCCGGTTCAAACCCTAGATTTAGTATAAATTAGGTAGCTCAAGAGGCACGCACCTGATTTGACGTTATTGCCTAATTTAAAAGAGCCAATATTTGGACTTTTGAATAGTAATTAAGGAAATAAGTCCTTTTCAAGATAATTGATTTCAATAGGCACCCAGTCTAGTCGATTTAGAATTTCTTCTCGTCTAGTATTTCTTTAAAGATTCATCAAGTGTGAATGCCAAAAGTTTGACCTCCATATTATAGTAAAAATTAATCTAAATTTAACATTCCTAGTTCAATTTTGAATTAAGTAAATTTCATTTCATCAAGGGACTTTGTGAAAATATCTGCCACTTGTCTATTAGTTGGAATAAATTCTAGACAAATGTCTTCCTTTTCAACATGCTCCCTAATGAAATGGTACCTGATCTCAATGTGTTTTGTTCTGATATGGGAGACTGGATTCTTTGTTATAGATATAGTACTTGAAGACTCACAATAGAGAGGTATCTTCTTTTTGTGAATATCATAATCTTTCAATTGATGTCGAATACATAATAGTTGTGCACAACAATTTCCAGCTGAGATGTATTCTAATTCTGCAGTGGGAATAACAACACTTGTTTGCTTCTTACTACTATGTGAGATTAACCTTTTGCCTAGAAATTGACATGTTCCAGATGTGCTTTTTCTATTCCCTTTGCAACCTGGAGGTTGTTCTACATAGACCTCTTCTTTTAAATCTCCATTAAGCAATGTTGATTTCACATTCATCTGGTAGACTTTAAATCCTTTGTGGGTTGCATAGGCAAGGAAGAGTTTGATTGTCTTTAGCCTTGTCACAGGTTCAAACGTTTGATCCTAATCAATTCCTTCTTCCTGTATATATCCTTTAGTAACTAATCTGGCTTTGTTCTTGATAATGACCCCTTGCTCATCCAGTTTGTTTCTGAACACCCATTTGGTTCCAATTATATTGTGATCATGAGGTTTTGGAACTAGTTTCCAGACCTTGAATCTTGTGAATTGGTTCAGTTCCTCTTGCACAGCCAAAATCCAGAATGGATCTTTGTTGGCATCTTCAAACTTCTTTGGTTCTTCTTGTGAGAGGCATTTTAGAAATAATGCTTCATTTATTGAGCTGCTTCTTGTTTATACTCCTTGATTGATGTCCCCAATGATCAGATCAGGTGGGTGATTTCTTTGAAACTTGATGGCTTTGGCCAAATTTCTATTTTCTGCTTGGATCTCTTCAATTGGGGTGCTGCTTCTTGTATTTCAGCTTGTTGATTGTCTTCATCTGTTGAATTATCAATTTGGTCTTCTACTCCCCCTACATCTATTCCCATTGTATGAGAGGAAGAGTGTTCTTTTTTTTCTTCTGAGATTGATGTCTTCAGTTCCTTGAGCTTAGAACTTGAGCATTTCCACTCCTAGTGCCTTTAGTTTTTCCTCTGTCAGATCCCCCAAATTTCACTTTAGGGTCATCTTGTAAAGGAGTGAATTCTTTCAAAAGGCGATCTTATTCCAGCCATGTGTCTGGAACATCCACTGTCCAAATACTAGATTGGGGTTTGATTGGTCTTTGGACATACCTGCAAAAGTAAACTATTTCTTCATAGGTACCCAAGACTAGTTGAGTCCTAGATTTCTGTTAGTCATAAAATACACACTAGATCTGACTGCTCCAAGATGTGCAGAGTGGATATTAACAAGATTAATTGCTAGCTTGGCATTGGTTACCCTTGGGACTGCTGTATTGAACCAACAGTCAATTGCAAAGTGGTCAATCATGCCACAACACCAACATTCAAACATGTTATATCTCCTTTTCTTGCTGTCAGAAAGAGCATGATTCCTTTGTGTGGAAGAGGAGATAGAATTGCACTGCTTATGACTATGGTGTTGGATATTCCCACTCACAGCTTTGCCTTTGAAGTCAATCTTGTTAAAAGCTTCCTCTTCCTAGATACATGAGATTCATGTTTCCTCATGATGATCCCTTCATGAGGTTCCTTTGAAGCACTAGGCACATCCTTGAATCCACTTGTGGAGCACTCATTCTTGAGGTGTCCATAAATAGATTCCTGATCATACTTGTTGGAGGGTGATATTACCTTCCTAAAGTTGACATTTTTCTCAATAGATTTACCTGATTTGCCTTCCTTAAGGTATCCTAGGACTCTTATATGAGTGGAGCAAAATCCATCAATCAAGGGAAGAATGGTCTTAGGTTTGGAGAAACATGCTACAAGTTTTCTTTCAATAAGAAGTTTGTCCTCCAGATCTTTGATTTTCTTATCCTTAGATTTCAGGATACCAGATTGATCTCTAACCTTCTTTAGAAGTACAAGTTCCTTGGATAGGGCTTGGCATATCTCCTTGATGTCTATTATTGCCTTCAGATTCTTTCCAAACTTGCTGATTAGATCAAGATTGGAGCTTGCATTGTAGTCCTTTTTGAGTTGGCAGAATTCTGCATTCTCCAGAGTTAGTCTTTCAGCTTTTTCTGAGAGATCAAAGTTTCTTGCTTGAAAAGATATGATCTCTCCAGGTTGCTCTTTGTAAAGCTTCTTGCTTCTCTTAAGTGCATCAAGCAATTCTCCATATTGATCTTATAAGTCCCCTTCAGATTCACCTTCTGAGGAAAGGATTGCCTCAGAATTAGTATCTGGCATAGATAAGGAAGCTTTGATTGGTACATGTGCAGAGAAAGAATTTTCTTGCTCTTCTTCTTCACTAATGGCCATGGCAGCCATATATTCTTCTTCTGATGATGATGAGGAGGAGTTGCTCTCATCATCACTCATTGTTTTGCTTTTCTTGGCCAGAAAGCCCTTTTCTCTATTCTTTTCCTTGAAGGCTTTCTTAACAAACACTCTTCAGCAGAAAGCCCTTTTCTGTTGTCTCTTCTTTTGGAAGGACATTCAGCTATCATGTGTCCAGATTTCCTGCATCCATAGAAAATAGTTTCAGCAAAAGAGTGTTTGTTATGTTTAGATTCATACCTGTCCCCTTTTTCTTTGTGGGGATTATAGCTTCTTCTTGAGTTTGAGGAAGATGAGTGTTTTCCTTTTTCTTTCTCCTTTTCTGAGAATCTTCATGAAGTTTTTGGAGAATAGAGTGAGTTCCCCATCAGATAGTCCTGTGCTGGTGGAGCTTGTTTCAGATTCTTCAACTTCAGATTCCTTATTCTTTTTAGAGTTATCAGCCTTGAGGGCGCTACTGATTTTTCCTTGTGATTTGATATGTAGTTATCTTCTTCAGCTTTCCTGGTATTCAATTGTAGCTCATAAGATAGAAGTTTCCCAAACAGGTTTTGGGGTTCCATATTGCTCAAATTTCCTACTTCTCTTATGGCACAGATTTTAGTGTCCCATTCTTTATGAAGGGATCTCAGGAATTTGTTATTAAGTTCATAATTAGAGAACATCCTTCCATAGGTTTTCAGACCATTCACAATTCTGAAAAAAAAATCATAGCACTGGGAGATGGAACCCCTCTTGTCTTGTTTAAATGCCTCATATTCTTAATTCAGAAGGGATTTCATGTCATCCCTTACTTCAGTTGTTCCTTCCATATAGACTACAAGAGAATCCCACATTTCTTTGGAGGTTTTGCAATGTACTAGATTTTGGAATGTAGAACCATCAATAGCACTTACCAAAATATTTTTGGCCCTCTTGTCCATGGTGGCAAGCACTATCTCATCTTTACTCATTTCAGCATATTTCTTGGGAACTGCAGCTTCAGTGTTGGAGGATGAGGTGTTCATTAGAATGAATGGACCATCTTCAATGGTCATAAAAATCCTTGGATCAGATGTCTCCATGTAAAGCTTCACCATTTCTTTCCATATGGCAAAGTTCTTCTTTCTGCATGTGGGTAATTTCATGGAACTGAGTTCTTTGTAATTTTCTCCAGCCATGGTGTGAGAATAGATCAATCCTTAGTAGATCTTGTTCCTTAGCTGTAAAGCTATTTAAATTCAAAATAGTGCTACAATTAAGCACATATCTTGACTGGGATGGTACCAAGAGAAATTGTTGTCCATGCAGTGATCATGTTTTTTTCGTCCAACTGCGTGATAATTTTTGTGATCATAATTACGAGAAGATAAACAATCATGTTTGAGATCGTTTTGATCGCCAACCGTTCCTCCCCGCACATCCCCATTGCTCGTGTGGATGGAGATTGGCCTCCACTATGTGGACACAATAATTGAAGCGATTGCCCAACATGAATATCATCACGCCGGGCTTTAGATAAGTATTATCATCGATTCATAACTGCTGCAAAGGTAATTATTGTTGTTGGAGACCAATAAATCAATAAAATAAGGTATATTTGATAGGAAATTATTATTAATCAATTTACTGCAATAAAGATAATTATAAAATAGAGGAAGGTTTACTCCCGCCCGCATACAATAAAAACATAGGCAACCCTTCCTTCATGATATAGCTTATGAGTGCTCAAGACTTTGAACTCGCACAAAATTTCATCATAGTCTCCACTAGGCGTGCACAAATGACCTGACAAGCTCCGACCAGGCTGGAGCTTTTATGTGCACAGGCCCAGACCGCCCTTCCTAAGGGGGGCTGGGAAGGCCTGATGGCCAGGCCTCTGCCAGACCAAAAATGGGCAGGTCTCAGGCCCAGGTTAGGGAATAATCTTTTATATTAAATTAAATTTTTTTTAGCTTACAAAAATAATTTAAAATATTAGTTTTCATTTTAAATTGAGTACTACAAGCCGCGACCTGCATGCAGCTAGCTACAGGCTTACAGTGCCTGCAGGTCAGGTCTGTAGACTCTAAACCCTAGAGACGTGGTGGTTAGATCCGGGCATGGCGCCGAGCCCAGGCCCGGCCTGGTGCCTGTGCCCCAGGCCAAGCATCTGGCTGAAATAGGCGACTACTTAAGCCACCAAGACCTATCCTTAGGCCTGGCCTAGGCCTGCCGAGCCTAACCGGGCCTTTTCCAGGGTGGACTCATGCGAGCTCTCTAGGCTTAGGCCTTTTAAACACCTTTAATCACCACTCTACATAACTCGTAAATAAAACACCTTTGATGCAAGACCAATATTTATGATCCTTCTCTATTGAAGAAAATTACAGCAGTGTTACCATATTATAGCCTCACAAAACTGAGAAATAACTAGCAGAGATGTCCGTATAGCTCTGCCTTAAATCCACCACATTCAAAGAGGGGCATAGGGTGTAATATAGGTCAGTTTTATGCCCTAGGTTTGGTTATGTGATTTTGTGATAATAGAACTTCGTTCCTTTCGCTTTGTCTAATTCCTAGCCAATAAAACACTTCTGCGCTAGAATGAAAAAGAAATTAAAAAAAAAGATAGAAAGATTCAAAAGTAGAGGTAGAACTGTTTAACTATCGCATCCGCATTCTTCATCGTCATCATCATCTTCGTCTTCAACTTCTTCTTCGCAATCATCATCGTCATCGTCGTCATCATCTTCTTCACAATCATCATCGTCATCATCATCTTCTTCGCAATCTTCGTCATCGTCATCATCTTCACAATCATCATCATCGTCATCATCTTCTTCACAATCATCATCATCATCGTCATCATCGTCTTCAAATTCACAATCATCATCCTCCAGAATCTTTGGACACCCATAGATGCTGAAACCTAGAATTCTGGAACAATTAATCTGCAGCAAATATATTAAAACCAGAGAAAACTAGTATTTAAAAAAGAAACATGCTCTCACTCTCTCTCTTTCTCATATATATATATATATATTATAAGTGAATATAGCATTCTCCATACTCTTACCCAGCTTTCATTTTCCATAGTTAGATTTTTCACATATTTTATCTGAAACATTTTTAATATTAAAAAATAAAAATAAACTACCCGGGAGAGAGAGAGTGAGAGAGAGTGAGAGAGAGAAAAAAAATAATTTTTTTAAGTATATACGTATTTTTTTATACAAAATAAATATTATAATATTGATGTATATTTTTTTACGGTCATTTCGAGTACTCATATGTATATGTTGCGGGTGCAGCCAGCAGACGCATTGAGCAGGAGCGAAGCCCGTGCTGAGGAGGGTGAAACCCGCCTCGATCCGGCCGATGGCTGCCCGACAGCATCACGCCGGGGGTGGGCGAAACCCGCCGTCGTCGGCCGGGTACTGTCGTGCTTTGCCATAGGGGCGGAGCCCCGGGTCGGGCACTCATGTGTGTGTGTGCACGCGCGCTAAAAAGGTTACTGCAAAAGGAAAAAAAAAACAATTTCCTGAAATTTTAGCTTAAGAATCATTTTGTCCGATTTCAAAAACATACAAAGCATAACTATTTTTTAAATAGGCGTTTAAGTGTCTTATTTTTAAATTTTTTGATTTATTTCATATTTAAATAAGGTTGGCTTGGCTGCGCTTCTAAAGCACAAAATTAGTTCAATCGGATTCTGGATTTGGCGGATTTGACAAATTGAGATCTTCTCTAATTTGACTCAAATAGAAGGTATCCATTTCAAATCAACTCTCATTTATTCAATGATAGAGTATTTTTGTTTATTTGAATAATAAAAACATAGAATTACTCAACCCATTAAATAAAAAAAGTTTGCGGAATGGATCCCCTACATTTGACCCAAATGAAGAGGATCACAGTTCCAATTTGACTTGGATTAACCTATTTCATTTAATTGGACATATGATTCAACTACATGCAACTATCGTATTACATATTGGTTGTCTAAGTATGAGTGTTTAGTATTTGTTCACTAAATATTCCAATATTCTTATTTGGAACATATTAGTATTGAGTAATTAATGTGTTAGTACTATTAAACCCTAAACTTACAAAGCAGAAAATATTAAGGTTGGGAGTATATATCGAAGCGGCGTAGCCTGGAGAAATATTATTCTTTACAGGCTTCTAAGATGTACATTTTTAGATGAATAGACGTGCATGAATATCTATACTAACTTATAAAAAATACTAGCATCTTCGGACGGGCTACGCTCGTTCTCGATGCGTCTCTGCGGGCTTCGCCCGCTTGGCATTTAAGGCGGAGTTCGCCCGCCCCATCAACGGGCTTCGCCCGCCGGCCGCCCCCCGACAGTTATTTAAAAGCCTAATATTTTAAAATATTCTCAATTTTAAATTTATTAAGAAATTTAAATATTTTAATTAATTATTAAAAAATGAAAAAAAAAAACAAAATTCCCGATGCCCCTGTTCCGCTTCCGCCCCCAACCCTTCACGTGCTCCCTCAGCCGCCGCCGGCGGCCTGATCGGCGCCCACCGGCGGGTTCGCCGGCCTCCGGCGAACCCACCGGGGGTTGTCCGGCGGCGAGCAGGCAGGGCCACCGCCGGCGGTGGCCCTGCCCGTCTGGGTCTCACAGACAGGGCCACCGCCGGCGGTGGCCCTGCCTGCTCGCCGCCGGCGAACCCACCGGTGGGCTCCGGTCAGGCCGCCGCCGGCTCCGCCGGCGACGGCTGAGGGAGCACGGGAAGGGCTGGGGGCGGAATTCTTGAAGGTTTGGCGTCATCGGGATTTCTCCAGAATGAACAGTAGCAGTTCTAATGGAAAAGCTATACGCAGGCCTCCTCCCTTGCATCCGACGGCCAGCTTTTGATCCATCTTGATCGGACGGTCCAGATGCGATCTTCGGTGTGCTTCCAAATATGCATATTGGTTTATATAATAAAGATATTGTGGCATGAAATTTAAAAATTATTAGGAAGAACAGATCCGTCAATGATGATATGATTAATACGGACCGTTCGAATATTTTTCTAGGCTTATATTAAGATATAGGGTACCCTACAACATGAAATTTCGATTTAACTTCTAAATTTATTGAAAAATGAGAGTCATATGACTTTAGATTTTTAATATCACAAGAATTGTCAATGATGAGAATTGAACTTAGGTTCACACAATATTTTATATATATGTATATAAATATGAAATAACTAATCATTCTAATTGTTATTATATATACATATATATTTCTTACATTAGAACCGTAGAGTTCTGAGAAATAATTTCTCAATTGTGGAAGGGAGAACTCACACTTCTTCTGGGGAGCAATGGAGGAAGAAAGCCGCAGAAAACCATCCGTGTTGTCTTCTGCAACCTAATCTGATCTTTCGAAGGAAATTGCAGGAGGAATGGCGGCTGCTTCATCCCTGCCGCAGGTGTTGGACGAAAGATTGGATTAATGAAGCTTCCGTGGAAAGAGGATGCAGCGTGCGACCACATGGCCACGCTTTATGAGCTTTCGGATCTCCAGTCTCTAGTTCTGGAGGAGAAGATGGAGGAGAGAGAAAGTAGAGATGATCCATAGCTGGCTCTGCATTAATCATGGGGTGAATGGTATTATTATAGCTACACAATCGTGCTCTGTGTATATTATTATTATTATTATGAGATGGCCATTGTTTCAGCTTTGTTTGCAGGTATCCCATGCCATCATCATTGATTAAGCCTCTCTAGTATACAATGTAGAGAGAGACCACCATCATTGAGTAAGAGTTTGTAGTATTTAATGGGGGCACAGAGAGAGAGAGAGAGAGAGAGAGAGAGAGAGAGAGAGAGAGAGGTGAGGAGGGGAAGGAAGAAGAGAGAATGCGATGAGAACAATATCCGTGCGCCACATTATAAACACGGTGTAGTATAAGAACTGTGTACCAAGATTTCCAGAAATTTGTCAAATATTTTTGGTCCGGACAATAATATTCTGTCGGGAAGATGGCGCAATATTAATTTTTTTTTACAATGATCGATAATAATAATAGGCATTGATGAATAATATCGCGAGCGAGAAAAGAAAAAGAAAATGTTTGATCAGATATGACCGCGAGATCAAAATTCAATCAGTTTTTTATCGTATGCAATCACATTATGAAAGAGTGCAATTATATTTGATCACACGATCTTTTTGGCTATACGGCTCCACCTGGTGTTCGGGACTATTGGGTAATACTATAAACTCTGGGCGACTGGGCCAATCTGTGCACAGAGGCCCGCAAACCGTGTATTGTCATTGGTTCCGGACGAGATCTGAGACTCATACATAATTGTTGCGCGTCGCTCGGGTGCTTTGGTAGATCGGTCGAATTGAATCACCTTAGCTCGAAAGCGAACCGAGCGCGCAAACAGTCAAAGAGTAAGCTAGTAAGTGACACAAGGACTTTTAACGTGGAAAACCCGAAAAATGGTGAAAACCCACGCGGACGGAGCTGTGCCGACCAACTTCCACTATCTTCTGGGGGATTACGATTAGAGACTGCGAGCTCGAGCGCGACAGGTCATTGCTCATTACAGTAATGAAGAGAAAGAGAGAACTATGAGGGTGACAGGTCACCTCTCGGAAAGCTAAGTCCCTTTCTTTCTGAGAACAGTAGTGAGAACGAAAGTGAGAATGTTCGTGAGAACAAAAGTGAGAATGTTGAGTCGCCTTTCGCGACCTTAGAAGGCTCGAAGGAGATCTTCGAAGATTCGAAGGAGATCTTCAAACGCCGAAGGAGAATTCCAAGGAAATCTTCAAAGGAGCTCTCTCGGGTGCAGAAGGCAAAGTGTCTTGAAATGAAGGCATGGGGATCCTTTTATAGCTTTGGTCGGGGGTATCCCGGTAATTTTGTCGTTGTAACCACCATAACCACCCGACGGGCGAATCACGCAGACCGATTTGGAGCACACTGATCGCCATTTTTTCGTAAATGACCGTCTCGCCCTTCGGGCAGTTCGGGCAGCTTTGTTGAAGGTGAAAAGGCGATAAGCGAGTCCTGCAATCTGAGAAATTAAGAAATGTTAACTGCGCGCGAGTTCAGAATGTGGAAACGTTCTGAGCGCGTTCAGAACGTGGAAACGTTTTGAGCGCGCGGGGAAGCCTTCTGAGCGCCCAACGAACTCGGGAGTGTTTTGAGCGTGCGGCGAACTTGGAAGCGTTCTGAGCGAACGGAGAGACGTCCTGTGCGTGCAACGAGCGCGGGAGCGCTTTGAGCGCGCAACGAACACAAGAGCCTTCTGAGCGAATGGAGAGGCACTAATGAGCGTGCAATGAGCGCGGGAGCGCTCTGAGCGCGCAACGAACACGAAAGCGTTCTGAGCGAACGGAGAGGCATTCTGGGCGTGCAACGAGTGCGGGAGCGCTCTGAGCGCGCAACGAACACGAGAGCATTCTGAGCGAACGGAGAGGCGTTCTGAGCGCAACGAGCGCGAGAGCATCCTGCTGCGAACGGAGAAATGAGAGCTCGCGCCCCAAACGGGGAACTAGGTTTCGCTAGGATGCCCAGCCTGGCCGCACCCGAAGAGGGGTGCGGCGAGGCCGCACACCAAGGGGGTGCACGACCGCACCCTAATTGGGGTGCGGCTTGGCCGCACCCCAAGCGGGCGGTTTGGCGCTACCGCATGCGCTACCTTGCGGTACCGCAACCCGCGTCATGCGCGGTAGCGCGGTTCAGTCACGCGCGGTTGTGCGCAGCCCTGCAGTGCGTACTGTTGGAGTTTTTGAGGTGATCTCAAAGCAATCAACAGTTAGTCTTACTGCCAACGCAATATGAGCCTATAGGGTCGCACAAAAAAGCGTTTGGAGAAATTGGAGAATGGATTGTGTTGGCCTTACTCATATTGGATATGAGTGAAGGACCAATCCTGTGACTGCTTGGAATCAAGTTGAGAATGTCTCAAAAGGAAATCGTTTAAAGTGTTTAAACGAATGGATCTATACTAAATAATTCGGCTAATGGGTTTAGACGAATTCGGCTAAAGGGTTTAGACGAATTCGGCTAAAGGATATAGACGAATTCGGCTAAAGGGTTTAGACGAATTCGGCTAAGTCAAATTCGGCTAAAGTGTTTAGTTGAATAAGTGACAAATTCGGCTAAAGGGTTTCGCCGAATTTATATAGATGAAATTGTTTCGTTGAAATCATATAGCCGAATTTATATAGACGAATTCGGTTATTGTATATAGTCGAATCGGCTATAACATATAGACGAATTCGGTTATTGTATATAGTCAAATTCGGTTATATTGTTTAGTCGAATTGTCGAATTCGGCTATTGTGTAAATCTATACAGAAATGTTCTGTTTTTCCTCTGGTCTGCGGATAGCCTATTTTATACCTTGCGCATAAAAGGAACGCGATTAGGTCTTCGAAGGATACGGAAGAGACTTAATCTTTTCGCGATTTTAGACGAGAAGCTGACCGGAACTGTTCCGCGCGAGGGCATCTCGATCTTCCCGTACGCCGATTGTCTTCCGCCGTCGCTAGTCGCCGCCGTCGGTCGCCGCCTCCTCTGGATTGAACCTAGCAGTCCGTGGGGACATTGAGAGCTTCCTTCTCCGACCTAGTTCTTGTACGACAAGAAGCTAGAGTTCTCATTTTGCTTGTGTGGACTTCTATAGAGGGATCGATCCATTTTCATTCTTGAAGAACTCAAAGGCAGATTTTTGGATTTCTCTTTGGAGCACCTTGGTTGAGTATTGACTCAATCCCACGAAGGTATATTGCATTTTGCTTTCCTAATCTTTTGATTCATGAGATCCGCAAGATCCTTACTCTTTGGGTTGTTCTAGTTTTCTTCCGTTGCACACATTTGATGTGTTCATGTCATTATGAATGACATTTAGAAAAACCCAACAGTGGTATCAGACTAATCAGAGGCAGGTTGCGATCAAGTGCGTGCAAATCTAGAAATTTGGAAGTGTTCTAAATGTATAGATTTCTTCTTGGAACATCACATTTGATGTGGTTTTGTGTGGTTTCTGTTGGTGGGATTTCAAAATTTTGGTCGGGGCTCTGCCCCGCACCCCGCAAGGGCTCTGCCCCTTGACCCCGCTCGTTGATCGGTCAGCGAGACCACCGCCAGGGGCGCTGCCCCTTGGAACCCCGCCAGGAACGCATGTGATTGCGTTGCGATTTCATTGTTTCAGAGATTGTCTCTCCTTTGCAGTAACCGTCCCTCGATATGGTTTATGAAACCAAATGTCGTGGATTTTGAATCTGACATTGAGAGACGAGCTTGTCTACTGCATAAGTGGAGTTGCTTTGCTTGTGTTCAATGCATGTAAATCTGGAGATCTAAGTATTCAGATTTAGCCCCTATTATCAAACTGTTGATAATCCTTTTATGTGCACATAGGGGATGCATTTGTTTTGTGTATGTGCACGGTGATTAAATGTTAATCACGATGAAATGTTCATCAATTGAAAAATAAAATCTCTTATCCAATATTAAGTATACAGATGCTTTCCGATGGATGATACTCTTCCTGCCTCGATCGATGAAGTGTGGGCTTGCCAAAGCAAGGTGCATTAATCTATCTTGGTAAGGGTGCGAGCGGATAATTGTGATATCCCACTGTCGACATCGTGTCTAACTTAACTAGGTGACCTCAAAGGTTGAGTGCCTAGAGGCATAGGGTTGGCATGCTCCATATGATGGATGCGAATAAAGAGTTATTCACCAACCATACAAGAGTTGCATAGTGATGCAATTGACAAATGTTGTCTACCTAAATAACCGCATTATGAGAGGAACGCCAAAGCGGACTCGTTGTGTTGGTGAAATACGGATCTTGTCCACTAAGAGAGTAGCTCGCATAAACTCTCTGAATCGAAATTAAGGGTTGTCGATTTGATTAAAAATAGTGGGAGTTTTTAATAAAAGCCCTTATTAATATAAAATGTATTTCAAAATACAGTACTAAAAGTTTTGCGAATTCATTGTAGAATTTCCATGGCAAGTGGATCTCACTCCACCCTGTCCCTGAGATCTATTCTTGAGAAGGACAAGCTCAACGGGATGAACTTCCATGACTGGTATAGAAACCTGAGAATTGTTCTCAGGCAAGAGCGCAAACTCTATGTTTTGGAAGGTGAAGCCCCCACAGAGCCGACCGGAAATGCTCCGAGAGCAGATAGAGATGCTTACAAGAAGTATTAGGATGATACCTTGGATGTGGAATGCCTTATGCTTGCTACCATGTTCTCTGAGCTTCAGAAGCAACACGAGAGCATGTGTGATTATGAGATAATCGGGCACCTCAAGAAAATGTTCGAGGGGCAAGCCCGGCAAGAGAGGTTTGACATATCTAAGGCGTTATTTCAGTGCAAAATGGGAGCTCGAGACTCAGTAGGGACTCACGTACTCAAAATGATTGGGTATATAGAGAACCTTGAAAGACTGGGTTTTCCCATAGGCCAAGAGTTGACCACGGATCTGATCCTACAATCGTTGCCGGACAGTTATGAGCAGTTTGTCTTGAACTATAACATGAATGAAATAGACAAGACACTGCCCGAGCTCCTAGGCATGTTGCGAACTGCTGAAAATAATATGAAGAAGATCAAGCCTGCTAGCACCATACTGATGGTGCATAAAAGCAAGGGCAAGATTAAGGGATTCAAGAAGACGAAGATAGGATCTAAGTCTCATCTTGATCCCAAATCTTCTGCACTGAAAAAGAAAGGTCTGGCGAAGGAAGGAAAGTGCCACCACTGCGGTAAGGTTGGGCATTGGAGGCGGAACTGTCCTCTCTATATTGAGGATCTGCAAAAAAAGAAGGGAAGTGTGACTTCCACTTTAGGTATTTATGTTATAGAGATAAACTTTTCTGCTCCTTCATCTTGGATATTGGATACCGGATGCGGTTCTCACATTTGTACAAATGTGCAGGAACTGAGAAGGAGAAGAATGCTGGGTAAAGGGGAGGTAGACCTGCGCGTCGGGAATGGAGCAAGAGTTGCTGCCGTCGCCATTGGTGTCTATTGTCTTTCTTTGCCCACTGGGCTTGTAATAGAATTAGATAACTGTTATTTTGTTCCAGCCATAACTAGAAACATTATATCCATATCATGTTGACATGAAAGGCTTTTCATTTATAATTAAGAACAATTGTTGTTTAATTTTTATGAATGATGTTTGTTATGGTGTAGCCCAATTGTTTAATGGTTTATATGTTTTGAACTTAGACCATCCGATCTATAATGTAGAAAATGCTAAAAGACTAAAAACAAATGATTCAAATCCTGCGTACCTTTGGCATTGTCGTTTAGGCCATATAAACGAGAAACGCATATCCAAACTCCATAAAGATGGACTACTTGACTTATTTGATTATGAATCATTTGAGAGATGCGAGTCATGTTTATTAGGCAAGATGACGAAAGCTCCTTTCACTAGTTGTAATGAGAGGGCTGATGATCTCTTGGGTATAATACATAGTGATGTATGTGGACCCATGAGTTCTATGGCTAGAGGTGGGTTCTACTACTTCGTTACATTTACTGATGATTTCAGTAGATACAGATACGTGTTTCTTATGAAGAACAAATCCGAGACCTTTGAAAAGTTCAAAGTGTTTAAAAATGAAGTAGAGAACCAACTGGGAAAAAGGATAAACGCACTCCGATCTGATCGAGGTGGCGAATATCTGAGTCATGAGTTTCGTGATCATCTGAAAGAGTGTGGTATTGTATCACAGCTCACTCTGCCCCGAACACCTCAGCATAATGGTGTTTCTGAGAGGAGGAATCGTACGTTGTTAGACATAGTGCGATCGATGATGAGTCATGCAGATTTGCCAGTTTCCTTTTGGGGTTTTGCTTTAGAGATTGCTGCTTTCACACTAAATCGAGTTCCAACGAAAATGGTTCTAAAGAAACCATATGAGATATGGACTGGGAAGCGTCCTAGTATGTCGTTCATCAAGATTTAGGGCTGTGAGGCATACGTGCGACGTCAAATGCCTGACAAGCTGGAACCCAAATCAGATAAATGTTATCTAGTGGGGTATCCTAGGGAAACCAAAGGATACTACTTCTACTTGCCGTCTGAGGGCAAAGTGTTTGTCGCAAGGACTGATGTCTTTTTAGAGAAAGAGTTCTTATCCAGAAAGACTGCGAAGGTAGAACTTGAAGAAGTTCAAGAGCCACAAACAATGAACGAACCAGAGTTGGAATCTGCGTTTTGATGAGAAGATCAAAGAGTTTGGTTTCATCAAGAACGAAGATGAGCCTTGTGTTTACAAGAAGATTAGTGGGAGCATTGTTGTCTTCCTGATATTGTATGTAGATGACATACTGCTGATCGGGAATTATATTCCGACCCTGCAAGTTGTTAAGAACAACCTAGGGAACTGCTTTTCTATGAAAGACTTGGGTGAAGCGACTTACATACTTGGTATTAAGATCTATAGAGATAGATCGAAGAAGTTGCTGGGTTTGACCCAGAGTACATACATTGACAAGGTGTTGAAACGGTTCAACATGCTTGAGTCCAAGAAAGGATTCTTACCCATGTCACATGGTGTGAGTCTCTCTAAGGACCAGTGTCCTAAATCTTTGGAAGATAAGGACCGCATGAAGATGATTCCATATGCTTCGGCAATTGGATCAATCATGTACGCAATGTTATGCACTCGACCCGATGTCTCTTATGCTTTGAGCATGACGTGCAGGTATCAGTCTGATCCTGGTGATGGTCACTGGATAGCTGTCAAGAATATCCTAAAGTACTTGAGAAGTACTAAGGATATGTTCTTGGTGTATGGTGGAGAGGAAGAACTCGTTGTAAATGGTTACACGGATGCTAGCTTCCAAACTGATAGGGACGATTCAAAGTCTCAATCAGGTTTTGTATTTTTCCTTAATGGAGGAGCTGTAAGCAGGAAGAGTTCCAAGCAGGAGACAGTTGCCGATTCTACGACAGAAGCCGAGTATATTACTGCCGCAAATGCAGCAAATGAGGCAGTGTGGATTAGGAAATTCATCGGCGAGCTAGATGTAGTTCCTAACATTGTTGATCTCGTAGTTCTCTACTGTGACAACAACGGTGCAATTGCCTAAGCTAAGGAACCTAGATCTCATCAGCGCTCCAAGCACATACTTCGGCGGTTCCATCTTATTCGAGAGATTGTCGATCGAGGAGATGTGAACATTTGTAGAGTACCGACTGAAGAAAACACAGCGGATCTGCTGACAAAGCCTCTTGCGCAAAAGAAGCATGATGGTCATGTTAGATCAATGGGTATTAGATACCTGAATGATCGTCTTTAGTGGGAGCCTTGTGGATTGTATGTTTGTCGGTTGTTTATTCATTTGATGAATTATGTTATGTACTGTATGTTTCATTTTACATTTATGGCAAGTTCTTTTATTATGTCAACCGTTTCTATTTGATAAACTAATTAACATAATGAATGCCCTTAGAATGTTTGCTTCCATAGGAATTCAAGTACGTGACTTGAATGTGAGGGTCTATGTTTATATGAAGCTTCATTCTTAAATGGTCCCTGGTCGAGGTATCATCCTAGATATTTAGGGCGAGGATGAGACCATAAGACTATCATTTGCGTTGACTGATGACCGGTTCTCACAGGTCATGATATTGTGATATCAAGTCATCACATGGGTACTTGTTAAGAACAAGTTGTACTGGACAGACCCCCCATGAGACTACTTTGTGGATTGTTATATGAACGTGTCACAAGTAGGTCTCATCTGACAATGGTTTTTGTAGTTCTTTGACCTGAGGTCACAACATTCATCAAATGAGGAAGAGCGTACTTTGATGCCATCTAAAGTCTTCCTTGAGAAAGGTTGATGATAAGGGTGGTTATTGGGTATGTTACGATTCATTTGTGTGTTTGTGTGTTGACATATATGAGATTTGTCCTCCTTTATGACAGGAGTTACATCCATGGGCCTCTTGATGGAATGAGACCGAGAAATGCATGGCCATGCTGGGTTGAGCCAATATATGATATTGAGCTTACCGCTTTCATAAGGTCAATTCTAGATCAGGAAACTAGGATTGAACAATCATGAGGGTGACACGGTCCATGCCTCTAGTTCTATTCGGAAAGGAACAAGACAATGCTGATACATTGGTTAAGACATGCTTATTGAGTTATGAACTCTTATTGCTTGAGTAGCAATGATGTATTGCTAGATGCCGCTCATTGTTTGTGAGACTTTTATTAATACTTTGTGATCAAGTGGGAGACTGTTGGAGTTTCTGAGGTGATCTCAAAGCAATCAACAGTTACTCTTACTGCCAACGCAATATGAGCCTATAGGGTCGCACATAAAAGCATTTGGAGAAATTGGAGAATGGATTGTGTTGGCCTTACGCATATTGGATATGAGTGAAGGGCCAATCCTGTGACTGCTTGGAATCAAGTTGAGAATGTCTCAAAAGGAAATCGCTTAAAGTGTTTAAACGAATGAATCTATACTAGATAATTCGGCTAATGGGTTTAGACGAATTAGGCTAAAGGGTTTAGACGAATTCGGCTAAAGGATATAGACGAATTCGGCTAAAGGATATAGACGAATTCGGCTAAGTCAAATTCTGCTAAAGTGTTTAGTTGAATAAGTGACAAATTCGGCTAAAGGGTTTCGCCGAATTTATATAGACAAAATTATTTCGTTGAAATCATATAGCCGAATTTAGATAGACGAATTCGGTTATTGTATATAGTCGAATCGGCTATAGCATATAGACAAATTCGGTTATTGTATATAGTCGAATTCGGTTATATTGTTTAGTCGAATTGTCGAATTCGGCTATTGTGTAAATCTATACAGAAATGTTCTGTTTTTCCTCTGGTCTGCGGATAGCCTGTTTTATACCTTGCGTATAAAAGGAACGCGATTAGGTCTTCGAAGGATACGGAAGAGACTTAATCTTTTAGCGATTTTAGACGAGAAGCCGACAGGAACTGTTCCGCGCGAGGGCATCTCGATCTTCCTGTCCGCCGATCGTCTTCCGCCGCCGCTAGTCGCCGCCGTCGGTCGCCGCCTCCTCTGGATCAGACCTAGCAGTCCGTGGGGACGTTGAGAGCTTCCTTCTCTGACCTAGTTCTTGTACGACAAGAAGCTAGGGTTCTCCTTTTGCTTGTGTGGACTTCTATAGAGGGATCGATCCATTTCGATTCTTGAAGAACTCAAAGGCAGATTTTTGGATTTCTCTTTGGAGCACCTTGGTTGAGTATTGACTCAATCCTGCGAAGGTATATTGCATTTTGCTTTCCTAATCTTTTGATTCATGAGATCCGCAAGATCCTTATTCTTTGGGTTGTTCTAGTTTTCTTCCGCTGCGCACATTTGATGTGTTCATGTCATTATGAATGGCATTTAGAAAAACCCGACATGTACTGCGCGCGTCTTTGCGCGGGTGGTTGGCTGCGGAGATGGTGGGTTTGGCCCACTTTCCCACTCATCCCTCATCACCTTAGTGGAGGAGAGGGGTTTGTGAATAACTACCACCCGGTTTTTATACATAGATGAGAGCCCATAATATGAGTGCATATCATAATCCCCCCAAACCTTCGGAGTCCGAATTATTGCGCTGAGGAGTTCGGAGGTTTTTGATTTTTCCGCGGCGGTTTCGATCATTGACATCTTCAAGGTGTCTTAGGAATTGTTGTTGAAGGATGAGTGTGCGTTGCTTTTATTTTCCCATTCTTTATGGAAATCTTCGCTCGGTTCTAACTGTGGGAGAAACTTATATCTCGTTCTGACCGGTTGCGAGCTCGCCTCCCAGTATTTGCATTGGAGATTGTGACGAGCTTGCTATTTAGCGTTGATACCTGAGTAGCTTGGTGGTTTTTTTCATAACAGATAAGTTTGCACGAGTCTGAGCTCGAGGCTTTTTACATAATAAAGATAAGTTTGCGTGAGTCTGAGCTCGCGACTTTTTACATAATAAAAGATAAGTTTGCGCTAGTCTGAGCTCGCGGCTTTTTACATAATAAAAGATAAGTTTGCGCGAGTCTGAGCTCGCGGCTTTTTACATAATAAAATATAAGTATTATCGGTGAAGAGTGTGCGTATTCAAACCATTGACGAACGTAAGAGGGACATGCCCTTATGACATCGGGACCTTACTGCTGTGGAGAAGGGCGAACCTTCAATCGACGACAGTGAGAGATTGTTGTGAGCGCGCTGCCCGGAAGCAGCTGTTGTTCATTAGCGCACTTCCCGAAGGCAGGTGTTGTTCGTTAGCGCGCTGCCCGAAGTCAGGTGTTGTTCCTTAGCGCACTGCCCGAAGGCAGGCGATGTTCCTTAGCGCACTTCCCGAAGGCAGGCGTTGTTCATTAGCGCACTTCCCGAAGGTTGGTAGTGTTCATTAGCGCACTGCCCGAAGGCAGGTGCTGTTCATTAGCGCACTGCCCGAAGGCAGGTGCTGTTCATTAGCGCACTGCCCGAAGGGAGGTGCTGTTCGTTAGCGCACTGCCCGAAGGGAGGTGCTGTTCGTTAGCGCACTGCCCGAATGCAGGTGTTGTTCCTTAGCGCACTGCCCGAAGTCAGGTGTTGTTCATTAGCGCACTGCCTAAAGGCAGGTGTTGTTCATTCAAATCGACGTCCTTTCCTTTGGGCGAAGTGAATACGTAATTTTGATAGCGTGTGGGATGACATGACTGAAATGGTCAACTTTGAAAGCTATTAATTATAGTGGCAATTTACACAAAGTTCTTATAGAAACAAAGTTGGTAGAACATTTCAGTGGCGTGGGTAGAGCCATGCTAATAGACATGAAGCGTTCTCCCGAGATGACTGACTTAAGGGTTGCCCCCAGTCCTTCTTGGTGAGGCGTTTCTGATCTCCTGCTAGCTGAATCGGTGCCTAGCCTCGTAGGAATTTCCTCAGTAGGCCTTGTTGGACGAGTCGCTCGATTTCATCCTTAAGCTTGGAGCAATTTTCCGTGTCATGTCCTCGTCCATGGTGGAACTCACAATATTTTGTCTGGTCTCCTGTGTTTTTAGCGAGAGGTCTGGGCTTGCGGAGCGCTTTGTTGCCTTTGATTGCGTAAAGTATGTTGGTTCTGGAGGTGTTGAGGGGCATGTTTCTCTGGTGCTGCTGAGGTTGTGTATTGCCAAGACATTCATTGTTCCTCCTGAGGACTGATGAAGCCTCTTGCTCCCTTTTCCTTTTCACGCCTCTATCAAACTGTTGTTGATGTGCTTCAATTGCTTCGTCTACAATGATCTGGGCATCGATTCGTCGAACGAGATCGGGATAGCTGGGCATAGTCTCCCATATTAATGCGGAGTGGAAGCCACCACGGAGGAGCCCTTCGAGGAGAAACCCTCGCAGGAGCTCCGGTTTTGCTCCAGGAATTTGTCGTGCCTCAGTGGTGAAACGACGGAAGAAATCTTTAAGGGTTTCTCCTTGGCTTTAACGGATCCCGAACATGTGGGAGGGATCTTTGACTATGTCGGCGGCTAGCGAGGAACTGGTCTATGAATTATTGAGTCAGTTCTGCGAAATCCTTGATTGTGAAGTGCCTGACGTGCTACGACGGGTCGCCCGCTCCGGTGTACGTTTCAATCTTTGGGAGCTTGAAGCCAATGGGAATTGGATGTGCCAGAACCTCTAGTGCGAACGGTGAGCGACGATGGAGAGGGCGAGGGGCCAAAGCGGCACACTGCCTTGCTTGTTCGTGCTCTTCGAAAATTATGTCACGAACTTCTTCACGCGTGAGCCTTACGTCTAAAGGCTCGCGACATGCTGCTTCAGGGAGGTCGCGGTGATACTGAGCTTCAGGTCTTCTGTTAGGATGGGCCCCGCGGTCTTGGACAGTCATACTGGTGAGTTCTCCTTCGCGTTTGCTGATAAGCGAGTGGAGGGGAGCTAGATTATCCTGCCCCCCCCCCCCCCCCCCCCCCGAATTGATACTTCACTTGTGCGAACGACTTTTCCTGCCATGATATCTAGTCATGAGTACCGTTGTTCAGTGGGTACTGTCTTTAGAATCTTCTTCAAGCTTTGGGGGAACTCCGTTCCCACAGACGACGCCAAACTGTTGCGGGTCGCTCGGGTGCTTTGGTAGACCGGTCGAATTGAACCACCTTAGCTCGGAAGCGAACCGAGCGCGCGAACAGTTAAAGAGTAAGCTAGTAAAAGACACAAGGACTTTTAACGTGGAAAACCTGGAAAGGGTGAAAAACCACGCGGTCGGAGCTGTGCCGACCAACTTCCAATATCTTCTGGGGGACTACAATTAGATACTTAGAGCTCGAGAGCGACAGGCCGTTGCTCATTATAGTAATGGAGAGAAAGAGTGAACTATGAGGGTGACAGACCACCTCTCGGAAAGCTAAGTCTTTTTCCTTCTGAGAACAGTGGTGAGAACGGAAGTGAGTATGCTCGTGAGAACAAAAGTGAAAATGTTGAGTCGCCTTTCACGACCTTTGAAGGCTCGAAGGAAATCTTCAAGCGCGGAAGGAGAATTCCAAGGAAATCTTCAAAGGAGCTCTCTCGGGGGCAGAAGAAAAGATGTCTTGAAATGAAGGCCCGGGGCTCCTTTTATAGCTTTGGCCGGGGGCACACAGATCGTCATTTTTCGTAAATGACCGTCTCGCCCTTCAGGCAGTTTGGGCAGTTCAGGCAGCTTTGTTGAAGGTGAAAAAGACGACAAGCAAATCCTGCATTCTGAGAAATAAAGAAATGTTAACTATGCGGGCGTTCAGAATGTGGAAACGTTCTGAGCGCGTTCAGAATGTGGAAACGTTCTGAGCACGCGGGGAAGCCTTCTGAGCGCGCAATGAACTCGGGAGTGTTCTGAGCGCGTAGCGAACTTGGAAGCATTCTGAGCGAACGGAGAGGCGTTATGGGCGTGCAACGAGCGCGCGAGCACTTTGAGCGCACAACGAACAAAAGAGCGTTCTGAGCGAACAGAGAGGCGTTCTGAGCGTGCAATGAGCGCGCGAGCTCTCTGAGCGCGCAACGAGCGCGCGAGCATTCTGAGCGAACGAATAGGCGTTCTGGGCGTGCAACGAGCGCGGAAGCGCTCTGAGCGCGCAACGAACACGAGAGCATTCTGAGCGAACGGAGAGGCGTTCTGAGGGCGCAACGAGCGCGGGAGCATCCTGCGGCGAACGGGGAAATAAGAAGTCGCGCCCCAAAGGGGGAACTGGGTTTCTCCAGGACACCCGACTTGGCCGCACCCCAAGGGGGTGTAGCTAGGCGTGGTCGCACCCTAATAAGGGTGCGGCTTGGCCACACCCCAAGCGGGAAGTTTGGAGCTACCGCGCGCGCTACCTTGCGGTAGCGTCGCGCGGTACCGCCACGCGCGTCATGCGCGGTAGCGCGCGCGCTAGCGGGTGCGATAGCGTGCGCGGTAGCGCGGTTCAGCCTTGCGCGGTAGCGCGGTTCAGCCGCGCACGGTTGTGCGCGGCCCTGCAGCGCATACTGCACGCGTCTTTGCGCGGGCGGTTGGCTGCGGAGATGGTAGGTTTGGCCCACTTTCCCACTCATCCCTCATCACCTTAGTGGAGGAGTGGGGTTTGTGAATAACCTCCACCCGGTTTTTATACATAGATGAGAGCCCATAATATGAGTGCATATCATAAGCGCACCAAAAATTCGGAGTCCGAATTACTGCGCTGAGGAGTTCGGAGGCTTTTGATTTTTCCGCGACGGTTTCGATCATTGACATCTTCATGGTGTCTTAGGAATTGTTGTTGAAGGATGAGTGTGCGTTGCTTTTATTTTCCCATTCTTTCTGGAAGCATTCGCTCGGTTCTAACTGTGGGAGAAACTTATATCTCGTTCTGGCTGGATGCGAGCTCGCCGCCCAGTATTTGCATTGGAGATTGTGACGAGCTTGCTATTTAGCGTTGATACCTGAGTAACCTGGTGGTTTTTTTTCATAACAGATAAATTTGCGCGAGTCTGAGCTCGCGACTTTTTACATAATAAAGATAAGTTTGCGGGAGTCTGAGCTCGCGGTTTTTTACATAATAAAAGATAAGTTTGCGCGAGTCTGAGCTCGTGGCTTTTTACATAATAAAAGATAAGTTTGCGCGAGTCTGAGCTCGCGGCTTTTTACATAATAAAATATAAGTTTTGTCGGTGAAAAACATACGTATTCAAACCGTGGACGAACGTAAGAGGGATAGACCCTTATGACGTTAGGACCTTACTGCGGTAGAGAAGGGCGAACCTTTAATCGATGACAGTGAGAGATTGTTGTGAGCGCGCTGCTCGGAGGCAGCTGCTGTTCATTAGCGCACTGCCCGAAGGCAGGTGCTGTTCGTTAGCGTGCTGCCCGAAGGCAGGTGCTGTTCCTTAGCGCCCTGCCTGAAGGCAGGCGCTATTCATTAGCGCACTGCCCGAAGACAGGTGTTGTTCGTTAGCGCGTTGCCCGAAGCCAGGTGTTGTTCCTTAGCGCACTGCCCGAAAGCAGGTGTTGTTCATTAGCGCACTGCCCAAAGGCAGGTGTGGTTTATTCAAATAGACGTCGTTTCCTTTGGGCGAAGTGAATACATAATTTTGATAGTGTGTGGGATGACATGCCTGAAATGATCAACTTTGAAAGCTATTAGTAGTGGCAATTTACACAAATTTCTTATAGAAACAAAGTTGGTAGAACATTTCAGTGGCGCAGGTAGAGTCCTGTTAATAGGCGTGAAGTGTTCTCCCGAGATGACTGACTTAAGGATTGCCCCCAGTCCTTCTTGGTGAGGCGTTTGCTGATCTCCTGCTGGCTGAATCGGTGCCTAGCCTCGTTGGAATTTCCTCAGTAGGCCTTATTGGACGAGTCGCTCGATTTCATCCTTAAGCTTGGAGCAATTTTCTGTGTCATGTCCTCGTCCACGGTGGAACTCACAATATTTTGTCTAGTCTCCCGTGTTTTTAGCGAGAGGTCTGGGCTTGCGGAGCACTTCGTTGCCTTTGATTGCGTAAAGTATGTTGGTTCTGGAGGTATTAAGGGGCGTGTTTCTCTGGTGCTGCCGAGGTTGTGGATTGCTAAGACATTCATAATTCCTCCTGAGGACTGATGAAGCCTCTTGCTCCATTTTCCTTTTCACGCCTCTTTCAAACTGTTGTTGATGTGCTTCAATTGCTTCGTCAGCGATGATCTGGGTGTCGATCCGTCGAACGAGATCGGGATAGCTGGGCATAGTCTTCCGTATTAATGCAGAGTGGAAGCCACCAGGGCGGAGCCCTCCGAGGAGAAACCCTCGTAGGAGCTCCGGTTTTGCTCCAGGAATTTGTCGTGCCTCAGTGGTGAAACGACTGAAGAAATCTTTAAGGGTTTCTCCTTTGCTTTGACGGATCCCGGACAGGTGGGAGAGATCTTTGACAATTCGGCGGCTAGCGATGAACTGGTCCGTGAATTATTGAGTCAGCTCTGTGAAATCCTTGATTTCTCGCTCCTTCAGGGATAGGAACCATGTGTGAGCATGTCCTTTCAAAGTCGTCGGGAATGTCTGGCACAACAATGGATATGGGGTGTTACAGAGTTGCATCATGATTGCGAAGTGCTCCGACGTGCTCCGACGGGTCTCCCGCTCCATTGTACGTCTCAATCTTTGGGAGCTTGAAGCCAAAGGGAATTGGATGTGCCAGAACTTCTGGTGCGAACGGTGAGCGACGATGGAGAGGGCGAGGGACCAAAGCTGCACACTGCCCTGCTCGTTCGTTCTCTTCGAAAATTATGTCACGAACTTCTTCACGCATGAGCCTTACATCTACAGGCTCACAGTATGCTACTTCAGGGCAGTCGCAGTGATACTGAGCTTCAGGTCCTTTGTTAGGATGGGCCCCGCGGTCTTGGACACTCATACTGGTGAGTTCTCCTTCGGGTTTGCTGATAAGCGAGTGGAGGGGAGCTAGATCATCCTGCCCCCACCCCCCCCCCCCCCCGAATTGATCCTTCACTTGTGCTAACGGCTTTTCCTGCCATGATCTCTAGTCACGAGTACCGTTGTGCAGTGGGTACTGTCTTCAAAATCTTCTTCAAACTTTGCAGGAACTCCGTTCCCACAGACGGCGCCAAACTGTTGTGGGTCGCTCGAGTGCTTTGGTAGCCTGGTCGAATTAAATCACCTTAGCTCGGAAGCGAACCGAGCACGTGAACAATCAAAGAGTAAGCTAGTAAGTGACACAAGGACTTTTAACGTGGAAAACCCGGAAAGGGTGAAAAACCACGTGGCCGGAGCTGTGCCGACCAACTTCCACTATCTTCTGGGGGACTACAATTAGAGGCTTAGAGCTCGAGCGCGACAGGTCGTTGCTCGTTACAGTAATAGAGAGAAAGAGAGAACTATGAGGGTAACATGCCACCTCTCGGAAAACTAAGTCATTTTACTTCTGAGAACAGTAGTGAGAAGGAAAGTGAGACTGCTCGTGAGAACAAAAGTGAGAATGTTGAGTCGCCTTTCGCGACTTTCGAAGGCTCGAAGGAGATCTTCAAGCGCCGAAGGAGAATTCCAAGGAAATCATCAAAGGAGCTCTCTCGGGTGCAGAAGGCAAGGTGTCTTGAAATGAAGGTCTGAGGCTCCTTTTATAGCTTTGGCCGCGGGTAGCACGGTAATTTTGCCGTTGTAACCACCATAACCACCTGACGGGCGAATCACGTTGATCGATTTGGAGCACACTGATCGCCATTTTTCGTAAATGACCGTCTCGCCCTTCGGGTAGTTCGGGCAGTTCTGGTAGCTTTGTTGAAGGTGAAAAAGGCGACAAATGAGTCCTACAATCTGAGAAATTAAGAAATGTTAACTGCGCGCGCGTTCAGAATGTGGAAATGTACTAAGCGCGCGGGGAAGCGTTTTGAGCGCGCAGCGAACTTGGAAGCGTTCTGAGCGAACGGAGACGCGTTCTGGGCGTGCAACGAGCGCGATAGCGCTTTGAGCGCGCAACGAACACGAAAGCGTTCTGAGCGAACAGAGAGGCGTTCTGAGCGTGCAACGAGCGCGGGAGCGCTCTGAGCGCGCAACGAACACGAGTGCGTTCTGAGCGAACGGAGAGGCGTTCTGGCGTGCAACGAGCGTGGGAGCGTTCTGAGCGCGTAACGAACACGAGAGCGTTCTGAGCGAACGGAGAGGCGTTCTGTGCGCGCAACGAGCGCGGGAGCATCCAGCGGCGAACGGGGAAATGAGAAGTCGCGCCCCAAAGGGGGAACTGGGTTTCGCCAGGACGCCCGGCCTGGCCGCACCCGAAGAGGGGTGCGGTTAGGCCGCACCCCAAGGGGGGTTCGGCATGGCCGCGCCCCACGTGGGGTGCGGCTTGGCCGCACCCCAAGGGTGGTGCGGCTAGGCCGCACCCCAAGCGGGCGGTTTGGCGCTACCGCGCGCGCTACCGCGCGCGCTACCGCGCGGTAGCGCCACGCAGTACCGCCACGCGCATCGTGCGCGGTAGCACGCGGTGTTGTCGCGCGCAGTTGTCCGCAGCCCTGCAACACGTACTGCGCGCATCTTTGCGCGGGCGGTTGGCTGCGAGGATAGTGAGTTTGGCCCACTTTCTCACTCATCCCTCATCGCCTTAGTGGAGGAGTGGGGTTTGTGAATAACCATCACCCGATTTGTTTATATAGATAAGAGCCCATAATGTGAGTGCATATCAATAATAATCACTCATCTTTTTGAATACGTGAAAAATTATCTGATCACGTGCAATATTTTTCTTACTCACGATTAGTCCTGAACAAAAAAACCGGGCCTGACGGGCCGGCCTGAGCCCGGCCCGGTCAAGCCCGGCCCGGTTCAGGCCCGAACCGGGCCGAGCTCTTACCCGGGGCCCTAAAAGGGCCCCGGTTTGGCCGGACTACCCGGCCCGGTACCCGGCCCGGTCCGGGCCGGGTAAAGCCCGATAATCGGGCTAGCCCGAGACCGGGCCGGGCAAAGCCCGAACCGGTCTCGGGCTAGCCCGATTATGAGCCTAACGGCTCTACTCATATCATGGCAGCATGGCTGCCATGTGGCAGCCATGCTGCCATGAAGGCAGCCAACGGCTCTTAGAGCCGTTGGCTGCCATTTTAATATATTATATATATTAATATATAATAATATATATTATATTATTATTATTATTATTATTATTTTAATTAAAAAAAACTAAAAAATCCTATAAATACCCCCCCTCCCCTCTCTCTTTTCTCACACCTCATCTCTCTCTCTCTCTCTCTCTCTCTCTCTCTCTCTCTCTCTCTCTCTCTCTCTCTCTCTTAGCTCTCCCAATGGCGTCGTCCTCCACAACTCCAGCTTCGTCTTCCCAAAGTATGGCTTCGGTGGTGGAGCACAATCGTAGAGCGGGTATTTGGGAGCATTTCGACATGGTCCAAGTCGGCACCGAAAGAAAAGCGCGCTGCAAGATGTGCTCGAAGTTGCTATCCATCAGCGGCAACTCGACGCTCGTTAGACACCAAAAATCTTGCGAGTCGAAACAAGCTCCTCCCGAGTCAAGTCAAGCTCATATTTCTGGAGCAGGACAGATTTGGACGTACGATCAAATGCGACAGCGAGAGATGCAGGCGAAGTTCGTCATCAAACGTGGGCTGTCATTCAGCGTCTTCGACAATGACGACGGCACAGAGTACATACATGGGGGGCTTCAGCCCAAATACCAAAAGGTTAGTAGAATTACTTTAAGGCGCGACATGATTAGGTTATATTTAGAAGCAAAACAAGAATTAATTACGTATTTTGAAAATTTCGAAGGACGTGTGAGTCTAACGAGCGACGTTTGGACGAGTAATTTAAATTTAGGATTAGCTTATCTTTGCATCACTTGTCATTGGATTGATCCCATTTCGTGGGAGCTAAATAAACGCGTAATATGTTTTACCGGTTTTGAATTCCCGCACACGGCTATAGCTTTATATAAGGTTATTATGAAATGTGCGCGGGAATTTAAAATTAACGATAAAATACTTAGTTTTTCTCTTGATAACGCCTCCAATAATGGCGCCGCAATTGAATTGTTAAAACGAGATTTAAAACCATTTCTCAACGGCGCGTTTTTTCATACTAGATGTGTTTGTCACGTCCTAAATTTAGTGGTACAGGATAGTTTAAAGGCAATGTCATCATATATTAATAAAATTCGCGACATGTTAAAAGCTATTTATTGTACTAAACAACGAGCTCAAGATTTTAGAAAATTTTGTAAAGCACAAAATCAGAAATATTTGAAACCACAATTAGATATGCCTATTAGATGGAACTCAACGTATAAAATGTTAAAAAGAGCCCTTTTACAAAAAGATCTTCTAATGGAATATTATAGTTTACTTAATATTGAACACGGTTTAGGTGAAACTGATTGGACCATAATAGAATATTATGTAGATTTACTAAAGTGTTTTTATAGGACCACCGTTGCTTTATCTGGAGTGTATTATCCAACGAGCGCATTAGTGATTGAACATTTCGTACATATCACAGAAAGATTTAGTTATTATAGAAAACACCAAGGTTGGGCTCCTTTAATTAAAGTAATGGAAGAAAATTTTTTAAAATATTATAGAGAAATACCGCCTATGTTTTCGTGCGCCGCCGCTTTAAATCCGCTACTTAACGTAGAAGGTGTAGAAAATTTGATCGACGAAATCAATACTAATCTAACCTTAAATATAAATTATGATGAGGATGACCCCGTTAGTAGTACAAGTTTTACTAATTTTTTTACGCAAAGTTATAATTATTACAATAACTTATACGGGTCACGACCCCGCGAAGAAATAACGCAACCCAAAACGAAGGATAGTCTTAAAAATAAAATTTTAGATTTAGCTTCTAGGAAAAAAGCGCGCACATCTGGTAGTTTAGATGAATTAGGATTATACACAAAAACTCAATTTAGCGATTTTATGAGTTCGGACGAGATCGAAAACTTCGATATCTTAAATTGGTGGAAAGGTAAAGCTAATACCTATCCTGTTTTGGCCTGTATGGCCCGTGATTTATTAACTGTCCAAGCTAGTACAGTAGCTTCGGAGTCCGCTTTTTCTCTTAGTGGCAGAGTTTTGAACGAGCGAAGGAGCCGGCTTAACGAAGATTCGCTGGAGGTTTGCATATGCTACAAGGACTACTTGGACAGCGTAAAGAGGAAGCAACACATAACAGCTTTGGAGGATAGCTCGGAGGAGATAGAAGACGAAATGGACGCGTTGAACTTGAATCTACAGGATGATTAAATCCGCAGTCCAATCTAAATGTACTTTTTTTAAAATATGTAAATTTTTTAATTAAATTTTATAAGAATCATAGCTTTTATAGGTTTGTATTTTCAATTTTGTATTTTGTACAAATGTATGACTTAAATTTTGTAATATTTTAAATTTTTTGTTCCAAATTTTCAATATTAATAAAATTTTTTATTCCAAATTGTTCAATATTATTGGTTCAAAATGTTATTATTTATTATTTATAAAAATAAAAAATTAAAAAATTTATAATTTAATTAAAAAAATAAAAAACCGGGCCGGCCCGGATCGGGCCCGAGACCGGCCCGGTCCTGCCCGGTCCGGCCCGATTCCAGGGGGGGACCGGGCCGGCCCGGCCCGATCCATGAAAAAGCCCGATCGGGCCCGGTCCAGGCCGGCCCGATCGGGCTTTATGTTCAGAGCTACTCACGATACAAAATGATTTTTCTTACTCACGATACAAAATGATTGTGCGTGAAAATCAATTTTAACATATGCGATATAAAATGATAGTTCTCGATCACAATGACAGTCAAAAGACTCAAAACCTGAAAACCCATCATAAAAATGCAGCTACTCAAAGAAAGTCTAATTTTGTGCAGTAATTTTAAATTATAACACATACACCATCTAACATATTTATTAAAATAAATAAATCAAAATGCCAATAAAAATATTTTTAAATTATTTTAAAAATAATTCTTAGAACAAAACTATGTAAAAAGAGAATTATAATTATGTAAAAATTATCAAAAAATTAGGGTAGTGTTAAAGGCAAACCAGAATTGGCTATTGGCAAACCAATTTCTATGAGTTATTACGCGCCTTTTGAAAATACGCTTTGTAAATGCATTTTTAGGAAAAGTGTTCAACACGAAAATTGTAGATCTCGTCGAGATCTACAACTTTCGTGTTGAACACTTTTCCTAAAAATGCACGCACAAGGCGTATTGTCGCCCTGATCGTAACTATAATGAATTTTTTGAAAATACGTCTTGTGCGTGCATTTTTAGGAAAAGTGTTCAACACAAAAATTGTAGATCTCGACGAGATCTACAATTTCGTGTTGAACACTTTTCCTAAAAATGCATGCACAAAACGTATTTTCAAAAGGCGCGTAATAACTCATAGAAATTGATTTGCCAATAGCCAATTCTGATTTGCCTTTAACACCACCCAAAAATTAAAGTATTACAAATCAGAGATGAATGGGATTGTGCAGCGACGGAAGTTATTGTTATCATCAAATATATAATAATGTATGGCAAGCGGAGTGCTGTAGTAGTATCAAAGGGATACCGCACCAAACTCTAGTACTATACACATACCACGCAAAAAAAAAAAAAAGGTTTAGGGCTGCTGCCCATTCACTTCATGAAGTAGGGATGGGGACCTAAAAACATGTCATGAAAAGACCGCTAACATTGCGCAATCATTTTGAGCATTGACGCAACAATGTGTGCTTGTACTGAGCTAACTCAAACTACGAAATCAACAACTTGATTCAAATTTGCTCCAACAAAATCATAATAGGGCTGAGTCTAAAGTTCCCTAAACCCTCAATATCTCAGCACAAATCATTTCGCTCCCGTACATTGGGCTTTCACCGACAACGGCTTGTCGTAATGTTTCGAAAGGTCTGGACCCATGTTGTAATAAAAAATATATAGGCCCAGACCCATGTTGTAATAAAAAATATATAGGCCCAGACCCATATTGTAATAAAAAATATAGGCCCAGACCCATTATTTTCTCCATTTTTTCACGTTTAAATTATTATTCAACCCTCATAAATGATAGAATATGCAGTTTATATATTTTTATGAGATTATCCCAACAAAAACAGTAAAATTGAATACAAAGATATATTTGCATAAAAAATCACAATTTCTTTCATTCTATTGCCACTCCCTTCGGCCTTCACAATGTATCATTGAACCAACTTCCCGTCCCCTCCCATTTACCATCACCAGGAATAGTGGCGTACGAGACTATTCAATTTTATGTGGGCGAAATACAAAATTATTCGAAAAAAAATAAATTAATAAATATAAGAGTAAATTATTAATAACCCCCCTTACTTTTTTACATCATAGTCAATAACCCTCTCTTATTTTTAATAATAGATGTATAACCCCCTTTTATCTTTCTTACCAAAGCCAACAGCCCCTTAATATTTAAAAATAAGTATATAAACTCTCTCATCTTTTTTATCATAGTAAATTACTGACTAATTTTTACAAATAATTATTTTAAACTTATTTTTACTAATTATTTTTAATAATTTGATGGAATTTTAATATTAAATTTAATTCAAAAATACGTGAAATTTTAATTTAATGTTTGTTGGTGTACGAATAAAGAATATTGATGTTAATTGAAAACATTAATTTATTGTTATTTATGAATTTAGCACTCTCATTTAATATTTAAATTTTTTTACATAACAATATTGCAAAAAATTTATATTTTTAAAAAACATTTAAAATATAACTTTTAGTGGGAATTGAACCCATACCAAGAAATCAAAATATATGCATTCAACCAACTAAGCTAACAACATTTTTTGCTAATTTGTTTAACATAGAATATATGTTAACAAGTTCATCATGACTAAGAACCTATTTTTATTAACCAAAATATAATATTTTTAAAAATCAGTGTGGGCGGACGCCCACAATCAACCCTGTGCATCCGCCCCTGACCAGGAACAGGGTTCTCGACTCCCACGTCCCCTTCCAGAGAGAACTCACTTCCCAGTACAAATCCCGGGATATTGTTACTATAACTGCAATACTATACATAGTATCACACACCATTCGACTACTAGCATTCACCATTATTTCACTCATTTCATCATTGTTTTACTTTATAGCAGACTCGCTCCGAATCTAACGCCTTACATTTTTTGGATTTTTTTTAATTCAATAGCCCATAGCATGCATCAACCAATAGGAACATAATCCGAAAAATATACAATTACTCTTTTAACCCATAGCATGCATCAACCAATAGGAACATGATCTGAAAAAACTGTAAAATTATGAGAACCTGTTTGGAAGAGCCGTGCCGGCAGATTTGGTGGGAAATGAAGCATAGAACTGTGTTTCTGACCCTTTTCATGGTACGGAAACTCCAAAATGAAGGTTTACTAAACTTATTAATTTTTCTAATGCCATTTTATCCCATCGAAATAGAGTTTTGCTCCTTCAAGACCGATCTCACCATTTAGAAAAAAAAGGCGTCCCTCCACATGCATGCTTGATCATCTTTTCCACAATAGCCACCGGGCAGTATAATGAATGCCACACAATAGAATGATACAACAAATTATAAATGCACAGCAGAACTATGAAATAAATGAAATGAAATCCAAATGATTTATTAGCTACACTCACTAAACATAGCCAAAATAACGGCAGAGTCAGTGTCCACAGTTCAGCTATAATATGTCATTGCATGAGGTTGGATATCTAGGCTTTGTTTGAGGCAGCTGAGTGACGGCGGTGTGAAACTGTGGTAGTAAACACAGTGATGAGTGTTTATCTTCATTCAGAACTTCAATGACAAAATTTCAGCTCAAATTCTATTTTCTAGGGTTTGTACGTGCACGATCACTAAAGCTTGACCAGACCTGCATAACCCTAGTGGTATTTTGGCCTAAAACATCTAACCACATATTTCCAAACTCCATTTGCATTTCATAACCGCTCACGACCGCCGCCACTCTCTCGCAAATCTCCCAGACAGGGCTTTAATCCCGCATTGAGAATTGCTAGTGCTCAGCCCACTTTCACGCCATCCAATAAAAAAAGTTCATGTTTTAGAAGACAGACCCTGCAAGCAAAGGGGTCCCAGAGTAGCCAATGATCACTAAGTAATTGGCTCATAAAGTCTCAATGGATGCAACCACCTACTTGATTTAAGCTTGCGTCTCATGTATGTCTTCCGCCGAACTGCCGAACCAAACAGGCAAACAAAGCATACTTACCACTAAATCATTCATTGTTTGAAGGAAAACAAGGTAGTAGATATAGACCTCTAAACAACTAAACTATAGGTTGATGAATATGAATGAAGGAAATTGCTACGTACATGCTTATAGTATGATATAGTAGCAGACATGGATTAGAAAATAGGTTGCATACAACAGAGGTCTCTTCAAGGAACCAAATCGAAGGAGTGAAACCATTTATGTACCCGCGCTATGTAGAACTTACTTTCACAAGGCTTCTGAAAGCCTAATGCGAACAGCATTTGGATCAGACACCCGCTTGATACTGCAAATAAATTTTATAAACAAAACAAACTGAGTTTATGTGGAACGAAGGCAAAAACCAAAATAGATGGTAAACTCTAGAAACACATTTAAAATCTCTCACAAGTGAAGAGTTCAATTTCCCACTCAAAATGAGTAAAAATGAAAACACAAAAGTTAGAACATGTTTTTTATCTAAAAAAAACAAATGAGAAGTCCTTTTTCATTTTACCTTATATTCGATAGATATCATACAATCAATAATATATATTTACTACTTTTGTATCATGCATCCATGTTGATATTTTTAATTCTATCGTGTACTCAACTAAAACCAAAGTTTTTTTTCTTCCCAATAGTCAGATCCATATACCATGGTGTGTCTAAGAGTCCTCTTAATTTTGATTTTATGTTTTATATTATCCTCTACTCACATGACATGCCAGAAATATTTCTCCACTTTAGCCATCATGGCTTAACTCTACAAGTTATAATTTCATTCTTCTACATAAATCTAAGATAATTAAACCAATAGAAATCCCGAATCAATAATTCAAACATTCAATTCTAAAAAAGTAGTGTCAAACCATTGTGCCCCACCACACTGGTTCTATTGGAATAGAGTATATGTTCACCATCAATCCAAACAAAGCTCGGGAATACAAAAATACAAAATATTTTGAATGGTTAAAACCGGAGAAAATTTATAAATCAGGCGACGAGGTGTAAGGTTGGTGTGTATTTGACAAGGTTGTAAATGTTGGATGTCGGCAACATGTCGGACTGAGTTTTTAAATGTCGGATTGAGTTTTTAAATGTCGGATATCGATGTTGGAGATATTGTAAAATATCGGATTTCTATCTCATAAATAAAAATATATATTAAGTATACTCATACGTTATAAAAGTAAAAAATAAAAGAACAAGTAGACAGACATTGTGTCATGTGTCCCAAGAAATAAATAAGGAGTATTCAAAATAAAATAGTAGTGACAAATTATGACTATTATTAATAAGTATTCGAAATAAGTACAAAGGGCCATTTACTGGGACCTCCCCTCTAACTTTGCTAAATTACTGAGAGCACCCCTCTTAGTTTCGAAATTACAAAAACCTCCCCTTAAGTTTTCATTTCATTACAAAAACCACCCCTGAAGTTTTCATTTCATAACATCCATGCACAAAAATACCCCCCTCGGTGAACAGTGTCCAGGGGGTATTTTTGTTCATGGATGTAATGCAATGAAAACTAAAGGGGAGGTTTTTGTAATGCAATGAAAACTTAAGGGAAGATTTTTGTAATTTTGAAACTAAGAGGGGTGCTCTCAGTAATTATGCTAACTTACAGAGGAGGTTTGGGTAATTATTTCTAAGAACAAATAAAAAATTGTGAAATATAATTAATATTATACAATAATTTTATTTAGATAACACTAAGTGTTGGACGAGAGACAAATTAACTGGATAATTCATTACAAGTCTTCCCCTCTATATATGGAGGCGGATAATACAATACGAGAAAGAAAAATAACGCAAGCTAATTTTAACATATTGCAACACTCCCTCTCAAGTTGGACGTGAGATGTTAATCATGCCCAACTTGTCAACAATCCTTCCAAAGATACTTCCACTCAATCCTTTCGTGAGTATGTCAGCAAGTTGTCTGTCAGAGGGAACAAAGGGTGTACACACAATTCCTTTTTCAATATTCTCTTTGATGAAATGTCGATCTACTTCAATGTGTTTAGTGTGGTCATGTTGAACAGGGTTGTCGGCGATGCTGATAGCAGCCTTGTTGTCGCAATAGAGTCGGATGGGTTCGGCTTCAGTAAGGCCTAGGTCACTCATCAAGGAACGTAACCATAGGCCTTCACAGACCCCATGAGCCATGACCCTAAACTCAGCTTCTGCGCTTGACCATGCCACTAGTTGTTTTTTACTCCTCCAAGTAGTAAGGTATCCGCCTACTAGAGAACAATATCCCGAAGTAGATCGTCGATCTTCAATTGACCCGGCCCAATCAACATCAGTGTCAACTTCAATTTTCAGGCAAGAATTTGGAGCAAACAAGATCCCACTCCCCGGTGGGGATTTGAGATACATAAGAATTCTGTGGGCAGCATCCATATGGCGAGTCTTCGGTGCATGCATGAACAGGCTGACAACACTCACTGTATAAGAGATGTCAGGTCGTGTATGAGACAAGTAGATCAACCTCCCTACCATCCTATGAAATTCAGAGATGTCTTTAATCGCCTCTCTATCATCTCTCCCCAATCAGTGGTTTGCTTTAATTGGGGTGTCAGCCGGTCTGCATTCACTCATCCCTGCTTCTCAAGAAGATCCATTGTGTATTTCCTCTGGGAAATGAAGATCCCACGCTTAGATCTTGCAACTTCATTACCCAAAAAATATCTGAGTTTTCCCAGATCCTTTACCTCAAACTCACTAGCCATTGTTTTACAATCTTGATTTCTTTCACATCATCACCTGTTATAACAATGTCATCAATATAGACAATGAGGACAGTAAGTTTACAGGTCTTATTCTTGACGAACAAATTATGATCAGCATTGCTCTGGTGATATCCAAATGACATCATAGCCTTGTGAAATGTCTCAAACCAAGCTCTATGAGACTATTTCGGCACATATAGGGCATTCTTTAGCCTGCAAACTTTTCCCTCAAAACCTTTAGGAGTAAGGACTGGTGGGATAACCATATAAACTTCCTCATTGAGATTCCCATGGAGAAATGCATTCTTCACGTCAAGTTGACAAAGGTCTCACCCCTTGCAGGCAACACATGATAATAGAACTCTAATGGTGTTCATCTTTGTCACTGGGGAAAAAGTATCCTGATAGTCGATTCCAAGGTTTTGTGTATAACCTCTTGTCACCATCCATGCTTTACACCTTTCAACAACTCCTTAAGAGTTCTGTTTGACGGAGAACACTCATTTGCACCCCAACAGTTTTCTTCCTATGGGGAAGGTGCACCAAATCCCATGTGCGGTCCTTCTCAAGAGCAGTCATTTCCTCAAGCATCACCTCTTGCCACATAGGGATCCCAAGAGTATCCTACCGAGATGAGGGTATAGAAATGGAAGCAAGAGAGGACATAAAGGTCTTATGGTAAGTAGAAAAAGAGTCGCAAGGCGCAAATGTGATAGGGAATGTAGGGTACAAGATCGGACACCTTTCCTGAAAGCAATGGTGGATCAGAAGACCCTGAGTGAGGTTCCAATGGTTGTTCTGATAGCATAGAAGGACCTTGTGTGCTGGTCCCCTTAGTGCGCCGAGCATACACTTGCAAGTTGGGAGCAGTAGAAGGAATAAGTAGACAAACATTAGACTGGCTCACTTCCAAACGTATAGACTCCCCCTGAAGTGAGGGTTAAGGTGGAGGAATTGGTAGAGGAACAATAGGGATGGGCATAAAAGTAGAGTCACCCGAGGGGGCATAATATGTCTCGGATTCATGAAAAGTGACATCCATAGTGACAAAGACTTTCTCCGTAGAAGCAAGGAAACATTTGTATCCCTTCTGAGTTGGAGAGTAACCAATAAAGACACTTGAGGACTTGAGGATCAAGCTTAGTAGGACGGGGGTGGTGGATATGAGCAAAGCAGACACATCCAAACACCTTAGGGGAAAGCTGAGAGGGAGGCACATGGAAAGTGCCAAGAGGGGTGTCATTCCTAAGGACATGCGACAACATGCGATTGATAAGATATGTCGCAGTGAAAAGGACATCACCCGAGTAATATTTGAGAAGGTGCATATTTGACAAAAGACAACTAGCAACTTCCAAAAGATGGCGATTTTTATGCTCAACGACGTCATTCTGAGCAGGGGAATAAGCACAAGCGGTTTGGTTAATAAAGCCATAATCAACAAGATATCGTTCAAAATGGGAATCCATGTATTCGCGGATATTGTCACTGTGTAGGATTTTAATATTAGTATGAAATTGAGTGGAGACCATTTTATGGAATTGTTGAAAATGGGGAACACATCACTTTTTTGACTCGGCATATATAACCAACTAGTGCGAGAAATGCAATCAATAAATGTAACAAATCAAGTACAACCAGAAATAGAAAGTATAGGGCAAGGTCCCCAGACATATGTATGAATAGCAACAAAAGGGGTAGAACTATGCAACGAAACACAGTTAAAGCTAGTGCGTCGATGTTTATTAAAAGTACACACATCACACACAAAGGAATCAAAAATAGTAGTAGACAAAACAGGAAACAACAATTTCATAATATGAGTTGACGAGTGTCCCAGGCGACAATGCCAGGAATACAAAGGAGGAGAAGTGCTGGAATGTAGAGCCTGTGAAAGTGGCACTGGGCTGGACACGAGCACATAAAGAACATTGACCATGCTACCAGAGTCAATCACCTTCCCCATCGTCAGGTCCTGAAAAACACAAGAAAAAGAAAAAGAAAACGTTACAGAGCAGTTCATGGAATTAGTTAAGTGGGTTAATAGAAAGAAAATTAAGAGTGAAGTTGGGGACATGAAGAACCGATGATAAGCTGAGAGAAGAGCATGAAATGGATCCCTTTCCAGCAATAGAGGAAAAAGAGTCATCAGCAATGCTCACTTTATCACGACCAGATAGAGGGGTATATGATATGAAACCTGAGGCGGAGCCATTCATAAGATCAGTGGCCCCGGAGTCAATGATCAATTGGGTGGAAGAATGAGATGTAGCATAATGAGCACTTGGAGTCCCAATGTGAGCATAAGATGAGGAGGATAAGGCCGCAAACTCCGCAGAAAGACCTTGCATCAAGAAAGACAGAGGAATCAGTTCCAGTATGGCTAGAAAGGATGTCCACAACGGCATCAGGGAGATGAGAATAACGAGGACAGGCATGACGACCCGGAGGTCTCCCAAATGCACGGCCACCGCGAGGTGTAGCACCCCCTCTTAGTGGAGGAAACCCATGGAGTTTGAAGCAAGTATCCCTGGTGTGCATCTCTTCCCACAATAATCACAAAGCAGGTGGTCTTTATCAGGTCACTTTATCTTAGTATCATGGGTCTGGCGCGCACTTGGAATATAAGAGGTAGCGGCAAGGGCAAAACTCTCAGGTGCAGAGTTGGAAAGCAAAGTCTGTCGACGATCGAATTCCTGTTGCAAAATGTGACGGTAGAAGCGGACACCCCAAAATCTGAACACTGATCTGATCAAAGTCCCGATGGAGGCCAAGAAGAAACTCAAAGATCCGATTGCATTCTTCCTGAGCACGAACCATTGCCTCATCAATAGGGCTAACAAATGTGAGAGGGTCAAAGTGATCGTATTCATGATACAACTGTGTGAACTCCAAATAATACATGGAAGGGGGGGGGGGGGGGGGGTGATCACCTTGTCGGAGTAAGGATATCTTCCATCTCAACTAGAAGATCTGAGCGGCATTACCCATCCGAGAGTAAGTAGACTTCGGTCTCCACCAAATCTCAGCAACAGTGTCGAGAAATAAATAGTTGCGAGCTATGGGCTCCTGCATAGAATTTGTGAGTCAAGACATGACTAAGGAGTTCTCCGAATCCCATTGTATCCAATCCGGCGAGGCATTTTTCGCTTCCTGAGGTTGACCATTGACATAACCAAAGAGGCGACGACTCTTGAGCGCCAATGTTACCGACATCCAGTCGGACGAGCCGGAATGGCAGGTTTACTCGAGAAGGGCGCGCGCGAGAGAAGACAACGCCACCGACCCCACGACCGAACCGGGCGGTGGGGTGAAGGAAACCGCCTAGGGGCCGGTCGGCCCTATTTAGCATTACCGCTTTTATTTGGTTATGTATCTTTAATTTGAACTATTAATGTGGTGTGTGGTGGTTTCCCCCTATATAAGGGATCACCTAGGGTTTTGTTATCATCTTTTGATCAATCTACTTTGGAGGGGCTGATCCCCTTTTGTCTCTCTCTATTCATCTATTCCTCTCCCTCTCGTTTCTCTCGCCCGACCCCCACCTACTCCCGCCGCCGCTAACGCCCGGCGACAGCCAGCCCGCTAACTCCCGCCGCCGCTAACGCCCGGCGACAGCCAGCCCGCTACCTCCCGCCGCTATCGCCGCTCCTATCGGAGCCCCGTTACCCCTAGCGGTAACATTGGTCCGACCTGCCGCTCCGCCCGCCATTCACGCCGCCGGAAATCCATCATGCCGGTCTCTACCCGCCTGAACACTGCCGCCGATGCGTCAGCCTCCGACGACGCCATCACCGCCCGCCTCGCCGGCCACGACTCCCAACTCGCGAGCCTCCAATCCAGTGTCGACGACGTCGCTGCGACCCAGCACGCCATCCTCGCCCAACTCGCCGCCCTCCAGCCGCTGTCGCCCTCGCCCACGGTACCGCCTGCAGCGACAGTGCCGGCCGATACCGCCTCGGTGCTCGGCACGCCTCCCACCCCGCTACCGCCGGCCTTCCGTGCCCAAGCCCAGTTTCCATTGGGGCCGACATTTCCGCCGCCCGCGCCCTTTCGGCCCCCCCTCGCCCTCGACGTGCCTTCCTTTTTCGGGACGGATCCCATGGGATGGATCGCTCGAGCGGAACAATACTTCGATCTTAATGGTACCCCGCCGGTGGACCGAGTCGGCACGACCATGGTGGGCATGGAGGGTTCGGCCCTTCATTGGGCTCGCTGGCTCCGCCAAGTTCAACCGCTCATTCCTTGGCACGAGTTCAAGCAGGAGATGATTAGCCGCTACGACTCACGCTACACCGGCTCCGCCATTGAGCGGCTCTGCTCCGCCCGCCAGACAACCTCGGTGGATGCTTATATTGACGAGTTTGTGGCACTCGTCACGCAAGTTCCGGGCCTCCCGCCCGACCATTATTTGGGGTTCTTTCTGCAGGGCCTTCTTCCCAATATCCGCTCCCGCATCCGCACCCACCACCCCCGGACCGTCTCGGACGCTCTGGAACTAGCTCGGGCAGTGGAAGCCGACATCGGACCCCGCACCGCCGCCCCCCATTTCCGACCTCCACAGCACCGGGAGGCCGCTCCTCGACACCCACCCCCGGCAGCCGGACGGCCTCCTCGCCCGGACAATCCTCATCGCGTCTCTAACACAGAGTACAACGACCTTCGTCGTCGCGGGTTATGTTTCCGATGTCGTCAACCATACTCGCCTCAGCATGTGTGCCCGGTCAAAGAATTCCATGCTATTTTCAGCGATAGCGAGGGGTACGCCGCCGCCGAGGATTTGCCACCCCTGGAGCAACCACCCGACCCACCTACGGCCGACCTCGAGGACGCCCCTCTCAACGTGTTGGAACTGCCATTTTACTCCGCGGGGGGATTAACGGGCCCCCGCACCATGAAGTTGGCCGGCGACCTACACAACCGCCCCGTCATCGTGATGGTGGATAGCGGGGCGAGTCACAATTTCATGTCCTCCCATCTGTCGCAGGAGCTCGCCATACCAGTGGATCCGTCACCAGACTTTTCGGTGTGCTTGGGCGATGGCCGCTGACGGCCGACTTTGGGCCAATGTCGGGATGTTACCATCACAGTGGGGCCGTGCCGAGTCACGGCTGACTTCTACATGTTCGAGCTAGGCGGTCTCGACGCTATTCTCGGCGTTGCGTGGCTCGAGACCTTGGGGGACGTCCGCGTGAATTGGGCTTCAATGACGATGGATTTTCAGCAGCAGGGCCGACCATGTCGCTTGGTGGGTGACCCGACCCTCCTCCGCTCCCCGCTCTCCTATCGGGCGATGACACGCGTTGCCGACGTCGATTTCTCGGCCTGGCTATGGCCCCTTCAGGCGAGTCCCCCCGCGGCGGCCGCACCCATCAAGGCCGACATGAGCGCCGTCCTCGCGGAGTTTGAGGACATCTTCACCGCACCTTCGGGACTGCCTCCCACCAGACCGACCGATCACGCCATTGTGCTCCATCCGGGGTCATCGGCGGTGTCAGTGCGGCCCTACCGATATGGACACGCCCAAAAGGACGAGATAGAGCGGCTCGTTCGGGAGATGTTGTTGGGTGGTATTATACGGACCAGTGCGAGCCCGTTTTCCAGTCCGGTGCTACTGGTCCGCAAAAAGGACGGCAGTTGGAGGTTCTGTGTGGACTACCGGGAGCTCAACAAGGCGACAGTCCCGGACAAGTATCCTATTCCGGTGATTCAGGAGCTCTTGGACGAGTTACACGGCGCGACGTTCTTCACCAAGCTGGACCTACGGGCCGGCTATCATCAGATTCGTGTTCGGCCAGACGATGTGCCGAAGACGGCATTCAGGACACACGATGGGCACTTCGAGTTCTTGGTCATGCCGTTTGGGCTCACCAACGCCCCCGCAACATTCCAAGCAACCATGAACGAGATCTTTCGGCCGGTTCTGCGTAAGCATATCCTTGTTTTTTTTGATGATATCCTTGTCTTCAGTCACACTTGGCAGGACCACCTCCGTCATGTTCGGGAGACGTTTGCCACTCTCCGCCTACATCACCTTACCGTCAACCACAAGAAGTGCACCTTTGGCACGGCAACGGTCAGCTACTTGGGCCATACTATTTCGGCCCACGGCGTGGCCATGGATGAAGACAAAATTCAGGCGGTGCTGAGATGGCCGACTCCCGCTTCCTTACACGACGTCCGGGCCTTTCTCGGCCTGACAGGATACTACCGGCGCTTCATCAAAGATTACGGCGGTTTGGCCCGCCCTCTCACTCAGCTGCTGAAGAAATCCGAGGAGGGGCCCTTCACATGGCCACCGACGGCTATGGAGGCTTTCACAGCGCTCCAATCCGCCTTGGTCCGCGGCCCGGTTTTAGCCATGCCGGACTTCCGCCAGCAGTTTGTCGTCGAATGTGACGCTTCGGGCACCGGCGTCGGCGCCGTCTTGATGCAGGCCGGCCGACCCATTGCCTTTTATAGCCGGGCCTTTTCCAATGCGGTGCGCAACCGCTCGGCGTACGAGAACGAGCTCATGACGTTGGTATTGGCGGTCCAACACTGGCGGCCTTATCTCCTGGGGCGGCCCTTCGTCATTCGCACCGATCACCACAGTCTCCGCTATCTCCTCCAACAAAAGATCGCCACGCCGACCCAGCAAGTTTGGGTGGCCAAGCTGCTCGGTTACGACTTCACGGTGGAATTTCGTCCGGGCAAGACGAACCGGGCGGCCGATGCGCTCTCCCGATGCCCGCACGCGCCAGAACTGACAGCCATCTCCCGGCCGGTGTGGGACGACGCCGCGGCCATTCAAAGCGAGGTGGACCGGGACCCTCACCTTCAGGATATTCGGGCCGCCTTGTTGACCGACCCTTCGTCCCGACCGCCATTTACACTGATCGGCGGCCGCCTCTTCCACCGGGACCGCCTTGTGTTATCTGCTTCATCGGCATTGATTCCGGCCCTCCTGGCGGAATTCCACTCCACCCCGTCGGGCGGCCATGCAGGCGCATATCGGACATACCGTCGGCTGGCGGCCTCGCTCTTCTGGCCCCACATGCTTCGACAGGTCAAAGCCTACGTGGCGGCTTGCCTACCATGCCAGAAGGCCAAATACGAAACGTTGTTTCCCAGCGGCCTCCTGCAGCCTCTTCCGATTCCGGAGCGTGTTTGGGAGGATATCGCTATGGACTTCATCACCCGATTGCCCCGCTCCAACGGCTTTGATTGCATCTTGGTGGTGGTGGACCGTCTGACAAAGTATGCGCATTTCCTTCCGCTTCGCCACCCCTACACGGCCGCGTCGGTGGCAGACAGCTTCATCGCGGAGATAGTCCGTCTTCATGGGTTTCCCCGTTCGATTGTTAGCGATCGTGACCCCCTCTTTCTCAGTAGCTTTTGGACTGAGTTATTCCGTCTGCAGGGCACCCAACTCCAGATGAGCACAGCATACCACCCGCAGTCGGATGGCCAATCCGAGGTCCTTAACAGATGTTTGGAAACATACTTGCGCTACTTCATTGGGGAGAGGCCCGGTTCGTGGAACAAATGGCTTGGATGGGCAGAGTACTCGTACAATACAGCATACCACTACGCCGCCAACAGCTCCCCATTCGAGACGGTGTATGGACGGCCACCGCCAACCGTGCCATTTACCCGGGGAATGCCCGGTGGCTAGTTTGGCGGATCACTACACGATCGGGACGTTATTCAGGACAGTTTAAAGCATCATCTTCGACAGGCGCAAGCAAAGATGGCGTCTTTTGCCAACCGGAAGCGCCGGGACCTCCAATTCCAAGTGGGAGAGCGGGTGTTTATTAAACTCCACCCCTATCGCCAGCTCACCGTGGCCCGCCGCACTTGCCCAAAGCTTGCACCACGCTTCTTTGGGCCGTTTGAGATTCTCAGCCGCATCGGAGCCGTGGCCTACCGTCTCCGCCTTCCGGACACCGCCCGCATCCATCCCGTGTTTCATGTCTCACAACTCCGGCGCGTCATCGGCGATCATCCCGTCTCCGACCACATTCCATCCGACTTGGACACCGCCAATTCCGACCCTCTCTACCCGGAGGCCATTATTGATCAGCGCAAGTCCACGGCCGGAGCGGCCCAGCCAGACGAAATACGGGTATCTTGGCGGAACAGGCCTCGCACCGCCGCCACTTGGCTCCTTCGCGATGATTTTCGCCGACAGTTTCCGGATTACTGCCTTGAGGACAAGGCCAATTTCCCAGATGGCGGTATTGTTACCGACATCCAGTCGGACGAGCCGGAATGGCAGGTTTACTCGAGAAGGGCGCGCGCGAGAGAAGACAACGCCACTGACCCCACGACCGAACCGGGCGGTGGGGTGAAGGAAACCGCCTAGGGGCCGGTCGGCCCTATTTAGCATTACCGCTTTTATTGGTTATGTATCTTTAATTTGAACTATTAATGTGGTGTGTGGTGGTTTCCCCCTATATAAGGGATCACCTAGGGTTTTGTTATCATCTTTTGATCAATCTACTTTGGAGGGGCTGATCCCCTTTTGTCTCTCTCTATTCCTCTATTCCTCTCCCTCTCGTTTCTCTCGCCCGACCCCCACCTACTCCCGCCGCCGCTAACGCCCGGCGACATCCAGCCCGCTAACTCCCGCCGCCGCTAACGCCCGGCGCCAGCCAGCCCTCTACCTCCCGCCGCTATCGCCGCTCCTATCGGAGCCCCGTTACCCCTAGCGGTAACAGCCAAGGTGATAGAACAACCGCGGATGAGGGAGCGGGTGAATCAATACTTCTTGACAAAGTGGCTTAAGAATAGAAATCTGGAGACCACCCAAGACTTAGGGCATCCAAGAACAACGGATTACACCGAGCAAAAACTAATCTGGAAGAGAAGAGGAAGAGAAATCCACTCCATGCAACGGATGGCCGGAAAGGAGCAGGAACTTCACTGCATTGAGGAAATGGAACCGGAAAGGAGCAAGAACTTCACTGCATGCGGAAGAGAACTTGCTGGCAGCGAGCGACTGTCTGCGGAAGAGAAAGCTGGTGGCGAGCGACTGTCTGCGGAAGAGGAAGTTAGGGAAGGAGGCTGAGGGAGGCGGGCTGAACGACCGCATGGGAGTCGGGAGTCGTACGTGCGGCGGAGCGGGCTGAGCGAAAGCGGAAACGACCGAAAGACATGAGTCGTTTAGGGCACGTGGAGCGTTGGCTCTGATACCATGTTGGACGAGAGAAAAATTAACTACATAATTCATTATAAGCCTTCATCCCCTCTATAAATGAGGTGGATAATACAATACAAGGAAGAAAAATAACACAAGTTAATTTTAACATATTGTAACACTTAAGTTTTATATCAAAAAAGACTAAAAGTTAAATGTCCTTGATTGATAATAAGTCTCCTTTTGCTTAATAAAATTATATTAAAAACATAAAAATTATCAACTAATAATGTGTAGAATATTTTACATTTTTGTTTAATATAAACTAACAAATGCATAGTGTGAAATGATTCTACAAACTTGATGTAATAATAATACCTACGAAAGCAAATAAAATAATAACTGTAATCGATTTAAACATTATATAATGCAAAACACTGAGGTAATATAAACATGTTTATTGCTAACATAAACTAAAATAAAATAGCGGGTGATATTTTCAAAAGTCGCGTCGGCCGAAATGTCTGGAAAAATCAAATATGTTGGTCTATATTTCACCAAAGGACATAACCTAATTTTTTAGAAAAAATATTGTTTTGCCCATAAAACCTACATGTCGGAGGGCATTTACAACATTTGTATTTGGTGGCCAAAGATTATCAAAAATACACCTTTTTGAAAAAAATCACATTTGTGCTTGAAATCCTAAAATAACCCTCTAGTACAATAGGTACTTACCAGTAAAGAAACTCGCCATTACAAGTGCTCTTCTTAGACATCCAATCTGGGACCAATTCTTCCAACAGGCCCAACTGCTCTTCGACTTGACCTGCCATAAAAAAAGGAATAAATACTCATATCAACAAGGAGAAATCAAATACCTAACAATGAATTAAACTTGACAGGGCTCATTGGCAGTAGATGGTACTTGTCTCTTCAATATCCAAATTATTTGATATTATTTTGTGCACAAGCTCCTGCTTTGTGATCAAAGAACAGTCAACGGATTGACAGATGAAGTGAATTGTGTCAAACATAGCTGGCAGGCAATCTAGTAAAGCTTGGCGCTTCTCAGAGTTTGATTGGCTCAACTTTTGAGACTCTTTTGATCCAGCTATAGCATCACGGGTCTGTAGATACAATGAAAAATTAGTCCATATGACATGGCTAAACTATGTAATTTGGACAAAATTTAGAGTGCTGAATTTCAACCAATAAAGGTCCGTGGAATCACCCTCACATATGCTTTGTTTCAGAGGGTGGTGGTAGCTGTGCACCAGTGTTGAAAAAAGCAGGTAGTGTATGGAATTGAGGTCACGGAAGTAATTTCCCCCAAATTGATGTTTTGGGCTAAAATGCCAACATAATTATACAACTGGTGTTAGCACTCACAAATACCCAGACCCAAAAAACAGAGTTTGGGGCAATAATGCTGCCATAGAAGTTCAAGCAAACATCACTGCACCGTTCTAACACCAACTCACAAGAATTTGGAATGATCATGGAGAAATAGAATAATGATCTATCGACTTTTTATGTGGGCAAGCATAACCTTAGCCACATGAAATTAAATATATTTGAATATTAAGTTAATCATTTCACAGATGAGAGTTAACTAAATGACACAGTTAACTAAATGACACAGGATAAAGTGAAGACGATTGAGTGAGTATACACCAACGGGACTCAAATGTATGAGTACGACTATGGTAGTGGGTAAGGTTCTAAAATGATGCAATGATTATATAATGACCGCACATGCAACTGTAATAAGTTTTGAAAATTAAGTTAGACTATTGTCAACCCATTTCTTCATCCTCTTGCGAGCTTTTTCTAAACAAGATCTAGCCAAGTCTGCTTGTTCTTCCCACAACTTGGACATTTTCCATGCCCATGGGCTTCTTCCATCATCTTTTGTAGTCGACAAGGTGTGTGGAGTAAGTGGTTGCCATCCAGTGGCAAGCTCAAAGGGACTTCTCCTGGTTGCCTCATTGCGTTGTAAGTTGTAAGAGAATTGGGCCACATCTATCAGCTTGACCCAGACCTGTTGATTAGCACTCACAAAGTGGCACAAGTATCACTCAAGTAAAGCATTCACCCTCTCGGTTTGCCCATCAGTTTGAGGGTGGAAGCTAGTGGAGATGTTTAATTCAGATCCCAACAGTTTGAACAACTCCATCCATAGTTTTTCTGTAAATCGGGGGTCACGATCACTAATAATCGTTCTAGGCAACCCCCAATACTTTACCACATTTTTAAAGAATAGTTGAGTGGTCTCCTCTGATGTAGTATCCCATGTGCTAGGGATGAATGTATCATACTTACAGAATCGATCCACCACCACTAAGATCGATCCATATCCTTCAGATGTTGGCAAAGCATTGATAAAGTTGAGTGTTACTGACTCCCTAGGATGCTCTGCTATGGACAATGGTTCCAAGAGCCCCGCGGTCTGCTTGTTGCCACTTTGTCTTCCTGACAAGCAAGACATGTCATCACATATAGTTCAATGCTATCTCTCATCCACGGCCAGAAATAAGAGTCATCCATCAAAGCCAATGTACGTTTCCGGCCTGGATGTCCAGCCCATTTTGTATCATGACATTCTTTGATTAGATCCCTTCGTAGGTTTCCCCACTTTGGATTTATAACCACCTTCCTTTGGTATAGAGTAGCGCATCCTGTACCCAAAATCTCATGGCTCGGACCTCCTTGGCCAATTGCATGAGTTGTGTGGCAAGAGGATCCTCACTTAACCTTTGCTTTATATGGTCAAGCAACCCCTCTTTAGCCATGGATATAATGATTAATTCAGCTTTGCGTTAGTGCGTCAGCCACAACATTTGTCGTCCCCGCCTTATGTTCCAGGATGAAGCCGAATTCTGCTAAGAAGTCTTGCCATCTTGCCTGCTTGCCACTTAACTTTTTTGCGTCTGGAAGTATGTTGTTGCAACATTATCTGTCTTGATTGTGAATTGTGTTCCAAGTAGATAATATCTTCAAACCTGTAAGCAATGAATAATGACAGTCATCTCTTTCTCCTGGACAGTGTATCGTCGTTCCACTTCATTGAGTTTATGGCTTTCAAATGTTAAGGGGTGATCTCCTTGCATTAGTACTCCACCAATAACGAAGTCTGATGCATCTGTATGCAGCTCAAATCTTTTGTTGAAGTCGGGCAAGGAAAGCACCAGTTCAGTGCTAACAACTATCATTAGATCTTCAAAGGTTTTTTGGTATTCATCCATCCATTGCCAAGCCTTAATCTTCTTCAACAGGTCCGTCAATGTTATTGCCCTCCTTGAACAATCCTTGAAGAATCCACGATAGTAGTTCACCAAGCCAAGAAATGATCATAAGTCTGTTACCTTTGTTGGCGGCTCCCATCCTTCGATTTCTTGTAGTTTGGCCTTGTCCATTCGTAGTTAGCCATGCCCAATGACATGTCCAAGAAAATATATCTCCTCATGTCCAAATGATCACTTGGACTTCTTTACATATAGCTTGTTCTCCCGCAACTCTTGGAAAACCAAGCTGAGATGTCTGGCGTACTCTTCGATGGTGTCATTGAATAACACAATGTCATCCAGATATACCACCACAAATTTGTCCAAGTATGGGTGGAACATTTGGTTCATCAAAGTGCAGAAGGTTGCAGGTGCATTAGTAAACCGAAAGGCATCACCAACCATTCAAAAGATCCATACCTTGTGACACAGGTTGTCTTAGGTTCATCTCCTTCGGCAATTTGCACTTGATGATATCCTTTTTGTAAGTCTAGCTTGGAGCAGATTTTGGATTTCCCAAGCATGTCAAAGAGATCAGCAATCAAAGGAATAGGATACATGTTTTTCATCGTCACCTTGTTTAGCGTCCGGTAGTCGGTGCAAAGCCACAACTTTCCATCCATCTTCTTTTGAAATAGTACCGGGGCACCAAATGATGCCTTAGATAGCCTGATCATCCCGACTCAGGTAGCACTTGGAAATGCATCCTCAACTCCTCCAATTCAAGTGGAGTCATTCGATATGGTGCTTTGGCAGGGGGCTTTACCTCAGGCTCCAACTCGATATTGTGATCCACGTCCCTCCGAGGTGGTAGCTTTAGAGGTAAATCCGCGGGCATGGTGTCTTCATTCTTTGCGAGAACATCAACAATCACTCTTCCATCATGTCACCATTTCTTCCTCCGTTATGGTGGCCAAATATGTTGGTTCACCCTTCTTGAATCCCCTTGCTAGTTGCATGGCCGATAACTATCTTGGCTCTTCCTTGTCATGTTTTGATGGTCCTTGCAAGTTGCACCATTGAGACCATGCATGTTGTTCCTTCTTCCAAGACGCAAACAGAGTGATGAGCTGGCAAGACTATGACTTGCATCTTCTTTAGAAAATCCATCTCAAGCACAACATTGAAGTCATCCATGTGTCATTGAGAAGTCCACCCGGCCCTTCCTGGTGCCTATGTGCAACTCCACAGTGCGTGCAACTCCACATTGCGTGTAACTCCACATTGTGTGCAATTCCGCATTGTTTGAAACTCCATCGAGCGGCCTTGCCTGGCCATTCACAGTCTTCATCCAACCTCCGCCTTTCATAACTTGTAAGCCCAGACTCTTGGCTTCTAATTCTGTCATGAAGTTGTGGGAATCTCCAGTGTCTACTAAGGCCTTGGTGGCCTTCCACATCAGCCTCTTGCTTGATGTAGCTTTTGTTGGTTGCACGTTTACATCATTTAGTAGTTGTAATGAACTAATTTGAGATGTACCATCTTCAGATGGAGTGACATTGTAGCTCTCCACTATTGCTGAAAATGAACAAAGCTTTGGGCAACTGCTCATCGGATGTGGCACCTTACACACGTAGCAGCCGCCTCTTGGTGCAAAGTTCTTCTTTCTTTCTTCAAACTCCTTCCACGGGTGGGCAAAGTCTTGGATCCTCCCTTATATTGAGTAACCTTGTTATCTCGCCGGTCTCCCCCACCTTTTCCATAGCTAATTTTGTCCTTCCTCTTCTTGATTGGGTTGGGTTGACGCTGGAATTCAAAGAGAGACTCGGCGATGGCATCCTTTGTGGTCTTTGGGTCCTTCCTTTTTAATTCTTGTTTGACCTAATTTTGAAGCTCATCGATAAAGTTGAAAAGGAGAATATGTTAGGGGACATCAAAAACAGCTGAGATTATTAATTTCGTATTTTTATGTTCATGGGTTTAGTCCTAAATCGTGAGTCAGGTTGTATGTGTCAATATATTTCCTATCTATTATGCCCTATATGGATGAATACCAATCAATCAAGTATTTTTCCCTCCTCCATTCTACTTGGTATCAGAGCTAGGTTAAAAAACCTAATCTCGTCTCTTAAAAAATTTCGTGCGTGTGCATCCCGTCTTCCGCGCTTCTTCCCGTTCGCTCGACTAGATTCGTCGCCGCTTCCTCCCGTGCGTGCGTGCACATCGACTCGATCTGAACGACTCTTCGTTCCTGTCTCGCCGATGCGGCTGTCCGTGGAGACGACGACGCCGTCGGTTGCTGAGGGGAACGATGTCGCCGCTCTCCTGTGATGCCGCTACCGCTATCGTTCCCAGTAAATTCCTGCTGCAGTTGCTTCTCCCGCTGCTCTCCAGTTCCTCCTCCTCCGACGCTCGCTGTCGCTGTTGTTGGGTTTTCTATACCCCTAACGGGATGACATATCGAATATGCGCAGCGGAATAATAACAAGAACAACCCAAAAGAGACTAACGGATCTTGCGGTTTTCATGATTCAAGAGAATAATCAAATCGAAATACAAAGTACCTTTGCGGGATTGAGTCAACACTCAACCAAGGTGCTCCAAAGAGAAATCCAAAAATCTGCCTTTGAGTTCTTCAAGAATCGAAATGGATCGATCCCTCTATAAAAGTCCACACAAGCAAAAGGAGAACCCTAGCTTCTTGTCGTACAAGAACTAGGTCGGAGAAGGAAGCTCTCAACATCCCCACGGACTGCTAGGTCCGATCCAGGGGAGGCGGCGACCGACGGCGGCGACTAGCGGCGGCGGAAGACGATCGGCGGACGGGAAGATCGAGATGGCCTCGCGCGGAACAGTTCCGGTCGGCTTCTCGTCTAAAATCGCGAAAAGATTAAGTCACCTGTAAACCTAAAATTGCATGCCCTTTTATACTAAAACGCATAAATCAGGCTATCCGCAGACCGAGGGAAAAAGAACAGTTCTGTATAGATTTACACATTAGCCGAATTCGACAATTCGACTAAACAATATAACCGAATTCGACTATATACAATAACCGAATTCGTCTATATAAATTCGTCTATATAAATTCAGTTATATGATAAATTCGGCGAAACCCTTTAGCCGAATTTGTCATTTATTCAACTAAACACTTTAGCCGAATTTGACTTAGCCGAATTCGTCTAAACCCTTTAGCCGAATTCGTCTAAACCCTTTAGCCGAATTCGTCTAAACCCTTTAGCCGAATTCGTCTAAACCCTTTAGCCGAATTCGTCTAAACCCTTTAGCCGAATTCGTCTAAACCCTTTAGCCGAATTCGTCTAAACCCTTTAGCCGAATTATCTAGTATAAATCCATTCGTTTAAACCCTTTAAACGATTTCCCGTTGAGACATTCTCAACTTAATTCCAAGCAGTCACAGGATGGGTCCTCCACTCATATCCAATATGAGTAAGGCCAACACAATCCTTTCTCCAATTTCTCCAAACGCTTTTATGTGCGACCCTATAGGCTCATATTGCGTTGGCAGTAAGACTAATTGCTTGATTGCTTTGAGATCACCTAGGAAACTCCAACAGCTGTGTCGTCGGTGTATGCTGCTCCCTTCTGCTGCTGTCCGTCAATTCCTACTGCATGTCGCCACTTCTTGATGTTTGTCGTATTTTTTCTGATGTTCCCTGACCACGGGAGTTCCTTGATGAGGATTTGTCAGATTTGAGATCGTTGTCTTTTTTATGGGTGATCCATCCGCCCGGTACCTCTGCCGATACTCCTCGGAGTCATGGCCAGTCTGGCTCCGGTGTTCTCTCTGGTACCTCTGTCGATACTCCTCGAAGTCATGGCCAGTCTGGCTCGTTGAAGATTACCATTGTTGCCTTAGATGGAACAAACTATCTGGAATGGTCCAGGGCAGCCCAACATGCTATTCGCAGTCACCAGCTATACGGACAAATTGATGGTACCACTATTGAGCCACCACGTACCGATCCCTCATGGAGAAAATGGGATACGGACAATTCCTTGGTTGTCTCGTGGTTACTTCATTCGATGTCCCCTCAAGTGTATCACAGTTATATGTTGTTGGACTCCGCATATGATATTTGGACCCGGGCTCGTGATACCTACTCTCAGGCCGTCAGCTCGATCTAAGTGTATAAGCTCACTCGCCGTGTTCTGGAGCTGAAGCAGGGTACTATGGTTGTTTCTGCCTACTATTCTGAGTTTGAGCGTCTATCTCAGGAGTTCGATTTCTTCAACGACTTTACTGTTGCTTGTACTGCTGATGCACAGGCCCTTCAGAAAGAGAAAGATCGATTTCGGGTTCACGTTTTCCTTATGGGCCTCAACATGAAGTTTGACGTTGTTCACTTGCATGTCCTTCATCGCGAGCCTCATCCCTCTCTTCGGGAGGCCTTCAGCATGTTCCTCAGTAATGAAAATCGTCGTCACACTCTTGGTTCCGCGCTACTGATCACTCTGCGCTAGCTGGGATTTCTCGCGGTTCCCCTCTTGTTTGCAGCCATTGTGGGAAGAAAGGTCATACCAGAGACTCTAGCTTTCGTCTCCACCCGCACCTTGCCCTTGCTGGTCGGGGTTCTAGTGCCCGTGGTAGAGGTGGGTACCGTGGTGGTGGCCGTCAATCTGGAGATCGCACTCAATATTCTGCGCACTCTACTGAGGTTGTGGAGGACATCTCTGGCGGCTTGTCGGCTGTCAAGTTAGAGGCTTTCCGCCGTATGTTGCGCTCCCAGACCGACTTTACTACTGCTGGATCTCATGCTGTTGTTGCTACTTCAGGTCTGTCGAGTGCTCATGCTGTGTCTTCTTCACCTTCTGAGTGGATTATCAACTCGGGTGCGACAGATCACATGACTGGTTCTGCCTCAGGTTTTACCTCATATACCCCTCTTTCTGGTCGTGATAAGGTTATTGCTGCTAATGGCTCTCTCTGCCATTGCTGGTAGAGGGACTGTTGCTTGTTCTCCCGATCTATCATTGTCGTCGGTTTTGCATGTCCTGTCATTTCCTCGCAATCTGCTTTCCATTAGTCACTTGACTACCTCGTTAAATTGCTCTGTAACATTTTTTCCGGATGCTTGTGTGTTTCAGGATATGGATACGAGGCAGACGCTTGACAGTGGTAGGAACGTTAGCGGATTGTACTTGCTGAACCAGACCTCTCCCAGTGCTCTTTCATCCACCAGATCTCCGACTCTTCATGACATCCGGGGCTGGCATCAGCGCCTTGGCCACCCTTCTGCTTTATATCTTACTAAAGTGTTTCCTATTTTTCGTCCTTTAATTCAGTCGTTCTCTTGTGATGCGTGTGAACAATCTAAACATGTTCGTCAGAATATTAGTAATTTGTCTGTTTCTAGTTTATTTTCCTTTGAAGTTATTAACTCTGATGTATGAGGTCCTTCCCCGGTAGTATCTTTATCTGGCTATAAATGGTTTGTTACGTTTATCGATTGTCACTCTCGCACTACGTGGATGTATCTCCTCAAAAAGAAAAGTGACGTACTTTCTTCTTTTCAGTCCTTTCATAAAATGGTGACCCAACAGTTTGCCGGTACAATTCGTGTGTTTCGTAGTGATAATGGTGGGGAATATGATGACTGTGGTGCGTTTGGCGCCTATCTTGCCGATAATATCATTATACATCAAACTACCTGTGTCCACACTTCCATTCAAAATGGGGTCGCCGAACGAAAAAACAGGCACTTGCTGGAGGTGGCTCGGTGTTTACTCCTTGTTATGCACCTTCCCAAATCCTACCGGGGTGATGCCGTTCTCACGGCTGCTCATCTCATCAACCGTCTTCCGTCTCGCTCCTATGATACGCTACTCTCATGTCTTGCCAAGAACCCCATCGTCCATACCTCTCATCTTTCCCCACGTATCTTTGGCTCTGTCTGTTTTGTCCAAGTTCATACCCCGCATCGGGATAAACTAGATGCGCGTTCCCTCCGATGTGTTTTCGTTGGGTACTCTCCTACTAGCAAAGGATATCGGTATTATCACCCTCTGACTCGTCGCTACTATTGCACTGTTGATGTTACATTTCGTGAGGGGGAGTCGTACTTCGGTCCTCGTCAGGGGGAGACAAGTAGTAACGGTGACGAGACCATCGCCTCTCCTCTTCCGATTGTTGTCACCCCTCATATTTCTCCTTCACATAGTCCGTCTACTGCTCCAGTTCGTTCCATCTCTGCTCTTCCTACATTATACACATACTCCCGTCGTCCCAGGACTGTTGAGCAAGTGCAGGCTGTGGATGTTCCGCCAGTACCGGTGACTGTTTCCGCTCCAGATTCAGAGGATGACCTCCATGTTCCTCTTGCTCGTCTTTTTGGTAAAAAGGGTGGCACCAAACACCTCATTGCCAACTACATTTGTTATACCCACCTCTCTCAGGCCCATAAAGTCTTTATCTCACCCTTTAATCTATTATGATTCCTAAGACATGGCAGGAGGTTGTTCAGATACCTGAGTGGAAACATGCAATGGAGGAGGAACTGTGTCTTGGAAAAAAATGAAACATGGCGGCTTGCTAGTCTTCCTCCTGGGAAGCGAAAGGTTGGGTCCCGGTGGATCTTCACGGTTAAACATAATCAAGATGGGGTGGAGCGGTACAAAGCTCGCCTGGTGGTTCAAGGGTATACCTAGGCTCAAGGCATTGACTACAAAGAGACCTTTGCCCCTGTTGCTAAGATGAACTCAATTCGTGTGCTTCTCTCTTGTACTGCCAGTCGTGGATGGGAGCTACAGCAACTCGATGTGACCGCCAAGTCATGCGATCACACCAGACCGCCCGACCTCCCAGACCGCCCAGGTCCAAAAGGCTTCTAACTTCCACTGGATATTCCAATTGAAGGATCTGGGGAGGCTGAAATACTTCCTGGGAATTGAAGTAGTGAGGTCTCAACGAGGGATCTTCATCTCTCAGAGGAAGTATACCCTTGATCTTCTGGATGAGACTGGGATGCAAGGGTGTGCTCCCGTGGATACTCCAATTGAAGCTAATCACAAAATTGATGCGGATATTAGTGGAGAGAAAGTTGATGCTTCAAAATACCAACGTTTGGTTGGCAGGCTCATATATTTATCTCATACTCGCCTTGATATTACATACGATATAGGGGTCCTAAGCAGATATATGCACTCTCCCTCTGTTCGCCATCAGCAAGCTGCAGTCAGAGTATTGTGATACCTCAAGAAGACACCTGGACGAGGGATTCTGTTCAAAGTTAACCAGGCATTGGAGATTGAGGTGTTTACTGTTGCTGATTGGGTCGGTAGTCAAGATGATATAAAGTCTACCACTGGATATTGCTCGTTTGTAGGAGGGAACATGGTTTCATGGAAGAGCAAGAAGTAAAATGTTGTTGCTCGCTCAAGTGCTGAAGCAGAATATAGGGCTATGGCACAAGGAGTGTGTGAGGGATTGTGGTTGAAGACTATCCTTCAAGATATGGGCCTCCAGGTGAACAAACCAGTTACTGTCTACTGCGACAACAAGACTGCCATCAATATCGCGCACAATCCCGTACAACATGACAGAACAAAACATGTAGAAGTTGACAGACATTTCATTAAAGATCATCTTGACAAGGGGAACATCTGTACTCCTTTTGTGAGCTCATATGATCAACTAGCCGATGTTTTTACCAAGGGGTTAAGCAGTGACAACTTCCAGAACAATACTAACAAGCTGGAAATGATCTATATATATTCCCAACTTGAGGGGGGAGAGTTGAGATTATTAATTTTGTATTTTTATATTAGTCTATTTTTATGTTCATAGGTTTAGTCCCACATCGTGAGTCAGGTTGTATGTGTCAATATATTTCCTATATATTATGCCCTATATGGATGAATACCAATCAATCAAGTATTTTTCCCTCCTCCTTTCTATATGGATGAATACCAATCAATCAAGTTCTTCTTTCTTTCTTCAAACTCCTTCCACGGGTGGGCAAAGTCTTGGATCCTCCTTTATATTGAGTAACCTTGTTATCTCGTCGGTCTCCCCCACCTTTTCCATAGCTAATTTTGTCCTTCCTCTTCTTGATTGGGTTGGGTTGACGCTGGAATTCATAGAGAGACTCGGCGATGGCATCTCTTGTGGTCCTTGGGTCCTTCCTTTTTAATTCTTGTTTGACCTAATTTTAAAGCTCGTCGATAAAGTTGAAAAGGAGAATATGTTCGGGGACATCAAAAACTTGTAGCGATAATGCTGTGAATTCTTTGACATAGTCTCCAATGGCGCGCCTTTCTGCCTTAATTCCCTGAGCTTCCTCAAGTTCTCGCCTTTCACATTCTCAGGGATGAAGTTCCTTCTCAATTCTTGTCTTCCCAAGAATCAATTCGGTAGAGTCCTTTAGCTACGTCTAATTATATCTTACGCCACCATAGTGAAGCAATATTTTCTAAGTAGTAACTAGCATGTTGTACTTTTAATGCTTCATCCGTGATGTCGTAGCCTTCCAAATATTTCTCCATGTGTCATAGGAAGTTCTCTACCTCCAGAGCATCTCGTTTTCCTGCAAACTTCTTAGGTCTGGGCACATCAAGTTTTGAGTTCACCATAGCTCCATTTATAGAGCTTCGCTTGCACAAATCTTCCACTTTTGTTTCAAGATTTGTCAAGCGATCTTCAAAGTCGCTAATGATAGAGTCAAAACATTGTGGGTGGATTCCGACTTGCCCATCACTTGTTCTTTAAGAAGACCATATTTCAACTTCATCTTTTCTTGTTCGATATGGAAAGTGTCGAAATACTTACAAATATTCCCCACTTTTCGTTGTAGAGCAAGATAAGCATCCCGCAATGCATCAAAGTCTGCACGATCCACTATGTTTTTGCTCCACGTTGGAACCTTCGCGACCCTTTGCTTCAGTCCCTCTTCTTCCTTCCCTTTTTGCTCCTCGGCCTCCCTGTCGTGCTCATCAACAATGGTAGAGTTGTTGTTCCCTTCCAAAGCCATCTTACTCCTTAGCAGCACGAACCACGAACTTGGGCAAACCTGACTTTAATACCAACTTTCACGGACTTGTCCCCTTGTGATGTAAACCGGAATCTCAAGTTTGTTTTTAAATAATAAATTGGAGTTCTTTTATAAATATGAAGCGCAAGAGAGACTTTCACGAATAATGGCAAGCGATAATCGACCTCAGGCTCGCACAAGCACATAAAGAGCCAACATTAGAACATATGATTAAAATGAATTAACGATCCACATGCATACAATTAGATAAATGAAAAAATGCGCGAATATGAAATTGACGACAAATAGGCTCACTAAAAATTGGGGCAAGCACACTCTGACTTTTAATGATCTAATAAATATAAAGCATAATGTTACTCTAACATGATGTGAGCGGGAGGCTCGGTGAGAGGTATACCTGCGGTGACAAATGAAGCAACAAGATCAATCCAAACAAGAGAAACAAAAGGGGGAACCACTGTATGTAACTGGCAAGGCCCAGGTTATAGGAGACGCAGGACTCGGTTGGCCCGAGGCGACAAATCCAAAGAGGACTCAGTCGATCCTATATGGAGCACACACGAAGAGGTCGTGGGAGGCTCACGATGGGACTAGTGGTTGCACGAAGGGGACTGGAGGCAGTTGAAAGGGGTTCGTCGTTTCCAAGCAACTAGGCTCGATTCTGACGGAGAGATCGTCGGGAACTACGACAAAAGGGAACGGGGATGGGTTGTCGGCGCTCGTATTGGTGGTGGAGGGTGACGTCAGGCGCTGCACGTGCGTCGGCCGGAGGGAGGGATGGTGTCGTCAGGCTAAAGAACGTCGGGCTGGATCCCGAAAAATAGAAAAACTCTGTGTTTTCCAATATTTTCCAAGCTGACCCTGGAATGAAGGAGGCCGTCTTTTAACAGGGGGAGAATCTCCTCTTCTTCTGGTAAGAGAAACCTCTTCGGCATCACAGAAAGAAAGGGATTTTCTTTTTAGGTTTTAATTTGGAGAATATGTTAATTTTAATAAATGGCAATTTTCTTTTAAAGTAAGAGATTTAAGGGTAAGGCATTTTCAAAAGATTTATTCTCTTTTCATAGATTAATTCTCAAAATTGAATTTTAACTTTAATTTCAATTTCCCTAAATATGTTTATATTTAATAGATCAATTTTGAGTGCTTTCCTTAATGACCATTATACCTAATTTGACGGATCATTTTATTCAGGGTCTTATTGGGCGATCACTCCAATAATCCGTAACAACGAGCACAAACGATGTGCGCGATACAAAATAAACGAGTACATGCATAATAAAAATAGACGTGTTAAAATAAAGATATGCGAGTAGAATAAAAGCATAATTCGATGATGCGATGCAGGTTGCATCAATTCTCTCGGGGTTGAAGGACCTCGACCCTGTCGAGAGTGTAATATAGCATGCGACAAAGAAGTCCGACCGTCGATCTGAAAATGCTCCGCTACTGTCATGTTGCTGTATATCCAAGACCTGAGTAGATTCCGCCAAGATAAATCTGAAAATGAAACTGTGTGGGAAACTCTAGACTGTGGTAGGTAGTGGGGCAAATGGATGATCTTTCATTGCAGCTCATGACCTGTAGGCAAACTCACTTTCCTGAAAATTGTAAGAAACCAATCTCTTTCGGAAAAATATAATTCTCGGTGATAATGGCTCTGTTTGGCACGGTGTTTTTGCTCCGGTGAGTTTGGGCAAAAACTCCACCATTATGGAATGCATGTTTGGCATGACAATGGTTATGACCGCCACCAAGAAAAAAAAAACTAGTTTTGAACATAAAAGTGGATGACGTTTCTTAGGTGAGATCGGGCGGTTACGAACGACGATTCATAACCACCGTGTTCACGACCTCCACTGATGTGCCAAACGGAGCCAAAATCAACCATGGGGCACCTCGCCCGCCTCTGCCTTGCAGAGGCGAGATCATGTGCGCCTGGCGCCTCAGGCATGCCTTTCATAACACACAAGCGATGAGTCCTTCCTTGTACCACTATCTACTACAACATGACGACATTTAAATTTTTCAGTGGCAGGGTTCTATCATATTCTCGACGGGGTCGAGTTCTTTCAATCCCGGGGGAATTGATGCAACCTGGGTTGCACATTTAGTTTATTTATGGCATTTTTTTTATTTGGGTAGCGCACGTCTTCTTGCATGTTGGTGTTTTATTTTTCGCGCATGTTATTGGCGCATGTATGTTTTGTTTCACGCGCGTCTTTCGACATGTTGGTGTGACCGACCAATAGAGCTCTGAATAAAAAGGGTCCGTCAATTTATGTTAAGTGATAATTAGGGCAAGCTTTGAAATTTTTTATTTTATTAAGTATTTTAATTTCTAAAATTATCATTTAATATATGGATTTAAGAAATTATACTTTTGAGTATTATAATTATTAGGGAATACCAAAAAAGGAGTTCTCATGATTCAATGTCCAATATGCCATTAATTTCCTGGTTTTAACTCTCTAGCCATTTCTCCCTTAACACGTTAGAAACCTCCCTCATTCAATACCATTATTAAACCCAAATTTCATTAAAGCCAAGCGGCACCACATGTTGAAGGCAGATGGAAAAAAACATCGAAAACAGAGAATCCTTCCCTATTTTCGACCTATCCATCTGGAACCCCATTGCTTGCCCTCGTCTACCTCGCCTCCCCCTCCCACGCCTTGCATGGTCTCCGTCGACACCACTTTCGGCGAGTAAAAGCACTGGCGAACTCTTCTTTTCCGTCCAACCCAGGACAGTCCGTTCCAACGTCGGGGATCCTCCTTCCAGCCGCCTGTTTCCAAACTTCCCGAACTTGCAACTAAGCGCCCCCTCCTCGCCCTGCCACCGCCCCATTTGTCAACCTCCAGGCTGACATTTGTTGGATCTGTCATCATCAGCTGCAGCCCAACCAACTCAGCACCTTCCAAATCCTCAACGACTACTTTTCAAGTCTCTAATGTATTCCCTAAGTCGGACCAGCATTCCCCCACTGTTAGGCTCCTCCAGCCACACTTCCCCTTGTCGACTCCCGTAGGATCCAGTGAACTCTGCATACAAGAGAACCCAAGGTATACCTAATATTCCCCACTCCTAACTTGCTATTATAATTTTATGCTTAATATGTTTGATCTTAAAAAAAATCAAAGCTTGCCTTAATTTTTGCCTACGTAATTATCATTAATTTAAAATCCTCTTATTCTTTGTTGATTCAGTTGTCGCTTGTGGAACGTTAAAATTGTGTTTCTCATCATTCGAATGTTAGCATCCTACGAGCGTTTGCGAACCCTAGGTTAGTTGTCGACTGTTATTGCTCCTGAAAATTCCGCTATCGCCACTTAATTATAAATCGATCCCAAGCATTATCTTTTAAAATCAACATCGAGAATTTAGTCTGCATCACTTCTTCAGTCTTCAAACGGTGAGCTTCAAACCACAAATATGGAATCATGCTTCCTAAGTATTCGTGGAAGTCCAAACACGAAATTCATACTAATATCCACGCAAGGCTGATGGAAAATTGGTAGTAGAGTATATAGACTGGTGTTCTATGATGCGCCTTTAGCTGTCTGGTAGATGCAGTAATGGTGGACAACATGGGCAACATCTTTCTTCAGGCTAAGCCGGAAGAAATGATCATCTACTAGGTTAATCATCTTATCTCTCCCAAAATGTCATGTGAAACCCCCAACGTGCATTTCTCATATCAAATAATCACATAAGGAAGTACAAGAGATGCACAATCATGATCTGTAAAATAAATATTCATCCACCATAAAAAATTTGTCAACAATCTCCGGTGAGTCTCTAGATAGAGAGCCATACATCACTTAAATCGGAAAATGTAAGATAGTCTGGAATGAGGCGCTCAAAACCCTCCACTTGGGTACTCATCATGTGTAGTAGGCTCTCTCTCATATTGAGGGCATCGACCTGTGTTCTCAACAACTTATTTGTGTTTAAGAACGTAATGAAATTCTTGCATGTATTCCACCCATTTAACGTGACGACGACCTAATTTCTTCTACGAATTGAGATATTGCAGGGCCTGGTGATACAATATAAACTCTTTGGAAAAGAGATAACGACGCTAGTGATGTAATGCTTGGATGATCGCATAGAACTACCTATCATAGTTACAATATTTTTGACGGGCTTCAATTAACTTCTCACTAAAATATGCAACAGGGCGTCCTTCCTGGCTCAATACACCGCTAATGCTTACACCTGAAGCATCATATGCCACCTCGAAGACCTTACTGAAGTCAGGTAATCGAAGGACAAGGGAGGTAGATAGTTTGTCCTAAATTTTGTTGAACGCTTTAGTTGCAGCTTTGGTTCACACAAAATTGCCTTTAAGTGAGCAACTTGTGAAGGGTGTCATGATAGTACTGAAACCCCTAACAAACCTTTGATAAAAGGTGACAAGTCCGTGAAAGCTATGTGCTTCAAGAATGTTTCGAGGGAATAGGTTATTCACGGATAGATTTAACTTTGTCAGAGTATGCAAAAATGTCTACGATAGACACGATGTATCCTAAGAAATGTATAGGCGTGGATAAAAATGTGCACTTCTTCATAATAATATATAAGTGCACCTTCCGCAGGGCTTCAAATACGAGTCTAATATGAAGAAGATGATCATCGTGTGTTTGGCTGTAGATGAGAATATCATCGAAATAAACCATCAAGAATTTGCTCATATAAGGCCGCAGGATCTGAGTCATAATTCTTGTAAAAGTGCTGAGAGCATTCGATAATCTGAATGACATGGCTAGTCATTCATATAAGCCATCTTTTGTTTTGAAGAACGTTTTCCACTCATCTCACTCATGTACTCTAATTTGGTGGTACCCGCTGCGTAAATCATTTTTTTGTGAAAACTTGGGCACCAACCATAGCGTCCAATAAAACTACTCAATGGATGTTAAAATGGTACTTCACAAAAATTTTATTGATGGCACAACTGTCAAGGCACATACGCCAACTCACGTCTTTCTTGGGGGTAAGAAGGGTTGGAATAGCACAGGGGCTCAAGCTCTCTGTATGATTTATTTTTGGAGAAGTTCATCGACTTGCCTTGCCGTTTCAGCTCGGCATGTTCGATAGAGTTCATACGATGATGAGGTAAATTGGGCAGGGATGCCACAAGCACTAAGTCAATGGCATGTTCAATGCCTCTCAGGAGAGACAACTCATCGGAAGTTTAACAGGTGTAATATCAGAGAACTCATCTAGAATGTGTCGAACATCCGGGTGGACCTCCAAAGTCGCAATAGGGCCCTCAAATACCTTTGTGGAAGCCATTATCAATATAATGTCAGATCACACTCTCTCGAAGGAAATCACCTTTTTCTCATGATATATAAAGGCTATGTGGAGCTCATGTCAACCAAAGAGTCAACTATACACATGGAAGACTCCTTGGGTTGAGTTGGAGATAGAGTGATCTTGCGTGTCTTGTCATAAAATACACATGTGTTGGTCATATTGTAATACGTGGCATCTCAATCGTAAAGCCAAGGCCTACCCAAAACTATGTGTGCAACATCCATAGGGATGGCATCACACAAACTCAATCCTTAAACAAGGCTGGAGTATTAGGCACGAGGCATCGTTGAGTGACTTGAATAGCAGTCTTATCCACGTAAATAACTCGATAAGGATGCGGATGAGGCTCAGGTTTCACTCTCATATGCTCTATCCCCTTATGGGCAACTATATTTACACAACTTCCGTTATTTATGACCAACTTGCAGGCACTACCCGCACTAGGGAAATAAGTATAGAAAATGGTGGTGCATCTCCAATACTCATCAGTGCGTGAAATATGTAGTAAAGGGAGGATAACGCCCATCTCTAGTGTGCATGACCTGCCTCATCCTCCCAATCCTCTTCTATAGCAACACCAATATCTTGCATAGGTGGCTCCACTGACTCGTTAGTAGGGTCGGGGTCTTCCTCAGTAAGTAGATTCTGTGTTGGGCACTGTGTCGCCGCATGGTCTCTACCCTGACATCGATAGCACTGGATTCTTCTAGGCTTTGGGGGCCAGTGGCAATGGATTTTCCTTGTGTCAACGGGAGCAAGAGTAGGTATGGATAAACTGGGTCCCTGTTGGAGAAGCCTCCTAGGTATAAAACTGTCCGACTGTGGGTTAGGTCGCCTTGGGCCAGAAGTAAGTATTGCCCATATTCTAAAGCGAGCGGAGAAATCTGCTCTACCGACTCCAAGTGGTGGGGGATAAGTTCCTTACGAATGTCAACCCTTAATCCAGCCCAAAAATGAGAGGTTGTTGTTATATGCTCCTCACTGATATAAATCATAACAACGAGCTCGTCAAAGCGAGTCATAATCTGCTACAGAAAGGGTCCCCCTACTACATGGAGCTGATCTAGAAACTGATTTCGATATGAAGAGGGTAGATATTTTCTTTGAACGTTTTCTTTATGACATCCCATCAGGAGATAGGGTAATAACCCTTGATATCTAAGAAGAGCACAAGACTCATCCAATAAATATTAACTTGCCCATATAATTCCAACTTGGCAAACCAAACTCCTCTCTCATCAGTCATCTCGTACCAGTAAAAGTAATTGTACATGTCTAAAAGTTAATCGCTAAAGGCTTTCAAATCTACCCGACCATTGTAGGATGAGACATTGATACGGATACGACAAGTGATATCAACCTCCCCAATATAACTATTCGGGGCTCATGATAATTCATAATCATCATCTCTACCATGGTTGAACCATGCGTGTGGAGCAGTACGATCTCTATTAAAGGGATACTGGGGTTGAGGTCATTCTTCTTGAGGAGGGTGGTCTCAGTCAACTGTGGAATCTCTACGACAATCATAGGCAGACTCTGGTCCCCCTTGGAAGGGTGGAGCAGCAGCCTGAGCAATAAGATTTATGAACATATGATCACGGTGTCACTCTATGTCACGGTGTCCCTCACGATGAATAACTTGCAGCCTAATGGCTTCTTGAGGACGAGGGTTCTTAAGGGGATTTAGACAATCCACTCTAATAGTGAGGACTCCATATTGTTCCTTGAGGACATCAAACCGTGTGTCCATTTGAACAAAGTGATTACCTATATTTTTTTGGAAATCGGACATAGACATATCAGTGTTATAACTAACGGCTACTTGGATATCTAAGGGAAGAGATTTTTCCATGGTATGCCTAAACACCTTACCACTATGAAGCATGCAAATGACCCTAACCTTGAGCTCTGATACCAACTCTAGCGCAAGATAAAGTGAAGGATGTGGAGTGTGTGTGTGTGTGTAACACCTCGACTTTCCCTTAGAACATATTATTATCCCTATACGAGCAGGTATCGAGCGTGGGAAATCAGCGAATCGGACTCGCTGAGAAATTCCTGATTTTTCCTTCACGCACGATCGTGTGTCATTCTATTCTCACTCCCAGTTGATAAACTTCCACTTCTGGAAGGGTTGTGCGTCGACCTGAGATATTTGCACGGCTGTGTGCATAGGGGGACACGATCGTACCCCCATACAGTGAAGACATGTCGAATTTCCAGAGTTCTGTCTTTTGTGCGTGTGTCTCTCGCACGACCATGCGCGCCTTCCAGGAGATCGTACACCTGTAGTAGGTTAAAACGCAGGCAATACACACGACCAAGCGCCTCGAGAGCACAACCGTTCACACTAACTGGAAAATTATTAAAACATATTAAATCACAGTTATATCCCCTGAGATCAAGAAAATGGATGGTTGGGATCATTTCTGAAACCTATTAGGGCGTGGTAGGGGCTAAGGAAGCAATTGTTTCACTTTTACCTTTCTCTCTCCAAGGTTTAGAAGGAGGAGGGAACTAGGGAAAGGAGGAAGATACCTCCATTGGTGGAGATTCAGAGCTCCGACCGAAGATCCGAGAGCATGGAATTGAAGAGCTCCTTCCTCCGGTCATTCTGCACCAAACCATTCAAGGATTCATGGCATTACGAAGGACTTCAAAGGTAATGACTCTCTCTTCCGATCTTAGGACCGTTTGTATGGTTCATATTTTGATTATTTGCATATGGTGAGTTTCCCTCTCACTAATTAATGGAGGAACGACTACCATTGGTTCGCTAGAATCTCGGGATGTGGGATTGCATCATGATTTGCATTAGAAATCTGAAGTTCGATTCCAGATTAGGCATGATGTGTCAAGCTTATTTGCGAGCATAAGCCCTAAAAAGTGATGTTGAATGACGATTGCATTTTGGTGAAACCTAGTTTACGTTACCGGAGAATACTCTGCTTAATCAGCGTATCATATACGGGGACATGGTTATTTGGGAGATCCCTTGGTAGCCCCATGATTGAGGCCATTAAGACGACAAAATGGAATTATCGCGGTGCGGAGGTAACTGAGTATAGTAATGCTCATCATCCATGAGAAGATAGATAAATTATAATTGTATGACTTGAAAGTCGGATGAGCTTTATTATGTTACGAGAATTCAGCGTGGAGAAGACCCTACACCTCCCATCATTGTGGATACGGCGTGAAGATGACCATAAACCTTCCATCATGAGATTCGGTGTGAAGTGAGCCCGTCTGGGCATTCCTTTCGTCATGACCTTACATAATGGGTAAAGAAAAACCTAGAGTTAGGTTATGTCTTACATGTTGTGTAGCGTGTTTGTGTATGTACCATGAAGGCTTGGAGTTGAGTGACTATTAGGGCCCTCAATTTAATTGATGATGTGTGAATACTAAGCTAGATTCATATGATGATATAGAGGTTGTGGCGAGTCTCCGGTGAACCTAACTATCATACATGATGCATATTAGGCTCATTGTGTTTATTTGCCCAACCTAGAAAGTGATTGATGTCTGAGCCTTGAAGGTATAGAGTAGTTGATTCTACTCTAACTGTTAATTATCATTATTGCATGTTATCCATTATGTAGGTGCGTGATGACTCGCCTCGAAGTCCACTAGGACGGTCGGGGGAGGGAGCCGTTACGCAGTTTGTGGTCAGCTCATAGCTGACCCTCATTTACCCTTATATGTATTTGGTTGCAGGTAGAATGAAGGAGCTTAGCGGGCCAAGCCCAAAGCTAAAAGGCAATAAGGAGAGAAATTGTCACACAATGTGTTTAAATTTCATTTGTATTAAGTGTTAGGACTGTGTGCCCTAGACTTATCTCATGATGTATTTTATTATGAATGTATGTACGCAACATCAATGAGGCTGAGTACTAATTTAGACTTAATTTTGATGTGGACATTCTGATTTGAGTAACAATCTGATATCATGTTTTTGCAAGCGCTATTATAGACCCTGATGTAGTTTGTGTTTTACTTCTGTTTACCATCTCATAATACCTATTTATGAAAGTTTTATCTCATAATACCTACTTACAGATGAAGTGTTTCAATTTGGTATCAGAGTTATAGGTTTTCCTGATTATGTAGTCTCTACGTTCGTGGACGAACTCTTTTTAGCAGGTGGTGTGCACATGTGCGAAAATCTTAGAACGCCTAAAAGATTGTCTAGGAATAATGTTCGGTTAAAGATAAATGTATTTGATTGCTTGGGAACCTGAGTGTTTCATGTTTACGATTTATTAATCGCTAAACCGTGTACCACGCTTATAGGCGATTAAGGGCGGTGCGGGTGCTTCCCAACCGCGGGAGATTGGAGACATCAATACATCTGTCTCAACTGTTGCGCGTCCAGCATTTGCTGTGGTGTGTAAAATGATTACCGAGGCAGTGATTGTCGAGGCAGATATTGCCGCACTCGATGCACGACTGACAAGGATGGCACCGACTGCTGCACCTCCCACCCCAGTGCCCGTTGTTGTCGCAGTCCCACTAGCTGAACCCGAGCACGTGACCATCAGCTGAAGTGTTTCCTGGGTTTCAATATCCCATCATTCTCTGGGACTGAGACTGACTGTAGCGGAAGAGTGGATAGAAAGGATGAAGAAAATCATGACCGCTATGGACACTGAGGAGGAGAAAATGATGACCTTAGCCACCATTCTACTAAATGGGGAGGATAGACTCTGGCGGGAAGAGGAAGTTGAACGTCGTTTTGGTGGGCGTCGTTTGACCCAAATCTCTATGAAAAACTTCTCTGAGTTCTTCCTTAGGAGATACATCCCTTCCACGACGAGCCTGACATTGCAGGGTCAGTTTCTACGTCTACTTTAGAGGGACATGAAGGTGGACGAATATGCACGAGTTCACTCGACTGAACCGCTATGTTGGGAGGTTGATTGATGACGTGGAAACAAAGATTCATCGGTTTAATGAAGGTCTCTGCAAGGACCTCAGATTGAGATAAATGGGATCGAAGTTAGTTGGGTTCCCCACTTTGTTAGAGACGGTGAGAAGGTTAGAGATGGACATGGAAAAGGTCCAGCGCCAGAAGGGCACAGGAAGAAGTCTCGTTATTCAGAGGTTGCTCCCATCACTACTTCCTACGTTGCACGGGGACGGAAACGGGATACGATACGAAACGGATACGGGAAACGTGATTTTTAAAAAAAATACAGATGCGTGAAACGTTTTTAATTATTTTTAATTATTTTAATATAAGTATTAATCAATATAAAAAAATACAACTAACAAACTAAGGTACCATCTCAATCACTACATTCAATAAAATGTAATGTTGACCATCAAACTCTTCACATAATCAAACTCTTAACATAATATGTAATGATGATCATCACAAAAAATAACATTTCATATAATGCTATAAGAATATAGAGAAGATTTAAGGAAACAAGCATCATAAAAAATAATATATCATATGTTCACATCATTACATCAATTGATCATTGTTTCGTTACATTCACATGCAAAATATCAAGTTTAAAAATTAAACATTCTCTCCAATAGTATCAACTTCATCATCTTCTTCAATAATGGAGAGCTCCAACCTTGGTTCTGTTGGGAAAATGACCCTCAATGTTCCCTTGATTTGAAGAGACTTCACACTCAATGCTAAGTACAAGTTGTATTTGATAAATTCTATTTCTATCTCATAAGTATGCAGAACTAGGGCACACCATGGTGTAATGAATGATCAACTGAGACGAGCTCTCTGTCTCAGCTGAACCGCTGAGACAAGACCAGGAGCCGCTGAGAAGGTGTGTGGGCAAGCTGAGCTGCAGATAGAAGAAAACCGCTGAGACAACTGTCTGTCTGATCCACTGAGACGAGACAGAAGCAACCGCTGAGACGGCTGACCATCTCAGCCAAACCGCTGAGACAGATTCAAAAGTGATCTGGCGGGTTCTGCTTTTGGCGCAAGCTGCAGAAATGCATAATGGGGTCCACCAATCACTCCCATACCTGTCAGGAGGACAACTAAGAGCCGTTGAGGGTCAGTGGTGTATAAAGGAATAAGTTAGGGTTGAGCAAAAAACCTTTGCTATTGATCTTACTCTCCAGCACACAAACTCAAGAACAATATTGTTCCATTGTCGGCAGCCAAGAACTGAGCTCACACAAGGCTGCAAGGAGAAAAGAGATTGCTTATCTTGATTCATCTCAAGATAGAGCAAGTAGATCAAGTCCATCATCTGAAGGGCTGATCAAGAAGAATCAAGTTGGAGATGCACTTCTCCTCCCTGGTTCAAGTCTGCAACAACAGCTGTTAAGAAGAAGAAGAACAAGGCTTGATCTCTTCTTCCTTCAATCTGTAATCCTTATTATATCATTTGTAGGAGCCTTTGGGTTCTGAGACTGTAGGGCTTTATTGCCTGAGTGTGTAAGGCTGATTGGCTTGAGTTGTAGAGCTGAGAGGTCAGCTTGAGGTAGGACCAGGAGGTGGTCTGAGTTGTAGGAGGTGGATTCCTCTGAGGTAGGGCTGATGTGTCTGAGGTAGGGTTTGGGAAAACCTGAGAGATCCTGTGGGATCTGTGCTGTAGGCTCTTGGAGCTGAGTTTGGAAAAGTTGGCCTTGTCTAACTCATTGTTAGAAAGGTGAAGGGGGAAAGAGGACTACTCAAGACACCCTGTCTCGAGGAACCTCTATAGATCTCTTTGTGCTTTCTGTGCTTGATAATTTGCTAACATAAATTCAGAAAACACTAAGCCTTAAATAAAAGAAACTTATTCACCCCCCTCTAGGTGTTTAAGATTACATCTTATATAAACTATCAAGTGGTATCAGAGGTAGGTTGGTCAAGAAGGGCATAACTGTTTGACCAGATCCTATAAAGGAATAGTCTTATCAATCCAATGGCTTCCTCTGGATTGCAGAAGGAGATGGGATCCATGAAGTTGCCCATATGCAACAAAGAAAACTTTGGCATATGGAAGCAAAGGGTTAGATTGTTTATGGAAGCATCTGATCCAAGGATCTACATAACTGTAAAGCAAGGGTCTTTCACCTTTCAAACTGCCTCCACCATAGATCCAACAAGAAGAGTGCCCAAGACCTTCAATGACTTGACCAAGGATGAAATTGCATTGTTCACTATGGACAAAAGAGCCCAGAACATCATAGTTAATGTTATAGATGATTTCACGTTTCAAAACTTAGTACACTGCACTACTGCCAAGGAAATGTGAGACACATTAGTAGTATATATGGAAGGGACAGCTAAAGTGAGGGATGATATAAAGTCACTCCTTAACCAAGAGTATGAAGCCTTCGGGCAGCTCAGCCAGGAGAGCATCTCTATGTGCTATGAGAGGTTCTTCAGAATAGTGAATGAGCTGAGAACCTATGAGAGAGTGTTCACTGATTATGAGCTGAATGATAAGTTCCTTAGATCTCTAACCAAGGATTGAGACACAAAAATCTGTGCTATCAGGGAAGTGGCTAGGCTTGGTGAGACCCCCACTCATACATTGTTTGGAAAGCTGCTCTCTTATGAGATGCAGCTGTCTGCAAGAAAGGAAGAGGACATCTCAACAAGGGCTCAGGCAAGGGAGAAATCTGTAGCTCTCAAAGCTGACAGCTCCAAGAAAAGCAAGGGCAGGATGGTGTCTCCTCCAAGGAGAAAGTGCTGAATTTGAAAAATCTGAAATCAGCACCTCAGATAGCTCTTCCTCTGATGAAGAGTTTGCTGCCTTCTCAAGGCAGTTCAAGAAGATGATGAGGAGGAAGCAATGGAAGAACAAGCCCTCCTCCTCATCACACTCTAAGAAAGACCACAGGAAACCTGAAAGACAGCACCCAAATGGTGACAGGTATGATTCCAAATCTAGTAAACATATTTCAAATAACATTATTTGATATTGCTGCAGCAAATCTGGACATGTCATAGCTGACTGTCCAGCCAAAAGAAAGGAGAAGACTAATAAGAAGCATCATCACCAAAAGGATAAGAAGGGTGAAAAATCTTTCCTAGCAAAGAAAGAAAAAGCTGGAGTGAATCTGAATCCACAACTTCAGATTCAGAGAATGAAGAAGAGGCATACATAGGGCTCTTTGCAACAGAAGAGGATGAAGATTATCCTGCTGCCAAGGTTGGAGTCAGGGCCCCTCTATCATACTCAAACAGTGATATAGAGGAGGATGAAGAGGACAATGTTCAGCTAGGCCTCATGGCCATCACTGATGAGGAGGACAGTCAGAATATCTCTGAAAATGAACAGGTATTAATTCATTTCATATCCTCTTCTGATTATGAGACTGACCCAGAATCTGGAGCACCTTCATCAATTGGTGGAAGTGATTCAGAAGCTAAAGTAGATGTCAATCAATTGATTGACAAGTATGATGCTCTCTTGGAAGCTCTAAAAAGGAGCAAAAAGCTAGCCAAGAGGCAAGCCCAAGAGATTGATTCCCTTAAGATGGAAAAACAAGAATGCACTGAATCTTCTACCAAGATGAGTCAGATGTATAGGGAAATTAGCCATCTGAAGGGGATAACAATCACCCATCTGAGCACCATATCCCTGAAGAATTAGGTCATCAAGGATCTTGAGAAGAAGCTTGTGAAAGAAAGAAGTCTAGTGGCTCAATTCTCCAAGTCAAAATATGTGCTCCCTATTATTGACTTCTTCTCTTCTCAATCCAATAGGAGAGGACTAGGATTCAATAAAATGGAAGCAGGAGAAGGGAGTGGAGAAAAGAGCAGGGGTAAGGCTAAGCCTCAAACCACCTTTCAAAAGGTATTACTCCCTTCCAACAGGTATGACCATGAAAACATGTATGGTCACTGGAAGAATGGAAGTACCTATAGGAAGGAAAACACTCCTTCCCATAGTGGAAGAAAGGGAATGAGATTGAGTGCTATGAAGGCTCCCCATGAGGAAATTCAAATGGCCCAACCTGGACCATTTGTATTTGGTACATCAGCCCCTTCATTCAAGAATAAGAAAGCAAACCCTTCTAAGGTTGATTCAGCCATGAACATGATTGTTGTCAAATCAGTGGACATGTCTAATTGCTCAGTGTTTAATGCCATCAAAAATTGCATTGCCCAAAAGCCAAAGCAAGCTGATGTCATTAATACAAAGACCACTAAAACTGTCCACAGATTGACTTTCAGCCAAATTCTTGCTGAAAGAAACAAGAGAAAAGTTGTTGTCTCTCCTCCTGAACATGTGGACTGTGTTGCACACCCCTCAAGAAATGTTTAGAAAAGGAGATACAACATTCATGAATGTTAGTGATGTGGTAAAGTAGGACACTTTGTCATAGACTGTTGGCACAATCCTAATGTGCCATGTGAAAAGGTGAGCCTTCCTGCAAAGGATGCAGCTAGTGTAAGGTCATTTCATCATGCTAACAAGTACCTAGGACCCAAAGCTATTTGGGCTCCTAAGGATAACTAAACTCCTTCTTGCAGGATAGTTCAAGTATCAGCCTCAACCAAATTTGGTACTTAGACAGTGGGTGCTCAAGGCACATGACAGGAACAAGAAATCTTCTACAGGACTACAAGGCTGTGAAGAATGGACCCAAAGTTATCTTTGGGGGTCAGAAAAGGGAATCACCAAAGGATATGATATGATCTCCAATGACATAGTCTCGATTACAAGAGTAACTTATGTTGAAGGGTTGCAACACAACCTTGTAAGCATAAGTCAATTATGTGATCTAGAGTATGTCATTGAATTCCACAATGACAAGTGCTTGATTAAAAAGTCTAAAGACTTAGAGACCATTCTCTCAGGCACTAGGAGTGCGAATGTTTATTGCTTAGACTTTATATGCAGTAATTCTCTTACATTTGTTTGTCTTGTAGCTAATGAGAATGAGTCCCTTTTGTGTTCAATGGCACAAAGACTTGCTCACATTAACTACAAGATAATGTATAGACTATTCTCTAAAAATCTTGTTAGGAATAGTCCTAATATAAAATGTATTAAAAGTGGTCTCTGTCATGTTTGCCAAATGGGTAAGCAAACAAGGGACACCTTTAAAAGTATTGGCTCCAAAGATACTGAAAGATGTCTCTATCTCTTGCATATGAACTTGTTTGGTCATTTGCCAATTCAGAGCCTAGGTGGGAAGTTGTATATTTTGGTGATTGTTGATGATCACTCAAAATATACATGAGTATTCTTCCTAAAGAAGAAGTCTGATACTCTAAATATCTTTATAACTCATGTCAAAGCAATTCAGAATGACTTGCAATGTGCTGTGGTCAGGACTACAACTAACCATGACACAGAATTTCAATCTGAAGCTATGACAAGGTATTGTCAAAAATATGGTATCACCCAAGAGTTCTCCTCCCCAAGGACTCCACAACAAAATTGTGTGGCTGAGAGGAGGAATAGGACCTTAATAGAAGCTGGGAGAACACTGATTAGTGACTCCTCACTCCCAGAATACTTCTGGGCTGAGGCAGTCAATACTGCATGTCATGTTCTCAATAGAGCTTCCATCAATAAGGTTCATGGAATAACTCCCTATGAGATTCTGAAAGGCAAACCTACAATTTTATACTTTAGAATCTTTGGCTCCAAATGCTACATTTTAAACAATGGAAAATCTCAATTAACCAAGTTTGCAGAGAAATGCAATGTGGGTGTTCTTGTTGGCTATAGCTCACATAGTAGAGCTTATAGAGTGTATAACAAGAAAACTCATGTTGTAGAGGAGTCTATGCATGTAGTATTTGATGAGACCAGCCTAATATATAAGGGTTGATCTAGATCTTCTGTTTTGGCAGGAAATGAAAAGGATTTGGAAAGGATGACTATACAAGACACACCCAGCAGCAGCAAAGCTTATTCTGATGCTGTCATCCCTGAAGAGGAAGAAGTCAATGCTGATGAAGACACTGCTGAACCAGCAGAGTCAGCACAGCAAGCTGTGAACAGACTGCCTACAGCTGTAAGACATCTAAGGGATCATCCAAGAGAACAAATAATTGGAGATCAGAATCAAGGTGTATTAACCAGAAGCAGGGCTCATAATGAAGCCATATTCTTGAGCTTCCTATCACAAATGGAGCCCAAGAAATTTGAAGAAGCCAACCAAGACACTTTTTAGATTTAAGCTATGCAAGAAGAACTTCTACAATTCAAGAGATGCAAGGTTGGAAAAGGGTGCCAAAACCTCAAGGACACAATATCATAGGTACCAAATGAATTTATAGGAACAAGTTAGATGAAAATGGCACAATCATAAAGAACAAGGCAAGGCTGGTAGTCAATAGGGTATAGACAGGAAGAAGGGATAGACTTTGATCAAACATTTGCCCCTGTTGCAAGGTTGGAAGCAATTAGGCTATTCCTTGTCTATGCTGCCCACAAGGAGTTCAAAGTGTATCAAATGGATGTCAAATCAGCCTTCCTCAATGGTGACTTGAAGGAAGAGGTATATGTTGAGCAACCATCAGGTTTTGTATATCCTACCCTCTCTAGTCATGTTTACTTACTTAAAAAAGCTCTTTATGATCTTAAGCAAGCCCTCAGGGCTTGGTATGAGACATTGTCTAGCTTTCTAATCAAAAACAAGTTCTTGAAGGGAAAGATAGATAGCACATTGTTTCTTAGGGAAACTAGGGGCAAGTGTCTCCTAGTCCAAATATATGTTGATGACATAATATTTGGGTCTACTTATGACAACCTCTGCAAAAGGTTTGCCAACCTAATGCAGGGGGAGTTTGAGATGAGCAGTATGAGAAAGCTCAAGTACTTTTTAGGCCTCCAAGTAAAACAGTCTGATGAAGGTATATTCATTTCTCAGACCAAGTACACTAGAGAGCTTATCAAAAAGTTTGGGATGGAATCAGCTTCCACCATGAAAACTCTCATGGGGTCCAACATTTCCCTGGACAAGGATGAGAAGGGCAAGGCCTTTGATGAATCCATGTACAGGTGCATCATTAGATCCCTGTTATATTTAACTGCTAGTAGACCAGATATTATGTATGCTACATGTGTGTGTGCTAGGTACCAGGCATGTCCTAAAGAATCTCACTACTCAGCTGCAAAAAGGATTCTGAGATACCTTAAAGGCAGCCTACATCTTGGCCTTTGGTACCCTAAGAACAATGATTTTGAACTAACTGGATTTTCAGATGCAGATTTTGCAGGCTGCAAAGAAGACAGGAAAAGCACAAGTGACACTTGTCAATTCCTAGGAAGAAGGTTGATATCATGGAGCAGCAAAAAGCAGACAAGTGTGGCTATCTCCACTGCTGAGTCTGAATACATTGCTGCAGGGAGCTGTTGTGCACAGCTATTGTGGATTCAAAACCAACTAGAGGACTACAACCTCAAGGTAAGTAACTCTCTTCTTTATTGCGACTCATCCAGTGTTATCTCTATTGCTAAGAATCCTGTCTCTCACAGCAGGACTAAGCATATAGAAATAAGATATCATTTTATAAGAAAACATGTAGAATCTCAAGATATCTGCCTTGAATTTGTCTCCACTGACAGTCAAGTGGCTGATATCTTCACTAAGCCATTGGATGAGGCCAAGTTTAATGTCTTCAAGATTGAACTAGGAATGTTAAATGTAGAATAGTGTAAAACACTTCATTCTTCCAATCTTGATTTGATATAACTTAAAATGTTGACACATCAACCTTATGAGAGACATGATTAGGCATTCAAGTAATCCTATCTCTAATGATTTTAAAGTAGTATGATCAGCTTAACCAGAACAATCTGTTTCAGCTGAGCTTCAGGTTGCACTTAGACAGCTGGGAAAAGTCTCAGTTCGACGAACTCTTTCCTGGGTTCGACGAACGTCGTGTTTCAGTTTGACGAACTCTTTCCTGGGTTCGACGAACGTCATGTTTCAGTTCGACGAAATTGCTCCTCAGCTCGACGAATTCAGTCTTCCAGCCAGTTCAGCAGATTTTGTCTTCAGTTCGACGAACTCCAGTTTGAGTTCGACGAACTCCAGTTTGAGTTCGACGAACTCCAGTTTGAGTTCGACGAACTCAGCTTTGTGTTCGACGAATTAATTCAGTTCGACGAACCCCAGATTCAGTTCGACGAACTCAGCTTTATAATGTAGTTTCAGATGCACTTACAATTATAAGAGCAATCAAATCCAATTATTAGGTTTAATTTTACCTAAGTCTTAAGCCATATAAATAGCCAATCTGATTAGTGAAAAGCACACAACAATTCTCTTCCAGCCGCCGAGACGAATCACCTACTCTTCCGTCCCAGCGCATTCCTCCACCACTGCAATGGCTCCCAAAAGCTTTAAGGATCTTCTTGAAGGATGTGAGATAGTAAGGCATGGGTTTGCCCATGCTCCAGAAGAAATTAAGGGAGTGATTCAACTCCTAAAAGACCAAGGCCTGGAATTTCTACTATCTGAACCCTATGTCATTCTCAGAACTGAAGTTCTGGAATGGTTTGGTAATGTCAAGTTGTACACCTCCAAATACTCCCTCAAGTCAAAGATTGGAGAAGATAGAATCAAGATAACCCCAACAAAATTATAAAACGCATTACATCTTTCATCCTGCAGTCCAAGTGAGGAGGATGACATCTCTGAAAAAGACAAGAAAAAGGCTCTAAAATGGACTGAGTACAATGATGCCAAAATTGGCTCATTGAAGAGGAATTTTTTCAACCAAAAGGGAAAACTTTTATCAGATATTGTGGGAAAAGCCATTCTTTGCAAACCAGGGTCACATGATACAATCTAACAGTACATGTTTGACCTCATGACAAGAATAATTCTGAAAAAGAAAACCTCTTGGGGAGAGGTCATCTTTCAAAGAATAAAGGAATGCCTTCAGACACCCAATATGAGAAGAATTCTCTCCTTATACCTCCTGCAAACCCACCCTGACAAGTTCAACACATCCAAAAGAGCAAATCTTCACTATCTCAAGAGAATGGACATCAAGACTTTAGAAAGATTCACCATGGTATTGTCTATGAGTCAGCCCTCTGAAACTAAAGGAAAAGAGAAGACAATCCCCCCATCTTCTAAGAAAACAAGGCTGATCATGTCCAGTTCTGAGTCTGATCATTCAGACAAAGATGAAGATGTTGATGCTGACATTGGGTCACACAGCATTCTTGACAAATAGGCTACACCAAATGACCTGCCAACTGAACCTGTCAAACCACAGCAGCTGGACAAAGTCATAACTTCTGGTAACTAATTCAACTCCTCCTAACTCATTAATCATAGCTAATAACAATAGTTAGTCAAATCTGACATTTAATTAATGTGGACCCCAGATCCTCAAGAACTGGTGTGTGCTTCATCTGAGGGGGAGTATCAACAAGAACCATCACCCATTGATATTACAAAAATCAATGATGATGATGTGAACACAAGACCATCACCTCAAAATTTACAAGGTCAGATTGACACAATTATCTTCAGTCTTGAAGAAAGAATAAGAAACATTCCTGAAAATGCACCAACCTTGTGGTCATTACCTTCACAAGGTTCATCTGATGCCCCATCTGAGGGGGAGCAGCCATAAGAGCCATCAGCTGATAAAGATCAGGTTATAGGTAAGTCCTAAAAACCCAGGCTAAACATTCAGAATCATAAAATCTAACTTTACAATTCTTGTTCTAGAATTCCTAGATTCATCCATTCAAGTTGATTTATCTGAGGGGGAGGTGCAGAATGCTCCTCCTGCAGAGAAAGATGAAGTTCTAGGTAAATCTTACATTATTATCCTTAGAACCTCTAAGTAGTTCAATCTAACTCCAACTCATTGTCCCAGCATTCCTGGACTCAACAGAAAAGAATGCTCTCTCTGAGGGGGAGGAGGATGATAATGTTGGTGATGTCAATCTGAGTGATCATCAAGATGCTGACACGGAAGATGATCAGGATGATGCCCCAGCTGCTGTTATCAACATTCAGCAAGCCTCATCCTCCACCTCACCCAATGAGGCTCTTCTCAGTGCCATAAACCTGCTGCTTCAGTCTCATCTCACCTCCATGTAAACTAATCTAGATAAACCAGTTACCTCAGTAAGGGAATATGTCGATCAGTCCATCAAAAATGTGAAAGCTGAAATCATGTCTGAGGTCAAGGAAATAAAGGAAAACACTGAAATAATAAACACTGAAAAATCTGTAATTTCTCAGAATACCATTCTAAGATCTATGGACAAATACCTCCAGCTGTCTGAACAGGACATGACATATGTCAAGAATTATGTCAGTCAAACAGACGAAGTGATAGAGAAGTCAGCCAATCATCTCCAAGAGTATGTCTATTCCACTGTCATGCAGTTAAATGAAGAAGCTAACATGTACAAGCAAGAGCTGAAAGCAGAAATAGGCAAGTAAAAGATGTGCTTCAATCTGATATAGAGAATGTGTTCCAAACCCTCTCTGAAACAATAACTACAGCCAAGCAAGACCTCCATCAAAAGATATATGAAGAAGCCAGAAAGGGGGAGGACACAAATGCTATCATAAATTCTGACCTCACCCTGAAAGTTCTACAAGGGACAAGGATAGCTCTGAATCTTCCTATCCTAGATGTCAACAGGGAAGAAGACTGGGATTTCCCTCATCAAGAGGCAATTGCCCAAGATAAGAATCTGAAAAAGAGAAGGGAAAGGGAAAGGGTAATGCTGGCTGAAGAATTTATGGCCATGCAAAGGGAGGTGCAGAATAATGACCCTGACCACGAGCAATGGAGTGATGACTCCAAGGACATCATACTAAATGTCTGGATAAGCCATGGTCAGGTGTGCAAAAGTATTGACAAGCTCTATCCATCTGAAGAATGGATAAAGCATTTGGAGAGAAATACTAAGAGGGATAAAATTTTCAATGTAAATCTGGTAAGGAAGGAAAATCCAAAGAAAATGCCCTCTAGATACATTCTAAAACCATATATGTATTTTCAAAGGCAAGAGAACAAGAAAAGAATTGTCGATATCAAAGCTGCCAATGCTGAAAAGAAGAAGCCTCCAGGTCAAGATAACACTGTTGCTGATGACATGGATGATGCTTCAGTGAAAGGGAAAGAAGCAGCTGTTAACTCTCCTGAATGTTCTTCTTATAAGAAAAGAAAGCTTTGAATGACTATTGAAACAATTTATGTATATAAATGTTAATGAACTATAATGGTTTATGAATATATGAATGCAAACTGAGCTTTGAATTACTATTCTATCTGGATTGAAATTGATGGATTGTTAATGTAATCAGCTTGTATCATAGCTAAATCTGAGTTATATCTAAACCTTACCCTGTTTTGATTGGTTAATTCAATCTATGTTGCATTGTTATATTTATCAAATCTTACTGATGGATTGATTAAACTTTGTGGTAAAATCTTTTCATAACAACTATCTGTCTTAAAATAACTGATGCACTAAGCACGATATGTTGAACTCATTATTGCAATAACACATATCAAGAATTTATGAGTAATGTACTCTAGCATTTGAGGGTGTTCTGCCTTCTTCAAATAGGGGGGATTGTTGAGAAAATGACCCTCAATGTTCCCTTGATTTGAAGAGACCTCACACTCAATGCTAAGTACAAGTTGTATTTGATAAACCCTATTTCTATCTCATAAGTATGCAGGACTAGGGCACACCATGGTGTAATGAATGATCAGCTGAGACGAGCTCTCTGTCTCAGCTGAACCGCTGAGACAAGACCAGGAGCCGCTGAGAAGGTGTCTGGGCAAGCTGAGTTGCAGATAGAAGAAAACCGCTGAGACAACTGTCTGTCTCACTGGATCCGCTGAGACGGGACAGAAGCAACCGCTGAGACGGCTGACCATCTCAGCCCAATCGCTGAGACAGATTCAAAAGTGATCTGGCGGGTTCTGCTTTTGGCGCAAGCTGCAAAAATGCATAATGGGGTCCATCAATCACTCCCATACCTGTCAGGAGGATAGTTAAGAGCCGTTGAGGGTCAATGGTGTATAAAAGGAATAAGTTAGGGTTGAGCAAAAAATCTTTGCTATTGATCTTACTCTCCAACACACAAACTCAAGAACAATACTGTTCCATTGTAGGCAGCCAAGAACTGAGCTCACACAAGGCTGCAAGGAGAAAAGAGATTGCTTATCTTGATTTATCTCAAGATAGAGCAAGTAGATCAAGTCTATCATTTGAAGGGCTGATCAAGAAGAATTAAGTTGGAGCTGCACTTCTCCTCCCTGGTTCAAGTCTGCAACAGCAGCTGTTAAGAAGAAGAAGAACAAGGCTTGATCTCTTCTTCTTTCAATCTGTAATCCTTATTATATCATTTGTATGAGCCTTTGGGTTCTGAGACTGTAGGGCTTTATTGCCTGAGTGTGTAAGGCTGATTGGCCTGAGTTGTAGAGCTGAGAGGTCAGCTTGAGGTAGGACCAGGAGGTGGTCTGAGGTGTAGGAGGTGGATTCCTCCGAGGTAGGGCTGCTGTGCCTGAGGTAGGGTTTGGGAAAACCTGAGAGATCCTGTGGGATCTGTGTTGTAGGCTCTTGGAGCTGAGTTTGGAGAAGTTGGTCTTGTCTAACTCATTGTTAGAAAGGTGAAGGGGGGAAGAGGACTACTCAAGACACCCTGTCTTGAGGAACCTCTATAAATCTCTTTGTGCTTTCTGTGCTTGATAATTTGCTAACTTAAATTCAGAAAACACTAAGCCTAAAATAAAAGAAACCTATTCACCCCCCCTCTAGGTGTTTAAGACTACATCCTATATAAACTATCAGGTTCATCAAACGATAGATTAGTTATCTGAAGTGTACCTACATCTTCGAATGACTCAAAGTCATCGCCCGCAAAATCCCACAATATAGACTCTCCTTTATTGTAATTTTGATCTCTTTTAGAAAGAAGTTGAAGATTGTTATGGATGTTTATTAAATCTTCTGCACGTTGTGGTTTCATTCTATTCCTTTTCATTGAATGGATAAAGGAGTAAGTACTACAATTTCTCTCGGCGCATAAAGAAGATGATGGTTGTACTAATAGCTTCAATGCAATGGTTTGGAGTGAAGGGGCCGGCGAGCCATGATTTATCCACCAACTCTTTGGATCTAAGAGATAACGATTTTGAATTGAATCATAATCGTTAAAATCTCCCAATTTGTTAATGAACTCCGCATACTCCTTGGCGGCCACATTGCGCTTCATTAAGCTTGGAAAATACTTTTTCAAACATTTAATCCTTTCCTTGCTAACTTCCGGATCTTTAAGCGGAGCAACTCTAATTTGATCCTCCGCTAGCCATTGTTCACTATAATACCTAGTGGATTTACAAAAATATTAAGTTAAAAATCAATCATACAAAAAACAATATATATTTATAATTAAAAAGATAAGTACCTTGGATTCAAGGAATGCGCAAAGCAATGAAGCGGAGTGTTATTCTTGTTCCAACGATCCACAAGGATAGCATGTACTACCTCAAAAAAGGTAGACACATTTTGATGCAGGACGGGCATCACCACCCTCCTGCCACCCTGGATACCTGGCATCCCACCACGGCCCAGGGGTCCCACCGGGAGTCCACCCGATGAGCCTTATCAGGTCCCGCGGACCGTACACCCCAACCCATCCCCGGTCCCACCACAGGGCCGATAGGTTGTTGAGGCCAGGGCTCGATCCCCCGACCTCCTTGATAAAGAGCTCTCAGGCAAGCTCTCATCACCAACTGAGCCGCGGATCAGTTGGTGATGAGAGCTTGCCTGAGAGCTCTTTATCAAGGAGGTCGGGGGATCGAGCCCTGGCCTCAACAACCTATCGGCCCTGTGGTGGGACCGGGGATGGGTTGGGGTGTACGGTACGCGGGACCTGATAAGGCTCATCGGGTGGACTCCCGGTGGGACCCCTGGGCCGTGGGTGGACTCCCGGTGGGACCCCTGCACTTTTATGATGCAGGACGGGCATCACCACCCGCCTGCCACCCTGGATACCTGGCATCCCACCACGGCCCAGGGGTCCCACCGGGAGTCCACCCGATGAGCCTTATCAGGTCCCGCGGACCGTACACCCCAACCCATCCCCGGTCCCACCACAGGGCCGATAGGTTGTTGAGGCCAGGGCTCGATCCCCCGACCTCCTTGATAAAGAGCTCTCAGGCAAGCTCTCATCACCAACTGATCCGCGGCTCAGTTGGTGATGAGAGCTTGCCTGAGAGCTCTTTATCAAGGAGGTCGGGGGATCGAGCCCTGTCCTCAACAACCTATCGGCCCTGTGGTGGGACCGGGGATGGGTTGGGGTGTACGGTCCGCGGGACCTGATAAGGCTCATCGGGTGGACTCCCGGTGGGACCCCTGGGCCGTGGTGGGATGCCAGGTATCCAGGGTGGCAGGCGGGTGGTGATGCCCGTCCTGCATCACATTTTCTTCTCTTTTCCTCTCGTGAGAGTAGATAGCCTTCCTCACCCTTTCAATCATTATGTCCCACATATCTTATACAAGATGAAGACAAGGCTTATCCGTATCGCAAAAGCGAATCATGTCATATATAGGAACGGTGAATGAAAGAACATACTCAATGGAATCCCACCAATCATCATCCAACACCTTCTCTTTCACATATCTCGCTTTTTCCATATCATCGTCACGATATAGAAGCCAATGACCACTAATAACCATTCTTTGGAGTCCATTCTTTGTAAGTTTGAATCGTTTTAACATGATGATCATTGATGCAAAACGAGTTTCAGCAATGGATAATAGTTTTAAGCCCACAAACTCATTAAACATAGCTAATCTCATGGAATGATTCATTATATAGTTCTTAATGAACATGGCATCATCACCAATATGAGTAATCCACGATCATTCTTCGTATGTAACCGCATTATTCTCCGAATTCTTAGCGGCGCATATGTTCCTTAAAACTAGATTGAGAGTGTACACCACACAAGGAGTCCAAAAAATTGATGGAAACTTACTCTCAATTAGTTGGCCCGCCCCCTTGCAATTTGCCGCATTATCCGTTATAACTTGAACAACCTTTTCATATCCGATTTCTAAAATTACCTCTTTGATCAAAGAGGCAATAAAGTACTTGTCTTTAGTTTGACCTTCACAATTAACCGCCTTCAAGAACATTGTTTTTGAATCGGTTATTGCCATTAAATTAATGAGTGGTCTTCTTTGTGGATCGCTCCATCCGTCACTTACAATACTAACTCCTTTCTCTACCCACATCCCTCGAATGCGAGCTAATCTTTTTTCAATCTCTATCTTCTCCTTCAACAACAAGGTGATTCTTAATTAATTGTATCTAGGTGGTACATATCCTGCAAGATTATGACTAGCACGAAAAGAATATGATTCTCTCCAATAAGGATTTCTTGCTAGATTGAAAGGCAACCCCGCCGAATAAAATGCCCTAGCAATTAAAGCATCCAAATGAGCTCTATCCTCATTATTGAATGCACTAGAAATTGAATTCTTTCCGCTACCGCTTGGATCAACTTTTCTTCTCCGTTATCACCGACACTTCCAACTCCACTTGAAGTACTTGGAGCCACCGGTATAAATTTTGGAAGTCGTCGCTCAATAAGCTCTTGAGCATATTTATCTTCCTTCAACATATCCTTGTATGTGGAAGCCGGAACCTTGTTACATGCTCTGATTCCGCTACTCTTGATCCACAATAAATGACCCTTCACGCGAGTGTATGAGCTTTTGTAAGGCTTACTACAAAAATTACAAGTCCAACTTATACTTCCACCTCCTTCAGTTAACTTGTTCCCTCTTGTCACATATTTCCAAAGAGGCTTTTCGTCATTTTCATTAACACCAGCACCGCTACTTGAATCTATGTTACGTAAGTTAAGACCTAATTTAAACAACAAATAATCTCAATGATAAGTAAACTGCATTTCTAATTGCATTTCTAACATTTCAAAAATCAGTGAACTGCATTTCTAATGCAAAAATCAGTAAACAACATTTCTAAAATCATCAATACCTAATATTTCTACAGCATTTCTAAATCAGCAATACCTAACATTTCTACATCATTTCTACACTGAGCGGCGAGCGGCGAGCGGCACAGAGCAGCGAGCGGCACAGAGCAGCAGGAGCGGCGAGCAGCGAGCGGCGCTGAGCAGCAGAGGGCGAGCGTAAGAATGGCGTAAACCTAAAAGTAAAAGAGGCAAGCGGGATACGCGATTCCCAGTTAAATTTTTTTTAATAATTAAAATAACGTTTCCTAGAGTTTCAGAAACGCGTTTCCGAGTGTTTTCGGGCGTTTCCCGTATCCGATACGCGTCCGAGCCGATATGCAGAGCATTTTTAAGTATCCGTGCAAGGTAGACTACTTCGAATATCACGACTGCTCGAGGCCACTAACTTGCTTCACCTACGGAAAAGTGGGTCACATGACACGATCATGTCTGAGCGTTCCACCGAAGATTGGCGGTCGAGCCGTCGACGTTACATGTGTCGGGACCCAGCTATGCAGAGAAAGGGAAGGCAGTGGAGTCGTCCGCTTCTCAATATCCCCCGACCCAATCGAGAGTGTTTGCACTTGGTCAACATAAGGCCATTTGTCTGAATGATGTCGTGACAGTGAGTTAATGTTTGGTTTTTACCGCATTCATTAATTATATCTCACTTGTGTATGTACATTTTGCGTGTTTATGATTAGGCTTTGTATTAATCTTAAATCATCCCGCGAGAGCTTTATTTGATATCGGTGCTTCGCATTCTTTTCTGTCAGAAGAATTTGTGAGGCGGATCAGAGTGTCGTAAATTTTAGCGGGAGACAAATATGTGTTGCTACTCAACAACTATGCGATGAGCACGGATAGAAAGAGCCAAGTAAAAGTATGGATTGTGAATATACACTAACTTGGAAGCATCCCTACTACCACTTTCAGAGTTAAATGTGATTTTCAGTATGGATTGTCTTTCGGAAAAAAATGCGTGCATAAATTGTAGACTCAAGGAAGTCACTTTGAGTAGAGGAACGGAAGGTGAAATCTGATTCACGTGCCTGAGAAGTTTGAGCAAGACATTGTTGTCCGCACTCCAGGTAGTGAAGGTCATTCAGAAAGGTGCTGAGTAGTTCTTTACTCTGCTGGAGGCATCAACACGCAAGACAAGTCTAGCTGGCGTTCCGGTAGTGGAAGAATACACAGACGTGTTTCCCAAAGAACTTCATAAGGCTACACCTCAGCGAGAGTGTATTGAGTTAGTGTCGAGTGTCAATCCCGTGTCACGCTCTCCGTATAGGATGACATCGAAGGAGATGGTAGAATTGAAAGTCCAGTTGCAAGAGTTGTTAGAGCAAGGCTACATTCGTCCAAGTTCTTCACATTAGGGCGCACCGGTCCTATTCGTGAAGAAGAAGGACGGGAACTTGCATTTATGCATAGATTACAAGAAATTGAATAAGCTGGCGGAGAAAAACAAATATCTGATTCCCCGAATCGACGATTTGTTTAACCAACTGGTTGGATTTACGGTGTATTCTAAATTGGACTTGAAGTCTGATATTATAAACTGAGAATACGATATGGTGGCATAACTCAGACGGTGTTTAGCACGCGTTACAGACACTATGAATTCGCGGTGATGTCATTTAGGCTTACAAATGCGTGACAGTATTCATGGATCTGATGAATAGAACGTTCTAAGAGTGCCTAGATTGTTTTGTCATTGTCTTCATTGATGACATCCTGGTGTACTCTCAGTCGGAAGAAGAGCATGTCAACCACTTACAAGAGGTATTGAGTATCCTGAGAATGCACCAGCTCTAAGCGAAATTCTCAAAATGGAAGTTCTGGCGGTCTTTAATGACATTCCTTGATCATGTTGTGAGTGATAAAGGTATTGTGGTGGATCCGTAGAAGGTTGCAGCATTCCATGATTAGCCTTATCTGAAGAATGTCGTGGAAGTTAGGAGCTTCTTAGGACTTGTCGGTTACTCTGAAATCACTCGAAATTCAGCAATGGCCTAAAAGAAACTCCAAAACAAATATTTACACTCTCACACACAATACATGACTATGATTGATCTACACGACAATATACAAATGGTACATGAATAATGCAGAGAAAATACATAGATAATGTCCCGGTGATGCTCTGAATGTGACTACGGACTCAGATCGTCCACACGACAACCCTAACTCCTACTATGAGTGTAAACAAGCTCTAATAGGGGTCGGCGAAAATACATAGATAATGTCCCGGTGATGCTCTGAATGTGACTACGGACTCAGATCGTCCACACGACAACCCTAACTCCTACTATGAGTGTAAACGAGCTCTAATAGGGGTCGGCCCGCCCGAGAACCATGATCCCCATCGCTAAACCAGATGGTTCAGGAAATAATATGAGAAAACCTTTCCTGTGGAACCATCAAAATAGGAGATTATCCATCCAACATTTTCAAAAGTGCACTAGAAGACAAATCAACTATTTGGAATTAACTTTCACAGTGAAATACTAGAAATATTTCATAATATTATCCTTCAAGAATACAGCAATGCAACAATAAAAGAAACATGCATAATCAGCTTATGCTATTATTAAACCCAATGGCCATATTTTGATATCTGAAATTACCAACTAATTACAGACATTAATCCAAAAAAATGTAGAATTGAAATTCATGGGGACAAATATAAGAAGAAGTTTTATCAAGAAAAGAAGGAACTATTATTCATATAGCATGTCAAAAGGATACCCAACTCCAATAGCTGGGATAAAGATATCCATGATCATTGTGTTCAATAAGATCTAGGATCAATTGATTGTTGATAAATGTGATGGTAGGTCGGAGAAAGGTTGAGAAACTTATTCTACACCTTCCATGAAAAGAATTTTTGACGTAGCATACTTCAAAAACTTTTCCTAAAATGCATGACAATCATGAATTTAATTTCATACCCTTACTTTTTAAGGAAAAATGGATAAAAAGACGTACAATGTTTTCTTCTCGCACGCAAATGTTTCTTTTACTAGAGATGGTTCCATCCGAAACTTGCTCATGGACACGAGTACGCTCTTCAGTGTCAAAATCAAGCTTTGAAATGCTCGAGTCCAACTTCTGTGGAGAGTATATTAAAGTGCGGCGAACTGAAGGCGTTGACTTGGGTTCACTGACTGCCTTTTCGTTTGCACTAACCAAGATTTCAACAGGTGATAGCACGGGTCTCTTGGGAGTTTGCATAACAGGTGTTTCAGCAGTTATATCACCTGAGACCTGATCATCATATGCAGTTGAAATAGATTTCATAGGTGTCCTTTCCATTAACTGATCAAGACTTGGAATATAAATAGATTTCGAAAAAGATTTAACATCAGACAGTGAAGTTGTATCAAAGTTCTTGCAAGTTCTAACTTCGAGGTTATCAGAAATTGCAGGTAGTGAGGCGGAGGCAAGAACTTTAGTTAGTTCGGCTTCTGGGACGATTATCTTCTCACAGAATTTCTTTCGAAAAGATGAAGAGAAATGAGAGACATTTATAATGGAATCGACTCCCACTGAAGCTTGCTGAGGCAAATCACTGGGTGATTCCTCTGACAAAGAGTCCAGAGTTTTGATAATATTCCTTTGATTGAATGGCTCTGGCAGAACAGCCTCAGGAATTTCAGCATCCTGCTTTCATTACAGAATTTATATAAAGAATAACAACAAAAAGTAATTTCTTTTGAAAAGAAAAAGAATAGACACAAAAATAGAATGATGTTTTCTAATTAGAAGAGCTGGTTAAGTTAGTGCCATAATAAATTAAAATGTAAAAAAACATAAAAAAACAAAATGCACTTGTGTAGGTGTATGGGCATGGTGTGAGACAAGAGAGTAACCCCTGCAATGCATGCGACAGGAAAAAATATTTTGCTTCCTAAATAAATATTTTGTATTCTGTATATATTTTGCTTCCTAAATATATATTTTGCTTCCTAAAAAAATATAATACAAGAAAAAGTAATTCTGTATTCACTCAGCCTAGGTATGACTGTATGAGCCTACTTTATAAGAATATAATAAATAAATATTTTGCTTCCTAAATAAAAGAATAAACAAAACTAAAACATTTTAAAGTATCATTTCGAGACTGAACGCAGCCTTGGTGCACGGTTGAGGTGTTGCCGTGCGACCTTGAGGTCACGGGTTTGAGTCCTGGAAGCAGCCTCTTGCAAAAATGCAGGGTAAGGTTTGCCTACATTTCAGCCTTGTGGAAGGACCCTTCCCCGGACCCCTCGCTATGCGGAGATGCTTCGTGCACCGGGCTGCCCTTTTTATTTCGAGACTGAACTCTGAACTTCTGCTAAAATTTACATTTTTTGTAATTACAAAAGATAATTAATTTTCAATTAAGTCTTCAAATTAATAGTGGAGAGCATTCAATGATTGGATAAGTAGATAATATAATGACTGCAACAACCACTACAATACTCGAGCCTTTATCCCACCATAGTGGGGTCGGCTATATGGATCCTTTGTCGCCATTGCGCCCTATCTTTAATCATAGCCTCACTAATGCCTAAGTACATCATATCTTTCCATATAGTTTCATTCCAAGTCTTTTTTGGTCTACCCCTCCCCCGTTAAACATGTCTAGTGACTAAACTCTCACAACGCCTAACAGGTGCCTCTAATGGTCTCCTATGTACATGTCCGAACCATCTTAAACGAGCTTCTCGCATCTTCTCTACAATTGGTGTCACTCCTGTCTTATCCCTGATACATTCATTCCTAATTTTATCCAGTCTCGTGTGACCACATATCCACCTAAGCATTCTCATCTCCGCAACTCCCATTTTTTGCACATGTACACCATTCACTGCCCAACATTCAGAACCGTAGAGCATTGCTGGCCTAATTGCAGTACAGAAAATTTCCTTTAAGTTTCAATGGTACTTTACGATCGCATAAGATCCCATACGTGCCTCTCCACTTCAACCAACCTGCTTGGATTCAATGTATCACATCTTTATCTACACCTCCATCATTTTGAATTATCGATCCCATATATTTAAAGCACTCACTACGGGAAATATCTTGGTCACCCAATTTAATGACGGCGTCATCCGACCTTCTTGCACTACTAAATTTAAGCTCTATATACTCCGTCTTTGTCCTGCTCAACCTAAAACCCTTCGTTTCTAAAGTGTCTCGCCGAGATTCAAGTTTCGCGTTTACACCCTCGCGCGTCTCATCGACCAAAACAATATCATCTGCAAATAATAAACACCAAGGTATTGCTTGTTGAATATGTCCAGTGAGCTCATCTAAGATAAGGGTAAAGAGATAAGGGCTTAAAGCTGACCCTTGATGTAAGCCAACAACGAAATATAAGGACTGCAAGTTATATAAATTAGTTTGATATGAATTGTTTTAAATAGAAAAGAAAATTCTCCCTAAAATAATACATTTCGAAACTTTTTGATAAAATTTCATTTAGAAATGGAGCTTAAACCATGATATCTATTCTTCACCCTTTTTTCTCCTTCCCCATCCCTTACTACAAAGCATAAAAGTTAGATGTGGAAGCTGTACACAATTTGTAGAATTTATGCTTCAGAGAATGTGCTTCATTTGTTTTTGGAATATTTACTCATACTCCTGGATTTGACGTGGAACTTCAAACAAAAAAATATTCTGCCACTTTTACTCTAGTTTCTTCCTCTCGTATCATGATCGTGGTAGTAATCGTGTGACCGAAGGCACTTCTTGGATTTCCTTAAGGTTCTAGCAAAGTTGAGACGGTCAAAGCCTAGCCCAGACATAAAGTTTTTATTCTCTTAGAACATTCCCCCTATTACAACAGAACATTTCAAACGGGGCAGTAAAGAAAGCATTTCTTAGAATTAATCTAACCGGCAACTGAAGATTCTAAATCAAAAGCAAGAAGCACCAAATATCTCACTGAAAAAAATTATCATGGTTCAAAGAATTATAAAGAAGTACAATATGTAACTTAATTACTTTACAAATGGAAAATAGAACACATACTTGATTGGCGTTTAAATGCTCGAATAATCTCACATGAAAGGCATCACATAAAGCCATAGATACAGACTGTCCAGGATACGGGCATCCCATGATATCAAATATAATATTAACTTTCAAGTCTGGTATCATGCATAAAGTTCTCTCATCATGTATAAGTACCTTCTCAATCTGAATAGCATCAGGAAATGCATATTTCATTTGAGCAAGATGGCCATAGGAGAACTTCCTGAAAGAGAAAAGAAATTAGTATCAAGATTAATAATCTTTTTCATCAAATATGAAAAAAGATTTCTCTCACCTTCTAGTCATTATCTCCACTTGAGTACAAATATTTTGAAAAGTTGACAACCTCTTCCTTAAACCCAGCAATCTAACTGAAGAAATCATTCGATCAAAAAGTTCAGCCAATGACTTCAACCTGCACCAAAAGGATAGAAGTTCGAAACTGAAGTTGCTAAATATATTAAATTAAAGGGTAAAGTATGTATGGCACTAGGCATGAAAAAAAAGGCCTGCCGAGTCCAGGTCCCCCTGGGCCTGGGCTTTTTTGCTACCAGGCCCAGGAAGGGCCCGGGCCTCCCTAAGAAAAGGGGGGCCTTCCTGAGCCTACCAGATCAGGCCCAGGCAGGCCCCCCAAAGGCCATTTGGCAGCAGTTGCAGATGCTAAAAGGCAGCTATAGCCGCCTTTTGGCAGCAACTTTGCTGGACGGGAATTACGAGCACCAGGCAAGCTGGTGCCCAGGCAGGCTTGGGTATGGCCCGGGCCGTGTACTAGGCCTGGGCACGGCCCGGGCCGGGTACCAGATCGTGCCCTTACAAAAATAAGGGGCCTGGGGAGCCTCCCTAGGCTTGGTTTGGCCTGCGCCTAGCTCAAGCCTCTCGGGCTTAGACCTGGGTCGGGCAACCGGGCGCTGGCTTAATTTGCACCCATATATGGCACCCATGTAATTTATTAAAAAGACATGAAATCTCTGTGGTTTTCAAATAGACATTTGAAACCCTTAATTTTTTTACCCTTAGTCAAATGAGGATAAATTTTAATTTTTAAAATAAATAATTCAATGTAAATTATTTTAATCTGAAATTTAATTTTTATTCCATTAAAACGTAGGAATTTATAAAACCTAAAAAAATAATTTATTAAACATGTTAATTTTAATATGAAATTCTCTTTCTACCCCTCATTAAATAACATAAAATTTTAATATAAAAATGAGTTTTATTTTATTTTTTCATAATTGCAAAAATGTAAGGTAAGGTTTGCCTACATTTCACCCTTGTGGTGAGACCCTTCCTCGGACCCTCGCTGCGCGGGATGCTTTGTGCACCGGGCTGCCCTTTTTTTTAAATAGAATTTATTCTAATTTGACTAAAAATTGAAATATTAGGGTTCCAAATATTTTCAAATGCAAAGGTTCTATATGCTTTTCTTATAAATTCCAAGAGTATCAAACGAAGTTTACCCTAAACTAAAAGAGGTAAACATGCTTAAACATACTTTTCTGGAAGCTCAGTGGATTTCAAAATTATTTCAGGCACAAAAGCTTCTGATAGGATATCCCGACTTGAAGAATTGTCATGAAGTTGTTTTTCTCTACTAGAAAGCTTCTGATCAGATTTTTCGGGCGTTGGAGATTCGATGCTCTTCATGGAATCATCATCAGCACCAAGTCTTATATTCTTTATCACTGCTGGAGACACATCACTGTTTTTTTCAGTATCTGAGCGTATCTTTCTTCGCCTAAATTCAATTGGAGTTTGCTTCTCTCTACAATCACGCTCCATCTGCTGTCAGATAGATAAATGAATAAGGATAAGAAAAGATGATTCATAAAATATATTTTTGAGGAACATTTCTATTTTTCCACATTATTTGGAAAACGGACGCAGTTGTAGAATAACTCTCCTTTCAGTAAAATTATGCATTAATGTGTATTAGAAGCTAGTAGATACTCTTCCAATCAATCTCAGCTGTCAGTATCTTGTCCACATTGTAATGATCCGGATCTCAGATATTTATTAACTTGGATCATCACAAAGGAACTTACGCTAAACTTAATCATAATCACTAATAAATTCAAAAAAATAATCAACGGAAGACTTAACAATCCAACCATTCACAAGAGAGAGAGAGAGAGAGCTTCTAAACATCAAGCTTTATCATTACAACTCTATAGTTCTTCCAAAATGTGTGTACAATGTGCAAACTCAGAATCAATACATTTACATTCAAAATTAAAGCAAAACTATTCTAAAACACCAAAATAGTCACTCGCAACTTCAAGCACAAACTTGTTTATGCTACAGGATCAAAAGCTAAGCAAACTTAACCTGTAAATAAGTAACAACCTGAGGCTAGCTTGACTTCATGGATAATATAAAATCTTCTATGAATTAGTGTTTACCAAATCAAGGGATAGAAAACGAACAATAATTTATATGCAAGTAAAAGTTATAATCAAGTCAAAGTCATTATGCTCATGTTGCAACATTCATTCGTAAGCAATAAATCTTGTAAACAATTCATATCAAATATATTGCATAAAATCCATTTAAAATTCATGTCAAGTCCTGCCATTCTAGTCTAACTCGGAAGCACAAACGTCTAATAAGATGAAAGTCTGGCCCTTGGGTATTTCGGGCAAAGTCAAGCCACGCGCGGTCAAAATCATACGTGGTGTCTAGCCCTAGGGTATTTCAGGTAAGGCCATACACGCAGGTTCGTATTAAACCCCTAAGTATCATACAGACCTCTCTTATAAGTCAACAAGCACGCACACATTCATCATCTAGTACATAATTATTTCATGCACATCCTAATTTGAACAATTTAAATCAGTACAGTGCATCAAATGAGATTCATCAAGATCATATAACATTTATGTAATAAAAAAAATTCCAAGCAAATGAAATCTACTAAAACATAAAAAAATTAAATATTGGAAGCTATAATAGAATATTACATTAATATCCATATGATTGCCCTAACAAAGAAGTGAGGTGTTCAGCTTATCAAATTTAAGACCAAAAGCTCGCTCCTAATATCATTAAGCGCGAAGACAAAAACCATGGCGCCGCTGATATCCATTATTACATGGTACCAGGATCCTGAGGCTTTTCTGGAGATATTATGATGCACGGCGAGTGCGGGTTTTAAATCCCGAAGAAAGTGCAACAGTAGTGTACCGAAGCAAAGTAATAAAGAGGTGAGTGTATTGTATCATAGGGAACAAGGAGTGGAAATGCTCGAGACTACAATATTTGTGTCTACTTAGGCGATCAAAAAGTCGGGTTCTGCAAGCAACTAAGAACATGAACGAAAATCAAAAGTAAAAGAAAGCTTTCATCAAATCCAACCATACACCAATATTCAAGAGAAAATCACACACAACTATTAGCATTACAAACATAAAAGTGCATGATTGCAATACAATAAACAAAACATGCTTAAAACCATGAAAATGATAGAGAATCCGCCAACCTCCAAGGTTTTGTTCGGAGGGGAAAGAAATACAAAGGAAGAAGAGAGACTTATCCTCGGGTATGAACAAAAGAGTCGTGAGTCGTCACTCCGGCTTCTCTCCAATTCTTGGGCGCATCCGGGGTCGCAGAGGGGTTGTTATCACCGCTTCCAATTTTGTGCATCTTCTCTCTGTGTTCTTTCCTCCATGTTCCTATCCTTTGCCTCCTTGCCACCTTGGAGTTCTTGGAAGCTCTCCTTGAAACCCTGGAGCTCCTCTGAAAATGGTTGGGTTAGAAAAGAAACTTGGATCCGCTAGTCTTTATGATTCGGGATGAACCCTTTTTAACGGGTGGTGAGCACATGCAGTGCAAGAGTCTAAATAAGTAGCTTTAAGCAGAATGTCTACTTAGGAATGACGAAAAGCGTATGGTTACGTTGTTTTGGGGAACTTGAACATTCCAATTTCTCTATTTTGCTTAATTTAGGTCGCTAAATGTAGTATTTTTATGTGTTTGGGCAACTAGAAGTGGTGCGGGCCCTTCCGCTAATGTCGCCGACAGCAGTACTTCTGGGTCTACTGCTACTAGTCCGCCGTCTGGTGAAACGGTTAGAATAATCACGGAGGCAGTACTTGCTGCTTTGGATGCAAGACAGGGAAGATTGATACCAAATGTCGCACCCTCCATACCTACCACTCCTGAAGTGGCCCTGGTGCCTGATCCTGCGGCGGTACCCATTGATGTTGCGGTACCAGTTGCTGCTCCTACACATGCTGTTGTTGCTACACCTACTGATGTTGCTGTGGTACCCATCGATGTTGCGGTATCAATTGTTGTTGTTATATCTGTTGTTACTGATGCGGTACCTGTTGCTGCTACAGTGTCGTTGGTTAATCCCCGAGCCCGGGATGACCCTTTGAAGCACTTCTTAAGCTTCAACCCACCATTTTCTCGGGGAGCGAGACAGCTATTGAAGTCGAGGATTGGTTGTCCAGAATTAGAAGAACTCTGGCTGCCACTCAGACTGTCAGGGAGCAGATGGTGACTCTGGCCACCTTCCTACTCAATGGGGAGGCGAGGCTTTGGTGGGAAGAGGAGGCAGAGATGAGGTTACGCGGGAGAGAGCTAACAGAGATAGCTATGGAGGAATTCTCCGAGTCCTTCTTAGAGCGCTTCATACCTGAGGGGACTCGTCTGCAGTTGGCCAGCTGCAGAACCAGTTCTTCTGTTTGTTGCAGAGACTCAGAGAGACATGAAAGTGGACGAGTATCTCCACGAGTTCACCCGCCTGGGTCGCTACTCTGGTGGATTATTAGCCAAGGAGAAGACCAAAACTCACAGGTTCTTTGATGGATTAAGTGATAATCTGAGGCTAAATTTGTCAAGGTCTAAGGCCCTTGGATTCAATGCCCTGGTGGAAGAGGCAAGAGCATTAGAGATGAACTTGGAGAGACTCCAATGCCGCAGGGGATTTCAGTCAAAGAGTACCGAGTTTAAGGCGCCAAAGTCCCAGCCCCAGGGGAATCTGAATTCAAGAGGCATAGCAAGAAGAAGAGGCATGCAGACTACGTGTCAGCACAGTCTACCGCTTTGGGAGTCACTACTGGTCGAGGTCCCCTCACTTGCTACAAATGCGGGGTGGCAGGACACATTGCTCGTTTTTGTCGTCAGGGCCCCCCGAGGACTGATCGCTTAGCGTTGGAAGCTCCCAGAGCGGCAGGGTCCATCTATCCAGAAAAAGGGAAAGTTGCAGAGTCATCAGCCTCCCAGTACGCACCGACTCAGCCGAGGGTCCTCGCTCTCGGTCAGTAAGACGTCGTGACAGGTACATTTATGCTTTAATTATTGTCATTTAAATTGCTTATAATGCTTGTGTACGCTTAATCCTCGTGTACTCGTTAGGATTCGAATTGGTCTTTGATCATCCTGCGAGAGCGTTGTTCGACACCAGCACATCCCACTCCTTTTTATCAGAAGAATTCATGGTGCGAGTCGGAGTGCCTTGTATGTTGGCAGAAGAGAAGTTGGATGTGCTCTTACCCAATGGGTGCTTAATGAGTGCAAAGAGGAAGAGTCGCGTGAAGGTTCGTATTGGAGAGCAAGACTTTGATTTGGAAGCTGCACTACTACCGTTGTCGGAGTTTGACGTCATCTTCGGCATGGATTGGCTGACAAAGCAGAGCCCGTGTATTGATTATAAGTTAAAAGAAGTCTTGTTAGGCGGTGGATGCGGAGACGGAACTCGTTTTACGGGTCTGCGGGGTGCGAGCAAAACCCTGATGACCGCTCTCCAAGTTGTGAAAGCAACTCGAAAAAGCGCGGAGCTATTTTTCGCATTAGTAGAGGCTTCAGAGCATAAGCTCAAACTTTGTGTCGTGCCAGTTGTAGCGTAATTTGCGGATGTCTTTCCGGATGAACTTCCCGGGGCTCCACCCCAGCGAGAAATCGACTTTTGCATTGAGCTTGTGTCGGGTGCCAAACCCGTGTCACGCTCACCCTATCGTATGGCGCAAAAAGAGATGGCGGAGTTGATGGTGCAACTACAGGAATTGCTTGAGCAAGGATATATACGTCCGAGCTCGTCACCGTGGAGTGCACCGGTCCTTTTCGTGAAGAAGGACGGTAGTTTTCGACTGTGCATAGATTATAGGGAGCTGAACAAGTTGACGTAAAAGAATAAGTATTTGATTCCCCGCATTGACGATCTATTTGATTAGTTGATAGGATCCACGGTGTACTCGAAGCTGGATTTAAAGTCTGGATATTATCAGCTCAGGATACGGGAGTCTGACATCCCAAAGACCGCTTTCAGCAGGTGATGCGATAACGACAAGTGCACCGGTCGTAAAAGTAATAAAATTGGGAGAAACTCCCCGAATATCGTTCTCAGAGGACTGCAAGTTGGGTTGCATGAATCCTTGTTAGAGAAACGCTTATATAGATTCTTAAATACTGAATAAAAAGGGGTTTTGATGGTGGTTTTCCTAAGCTAGTAACAGAGAAAGAAAATGCGGGCCTAGAGCTCCGCTTCGCTTGTCGGGATGGAATGCAGGCCGCGATGCCGTGCTTCGGTGAGCGGGTGGACGAGAAGGCTAGCAGATGAGGGTCGTAGGCACCTCGTCGCGGAACACGCAACTAGCAATTGCTAGTGCGGAGCACTACAAAGCGGTGGAGTGGATGGCGGACTACGACGCTCCTCAAATCTCATAAACCACTCAAGATTTTAAAAACATGGAATCATATTAACTACAACACAGAGTTTATGAACATCATCCACAATAACAACCACATACAAGGAAAACTCTGAAGCAAAGTGCAAGGGGAAAGAGAAAACCGAAGCTCGAAAACTATATTGAAGATTCGCGGTCGGAATCGCGGGGTTGTCAAGACTCGTCCGTGCTCGGTCTTCAGTTGCGTCCGGGGTACAGAGGAGCTATCACCTTCCTCTACTTTACCCATCTTCTTCGTGGTCTAGCTCCAGCTACTCTTGTTGGAGATCCCTTGAATGCAGCGGAGAATTTCCGTCTATGGCGTTCTTGAGCTCAAAGATGATGGAGGAGGCCAAGGAGGGAGCTTTGGCAGAAGATTTGCAAGACTATGGTTGCCGGAGCTCCTCCTAGGTCAAACGGTGGTGGAGAGGCGAACTGGGCGAAAATGACGGGCTTCTGGAGCTTTTCCCGCGGGGTCTCCCGATTGCAGCTGATTTTCTGCTTTAAATACTAAACGGTCAGAAATTTAGTCACGCACGACCGTGCGTTGCCCGTGCGTTATTTAACGAATAAAATGACTTGAGGAAGAAGCAGCAGCGCCCGTGCGTTTTACTCACGCACGGGCGAATCCGCCCGTGCGTAAAAATGCACGAACAAATTCAGATTGGCTAAAAATGCGTCGAAACAGGCGATCGTGCGTTTCCTTCGCGCACGGGCAACTGCCCGTGCGTAAAAAACGCACGAACAAAGTCGAATCACCGGTTTTCTACCCAGATGAAGGCGCACGACCGCAGCCGTCCGTGCGTCAAGAAAACGCACGACCGTGCGTTATACACAATCATGATTTCTGGGCAAAGGGGGACAATCCAACCACCTGCAAGCATAGCAATCCAGCTGGGAATGCACCTCCAACACCAATCTAACAAAGAGAAAGGATTGGGGAGCACCATGTGCTTACCCCCAATAACATGGAGCGCAAACGCACACCAAAACGGGCCTAAGAAGAGCATGAAGCACGTAAGTGCGCGTAAATGAGCATAAGAGATATAGAAGCACTAATAGCTCGAAAGCGACGTGCACGAGAGTGAAAAGCAACCCGGATGAGTCCATAAAAGTGTATATAAATGGGACTCATCACACCCCCAGACTTAAACATTTGCTCGTCTCGAGGAAATCATTCCTTATGCGGACAGAAAAATTGATTAGCTGGCTTAACAATTGTAGAAGCGGAGTACCATGCGAAGTCGCATGCTCGCGCGCATAGAAATGCAGTAGAAGAAAGGTTTAGTTATACAAACAATTTGTAATAATCTAATAGCGTACATATATATTATCTCTACTCAAAAGTTGAATCACGGTAAATCGTCCGGTCTCGCGTAGGAAGAAAGTAAATTGATTGTTGAGGCTAGTATTACTCAAGATCGGTGTTCGGAACAACCTCCATTGAAATCCATCAATGTCGGTGGCCATAAGCTCACCCGGTCACACTCTCTCCACGATACTAGTTCGATTCACTGTGTGAGTCAATAGGACTTTTAGGATAAATACGGGGCATGGGATTTGGTAGGGTTTACAATGATAAACATGAAGGTTTCCGCACCTAAATTCAAAAGAGCTTGCGTTAAAGCAATTATCCAAGCACCAACATAAAAACACGAGTACACCACACCCCCAGACTTAAACCTGAAAATATGGGTGTGTGCACCGCCTACTCTCAAAACAATTCTTAAAAAGATATTCAAATTGGTTCTTTTCTGAACCAAGCCCTTTTTTTCTTTCTTTCTTTTCTTGTTCTAATCTCTTTTCTTTCTTTTTTGAAAACCTTTTTTCAGCAAATAATCCGAGGAAGCACAAACCACAGTTTCACAAAATTTTCCACTGCATCAACACTCTCAATTAAAATTGATAAAACACTCAAGCTCGGATTGGTAGCGCGACTAGGATTAGCTTGCAGGCCTTGGTGAAATATAAGTGGAGCTGAATCAAGGGACGGGTAAGCACAACGGGGCTAGCAAGGATAATGATAGGATCGGTAAACAAAGCTCAAACTGGCCAAAACGAGGGCCTACATCATGCTCATACATTGAACTACTTATACCAATGCTTCGAGAGTCGCTTGGGGCAAGTTCTTAGCCACCAAGAAAGATAATTCTTCCTCCCGACTCGAGCAAATACAAACCTAACAACCATCTACACACATTCCTACGCTACTATCGGATTCACACCGGATTCACCACTTTTGAGTAGAATAAATAATTATTACGCAAAATAGAAAAATTACAAAACTATAAGCATAAAGAAAAATTTATTCTACACACAAATCTATGCAAGACGCGAGTATTCGACTAGAGCACTACGGGAGTCAACATTTTACTCCGTCTTACAACCCTAAGCCAGCACAACAATTTTCCCAATCCAACAAAAGAAAACGAGTTAGACTCGTTACGCGCCTATGGTTAAGTGCGCGCTCAAGTGGGTGTAGTGGTGTGCTATGATAATGAGAAATAAAACAGAATTATTGTAACTTCTAGTATGCTGTGCTTATGTGCACGTGCAAGTGGTTAACGACAACTACTCTCCCCCAGACTTAAATCTAATCATCACAGATTATCATGCTAGCTTCATAAAAAGAATTGGGAGGAGAGGTTACCCCATGCTCAGAAATGAGCATACCGGAAGATTGGCGTTAATCTTGGAATCAGCTTCAATGTGTCCGCCATCGATGCCGTCATACCTGCAAAACGACATCTCCACACAAAACTACCGGCACCAATATTAATTGAGAGAATAATACGCGGCATAGACAAACAATACAACAATCATGAAAATCAAATAACAGTTGTCCATGACTACACCCTGGGGACGATGCCCCAGGAAGAATAATGTCGGGCACATAGCAAACAAAAAAAAATAAAAATAAAAATACAGAAAATAAAGCAGAGCTCCTGAAAGAAATACTGAGCAATCACTACGGAGATGACGGAGGAGACTGCGAAGGAGGAGGGGGATGCATCCGCCGAGATCGTGAGGTGGAAGCCCGAGCTGGAGCAGCAGGAGGCACGACTCCCAAATGTGCACCAATCCGCGAAGAAAGTTCATACTGCATGGACATGGCATCCTCCATGCAAACAAACCGCTCGTAGAACTCCGGATACTGCTGCTCGATGCTTTGCCGCGGGGCATACCATTGAGCAGCAGGAGAAGCAGAGTGGGGCTCATCAGGAGGCTGCCTACCCATCCCAGCTGGGGTGCTTGCCTCGGCAGCATCGGTTCGAACAGCGCGCTCAGCACGCCCTGGCCCAACTTCGCGGACTTGGTGGCCCCAGTTGTCCCCAAGCCGCACCTTCTGAATGAGCTTGAATGCAATCATCATGGAAATGGAAATATGGTAACCCTTGGAGACGACTGTCATAGGCGGCAGCGAATCCCAGATGCCAAGTCCTTTGGCAATCCGAGTGATGTACTGCGAGCCTCCGATCGACTTCAGGGGGATATAGGTGGCTTGACGAAGAAGATATTGGGCGAGTACACGCCAAAGATGGAGCGGCAGACCCTCGTGCATGTTGTAAAGGTAAAGGAGATCCTGCCAACCCGCTACATTCTGGCTCATGGCACGGGCATTGATGCTATGCCCAATCAGGTGCTGGATATAGCGGAGTGCAAGAGAGATAATATGGGTAGACTTTGCTGCCCAAGCCTCGTATGGCTGATCCCGTCCCGTAATGGACTGCCAGAATTCGCTAGGAGATACTCCCACAGGGAACTCATCGGGACGGTGGATAATGTCCGTCTACATGAGTACGTCGTGGGTGTAAAATCCAAGCGCACACCGCCAGTTGGCCAACACCTATAGTATGGGTACGGCCCTTCATGCGGAATGAGACCGACGTCGGCTCTCCGGTTTCTTCATTGACGTGATCAAGGATACGAAAGGTGGAGAGGAACTCAAGAGTGAGCTCACGATAACCCAACTCCGTAATAGAGAATAGGTTATTCCATGATCCTACGTCGAGTAACCTCGCCACCGCCGCATCCAAGTGCACGCGTTGAAGATCCGGGACAGAAACAAAACGATGGTCTCGGAATGTTTTCTGTCGCAGCAAATTGTACCTTTCTAAAAACTCAGGTCTCCCAAACTGCAGCATTGTTTCTGCAGCAGGATCCTCCACTCTTGAAGATGAAGCTCCTCCACCGCGGCGAAGCATGCTCACCACCTTCTTGAAACCCATATGGCTTAGCACAAGAGCTATGAAAGGGGAAAAAGAGAAATGGAAGAGAAAACGAGAAGAGGAAGAAGGAGAGGGAGAGGAGAAATTGCGCACGGGAGAGAGCTCGCGAATCGCACGACGGAAAAAATTAGGGCCAGCGTGCGATTTCGACGGGGAAGAAGACATTTTATAAAAATTAAAAATCGCACGGTCGTGCGATTTGATCACGCACGAGCGATCCTATCGTGCGATTGCAAAAATCAGCCCCAAATTTACAAATTTTCATGATCTGATCGAAATGGGAAATGCAAAGTGTGTGCTCCAGAAAGAACGAGAAAAACAGAGAAATACAAGAAATAAAGCTGGCAAATTGTAGAAAAGATAAAGAAGCCAATTACAATGATAAAATTTTAAATCAACTACTCCTACGCCTAGATAACTACTGAGTTTTCTGTCTTCCCGGCACGACTTATTTAGCACTAGTCACAACTCTAGCTAATTGGTCTATGAAAAGAGAAGTGAACAGGTAACTGGTTTATTATTTGTGTCAGTAGCGGGTACCGATACGGCGAAAAAAACGTTACCCCCATACCTGAATATATATACCTGCACTGAACGTTGGGCAGGGGTAAGATGTAAGAAGAAGACGTCTCAATGTCTGTCTTCATGCGCAGCTGATTTATTCCATCGTCGGTTTGCACAGCAGGCCCGGCAACTTCCTGAATCAGACCCAATGTGGATTCCTGCGATGAATCGAACACGAGAGTTGGGTAAAGAAACAAATTAGAAGAATGACATAAAAGAAATTCATCTTTGGGAGGGATCCCGGTATCACTCCCAATAGGATGGACTAATGAAAAATTGTCAGCATCATCGATAATGAAGCAGGTTTCGGCAGTATCAACAGTGGTCTTGCCCACGATTTGGACTTCCATTCCTGGTGCAAAGGTAGATTCCCCTTCACCTTGAGCGTTGTCCTCCTGCATAGGGATAGACTCAATACAAAGATCTCCTGCCTCATCCTGCGAAACACTCTCAACAATGCCGTCAGAAGCAGATGTAGTAATATGCACAAAAGAAGGAGAAATAGTGCTCGAACAAAGGTCATGCACCACTACCTCACAAAGAATAAAATCATCACACTGTGATATGAGCACAGGAGAGATGGGCTCCGCCACGTCAGAGTCCAGATTAACAACACATCTAATATCTGTATCCAAATCATTCCCTTCAAAGCATGGAGGTGATACAGAAACATAATTAGATGTTGAAGGTGTGCTACCATGAGTAGGAGTTGGGATGATCCGGATGTCCGGCTCATCATCCTCATCCACTTGGCGAAGAAACTCGGCACAATTCTTCAAGGCATGGTCTGTGCTCTGACAAAACAGACATTGTTTTGTATTCTTCTTTGGTCCAACTAGGATCGGAGATGAATTCAGAAACGGTATCTGCGGGGCAGAAGGATAACCATAGGACTTAGGCACACTGTAAGGGTTACCGTGTGATTTCGGCATCCGATACATTGAGTCTAAGGTACTAGGGCCATCATCTCCTGATGGGCATCTATCACTAGCATGAGAAATATCTCCACACCAGCGGCAACGGATGTTGAAAGTAGCCCACATTGCATGAAGATACTCAGATTTTACAGAAAGACCCAAATGTGCAATATACTACACCTAACAATAAACGGTTGCAGCACCCTATAAAAAAAATAAGAAAAAAGGATAAAACTCAAACAAAGAAAATAAAGGAAATCTTCACAAGCAATTTTCCTAACAACAAAAAAAATCACAGCGCCCTTTACAATCCCTGGCAACGGCGCCAAAAACTTGATGCGATTACGGCAAGTGCACCGGTCGTACAAGTAATAAAATTGGGAGAAACTCCCAGAATATCGTTCTCAGAGGACTGCAAGTTGGGTTGTATGAATCCTTGTTAGGGAAACGCTTATATAGATTCTTAACTACTGAATAAAAAGGGGTTTTGATGGTGATTTTCCTAAGTTAGTAACAAATAAAGAAAATGCGGGCGTAGAGCTCCGCTTCGCTTGTCGGGATGGAATGCAGGCCACGATGTCGTGCTTCGGTGAGCGGGTGGACGAGAAGGCTAGCGGATGAGGGTCGTAGGCACCTCGTCGCGGAACACGCAACTAGCAATTGCTAGTGCGGAGCACTACAAAGTGGTGGAGTGGGTGGCGGACTACGACGCTCCTCAAATCTCCTAAACCACTCAAGATCTTAAAAACATGGAATCATATTAACTACAACACAGAGTTTATGAACATCATCCACAATAACAACCACATACAAGGAAAACTCTGAAGCAAAGTGCAAGGGGAAAGAGAAAACCGAAGCTCGAAGACTATGCTGAAGATTCGCGGCCGGAATCGCAGGGTTGTCAAGCTTCGTCCGTGCTCGGTCTTCAGTTGCGTCCGGGGTACAGAGGAGCTGTCACTTTCCTCTAATTTACCTGCCTTCTTCGTGGTCTAGCTCCAGCTACTCTTGTTGGAGATCCCTTGAATGCAGCGGAGACTTTCCGTCTATGGCGTTCTTTAGCTCAAAGATGATGGAGGAGGCCAAGGAGGGAGCTTTGGCGGAAGATTTGCAAGACTATGGTTGCCGGAGCTCCTCCTAGGTCAAACGGTGGTGGAGAGGCGAACTGGGCGAAAATGGCGGGCTTCTGGAGCTTTTCCCGCGGGGTCTCCCGATTGCAGCAGATTTTCTGCTTTAAATACTAAACGGTCAGAAATTTAGTCACGCACGGTCGAACGCACGACCGTGCGTTGCCTGTGCGTTATTTAACGAATAAAATGACTTGAGGAAGAAGCAGCAGCGCCCGTGCGTTTTACTCACGCACGGGCGAATCCACCCGTGCGTAAAAACGCACGAACAAATTCAGATTGGCTAAAAAAGCGTCGAAACAGGCGATCGTGCGTTTCCTTCACGCACGGGCAACTGCCCATGCGTAAAAAACGCACGAGCAAAGTCGGATTACCGGTTTTCTACCCAGATGAAGGCGCACGACCGCAGTCGTCCATGCGTCAAGAAAACGCACGACCGTGCGTTATGCACAATCATGATTTCTGGGCAAAGGGGGATGATCCAACCACCTGCAAGCATAGCAATCCAGCTGGGAATGCACCTCCAGCATCAATCTAACAAAGAGAAAGGATTGGGGAGCACCATGTGCTTACCCCCAATAACATGGAGCGCAAACGCACACCAAAACGGGCCTAAGAAGAGCACGAAGCACGTAAGTGCGCGTAAATGAGCATAAGAGAAATAGAAGCACTAATAGCTCGAAAACGACGTGCACGATAGTGAAAAGCAGCCCGGATGAGTCCATAAAAGTGTATATAAATGTGACTCATCAGCACGCGTGACGGGCATTATTTGTTCACGGTGATGCCCTTTGGGCACACGATTGCGTCGTCTGTCTTTATGGATCTGATGAATAAAGCTTTCCGGCAGTACCTGGATCTGTTTGTTATCGTCTTCATCGACGATATATTGGTGCACTCGCAGTCCGAGGAAGAGCATGTTGACCACCTTCGTACAGTTTTGACAGTCCTAAGGAGACATCAGTTATATGCAAAACTTTCCAAGTGCGAGTTCTGGCTGCCGTCTGTGGCATTTTTGGGGCACATCGTCAGTGGAGAGGGTATTTGATGCAGGACGCCGGGGCCCCGACCGCACCCCGTGGCATCACACCAGCTAGCGGACCACGGCCAAGCACACCTGCCAGAAGGACTGCAGTCCAGGCACCCCAACCCGTCTCCGCGCCTGTTCTCAGCGCGGCGGGTTGGGGTGCCTGGACTGCAGTCCTTCTGGCAGGCGTGCTTGGCCATGGTCCGCTAGCTGGTGTGATGCCACGGGGTGCAGTCGGGGCCCCGACGTCCTGCATCAGTATTGCGGTAGATTCAGCGAATGTTGCAGCGATCTGAAAGTGGCCTGAGCAAAGGAGTGTAGCGGAAGTCCGGAGCTTTTTGGGGCTTGCCGGTTATTACAGGCGCTTTGTGGAGAACTTTTCGCGGATTGCACTTCCCCTCACTACGTTGACTAGGAAGGATCAGAGGTTCGTCTGGACGCTAGAGTGCGCTCGAGCTTTTGAGGAGTTGAAGAGCCGACTGATTTTCGCCCCGATTTTGTGTTCGCCTTGTGGGACTGAAGGTTACCAGGTGTACAGTGACGCCTCGGGTAGTGGTCTGGGTTGCGTTTTATGTCAGTTTGGAAAAGTTATCGCTTACGGTTCGCATCAACTAGAGGTACACGAGAGAAACTACCCGGTCCACGATCTAGAATTGGCGGCCGTGTTGTTTGCTCTGAAGTTGTGGAGACATTATCTATATGGTGTGAAAATTGAAATCTTCACAGACTATAAGAGCCTGAAGTACCTGCTGGATCAGAAAGATCTGAATATGCGTCAGAGGAGGTAAATGGAGTTCTTGGGAGACTACACATTCGATATACTTTATACCGCTGGGAAGGGGAATGTGATAGCAGACGCTCTGAGTCGTCGGGCACCGACGCAGGTAAGTTGGATCCTGGCTCACGATGAGCATTTAGCAGTGAGTTTGAGGCTTTGGAGATCTCCTGTGTAGATCGAGGATCGTCTTCCACTGTCGTTCTGAGCTGGATGGAAGTGCAATATGACATTGGTGATCGTGTGAGACAGGCCTTGGAGTTTGATCCGAGCATGTAGCGTTATTTGGCTGAGTCCGTTAAGGAGCCGAACGCCGAGTTTTCCTTTGAGGATGGGCAGCTATGGCAGGATGGCAGACTGTGTATCCCTAATCATGGGAAACTGCGAGATGAATGGATGTACGAGGCTCATTTCACCAAGTACTCGATTCATCCGGGAAGTACTAAAATGTACCAAGACATGAAAACATTATTTTGGTGGCCAGGCATGAACAAAGATATAGCTCTTTACGTAGCAAAGTGTCAAACGTGCGCGTTAGTGAAGGCCGAGTGTCAACGACCAGGAGGATTTTTGAAGTCATTGCCAATTCCGGAGTGAAAATTTGATGATATGCCCATGGACTTTGTACAAGGGTTGCCAAAGTCGCTGCAGAAAAATGACTCGATTTGGGTGATCGTAGACCGGTTGACCAAGGTTGCGCATTTCATTTTGAATCAGAAAAGCGATTCAGTAGAGAAGCTGGTAAAGCTATATGTGGAGAACATCGTTCGATTGCATGGTGTCCCTCGCAGTATTGTTAGCGACCGTGATTGGCGGTTTACGTCCGGCGATTGGAGGCATGTCCATCGTTTGTTTGGTACAAATCTCAAGTTCAGCACAGCCTTCCATCCGCAAACGGATGGGCAGACTGAGATTACCAATCAGACAATGGAGCATATGCTTCGTATATGCGTTTTGGATTTCGGACAGCGTTGGAAAGATCACCTTTACGTGGTAGAGTTCGCCTATAACAACTGCTATCAGGCTTGTATTCAGATGGCTCCGTTCGAGGCATTATATGGTAGGAGGTGTCGCACTCCTTTAGCGTGGGCGGAGACCGGTGATACCAAGTTGCTGAAGCGCAAAGAGGTTGATGAGGCAGATGAGTCGATACGGACCATTCAAGAACTGTTGTTGACTGCCCAAGACCGACAGGAAAATGTTACAACGCCACACCGGAACGTGGAGTTCGCGGTTGGAGATTGGGTTTACTTGAAGATAAAGCCTTTCAAGGGAGTGTCGAAGATTCGACGCTTGAAAAAGTTGAGTCGGAGGTATTTAGGATCATTCGAGATCACCGAGCGCATCGGCGAGGCAGCCTATCGACTTGCTTTGTCGACGGAGCTGAGTGGGTTGCACGACGTCTTCCATATTTCTGTGCTGAGGAAGGCGGTACAGGAGCCCGATCCTGTGTTGGTGGTTGATAGTGTGTCGGTGGATAGTGGTTTATCTACCAAGGTGACGCCAATTTGCATCATCGATGTCGATATTCGCCAGTTGCGGAGAAAGTCTATCAAGATGGTGAGAGTTCGTTGGGACAATTGTGGCCGTGAGGAGCTCTCCTGGGAGCCAGAAGAGGTCATGCGCGAGGTGTACCCCGATCAGTTTACTCAGGTATGACGAATTTTATTTCGTTGTTCATGCTTTAAATTTCAGAACGAAATTTTCTTGAGGAGAGAATTGTAACACCCCAATATTTAAAATACATTTGTGGTGTGCGAATAACGGAATTAGGTGCGTTTAGTAATTTTGATTTTTTAAGTTAAATAAAAGAAAACCTCCCCTCTTCAAACCCTAGCCAGCCGACCGACCCTCCCTTTTTTCTTTCTCTCGCACGGAGCAGCCGACCCCCCCTCTCTCTCGTTATCTCTGTTTCGCGTGAAGCTGTCGAACGACGGCAAGGGCTCTCGATCCCCTGCCCTTCACCGTCGCTAGTGACCTCCTCGAGCGGCCGATCTCCACCCTTCTCCTCTTTGAGTGGTGCGGCCAACGGCGGGCGACAAAGAGGGCACCGAACCCTACACTGTCTTGGGAGGCTGACAGCGTTGCTCGTCCTTCCTCCTCACAGGTAGCCGACAAAGAGAGGGAGAGGCCCGACTAAGACCCCTTTTGCCGTGAGAGGTTGGGCCAACCGAGAGAGGAAGTTAGGGCATCATCGTTCTTGTTTGGGGTGTTGCCTTGTCGTTGGTGTTGCCGAGGAAAGCCTTCGTCGGAGCTCTCCTTGGCCAAGATTTGAGCTCGTCAAGTCCATCTTGTCGAGGATCGCTGTGAGAAGTCATTGTAGAGCTTGCTTTGTAGAGAGGATTTTTGGAGGAGAAGCTCCCACCGTGAGCTTGTGTTGTCGTTTAAAGACTCAAACCTTCGAGTGGAAGCTGGATCCGTGGGAGGGCAGCCGTTACAGCCGTTTGCAATGCCTCCGCGTCGTGCTACGAGGGTAACGACTCTTTTTCGCGGTCTTAAGACCGTTATATTTTTTGTACTTGCATTTGTGATGCTTTTCGTGCAATGAGAGTCCCCTCACGCCATTCTGGTTGAGGATGGGGACTCCGCCAGGGCGTGGAATTGTGGCCCCGGCGTATATCTGTAAGAGCTGCACGTAAAGTCCCTCTCCCGCAACACGGTGGAGAGCGGGGACACCGCCAGGGCGTGGGATTGTGATCCCGGTGTACTCTTTTTGTCTTTATTTTGCTCAGGACAGCCACCCACATCCAATTGGACGTGGCATGTGTTTCCCTCGGTTCATTGCGAATCACCGGGTCGATTGTGTCCGTCCCCGGCATAATTATGCATTAGAGATCTGACGTGATGTCCCTGCATAACCATCCCAAGGCATGTTGTGTGAAGCCTACTCGTGGCGATAAGCCCGGATCGGTGATGTTTCTATGATGGGCATTGCGATTAGCCCTAGGCACGCGAACGGGAATGTCACGTGTTATTCATCGTAGTGGTTGCAGGAATTCGTGAGCTTTATTCGTGAATGCCCCATTCCTAGGCGGACCTGTGTTGGGCCCGGTAGAACAAAAAATTTATGGGCTTTTGTTTGACGGGTGGATCCCCATCCCTGTGTATATTGCGCTTCCCTAGATCAGTCCTCTGCCACTTTAAAATGACAGTTGTAAGTCGTATTCTTCCGAGCCAGTCCTCTGCCACTGTAAAAAGGGCAGTTGTAGGTTGTCTTCTGACCCGTGTTTTGTCGCGTCAAAAAGGCAGTTGTAGGTCGTGTATCTCGTGACCAGCCCTCTGCCGCTTTAAAAGGTGTAGTTGTATGTCGATTATCCTAAACCAGTCCTTTGTCCATCATATAGACAGTTGTAGGTTTTGGTCCCTCCTGTCGTTATGATTGACCGAGTCGCGGTCATACTGTTATACTTAGCATTGAAGCTTAGATCGTGTGTTTCTTGTGTGTTCATGACACGTGCGTGGTAGTTTGAAAGGTGACGCTTAGCGTGTCCTTTGGCTCTTTATCCTTCGTTCCTCGTTTGCAAATTTTTGGTTTGCGTGCGTACTTGCAGGAGGGCGATGCACTCGCCCCGGAATCCGCTGGGATGGTCGGGGGGAGGGGTCGTTACGTTGTGTCGGTCAGCCTCATGCTGACCATTGTTTGTCGACCGTTTGTTCTTAGTTTCAGGTGGCGTAGCTCGTAGCGGAGCGTAGTGGGCCGCAGCCCATGTGTTGCTGAGGAGCTGGAGACCCTTCTCTCCCCTGTTTTGAGCTCCGTTTTAGTATTGTTTGTAATTTCTTTTTGAAGGTCATGTAAGGCCTTAAGGTCGTGTACTTTCAGTACTTTATTCCTATTAGTTGTGGACATTCGGAGCCCCATTATTTTAGGGCTTTCTCTTAGCTTCCGTTGTGTAGCCTAACTCTGATTTATGTGGTTATTTTTGTCATCAATTATTAGCATTTTAGGCTTTGTGGATTTTGTATGTCGTGTGGCCCCGGTCGTACCCATGTTATATACTATTTGCAGGCCAGGGATGTTACATAGGTTGCATCAATAATGTTGAACACAAAATTTTGAGCCAATGTGGAGCTAGATGTTACTATATTCACCCCATTGGTTAAGATTTTAAGAAGAGACGACAGAGATACACCTTCCTTGGGATGGTTATGCAGGGACATCAAGAAAGCTAGGGAGGAGGTTGTTGTTATTCTCAATCACCAAGAAAAAAAATATCTTCCTATATATAAGTTGATTGATAGTATGTGGGTAAGTAAGATGAGCATCCTTCTGTACCTAGCGAAAAATTATTTAAACCCATTTTTTCATTTTCCCAACCAAGTGGAGATTGAGGCCGATGAAAGGTTTATGTGTGATTTTGTAAATGTATCTCGAGGATATATACGAAAGATCCTTCTACTTAGAGCCACATTAGTGTTGAGCTTAATTTTTACGAATACCAATAAGGATTTTTGGTAAAGACGTGGCAAAATAGACAACTACAAAGCATTAGCTTAAATGCAGGTATAATTTAATATTTTATGTTAATTAACTTAATAATTTTAAATGATGCATAACTGATATAATTTCTTATTTTGTTCTTCACTAGTGCATTGGTGGAGACTAAATATGGTTGAAACTCATCTTAAGATTATGGTAATGATAATTTTAAGTCTAACTACTACTTCATCTGGTTATAAGAGGAACTGGAGCACTTTTGAGATGGTTAGATACAGACCATTAATACTTTGTTGAAGCCGAAATATTTTGAAACATCTCGAGATCATTTGGCAGACAAGAGCTTAGATTCAAAGAAGGTGCATGAGTAGATGGTGAATGTTGTTGATGGTGAGGATAATAATGATGAAGGTGATGCTAAAGTCTTTCTTGGAGAGGGGTTAACATGGGCGTAACTTGGAGATATTGTCGGACGATCTAGATACAATGAGAATGAGGCCTTCTAGAATTATGAAGAGGCCATCACTGAAAAAAGAAAAGGAAAGAAAAAAGTGTCCAAGAGGGATGAGGCATATCTTGAGTCGTCAAGTATGTTGAATGATGATCGTATATAATCTACATTCCCAATGGTTGATGATTACGAGACAGATCAAGAATAAGATTTGAAATTTAAATTTAATTTTTAAAATTTTGATGTAATAGTTGCAAACATAATTTTGTTCAGAAACACGACATTTTAAAAACTTTGTATTAAGGTATGCTTATTTAGTATTTTACTTATTGCATTATACCGTTCTTATTTGTATAACATAAATTGTTCATAGTAATTTGTAAGATTTAGAAGTTTAATAAGTGTTAAATTGTTAATATATCAACGTATATAAATTTAAAAAAATGAGAATATTTATATATAATTATTTATATATATTAAATATTAAAATATATAATTATTTATATATATTAAAACTCGATATATAAAATATCTCCGAGACATGAAAAACTCAAACTGACGTGTCCACAACATCCAACATCTGCAACTTTGCTCATAACACATCTAGACGCACGGAGTTTAACTCTTATGTCGAATGTAGGAGGTCCATTGGGGATATTGAGACCATAGTGGACCTGGAAGGAAGTAGAGCAATCAAGAAGTATGTAGAAAACTCTAAATAAGTGAAGATGGAACTAGAAGAAAATATAGAGACCTAGGCTGCGTTTGGCGCGGCTTATTTGCTCCGGTGAGATTGGACAAAAATGTCATTATCATAATAAAATCTTATGCCCCAAACTAGTTTCTTTTTTTGGTAACGGTTGTAACATTTTTCATACCAAACATACATTCTATGACAATGACGTTTTTGTCCAATCTCAACGGAGCAAATAAGCCACGCCAAACGCAGCCCTAGTTTATTATAGATCGTTCTAGAATATTATACTCTTTATTATGTAAATAATCTATGAAGGATGTAAAAGGTTTTAAGGATTCCATAAGCTAGAGAATTCTAGAGTTTTTCATTCTTTGGAGGGAAAATGTGAATGAGCTAAAAAAGGTGATCATCTCTCTCATTTGTACTCACCTTGTCTTGAAGTTATAATAAGTTTTCTTTCAAACTCTCTTCCTTTGATTACTTATGAGCTTTATGGAATTCCACTGGATTGTGGTGAGTAAGGTTGACTTAGAAGTGCAAGTCATATACTTGCTAAGGTGTTGAGAGCACGACTCCTAAGGTTTGCAAGCATGTGTCATGTTGTTGTAGGTGCCTCAACCTACGCCGACTACAAGCCCCACCCCCAGCCAATACATGTGTTGGATTCATAGCCCCTATGCAACTCGCGCATCCCAACCACCATCAAACCCAGTTGTTTCTACGTTGGTCTCTTTGAATCTTACGATTTGCGAAGCCTAAATCACGACGCATATAATTTAAACACAAATATATCATTGCAGCATAATATTTATCATCAGTATGTGTAATCAACTTTTTAAATTCATTACACTCATTTGAACCAAAACTAGTAGCACCCTTCTCCTTGTCCTCTGGGTGTTGAACATCCATCTAAAACTGAGTCACTTGTCACCACATCTCTGACATAAGATATAAAATTCAATATTTTAAAATATCTCCGACATCCAGCATTTTAAAACTAAATGTCATTGACTTCCAATATTTACAATCTTGTTTGTACCTCTATAACTACATCATCGTGGTGTGCCTCTATAACTAAATCATCACCTTTATATCCATCTCGATCACTTGAACATGCTTCAGCAATATCTTCTGCACCACAAAAAAAACACAAATCTCCTAGCACAAAAGTATCTCTCATCCAAACAAGTTTACACCGAAATGGATTTATCAATCCATTGGCGTCACATATACATGCATACACATAAATATGCATACACATAAACCATGCCTGTAGATGTCAGACGACATGGCCATTTTGAGGAGAAAATGCCACATTTTCGTCATATTGGTCAAAATGTGTGTTTTCCAATATTTCGAGCGATCGTACAAAACCGGTATATTGCTCGAAAAACGGCGAGCGATATATCGTGTGTAAATAATATATAATATATTATATTTAAAAAATGAACTTGTTTTATTTCTCAACACCGCCTCAGTTCATTGCTTGTCGGCCTGCTCTAATCTCTTCAAGTGTCGTTTCGACTCTCTCCTTCGTTCCCCTCTGGTTCTCTCGCGATTTTCTACCTCTCTGAACTCTGGTTCTCTGGTGGTGCTCGCATTTGAGCTCTGGTTATATGCTTCTTCTATTCTGAATCTTCGGTGGTTTCTTTGGTTCTACGTCGTATTGTTCTGCTGCCTGCGGCTACTTCTCAGCACTGTGAGATTTTTAAGCTTTTTGTTGTTTGTGCCAAGGTTATGCGGTTCTCGACTACTTTCTTGCTCTGCTCTGTGACTCATCTTTTCGATAGTCGACATTGTGAGTTTTTTTAAGATTTTTCATTTCTGGGGTTTCTGCGTCCTTTCCTAGTTTCTGCGGGAAGTATGGAATGAGGTTTTTTTGTTTGTCATCTACGGCTGCTTCCTCTCTTCCTCTATTTCTCACTTCCTCTCTTCCTCTATTTTTGTGGTATCTTACTAACTTTCTCTCTTCCCTCTGATTCTGCGAATTACACGGTCTCTACGGCTTTATTGTTCTGTCGTCTGTGTCCGGTTCCTCTCTTCCTCAATTTGTGTGGTTCTGCAAATTACCTGATTGCTGCCATTAAGAAATTGCTGACTTATTGCTACTTTGGTATAGGGTTTAATCATGCTTACTAATCGGATCACTTCTTCTTAGTCATGATTTAATCATGCTTATTAATTGTTTAATCATTTTTGCTGACATTCGACAATAGCAAAATTGTTGACTAATTGGTTGAGCGTTGCCTATCATGCTTAATTGCTAGTAGATTTACATGGCTTTATTTTCAGGGGGGGGTTCATTGGCCTAATTTTATATATTATTGAAATATTGCAGCATATGGGAAATAAAAATTCAACTATAGACTCAAGTTTTAACCTTAAATTTGAAACAAATGAGAAGCAATTTTTGTGATATTTGTTGAACCTTGTGCCCTATCTCTGTTTACTCACACTACGCATGTTTGATGATCAATGAATGACTAAATTGAGTTGCTCTCAGCAATTGACATTTCATCTTATATTCTTATTGAATAATGAATAATGACAAATGAGAAGAATTTTTTGGAATAATGGATTTGCGAAGTTATATCATATATGAAAGTATGTAATATTTCTTATTAGTTATCAAATTTATTACTCCTTTTTGTAAAATTATCCATTAAAATGTAGTTGAGTTTTATCTTTGAATTTTAGTTTACACTTAATTAGACAAAATAATTACCATCTAATTAATAAATGAAAAATATTATCTATATATATATAATTATAATATTAAAATCAGACATTTTGAAATGTCCCTAATATATCCCCTGCAATCCAGCATCCGACATTTAAAACTCAAACTGACATGATTCTGACATCTGACATTTACAACCTTTACATAAATACACACATGTGTGTGTGTATATATATATATGTTCTCATTCTCTTACCGGTGCTTGTCACTTATAGATGCAGTAGCAACTAATTGTGAGCATCTCTTTGTCAAGTCAGCGTAATATTTGTCACCATTCTGTGTTGATGAAAGGGGAAAAACTCATTAACATTATTTCAATACTAAACCCTCTATATATAGAGGTGTTACACTACAATAAAGATAATATTCTAGCACTCCCCCTCAAGTTGGGCGGAAGATATCAATCATGCCCAACTTGTTCACAATCATGCTAAATATGTTCCCACTCAGTCCTTTCGTGAGAATGTCCGCTAGCTGCCTGTTGGAGGGCACAAAGGGAGTACACACAATTCTTCTTTCAATGTTTTCCTTGATAAAGTGCCGATCCACCTCAATGTGTTTCGTTCGGTCATGTTGAACGGGATTGTGTGCGATACTGATGGCTGACTTGTTGTCACAATACAGTCGGATGGGCCCTTCTTCCACAAGGCCAAGATCCCTCAGTAGAGCCCGAAGCCATAAACCTTCACAGACCCCCTGGGCCATAGCTCTAAACTCGGCTTCAGCACTAGATCGCGCCACAACTTGTTGTTTCTTGCTCCTCCAGGTAACAAGGTTGCCTCCAACAAGAGAGCAGTATCCAGAAGTAGATCGCCTATCGTCAACGGACCCGGCCCAATCAGCATCAGTATAGACTTCAATCTTTAGATCAGTATTTTGAGCAAACAGGATGCCCCTTCCTGGTGAAGACTTGAGGTACTGTAGAATCCTGTGTGCAGCATCCATATGTCGGGTCTTAGGAGCGTGCATGTACTGGCTCACCACACTCACCGCATAGGAGATATCTGGGCGAGTATGGGATAGGTATATCAACCTCCCCACTAGTCTCTGGAATCCTGGGATATCTTCAATATCCCCTCCATCATCACGTCCCAGTCGGTGATTTGTTACAATCGGAGTCTCAGCAGGTCTGCATCCGCTCATCCCCATTTTTTCAAGACGATCTAACGTGTATTTCCGCTGAGAGACAAATATCCCCTGCTTTGATCTAGCAACTTCAATTCCCAAGAAGTACCTGAGTTTTCCCAGGTCCTTGACCTCAAACTCTCTAGCCAGCTTTCCCTTCAAATTCTGAATTTCCTCCACATCATCACCTGTTATAACGATATCATCAACATACACAATGAGAGCAGTAGTTTTCCCAAGCCTATGTTTGATGAACAGCGTATGATCGGCGTTGCTCTGACTATATCCAAACGAAACCATAGCCTTATGGAAGCGACCAAACCATGCTCTCGGGGACTGCTTTAGCCCATATAGAGACTTTAACAACTTGCATACTTTTCCTGCCGCATTACCTGGAGTAAGACCTGGAGGGGGAGCCATATAGACCTCCTCTTCCAAGTCACCATGGAGGAAGGCATTCTTCACATCCAGCTGTAATAGGTCCCAATTTTTGCACGCAGCAACGGATAGTAAGACCCTGACTGTATTCATCTTGGCCACCGGAGCAAACGTCTCCTGATAGTCGATGCCATGGGTTTGAGTATAACCCCTTGCAACCAACCTCGCTTTACATCTTTCGACAATCCCTTGGGGGTTCTGTTTCACCGAGAACACCCACTTGCACCCAACAAGTTTTTTCCCGTGTGGAAGAGGAACCAAATCCCAAGTATGGTTCTTCTCTAGAGCCTTCATTTCCTCAACCATCGCCTCACGCCACACAGGGACCTCAAGAGCCTGCTGCCACGAAACAGGTATGGAAAAAGCAGCAAGGGAAGAGACAAAGGTCTTGTAGGAAGGAGAAAGAGAATCATAAGATACATAGTTTGATAGAGGATGGCGAGTATACCTTTTCGAATGGCAATTGGAGAATAAGAAGGCCCTGAGTCAGGATCCACTGACTGTCCTGGTAGCATAGCTGGATCTTGTGTGCTTGTCCTCTTTACACGTCGAGTATATACCTGCAAGGGCGGAGGTGAAGGTGGACTCACTTCCACTGGAGTCTCAACCGGTATAGGAGGACTCACTTCCACTGAAGTCTCCCCCTGAAGTGAGAAGTACGATGGAGGTATAGGGAGAGGAACAGAGGAGACGCCCGAAGGGGGGAATACGGTGGTGGAGATGGCATCAGCTGGAGGGTAATAGGGCTCGGATTCACGGAATGTGACATCCATACTGACAAACACTTTCCTGGTAGGAGGATGAAAGCACTTGTACCCCTTTTGCGTCGGGGAGTAACCAATGAAGACGCACTTGAGAGCACGAGGATCAAGTTTGGATGGGCGAGGGTGGTGTATATGAGCAAAACACACACAGCCAAACACTCTAGGTGGAAGTCGAGTAGGTGGGACATGGAGAGTAGCGAGGGGGGTGGAATTCCCCAGAACACGTGTGGGCATACGATTGATGAGGTATGCAGCAGTAAGAACAACATCGCCCCAATAAAATTTTGGGAGATGCATGGTGGACAATAGACACCGAGCAACCTCCAGGAGATGGCGATTTTTTCGCTCAGCAACACCATTTTGTGTTGGGGAATAGGCACAGGTAGTCTGGTGGAGAATGCCATGATCAGCAAGATAGTGCTCAAACTGCGAATCAATGTATTCGCGGACATTGTCACTACGAAGAATTTTAATTTTGGATTGAAACTGGTTGGAGATCATATTATGAAATCGGCGAAAAATAGAAAAAACATCACTTTTGTGACGCATCAAATACAACCATGTAGTACGAGAGAAGCAATCAATGAACGTAACGAACCACACACAACCAGAAATCGAAGGGACCTGACACGGACCCCAGACATCCGTATGAATAGTAGCAAAAGGAATAGAACTAGGTAACGAAACATGCTTAAATGAAGTACAAATATGTTTGTTTAAGCTACAGACATCACACACAAAAGTCTCAAAAGTAGCAGTAGGCATAGTAGGAAACAACAACTTCATAACAGGGATAGAGGGGTGTCCTAGGCGACAGTGCCAGGAGTACAACGGATGGACAGTGCTGGAGTGGAGAGCGAGAGGAGGAAGAGGTGCGCCAGAGTCGAGCACATAGAGACCATTCACCATGCTACCAGAGCCAATCACCTTCCCGTCGTCAGGTCCTGAAAAACACAAGAAGACGGAAGAAAGGTCACAGAGCAATGCATGGAGTTAGTTAAGTGACTGATGGAAAGAAGGTTACGAGTAAATGTGGGAACGTGAAGAACAGAGGACAAGGTAAGAGAGGAGCAGGGGATGGTGCCCTTCCCAGCAATAGAGGAAAGGGAACCATCAGCAATGCTCACCTTGTCACGCCCAGAGAGAGGAGTATAGGAGACAAAACCTGTAGAGGACCCGGTCATATGATCCGTGGCCCCAGAGTCAATGACCCACTGAGTGGATGGAGGAGAAACAGCAGAATGGGCACCTGGCAGTCCCGTGTGAGCGTAGGAGGAAGAGGCAGAAGGCTCCATAGAAAGGCTCTGCATCATGCGTCGGAGAGCCAACATTTCATCCGCAGTAAAGCCACCAAGAGTGGCAGAGGCATCAGGAACAGAGTAACCCTGAGAGATGTCGGTAGCAGCATCTGTAAGGTGGGCAGCACGTGGAGCAGCATGACGTCCAGAGAAGCATCCATAACCACGACCACCACGAGGTGGAGCACCCCCTCTTGGGGTAGGGAACCCATGAAGCCTGAAGAAGGTATCCCGAGTGTGGCGATTCTTACCACAATAATCACATAGGAGATGATCCTTATCAGAACTCTTCGACTTGAGATCCCGTGGACGCATACCAAGGAGAGAGGGGGTAGAAGCGGCAAGGGCAGAGCTCTCCGGCACAGAGTCAGGAAGGAGAGTCTGACGGCGATCAGATTCCTGTTGCACTAAACTGTAGACCTCAGGAAGAGAAGGTATCGGTGAGCGTCCCAGAATCTGAATGCTGATCTGATTGAAGTCGCGGTGCAATCCATGAAGAAATTCAAATATGCGATTGCGGTCATCCCTGGCTCTAACCATCGCCTCATCAACAGGGCTAGCGAAGACAAGAGGATCAAAATGATCATACTCTTGGTAAAGTTGCGTGAACTCCAAGTAGTATGTTGAAGGATGACGATCACCCTGCCTGAGTAAGCAGATCTTGCGACGCAACTGAAAGATTTGGGAAGCAGTGCCACGGCGAGAGTAAGTAGACTCCGCACGACGCCAAATATCAGTAGCATTGTCCAGAAACAGATAGTTGCGGGCAATGGACTCCTGCATCGAGTTAATGAGCCAAGACATGACCAAGGAATTCTCAGACTCCCACTGGGGCCACTCAGGAGAAGTCCTATCCGGTTCCCTCATGTGGCCGGAGACATAGCCAAAGAGGCGCCGACTTTTGAGTGCCAGGGTGATAGAACGAGACCATGGGAGGTAATTTGAGTCATCAAGCCGGATAGTAGTGATCTGAGAGGTATGATGGTTAGTGGTTCCACGGTAGACGACCGACGAAGGAGGACCACCGGAAAGAGGAGGTGGAGTAACTCCGGTAGAAAGGGAGGGAGAATCTGAACCGCTAGATCTCATGGCTCAGAAGCAGAAACCGGAATAGAAATCCGGAAAGGGGAAAGATAACGAAATTAGGGCATCAAGAGGCAAAGAAAGCCATCCAGCCAAACATCACGAGGAGAGGTGGCGCCGGAGAGAGAGGCATCTCAAGAGCAGGGTACCGGCGCCATTGGAAGGAGAAGAAGAGGCGGGCGAGGCTGGAGCGGGACTCCCGGCGCTGGAGCGGGAGAGGCTGGAACGGGAGCGACGGAGCGGTCGCTGGACTCCCGACGGAGCGGGCGAGGCTCGAGCGGGCTGGAGCGGGAACGGCGGGGGTCGAGCGCGAGAGTGAGCGCTGGCGAGTGACGGAGGCGGGAGCGGGCGAGAGAGGCGCGGGGGCGAGCGCTGGCGGACGCGGGATGGACGAGAAGGCGGAAGCGGAGTTAGGTCGCGGGTCGTGCCTCTGATACCATGATGAAAGGGGAAAAACTCATTAACATTATTTCAATACTAAACCCTCTATATATAGAGGTGTTACACTACAATAAAGATAATATTCTAACATGTGTAATCAACTTTTTAATTCCTTCCACTCATCTGAACCAAATCTAGCAACAAAGAGTGTAAAACTCATAAAAGGAAGAATCCAGAAAGGATCTAGTGATGCCCTTCTCCTTGGCCTCTTTTGGTGTTGAACATCCATTTAAAACTAAACCACTTGCCACCACAATTCCTTAAGTCCCTATTGGATAACTTAGAATTGGATTTGTCTCTCTATCAAAGCTCATAGGGGCTTTCATACAGTAATATAGAAAAATGCTGGAGAAAATGGGCTTCACAGATGCAAGGCTCACTTAACCAAACATGTGTTTGATACCACTTGATACATACATCATTGATCATCCAAATGAAAATAAAATTAGGATTAGGTCAAGAGAAAGAACTATCAATACACAAAAATCAATTCATTTAAAATAAGGGAATTGTTATCCGCAAACCATAAATGGCTATCCGCAGACCAACCATTTCTAGTTTACAAATTGTTATCCGCAGACCAACAGGGCCCGACAACGAAGGAACATCTCTGACGACCTTCTGAGCACTTCATTGTGTGCACGGATCGTGATTCGTAAAAAATATGCACGGATAGAGATCGAGTTGAGGAAGAAACACGATTTATTCACCGTTCATGCAATTTCAATTTGTTTGGGAAGATTTAGATAGCTAGGGTTTGTTTGGGAAGATTTATATAGCTAGGGTTACTCTCTCCCAAACAAACTGAAATTGCATGAACGGTGAAGAAATCGTCTTTCTTCCTCAACTCGGTCTCTATCCGCGCATTTATTTTACAAATCACGATCCGTGCACACATTGAAGTGCTCAGAAGGTCGTCAGAGATGTTCCTTCGTTGTCAGACCCTGCTTAGGAGAACAAAGATATTGAATGCTCAAGTCTAAAATTAGTCTGCGGATAACAATTTGTAAACTAGAAAAAGTTGGTCTGCGGATAACAATTGCCTAAAATAAACACTTCAAATAAAAGATTCTCCACATAATAACGAATCATAAATTAGATCAACACATCTTCCAAAAGCAATATATGATATAACACTTCAATCAAGAGATGAACATTCCCATAAATCTACACAAACTGTTAAACAAGAATGAAGGATGTAGGACAGAAACGTTTGCTGTAGGAAGAAGATTAGGCTATTACTACCACTTCTACAGATAAGAAGTACTCACTGTATAAACTCTGACACAGTATTAAACAAGAATGAGGGATGTAGGACAGAAAAGTTTGCTGTGGGAAGAAGATTAGGCCATGACTTCAACAGATAAGAACTACTCAGTACTCACTGCACTTGAATGTAGAAGTCATAATAGGAAAGTTTCATGGAGGGATCTCGACTGAAGGAGGAGGGTGAGGCCAGCTTGCATGACATCCAAGATAAATACCACCACTAGAGCTCCGCATCCACTTAAAATAAGTGGGTCAAATGAACTTAAAATACAATAGAAGTAAGAAAAACTAAATTAAACCAACCTTGTTCAACTTGTTCAGTAAAAAACAGGCATTGGATCGTCCTTGGGTCATTCACGGAAGCTGTAAACTGCAAAAAGTATCAATGTGATGTCGATGACGCTATAAAGTCTTGGGAGATCACAGGAAGAAGTAGGAAAGGCTGGAGACAGCAATAGGATGATGGAAAGAGTCCTCTTCAATGGGAAAGGCATGAGAGAGTATCAATGGCAACGCAAGAAGAAATAGCTACCGAGTACGGTTTAACAAGTTATGCAAAGTTCTGGCCAAGAATGTTCTTCGCAATAGCATTGTGAATCTGAAGCCAGAGGAATTGGTGAGAAGAACCAATAGTTTAAGTTTCTCTAGGGTTGGAATTCATTTATTATTGCTCCACTCTACCTAATAAATGGCTCTTGCAAGTGTTCTGATAACCCTCGAGATTAAATCTCTCAGGCGGAGGACCTCCTAAGGCTGAAGCCTGAACAGAGACGGGAAAAAGATCTCAGACGGGAGTTCCACGAGAAGAAAGGGGAACAGGGAAGTGACATAATATTTTGCATACCATTTCATAACAAAATTGAGGTTTATATAACCTTCTTACATTCAGGTTGAGCTCCATCAAGCCCACCTTCGACACTACACCCACGCCTTAACAACTGCTGGCGGTTTACATTGACTCAACTTTGACTTTTAACGGTAAAAAGGAAATTGCAGGTACATCACAGGTAAAAGAAAATTTCAAAAGTAACTAACAGAATTAATGGTAAAGGACATAACATTTACTCCTACCTTTGACATCCTTGACCTCAAGGATCAAAGGTGGGATAAGATCTCTTGACCTCATAATAATCATCCCAAGTTGCATCTTCTGGGCTGGAATTGATCCATCTGATCAAGACTTGGGGTATGGCTTTCCCTTGTTGATTGATCATTCTCTATTCCAGGATAGTTTCGGGTGCGGTTATACATGGCCCTCCTGAGAAATAAATTGTAGAATGGTGAGTTCTGTGGGTGCTTCTTCAGTGTGTTGCTTCAGTTGAGATATATGAAATGTGTTATGAATCTTTGTCGAGGTTGGAAGTTGCACCTTATAAGCTACCTTGCCCACTCTTTAAATGATGGGGAAAGGTCCAAAAAACTTGGGGTATAACTTGGTATAATTAGTCCCTTTGATACTCATTTGTTGGTATGGCTTGAATGATGGTTTGCACAGCTTGATCTCCTTGCCACGAGCCCTTCACCTTCTCTAAGATGTCAGTTTGAATAATTATAAAAGTGGGCAAACCTTCCTCCATCTTGCGAGATAGAGCATCTGCAATCACGTTTTTGTCCCCTTCTTGTAATGAATTTAGTAGTCAAATCCCATCAATTTAGCCACATATTTTTGTTGTTGTGGGGTTGAAATTTTTTACTCCAAAAGGAACTTGAGGCTCCGGTGGTCAGTGTGATTACAAATGAATTCCCGATCAAATAATGCCGCCACTTGTTAGTGGCCATGACTATGGCCAACAATTCTTTCTCATTGATCAATAACGTCGTGTGTTTCGGTCCCAAAGCTTTGTTATAGAATGCAATTGGGTGACCCTCTTGTAATAGGACTACTCCCACTCCAATATTCGACGAATCTGTTTCAATTACAAAAAAAAATCAAAATTGGGAGAAGGCTAGTTGTGTGGCTTCATTCCATAGAAAATTGTCCTTCTTAAGTAACTCTGTTAGTGGTTTGGCAATGATTCCATAGCCCTTGATGAACCTTCTGCAATACCCTGTCAAGCCTAAAAAAACCTCTCAGCTGCTTCAAGGATGTTGGAGTTGGCCAATTGATTCTGTATTTTTTGGGGGTCGGCTGAGGCTTCTTGAGCCGAAAGTATGGCCCCGGTATTCAATTTGCTAAACTCCAAAGAGACATTTGGATTTCTTAACATAGAGTTGTTCCTTTTGTAAGAGCTGAAAGGTTGTTTCTAAGTGCAAGAGATGCTCTTCAAGGGAGGGGCTATAAATGAGAATGTCATCAAAGAATACAAAAATGAACTTTCCTAGATATGGATGAAAAACTTGGTTCATTAAACTCTGGAATGTACAAGTCCATTGGTTAATTCAAAGGGCATTGCCAGGAATTCGTAGTGGCCCTCATGGGATCTAAAAGATGTTTTCTCGATGTCGGATGGGGTCATGCGCACTTGCTGATATCCAGGCCTTAAGTCTAGCTTGGAAAAAAAAACTTGCCCCTTCTAACTCATCTAATATCTCTTCAATGATGGGAACTGGAAATTTTTTTCTAATTGTGTTCTTATTTAGATGTCTATAATCTATGCAAATTCTCCATGAACCATCTCTTTTTTTACTAAAACTATTGGGGAAGAAAATAGGCTCTTGCTATGTCAGATTACCCCTGCTTCTAACAATTCAACAATGATCTTTTCAATTCCTATTTTTTGTGCTGACGGGTATCTATAAGGTTTGGCGGTTACAATTTGGTTTGTATCTTTAAGGTCTATGTGGTGGTCATGAAATCTCATAGGGGGTAGAGTTGTGGTGATTTCAAAAATGGAGAAAAAATTGTTAATAAGGCTTGACAGCTCTCTCCTCTTGTCTTCTCCCCCGTGGAGGGATCAGCAGGAACCGTTGAGAAGGGGTTGTGGACTGTTACCTCGGGATGTTGCCAACAAACAGTCATCATGGAGATCTGGGGGTCCTTTTGTAATAGCTTGCTCATCTTCTTTTGGCTCACAATTCATTTCGCGGATACCGGCTTCCCCTTAATGATATCTTCTTGCCTTGGACTAAGAATTTCATCTATAAGTTGATGAAATCCCACTGGATTATTCCCAAGATTATCAACCATTGAACACTTAGCACCATGTCGCAGGCCCCAAACGGCAACAGCAACATGTCAGCTTCAAACTTTACTCCTTGCATGCACCACTGGAAATCTTTGCATAAGTGCTGGCTTTGTAACTTTTTTTCGGCGGCTATGACAACGGTAAAAGAAGGGAGGGAGACAGATGGCATTTGAATTTGCATGCCGCCTCATCATCATCCAGGAAATCGTGGGTACTACCTGTATCAATGAGAATGCACAATACCTGCCCTTGGCGATAGCCAACCTTCATGGTGTGAAAATAATTGATTCTGATGATTGCGTGCGTTGATACTTGTGGTAACATTAAAGGTTCTTGTGAGCAGGGTGGCCCATCTTGATGGGGATTGGCCACATGTTCGTGATCGGAGATCGGGCCACCACTCGGCGGGACCCGTTTTTGCTGATTTGGCGGAGATGCATTGATCGGATCGGTGATCCGAGACCGTGAGCGCGTCCGGAGCGCCATCTTTCATTCTATATGTATTTTTTTATATTTTTTGGAGTTGTATTTATTGTTTTAGGACACCGGAAGTAACGGACGATCATCGCCGTTCACGCCGGGTGCCCAACCGCCCCCTCTCATTATAAATAGGGGCGGATGTTCTCATTTTCAGATTATTGTTGAGTTTTGTGAGAGATTCCAGAAATCGGCAATCATCTGTGGTGCGACGCCGCGAATCCGGGGTGCGACGCCTCGATCATTTTCAATTTCCCGTTTATTTCTATTTATCTTCCCTGTTTAATGTTCTTGTTCCCTTATTATTTTCGTGAGTCTAACCCCCCCACCCCCCACCCCCCTATCCCTAATCCACGATTGAAGGAGATAACTGCCAGCTACAATTACTATTCATCTTCTCTATCACGATCCCCATCCAGCCGAAGGAGGAAACCGCCAAACCTCTCGTGCTCAACTACTTCTCCCACGACAGAAAGAAGAAACCCACCAAAGTTCCTGTTCAAACTCTCGATCTCGACGGAGGAACGACGCCAGAGTTCCTGTACATTTCCTTCATCTCACGCCATTGTTACTGTTCATCTTCCACAACAGAAGGATCGTTGGTTTGCTACTGTTCTTCTCCTCCTTTCGCACATTCTACCCAGCCCTCTCAGGTTCCTGGTCGATCGAACAAACCAAGGCCAGGATCAACACCAGTCACCAGCCCTTCCATTTTGCTGGAACCGTTACTTGTCTCTCCTATTCATCTCCTTCTTCCTCGATAGAGTACTGTTATTCTCCTTGCCTCCTCCCATTGCATGCTCAGCAACCCATGCTCCACTCGATACCCAGCAGCCACATTGCCGCCAATTCTCTCTTCCCCTTTACTGAACCAACAATCAACAATTTTCTCATCAAAATACAGCATTACAGTGCAGCCCTTCGTCTTCTTCCATCATTATAGTGCAACCCGTTGTTGGAGTCCACTGTAACCGCATTCCATCACCGCCGCAGAATTCCTATTGTTCGTGAGTATTAATTTGATGTGCTGTTTTATTTTCCATGTTAAATATTGGAGGATATTGTATGTTTGTTTGGATATTGTGATCACTAGTGTTGCAGTTTCATTTCTTTTATGCTTATAAAATTTATTTGCAAAATTTGTAGTTGAAAAGCACCCCTTGTAAGAGGAACGTGATTATTTGCTTAAGAGCATGAAAATTATTACGAACACCATGTTGATTTGCTAGCTGTGTATAAATCTATTGCTAACGTTTAGTTCCGGACAAATTTTTAAAACTTGCATGCATCATTTAGGTTTGGTTTGATCTCCTCCATTACGCACGCTCACGTAGGATTGCATTAGAGCGTCGGCACCGCCGATTATTTCACACTGTGTCTTTTTTGTCCTGCGTCAGTTTGGTATCAGAGCCCGGGTTATGACTTACTTTAAAATACGAGGGACTACATATTACGCCACCCAATGTCTTATCATAGTGGTCGTCGCTACACTAGTCCTCAATTTAAGGAACTACCATCCGTCTACACTCGATCTCATAGAGTGCCATCAGAGAGGTCTTCACATTATTATGACGATTATCGTCATCCTTATCCCCGCACTCGAATGGATCATGTTGATCCTTCGACACGACCTTATGTTGGTAGAGTTGAGTATCATTCAGGTCATCGTCGCTACACGTCTCCTCTATTTGAGGGACCTGAGTCTGTATACGCACAATCACCACCGCACGTTCGTAGGACTCATGTTCCCCCACGAGCACAACCTGATTACCCTCAAGAATCCTATAGAGGTCACCCTCAGCGAGGTAACACCACACGTAGTGTTCTTCATACTGTTCTGAAAGCGGACATGACGGAAGCCGAATTTCTGCACTTGGCTTTTGATGAGTCTCATTTATATACACTTTTATGGACTCATCTGGTCTAGTTTTCCTGCATTTGCACTTCACTTTTAGTTCATTAATGCTTATATTTCACTGGTTCACTCTTCTCACACGAAGTGCACTTTTTGGCTCGTTGTGGTGTGCAATTGCGCACTATATTGCTGAGGGTAAGCACATTGTGCTCCCCATTGTATTTCTATTATTATGCTTGAGCTGGAGGGGTATTCTGAGCTGTGTTGTGGCTGATGCAGGTGGACGGTTCATCCATTTTATCCAGAATTCATGTCTGCGTATATCGCACGGTCGTGCGTTTTCCTTGACGCACAGTCGTATGTGGTCGTGCATTCTCTTCTGTGGTATAAAATGATGTTCTGTCGTTGATCGTGCGTCTTTACGCACGGGCAGTTGCCCGTGCGTGAAGGAATCGCACGATCGACCTGTTTAGCCTTGTTTTTGGCCATCTGGATTTGTCTGTGCGTTTTTACGCACGGTCGGCTTCGACCGTGCGTGAGTAAAATGCACGGGCGCGCCTGCTTCGTCTTCCTGGCCTTTTTTTCTCGATTAATATCGCACGGTTCACGCACGGTCGTGCGTTCGACCGTGCGTGACCAAATTTCTGACTTTTTCTATAAAAGCTGCAGATCTCGACCTAATCCAGAGTTCGCCCGATCCATCTTCTTTCCCGCGCCTAAGGGTTCCCGCTCCGTTCCAGTCCGTCGTTCCATCACCGCCCACCATTTGGAGGCGCTCCGGGCACATTCTTGACTCAAATCTTGAGCCGGAGCATCCTCTCGGCTGCCTCCATCATCCAAGTGCTTCACGGAGAGGATTCCATCCTCATCTTCATCGCCAAGCAAAGAGTTCTTCGCATCGGACGTGGCCGGATTGTAGTTTACGGGAGAAGACGGGTCCATTGGGAGGAAGTGACAGCCCTCCTCTACCCCGGAAGATAGTTGGGACCAAGTTAGGACGCGGATTGACAACCCGACGATTCCTGCCGTGAATCTACAACAAGCCTCCGGATTCGGTCGTATCTCTTGCCTTTTTCTCTTATTTGTGTTGATGTATATGAATGTATTCCTTATTATTTGATGATGTGGCACATGTAAACCTCGATTTGTAGTGTTTATTTCATGTCTATGTGAAATTATTCTTTTGCTTATATGTGTGTTTGAGGTGCGCCACCAAATCCACTCCACCCTCCACTTCATTCTGCTTGCCTTCTCGTCCATCCGCCCTTGCGAAGTAGTGCATTCAAGACCTACGTAGTTTTCCATCTCGCCAAGCGAAGCATTGCATAGCGGCATTGCATAGGAGTAGTTGTAGTTATTTTATTTTATTTTCTATAATCCAAACCAAATCTCCCGCATTCCATTCGATTAAAGGACTTCAATCTTAAGTCCTTCCTCAAGAGTAAACTCCACCTTACTGTGTTCCTTCGAGATCGATACTTGGGGATTCACTCACATTTTATATTACTTGAACGATCGGTACACTGCCGTTTCGTGTCGCAGTCTCGCTACCGCCTATAGCGGTGTGCTAGTTTTGCGCATCAAGTTTTTGGCGCCGATGCCGGGGAACACAGTCGTGTGAGTTTTCTGGAGAGGGAGAACCTGCGATAGAAGTTCTTCCATTTGTAAATTGCATCCTGTATTTTATTTCAGTTCTTGTTATTCCTTTTTTCTTGTTTTATATTAGGTTGTCTTAGTAAATTATTGTTGGGTATAGTATTTTGCACAATAGTGTTTTTCTTTTGAATCTAGTTATCTTCACGCAATGTGGGCTTCATTTAATATTCGTTGCCGTTGGTGTGGAGATACCTCTCATACTAGTGATAGATGTCCAAAGGGAGATAATAGCCCTAGCACTCAAGGCCCAGTATATGGAGCACCGACTTCGTCTGGTACTCCATATGGTGCGCGTAAGTCCTATGACTATTCTTCTAATCCTTTACCGGCATGCTTCTTTGTGGCTTCAGCAACTGTGGTGCCAATGAAGTCAGCAAGGCGATGCTTGTTTTGTCGGAGCACAGATCATGCCTTGAAGGATTGTGCTGCTTATCTTCGCCAATTGGACGAGGATGACGAGCCGGATATCCGGATCGTCCCGACTCCTAACTCTGACAGCACACCTTCCACCTCTGATTACGTTGTTGTATCACCTTTAAGTTTTGAAGGGAATGATGCAGACACGCTCATCAGAGTTGTGGCAGATCTAGGCTCCGACATCGCTGAGCCAATCTCCCCTGTGCATACATCACCTTGCATGAATTCTATTCTTTGTGAGGAATCAGTGCTTGACTTTTATCCAAGCATTATTCCTCCCCCTATTGTGCATACTACTACATTTGTCTCTGACGACATTATTGAGGATGTTTCGCAGGATAAGGCAGGTGATCTATGTGTTGTGCTTATTCCTATGGAGGAGGATATTTTCCAAGGTGACGAGGATTCTACCTCAGCACCGGTGGAGGAAGTCCAAATCGTGGAGGTCACAGATGATCCTGCTGAGCCTTGCAACATTGTCGACAATACCGGCAATATCTTACTTCTCCAACCTCTTGGGAGTGAGACCGGGACCACTCCCCCGATTTCAGATCATTTATGTTATTCTTCTCTTTTATTTCCTGACCCCCCTTCTTCAGTGTCTGAGTCTGTGCAGGTTGATTCTTCACAGGGACTTCAGGAGGACTCGAAGCATCTTGCTCATGCCAATGAGGAGAGCAGTCCCTTATGTGAGGAGGTTGACCCCCCCTCCATGGTGGAAGCTCTACTCATTGTCTTTTCCTCCTGCACCCGTCTTGAAGAAGACGATACCTTGCTGGGCATGGACATACATTTTGGTGAGAATAGTGAGGAGGACTCCTCCTCCACTTCTTACTTTCTGCTTCCTCTACCTGTGATGAGCAGGTATTATTATTTAGGTAGAGGAGTAACTGTTTAATCGTCGTATCGGTACCCGTTATCGACACGGATATTAGAACAGTTACCTGTGCACTTTTCTTTTCATAGACCCATTAGCTAGAACTGTTTAAATTTGAATAAGTCGTGCTGGGAGGACAATAACCCCAGTAGTTATCTTACCTTTTCCTGCATTTTTTTTATGTTGTCAGTTTAGTTAGTTGCATTTCTTTTTAGTTTGTCTACTTTCTTTTGTTTTTGCGGAGCTCACCCCTGCAGGTTCAGTTTCTGGATGGGGATGCTGCAGCTTTGTCTTGGTTTACACGCGTCTTCTGGTATGCTCACTTGTTGAGCATTGAGTACTTTCTTTCCCTAGACTTCATTTTGAAATTCATGGTTATATCTTGTGTTAGATTGTTTAGTTTAAGTCTGGGGGAGAGCCATTTTCTGTGCCCACTTACGTGCACTATTGCATAGCATGCTAGAAGCTTTTATTTTAGTTATTTTGTTGTATTTTCACCACACATCACAGCACCCACTTGAGCGCGTACTCATCTGTATGTGTGCTCTTAGTTGAATTTAATTCTTCTGCTTATTTGGGAAAGTCTAGGCGCTAGCTTAGGACTATGTAGCGGAGTAAAATGTTGACTCCAGTAGTGCTCCTAGTCGAGTGCTCGGTTGCATAGAAATTTGTGTAGATTAGACTTCTTTTTATACTTATGGTTTTATACTTTTTTTCTATTAGTGTAAATGTTGTTTACTCTACTCAAATGGTGAATCCGGTGTGAATCAAAAGGTAGCATATGGATGTGTGTAAAGTATCGTTAGATGCGTATTGCTCGAGCCGGGAGGAAGGATAATCTTTCTCGGTGGCTAAGAACTTGCCCCAAGCGATTCTTGAAGCATAGGCATAGGATAGTTCTTTTGCGTGAGAATGACGTAGGCCATCATTTTGGCCCGGTTGAGCTTTTGTGTCATTCTTGATATCTTCCCTCGCTAGCCCCTTTGTGCCTACCCCTTCCTCTTGATTCAGCTCCACTTTTATCTCACCAAATTCTAAACGCCAATCCTAATCGCACACCCAAATCTGAGCTTTAGTCGTGTTGTATTTTCATTATTGGGGTGTTGATGTGGTAAATTTCTTTTGTGAAAATGTGGTTGTGCTTTATTGCTCAATTTGCTGAAAATGATTTGAAAAAAAAAATGAGAAAAAGAAAAAGAAGTGAAAAGAAAAGAAAAAAGAGATGAGCTTAATTGAAAAATCTTTGTATAAATTTATGATTGGGAGGAGGCGGTGCACACACCCATGTTGTTAAGTTCAAGTCTGGGGGTGTGGTGTACCCGCGTGTTTGTGTGGTGCTTGAGGATAGTTTTTTGTATTAGCTCATTTGGGTTAGGTGCGTAAAGCCCCCTTATTTATCGTTGTATACCCTACCTGAACCCAAGCCCCAGTTAAAACCTAAAGCCCTACCGACTCACGCTATAAACCAATCTAGTGTCGTGGAGAGAATGTGACCGGGCGAACCTATGGTCACCGACACCGATGGATTTCAGTGGAGTTTGTCCTGCACCCCAATCTTGAGCAATGCTCATCTTAGCGCTTAGTTTACTTTCTCCGTATGCGTGACCGGATGATTCACCGTAGTTCACCATTTTGAGTAGTTGTAATATGCTTTTACTCTTTTAGAAATCTATAAACTGTTTGTATGAGAAATCTTCTTTATTATTTTTCTTATGCACGTGAGCATGCGACTTCGCATGGTACTCTGTAATGTAATTCTAAGTCATCTACTTTTCTTTCCCCGCTTGCTTAGAATTTGTTTGTTCGGGACGCGCAAACAGGTAAGTCTGGGGGTGTGATGAGTCTCATTTATATACACTTTTATGAACTCATCTGGGCAAGTTTTCCTGCATTTGCACTTCACTTTTAGTTCATTAATGCTTATATTTCACTGGTTCACTCTTCTCACACGAAGTGCACTTTTTGGCTCGTTGTGGTGTGAAATTAAACTATATTGCTGGGGGGTAAGCACATTGTGCTCCCCATTGTATTTCTATTATTATGCTTGAGCTAAAGGGGTATTCTGAGCTGTGTTGTGGCTGATGTAGGTGGACGGTTCATCCATTTTATCCAGAATTCATGTCTGCGTATATCGCACGGTCGTGCGTTTTCCTTGACGCACGGTCGTATGTGATCGTGCGTTCTCTTCAGTGGTATAAAATGATTTTCTGTCGTTGATCGTGCGTCTCTACGCACGGGCAGTTGCCCGTGCGTGAAGGAATCGCACGATTGACCTGTTTAGCCTTGTTTTTGGCCATCTGGATTTGTCGGGGCGTTTTTACGCACGGTCGGCTTCGACCGTGCGTGAGTAAAACGCACGGGCGCGCTTGCTTCGTCTTCCTGGCCTTTTTTCTCGATTAATATCGCACGGTTCACGCACGGTCGTGCGTTCGACCGTGCGTGACCAAATTTCTGACTTTTTCTATAAAAGCTGCAGATCTCGACCTAATCCAGAGTTCGCCCGATCCATCTTCTTTCCCGCGCCTAAGGGTTCCCGCTCCGTTTCAGTCCGCCGTTCCATCATCGCCCACCATTTGGAGGTGCTCCGGACATATTCTTGGCACAAATCTTGAGTCGGAGCATCCTCTCGGCTACCTCCATCATCCAAGTGCTTCACAGAGAGGATTCCATCCTCATCTTCATCGCCAAGCAAAGAGTTCTTCGCATCGGATGTGGCCGGATTGTAGTTTACCAGAGAAGACGGGTCCATTGGGAGGAAGTGACAGCCCTCTTCTACCCCGGAAGATAGTTGGGACCGAGCTAGGACGCGGATTGACGCCCCGACGATTCCTACCGTGAATCTACAACAAGCCTCCGGATTCGGTCGTATCTCTTGCATTTTTCTCTACTTGTGTGAATGTATTTGGTTGTGTTCTTCATTTTATTGATGATGTTGTGCTATAAACACATTTGTTCTTCATGATAATTCATGTTTATGAAATGTTGTTGTATGTTTATTAGTCACTAGAGGTGCGCCACCAAATCCACTCCACCCTCCACTTCATTCCGCTAGCCTACTCGCCCATTCCGTGTGCCTACTCTTTCATCCGCCAAGCTAAGAGGTGCTAACGGCCCTCAAACCTTTCCGCCAGTGCGAAACACTCCATCTGCTTGCCTTCTCGTCCATCCTCCCTTGCGAAGTAGTGCATTCAAGGCCTACATAGTTTTCCATCTCGCCAAGCGAAGCATTGCATAGGAGTAGTTGTAGTTATTTTATTTTATTTTCCATAATCCAAACCAAATCTCCCGCATTCCATTAGATTAAAGGACTTCAATCTCAAGTCATTCCTCAAGAGTAAACTCCACCTTACTGTGTTCCTTCGAGATCGATACTTCGGGATTCACTCCCACATTTTATATTACTTGAACAATCGGTACACTGCCGTTTCGTGCCGCAAGCTCGCTACCGCCTATAGCGGTGTGCTAGATTTGTGCATCAGCTTTTAAGAAGTTTGATCAATTGGATGCACAATATGATGATCATCGCACTCGTGTCGCCGTCATTGAGGGTGGGAATCAGCCACCAAGAGAGGCCGCTCCTCTTAGAGAGCCCACCCTCGACACTATAACTATTAGTTCATTATTGAGCATAGGCTTTTCCCACACTTCACCCGATAGCGCACCGAGCCGCATTACGATCGGGTGCCGAGAGCCTAGTAGTGATCTCGTGGTAGCCACCTCACCCCTATTGGGGAACACGCCCGTTATGATGGTTTGCTTCTGGAGGTCGATCCCCCTGTTGACGGGTTCTTTGGCAACCCCCCTACTGAGCCTCCAGTTGAGCCACCTCGTCCTTGTGAGGATGAGATTCAGGTGAGTGACACACTTATGAGTATTGAGATGTTGAGATCTCTCTCATTATCAACCCTGATATTGTTAGTGCTCTAGAGAGAGGATCTTGAGTGTTACACCCAGTATGTAGGGTTCTCCCTGGGAACACTTAAGTATAATTCAGATGCTTTGAGAGTTTGTCATCTGGTCACTCGCACTCGTGATGAGTTTTGGGTCGTACCACCTGCTGACCCGCCAGATGAGTTCTTTCTTGTGAGGGACACTCACCACACACTAGAGTCGCATCCTATTATCGATGCCTACGATTTTCACTTAGGTGATCGTCGCATTCATGATGATTTTTCATACATCCCTCCTGATAAGCCCCCTGATGCGTCACATTCCTTTAGCAAACATATCACGTTTGCTACGCTTCACCTGCATCATCGTTTATCTGAGGACACTGCAGATATTTTTGGGACTTATGTTGGTACTCGCCGCATTTGTGACGAATTTTATTACACCCCTCCCGGAGAACCCCCGGATGAGTCACATGTCGATCCACCCCTCATTTGGGATATATCCATCTCTAGTAGGACATTCGAGTTTGAGGGTGCAATCACTGACCCGTTAATCATATGTCTTACTACCCACACTTGTAGAGATAGTTCGCACACTACATTGACACATCTTATTACTGATGTCTCCGCGGTTCGCTGGAGTGATCGTTGCGCCCACGACGAATTTTTCTATGTCCCACCTTCTGAGCCTCCTGATCATGTACCCCTTTTAGGAGTTTCTTATAGTACCCAAAACCCTCGGTTTATTGAGTTGGTCGTGTTAGTAGTTCGTCTTTTACATTTATTGTTTGTTCATTTGCATTTAGTGCATGGTTCATTCTTGTTGCAGGACTCCCACGCGTTGTTTATTTTGCATCATTCGCATGAAATGCATAAACTAATCCGGAAGAAAACTATTAGCAATATTGAATTATATATGGTATGGGCGAATATGCACAGACGTGAGCAACATTTTCGGGTGTGCGAGCATATCATGGTCGGACTTTGCAAGGAGGGGCTCCCAAAAGGAACCGTTATTAAATAACTTAAGCGAATGAGTCTTTATAGGGTTATAAAGAAAATTGGGACAAATGCCTACGAGATCGATTTCCCCGCATATATGGGTATTCATCCCGTATTTAATACGAAAGATTTGGCACATTACTTTGAGCCTCTCGAGCATAGAGACCCATACCTTGAGCCTCTTTTGCCACCCTCCCAGTTACAGCTTGCCACTTCCCATGTTCACCTTGGACGAGCACCCACGGAATTGCCCGCACCACCCATGATTCCACCGGTTTTTCTAGATCCACCAGCACGAGAGGTGAGCGTTGAGAGCATTATTGTTATTATGGCGCACGAGTGCATCACCACTACAGTCGGTCGGTCCGGCCGTTACTTGGTGCACTGGAGTGGACGCCCCACCTTTGTTGATACTTGGATACCGGCGGCGGAGCTTGATAGACTTACCCCGATCTTCGACTACAGCTCAGTCATCTTCATTCCTCAGAGATGAATGTTTTTCAGTCGGGGGGAATTGATGGGGATTGGCCGCATGTTCGTGATCGGAGATTGGGCCACCACTCGGCGGGACCCGTTTTTGCAGATTTGGCGAAGATGCATTGATCGGATTGGCGATCCGAGACCGCGAGCGTGTCCGGAGCGTCATCTTTCATTATATATGTATTTTTTTATATTTTTTGGAGTTGTATTTATTATTTTAGGACACCGGGCGTAACAGACGATCATAGTCGTTCACGTTGGGTGCCCAACCGCCCCCTCTCGTTATAAATAGGGGTGGATGTTCTCATTTTCAGATTATTGTTGAGTTTTGTGAGAGATTCCAGAAATCGGCAATCATCCGTAGTGCGACGCCGCGAATCCGGGGTGCGACGCCTCGATCATTTTCAATTTCCCATTTATTTCTATTTATCTTTCCTGTTTAATGTTCCTGTTCCCTTATTATTTTCGTGAGTCTAACCCACCATATCCCTAATCCACGATTGAAGAAGATAACTGTCAGCTACAATTACTATTCATCTTCTCTATCACGATCCCCATCCTGCCGAAGGAGGAAACCGCCAAACCTCTCGTGCTCAACTACTTCTCCCACGACGGAAAGAAGAAACCCACCAAAGTTCCTGTTCAAACTCTTGACCTCGACGGAGGAACGACGCCAGAGTTCCTGTGCATTTCCTTCATCTCACGCCATTGTTACTGTTCATCTTCCACGACAGAAGGATCGCTGGTTAGTTGTTGTTCTTCTCCTCCTTTCGAACATTCTACCCAGCCCTCTCAGGTTCCTGGTCGATCGAACAAACCAAGGCCAGGATCGACACCAGCCCTTCCATTTTGCTCGAACCGTTACTTGTCTCTCCTATTCATCTCCTTCTCCCTAGATAGAGTACTATTCATCTCCTTGCCTCCACCCATTGCATGCTCAGCAGCCCATGCTCCACTCGATACCCAGCAGCCACATTGCCGCCAATTCTCTCTTCCCCTTTACTGAACCAACAATCAACAATTTTCTCTTCAAAATCCAGCATTACAATGCAGCCCTTCATATTCTTCCAGCATTATAGTGCAGCCCGTTGTTGGAGTCCACCGTAACCGCATTCCATCACCGCCGCATAATTCCTATTGTTCGTGAGTATTAATTTGATGTGTTGTTTTATTTTCCATGTTAAATATTGGAGGATATTATATGTTTGTTTGGATATTGTGATCACTAGTGCTACAGTTTCATTTCCTTTATGCCTATAAAATTTATTTGCAAAATTTGTAGTTGAAAAGCACCCCTTGTAAAAGGAACGTGAGTATTTGCTTACGCGCGTGAAAATTATTACGAGCACTGTGTTGATTTGCTAGTCGTGTATAAATCTATTGCTAACGTTTAGTTCCGGACTAATTTTTAAAACATGCATGCATCATTTAGGTTTGGTTTGATCGCCTCCATTACGCACGCTCATGTAGGATTGCATTAGAGCGTCGGCACCGCCGATTATTTCACAATGTGTCTTTTTTGTCCTGCGTCACATCTTCTAGTTTTTCTTCTGGTAGTGTGGCATTGGAAACTTCCTCTCCTTCTTCTGAATCGAATTCCATCTCTAAAGTTATGCTTTCTTTTTGCAACGGTGCCCTCTGCTGAATGGCTCGTCGCACCAACAACAAAGTCCCTTTGCTCTTCTTTCTTCCATCTCTCTGGGTGTCAATTTTTTGTGGGCATGTTGCAAGGACCTTATGGTCATTTGAAATGTAGCTGGTCTCGGCAAGGTCAGGGAAGGGGCACTTGAGCTATGGGAACTACTTGCAACCCCCTGATGATAAGGCCCCTTTCTAACTCCCAGAGACACTTCTTCTTGGATTCGTGCGAGACTATAGGCCTTCTGAAGGGTGGAAGGCAAAAACATCCTCACAGCCAGAGCAATGTCCCTTCTTAGAACAATTAAAAACAAGTTGATGGCATACTCTTCAGTGAAGATCTTGTTCCGCAGTGATTCAAATTCTTCGAGGTAACATTGCACATAAGAGGTTTGTTTTAGCTCCTTGAGATCACTCATGGGGTCTCCATATAGAGATGAGCTAAATCTCTCTTGCACGGCGATGGCAAAACTTATTCCAGGATAACTCTGTTCGAGATATCCTGGCTCGGGAAAAATTCTGGAACTAAGTGGATGCTCTTCCTTCCACGTTCATTGTTCACAGAGGCGAGCTTAACCTTTAATGCTTCCAGAGTCTCATCCACTTGAAAGAACTGTTCGCTTCTGTAAAGCCACTCCTTGACTGCATCGCCTTCAAATATGGGAAATTCCAATCGAGCGCAGTGTGTGGGCAGGGAGTAAGTGATGGAGGCCATCCATTCCTCTCAGTCCGTCTCCATCTCCCTGTTGATGAAGACCCCCACATGGACCCACACTTTGTGGGGGATGAGGTCGATGTTGATGTTGATGATACCGTTGTGGACCCTCCACCACTGTCGGATCCGCCACCGTATGATGCTGATGTTGATGATACCATTGTGGACACTCCACCACTGCCGGATCCGCCACCGCATGTCAAGATGATCCACCACCACATGACGGGATGATAGAGATGCTGTTGAAGATGTTGAGGATCCGCCATAGATCCTACCGGAGCCTTTTTAATTATTTATATGCTCATTTTGTCATGTTCTGTTGTATGTTTAATTTGGGACTGTTTATTTAGTGGCCTGCGTTTAGCCGTCCGTTAGGATTTTTATTAGTTGGGCTGCGTTTAGCCGCCGTATGTGTGTGAGCCTATAAATAGGCCAAACTCTATGTTAATTTCAGATTTGATGAAATTGAAAATAAACTTTTCCAAACCCTAAAGTTTCTCCCTCTCATCTTCCTCCTAGCCGCCGCCCCTAGGCTCCTCCCTCTCCCTTTAGCCGTCGGCCACTCTTCCTCCTCCTCCCCTCTTCTCGGCTCCTTCTCCCTTCCTTATTCCTTCTCTCAACCTCTCCATCCAAGGCCGACTGTCTCCCTCTCCCTCTTGAAGAATTTCGGCCAGCCACCAAGGGCTTGTGGAAGGAGATCTCTTGGCTCGGATTTGGCTCAAAGGGCTTGTTCGTGGTGGAAGCGGCGAAGGAGAACGTGCTCTACATCAAGTGACTCATCTCTGGTGGTTTCCGCGGACGAACAATCTTTAGGATTCCAACATCTCGGATCTACGATTTTGAGGGGGTAACGAACTCTCAACTCGTGTGGTTCCTTTCTTAGATAGTTCTGTGGTGGCTAGATCTGTGACGTGATCTTTGAATCATTGATTTTCTCGCGCATTTTCTTTATTTTGGATTTGTATTTCGATCTTGGATTTCATTTTAATTCGACAAGGAGTGGCGATCCTCTTTTGTTCTTGTTGGGGGAGATTTTCCGTTTCCGAAATCTTTACCCTTTCGGAGGATCTCTCTTTGGTAGACAACAACAACCGCTCGACCGGATCGTGTGGATCCTTTTAGCCGGGAGCGAAGTTGGCTCATAGCCTCCTTCCGTTCCCTCGCGGTGTGGCTGCCCGTGCGTGATAAATAACGTGAATAAAAAATCATTCCGCGAGTTGGCTGCGTTCGTTCACGCTTGTGTGAGATTAGGAAGCGTTGGGAGTAATCGAATCAATCGCACGCGAGTGAATGATCCCAAACACCCTTGCCTACATCAATTTGGTATCAGAGCCAGGTTCGTGTCATTTTCTTAATTGACGCATTCCTTAGGATTTTCATAGAACGTCGGCACTCACAATCTTCACACGATTTTGCGCAAAAAAAAAATGTCAGTCTACGAATAGCAGCCTAAAATTCTCATTTTTCTGCGAAATTCAAAAAAAAAATTCTGGTAATTCTACTTATTATTTTCTGTAAGAAAATTAAAAAAATATTTAACTTACCCTAGTTATTAGGCGGGAATAAAATTATCTTTCGTAAAATTGTGGTCTGATCTAAATTTCTGGTCTGCGAACAGCGGCCTTAAAATTTTTATTTTTCAGCGAAAATTAAAAAACAAAAAAAAAATTTGCAAAATCGGCGTACTATTTTCTACAGGAAAATAAAAAATAAATATTTTAAATTCTGGAAAGTCAAATTCAAAATTAAAATTTTTTGAAATTCAAAATTCAAATTTTTGAAATTCACAATTCAAATTCAAAATTCAAATTTTTGAAATTCAAAATTCAATTTCAAATTTCAAAATTTTGAAATTCAAAATTCAAAATTTTGAAATTCACATTCAAAATTCAAACTTTTTCGATCCACTATTCCTCGTGATGACTAGAGATACACCCCGAACTCTAACCATTATTCCTCGTGATGGAGTGCCACACCGCACTAATAAAAGTTATTACACTGAACCTCGAGCGTTAGATAAAGGGTGGGACACCGTTGCAAGAGTGTTTGTACAACCCCGATATTCGCCAGGTAAGGAAATCGAGCGAGACGGGAGTGGCGAGATCCAGACCTCGCCGAGATCGGCCCCCAGCCGATGAGACCTCGGCAGACCACCAAAATAGGCAGCGAGATCCTCGCGAGGCGACCCTCTAAAAGAGACGCCGCGGGCAGTATTCGCGAGAGGACCCGCGAGAACTCCTTCAGCAAGGTTCTCGCAGGGCGATCCCCCGGAAGAGATATCGCGGACAGGACCCGCGAGAAGGCCTGCGAGAGCTCCGACAGTAAGGTCATCGCAACCCCTTATCCATAAATCATTAGGGTCAACTTACCATTTTACCCTTGGTGGTCTGCCCTTAGCCTCTCCAAACAGCGGAGCTTGGCTGTTAGCAAACCCATTTGGGGTGCAGATAGTAAAATCTAAAGGCGGAATCCTGTTATTTGCAGACCAGATCAGAAAATCTATAAATAAGACCTTAAGGGCACCTTTGGAGAGGATCTCATTTTCAGCTTCCCTCTCCTCAGGCTTTCTTTGGATAGCGCTTCCGGAGCTCTCCAAAGTGCTCGAGTCTCAGCTTTGGCTTGGGAGGGGAAGCGCTCAACGATCTTCCGGGTTAGTGGAGGGACCTCCTCGCTGTGACTAAGGTCTTAGTCAATTTCCTAATCTTCCGTCCACCCTCCTCGAGGGACCAGTAAGGGCTAGCCGCCCCTCATTTCGGTGAGGGCCCCGAGCTCTACGAGAGACCGAGAAATCGGTTTCAACATTTTGGTGCGGTGAGCGTGGAGCGTGGCTGGTTCAAGAAAGTTCCAGAGAAGGGTTATGGCGGGAGATGAGGAGCAGGGCGAGGAGTTCGGCGAGACTCCTCAGGAGGCAATGGCCAGGATGCTCGCGGATTTCAGAAAGGAGGTGCTCGACACCTTGGGGTTCACGGTCACAGCTCTGCGAAGTGAATTTGCGACCCCAGCACCTCAGGCGACCCCTCCCCCAACAGCAGTCGGCGAGAAGGCACCAGGGGGAAGGGCTGGAAAGGAAGTTGTCGTTGGTTTAGGTCAGAGCCAGGAAGGGCGAGTGTTGTTCGCCAGTCCGGCGAGCTCCGTGTCGGCGAGCTCAGTGCTGGCGAGCTCCGCCCCAGCGAGCACGACGCAGGCGAGTGCGCGCCAAGAGGAAGCGGCGACGGTCGGGGTGGTTCAGGCGAGCACCGCCCTCGCGAGCACAGTCCCGGCGAGCTCAAGTTTGGCGAGCGAGCTCGGGGGACGAGTGGAGTCAGGAAGAGTGACAGGAGGGGGAAGCCCCTTTTGCGAGCTGGTGCTTTCCGCACCCGTCCCTGGGGGATTTGGAGAATGGGACCGGGTGTACTACAACGGTAGAGATGACCCTGTCCAGCACCTGCAGAGTTTCAAAGACTCGGTCTCCATCAGGCCGATGTCAGATGCCTTCAAGTGTCGGCTCTTTGCCGTCACCCTCAAGGAGAAGGCCAGGGACTGGTTCCATCATCTCCCTGCAGGGTCAATCTACTCGTTCGAGGATTTGCGCCGAAGTTTTTTGCTGAGGTTCTCGACCTCAAAAAAGAGGAAGAAGGACGATGATTCCCTCTTCGCAGTGAAGCAGGGACCCAGGGAGTCGCTGGCTCAGTATGCCGATCGGTTCCAGGAGGAAGTACAGCTCACTCAGGAGATTCCTGGGTTTGCACTCCAACTCGCCTTCACGGTCGGGTTGAAAGAAAGTTTCTTCAAGATGGCGTTGAAGAGAAAAGCCCCCGTCTCCTTTGAAGAGCTGATGGAGAGGGTGTCGGAGGAAGTCGCGAGTGAGGAAGCCAATTCGGAGCTCACCAAGAGGCTAGCAAAGCTCAGTGAGCCGGAGGTGAGGCAGCAGGAGGTCAGGAGAAGGGAAGAGCCCCGGGCCCCGGAGGGGGAATGGAGGCCGCAAGGTGGAGGAATGCAAGGGCAGGGAAGGGGTTACGGCCCAGGAAGGGGTAACCATGTCGGAGGTCAATGGAGGCCCCCCCCCCAGTTAGGGTGGAGGCAAGGTCCGATGCAAATGCCTCCCCCTCCCCAACAGGCCATGGCAATTGGAAGAGGAAGAGGAAGAGGAAGAGGAAGGGGAGGAGAGGTGGAAACGGCAGCCGCTAGGAGGAGAAGGAATATGGTGGCAGAGGCCGATGCAGGGGAAGTGACGTTGCCATATTGTATCTTTCATGATGTGGAAGGTCACTCGACAGACACCTGTCCGGAGTTCCTGGAAGTAAAGAGGGGCAGAGCGCCCGCGCCACCGCAGCAGCAGCCAGTAAGGATCGTGGAGGTCGAACCTCGAGAGGAGGATGAGGAAAGGTGTGAGGATAGAGCCGATATGGGAAGTAGAGGAGGGATCGGGGTGATCCATGGGGGGGTAGGGGTAGAGGCGACCCGCAAGGCTAGCCTCCATACCATCTACCGCCGGAGCGTGGCTTCGACCTCCACCACTCCGCCCCCGGCCGAAAAAATCATTTTCACCCAGAAAGACATGTCGGGCTACGAGGACCCGTTCTGCGACGCGCTGGTCATCCAGACGGCGATCGAGAACTTCACCGTCTCCCGGATCCTAGTGGACAACGGAAGTTCGGTCAACGTCATCTTCAAGAAGGCGTTTGACAAGATGGAGGTGGAGCCCAGAAGGGTGTTGGCCTCAGATGGCCCTCTGTTCGGATTCTCGGGGGAGAGGAAGGAAGTAGAAGGGGGAGTGGGGCTTCATGTGACCCTGGGTGGGCAGTCCCGGAACTGTCGTTTTGTCATAGTGGACGCCCCAAGCAGTTACAGCGCCATCTTCGGACGGCCACTCATCAGCGCGTTCCGCTGTGTCCCTTCCACCTTTCATCAATGCCTTAAGTTCAACGACGGAGGGGTTCAGGTGCGGATCAGGGGGGATCCCAAGGTGGCAAGACAGTGCTACGTAACGGCTGTTAACACCATCTCCTGGATGGGAGAAGCTGAGGAGTGGGATAGGATGATGGAGGAGGCGGCCGAAGCCGGAAGTATGGAGGTAGCCGAGGAGAAGATGGAGGGAGATGAAGTCCATGCCCAGGAAGGGGTAGCTGAGGGACCCCGGGCGGAAGGAGAGGAAGAAGAAGAGAAGGCCCAGGAGGGAAGGGCGGAAGAGCTGATGGTGGTAGAGAAGGAAGTCGAGGAGGAAACCCAGGCTCCCACTTGTGCCGAAGAGGAGAGGGCTTGGGGAGAGCAGTCCCGGTTGGAGGCTGTGGACGAGGTCGTAGAGCTCGAGGTCACCACCCGGCTGGGGGTGGTGGAAAAAGTCCGGGTCAGCGGAGGACTCAACCCGGAAGATCAAGCGGAGATTCTGGCTTGCGTACAGAAGAACGTAGACGTCTTCGCTTGGAGCGCCGCGGAAATGCCCGGGATCGACGCGGATGTGGCTTGCCATCGCCTCAACCTCGACCCCGGCGCCCGCCCCATCCGCCAGAAGAGGAGGGCCGTCGCAGACAAGCTGGAAGGGCCCATCCGGGAGGAGGTGGGCAAGCTCCTGCAGGCAGGCTTTGTATCGGAGATCCAGTATCCAGGCTGGGTCTCCAACGTCGTTATGGTGAAAAAAGGGGGAGGTAAGTGGAGGATGTGTATCGACTTTTCCTTGCTTAATAAATCATGCCCTAAGGATTGTTACCCCCTGCCTAGAATCGACGCGCTGGTTGACTCAGCCGTCGGTTTTCCTGTAATGTCTTTCTTAGATGCTTTTTCAGGTTACCATCAAATCCGCATGCATCCCCCAGACATCAAAGATGTCTCCTTCATCACGGGGGATGGATGCTACTGTTATAAAATGATGTCGTTCGGGCTCAAGAATGCAGGTGCCACATACCAAAGGATGATGGACAGGGTCTTCCGCGAGCAGAAGGGAAGAAACTTAGAGGTTTATGTAAATGACCTCATGGTAAAGAGTCGGGACCTCGGGTCTCACCTCCGAGACCTTGAAGAGACGTTCGGGACTCTGCGGCGGTACAAGATGAAACTCAATCCCTTGAAGTGTGTCTTCGGGGCGAGCCGAGGAAAGTTCCTGGGCCACTTGCTCACCCCCGCGGGAGTGGAACCTACCCCAGACAAAGTTAAAGCGGTGATGGAGTTGGGGTCGCCGAGAAATCCGAAGAAGGTTCAGAGCCTTACAGGGAAGTTGGTTGGGCTCAGCAGGTTCCTCTCCAAGGCAGGAGAAAAGTGTGCGCCTTTCTTCAAGGTGCTGCGGGGCAACAAGAAGTTTGAATGGACCCCGGAGTGCGAGAAAGCCTTCCAGGCTCTGAAGGAACAGCTCACCCAAACCCCTCTGCTCCAGGGACCGAGGCCCGGAGAAGACCTGTCCCTGTACCTGGGGGTAGGGTCCGAAGCAGTAAGTTCCGTATTAATCCGGGAAGAGGGGAAGAAACAGTTCCCTATCTACTATGTCAGCCGAGTGCTGAAGAAGGCAGAGCTCCGGTACCTGATCCTAGAAAAGTTAGCCTTCGCATTGGTGGTGTCGGCCCGGAGGCTCCGACCTTACTTTCAAGCCCATTCAATCAAGGTAGTGACGGACCACCCGCTCCGTAAAATCATGGAAGGGGTGGAGCACTCAGGGAGGTTGGCAAAGTGGTCCGTGGAGTTAAGTGAATTCAATATCACGTTCGTGCCCAGGACGTCTATCAGGGCTCAGGCGGTGGCAGACTTCATGGCCGACTATGCGGCCGAAGTGGGGGAGCACGAGCCACCTCCCCCAGATGCATGGAAGATGTTGGTGGACGGAGCGTCGGGAAAATACTCCTATGGAGGGGGAATGGTCCTGGTAAGTCCTCAGGGTACTCGGATTGAGCAAGCTTTAAACATCCATTTCCCAATTACCAACAACCAGGCTGAGTATGAGGCAGTGATAGCGGGCCTTCGGCTGGCCCGGGAACTGGGTGTGCAGGACGTGGAGGTCTCCACGGACTCCATGGTGGTAGCATGCCAAATCAAGGGAGAATTTGAAGCAAAGGACCCGACCCTCCTACTATACCTGGAGAAGGTTAAGGGAGTCATCGGGCAGTTCCGCACCTTCTCCATCATGCACGTGCCGAGGGAGGAGAACACCCAGGCGGACCTCTTAGCCAAGTTCGGTCCCCGAGCGGGAGGGACGACTTCGGAACTCTTCCGGCCCTCCATCGAGGAAGGAAAATTGATGGAGGTGGATCAACAAGCCTCGTGGATGGACCCATTCATCACCTTCCTCTCCTCCGGGCAGTTCCCTGGAGGGGACGTGGACAAGAGGCGCTTCAGGTATAAGTCCGCCTATTACTCCTTACATGCAGGAGGGCTATATAGGAAGACCCTCTCGGGACTCCTGGCCCGTTGTGTTTCCGAGGAGGAGGTTCCGAGAGTCCTGGAAGAAATCCACTCTGGGGAGTGCGGCAGTCACTCCGGGAGTCGGACCCTGGAAGGGAGGGTGTTGAGGCAAGGCTACTTCTGGCCCACTCTCAACAAGGATGCGGCAGGGTTCGCGAGAAAGTGTCCGAAGTGCCAGCTCTATGCTCCGCTCCAACTCCTCCCAGCTCAAAGGCTCCGGACCATCACGGCCCCCTGGCCCTTCACCATATGGGGGCTGGACCTGGTCGGTCCCTTTCCCCAAGCCAGCGGCCAAAGGAAGTTCCTGCTGGTCATGATCGACTACTTCTCCAAGTGGGTAGAAGTGAAAGCACTCGCTAAGGTAACCTCTCAGGTTGTAAGGAATTTTGTGTGGGGGGAGATAATTTGCAGGCACGAACTCCCTCTAGCTATAGTGACGGACAATGGGCCGCAGTTTGCTAGTGAAGAGTTTGTTGGCTTCTGCGCTCAGCTCGGCATTGACCTCAGGTTCGCATCGGTCCACCACCCGAGGAGCAATGGGCAGGTGGAGGCGGCGAACAAAATAATCGTTAACCTATTAAAAAAGAAAGTGGAGAACCTTCGGGGAAACTGGGTGGAACAGCTACCCTCCGTCCTCTGGGCCATGAGGACTACTCCGAATACCGCCACCGGGGAGACTCCATTCAAGCTCTCTCACGGGTCCGAGGCCGTTCTCCCCATAGAGTTTGAGGTAAAGACCCCCCGGGTGATCGCTGCGAGCGAGGGGGATGAAGAGTGGCTAGAAGGTAACAATGCAGAGCAGAGGCTGTCTTTGGACCTGGTGGAAGAACTCCGGGACTTGGCCACCATCAGGCAGGAAGAGGTCAAGCGGCGGATGGCTCGATATTTTGACAAACATATCCGGATAAAACACTTTCAGAAAGGAGATCTAGTCCTGAAGAAGGTCGATGCGGCCGGCAGAGGGGCCACGGTGGGTAAGTTTAACCCCAACTGGGAGGGTCCATATATTGTAAGCGAGGTGCTCAAGTCGGGAGGGTATCACCTCCAGGATGTGGAAGGGGTACCCCTCGACCGAGCCCGAAGTGGGGATGATTTGAAAAGGTTTTACCCTTGAGAGCTTTGTTATGTTGTTTAATTAATGTCTTACTCCTTTTTTATGATGCTTATAACTACTGTCGTGCCGGCGTGACAAAGGTTGGATATGTTGGCGCTGGAATGCCCCAGATCGATTCCGCTCCCGGGCTTTCACCTAGACGGGGGGTTCAGGTTGATCTCTGGAGAGGCTGGCGAGGTTGGATATGTTGGCGCTGGAATACCCCAGATCGATTCCGCTCCCGGGCTCTCACTAGACGGGGGGTTCAGGTTGATCTCTGGAGAGGCTGGCAAGGTAACAAGTGTTGGTGCTGGAATGCCCCAGATCGATTCCGCTCCCGGGCTCCCACTAGACGGGGGGTTCAGGTTGATCTCTGGAGAGGTTGGCAAGGTAACAAGTGTGGTGCTGGAATGCCCCAGATCGATTCCGCTCCCGGGCTCTCACTAGACGGGGGGTTCAGGTTGATCTCTGGAGAGGCTGGCAAGGTAACAAGTGTTGGTGCTGGAATGCCCCAGATCGATTCCGCTCCCGGGCTCTCACTAGACGGGGGGGTTCAGGTTGATCTCTGGAGAGGCTGGCAAGGTAACAAGTGTTGGTGCTGGAATGCCCCAGATCGATTCCGCTCCCGGGCTCTCACTAGACGGGGGGTTCAGGTTGATCTCTGGAGAGGCTGGCAAGGTAACAAGTGTTGGTGCTGGAATGCCCCAGATCGATTCCGCTCCCGGGCTCCCACTAGACGGGGGGTTCAGGTTGATCTCTGGAGAGGCTGGCAAGGTAACAAGTGTTGGTGCTGGAATGCCCCAAATCGATTCCGCTCCCGGGCTCTCACTAGACGGGGGGTTCAGGTTGATCTCTGGAGAGGCTGGCAAGATAACAAGTGTTGGTGCTGGAATGCCCCAGATCGATTCCGCTCCCGGGCTCTCACTAGACGGGGGGTTCAGGTTGATCTCTGGAGAGGCTGGCAAGGTAACAAGTGTTGGTGCCGGAATGCCATAGATCGATTCCGCTCCCGGGCTCTCACTAGACGGGGGGTTCAGGTTGATCTCTGGAGGGGCTGGCAAGGTAACAGGTGGTGGTGCTGGAATGCCCCAGATCGATTCCGCTCCCGGGCTCTCACTAGACGGGGGGCTCAGGTTGATCTCTGGAGAGGCTGGCAAGGATGAGGTTTACATGCTAGAATACTCCGTCTCGCTCGGCGGACCTGTCCGTTCGGCAAAGAGAAATTTCGCACGACGACAGGCGAGTGGCGAGAATCAATCTTACACGATCCCGGACAACTGGTCCTCGGCAGAAAGGTTGCCGACACCGGGTAAGAGGCGAGCCCTCGCCAAGAAGAAAAACGCCTTGCGAAACCTAGGAAGAAATACGCATAACCCGAAGGGTAGTAATCCTAAGAAACGACGAAAGGGCCGAGCAACCAAAGTATCCTATACCTATCTATTCAACAACGCGTGACGCGAGAACAACCAACGCGAGAATAGCCTCCGCGAAGGCGGATATCGAGATAAGCGAGAGCGAGACATTCAACGCGTAAAAATAACAAGACAGGAAAGAGAAGACACAATGAGCAAAGCAAAATTTGCATTCCACAGTTCATAGTTTGGTTACAATCTTCGGCGATCTCGCCGATCATAATTACAGCGCAAAAGAAAGGAATAGCGGCGAGCTTCAGGAACCACCCGCCGATCCTTCTTCGTCATCACTATCCTTCACGGGCGGAAGAGGGAGGAAGAGCTCCGGGACGATGTCTTCCAGAGTCATGTCGGCCGCATTATCAGCCAAGAGGCCGATCGCCTTCGCCACCGAAAAAATGTAGCGAGCTGACTCTATAGATCCCACGCGGATTTCTTCATCTCGCGTTCGCCGGTCTTCTTTTAAACGGCGAGGCGAGGGGGGAACAACGACGCGAGTGAGGTCGCAGTTTAGGGCCTTCAGCCCGGCCACCTCGCCCTCCAAATTCTCGATGCGAGCGGTGGCTCTCCCGGCGGCCTCGACATCCTGCAAATAGGTTCAGTTAGAGGTGAAACGGCCAGGGGAAAGGAGGATGAGGGAGGTCTAGATGACTCACCACACTGCCCTCCGCGGCGAGCAGCTTCTCCTTCAGCTGCGTGTTCTCGGCAAGAACCCCCTGGTAGGCCCTCGCAAGCTCCACATTCTGAAGCTCCAGTTGTAAGCAACGCCTCCCCGTCATGTGGGCGAGCTCGGCAGAGCGCAGCTGGGACCTCGCGCTCTCGTAAGCAAGGGTCCTCGCGGTCTCATCCTTATAAGACCCCGCATCCTCGCGACCATAAAGGGCGAACGCGAGGTCAAAGGCATGACCACTGACGGTCTCCTTCTCCACCCAGGAGGGGAGGATAGAAGAAATGTCCACCCTGTTGGTCTCCGGCTTCCAGGTGACGAGGGGCTCACCAGTCTCGTCCCGACGCCTCTGGCCGAGCCCGAAGTTGTAGTGGTTCACCGGGATGGGGAGGGCGGAGGTCCTGACCGCCTCCTGGCAGGGCTCTTCGTCCTCGCCCACCGAGAGGCCGGTGAGGTCAAACTCGTCGAAGGCGGCCTCGCGAGGTTCCTTACCTTTCGACGGAGTGAGCGAGGCCGCACTCTTCTTGCTCTTCTTCTTGGGCGGAGATTTCAAAGTGGCAGCATGACTACCGGAAGCCCCCGATCTCTTGCGAGAAGAGGGCTCGGCCGGAGCGACGACGCCTCGGCAAGCTTCCGCCCCCATGGTAGCGAGAGCCATGGTAGCGTCGGTTTTCCGGTTGCTCGCGTAGGGGGGATGAAGGGGAAGATCTCGCTCGCCTAAAAACAAACAATAATATGGATAAGTATAATATGCTAGCGAATTGAGACAAAGATATTAGGCGAGATTTTTACCTTCTCCGGCGAGAACCGGAGGCAGCGAGTCTAGGTTGCGGCGGAGGTAGACGACTTCGAAGTTCTTCTTGCAGAAGAACTGATGGAGGAGGGCGTCATGGCCGCCGAGGGCGGTGGGCCGGTAGGTGGTCTCGCTGTGTTGAACCGGCGAGAGGGGAATGTTGCCGAAGTTCCCCTTGACGACGACGAACTTCTGGGCCCATAAGTGGGCCTTGTTGACGGTCTCAACCACCTTCGGGCCCGTGCCCACGAAGTAGGCTGTCCCATCTTTGTAGGCCCGAAATGAGAACAGCTTCCGGAAGACCGGGAGGCTGAACTCGATTCGCTCCTCGCGGAGGTAGCAGGCGAAAGCGGTGACCACCGCCATGGCATTAGGTGTGAGCTGGTCGGGAACCACGCCATAATGCTTGAGCACCTAACAGGCAACGAGAACAGGATTAATCCGCGTGGCGAGCGAGACTCGAGTGGCAAAAAAATAGGAAGTAAGCGAGAACGATTATTACCTGGCGCACTTCTGGCCATAAAGGAAGGCGCAAACCGACCGCGAAATGGGCGGTAGGAATGGCCAGCTCGTCGACCAACGGGTCGTTGATCACGTCGTCCTCGCTAGGGCGGCGTGCCTCGAACGGGGGGGTGACGTAATCAGCGACCGCGCTGAAGTACTCCTCATCAGTCAAGTTGCAGGTAAAAAAGCTATGCTCGGCAAAGGCCTTCGCGACCCTTCGCCGACCCTCCGACTCCGCGTCGCCGCCCATCTGAAAAACCTGCGAGAAAGGAAGGAACGCGAGAACGAGAAAGAGCGAGAGCTCTGCAGCAGAAGAAGAAGAAGATCGAGAATAAATGCGGTGGTTGGCCCAGTCAAGACCACCTATTTATAGCCAAAGCAAAAGGGCGGGAGGAAGTCCAAACGTTGGCGAGCACGAGTATCAACAAAAACATCACATCACGTACGCGGGCGAGGGAGACCCGCGGGGTTAGCGCAAACGACATCCCTGCAGAATACGTTTAGCGAGGACAGAGGGTCCTCGCGAGCGCGATGTAACAAAATAAATAAATTCATTCATAGCGAGCGAGAAACCATAAAAGGTAATAATACTTATTGTCGAAAGAAATAGCAGCCAGCAGGAGTGGCGAATATGCGAGTCGCAAAACGTGGCGAGACCGTTCAAAGACGACGACGATTATTACAGTCACAATATAACATCTAGCGAGAATCGTGGGGGAGCCATTTCCACCGGCCGCCACCCCGCGACCCTGACCTCGGCGGTACCCTAGAATTATAATAGTCCTCTGCCAAACGACCCTCCCGGTCCATGAGGTAAGCGTAGTCTCTCATTCTCGCTATGTGCACCTCCGGCGTCGTGGCGTTCTCGTCCTGATCGCGCTGTCTCGCTTGTCGGAGCCTCGCGCACTCCTCCATCAGGACCGCGTGCCTATCCTCCGCGGCTTCCCTATCCCGTCTCGCCTGCATGTTGAGATCCATCAGCATTCGCCCATGCTTCCTCAAGAGCTCCGCGGCTCGCTGCTTCATCGTCTCCGGATCTCGCGGATCCCCTAAGAATTCCTCCACCTGGTCAGGAAGGGGAGACATCTCGTCATCGCCCAGTTCGGAATCGGTATGCGGATTTTCGGCATTGTCTGCAAGATTTTACAAGGTTAGATGACGAGCGCGAGATCACGCAGGGTTTCGGCGAGGCCATAACGCTTACCGAGAGGGGGGCGAGAAGCCGAAGGACGGCCCTGGAACACATTGCCATAGTGGGGGTAGAGAGATTTGCCCAGGCCGGCGGGAAAAGCTGTGTTGTTGGTCGGGGGAATCTTTGGCGGTGCGGAGCCACCGGTCTCCTCGCTCGTCAGGAGCTGGAACCCGGGCTTATCTATGATTTTACCTGGAGGAGGCGGAGACGGCGGCCGCGACGACGGGCGGGCCGGGGACTTCAGGGGCGAGACTGTAAGAAAAGAGTAATGGAGGTCATATACGGTTGACAGAAGTATTACGGTGTGCGAGATTAAGATCATACCGGTGACATCTTTCCCAGCAAGGTTCAGATCCGCCTGTGGACTCTTGCGAGACCTCTCAGCGGGTTCTCCAATGTTCTCGCTCGGCAAAGCATCCTGCGAGTAGAAATTAGTGAGGAGCGATTTATTGACGTGAATTCGAGTAGCTCATACCTCCTCGGGGCGGCGATCATCCGGGGAGGAGTCCAGCATCACGGAGTCGTCGTCGGAGCGACGAGCCGCCTTCGCCTTCTTGACTTTCGGCGATTGAACGGGGGGCGGCCGGTTCATCCAGGCGGGGACCTTGGTCGTGGAAGGTAGCCCACCAGCTCTCATCGCCCTCAGGCGAGCCTCTGCTTCTTCGGAGATCGGCATCTCCAGGCAGCTAAAATAAGAAAGGGAAGAAAAGAAACGGCGCGCGCCAATAGGGGTTCGGGACGATATTTATAGCCTACGGGGTGGGTCCCACCAAAGATTCCTGACAGGTCATCCGAGAGCGGTCGAATATCAGGGGTTGGACGATTCTTCGCGAGGACATTAGTCCTCGCGAAGAGCGGGGATTGTGTACAACCCCGATATTCGCCAGGTAAGGAAATCGAGCGAGACGGGAGTGGCGAGATCCAGACCTCGCCGAGATCGGCCCCCAGCCGATGAGACCTCGGCAGACCACCAAAATAGGCAGCGAGGTCCTCGCGAGGCGACCCTCTAAAAGAGACGCCGCGGGCAGTATTCGCGAGAGGACCCGCGAGAACTCCTTCAGCAAGGTTCTCGCAAGGCGATCCCCCGGAAGAGATATCGCGGACAGGACCCGCGAGAAGGCCTGCGAGAGCTCCGACAGTAAGGTCATCGCAACCCCTTATCCATAAATCATTAGGGTCAACTTACCATTTTACCCTTGGTGGTCTGCCCTTAGCCTCTCCAAACAGCGGAGCTTGGCTGTTAGCAGACCCATTTGGGGTGCAGATAGTAAAATCTAAAGGCGGAATCCTGTTATTTGCAGACCAGATCAGAAAATCTATAAATAGGACCTTAAGGGCACCTTTGGAGAGGATCTCATTTTCAGCTTCCCTCTCCTCAGGCTTTCTTTGGATAGCGCTTCCGGAGCTCTCCAAGGTGCCCGAGTCTCAGCTTTGGCTTGGGAGGGGAAGCGCTCAACGATCTTCCGGGTTAGTGGAGGGACCTCCTCGCTGTGACTAAGGTCTTAGTCAATTTCCTAATCTTCCGTCCACCCTCCTTGAGGGACCAGTAAGGGCTAGCCGCCCCTCATTTCGGTGAGGGTCCCGAGCTCTACGAGAGACCGAGAAATCAGTTTCAACAGTGTTTAGGTTTGATTGTGACATAACAAGAAAATTTTCGAAAAATTTTAAGCACGGTGAGAAGTGGTGCAAACTAGTTGTCGACAGCATTTGCCGCATGAATGTCGTTTCTGAAAATGCTATCACGAGGATGTGTTTGACCACCGAGCCGCACCCCCGTCCCTATCGGCTTGTGTGTTCTGACAAGAGCACTGTTTTAGTGTCTAGGCGATGTTTGGTGCCCCTCACCATCAAAGTTTATTCTGAGTGCGTTTGGTGTGATGTCCTTCCTATGAAGGATTGTCATGTATTGCTAGGACGCCCATGACTTTCTGACCATGTGGTCATCCACGATGACCATGACAACACGTTAGAATTCCAGCATAATGGTCAGCTTATTATTCTGAAGACCACCCCGCCTAAAAGGCTTACGATCCCCTCTAAGGACACAACTAGTCCTGAGGAATAGAAAACATTAAGTGTAATAGTTAAGACTAATGTTGTCCCGGTTAGTCAAAATCGGCTTATAGACTGTATTAGCCCCTCCGAAACGAACACTTTAAGCTTAATCGATAAAGCTAAGGCTGACCCTGTTAGTCCAAGTCTTCCTAAGGACCCTTCGATTCAACTTAGTGAGACCATCATTCCTATGGAGGACCAGACCTTAAATTTAATCAATAACTTGGTGATTGCTCCAAATTTTCCTAACCAACCCAAGCATGAGAATATTACATTAGCCGACTCATTTTGGTCTTATCACGTTATGTGTAGCGCACAAAAGAGAGCATCCCATCATAAAATGGGAGATTTAATTATGGTATGTCTCAACCCTGAACGGTGGCCTTCCGGCGCTTTAGAGGACATCATGAGTCCGAACGCTAGACCTTTTCGAATTTCACTGAATTTAGGAAAGAGTACTTTTCATATGAAGGTTTCTGCTGAGTGGGGTTTGCCCCCTATTTTTGATGTTTCAAATTTTACGTCATGCTTTCTACCACCACTTAAACTGTCTCCCCTTCCGTTACTTTCTACTAATCATTCTATTGGGTTGAGAGGTGAGCAGGGTAGTAGATTGTTTTCTCCTAAGGTTATCACTGGAGGTATGTTGTCCGTTGATGTTTTAGCATATTTTCCTTCGTTATCTAATGCTGCTTTCAAGGTCTCAAAGACCAACTCTGTGCTTGACAGGAATTCTGAGGTTGCAATCCTTCCAGTTCTCCACGATGCCGACTCATCGGTGATGAGTCATTTCAAGTGGGGGAGGATTGATGGAGGCCATCCATTCCTCGCAGTCCGTCTCCATCTCCTTGTTGATGAAGACCCCCACATGGACCCGCACTTTATGGGGGATGAGGTCGATGCTGATGTTGATGGTACCGTTGTGGACCCTCCACCACTGCCAGATCCGCCACCGTATGATGTTGATGATACCGTTGTGGACCCTCCACCACTGCCGGATCCGCCGCCGCATGATCAAGATGATCCACCACCACATGACGAGGATGATAGAGATGTTGTTGAAGATGTTGAGGATCCGCCATAGATCCTACCGGAGCCTTTTTAGTTATTTATATGCTCATTTTGTCATGTTCTGTTGTATGTTTAATTTGGGATTGTTTATTTAGTGGTCTGCGTTTAGCCGTCCGTTAGGATTTTTATTAGTTGGGCTGCGTTTAGCCGCCGTATGTGTGTGAGCCTATAAATAGGCCAAACTCTATGTTAATTTCAGATTTGATGAAATTGAAAATAAACTTTTCCAAACCCTAAAGTTTCTCCCTCTCATCTTCCTCCTAGCCGCCGCCCCTAGGCTCCTCCCTCTCCCTTTGGCCGCCGGCCACTCTTCCTCCTCCCCTCTTCTCGGCTCCTTCTCCCTTCCTTACTCCTTCTCTCAACCTCTCCCTCCAAGGCCGACCATCTCCCTCTCCCTCTTGAAGAATTTCGGCCGGCCACCAAGGGCTTGTGGAAGGAGATCTCTTGGCTCGGATTTGGCTCAAAGGGCTTGTTCGTGGTGGAAGCGGCGAAGGCGAACGTGCTCTACATCAAGTGACTCATCTCCGGTGGTTTCCGCGGACGAACAATCTTTAGGATTCCAACATCTCGGATCTACGATTCCGAGGGGGTAACGAACTCTCAACTCGTGCGGTTCCTTTCTTAGATAGTTTTGTGGTGGCTAGATCTGTGACGTGATCTTTGAATCGTTGATTTTCTCGCGGATTTTCTTTATTTTGGATTTGTATTTCGATCTTGGATTTCATTTTAATTCGACGAGGAGTGTCGATCCTCTTTTGTTCTTGTTGGGGGAGATTTCCGTTTCCGAAATCTTTACCCTTTCGGAGGATCTCTCTTTGGTAGACAACAACAACCGCTCGACCGGATCGTGTGGATCCTTTTAGCCGGGAGCGAAGTTGGCCCATAGCCTCCTTCCGTTCCCTCGCGGTGTGGCTGCCCGTGCGTGATAAATAACGTGAATAAAAAATCATTCCGCGAGTTGGCTGCGTTCGTTCACGCTTGTGTGAGATTAGGAAGCGTTGGGAGTAATCGAATCAATCGCGCGCGAGTGAGTGATCCCAAACATCCTATCCTACATCAGTAAGATCCTTGATGGAAATGATGCTGCTTCGGTGGCCTCATAGATGATGTCGCCGCCTCCTGTCGTTCAATTTCCAACATGGCCATCATATTCCACAGTTCCTCCATTGTCGTTCTCTGCTTTATCTCCATCTCTTGGATTGTTTGCTTCATATTTTCAACCTCCTTCCGCGGGTCTTGGTTCTTGGATTTATTCTCACCCATGGATGAGGGAAGCGTCGGCCGGATGATGCTCTGATACCACTGATAACCCTCGAGATTAAATCTCTCACATGGAGGACCTCCTAAGGTCGAAGCCTGAACAGAGGCGGGAAAAGAATGCATGGCAGGAGCTCCGCGAGAAGAAAGTGGAGAAGGGAAGTGCCACAATATTTTTCATACTAGTTCATAACAATATTGAGGTTTATATAACCTTCTTACATTCAGGTTGAGCTACATCAAGCCCATCTTCGACACTACACCCACACCTTCACAACTGTCCGCAGTTTACATTGACTCGACTTCGACTTTTAATGGTAAAAAGGAAATTGTGGTTACATCACATGTAAAAGAAAATTCAACAACTACTAACAGAATTAACGGTAAAGGACATAACATGTTCATAGGTTTTCAGAATTTATCAGAAACTTTGACTCACTATTTTTTTATAGTTCAGCAGCAGAACAGATCGTGGCGGCGAAGAGGATCTTGGTAACGGATCAAGACACCGCGTTGTTCGTCTCCAAAGAAAGGCAGGAAATAATAGAAGCAGCAGTATCGATTTTCAACTAGAATTTGGCTTCATTCCGAAGGTCGGAGGCAGCGGAGTAGATTTTAGGGCAAGAGGCAGCGCTCCCGATTTTCACTTAGGGCTGCGATTTGTGCCAAATATCGACGGCGTCGGTCATCTCCGAAGGAAGGGTGAATTTGCAAAAGAAGCTGAATCTTGGATTTCACTTCAAAGTCCAAAATGTCGGTCTCAGAGGCGGCGCTCCGTCTCTAAAGGCCCGGAATCGGCCACAAAGAAGCGGGAGATCATTTTCTCTAGGCCTGCGATTAAATTGTTTTTTTGTGTTACATGAGAGCACCATGGTTACCCTATGTTGAACCCACGCGGGAAAGCAACACCTCTAGAGTCAGCAGACATCACTGACAACAATTCAACTGGAGGGTCAATTGTTTTTTCAAATACAACATAGTAATATTTGACGCACCACCTCTTAACCTCGCTTAAATTTTGTGCATCATGGGTGAGGAGGATTTTTTTTTTTCATAACTATATCATGTGCCCATTAAATTATAGGTGCTGATATTCGCAAATCTATGTTAATTATTTATAATCCTTTAATATTTGTTGGTTCGGACATATACAAATAAGACTATTAGAGGCACATATTAGGCATTGTGAGAGTTTAGCCACTAGGCATACTAAAGGGGGAACGGGTAGACCAAAAAAGACTTGGAATGAAACTAAGAAAAGACACAATGTACTTAGGCATTAGTGAGATTATGACTAAAGATAGGGCACAATAGCGACAAAGGATTCATATAGCCGACCTCACTATGATGGGATAAAGGTTTGAGTGTTGTTGTTATTGTTGTTGTTGGAATATTTACTTCTATATTCCTATTTTAATATAAAAATAGCATATATTTTTTCGTTTTTAAAATTTTTACAGAAACAACAGATATATAATATATATATAAACAGCAATATCAATAATTTTGCATGAATTAGGTGAGAAATAAAAGGGAGGAAATATATAATTTAGAATCAGGCCTGGGTAAGGCGTGTGATCACTGCTCTAAAGAAGTTGCACCACCCTCCGGCAGGGCTTTCAACCGATGCTCACTCCTCCAAGGTACAACACCCGGCTAGATCCCGAAACTCTGATGTGCGCGGACACCAAAGAAGCACAGAGCACCCGAACAACCACTTGATGAAGCAAATGTAAAGAAAAGGAATCTCGTAGAAGATCGTGACAAAACAGAGAGAGAGAGAGAGCAGAAGAGCGTATGTTATCGTATCTTCTTTCTGAGAAGAACGAGAATATATATAGACAGAAAATAGTCGGAGGAAAAGGATCTTGAAAACGGCAATATTTAAGAGCATAGTAAAGATTAACGGTTACAAAAGGAAGACACATAATCGGGAAGATTTACGTTGAATATTTCCAACGTAAATAATGGCGGAAAACACGCATAAAAAGAGCGGTTAAGAAAACGCGTAAAACGGCGGAACGCGTGAAAGCAAATCGACGTGCGTCGACATCATATCGACGCTACGTCGAGCTCTATCGACGCAGGACCTAACGACGCAAGGCTTATCGACGCATGCGTCGAATTCCATTTGACGCCACGTCGAGTTCTATCGACGCATGCGTCGAATTCCATTCGACGCCACGCCAATTTCAGCGGCTTGACGACGCTACGTCGAAGTCTATTCGACGCAGCTCCGAATTTTAATCGACGCAACTCCGAGTAAAACTCTGAAACTATTTTGAACAAAAAATACAATTCAATTATTCCCCAAATCCCAAATCCCAAATCCGGATCCGGTCCGGTGCGGGGCGTGCGCGCGCGCGCGCGTGTGGTTCATAGTTTCTCCTTATGTTCTTTTGAACAAATAAGAAGGTGTGAAAACATATATAAACTCTTTGGCTAGAGAGCTAATATGCAAGGTGGGACTAAAGGTTCATCCTTTCATTCATGAAAAGTTTTCCTCCAAATAATTTGGATTCCCTCCAATTTGGTTTTGGAGCTTTTCATCTATAATGAGGAGCCAAACACCAAACACCATACAAGGCTCCAATAAACATTTATGAAATGAATGTTTATAAATAAAATTTCTAACAATTCCCCACAAAAGCGATAAACCAAAAGCGAACTTCATAAATATGATATTATTAATAATAAATAAAATCAAATACAAATTTGCTTCATCAAGTTGTATCTAATGCAATGGGTATAGATGGAATGGTTACCTTGAATATATATTTAGTACTTACTTCCTCTACCGAAGAGTATAATGTGACAGAGGCTTTGAATTATAAACTTTTGACCGGTAAATTAGATAAGCACACAAAAGATTGGTTGTTCTTGGGTTATGGCGGTGGGCGCGTTAATGGCCATGCGCATTCCTTGATTTTTCATGAGAGTTATTTTGGGTTCAGCCCGGATCCCAAAGTTGCGGCCTCACAACAACCCCCACATAGGTGGTGCCTCAAGAGATATTCGTAACCAATATCTCGCAAAGAAACATGCCTTTGGCAACCATTAAGAACTTAATTAAGTTCATCCTAACTTGTTACGTAGAGCACAACATCATAGGAATGGGGAGAAGGTTTTCTCAACCTTATATTTTGTGCTCCCAACTACGCTACATCAACGGCTTCGTTTCTACCACATTGAACCCACTTCATGGGATCTCCAATCACATGGGTTGGGTATCCACCGTTGGCAGCAAATCATGTGGGCTTAAGCCTCATTCCCCTCGATGACAACAATATCTCCCTTCGGGACAATCCCTTGGTAAGATTATCAGCCAGATTCAATTCTGACTTTACATAGTTGAGTGATATCACTTCTTTGCTTCACGGACTTGTACCTGATTCTCATGAACTTATTCATTTTGGAATTAGTACTATTAGAAGCAGTTAAATCAATAACACTTTTATTATCACAATGTAAAGAGATAGCAGGCATGGGGTTTTTAATTAATGGAATTTCACTAAGTAAATTTTTAATCCATTCTGCTTCGGCACATGTAGTGTCCAAAGCTATAAGCTCCGATTCCATGGTGCTTCTAGAAATAACTGTTTGTTTTGTAGAAGCCCATGAAATGGCAGCACCTCTAAGGAGGAATACATAGCCCGCCGTTGACTTAACGTCTAACGAATCAGTTACCCAATTGACATCTGAATATCCTTCTAGTACTCCGGGAAATCCCATGTACACTAAACTATAATCCATAATTCCACGAAGATATTTAAATATTCTATTTAGTGCTATCCAATGTTCATCACTTGGATTACTAGTATATCTACTAAGGCGGCCTACGGCATAGGAAATGTCGGGCCTAGTGCGGTTAGCTATGTATAGGAGTGATCCTATCATTTGTGCATACCTATGTTGATTAACAGGTTCATTAGTATTTTTACAAAATTTTACACTAGCGTCATATGGAGTAGAATCGGGAATGGAATCATATAAGTTGAATTTAATCAACATTTTCTCAATCGAGTGTGAAAGAGATAATGATACGCTAGAATCATTTTTAACTAGTTTCATTCCTAATATAATGTTTGCTTCCCCCAAATCTTTCATATCAAAGTTGGATGATAAATTATTTTTGGTTTCATTAATAATTTTAATTGAGTTTCCAAAGATTAAAATGTCATCTACATAGAGACATAACAAGACAATTTCATTTCCGTCTTGTTTGACATAAATACATTTATCAAATTCATTAGATTTGAAACCAAAAGTTAAGACTACGGAGTCAATCTTTTGATGTCATTGTTTAGGTGCTTGTTTTAAATCGTAAAGAGATTTAATTAATTTACAAACTTTGGTTTCTTGGCCTTTGACCACAAAACCTTCGGGTTGAGACATGTAGACTTCTTCTTCTAAGTCTCCATGCAAGAAAGCGGTTTTGACATCCATTTGATGAATGATCATCCTATGGATCGAAGCCAATGCGATTAGAATACGAAGAGAGGTTATTCTAGCTACGGGAGCATATGTGTCTAGATAATCTATTCCTTGTTTTTGGGCATAGCCTTTAGCTACAAGGCGAACCTTATATTTATTTATGGATCCATCCGGATTTAATTTCTTTCTAAAAATCCATTTACATCCTATGGCTTTGGCACCAGGAGGTAAATCGGTTAGGATCCAAGTTTTATTTTCTAAGATAGAATTAATTTCTAGATTAATTGCTTCTTTCCAAAAGGGATAATCAGATGAGGTCATTGCTTCCTCAAATGTATTAGGATCTCCTTCAACTAGATAAGTGAAGTAGTCCTCCCCATAGGATCTTTCGGTTCTAACTCTTTTGTTTCTTCTAGGTTCATCATTTTCTAATGGTTCTATAGAAGAAGTGGAAGGTTGGTTTGAGCTAGTTGAAGGTTGAGATGAGTTATTTAGTTTATATGGAAATTTATCTTCAAAATAAGCTGCATCTCTAGCTTCTATAATGGTGTTGTTAGATATTTCACTAATTAGGGAATTAGTGATGAGAAATCTATTAGCACTACTATCGGATGCATATCCTATGAAAATAGAGTCTAATGTTTTTGGTCCTATTTTCTTTCTCTTAGGTTCAGGAATTGCTACCTTAGCTAAACACCCCCACACTCGAAGAATTTGGAGGTTATATTTTCTTAATTTGAATAATTCAAAAGGTGTCTTATCGTTTTGTTTAGATGGAATCCAATTAAGGATGAAGGAGGAAGAGAGCAACGCTTCTCCCCAGAGATTTTCCGGGGCACCGGACTCGGCTAACATGGCATTGACCATGTTCATCAAGGTCTGATTTTTACGTTCAGCTACACCATTCGATTGAGGAGAATATGGAGCAGTCACTTGATGAATAATCCCATGTTCTTGGCAAAATTGGGTTAGTTCATTCGAAGTGTATTCTCCACCTCGATCGGATCTAAGAATTTTGATTGACGATCCTAATTGTTTTTCTACTTCGGCTTTGAAAATCTTAAAGTATGAAAATACTTCATCTTTGGTTTTTAATAAATATATGTAACAATATTTTGTAAAGTCATCTATAAATGTTACAAAATATTTATTTTCACCTCTAGTAGGTTGGCGGTTTGAATCACATACATCCGAATGAATTAGTTCTAAAGGTTTTGAAGTTCTTTCCACTGTTTTAAAAAGTTTTCTAAAAAATTTAGATTGTACACATATTTCACATCTAGAACTTGGTGCAATATTAAATTTTGGAATTAAATTTAACGACATCATTCTTTTCATAGAATCTGAATTCACATGTCATAATCTAGCATGCCAAAAATCTGAATTTGAGTATGAAACAGAAGAAGATGAAATCTGATTTATTTCTAAATCAGCAACATTTAATTTAAATAAACCATCGCAGATGTATCCTTTACCAATAAAAATATCATTAAATGTTATTACAACTTTATTTGACTCTAAGACAATTTTATAACCCTTCTTCACTAGCAAGGATCCGCTCACAAGATTCTTCCTAACTCTCGGCACATAAAGCACATCTTGCAAGGCTAGTGTTTTCCCGGATGTCAACCTAAGATCCACTCGCCCGCGTCCAAGTATTTGTGCCGAAGAAGCATCTCCTAAGATCACGCTTCCTCCACTGATGTCCTGAAAGGTGGCAAAACAAGAACGATCAAAACAAGTATGAACATTTGCTCCGGAATCAAGCCACCAATCTGGGTTTTGGTTTGAAGAACTAGGTTTGGGGTGATTGGGTTTTTGATGGCGGGAACCTGAACGGAAAGGTTTCTTATGGATCTTGCCTTTGCCTTTGAAATGATGGTGGGAAGAATGATTGCCTTGCAATTCCGTGAGATTTACTTTAGGAGCAAGGTCTTTGGGAACTTTAGAGTTTTTACTCTTATGTTCCTCCTCAATGCGGATAGCATTTTGGATCTGAACATAAGTAAGGTTTGATTGGTCATGCCTTAGTCTAGTGCTAAAGCCGGACCATGAATCGGGAAGAGAATCAATAAGACATGCCACAAGATAGTTTTCGGAAAGGATTGAGCCATTGGCTCGGATCTTGGACAGCATCTCATCTAGTTGATGGAGTTGAGGATTGATGGGCTTGGAAGCATCAATCTTGAATTTATGGAGGTTAGAGACGTTGTAACGTTCTATACCCACATTGTCTAGGTTATAACGTGCTTCAAGAGCATACTACAAATCCTTGGTTGTACGATATTGAAGGAAAACATCGTAAAGGCTATCGGACAAAGCACTTAGGATTCGGTTACGACAATGATATTCAACATCTACCGGATCTCTATAAGGGAGACGTCTTACGTAGGTTCTAGTGGTGTTTGCAGTTGAGGAAGAGGACGATGGTAGAGTCGAAGCAACTGCATTTGCAGCGCTAGGGATTTCAGTTTCTGAAGGAGGGGCATCGAAGATGGCAGACAAAAGACCTAGGGTATTTAACCAATATTCGACCTGTGCTTGCCAACGACGAAAACCATTGCCATTAAATTTCTCGGGTTTGATCCCGACGGAGTCCTCAGATCTAGATGTCATTAGTGATTTCTGAAATTTAAAATACATACAATAAATAACAGTACATGTAAACAATAAAACAGAGATGATCATTTTGATTATTTGATTTTATTTATTCTATTGATGTGGAATTACAACTTCTTTAGATTGTTGGAATATTTACTTCTATATTCCTATTTTAATATAAAAATAACATATATTTTTTCATTTTTAAAACTTTTACAGAAACAGCAGATATATATAAAATATATATATATATAAACAGCAATATCAATAATTTTGCATGAAGGAGGTGAGAAATAAAAGGGAGGAAATATATAGTTTAGAATCGAGCCTGGGTAAGGCGTGTGATCACTGCTCTAAAGAAGTTGCACCACCCTCCGGCAGGGCTTTCAACCGATGCTCACTCCTCCAAGGTACAACACCCGGCTAGATCCCGAAACTCTGATGTGCGCGGACACCTAAGAAGCACAGAGCACCCGACAACCACTTGATGAAGCAAATGTAAAGAAAAGGAATCTCGTAGAAGATCGTGACAAAACAAAGAGAGAGAGAGAGAGAGCAGAAGAGCGTATGTTATCGTATCTTCTTTCTGAGAAGAACGAGAATATATATAGACAGAAAATAGTCGGAGGAAAAGGATCTTGAAAACGGCAATATTTAAGAGCATAGTAAAGATTAACGGTTACAAAAGGAAGACACATAATCGGGAAGATTTACGTTGAATATTTCCAACGTAAATAATGGCGGAAAACACGCATAAAAAGAGCGGTTAAGAAAACGCGTAAAACGGCGGAACGCGTGAAAGCAAATCGACGTGCGTCGACATCATATCGACGCTACGTCGAGCTCTATCGACGCAGGACCTAACGACGCAAGGCTTATCGACGCAAGCGTCGAGTTCTATCGACGCATGCGTCGAATTCCATTCGACGCCACGCCAATTTCAGCGGCTTGACGACGCTACGTCGAAGTCTATTCGACGCAGCTCCGAATTTTAATCGACGCAACTCCGAGTAAAACTCTGAAACTATTTTGAACAAAAAATACAATTCAATTATTCCCCAAATCCCAAATCCCAAATCGCAAATCCCAAATCCGGATCCGGTCCGGTCCGGTGCGGTGCGTGCGCGCGCGCGCGCGTGTGGTTCATAGTTTCTCCTTATGTTCTTTTGAACAAATAAGAAGGTGTGAAAACATATATAAACTCTTTGGCTAGAGAGCTAATATGCAAGGTGGGACTAAAGGTTCATCCTTTCATTCATGAAAGGTTTCTCTCCAAATAATTTGGATTCCCTCCAATTTGGTTTTGGAGCTTTTCATCTATAATGAGGAGCCAAACACCAAACACCATACAAGGCTCCAATAAACATTTATGAAATAAATGTTTATAAATAAAATTTCTAACAGTTGTATAGTCCTTTAATATTTGCAGATCCTGAAATTATATTTTCACTCAAACACGCTATTCGAAGACAAATGTATGAAAAAAATTGCAAGTACAGAATGATCATCTCGCCAAAGAAATGATGTTGAGAAAAGTAGTTAGAGGTTTTATTTCAGGACAACCATTGGTGGATTTTGATATGGAAATCAGAAACAATGAATAAGCACAAAATTTTGATTAAGCACATCAGGTAGTGTGTATATATATGAAACAACGCATTCTACCAGATATACAAAATATGATTCAAATAAAATATCGGACATGTAAACAACTTAAGAAATTTAATTACTGAAAAGTGGAAACAGGGGCTGGAGTCGCTCGGCGTCTGGACTGGAGGAGTCGAGACTAGGGCTCTGGGAGCCTGCAGCCACCAAGTGCAAACACGGAGGTTTCTGTGACCCTTGCCCGATACAGCGGCGAGCAGTACACGCTACGATATGCCGGACCTACTTCACCGCATTCGGTACGATCTCTGTGCGAGGCGTGCGAGATTTATCTAACGATGTGAGAATGACGAAATGAAACCAGGAGAGGAAATAAGGCATAACTATCCTCACAAAAATGCACCACCATTGGAGTATATAGGCGGCCAGGCGAGGCGGTGGGTCTGCGAGGTCGGCGCCCGGAGCAGTCAGCCGACCGGGCAAGTCTAAGTGGTCAGGCCAGGGCAGGTGAAGGATTTCACGAAAACAAAATATCGGGCGTGAGGTGGAGGTCTACATTTATATTAGAGTGGTTAAGGTCACGTCAAGAATGGTTGTGGGCTGCAAAAATATAATGGTCCGTTTTGCGCGTAGGTATTAACTTTTTGGAATTAGTATTGGGTTACAGATAGTCCTGAACAAAAAAACCGGGCCTGACGGGCCGGCCTGAGCCCGGCCCGGTCAAGGCCCGGTCAAGCCCGGCCCGGTTCAGGCCCGAACCGGGCCGAGCTCTTACCCGGGGCCCTAAAAGGGCCCCGGTTTGGCCGGACTACCCGGCCCGGTACCCGGCCCGGTACCCGGCCCGGTACCCGGCCCGGTCCGGGCCGGGTAAAGCCCGATAATCGGGCTAGCCCGAGACTGGGCCGGGTGTTCGATTCAAAAGTGCGCCTCCGAAGGAAAACGAGGGTTGCGGACTATCAGTTACTATTTAGTTAGAGAATTCAGACTGCTAGCAGCGGTCGAGGCCAGACTTCGCCCGTCGCGGCAAATGCCACTCCTGCGACGGGCTTTCCTTTGATTGAAAAGAAGCGGTTACAAATGTGAAAGAACAGAAGCCGGCCGGTCAACAGTTCGCGAGACCTGAAACTCGAGACCGGAGCTCAGACAAGCGAGCTCTTGGATTCGAGTGTGCGTGTCTTGTGAACAGTGCCGCCCCCTATTTATAGGCTTGGGGGCTTGCCCGATCGGGCAGGGATAAAATAACCTCCTGCCCGGGTACAGGAGAAACGGGCAGGCGGTGACGGGATACACAAAGAAGAAAAAGAGAGAGGCCGCGCGATCTGACGGCCTGCCTTCCCGACCTGTCTTGCTTGTGGCTGAGGACACCGGGACCAAGTCAATAATGCAGACCGCGCGGTTTGGAGATTGAGGCCGCGGTCTGCCTTCTGGTTATGACTTAGCCGATCTTCAAGAGGTAACTTGGATAGCCTTCGATCTGGAGCCCCGGCCTGTTCTTCGGGGCTGGAACTTCGAGTTTCTATGGGACAACCCGCGCGGCCTTCTTGCAGAGACCGCGGATGAACTTCTTGCCTTGGCTCTTTGACGATCTTATCCCTTTGGGGGCGATCCGAAAATGACACCAGGCCGCCCGGCCTGGCCCTTCTTGAACTGAGAACCGCCGACCCCGGGACCCAGCGGCTTGGCCCAGGAGTCCGAGCGGTCTGATAATGGTTCAAACCGAGAAGCGGTTTTCCGGGCAAACATAATCCCCGCATATTTTCAAATCTCAGGGGATTTCGAAAATATTAGTTTTGACCGGGAGACCGCATCCGACTTGCCTTGAATTCTATAAGAGAGCCAGAGAATTCATTCTGCGTTGCTTTTTCTGAAATCACGGGATATTACTCGCCGGTTGCGGTCAGAATTTTTAAGACCGGCAATTCTTCAGTAATGGACTTCCTGGACGCCGTGCTAGACCGCGTGGATCCCAGCGGAGACCAGAGGAGGGCGGAAGATAAGAGGCGCGAACCGTTGGAGAAGCCGGACAAGGAGAAAGAGAAGCAAGACCGGAAAGATCGGAAGAAGAGGAAGCGGGCTGAGAAGGCCGCAGCGGCTAGCCTCAAGCCAGTCGTAGATTTGTCAACTCCCAAAACCTCTGCAGAGCCCGTGGTGAACAGCTCGGGGCCTTCCCCTGATGTCTCACCGATCCCTCCCAGCGACCTCAACCAACAGACCGCCAGCTTGCCGAGCAAAGAGGTGGCCGCCACTTCTGAGAAAGTTGTTTCAGACAGCCCTTCGAAGAAGGTCGGCGAAACCGCCTCGTTCGGAGTGGAAATCACCCCATCCGGGAACCCTCACCTGCTTGTCAGGGATCTAGAGGAAGGGGCGGTTAGTTCCCCCAGGACGGGCGAACCGAGTACTCCTCTGTCCGTGGATGATTATCCCAGCCCCCTGAAAGAAGTTCACCCAGCTCCGGGTAAGAGAGAAAAGAAGAGGAAGCAGACCGTGTCCGTGACCGAGCGGATAACAAAGAAGGTCAAGAGGCTAGCCGCTAAGGAAAGGGCGGCCCTTAAGAAACCGACCGAATCCCTCCTTCAGACCAACTCGCGTCTAAAGGAGGAATTGGGCCTCATGACTCCTCCACCAAAAAAGTTGAATGACCCATCGGCTACCCCTGATACGAGGCCGGGCGAACTGATTCCGGACACGGCGAGTAGTTTATCCTTTAATGGGATTTTCCGAGACATGGATGAGCTGGTGAAGCGGGACCAGCTCCTTGACAGCCCGCCGACCCCAGAACAAACCGCCCAAACTGCTGATAACTCAGGCCGCCCCGCCGAGACCGATCAGACCGAGGCCGAAGAGCGAGAAACCGCTGCCCGGACCGCCTTGGAGGTTGAGCGGAAAGCGATGGAGCTTGGGGAGGTGCTGAAGGCGCAGGAGAAGGTTCCCCTGGCAATGACCGGGGAGGAGATAGCGGTGGTGAAGAAGGAAAAGGCGGACCGGGTTTTAAACAAGCCGCCGCGGTCTGATCTCTTCGCGCCAGGTACGAGCCCCGCGGATCGTAAATCCGTCCGTTTCTTCATTCCACGGCCTCTTCGAAATAAGTTATTGACCCCGCCGACGAGCTTTTTCCCTATGGCGGCCTGGTCTTCTTCCGCTAGGCAGAGTAAGAAGAGATTCTTGCTTGAGCTACAACGGCGGTTAGCCCCAAAACAGCCTAAGCGGCCCGCGCGTCTAGGCACTGATCTTTTATTTTATGTCCATTGCTGTATATATTCAACCCTGCATGCTTTCATTTTTTATGACCGCGCGGCCTTTTGCAGATAGCAACGATCAGACTGTGAAGCCGGGCGACCTTGTGGCCAGCCTACCTCCATTGGTTCCCCTGGCATCGATCCGCGCAACAACTTCGCAGGAAGGGCCACAACTTTTCGAACATCTCGAAGGGGATCTGGCCACCCTGCGAGCCCGCTTGAAAGAGATCGAAGACCGGGAGGCCGCTACTCGGACCGCTCTGGAGGCTGAGCGAGTTGCGAGGACGAAGGCTGAAGAGGCGCTGAAGGCTCAGCTGGAGGCCGCGCGGGTAGAAGTGGAGGCCGAGAAGAGGGCCAAGGTAGCACAAGTCGCTGCTCTGACCGCCCAGCTGGAGAAAGAGAAGAGAGCGTCCGCGAAATCTGAGGGCGACTCGAAGTATTACCAGGAAAAGTTCCTGCGATTAACCAGAGAGGTCGCTGCGAGCCGGCGAAATATGAATGATGCGATGGTGGTTATTGGCCGCCCGACTGTTGGGGCGGGCTCGAATCCTCCCCCGGTTCGGGCGGCTGATCCAATGGTTGATGAGGCCGCTGCGGTCCCCCGTATGATTGCCGCCTCGCGGGTTGAAAGGGATGCCGGGCGGCTTCATAGTACAATCAACCACCTCCATTATCATACCAGCCAAATTTATTCTCTCCTGAACACCACAAGTGACCAGGTCGCACGACTTCATAGAGAGGATGCCTCCCCAGAGCGCCGTCAGCCGTGACCAATATTTGAATATAACTTGTATTATGAATGTGGCTTGTTGATCTGGACAATGTTCTTCTCTATTCTTGTCTTTTATTTGAACAATTCGCGCGGTCTCTTATTTTAACCGCTGTACTTTATGCCCTGTTTAAATCTTATGTTTCATTCGAACTGTTTTCCGGTCGGGCGAACTGTGATGTATGCTTATTTCTGTTTTTTCTGGATGCCTTTGCTTCTTTCATATTTCTGGTGAATCTAACCATATAGGCCATTGACCGCGCGGTCAGAATGTATAGCCGTGTCATGATTTTACTATTCACAGATCATAGAAATCTATAAGTATAGAATTTGCCGAAGTCATTCTCACGATTTCCAGATGGCGCGATCCAAGAACAAGTCGCAGCGACCTGTAAAAGTTAAGGCCGTCCGAGCTGACGCGGCCTTGGCATTCCATTCGGCGGACCATCCGGAATGCCGCCTTACTCAGAACGAACTAGATGATTTCATTGCCAGACACATGGTAGGGAGCAATCTGCTCGCGCGGCTTCCTTTGCGCGACGAGCGGATTAACTCTTCCAGTCCGCACCAGATCGCCATCCCAGTTGACCACTTCGAATATGGCTTCAAGTTTCCACTGCCGCTTGAAGTCATAGCCATTTTCGACCACTACGGGGTTATGCCCGGTCAGCTTCCGCCGAACTCGATCGCTTCAATATACAGCTTCATCTCCTATCTGCGGTTCGAGCGAACTAGATTCTCCATCGACTTGTTCAGGAAGTTCTTCTCGGTGCGGGCAGTATCCGACTCGGGGACTTCGACTTACAGAGGGCACCTCTACTTCAGCTGCCTCGGGCTGAAGGTTGTTAACCTGGCGAACAAAGTCTCCGACTGGTCGGAGCGGTTTGTAATGCTCGAAGGTAACTTCGGACTGTTACAAACCAACCCGCAAGTCCGGGGGGAAGAAGTTTTCCAGATCCCCCAGGTCGGCAAGATCGAGGCGGACACCTTCGCGTTCCTTGAGAAGGAGCGGCTTGATATCAACCACTACATCCCGCTTTTCTCGGAGCTTGAGAATATCCTCCCCGAACATAGTAAGTTCTTCTAGACCGCCTTTATATGACCGCGCGGCCTTCTTTACTTATACTCTTGATTTTATTTTGCAGCCGCCCATATCGTTCCAGCGAACAAGCCGGTCACACCGGCCGACCCAGTTTTAACCCAGAGGGAGAAGAGGCAGCGGCGAAAGAGGTCGCCATCCTCGGAGGAAGAGGGCCCGACCTCTTCTGACGACTACGAAATCCTTCGTTCAAGTGGGAACCCGCCCGACCTGCAGGGCAACCCGACCGTCCTTTGGCACAGGGATGGAAGTCGGATCGGGGTATCCACCGCTCTCTCTGCCTGGGGGAGCGAAAAAATTGAATGCCATGCCCTAGCCGCCGGGGCCGCCTTGTATGGTCGAAAGACCTTAAGGAAACTGATGAGAACCCCAGAAGAAGAGCTCCCCCGGCTAGCGGCTCAAGCCGGCGCCTGGGGATTTTCGGCCAACCACTTCATGGCCCTGGCGTATAAGCGGCTAGTTTCTGCTCAGAAACATCTGGAGAGGAAATACGAGGAACAAGCCGCGGAGAACACGCGGCTTCGAGAAGAGAACGCGCGGCTTCAAGAAGTCGTGGCGGTGAGTTTTTTTTTTTTTTTTTTTTTTTTTTTTTTTTTTTAAAACAATGCGGTCCCTTTTGTTCAGCCCGAGCGGCCTGATTCATTTTTCCTTTTTCTTGCAGAAGCAATATGAGATGACCAACCCGTCCTTCCAGGACGAGGTGCTGCCCCATGTGGCCCAAGGGATCAACAAGGCCTTGGGTCTCATGGGAGACCGGGGCGGTCTGTCCGAGGGATTCGGCGGAACCACCTTCTCCGACCTCTTCCCCGCCTTGGAGGTGCAGCTTGACGAAATCAACCGCAGGAAGAAGGGAAAATCCAAGGTGGGCGAGGAGGCCGAAGCCGACGCGGGCAGGGAGATCGTGCTCCATCAAGGAGGCGATGGAAGTGATGAAGTCGCTGAAGAGGTCGATGCGGATGGAGATGCTGATGACTTCGATGATGAGGATAGTTTGTCCTCTGGATCTACCGGCTCTGCAAGCAAGACCGGGCGGTCTAGCGACAGTAGTTCGTCCGGCTCCTCTTCGCTAAGTGAAGGTTATTCGCCGGAGGTCGATATCGATGGCGTAGACCCCATTTCTCCTGTTAAGAAGAAGAAGAAATCGGCAGACTAGTGCCCTCGTTTTTTTAACTTTTAATTTTTGTAACCGCCGGTCTCTTTTTGTTTGGCCGGGCGGTCAATATTTTGTAAACATGTTTTGAGAAATGAAATAGAAGTTTTTACCTGTCTGATTGTCCTTCTATCATTACTTACTTGTGATTCTTTGTCTCTTTTCTTTGCTCTTTATGATCTAACCGTGCGGACATCTCGGCCTGAGCACAAGTGATGATTGATTGTCTTCGACGATCCTTTGTTCAACCCGCGCGGTTATATATTTGGATCTCAGGATATTCGATCTCTAATAACAGATAGATTCATGCGATCATAATTCGGACCGCGCGGCTTCTTTAGATATTAAATACTTGCTGCTATAAGTAATGAATCACAATCTTTCACGCGGTTCGAATTCAGCTCTGGCGAATAATCCATCATGTCTAAGGATAACTTTTGCTAAGAAATAGCTTAACCTGATCGGTTAGAACACAATCCGAGCGATCACGTATTCAGATCCAGGGATATCCAATTCTGATTATTCATTCAGGGATAGATAATGCCCGGCCGGTTTAAAATTCAACCCGGATTATATAGCCAGATCCAGAAAATACTAGCTTGATAGAACAAAGAGACAGATAGATCCAATCCGATCAAAAACGTAACCCGAGCGATCATATAGTTAGCTTAAAAAATATCCGATTTTATAAAGGATGGATGAACCCGCCCGGTTCGAATGCGACCCGGGCAATCAGATAATCAGTTCTGGAATTTTGATAATAAACGGTCGGATCCGCCCGGTTAGAGTGCAACCCTGGCGATCATACGATCAGATTCAGAAACACTTTCCTTAATAGACGACGAGCATACCCGCCCGGTTTGAATATAACCCTGGTGATAACATGATCAATTTCAAAAAGATGTCTTAACTTATGTTCAGCCAGACCGCTCGGCCTGAAATACTCAGACCGCATGGTCTTAATACCACAACCCCTTATTGGGGTAGACGAACACCTGCACCTGTTCAACCAGACCGATCGGCCTGAAAAACTCAGACCGTCCGGTCTTAATATCACAACCCCTTTATTGGGGTAGACGAACACCTGCACCTGTTCAACCAGACCGATCGGCCTGAAAAACTCAGACCGTCCGGTCTTAATATCACAACCCCTTTATTGGGGTAGACGAACACCTGCACCTGTTCAACCAGACCGATCGACCTGAAAAACTCAGACCGTCCGGTCTTAATATCACAACCCCTTTATTGGGGTAGACGAACACCTGCACCTGTTCAACCAGACCGATCGGCCTGAAAAACTCAGACCGTCCGGTCTTAATATCACAACCCCTTTATTGGGGTAGACGAACACCTGCACCTGTTCTAACAATATTTTCCTTGAGTGGTCCATATAAAAAATCATCAGAAGTGAATGCCTCCCTGTAGGAAAGAAGAATAATCCTACAGGCTCAAATGACCAAGTGGGCAGGTGAGCCTCGGCGGCGAACATTGCTTTCCTCAAGTGGTCATAAGAGCTGTAGGGAAAAAGAAAAAATATGTACAGACTCAGATGACCAGGTGGGCAGGTGGGCCTCAGCGGCGAACATTGCTTTCCTCAAGTGGTCATAAGAGCTGTAAACGACTCATCCGCTCTCTTGCCTAGGGTTACAAGCCGAGTTGATCAATTGGGCAGGTGGGCCTCGGCGGCGAACATTGCTTTCCTCAGAGAGATCAACTCAGTTGTGGGCCCAACTAGGTACCGTTTCGAGAGTACCTAAGAGTATTCGATGGTCACAGACTATGATGATCAGTTGGGCAGGTGGGCCTCGGCGGCGAACATTGCTTTCCTCAGAAAGATCATCAAAGCTGTAACTATATCCCTTCGGGGCATGATAGAGCTGACAATCACCTAGACCTCCCTTGATGCAGGGGTGTGTCAGATATCGGCCGGGATCCAAAGTTCTGAAGACCACCGCAGCGGAATTGGCAAGCTACCACTACATGTGTGCGAAAACTCCCCGCATCACATGGTCTTGGTGGGTTTTACGCTACGACTACAATCCGAGGGGGTTCGAGCAGAATTTGGCGATATCTTAGAGGTTCGGGGAGTGAGATATGTGTGTTTGTATTTATGATGCAGAGAACCATCAGACAAGAAGAAATGTCAGTATAGGGCTTTTCATTCAAAAAAGAGATGTAAAGAATAAAAGAAATAGTTTCAAGGATAGAATCGTTTGAGATCGTCACCGCTCCACGTGCGTGGGATGTCTTCTCCTTCGCTGGTTTGGAGACGGTAGGCCCCATTCTTAGATACTTCTTTGATGATGAAAGGTCCTGCCCAGTTAGGATCCAGCTTTCCAACATTACCAGACCTTGCTGCGGCATCCACCTTTTTTAACACCAAATCCCCGACTACAAACTGCTTCACTCTGACATTCTTATCAAAATATTTTGCCATTCTCCTTTTAACTTCTTCCTGCCTGATTGTTGCTTCATCCTGAAGTTCCTCGATTAGATCTAGATTATGCATGAGGGCCTCACCATTTTCATCTATCCAGGATTCTCCTCCTTCTTTGGCGTAAATAACCCTTGGAGTGACCACCTCGAATTCCACAGGGACAACAGCTTCCGAGCCATGAGATAATTTGAAAGGTGTCTCCCCGGTAGCTGAGGACGGAGTAGTACGAAGGGTCCACAGGATGGAAGGAAGTTGGTCCGCCCAATTCCCTTTCTGGTTCAAGACTCTTTTCATCAAAAGCTGCCGAATTTGCCTGTTTGCCGCCTCCACTTGACCATTGGTCCTTGGATGGTGTACTGAGGCAAACCGAAGATCAATTCCTATCTGATCACAGAAGCTTATCATCTCCGGATTGTTGAATTGTGGGCCATTATCGGTGACGATTGCCAACGGAATTCCATGTCGGCAGACAATTTCTCCCCAGACGAAGTTTCTGACAATTTGGGTGGTAGTTTTTGCTAATGCTTTTGCTTCGATCCACTTACTGAAATAATCGATCATTACCAGGATAAAGCGACGTTGTCCGCTGGCCATTGGGAAAGGCCCCATAAGATCCATTCCCCATACTGCAAAAGGCCATGGCGCAGTTATTGACCTGAGTGACTGAGCAGGCAAATGTTGAAGAGGAGCGAACTTTTGGCACTGGACACATCGCTTGGCGAATGCTTCAGCATCCTTTCTCATGGTTGGCCAGAAGTATCCCTGCCGCAGGATCCTTTTTTCTAAGGTTTTCGCCCCTGAATGGCTACCACACTCCCCAGAATGAACTTCCTGAAGTATGACCGGGATCTCCTCTTCCGAAACGCACCGTGCCGAGGGAGAAATCAAAGTTTTTCGGTACAAGACTCCTGCTATCAAGTAGTAGTAAGCCGCCTTTCTTCTGAACCTATTTTTGTCCTTGATTGATGGATGATATTCTTCTTTCGTCAAAAACAATTCGTAGGGGTCTTTCCAGGAAGGATGCTGATCGATCTGCATGAGCTCTTCTTCCTCTGTCTCCTCTGTTGCCGGATGAAAAAGTTCTGAGGTTACTCCCCCTGATGGAAGACCAAATTTTGACAATTCGTCTGCCTCTTCATTCTGCGTTCTCGGAATGTGCTCGATGATGAAGGATTTGAATCTCCCGATTTCTTTCTTAGCTAGGAATAGGTATTTTCTCAACATCGGTTCTCTTGTCTCGTAGTTCCCCAGAACCTGTGAGGCCATTACAAGAGAATCAGTTTTCACATGAACATGTTCTATCCCAAGCTCCCTTGCGAGTCTCAGGCCGGCCAAGAGTGCTTCGTATTCGGCCTGGTTATTTGTAACTGAAAAGAAAAATCTAATAGCCTGTTCCAGCCTGATGCCGTTTGGACTGATCAAAACCACTCCGGCTCCCACGGAGTTCCTGCCAGAAGCCCCATCCACATAAATGATCCAAGCCAAAGGAGATTGCACTACCTGCTCTGGATTAGACTCCATCGTGTCTACCAAGAAATCTGCCAATACTTGTGCCTTTATTGCCGTTCTGGGAGTGTACAGTATTTCGAACTCGCTTAACTCGATTGCCCATTTGGCCAACCTTCCTGAATGTTCCGGCTTCTCCAAGATATTCCTCAGTGGATGATCTGAAACCACCTGAATAGGATGAGCTTGAAAATAGGGGCGGAGCCTTCGTGATGACATGACTAAAGCCAAGGCTAATTTCTCCAGGATTGAATATCTAATTTCCGCATCTTTAAGGATATGGCTGACATAATATATCGGAAACTGCTTCTTTTTCTCTTCCCGAACCAGGACAGAGCTCATCGCATCAGGGCCAACCCCCAAGTACAAGAATAGTGTTTCTCCTTCGCGAGGGCTTTGAAGAAGGGGGGTTGAAGTTAATTGCTTTTTCAATTGTTCGAAAGCATTATTGCATTCCTCGTTCCATTCAAACTTAGATCCTCCCCTAAGTGTTTTGAAGAACGGAGCGCTTTTATCTCTCGATTTGGAAATGAATCGGCTCAATCCTGCCAACCTCCCACCCAGTTGTTGTACCTCTTTCGGATTACGAGGAGGGGTCATGTCTAGGATGGCCTTTACTTTATCTGGGTTCGGTGCGAGACCATCAGGAGTGAGAAGATGTCCAAGAAATTTCCCCTTGTTCGCCCCGAACACGCACTTCGAGGGGTTTAATTTTAATTTGAACCTCCGTAGAGTAGCGAACGTCTCTACGAGGTCTTCCAGATGGATTAAAAAAGTTTTACTTTTTAGAAGGAGATCATCAACATAAACTTCCAGATTTCTCCCTTTTTGTTTTTCAAAAACTGTGTCCATCATCCTCTGATATGTTGCCCCCGCATTTTTGAGGCCGAAAGGCATGACGAGATAACAATAACATCCATCATTGGTAATGAAGGATGTATGCGGGATATCAGGCTTATGCATCTTAATCTGGTGATAACCAGAAAATGCATCTAAAAAACTCATAAAACTATATCCCACCGCGGAATCTACCAAAACATCTATCCGAGGCAAGGGATAACAATCCTTGGGGCATGCTTTATTGAGTTTAGTGAAATCAACACACATACGCCATTTCCCCTCAGACTTTTTCACCATCACTACATTCGACATCCAGGTGGGGTACTGGATTTCAGAAATGAAGTTGGCCTTAAGAAGCTTTGCAACTTCTTCTTTGATAGGCACCGCCAGCTTAGTTGCTACCTCCCTCTTCTTCTGTTGGATTGGCTTGAACTCCGGAGAAACGTTGAGGTGATGGCACGCGACATCTGGATCTATTCCAGGCATGTCTTCCGCCGACCAAGCGAAGATGTCCAAGTTATTCAGCAGGCAGGAGGTTAACTGGAGCTTTTCCTCTTCCGATAGCTCGGCGTTGATGATCAGCTTCTTCCCTTCCCCTTCAACAATGGGGATCTCTTGGGTCTCCTGGGCAGGTTCCAGGTAGGTCCCTTTCCGTTCCGCGCTCTCCTCAGCTTCTTCAGGGAGTTCGGACACCTCTTGGATGTCATTCTGGGCCTTGTGAAGTGGTGCCTCGGTGATCACATTAACTGTCTTCACATAACATTCGCGTGCCACCTTTGGATCGCTCCGGATCCGGTACTGACGCCCCTCAGCAGCGAATTTCAAGGCCAAATGGAAAGTAGATACTACCGCTCTGTAAGCATTCAGGATTGGCCTTCCGAAAATTGCGCAGTAGCTACTTGGGGCTTCCACCACTACGAAGTTCACCAACTTCGTTATGCCCCCTAGCGATACCAGAAGCTTCACGCACCCTTCCACTTCCTTCTTTTCTCCTGAGAAGCCATAGAGGGGGCCTTCCGTGGAGAGTAAGGCCTTTCCAGTCTTGAGGGCCTCAAACGTTTGGCGAAAGATGAGATTAACTGAGCTGCCTGTATCGATCAAAATTTTGTGCACTGCGTAATTCTCAATAACCGCCTTTATCACCACCGCGTCATCGAACGGATTTGCATTTGGGGAGAGATCTTCCTGGCCAAACGTAACAACCGTCCTTTCCGGGGCAGAAGTGGAGGCAACTGCCACTTCTTGCTTTGTAACTCTCCCGATGCTAGATTTTCGGGAGGATTCTATCCCTGCCCCACCATGGATGCAATAGATGTTGCCGAGAGAGCCAACATCATTCACCTCTATGCATTCGGCTGCGGGATGTATATCCCCATAACCACCGGCCTCCTCTACATCAGCACACTCCCATGTTACTTCGACTGCCTCCTTCTTCTTCTCAGCTCGCGGTTCAACCGGAGTTTCTTGCCGAATCAACCCCCGAAGCTTTCCCTCTTTCAGGAGTTTTTCTATCAACCACCGGAGGGCCCGGCAATCTTCAGTTTGATGCCCCTCTTCTTTATGATATTCACAATAAAGGTTTGGGTTCCGATTGCGAACTTCTGATTTCAAAGGAGGGGGCCTTTTAAAGTCAGGCCTCTTCTGAAGAATCTGCACGACCTCATTCATGGTGACGTTGAGTGGGGTGAACGAATCTTGTGATTCATCATATCGGATGGATGGGATAGGTGGAGATGGTTGTGCGATGTATTGTGGCAGATATACGGGCATGATTTGCGGAACTCCCATGGGTTGAGTGGGTGCGATGGCCAATGGCGGCTTCTGATCTTGAAACCGTTGATGGCCAATGAATGGTTGCTTGGGCTTAAGATTCCTTCCCCTTTGAGCCCGAGGCTCGAAATCAGGCCGAGACGAGTGATTATAACGTTGCTGATGGGTTGATGCAGAATTGAACTGATCGTTGTCGCTGAGCAACTTGGCAACGTAACCCGGATTAGTCTTTTCCCCCCTGATAAATTTGTTTGCCAGACTAATCATTTCTTGATATGTCTTTGGTTCCCTGATTTGGGCTTCAAAATTCAGCGGCCCCTCCCTAAGGCCATGCATTAGTGCGACCCTATATAACTCCGGATCGACGTTTTGTACCTCCATTATTTCCCTTTGGAAACGATCGACGAAACGGGCCCACGTTTCGTTTTCTTGCTGTCGTATCTCGAATAGGGCTGCCGGACCATTCTTCCTCTTCTTAGAGGTAGAGAATCGAAGCAGAAATTCTCTACGTAACTCCGCAAAGCATCTGATAGATCGAGGATGCAATCCATAGAACCATTCTCTGGCCTGCCCATCAAAGGATGTCACCAGGAGCTTGCACTTTGTTGCATCAGTGATGGTCCTCAGAGCAACAGCCGATTCAAATGCCTGGAGGTGTATTGCTGGATCGGACTCCCCACTATATGCTGACATACGTGGTTCTCGAAAGTTGTTTGGGGCCGGCTCTCCTCGGATTTCGTCGGTGAAGGGAGAACTCTCCTCGGCATCCTCGTACAGAGGGAAAGCAGAGTTATAAGGGATCTCGGCTGCGGTCATTGGCGGACAGGCCGCATGATAGGAGCGGGCAGGTGCCCCAGCCGGATATGATTGGAAGGCGGCGACCTCAGGCGGATAGGGAAAATGAGCGGCCTGAGAGGTCGCCCCTTGAAAGTCAATGACCCGAGCTGGCATACATCGCGCGGCCTCTTGGTAGAAATTCGGCCGGTCCGCGGAACCTTCTTGTGGTGGTCGGGAATGAGCGACTTGCGCGAACTGGTATGGAGGTGGAGGAGGTAAAACAGGAGTGACCGCCTGGTGAGCCGCGGCCTGCTGAGGGGCTAACCGCTCGGTTAGTAGTGTTAGGGCCTAAGTGATCGCGTCCAGACGCTGATCAGTCGCCTGCCGAGCCTGGTCGGCCTCTCTCTTTGTCTGCTCCAGAGCTTCCCACAAAGAGTCTTCACTGTGGTCGGATCGGTCTCTTGGAGGGAGCTGGCGGTCTGACATTCTGAACTAAGGATTTCGCTGACAGTCTGCGATCTGAAGGTCGCGTGTTTCTGTTCGATTCAAAAGTGCGCCTCCGAAGGAAAACGAGGGTTGCGGACTATCAGTTACTATTTAGTTAGAGAATTCAGACCGCTAGCAGCGGTCGAGGCCAGACTTCGCCCGTCGCGGCAAATGCCACTCCTGCGACGGGCTTTCCTTTGATTGAAAAGAAGCGGTTACAAATGTGAAAGAACAGAAGCCGGCCGGTCAACAGTTCGCGAGACCTGAAACTCGAGACCGGAGCTCAGACAAGCGAGCTCTTGGATTCGAGTGTGCGTGTCTTGTGAACAGTGCCGCCCCCTATTTATAGGCTTGGGGGCCTGCCCGATCGGGCAGGGATAAAATAACCTCCTGCCCGGGTACAGGAGAAACGGGCAGGCGGTGACGGGATACACAAAGAAGAAAAAGAGAGAGGCCGCGCGATCTGACGGCCTGCCTTCCCGACCTGTCTTGCTTGTGGCTGAGGACACCGGGACCAAGTCAATAATGCAGACCGCGCGGTTTGGAGATTGAGGCCGCGGTCTGCCTTCTGGTTATGACTTAGCCGATCTTCAAGAGGTAACTTGGATAGCCTTCGATCTGGAGCCCCGGCCTGTTCTTCGGGGCTGGAACTTCGAGTTTCTATGGGACAACCCGCGCGGCCTTCTTGCAGAGACCGCGGATGAACTTCTTGCCTTGGCTCTTTGACGATCTTATCCCTTTGGGGGCGATCCGAAAATGACACCAGGCCGCCCGGCCTCGCCCTTCTTGAACTGAGAACCGCCGACCCCGGGACCCAGCGGCTTGGCCCAGGAGTCCGAGCGGTCTGATAATGGTTCAAACCGAGAAGCGGTTTTCCGGGCAAACACCGGGCAAAGCCCGAACCGGTCTCGGGCTAGCCCGATTATGAGCCTAACGGCTCTTATTAGAGTCGTTAGGCTCATATCATGGCAGCATGGCTGCCATGTGGCAGCCATGCTGCCATGAAGGCAGCCAACGGCTCTTAGAGCCGTTGGCTGCCATTTTAATATATTATATATATTAATATATAATAATATATATTATATTATTATTATTTTTTTTTAATTAAAAAAAAACTAAAAAATCCTATAAATACCCCCCCTCCCCTCTCTCTTTTCTCACACCTCATCTCTCTCTCTCTCTCTCTCTCTCTCTCTCTCTCTCTCTCTCTCTCTCTCTCTCTCTCTCTCTCTTAGCTCTCCCAATGGCGTCGTCCTCCACAACTCCAGCTTCGTCTTCCCAAAGTACGGCTTCGGTGGTGGAGCACAATCATAGAGCGGGTATTTGGGAGCATTTCGACATGGTCCAAGTCGGCACCGAAAGAAAAGCGCGCTGCAAGATGTGCTCGAAGTTGCTATCCATCAGCGGCAACTCGACGCTCGTTAGACACCAAAAATCTTGCGAGTCGAAACAAGCTCCTCCCGAGTCAAGTCAAGCTCATATTTCTGGAGCAGGACAGATTTGGACGTACGATCAAATGCGACAGCGAGAGATGCAGGCGAAGTTCGTCATCAAACGTGGGCTGCCATTCAGCGTCTTCGACAATGACGACGGCACAGAGTACATACATGGGGGGCTTCAGCCCAAATACCAAAAGGTTAGTAGAATTACTTTAAGGCGCGACATGATTAGGTTATATTTAGAAGCAAAACAAGAATTAATTACGTATTTTGAAAATTTCGAAGGACGTGTGAGTCTAACGAGCGACGTTTGGACGAGTAATTTAAATTTAGGATTAGCTTATCTTTGCATCACTTGTCATTGGATTGATCCCATTTCGTGGGAGCTAAATAAACGCGTAATATGTTTTACGGGTTTTGAATTCCCGCACACGGCTATAGCTTTATATAAGGTTATTATGAAATGTGCGCGGGAATTTAAAATTAACGATAAAATACTTAGTTTTTCTCTTGATAACGCCTCCAATAATGGCGCCGCAATTGAATTGTTAAAACGAGATTTAAAACCATTTCTCAACGGCACGTTTTTTCATACTAGATGTGTTTGTCACGTCCTAAATTTAGTGGTACAGGATAGTTTAAAGGCAATGTCATCATATATTAATAAAATTCGCGACATGTTAAAAGCTATTTATTGTACTAAACAACGAGCTCAAGATTTTAGAAAATTTTGTAAAGCACAAAATCAGAAATATTTGAAACCACAATTAGATATGCCTATTAGATGGAACTCAACGTATAAAATGTTAAAAAGAGCCCTTTTACAAAAAGATCTTCTAATGGAATATTATAGTTTACTTAATATTGAACACGGTTTAGGTGAAACTGATTGGACCATAATAGAATATTATGTAGATTTACTAAAGTGTTTTTATAGGGCCACCGTTGCTTTATCTGGAGTGTATTATCCAACGAGCGCATTAGTGATTGAACATTTCGTACATATCACAGAAAGATTTAGTTATTATAGAAAACACCAAGGTTGGGCTCCTTTAATTAAAGTAATGGAAGAAAATTTTTTAAAATATTATAGAGAAATACCGCCTATGTTTTCGTGCGCCGCCGCTTTAAATCCGCTACTTAACGTAGAAGGTGTAGAAAATTTGATCGACGAAATCAATACTAATCTAACCTTAAATATAAATTATGATGAGGATGACCCCGTTAGTAGTACAAGTTTTACTAATTTTTTTACGCAAAGTTATAATTATTACAATAACTTATACGGGTCACGACCCCGCGAAGAAATAACGCAACCCAAAACGAAGGATAGTCTTAAAAATAAAATTTTAGATTTAGCTTCTAGGAAAAAAGCGCGCACATCTGGTAGTTTAGATGAATTAGGATTATACACAAAAACTCAATTTAGCGATTTTATGAGTTCGGACGAGATCGAAAACTTCGATATCTTAAATTGGTGGAAAGGTAAAGCTAATACCTATCCTGTTTTGGCCTGTATGGCCCGTGATTTATTAACTGTCCAAGCTAGTACAGTAGCTTCGGAGTCCGCTTTTTCTCTTAGTGGCAGGGTTTTGAACGAGCGGAGGAGCCGGCTTAACGAAGATTCGCTGGAGGTTTGCATATGCTACAAGGACTACTTGGACAGCGTAAAGAGGAAGCAACACATAACAGCTTTGGAGGATAGCTCGGAGGAGATAGAAGACGAAATGGACGCGTTGAACTTGAATCTACAGGATGATTAAATCCGCAGTCCAATCTAAATGTACTTTTTTTAAAATATGTAAATTTTTTAATTAAATTTTATAAGAATCATAGCTTTTATAGGTTTGTATTTTCAATTTTGTATTTTGTACAAATGTATGACTTAAATTTTGTAATATTTTAAATTTTTTGTTCCAAATTTTCAATATTAATAAAAATTTTTATTCCAAATTGTTCAATATTATTGGTTCAAAATGTTATTATTTATTATTTATAAAAATAAAAAATTAAAAAATTTATAATTTAATTAAAAAAATAAAAAACCGGGCCGGCCCGGATCGGACCCGAGACCGGCCCGGTCCTGCCCGGCCCGGCCTGAAGGGCCGGAGCAGGCAGCATATCAATGCTGCCTGCCCGGCCCGGCCCGGCCCGATTCCAGGGGGGACCGGGCCGGCCCGGCCCGATCCATGAAAAAGCCCGATCGGGCCCGGTCCAGGCCGGCCCGATCGGGCTTTATGTTCAGGGCTAGTTACAGATAGTCAATTATCTTGTTCGGCGCGCTATTTTACCTGTTGGTTTTGAGCCGGAATCCCATCAGTTTTCGCTTAAGCCTAAAATTTTAATTCCCCGAAACTTAGCCCTCGACGCCGATTTTGCCCTATTTCGCTCCAGACGCTCGCCTGATACGTTTCCGTGCAGCCCATCATCGTATTCTGCCATTCCAGATCGTTGCATCTCCCGGTATTGCTTTGGATCCATCTTCCTCATCATCCGCCGCTTCTTCTTCCTGTTCTTCTTCTTCTTTCTCTTCCTCTCCCTCCCCTTTTTATTTTTATTTTCACATATGTGTTCGGTTTGCATATTACCGAATGGAAAAAACAAAACGCATGATTTTCCTTTTTTTCCTAGATCTAAAGAAATCGAGAGCCTTCTTCCTCCTATTTTCGATAAATTTTGTCATCATGTGCTCGCTTCAGGTTCTAGAGGACGAAATCGCATAGATTCAGAGGGAAGACAAGCTGCAGATTTGGTATTCTTTCTTGTTTCATTTGAAATTGTGCTCGGTTCAGATTTGTCGCTTTGTTGAAAAGACCAACAATCTTCAGCTTTGGTATTCTTCCTTGTTTCATTCAGTAAGATTTGTCTAATCTGAATTAACACAGATCTAATTTTGTTGCATGAAACATTTATCCTGTAAAATTGATGCTATTTTATTTTGGATTAAAACTGTGCTCAGTTATTTTGTTTCATTCAGTTGCATGAATTAACACAGATCTTATCTGAATCATTCCAAGCTTTAAACTTGAATCTTGCAAGAAAGTTTTAAACTTGAAAGTGCTCATTCGGCCATCATCTTTAAAATTAAATTTGACGGTCATCATCTTTAAGCTTTAAACTTGAATTTGACAACCATCATCTTAGCCAAAATAAATGATGGCAATGATTAAATCTATGATCTGTTTAAAAATTGTTGCATGAATGTTGTCTGAATGATCAAAAGGTGAAATGAAAATGATGGAGGTTTGTTTCTTCTAGATCATGGAGTTTTGCTTATATGATCATGAAGGATTACTTTTTCTTCTACATTATGTTTTCTAATTTCATGAAATACAAGATTTTTGTAATTTCAAAAGATAGAGGAGTGCAACATGTATTTTAAAGTCTTAAAGAGGAGGTCCCAATCAGGACAATGCCTACTTACTTATTAATTTGCTAATTATTTTGAATTATTGTTTTTCATATTCATTTATTTCGACTTTAGGGGCAATGGATAATAATGAGTTGCACACGAAACTTAGGAGAGATATCATCATATCGTCATCAGTCGCAGCGACTCTAGGGGCAGCTGTAGTTGTATTGAATTCCATTCCTAGATAGCTTATATATGTTGCATACAAAGATGTCATCCGTAATATTTTATTAACACGCTTATCTGCTGGAAAAGAGGTAGATTGTTTCAACAAATTGCGTATGGGTAAAGCACTGTTTAATGAGTTGTGTAATATTCTACGTGCAAAAGGCTATGTCTGTGACACACAATCTGTTTCGACCAAGGAAGCGATTGCTTTATTTTTATACGTATTAGGGCATAGCAAAAAAATCGAGATGTTGGACATACATATATGTGCTCGATTGATATTATTAGCAGACACTTCAATATTGTTCTTCGAGGGGTTTTAAAACTTTCAAAGGACAATATCAAATTGTCTGAATCTAGAGTATAACCAAGGTCGAGATGGTTTGTGGACTGTGTTGGTGCATTAAATGGAACACATGTTGAAGTGACTGTTCCAGTTGAAGATCAGGGTAGATATCACAAGCGGAAACAGGCTATCACAATAAACGTACTCGATGTTTGTGACAGCAACATAAAATTTCTATATGTATTGCCTGGCTGGGAAGGTTCAACATCTGATTCTAGAGTATTACGAGATGCTTTGGAGCGACACGATCGTTTCGAAGTTCCAAATGTTAAGATTACTCAAGTTATCCTTTCAAGCATAAGTAATACATACATGTATATTAATTAAATTTTTGCACTACCTAGGAAAGTACTACCTTGTAAATGTCAGATATACGAATGGTCCAGAGTTTCTTGCCCCATATCGATCGACACGTTATCACCTGAAGGATTAGTCACATCAGGGTAATAACCCAACAAACTACAAAGAACTATTTGATCTACGACATGCTAAAGAAAGAAATGGCATAGAGAGAACTTTTGAGTTATTGAAAAACGATGGGCTATTCTACGACAACCATCGTTCTTCAACATTAATGTTCAGGTATGGGACATCACACTAGTTGATTATTATTTTATACGACAACCAATCTAAATATATTTTTTAATGCAGGTCCAGATCATAAACGCATGTTGCATCTTACATAATTTTTTAGTGGGGAAGAGATTATAATTTGCGCAAATGCTCGACGAGGTTTGACTCAGAAATACTGGAGCAAAACCCAGGAGAAGAGCTTTATGATTACGTAGACGTTGTTAGTTCAATACAAGCGATGCAAGATTGGACAAACTTTAGAGACACTCTAGCTGTAAATATGTTCAACGAATATCAGAGTCGTCATTGAACTATATTTTATGTTGGCATTTAATGTAACCTTTTGGTGATATTTTTGTATGACAATATTTTATGCTTCTATAAATATGTTAGTGTACACTTGATTTTGATCGAGTGCTTGCGTCTCGACACTGTGTGTTGTTAAATCTATGTCGACATAAAAATCAAGAGTACTAGTGATGATTATGTTAATCCCGATTAGGTTTATTCTTTTACTAGTACCGCTCTTAGATGATAGCACATTTCATACCGTTTTAGCTTAGCCATCATTGGGTGTGTGGGTGTGGACACCGCTAGGTTCGAAATAGTAGAACTTATAACTTCATTTTCTTACTATACACTTATATATGATAGCTTGCTAGTTATACTTATCTTAGTCCCATATTTTATACTCGTTTGTTATACTTACATAGTATACCACATGTCACTTCCTACATCGTGGTATTTCCCTCCCTTAAGTGTTAGGGCTTTGGGGGGGGGGGGGGGGGGGGGGGGGAGCAGGAAGAACCACTTAGTCTAGTTTGACTAACATGTTTGCGCTTATCATTTTAGGCAGAGACTATGCCGATGAAGACGCAACCGAAACCGTGGGTGTTTCTAGAGCTATGACATGGACATGACATGGACTCGACGTGGACATGACGTAGACTCGTCGTGGACTTGATGTGGATTTGACGTGGACTTGGCGTGGAGATAGAAGGCATGATGATGATCGTTGTTACCCTCAGCAACATCATCAGTCATATAATTAGCTCATTAGATTACATATTTACTGCACTTATATATCATCTTTCATCCAGCTTGGCATGTTACTTGTGAGCCCCCAGATTTTCTATAGACTTTTATACTTGGACTGTGGGGACATCGAATAATATCCCTATTCATACTAGACCAAATAAAGGTGTTAGGACATAACATGAGGAGAGAAGGGTAAGTGGGGGCAAGGACATAACCTTAGAGTTCACTAAGTTTGGGTGAACTCACATAGTGCTCACCAGTGAGCACAAGACAAATTAGCCAAATTGAACTCACAAACACTAATTGACCTCACTACTATATTCCAAACCCTAATAGAGACTCATTTGACCAAGAACCCCAACAATTGGTCAACCAAATAGGTCAAATTGACCAAAGTCAAGTTTAGGTCAGCATAATCCTATTCAACACAAATAGACTCAATTGACCTTCAATACCTCAAATTGACCTTACTTATGTTCACCTAACCACTATGGAAGGGCATTAGGTCAATAATCATGAATTGATCCCACCCAATTTTAAAATATTGACCAAAGTCAACTTTTGGTCAACATAGCTCAAATCAAACCAATCAAGGACCAAATTGGCCTTCAATTGGTCAAATTGACTTCACCCCTAACCTGATAACCCCATTAGGGATCTATTGAACCCAAAAGTCCCATCAAGCGGTCAACTAATCTACCTAATTTGACAGAAGTAAAACTTAGGCTAATTTGGGTCAAACTCACACCATATGGATCAATTAACCAAATTGAAACAACACCATAGTTCAATAGGCTTTGGGTAGGGTCATATGACCCATGACCATCAAGTGGAGCTAACCCACCCATCAATTTTGACCAAGTCAACTCAAAAGTCAACCATGGTCAACATAAGGCCTTAAGGAAGAAATTGAAAGACTAAATGAAATCCAAGTGAACCAAGACCCCGCCCCTTGCATAACCATCATGCCACAAGCCTATTGGCACCCCACATTTGAAATTGGAGAGAGAGGGTGAGCTTGGGGCAAAAATGACATTTCCCCTTAAGATGAAAATGCACGTTTGAGTGAGAGAGCTTCCATGACCCCTTACCTCCATGCCCAATGCTATGTCCGGCCTCCTCAGACTGTGAACAATATTTTCAGAGCATGTCAGCCGCTCAGCTGCTGAGGGGAAGCTGTACAAGCCATGCCCAAGACACCCCATACTCCATCCTCCCTATACAACCATCACCATCTCCATTTGACCATTCCATTAGCTTCAGAGGGTTTTTAGTAGTCGAGCCAGCCTCTTGGACCAGAGTAATTGGTGGAGAATCAACAGATCGAGCAAGCTCGTCGGAGACGGAGAGATCCATGGCCACCCATCGGAGCACCCGCCGCCGAGCCACAATTGAGGTTTGTTTCTCCTCCCATCCCTCTGTGTTAGCTTTCTGTCTCATTAGGCTGAGAAATCGAGCTCAATTGAGCCACAATCCATGTGAACTAGGTGAAATTTTGTCGAGCTCTTCACCCCTCTCGGGTTCACTGGAGACACCTCCTCGGGTGGTCGTGGCGTTGCCAATCGACGGTCACCACCTCAACGGAGGTGGTGGTGGTGGCCGGCAGTAGTGGCCCTCAGGTGGCCGACAATTGCAAGGAGAAAAGCTTCAGGAAGATGAAATCCTGGCCATCAGCTTATCGGGGATGATGATCCACAGCCGTCGGATTTGAGTAGATCTCTATACGCAGACCACATTAATGAAATGAAATTATCATGTTACATTATATACTGAAGTTTAGATTAATTATTTAGGCTACTTAGAGGCCTTTTTAGACAAAAGTGTCTGAGACAAGATTTGTATCCCTTGGGGTCTATTGTCTATAGGGCCTTGAATCACCAGATTTGGTGGCCTATAGCTCCGTGTAGGGCCATTATATTGAGGTGTGCCCTTGATACGTTTAAAATTTAACTTTTTAGAAAAGCTCTTTCTTTCTTTATACTTTAACCTTAAGCGGACGTTTTCGAAGAGTCCCGCGAGTAATTCTACTTCGAGGAATTACCCGTTATCCTATCGAAAGATAGAAGTAACGACCTTTTCCTCTTTCGAAATATCGACGAATACTCTTTGGCCGCGTCGCCAAAAGCTAAGTAGAAAGGGTTTGAAAGGCTTATGTTGAAATGAAAGTTGAAAGCTTTTTGAATATGTTATGTTGTTGCAACAATTTTGTAAATGATAGTTTCCTTTTTTAAAACCTCTTTTACCTTGAGCTAGTTGCAACAACCAAAGGTTTGTTGCAACAATTTCCTAAGTGTTTTTAAAAGAGTTTTAATTTGCTTTTGAGAGAAAGCTTTTGGGTTTATATAATTATCCGGACTAAAATCAATAAAGGCAAGTGGACCTTATCGATAGTAGTATATGATATTTCTTTTGAAATATCAAGGTCGTATTTTTCCAAAGTCGTATCGATTATTTCTACTTCTACGGAACGCGCTATTATTTTATCGAAAAGAGATTTGAATTGATTTTTATAGTTTTGTAGAAAAACTAATGACGAAAATTAAGGTTGGCGTGCGTTTAACGATAATTGCGATAAAAAGCGAGAAAGCACGAAAATGTTAATTTAGAAAGTAGTTTTGCTTAGAATTTTTTAGAGTTTTATAAAGCGATAATGATAACTACGGCTATTTTAAGCGATTGAGCGGTTAGCGGAATTAGCAAAAAGCAATTATATTAAAAACAAAAGACGCACTAATTGAAAACTCACGCACTCTACGGAATTAAAATGAAAGCGGTAAATTACAGAAATTAAAGAAATGCGATCCCTACCCAAATAGGTAGAGGGGAAATAAATGCGTGAGCGAGTCCTATCCAAATGGATAGGCGGGAAATAAATGCGTGACGAGTCCTATCCAAATGGATAGGCGGGAAATAAATGCGTGACGAGTCCTATCCAAATGGATAGGCGGGAAATAAATGCGCGACGAGTCCTATCCAAATGGATAGGCGGGAAATAAATGCGTGACGGAAATGAAAGCTAAGCTATTGAATTACAAAAAAGGCGCAAAATTTATCCACCTACACACACACACCCTTGCTTGAAATGAAATCTAAGTTAAAGAAAACAAAATCTATTCTCATACACACACACACACACACTTACTTATGAAATCATCTAAAATTAAAAGAAAGATACAAATAAGTAAAACTACTCTCATACACACACACACAAATTAAAAAGGAAATCTAATTAAAATAACAAAAATTACAAAAACTAAATTAAAAAGAAAGAAAGAAGAAAAAAAGGAAGAACACACACACACACTTTCCAACAAATAAGAGAAGAGAATTACAAAACAAGCTAACCTATTTTATTTCCATCAAAAATAAGGTTACAAAACCAGAGAGAGAAAGAGTGCAAAAATTACTTAAACACAAAAACTAGGAAAACAGCAAAAGTGGATCACAATCTCAAGAAAAGCTCTCAAAATTCTGAACCCCCACCCTCAGCCGAATCTGGCTATTTATAGGCAAAATTTTGGAATTACACGCCCTCGGACACGGGCGTGTCTGAGGGCGTGGCACGGCTTGGGGTGCGAATAGTCAGAACAGCTGGATCCAGGCAGGCATCTGGAAGGTTTGAGTGGAATCCTCGGACGAACACGGGCGTGACCATGTACACGGCCTAGGTCACGGGCGTGACCTAGGTCGGTTGGCTGGAGCTTGAACTGGGCGTGACACCTGACGTGTCCTTTGTTCTTCTGGAAGGAATTGATGGGTCACGGGCGTGACCAAGTACACGGCATTGGTCACGTGCGTGACTTGATTCTTCTGGAAGGAATGAACCTTTAGTGACTTGAATCTGGGATGCACATCCAACACGGGCGTGACCATGTACACGGCCTCGGTCACGAGTGTGACCAATGACGTGTCTTGATGTTTGAACAGAGAGATGAAAATGTTAGGGATTAGTGAACACGCCCTTGGACACGGGCGTGTCCGAGGGCGTGTCTTAACAAAAAGACAGAAAGTTTATCAGATTAAAATAAAACTTAGTTAAAAGTCAAAATAACAAAAACAAACAATTTGTTTATTTAATTACATAGATTATTTATAATTCTAAGCAAAAATACACTAAAAACTATACAGAAAAACACGTATAATTACTATTCATCAGCCCTAAAGAGTGATGAGTCCTTATTTTGTAGATCTAGCTCACATATATACTTGGATTGGCCTAATATTTTGTACATAAGTGTAAATGACACATATACATCCCCTGCCCAAAAATCATAATTTTTGGGCAATATTTTTTTGAGGTTTTGTAGTAAATATGATTTTGCATAGTAATGAAATAAATGTGGTTAGATATGTACAAAATGACCCAAAACTTGGGTGACATCATGGTTAGGTCATTATTAATCATAGGTAAAAAGTTGAGATCATTTGGACCACTGTAGAACATTATATTTCACCTACATAGGAATGAGATGTATGAAAGGGTGGTGTGCATATAGCACCTTTGAGTATTTTGTGAATTCATCACTAATGACATGTTGTATGCTCATGATGTTTGGAAAATACACCTAGTATGATGGGGGGTATCATATATAGAAATATTAGGATTTTTTGAAAGAAAAATCCTAAGTATTTGAGTAATAATATTATTGTCACATAAATGTATTAATCAAATAAAAGTGATCAAATAACTTGGGATAAATCTAGTTTTCAGTCACATGAGGGTTTAGAGTAATAGATATCTCTGGAAATTTTATTGGGATTTTTGGAGTTAAATTTCCTAGTTATTTGAGCACAATTGATTTTGTCACAAAGTGTATAAATGAAATAAACATAATCTAAGGTCTATAGAAAAAATCCAATATTCTGTCATATGATGCTTTACATTGAAATATATCTCTGAAAATTTTGGTAGGATGTTTAAAAATCATTTAGAATGTAAATTACCAAAAATGCCCTTTGTCACACTTATGTATTAAAGTTATATGGTTAATATTATCTGAATTTTTTTGAAAATTTGGCTGGACTGTTTTTGGAGCATTATAAGTCTATGGTAATGTTTCTAGAATTTTTGAATCAGTTATTTTGGTACTTGCTGTGTAATGTGACCAATTGACATAAATGTTTTAATATTGAAATAGTGGTCATAAATATTATGGAAAATTAAGAAATACAGTCAGTCACGATATATCCACATTACCTTTCATTAATAAAGTATTGAGAGCACATTGACTTCTGGAAGTTATACTTTATGTGTAAAATGAAGTGTATATTATCATTAAAGTATTTTTATAAATGGCCAAAATAATTGGGAAAATTATGAATTTCTGACCATCTCTTAATTGGGCCATGATTAACCAATGGTATAAATTTTGGAGCATTTGGTCAAGTTATAGTGAAGTTCACATCATAGAGACCAACCTAGTTCAATGTTGAGTTGGACTGCGAATAACAAAAATTTGAGGTAGTGTTTAGACTAGCCAGAACAAGTAGGAATGAGATAAAATTTGGAACACAAGATTAGGGCATACATAACTTCAACCCCTATAAGTTGTAGCCTTATTGGAGGACTTCTACCCAATAGAGAATAGTAAACTAGAGGTACGTCTCGATGAACAATTAAAGCATTTTGGGAGTTTTATATCATATGCACTTATAGTGACATTTAGAGTGTTAATATGATCATAATGCATTCAAGGTTACAGTTGGACATATAGATGAATATCTAAGAGTTTGCACCACACACCATATAGATGTCGTTAAGTTGCCTAACAGAAATCTAAGTCATGCTTAAGTAATCTAGAGCAGCCATGAGGATAACCTTAACAATGGGTAGTTACCAATAAAAGTAAATATTCTGAGAAAAGAAGGTCTGGGATGTCATCCCAGAATACCATCTAGTACCGCTGCGAGCCCTTCACCGGGTAGACCTCGGGAAGTCCAGAATTCACCTTAAATTGTTATGATCGCCTAAGTAACAAACAAGAGTAACCATAAATAAGATAAGTTGAGAAAAGTAAACCTCGTCCTATTAGAGAGGACGGAATGGTTCAAGAGTAGTTAGTCCTGCGAGCTGGAGGCTCGGGTAGTGTGATAAACCTTGCATGTGCATAAACTAGTGGCGGGTCTTTGGTACGGGTCCATTTCTCACACCAATGGCAGTTCATTGACTTTGGCGGGATGTGGTGAGTTAGAGGGCCAGTAGGTTACCTACTGCGGTCTAGTAGGCAATCCATAGTAATTTCCCCAGACAATAGAAGACTGGCGGTATGTCAACAAGAGTACGCAAAAGCTCACGGAAGTGCACCTATGACGTGTACAACATCATACGAAATGTCTAGGTCTAGTAGTGTGTACACCCACTAGAAGTGGAGTGCCCAATCCACTGATTCCGTTGCCACGACGGAAGTGCCTGAGAGGCTTGCTACCTCAGAAAAGGGGAACTAAAGGTCTGTGCGCACATTGTCGTGTGAGTGAGTTGCACTGTATAAACATAGCATATTGTACAACCCCGATATTCGCCAGGCAGGGAAATCGAGCGAGACAGAAGTGGCGAGATCTGGGCCTCGCCGAGATCGAGCCTCAGCCAATGAGACCTCGGCAGACCACCCAAAATGGGCCAACGCAGTCCTCACGGGAACCTCGTCAGCGGACCCTCGTCCTCGCGAGAGCTCTTTCAGCAGGGTTCTCGCAAAACGACCCTCCGAAGGAGATGCCGTAGGCAGTGTTCGCGAGAGCTCTTTCCGCGGGCAGGATCTGCGAGAAGGCCGGCGAGAACTCCAACAGTGGGGCTCTCGCGACACCTTATCTATATGTCATTAGGATCAACTTACCATTTTACCCTCGGTGGTCTGCTCTTAGCCTCTCAAAACAGCGGAACTTGGCTGTTAGCAGACCTACCCGGGGTGCAGATAGTCAAATCTAAAGGCAGAATCCTGTTATCTGCAGACCATAAAAACCAAAACCTATAAATAGACCTTACTGGGCACCTTGGAGAGAGGTTCATCATCTTTGAGCTTTTCTCTCCCTAGGTCGCTTTGGTTTGGGCTCTCTAGCTCTCCAAGTTGCCCAAGTCTTAGCTTTGGCTTGGGAGGGGAAGCGCTCAACGATCTTCCGGGTTAGTGGAGGGACCTCCTCGCTGAGACTAGGGTCTTTTTTCTTTGCTCAAATCGTCGGCCTTATCTCTCCCTCGGGACCGGTAAGGGCTAGCTGCCCCTCATTTCGGTGAGGGCCCCGAGCTCCTCAAGAGATCGAGAAATCGGTTTCAACATTTTGGTGCGGTGAGCGTGGAGCACGGCTGGTTCAAGAAAGTCCCAGAGAAGAGTTATGGCTGGAGATGAAGAGCAGGGCGAGGATTTCGGCGAGACCCCTCAGGAAGCGATGGCTAGGATGTTCGCGGATTTCAGGAAGGAGGTGCTCGACACCTTGGGGTTCACGGTCACGGCTCTGCGAAGTGAGTTTGTGACCCCGGCACCTCAGACGACCACTCCCCCAACAACAGTCGGCGAGAGGGCACCAGGAGGAAGGGCTGGAAAAGAAGTTGCAGTTGAACCAGGACATGACAGGGAAGGGCGAGTGCTGTTCGCCAGTCCGGCGAGCCCGGTGTTAGCGAGCTCCGCGCCGGCGAGTTCGGTGCCGACAAGCTCTGCCCCAGCGAGCGCGGCGCAGGCGAGCGCGCGCCAGGAAGATGCGGCGACAGTCGGGGTGGTTCAGGCGAGCGTCGCCCTCGCGAGTGCGATCCCAAGCTTGGCGAGCGAGCTAGGTCCGCGAGCCGAGCGAGAGAAGATGGCAGGAGGGGGAAGTCCCTTCTGCGAATTAGTGTTGTCTGCACCCGTTCCAGCGGGATTCGGGGAATGGGATAGAGTGTACTACAATGGCAGAGATGACCCAGTTCAGCATCTGCAGTCTTTCGAGGACTCGGTCTCCATCAGGCCGATGTCCGATGCCTTCAAGTGTCGGCTCTTCGCCGTCACTCTCAAGGAGAAGGCCAGGGACTGGTTTCATTCACTTCCGGCAGGCTCTATCTACGCGTTCGAGGACCTGCGTCGAAGTTTTTTGTTGAGATTTTCAACTTCAAAAAGGAGGAAGAAGGACGCTGATTCCCTCTTCGCGGTGAAGCAGGAGTCTAGGGAGACGTTGGCTCAGTATGCGGATCGGTTCCAGGAGGAAGTGCAGCTCACTCAGCAGGTGCCTGGGTTTGCACTTCAACTCGCCTTCACGGTCGGGTTGAAGGAAAGTTTCTTCAAGATGGCGTTGAAAAGGAAGGCCCCCGTCTCCTATGAGGAGCTGATGGAGAGGGTGGCGGAGGAAGTAGCAAGCGAAGAAGCCAACCCAGAACTCACCAAGAGGCTAGCAAAGCTCAGTGAGCCGGAGATGAGGCAGCGAGAGGTCAGAAGAAGGGAAGAGCCCCGGGCCCCGGAGGGGGGATGGAGGCCGCAAGGCGGAGGAATGCAGGGGCAGGGAAGGGGTTATGGCCCAGGAAGGGGTAACCGTTTCGAAGGACAATGGAGACCCCCCCAGTTGGGGTGGAGGCAGGGCCCGATGCAGTTACCTCCCCCACCTCAACAGGCCATGGCAATTGGCCGGGGAAGAGGAAGGGGAAGGGGAGGAGAAGCGGAGACGGCGGCCGCTAGGAGAAGAAGGAACAGGGTAGCAGAGACCGAGGCAAGGGAAGTGGCGGTGCCATACTGCATCTTCCACGATGTAGAAGGCCACTCAACGGACACCTGTCCGGAGTTCCTGGAGGTGAAGAGGGGCAGAGCGCCCGCGCCACCACAGCAGCAACCATTAAGGATCGTGGAGGTGGAACCTCGAGAGGAAGAGGAGGAAAGATGTGAGGATAGAGCAGATCTGGGGAATAGAGGAGGGATCGGAGTGATCCATGGGGGGGGGGGGGGGGGTAGGGGTGGAGGCAACCCGCAAGGCTAGTCTCCATACCATCTACCGTCGGAGCGTAGCGTCAACATCCACCGCTCCACCCCCGGCCGAAAAAATTATTTTCACCCAGAAGGACATGCCGAGCTACGAGGACCCGTTCTACGACGCGCTGGTCATCCAGACGGCGATCGAGAACTTCACCGTCTCCCGAATCCTAGTGGACAACGGGAGTTCGGTCAATGTCATCTTCAAGAAGGCATTCGACAAGATGGAGGTGGAACCCAGAAGGGTGTTGGCCTCAGATGGCCCTCTGTTCGGATTTTCGGGGGAGAGGAAGGAAGTAGAAGGAGGAGTAGGACTCCATGTGACCCTGGGTGGGCAGTCTCGGAACTATCGTTTTGTCATAGTGGACACCCCGAGCAGTTACAGCGCTATCTTCGGACGGCCCCTCATCAGCGCGTTCCGCTGCGTCCCTTCCACTTTTCATTAGTGCCTCAAGTTCAACGACGGAGGGGTCCAGGTGCGGATCAGGGGGGATCCCAAGGTGGCAAGACAGTGCTACGTGAAGGCTGTCAACACCATCTCCTGGATGGGAGAAGCTGAGGAGTGGGATAAGGTGATGGAGGAGGTGGCCGAAGCCGGAGGTTTGGAGGTAGCCGAAGAGAAGGAGGGAGATGAAATTCATGCCCAGGAAGGGGTAGCTGAGGTACCCCGGGTGGAGAGAAAGGGAGAAGAGGAGAAGGCCCAAGAGGGAAGGACGGAAGAGCTGATGGTGGTAGGGAAGGAAGTCAAGGAAGAGACTCAAGCTCCCGCTTGTGCCGAAGAGGAAAGGGCTTGGGGAGAGCAGTCCCGGTTGGAGGCTGTGGACGAGGTCGTGGAGCTCGAGGTCACCACTCGGCTGGGGGTGGTAGAAAAAGTCCGGGTCAGCGGAGAACTCAGCCCAGGAGATCAAGCGGAGATTCTGGCTTGCGTACAGAAGAACGTGGACGTCTTCGCTTGGAGCGCCGCGGAAATGCCCGGGATCGACGCGGATGTGGCGTGCCATCGCCTCAACCTCGACCCCGGTGCCCGCCCCATCCGTCAGAAGAGGAGGGCCGTCGCGGACAAGCTAGAAGGGCCCATCCGCGAGGAGGTGGGCAAACTCCTGCAGGCCGGATTTGTATCGGAGATCCAGTATCCAGGCTGGGTCTCCAACGTCGTTATGGTAAAGAAGGGAGGAGGTAAGTGGCGTATGTGTATCGACTTCTCACTTCTTAATAAATCATGCCCGAAAGATTGCTACCCCTTGCCCAGAATCGACGCGCTGGTTGATTCAGCCGTTGGTTTTTCTGTAATGTCTTTCTTAGATGCTTTTTCAGGTTACCATCAAATCCGCATGCATCCCCCGGACATCAAGGATGTTTCCTTCATCACGGGGGATGGATGTTATTGCTATAAGATGATGCCCTTCGGGCTTAAGAACGCAGGGGCTATGTACCAAAGGATGATGGATAGGGTCTTCCGCAAGCAGAAAGGAAGAAATTTAGAAGTCTATGTCGACGACCTCATGGTTAAGAGCCGAGACCTCGAGACCCACCTCCGAGACCTCGAAGAGACATTTGGGACCCTGCGGCGGTACAAGATGAAGCTCAACCCCCTGAAATGTGTCTTCGGGGCGAGCCGAGGGAAGTTCCTGGGCCATTTGCTCACCCCCGCAGGAGTGGAACCCAACCCCGACAAAGTTAAAGCGGTGATGGAGCTGGGGTCGCCAAGAAATCCGAAAGAGGTTCAGAGCCTCACAGGGAAATTGGCGGGGCTCAGCAGATTCCTCTCCAAGGCGGGGGAAAAGTGTGCACCTTTCTTCAAAGTACTGCGGGGCAACAAGAAGTTTGAATGGACCCCGGAGTGCGAGAAGGCCTTCCAGGCTCTGAAAGAACAGCTCACCCAAACCCCTCTGCTCCAGGGACCGAGGCCAGGGGAAGACTTATCTCTATACCTAGGGGTAGGATCCGAAGCAGTAAGTTCCGTGCTGATCCGGGAAGAGGGAAAGAAGCAGCTCCCAATTTACTATGTCAGCCGGGTGCTGAAGAAGGCGGAACTCCGGTACCCGATCCTAGAAAAGTTAGCCTTCGCATTGGTGGTGTCGGCCCGGAGGCTCTGGCCTTACTTTCAAGCCCATTCAATTAAAGTAGTAATGGACCATCCGCTCCGCAAAATCATGGAAGGGGTGGAGCACTCAGGAAGGTTGGCGAAGTGGTCCGTGGAATTAAGCGAATTCAATATCACGTTCGTACCCAGGACATCCATCAGGGCTCAAGCAGTGGCAGACTTCATGGCTGACTACGCGGCCGAAGTGGGGGAGCACGAGCCACCTCCCCCAGAAGCATGGAAAATGTTAGTGGACGGAGCGTCGGGAAAACACTCCTATGGAGGGGGAATAGTCCTGGTGAGTCCTCAGGGGACTCGGATTGAGCAAGCCTTAAACATCCAATTCCCAATCACCAACAACCAGGCCGAGTACGAAGCAGTGATAGCGGGCCTTCGGCTAGCCCGAGAACTAGGTGTGCAGGACGTGGAGGTCTCCACGGACTCCATGGTGGTAGCATGCCAGATCAAAGGAGAGTTTGAAGCAAAGGACCCAACCCTCCTACTATACCTAGAAAAAGTCAAAGGAGTCATCGGGCAGTTCTGCACCTTCTCCATCAGGCACGTGCCAAGGGAAGAGAACACCCAGGCGGACCTCCTAGCCAAGTTCGGTCCCCGAGTGGGGGGAACGACTTCGGAACTCTTTCGACCCTCCATCGAGGAAGGAGAATTGATGGAAGTGGATCAACAAGCCTCGTGGATGGACCCGTTCATCACCTTCCTATCCTCCGGGCAGTTCCCTGGAGAGGATGTGGACAAGAGACGCTTCAGGTATAAGTCCGCCTATTACTCTTTGCATGCAGGGGGGCTATATAGAAAGACTCTCTCGGGACTCCTGGCCCGTTGCGTCTCCGACGAGGAGGTCCCGAGAGTGCTGGAAGAAATCCACTCCGGGGAGTGCGACAGTCACTCCGGGAGTCGGACCCTGGAAGGGAGGGTGTTGAGACAAGGCTATTTCTGGCCCACTCTCAGCAAGGACGCGGCAGAGTTCACAAGAAAGTGTCAGAAGTGCCAACTCTACGCTCCGCTCCAACTCCTCCCCGCTCAAAGGCTCCGTACCATCACGGCCCCCTGGCCCTTCGCCATATGGGGGTTGGACCTGGTCGGCCCCTTTCCCCAAGCCAGCGGCCAGAGGAAGTTCCTGCTGGTCATGATCGACTACTTCTCCAAGTGGGTAGAGGTGAAAGCACTTGCTAAGGTAACCTCTCAGGTTGTGAGGAATTTTGTGTGGGGAGAAATAATTTGCAGGCATGGACTCCCTCTAGCTATAGTGACGGACAATGGGCCACAGTTTGCGAGTGAAGAGTTTGTCGGCTTTTGCACTCAGCTCGGCATCGACCTCAGGTTCGCTTCAGTCCACCATCCGAGGAGCAATGGGCAAGTGGAAGCGGCGAACAAGATAATCGTCAACCTGCTAAAAAAGAAAGTGGAGAACCTACGAGGAAGTTGGGTGGAACAACTACCCTCCGTTCTCTGGGCCATGCGGACTACTCCGAATACCGCCACCGGGGAGACTCCATTCAAGCTCTCTCACGGGTCCGAGGCCGTTCTCCCCATAGAGTTTGAGGTGAAGACCCCCGGGTGATCGCCACAAGCGAGGGGGATGAAGAGTGGTTAGAAGGTAACAATGCAGAGCAGAAGCTGTCCTTGGACTTGGTGGAAGAACTCCGAGACTTGGCTACCATCAGACAGGAAGAGGTCAAACGGCGGATGGCTCGATATTTTGACAAACACATCCGGATCAAGCACTTCCAAAAAGGGGACCTAGTCCTAAAGAAGGTCGATGCGGCTGGCAGAGGGGCCGCGGTGGGTAAGCTTAACCCCAACTGGGAGGGCCCATATATCGTAAGCGAGGTGCTCAAGTCGGGGGGTATCACCTCCAGGATGTGGAAGGGGTACCTCTCGACCGAGCTCGGAGTGGGGATGATTTGAAACGATTCTACCCTTGAAAGTTTTATTATGTTGTTTAAATCAATGTCTTACTTTCATTTGTTATGCTTTTAACTGCTGCTGTGTCGAGGTAACAAGCATTGGTGGTGGAATGCCCCAGATCGATTCCGCTCCCGGGCTCTCACTAGACGGGGGGTTCAGGTTGATCTCTGGAGAGGCTGACAAGGTGATAAGCATTGGTGCTGGAATGCCCCAGATCGATTCCGCTCCCGGGCTCTCACTAGACGGGGGGTTCAGGTTGATCTCTGGAGAGGCTGGCAGGGTTGGATAAGTATTGGTGCTGGAATGCCCCAGATCGATTCCGCTCCCGGGCTCTCACTAGACGGGGGGTTCAGGTTGATCTCTGGAGAGGCTGGCAAGGTGATAAGTATTGATGCTGGAATGCCCCAGATCGATTCCGCTCCCGGGCTCTCACTAGGCGGGGGGTTCAGGTTGATCTCTGGAGAGGCTGGCAAGGTGATAAGCATTGGTGCTGGAATGCCCCAGATCGATTCCGCTCCCGGGCTCTCACTAGACGGGGGGTTCAGGTTGATCTCTGGAGAGGCTGGCATGGTTGGATAAGTGTTGGTGCTGGAATGCCCCAGATCGATTCCGCTCCCGGGCTCTCACTAGACGGGGGGTTCAGGTTGATCTCTGGAGAGGCTGGCAGGGTTGGATAAGTATTGGTGCTGGAATGCCCCAGATCGATTCCGCTCCCGGGCTCTCACTAGACGGGGGGTTCAGGTTGATCTCTGGAGAGGCTGGCAAGGTGATAAGTATTGGTGCTGGAATGCCCCAGATCGATTCCGCTCCCGGGCTCTCACTAGACGGGGGGTTCAGGTTGATCTCTGGAGAGGCTGGCAAGGTGATAAGTATTGGTGCTGGAATGCCCCGGATCGATTCCGCTCCCGGGCTCTCACTAGACGGGTGGTTCAGGACGGTCTCTGGAGAAAATGATAGGGTGATAAGTCTTATGCTGGCAAACTCCTTCTCGCTCGTCGGGCGTGCTCGCTCGGCTAAGAGAGGTCGCGTGCGACAATACGCAAGTGACAAGGATCAATCTCATACGATCCCAAATATCCAGTCCTCGGCAGAAAGGTTGCCTGCACTGAGTAAGAAGCTAGCTCTCGCCAAGAGGAAAAATACCCTACGAAACCTAAAGAAAATACGCGTAGCTAAAGGCGCAACGAGCCCAAGGCAGACGACGAGAGACCCGAGCAGCCGGAGCATCCCGCGCGCACCTATCCAATAACGAGCGGCGCGAGAATGACCTCCGCGAAAACGAATCACGAGATGAGCAAGGGCGAGACGGTCGAAAAATGAAAATAACAACGAGAAAAGGAGAGCACAGTGAAAACAAAATCTGCATTCTATGTTTAATAATTCAGTTACAATCTTTGGCGATCTCGCCGATCAAAAATTATAACACGTTACAACACAAAAGGGGGAAGGGCGGCGAGCTTCAGGAATCGCCCGCAGATCCTTCTTCATCATCGCTGTCCTTCACCGGCGGGAGAGGGAGGAAGAGCTCTGAAACAATATCTTCCAGAGTCATGTCAGCCGCATTATCCGCCAAAAGGCCGATCGCCTTCGCCACCGAGAAAATGTAGCGAGCCGACTCTATCGACCCCACACGAATTTCTTCGTCTCGCGCCCGCCGGTCTTCTTTTAAACGACGAGGCGAAGGGGGAACCACGGCGCGAGTGAGGTCGCTATTTAGGGCCTTCAGCCCGGCCACCTCGCTCTCCAAGTCCTTGATGCGAGCGTTGGCCCTCCCGGCGACCTCGACATCCTGCGAGCAAGTCAGGTTAGAGAGATGAAGGGGTTGGGGGAAAATACGAAGTTGGAAGTCTAGATGACTCACCACCCTTGCCTCCACGGCGAGCAGCTTCTCTTTCAGCTGCGTGCTCTCGGCGAGAACTCCCTAGTAGGCCCTCGCGAGCTCCACATTCTGAAGCTCCAGCTGTAAGCAACGCCTCCCAGTCATATGGGCGAGCTCGGCAGAACGCAGCTGGGACCTCGCGCTCTCATAAGCAAGGGTCCTCGCGGTCTCATCCTTGTAAGACCCTGCATCTTCGCGGCCATAAAGCGCGAACGAAAAGTCGAAGGCGTGACCACTGACGGTCTCCTTCTCCACCCAGGAGGGGAGGATAGAAGAGATGTCCACCCTGTTTGTCTCTGGATTCCAGGTGACAAGGGGCTCGCCAGTCTCGTCCCGACGCCTCTGGCCGAGCCCGAAGTTATAATGGTTCACCGGGATGGGGAGGACCGAGGCCCTGACCGCCTCCTGGCCATGATCTTCGTCCTCGCCCGCCGAAAGGCCGGTAAGGTCAAACTCGTCGAAGGCAGCCTCGCGAGTTTCCTTACCTTTCGATGAAGCGAGCGAGGCCGCGCTTTTCTTGCTTTTCTTTTTTGGCGGAGACTTCGGGACGGCACCATGACTGCCGGAGGCCCCCGATCTCTTGCGGGAGGAAGGCTCGGCCGGGGTGACGTCTCCTCGGCAGGCTTCCGCCCCCATGGTAGCGAGAGCCATTGTGGCATCGGTCTTCCGGTTGCTCGCGTAAGGTGGATGGAGGGGGAGATCTCGCTCGCCTAAAAACAGAATCATAGGGATGAGTACGATAGGCTTGCGAATTGAGACGAATAGGTTAGACAGAGATCTTTACCTTCTCCGGCGAGGACCGGAAGCAGCGAGTCTAGGTTGCGGCGGAGGTAAACGACCTCGAAGTTCTTCTTACAGAAGAACTGATGGAGGAGGGAGTCATGGCCGCCGAGGGCGGTGGGCCGATAGGTGGTCTCGCTATGTTGAATCGGCGAGAAGGGAATGTTGCCGAAGTTCCCCTTGACGACGACAAACTTTTGGGCCCAGAAGTGGGCCTTGTTGACGGTCTCAACCACTTTCGGGCCTATGCCCACGAAATAAGCTGTCCCATCTTTGTAGGCGCGGAAGGAGAACAGCTTCCGGAAGACAGGAAGGCTGAACTCTATCCGCTCCTCGCGGAGGTAGCAGGCGAAGGCGATGACCACCGCCATGGCATTGGGTGTGAGCTGGCCGGGAACCACGCCATAATGCTTAAGCACCTAACAGGTAGCGAGAACAAGATCAATCCACGCGGCGAGCGAGGCTCGAGTGGCAAAATAAACAACAAACAAGAACGATTGTTACCTGGCGAACTTCTGGCCACAAAGGAAGGCGCAGACCGACCGCGAAGTGGGCGATAGGGATGGCCAACTCGTCGACCAACGGGTCATTGATCACGTCGTCCTCGCTAGGGCGGCGTGCCTCGAACGGGGGGAGAACGAAATCAGCGATCGCGCTAAAGTATTCTTCGTCGGTCAGATTGCAAGAGAAGAAGCTGTGTTCGGCAAAGGCCTTTGCGACCCTCCGCCGACCCTCTGACTCCGCGTCGCCGCCCATCTGGAAGATCTGCGAGAAGGGGAAGAATACGAGAACGAGAAAGAGCGAGAGCTCTGCAGCAGAAGGAGAAGAAGATCGAGAATAAATGCGGTGGTTGGCTCAATAAAGACCGCCTATTTATAGCCAAAACAAAAAGGCGGGAAGAAGTCCAAGCGTCAGCGAGCACGAGTATCAACAAAAACATCACGTCATGTCCGCGGGCGAGAAAAAAAACCTGCGAGGTTAGTACGAACGACACTTTCGAGAGATAAATTTGGCGAGAACAGAGGGTCCGCCCAAGCACAATATAATGTGAAAACGAAAGACTCGCTAGCACCAAGCGAGAAACAATAAAAAGCTAGTAATAATTGTCAGAAGAAATAAAGCCAACATATAAGTGGCAAAGATGCGAGTTGCGAGCCATGGCGAGATTGTCTAAAACAACAATACCCATTAATGATAATAAGAGCACAACAAAGCAGTTAGCGAGAATCGTGGGGGAGCCATTTCCACCGGCCACCACCCCGCGACCCTGACCTCGGCGGTGCCCTAGAATTATAATATTCCTCCGCCAGGCGACCCTCCCGATCCGTGAGGTAGGCGTATTCCCTCATCCTCGCTATGTGTACCTCCGACGTCGTGGCGACCTCATCCTGATCGCGGTGTCTCGCTTGCCGGAGCCTCGCACACTCCTCCATCAGGACCGCGTGCCTATCCTCCGCGGCTTCCCTATCCCGCCTCGCTTGCATATTGAGGTCCATCAGCATTCACCCATGCTTCCTCAAGAGTTCCGCGGCTCGCTGTTTCATCATCTCGGGATCTCGCGGGTCACCTAAAAATTCCTCCACCTGATCAGGAAGGGGGGACATCTCGTCGTCCCCTAGTTCAGAATCGGTGTGCGGATTCTCGGCATTATCTGCAAGATCTCACGTCAGATAATGAGCACGAGGTCACGCAGGATGTCGGCGAGGCCATAACGCTTACCGAGAGGGGGGCGAGAACCCGAAGGACGGCCCTGGAACACGTTTCCATAATGGGGGTAAAGAGACTTGCCCAGGCCGGCAGGATAAGCCGTGCTATTGGTCGGGAGAATCTTCGGAGGGGCGGAGCCACCGGTCTCCTCGCTCGTCAGGAGCTGGAACCCGGGCTTGTCAGCGATCCTACCTAGAGGGGGCGGAGATGGAGGCCGCGACGACGGGCGGATCGGGGATTTCAGGGGCGAGACTGTAAGAAAAGGGTAACGGAGATCATATAGGGTTGACATAAGTATTACGGCATGCGAGATCCAGATCGTACCGGTGGTGTCTTTCCCAGCGAGGTTTGTGTCCACCTGCTGGCTTTTCCGAGACCCCTCAGCATGTTCCTCAACGATCTCGCTCGGCAAAGTATCCTGCGAGGGGAAAAGAATGAAGAGCAACTTATCGGCGTGAATTCGAATAACTCATACCTTCTCGGGGCGGCGATCGTCCGGAGAGGAGTCCAGCACCACGGAGTCGTCCCCAGAGAGGCGAACCGCTTTCGCCTTCTTGACTTTTGGCGACTGGGCGGGGGGCGGCCGACTCATCCAGGCGGGTACCTTGGTCGTGGAAGGTAGCCCGCCGGCTCTCAACGCCCTCAGGCGAGTCTCTGCTTCTTCGGAAATCGGCATCTCCCGGCAGCTAAGACAAGAAAGGAAGGAAAAGAAGCGACGCGCACCGGTGGGGGTTCGGGACGGTATTTATAACCTGCATGGTGGGTCCCACCAAATATTCCTGACAGGTCATCTGGGGGCAGTCGAATATCCGTGGTTGGACGATTCTTCGCGAGGACATTAGTCTTCGCGAAGAGCGGGGATTGTGTACAACCCCGATATTCGCCAGGCAGGGAAATCGAGCGAGACAGAAGTGGCGAGATCTGGGCCTCGCCGAGATCGAGCCTCAGCCAATGAGACCTCGGCAGACCACCCAAAATGGGCCAACGCAGTCCTCGCGGGAACCTCGTCAGCGGACCCTCGTCCTCGCGAGAGCTCTTTCAGCAGGGTTCTCGCAAAACGACCCTCCGAAGGAGATGCCGTAGGCAGTGTTCGCGAGAGCTCTTTCCGCGGGCAGGATCTGCGAGAAGGCCGGCGAGAACTCCAACAGTGGGGCTCTTGCGACACCTTATCTATATGTCATTAGGATCAACTTACCATTTTACCCTCGGTGGTCTGCTCTTAGCCTCTCAAAACAGCGAAACTTGGCTGTTTGCAGACCTACCCGGGGTGCAGATAGTCAAATCTAAAGGCGGAATCCTGTTATCTGCAGACCATAAAACCAAAACCTATAAATAGACCTTAATGGGCACCTTGGAGAGAGGTTCATCATCTTTGAGCTTTTCTCTCCCTAGGTCGCTTTGGTTTGGGCTCTCTAGCTCTCCAAGGTGCCCGAGTCTTAGCTTTGGCTTGGGAGGGGAAGCGCTCAACGATCTTCCGGGTTAGTGGAGGGACCTCCTCGCTGAGACTAGGGTCTTTTTTCTTTGCTCAAATCGTCGGCCTTATCTCTCCCTCGGGACCGGTAAGGGCTAGCTGCCCCTCATTTCGGTGAGGGCCCCGAGCTCCTCAAGAGATCGAGAAATCGGTTTCAACACATATTATATCATAACATTCAAACATCTTATAGACATATACATTTGCAGACCCTAATCATATAAATTAATATGGACTCTTTTATATGATAAGTTACAATTTCGAAAATCTTAACTTATATGTTTGTATGGGGATTCATATAGGTTAAGGTACTCTAGATGATAGTATGTTAGTTTTTTTACTACGGTACTTGCGCTGCATTTACTTACTTACTACTCATTTATTACCTATTGATGTCACATTTACTGCTCATATATTATATATTGTTGTTATATTTACTGCTCGCTTATTCATTATACTGTTAGTATAATCCATATCATCTGCTTGAAAGAATATAGGTATGCTAACTAATTCACCTAGGGGGGGGGGGGGGTGGTGAATAGGTCTTTTGAGTTTTACTTGATAATTATGGCCTGTTAAAACTATTCTAATTAGAGAATCAAGCAACACAGAAAGCACACAAGTATGTATAGAGGTTCCTCAAGACAGGGTGTCTTGAGTAGTCCTCTTTCCCCCTTCACCTTTCTAACAATTTGTTAGACAAGGCCAAATCCTCCAATCTCGGCTCAAAGAGCTTGCAACACAAGTTCCTCAGAACTTCTCAGATCAAAGATGATCCTACCTCAGGATAGAAGTCCCTACAACTCAGAGCTATCACCAGCTCCTACCTCAGGCACTGCTGCCCTACAAACTCAGAGGAATACACCTCCTACAGCTCAGACCACCTCCTGGTCCTACCTCAAGCAACAAGCCTTACAACTCAGAGCTATCACCAGCTCCTACCTCAGGCACTGTTGCCCTACAATCTCAGAGGAATACACCTCCTACACTCAGACCACCTCCTGGTCCTACCTCAGGCAACAAGCCTTACTCCTCAGGCTAAACAACCCTACAATCTCAGGCAAACCAGCCCTACAAGCTCAGGCCAACAAGCCCTACACACTCAGGCAAATGCCCTACAAACTCAGGCAAGAAGCCTTACAGAAAAAAGATGTTTTAGAAATTTTCTACAACAGAAATACTCTCCTGTAGATCCTGCACAGTTTGTGCTTTCCTGTAGCTGAAGATATTGATAACAACTACAACCTGATCTTCCTCTTCAATAGAAGGATGGAAGATCACCTTGTGATGTCGCGGACCCTCCACCTATCCTTGAAGATGATCCGGTTGCCGAGGCACAACGACACAAAGATTTGAGGCGCCATGAAGACGCTAACGAAAGACGGAGTTACAACCTCCGCCCGCGGCGTGCCAAGCCCGCTTGAAGACTTTTAATTTATTTAGTTCGTTTATCTTATAAATTTGCGAATATAAAATTATTTCATATTGTGGAAATAATTTTATATTCATTATGCACTTGTTTTATTTTCTTTTCATGCTTATGAACTGTGGTGTGCGCTTAACCGTTTGGATGGCGGAAATTAAATCGCCATCATGAATGGTTGATTGTTTTTGTAAACTCCTATTTAAGGAGGCTTTGATGAGAGTGGTAATAGATTTTGAAAAAAGAAACCCTAAATTCCCCCTTGTGAATTTAGGCCAAGGCTTGGCTCCCCCTTGCCGCCGCCCCCCTTGGTGAGACTCCAAGATTTGCTTCCTCCTCCCGCTTCGGTGCGACTCCGGCGTGGTTCTCTTTGGTGCGACTCCAAGGAAGAAGGTTGCAACTCCATTCGGTGTGACGCCGGTGGATCCATGGAGAGAGTGATTCTCCCACAAAATTTGTGCGATTATTCTCTTGGTTGGGTAACCTCTACACTTTATAGCGTTTCTTCTCTATTAGATGTAGTGAAGGTTTTATGCAACCGTCTTTTTTGTGATTTTAAATACATCGCTCGCTTTCCGAATCGTTTTCATTGTTATTGACCTTCGTTTCCGGATCGGGAAGATCTATTGTGTTTGGCGGATCTAGGCATATAGCCTTGGTTTGCCCTCGCAACGGATTGGAAAACTTTGTCCTAATTTTTGGGAACATGATGATTATTATTTGATCGCTGTTTTAGAGTATGTTCTCCTCCTATCGTTGTTTATGTTTGTGAGCGAAAGATCCGGTATTACGAGCGCTAGAATGCTTGTGTAGGTGCGGCTAGCTCTAGAGTTTGTTGTAGGCGAACGATAGATTTCCTCGTGTACGTCTCCTACGAGATCCACCCTACATCAATTTGGTATCAGAGATAGGTTGTGTTGAGTTCTATCTCGACACCATCCTTACTCTCAGATCTGTAGGCTATCCGTCCTCTTGTCGGTGCGTTCGTTAGCACGGTCAAAATCTGAAAATTTTCGGATTGGTCTGCATTTAGTAAAATCTCAGAATTTTAAAACTTGTCAAAAAAATCTGAAATTTTTCTGTAGCTTCCTGCACGTATTTCCAGCGACATTAAAACAGAATTTTTTCGATTCGTCCTCGTTAGGTCGGCCTGAAAATTGGGAACGTCGTAATTTTGTCTATTTGGTCTGCGAATAGCGGGCCAAAACTTTCAATTTTTGTCGAAATTAAAAAAAAAAAATTTTGTACGTTCACCATGTTAGTTACATCAAAAAAAAACAAAACAAAAAAATTTCTGCCTAAGTTTTGAGTAATTCTTATTTAGGAAAGTTTTCATATTTCTTTCCGGATTTGGGAGCCAACCCGACCCCTTTGGTTTTCTCTTTGGTCGGAGTACTCTTGGACAGATCGAACTAACTTTGGGAGACAACTTGGCCTTTTCTTTTTCGCACGATCTTTGGCCGAAGTCCTCTTGGAATATTGTTGTTGCTTGTGTTATTTTAGCGCGCGTTTGTCACGTTCACGTTAATTAATTGTCAGTCACCGCATGCGCACTAGACTAGGAACGGAGTATAGCACACCATCATCGTCTAGGATGGCTGCGAACGAGCACGGGGATCATAATGCTGAGGACATAGAGGAGCTACGCAACGAGATGACCGAGCTTAGGACCATGTTAGCACAAATCCTTCTGAATCAAGGAGGACCGCCACCACCACCCGTTAATGTTGAGCAGCCTAACCGGCACCAACAGGTCCACGATTCAGATTCCGATGGGAACTCTCCCCGAGTGCCTGTAACGCCCCTGATTTTCGACTATTATTTTAAATTGTTTTAATTGTCGTAATAATGACGTAAGGGCGTTACGGTGTCGGATTACTAGCAGAGTGTCGTCATTAGTGCGTATTTTGGGTTGTAGGTCGTGTAAATCAAATTTCAAACTCATCAGAATGAGGATTTCAGGGTCTGGAAAATTAAAGGAATTTATTTTAGTCACGTATGTGAAATTTCGCAGCATTCCGAGCTAAACTGAGGTCTCGGTGTTTTTTTTAGGATTTATGGTGGATTTATCTTCTAGAATTTTTACCTTGAGTTTGGTTCGTCGGAATTCCGACTTCGCCGTCGGTTTCGTAGCACTGATATTTAGTTTCGATACGAGTTTAGTGGAGAACCGAGGTGGTGCGGCCATGCTCGTTGTTTTAAGTGTGTTATAGTTAATATAATAATATTATATAAATAAATCTGTTCATATAAAAGCCAAATCTTAAGAAAACCCCTAAAGTTCATCTTCCCCAAAATAGAGGTCTGTACGAGAGAGTGCGAGAGTGGCAGAAAACTTTTCTCCATGAACCTTCCGACCGCTATTTCGGGAGCTCCGGTGGACGAAATCCTTAACCGAGCATAGATTCAGAATGCTCTCGGCGAGAGCTTCGCGTTCGTGGTAAGTTTTTTCTCGTTTCGTGAACATTTTCTCGTTAGGGTTTTTGACCCTAACCCCTAATTCGTCCGATTTCTTGTAGCTTTCAGCTTCCCCCGCCTTCTTTGGCCCCGTGAAGAGTTTCGGAGGACGAATCGCGGAAGAAATCGAGGCAAGTGGTGTTTTTTTTGCGCCCTTGTTTGATCTCTTAAAAATCTGTGAGAAATCTTGTTTTTCTTCCTCATTTTGGTAGTATGTGATTTATTAATTGCAAGATGTTTGTCTGGTGAGTATTCCTGCGTTTTTCCCTTTCCTGGAACCCTTGGATCTGCTGTGGGTTGAGAGTTGCGTCGAGAAAGGAAGTAATCTCGTCTAGTCACTACCGCCCGGCGCTAGCTAGCTACCGCCGGCGGTAGCCGTTGCGTCGAGAGCCCGGACTTGCGTCGACTTGCGTCGACAAGGAGTTGCGTCGATAGGAAGGGAAACGTCGATAGCTAACGCCAACGCTAGTTAGATACCGCCCGACGATAGCTCGCGTCGAGTGGTGGAGGTTGCGTCGACAAGGAGTTGCGTCGATAGGTTGTGATGCGTCGAATAGTGGAAGAATGCGTCGAGACGATACTGCCCGACGTTAGCTAGCTACCACCGGCGGTAGCTCTCGTTCCCAGTGTTGGGCTGGTTTTCCTATAGTCCAGTTCTGGTGGACTTAGGAGTTCCCTTGGTATGGTTTTGGTGAATCCTATCTGGTTGGTTTTTGAATAATTTTGGAAGTCTTTATAATAAATTATGAAAGATAAATTTTGGACTGCGAGGGTTAGCGAATGATACCGTCGTAGCAGTGCCTGTTTTTGTGGATCTTTGCACCTGGTAGTTTTAAAGTTCATGTTGACTGCATCTACTCTGCATAGTCCTTTGCCGATTGTATTCGCCTTCATCGACCGTATGAACGTGTGCTTCATAAACTTGTCCGAGTCCTTTTATCAAGTCGTTTGATCACATTTGTATGGGTTAATGTTTGCTACTTACATTCTATATACGAACTGCATAACTTGACGTTTCATGTCGTCCGAACGACCTATCCCTAAAATTTGACTGTATTGCTTGATTGACAAATGCCGTGTCGGCTGTATGTGCAAAGTAAGTTTCTTTGGGGTCGACTGCCTGTATGAAGATGTTTTGTTCCGTGATGACTGCATGAGGGCCCCGAACAGCTAGTGCTCTGGTAATTGCACGCGTTAGATTTTTGATTGCAAAGCTCCATTTGTACTTCTTTCATCGACTATTGGGTCCTGATCCTTGCCCTTTTGTTTAATCTAAAGCCTTTGTCGGATGCTTATCGGTCAGGACGGTACCGGTTATCGATCGTTTGCTTATTCTTCGGTAGCGTTTGCATTGGTCCTATCCTTTTAGGATTATTCAACGTTTGAGTATTTTCGTCTTTTGCCTTCTTGTGTCTTCTCTTCGTAGTGTTCCGACGCCAAATCTTGTATGGTGTCGTCTTGCTGGAATCCTCAACTCGCTTATAAGTAGAGTGTTGGTCTGAGTGCTGAACTTTGAATAGTGTGCTTCTAGTTGTCGTGATAACTTGATCGTCGTGTCTTTTGGATCGTCGCCTCGTTAGGCGAAATGAATTAACTGGATTGTCTCGGTATCGGAATACCGTCAGATGGTTAGTTTTTCCCTATTTATTCCGGAGGTTTGTGTTGTTAGGGCCTTGGACTTGTTCATGGATGGTCTGTGTGGTTACGTCGACCGTATATTCAGTTAGGCCTAAGTTCTTCGTCGACTTCGTAGTTCAGAACCGTCATAATAAAATGCTATATTGAGGGTTGTGCGCGGTGTGGTTTTTACCCCCGGCATGATGCTTCCTAACCGTAACCTAAATGTGTTGGAGGCCGTACGCGGTGTAATTTTTGCCCCCGGTGCGGTGTTCTTTTAAGCTTTTGTGTTGGATGCCGTACGCGGTGTGGTTTTTGCCCCCGGTGCGGTGTTCTTTTAAGCTTTGTTTGGGAGGCCGTACGCGGTGTGGTTTTTACCCCCGGTGCGGTGTTCTCTTAAGCTTTTGATTGGGAGGCCGTACGCGGTGTGGTTTTTTCCCCCGGTGCGGTGCTCTTCTTTTGGATGAGCTGATCAGTCTCTTATGAATATGAATCCGAATATGATTATGAAACCTGGTAAATATATATATATATATAACTATGCATTTCTTTTGCTTCTGTTAGTAAGCTCTCTTAATTTTTAGCTATTTAGCTGGTTTCTTTCCCTGTTTCTGCACTCTAGTACTGACGTCTGTTGCAGGCTGTTGGTTTACCTCCCGTTTACTTGGAGGTTTGTTTAGCTCTTTTTGCTCTCTTGCACCACTTGCAACTTGTTTCTGAGGTGTTCTTCTTTTGAATGCCTCAGGTTCAGAACAGTAGCATGTTCGTCTGGTAGAACTCGAGGTTTCTGTGCTGCAGGTAGTGGCAGCGTTTGTTTCACCTCCTTCTGTGAGGTAGTTTTGTCCTTTCTGACTAGATTTGCTCCTATGGGTTTGTGTCTGTTTGTGGACGCCCATAGTGTTTTGTCTTGGATGTTAGACTACTTGCTAGCGTTTACTGCTGTTACCTATTGTTAGCTCTTACTCTTGCTCTCTGTGGAGGATTTATGTTAGGATGCATGTTGGTTACTTTAAATATAAAAAGCTGCATTTAACTTAGATTCATCGCATATCTTTAACTGAAAGCCATCATATTTTGTACATTATAAAACCTTTTTATTACTTATAATAAATCTAGAGTCATGCATAACATTAGCTGTATGTTAGGTCTTTGGGCTCATATAGGACCATAAAAGAATTGAATCAAGTATTTCTCCGCTGCGAATACATATACTTTTTACTAGTGGACTAGTTGATCCACTGAACCGAGGGACACTGTTCTCAACTTAAACTTAAATATTGTTTTATCATAATAACATGTGTTTTCATAATAGAGCATTTGATTTAGGAGTTTGCCTGAGTGTCTGCAGTTGTTCCCTGCATGGCGTGGCATCACGACACGTATTTTCTCTCACTCTGATACATTTTAATTATTGAGAAAATGCGGGTTGTGACAGTGCCCCCTCGAGAACACCGCCACGAGCGTGGCTTTGATATTACTAGGGCCGTTAAGATTGACGCCCCCACTTACGATGGTTTGGGAGATCCCCAGGTCTTCCTTACTTGGGTAGTGGATATGGAATGCTACTTCGAATGGCACAACCCGACGGACCCCCAAAAGGTCCAAGTTGCCAGGATGAAGTTAGTGGGTCGCGCGAAAACTTTCTGGCTGAATGAGGAGCGGAGATTAGGAGCCGGGCAGGGAGTCCCACCTATAGGTTGGGTGATGATGAAGAATTTGCTAACCGATCAGTACGTTCCTGCGTACCACAGAACACAGATGTTCGATGAGCTTGCCACCCCGCGGCAGGGCTCCAATTCGGTAGCCGAGTATATGGGAGAACTAAAGGACCGTATGGTGCGATGTGATCTTAGGGAGATTCCTGAGGTCACCTTGTCTCGCTTTTGTAAGGGGCTTCAACCCGATATTCAGAGGAAGCTCCTGCGCTATGGTCACACGGACCTGAACACAACTTTCAATGCCGCCCTAGACATTGAAAAGCATCTTTCCTCGAAGGCCCACTCTCGTTATTCCCACACGAAGAACAATTCTACCGTTGGAGCGTCTTCCTCCACGTATCCAGATAAGGGAAAGTTTAGGTCCACCGAGTCGAAGTCTGTGGTGATCACTGCTTGAAATAATAGGAATCCCGCGAGTGAGCGTGTCCCCATTGGGAAGGTTAGCAAGGCCAATACTACATGTTATTCTTGCGGCATTCAAGGTCACTATGCCTTCGAATGCCCAACGAAGACTAAGGTCGTAGCCCTGTTAGACTCGACCACCAACCCCGCTGATTACGTTTATGAGGCTGAAGAGGAGAGCGACCCAGATGGAGTCTTTAGTGACATAGAGGATGATCACCGCCTCATGGTGATGCGATGTATCTTGACCACTCCTCGTCCAGTAGATGACTGGAAAAGGACGAGTATATTTTCCCTGATCTTTAAGAGTGGCAAAAAGCTTTGCAAACTAGTTATTGATGACGGTAGTTGCGTGAACGCTGTTTCTGAGAACATCGTTAAGCGTATGTCCATGACCACTGAATCACACCAGACACCCTATCAGGTTGCTTGGATCAGTAAGGTCACCATTAAGGTTACCCAGCGATGCTTAGTTCCCCTTTCATTCAAATCCTACATGGATGAGGTGTGGTGCGACGTCCTCCCGATGGACGTTTGTCATGTGTTGTTAGGCCGCCCTTGGCTCTACGACCGTGATGTGACGCACTATGGTCGAGCCAATACATATGAGTTCAAATTCAACGGCAAGGTCATCACCTTGAGACCGACTGTTCCGAAAGAGCCAGTAGTGTTGACCAAGGATACCACCGTCCCGGTAGAGAGGAAAGCATTGAGTTTGGTTGGTAGGAAAGAATTTGAGAAGGATCCCTTTCTTGAGGGCATGATGTACGCCCTTGTACTCATGAGTGCAAATACCGATATCAGAGTGTTGGATGATTTACCCCGAGAGCTACGGGAATTGTTGGATGAGTTTAGGGACGTTTACCCGGACGAGCTGCCATTGTCGTTGCCACCTCTTAGAGATATTCAGCATGCCATAGACCTCATCCCCGGTTCGTCCCTACCCAACCAACCCCATTATAGACTACATCCCGCTGCCCACAAAGAGCTTCAAACTCAGATTGAGGACCTCTTGAAGAAAGGATTCATTAGGACGAGTTTGAGTCCATGTGCGGTCCCAGCCCTTCTTGCCCCTAAGAAGGACGGCACATGGCGAATGTGTGTTGATAGCCGAGCTATCAACAAGATTACTATAAAATATAGGGTTCCTATTCCGCGTCTACATGACCTCTTGGATGTCCTATCGGGTGCCACTATCTTTTTGAAGTTAGACTTACGGAGTGGTTACCACCAGATTAGGATCCGAGAGGGGGATGAGTGGAAGACAACGTTCAAATCTAAGGACGAGTTGTATGAGTGGCTTGTGATGCCCTTTGGGTTATCCAATGCCCCCAGCACCTTCTCCGGATGATGATGCACGTCTTTCAGCCGTATATGGGGAAGTTTGTGGTAGTATATTTCGACGACATCATAGTCTTTAGCACCTCCCCCACCGAACACCTCTCCCACATCAAAGTGATCCTTTCCACCTTGAGAAAGGAAACCTTATTTTTAAATGTTAAGAAGTGCACGTTTTATGCCCCGGCGGTCGAATTTTTGGGTTACATAGTTGGTTCTGAGGGTATTCGAGTTGATCCAGGAAAAGTTCAAGTGATTAGAGACTGGCCCGAGCCCACTAGCCTTTGAGAGGTGAGTAGTTTTCACGACTTAGCTACCTTCTATCGTCGTTTCATACGCGATTTTAGCAGCATTATGGCGCCTATTAGTGACTGCATGAAGAAGGGCAAATTCACATGGACAAAATCCGCCACGTTTGCGTTCCGTTGTATTAAAGAGCTTATGACTGAAGCACCGGTGTTACGTCTCCCTGAATTCACCAAGGTCTTCGAGCTTACTTGTGACCCGTCTGGCGTGGGGATTGGAGGTGTCTTAAGTCAAGAGGGCCACCCGGTTAGTTATTTCAGCGAGAAATTAGCGGGCGCTAAGTTAAATTATTCCAACTACGATAGAGAATTCTATGCGGTCGTTAGATGTCTACATCATTGGAGACACTACCTCCTTTCTAAGGAGTTTCTCTCTGATCATGAAGTGTTACGATTCGTCAACGGTCAGCACAAGATCAGCCCGCGCCATGCTAAATGGGTATCCTTCTTGCAGGAATACACATTTAATCTTAAACACCTTAAGGGGTCCGAAAATTGAGTTGCCGACGCCCTCAGTCGCCTCACCCTCTTGCTTTCCACCATACAAGTCCACGTGGTAGGGTTCGAGCGCATAAGAGATGAATACGCCACATGTACCGACTTTCAGGAGCCTTATTTATCTGCCCAGGATAGCTCACCCACGACCATCACGGCCTTTTCACTTAGGGACGGTTATCTGTTCAAACATGGGAAATTGTGTATCCCTCGCTCCTCCTTTCGACTCCATGTAACGCCCCGAATCTATTCTATTCGATTCCGGTGTGCGTTTAGAGGGTTTGGTATGCGAATAGCGGTTTTGGGGTGCGGTTAGAGGGTGCAGTGTGCGGTTAGGGAAGTGGGTCTGTGGATAGCAGAAATGGGTTAGGATTTTGATAAAACCCCTAAAATCCATTCTCCCCTCTCCCGATCTCCCTCTCCCTCCCGATCCCTCTCGCTCTCGTTCGCACAGGGCGCCTCTCCCCCTCTTCCCGATCTCCCTCCCCCTCCTGATCTCCCCTCCTCTCTCTCGATCCCTCTCTCCCCGTCGGCCTGGAGCAAGGAGGAGCAGCCCCCGAGCCCCCTTCTCCCTCTCTCCCCGTCGGCCTGGAGCAAGGGCACCCGAACAACCCTCTCACTCTTCTCCCCTTCTCTTTCTTGTTCTGCTGCCGGAAGGAGAAGCCCGAGGAGACCTCTCCTCTCTTTGTCCCAGCCGCAGCCGGCTAGGAGAAGGCTGACCCCTTTTGGTTGGGTGTCGTTGTGTGCACGACTTTGGAGTTGGAGCTTGGCCGGCCAAGTGTGGGGAAGAACTCACGTGGTCATTTCGGAGCTCGGACCGATGTGCGGTCCTTTCCCTCCGTGTAAAATCTCAGATCCATGGTTTCGAAGCGACGTCTAAGGGTAACGATCTCTTCTACCCTCATTTGGACGTGTCCTAGTCCTTTTCCGTGCATCGTTGAGGCCCCTACCCAAAAGGGTGAGGTCGTGGCCTCCGACGGGTCGATTCGTGTTATCCCCGTCAAATCTTGCATACATGTAGAGTCCATGCATAAAATGGGTGTAGGCGCGCTGTGTGAAGCCCATCCGAGACGGTTCGTCCAGATTGGTGATGCTTTTGATATTGTGCGTGCCGGGGGAAAACTCCGTGTTGTTATACTGCCTCGTAGGACTAGAGGGTGCTACTGCATGCGCAGTAACGCCCAGGGGTGTGCCCCGGGGAGCACCCGAAGTTAGAAGTAGAAGTGGAGTTTCTGTTCACTACCGCCGGCGTTAGCGTTATCGCCGGGCGGTAGCTCCCAGACTTGGTTCTGGTGATTTTGTGCGTTCTGAGGCAGTGGGAGTGCTACTGCATGTGCAACAATGCCTGGGGGTGTGCCTCGGGAAGCACCCACAGCTAGAAGCCAAAATAGGGTTTCTGTGTGCTATCGCCAGGCGTTAGCGTTAACGCAGGCGATAACTCCCAGACTGAGTTCTGGTAATGTTGTTGTGCCCACCTTTTGAGAGGACCTGAGGCCTGTGTGCCCGACCTATGAGGGTGTCCTGGTGGATGACTTAGCGGCCCGTAGAGCCGGCTAATTGAGAATACCTGGGCTGAGGGGACGCCATACTCGCTCTTCGTGTTGTACAACGAGAGCTGTGAACAACAGGCATTTGGCGAACCTGAAACCGCACCATTGCAGCACCTGATTAGTAAGGCTCGTACATCATGTCGGGAAGCAACGGGAAAGATTCTTCGGACTACGGGATGTTCACAATTAAAAGCACGGGAGAGCCCTGGTATTCGGGCCACCGACTTTAGCCTCGAAGGGCAAAGCCATCGAGAATGGATGGTGGTGGAAGGCGAAGTACACCAAAGAGTGCCTGAGAGCACGAGACGTGGAGGCCATTCCCACGTTTGTGATTGTTGCATATGTATGAACTATTGTGGGCTTTGCTAGTCGCACTCTTATATATATATATATGTTGCTGAGGTTGTTTTGCAGGGATGGTTAGAACTGCCACCCCCTCGAAGGGGTGGGGTCGTTATAATTTGGTCAGCTTTAGCTGACCGTTGCCCTGTTTTGCCACCGTTTTGGTGGGCTTGTTGTACAGGTGCTGGACCGAGCGGGAACATAGCGGGCTCATAGCGGGCTGAAGCCCTTGTGCTGCTGTGGCCCTTGAAGGCCTTTTGATGTTCTTTTGCTTTTCATGTATGGCCGGCCTGCGCGCCGATGTTGGTAAATTGTAAGGTCGTCGTGCCTAAATTTTGTGTTGTCAAACATTTATTCCTATTTAGTAAAAGTGGACATACCCGGGTACGGGTTTTGGGGTTTATCTTGTCTCTTTTCAGCTTCCGCATAGAATGCTCTGAGTTAGGCTTCGTTGTATAGCGTCGTTCGATATTTCAATTAAGTGATGTTCCCGTTTGTTTTGTGGTATATGGCGTGGGGCCCCGGCCGGACCTTCTGTTATATGCTCCCGAACGGATGGGGATGTTACAAAATTGGTATCAGCTTCTAGGGTTCCGTATCCTTCTAAGGAATTCGTGGACGAATTCTTTTAAGGGGTGGTGAGCACGTGTGTGCGCTACCGTCGAGACATAAAATAAACCCAAAAATGTCCACTTAGGAATAAAATGTAACAACAAACCAACAATTATTGCATGATTTTGGAACCTGAGTGTTCCTTTTGTTGTTAGTTGCGACTGTGCTGTCTCCTAACTGTGTGTTGCACTCGTGTAGGGAACTCGAAGTGCAGCGGGACCATCGCGTCCCCGTGATGTGGTTGAGAGTAGCGGGTCTGCTGAGGCCCCTACACCTCCGTCTGCTGAGATGGTTCGGCTAGTTACTAAAGCCGTTCTAGCTGCGTTGAATGGCCATCCTGGAAGGCAAGGTCAACCGCTGGTGCAGGAAGTGGCCCTAGAGCCACTAAGAGTGGAGCAGGTCCCCGCGAGGCATGCTGCTGAGCAACAACTGAAGCACTTCCTGGGATTTCGACCTCCTCCATTTACCGGGGTTGAATCCCCAGCTGAGGCCGAGGACTGGGTGTCGCATATGGAGCAAATTCTGACAGCGACATAGTCGGATGAAGCGCAGAAAGTGACCTTCTCTACTTTCTTGTTGGAAAAGGAAGCCAGGCGGTGGTGGGATGAGGTAGAGAGGCGCCAGCTTGCGGGAAGGCGACTGGTTGATGTGTTGATGGAAGAGTTCTCGAGAATCTTCCTGGCAAGGTATGTGCCTCCGTCGCAGCAGATCGCTATGGATAACCAGTTTCTGGCTCTGACGCAGGGTGATAGACTGGTTGATGACTACCTGTAAGAGTTCACCCGCCTCGGGCGTTACGCTGGAACTTCTTTCGATGACGAGGGGAAAAGGGTGAACAGGTTCTACGGAGGTTTGCGTAGTGAGTTGCGGTACCTTCTGACAGGGCCGTTGACGCAGGGTTTCACGACCCTCGTTAGTTCAGCCCGAGCACTTGAGCAGGACATGCTCAGGGAGAATGGCAAGGTGGTTGTGGTCGAGGTAGTGCCGGAGGGCAAGGCGCCGAGTGCGGCGAAGTTGCGGAGGTTGAATCGCTGGAAGAAGGCTCGATTATCTGAGCCAGCTCCCTCTGCTTCGGGCGCGTCGTCTGGACGTGGCCCTCTTATTTGTTTTACTTGTGGCAAGCCTGGCCATTTCTCTCGGGATTGCCGAAGTGGGCTTCCAAGGTCAGAGAAGAAGACTGGGCCATCGTATTCTGAGAAGGGGAAGGCGGCTGAGTCCACTGCCTCCCGTATGGCTCCCCTGCAGCCCAGAGTCTTCAGTCTTAGTCACCAGGAGGCTATCAAAGCCAAGGACGTCGTGACAGGTATAATTTAAGATACAGTCTTTACTGTTTTATATACCTGTTTTAGTGTTCATGCTAACCTTGTTTGGCGGCGTAGGCTTTGTAAATGTTTTAGGCGTTCCTGCGAGAGCGCTTTTCGATACTGGAGCTTCGCACTCCTTCTTATCGTCGGACTTCGTCCAACGTATTGGTGCGCCGTCGATTGCTTCTGCAGATGGACTGGTGGTCCTACTGCCGAATGGATATTCGATGCGTGTGGAGAGGAGTTGCCACGTGAAGGTTCTCGTTGGGAGCCAGGTGTATGACCTGAAAGCATCGTTACTCCCCCCTGGTTGAGTTCGATGTAATCTTCGGCATGGACTGGCTGTCGGAACAACGTGCGTGCATCGATTGCACCACCAAGGAGGTGAGGTTTGGGCAGTGCGCCGATCGTGAGACGGTCTTTGCGGGCATGCGTGGATCGAGCAAGATGCTGATGTCTGCTCTCCAGGTGTCCAAGGCAGTGCGACAGGGAGCAGAGTTATTCTTTGCTCTAGTAGAGGCTTCAACGCCGAGGCCCAGCCTAGTGGATGTTCTAGTAGTTTCAGAGTTCCCCGATGTGTTCCCGAGTGATCTCCCCGGTGCTCCACCGTAGCAGGAGATAGATTTCACGATTGAGTTGGTGCCAGGCGCTAAGCCTGTGGCCCGCTCGCCGTATCGTATGGCTCCGAAGGAGTTGGCGGAGTTGAAGCTGTAGTTGCAGGAGCTGCTTGAGCAGGGCTACGTGCGTCCGAGTTCCTCACCTTGGAGTGCACCGGTCCTCTTTGTCAAAAAGAAGGACGGTAGCCTGCGGCTTTGCATCGATTATCGGGAGCTGAACAAGCTGACCGAGAAGAACAAGTATCCTCTTCCGAGGATAGACGACTTGTTCGACCAGCTCGTTGGTTTGACAGTATACTCGAAGCTGGACTTGAAGTCCGACTATTATCAGGTGCGGATCAGGGAGTACGACATCCTGAAGACTGCCTTCAGTACAAGGTACGGGCAGTATGAGTTCACCGTGATGCCATTTGGGCTGTCTAATGCGCCTTCGGTGTTTATGGACTTGATGCACCGGACTTTCCGAGAGTACCTCGACCAGTTTGTGGTCGTCTTCCTTGACGACATACTGGTCTACTCTCAGTCCGAGGAGGAGCACGGTGATCACCTGCGAGTAGTCTTGGAGGTTCTGAGAAGGAACCAGCTGTATGCCAAGTTTTTGAAGTGCGAGTTCTGGCTACCTTCCGTGGCGTTATTAGGCCATGTGGTTAGTGGAGCGGGTGTGGCGGTAGATCCGGTGAAGGTTGCGGCCATCAGGGAGTGGCCTGTTCTTTCTACTGTAGCGGAGGTCCGTAGCTTTCTCGGGCTGGCCGGCTATTACAGGCGCTTCGTGGAGAACTTCTCATGGATCGCGCTGCCTCTTACGACGCTGACACGGAAGATGCAGGAGTTTATTTGGACGCCCGCGTGTGCGCTGGCTTTCGAGGAGTTGAAGTGGCGGCTTACCACGGCTCCGATCTTATGTCTGCCTTGCGGCACAGAGGGCTATGAGATCTACACCGACGCTTCTGGGAGCGGCCTTGGATGTGTTCTGCAGCAGCATGGCAAGGTAGTAGCGTACGGCTCTCGCCAACTAAAGGTGCACGAGCGGAACTATCCGGTCCACGACTTAGAGTTGGCGGCCGTGATATTTGCCCTGAAGCTTTGGCGGCATTATGTGTATGGCGTGAAGATCGACATCTTCACGTACCATAAGAGCCTGAAGTAACTTCTGACGCATAAGGGGCTGAATATGCGGCAGCAGAGGTGGATGGAGTTCCTTGGGGACTACACCTTCGAGATCCACTATACTCCCGGAAAGGGGAATGTTGTCGCAGATGCGCTCAGTCGCAGGGTGTCACAACCCGTATTTTCCCAAAATAATTTATAATATCAGAGTAAAGGGGGAAAACACGCGTCATGATGCCACGTCCTGTAGGGGACAACTACAGACGTTCAGGCGAGCACTCAAACGAACATTTTTACGAGAAAAGATGTGAATTAATAAAAGTATTTTATCTTTAAGATTATTTTCATTAGGTTAGGAAGTCGTGCCCCTCGGCCCTGCGGTTTACATAGCCGCTCTCTATCAAAAATATGCATACACAACGGAAGAAAATAAGTTCATTTTATTCCTAACGACGCTGAAGACCAGAGACGTCTCCAGGGCGATCGCCGGTCTAAATTAAGTATATATAAAGAAGTATCATTATATTCTGTTTTACGCTTTGCAAATAAGTGATACTTAATAATAAATGCGACAAACAGTTAGAAGAGCAAATTTTTATCTGCTAAAAGAACTGCATTAATATTCAGCAAAAATAGGCTTTTCCCAGAGTGTACGAGTACAAGGTAATAAGTAGGAGAAAAAGAACTAGCAATAAAGGAAGCTAGCAGCAACATCAATAAGTAAACCAAACAAAAGCCATACGGGCGTCAACAACTGACACGAACCCGCAGGAAAAGAGTCAACAGCCCAAAAGAAAAGCTACAACAAAAGAAACTGAATCCTTACCTACAAGAGAGGAAGGCCTCGACAGGGAACTGATCGACCCCGCTCAAACTCCGGCGGCAGCTACAAACCTGAATCTGAGGCATCCATAAGAAAAGAATGCCTCAGCCCAAAGGGTGCAAGAAAATAGCATGGGTAAAAGTAAGAGCAGGAGAAGTAACAAGTGACATAGCCACGCTGAAAGGGGTATATAAATACATATATATATATATATATATACATATACACATATATATAACTATATATATAGGCTTATATAAAGATTTCAGTAATAGAAGGTTAGGAAGAACCCGCATAGAACCAGCCCGATAAGCAAGAGCATGACTAAACTTGGCATATAATGCAAAAATGGACCAGTGGTGGCGGACCCAAAACAATGTCACTAACCACTCACATAAAGGGGATGTTCAAAACGAACCAGTGGTGGCGGACCCAAACAATGTCACTAACCACGCACATAAAGGGGATGTTCACCCCAAATAAAAAGGCGCCGTGGTGGTGGTCTCATCGCCCTACCAACCACTATTAACAGAACTATGATGGAGGACCCCATTGTTCCCTATACCCATCATTCCAGTGCAAACAAGTCCATCAATACTTAGCCAAGCAAATATGCAGAATTTAATAAGTAACCACAATTGGGGACTAGCATAACCCAACTCATGGAGCAGCCCCCAGGAAAGGAAAACAAAACCGACAGCTCCCATTAAACAAATTCAAGGAGCAGCCCCCCATATAGACAACCAAGGAGCAGCCCCAATATTATTCCAACAAGGATGTGGCAAAGCAGCCCTAAAATAAACCAAACAGGATAGTTATATAGCAGCCTCTAAAGTAAGATAACAGCAAACCAACCCCGATGTAATTCCAACAAGGATGGGTATAAGACAGCCTCAAAGAAAATAATCGGGTTGTATACCAACCAAGGCCAACAAAGAATAGTCCAGCAGCCAAAATAAACCAACATAGGCCGACTGGAACCAACATAGCAGCCCCAAAATAAACCCCCAACAGATCAATATATAGCAGCCCCAAGATTAAATTTTGAAGCTCCTAACTGATCAAGCATAGCAGCCCCCTAAATAAAGAAATATAAATAAGCAGCCCCTAAGAGAGAAATCCAAGGACAACCCCCAACAAAAAAGGAAAATCAAAACAGCAGCAGGTTTCAGCCCACAATTCAACAAGGCATAACAGCAGCCCCCCTTAAGACAGAAATCCAAAGGCAGCACCAACTTATAAGGGTCGAACATTATGCTACCTAAAGCCAAGTAGCTGTTGGGTTTTTCTAGACCCATACATCAAATGTAGGCGCAGCAGAAATGAAGAGAAACAACCCAAAAAGGCTTGGATCGGCCATGAATATTGAATCAAGAAGTTAACCAAAATGCTAGGTATGAAATTACCTTTGCAGGATTGGATCAAATCCAACCTAGATGCTCCTAGAAGAAGAGTCCTTGCGGCGGCTATGCGAGAGTTCTCACGTAGAATAATGTCTACGTCTCTACAGTGATCCACACGAGCCGGGAGAAGAACGACTGCACCTTTGCACTTCCACGAACTGCTAGGTTCGCTCCAGGAAGAACATACACGACGACGATCGCCGGAGAGGAGGTCAGCGGAGGCGATTCAGGGTGGCGGAACACTTCCGTCTAGGGTTCGGGCGAGAACGAAACACTTCCGTCGGCTTTTGTTTTCGTAAGTGATGAGAACCCTAAAAGAAGTTCTATTTATACCCAAAGGATAAACAGCTTCAAGAGGGATCGCTATCCGCAGACCACACAGCATAATAGGGGCTTCTGTTACAATTCATCGGGATTTCACGAATCAGCATTCGTCGAATTTACACGGGACAATCCGACGAATTCCGACGAATCCAATCAGACGGCAACATTTGCCGAGTGAAGGATCTCTGTGACAATTCGTCGAGATTCCACGGGATGATCCGATGAATCCGACGAATCCAATCAGACGACAACATTTGCCGAGTGAAGGATCTCTGTGACAATTCGTCGAGATTCCACGGGATGATCCGACGAATCCGATGAATCCAATCAGACGGCAACATTTGCCGAGTGAAGGATCTGTGACAATTCGTCGAGATTCCACGGGATGATCCGACGAATTCAGACAGCAACAATTGCTGGACTTCCCCATTCTATTATGATGATTGGTAACCTTTACCAACACAGTCAATCTTCCATCTTCTCCACATGCTCTTATGTGCGACCCTGCAGGCTCATATCACGTTGGCAGTGACATTACATGTTTGACCACTTCTAGATCATAATGGTAACTCCAACAGTCTCCCACTTGATCTTGAAAGTATCAAACAAAAACCTCACAAACAATGAGCGGCATCTAGCAATGCATCATTGCTCCCCAAGCAATAAGAGTTCATAACTCATAAGCCTTTATGACCAATGTTCCAGCGTTGTCTTTGTCCCTTTGTCCCTTATATCCGGAAAGAACTAGAGGCATGGACCGTGTCACCCTCTTTATAGCTCAATCCAAGTTTCTTGATCTAGAATGGACTTCCAGAGAATGGTGAGCTCAATATCACATATTGACTCAACCAAGCATGACCATGCATTTCTCAGTCCAATTCCACCAAGGGGCCCATGGATGCAACTCCTGTTATATAGGAGGACAAATCCCATATCTGCTCACACCCAAACACCCAAAATGATTCGTAACGTACCCAACGACCACCCTTATCATCAACCTTCTTCAAGGAAGACTTTAGATGACATCAAAGCACGCTCTTCCTCACTCGATGAATGTTGTGACTTCAGGTCAAAGGACCACAACACCATTGTCAAATGAGACCTACTTGTGACACTTTTAAGTAACAATCCACAAAGTAGTCTCGGGTTGGGTCTGCCCAGTACAACTTGTTCACTAACAAGTACCCACGTGATGACTTGATATCACAATATCATGACCTGTGAGAACCGGTCATCAGTCAACACACATGCTAGTCTTAATGTATCATCATCACCCTTAGCTTCTATGATGATACCTCGACTAGGGACCTTTTAAGAATGAAGCTTCAAAATCATAGACTCTCACATTCAAGTCACATACTTGATGTCCTATGGAAGCGAACATTCTAAGGGTATTTATCACGAATTTTATTCTATCATATAGAAACAGTATATCGTAATAAAAGAACTTGCCATTAATTGTAAAAGGAAATCATTGGTACACAATTCATCATATGAATAAATATTAAACAGCCAACAGAATATATATTTTACATGCAACCCACAAGACTCCCACTAGAGTTGATCACTCAGGTATCGTATACCCATTGATCTAGTATGACCATCATGCTTTCTCTGCGCGAGAGGCTTTGTCAGTGGATCTGCAATATTCTCCTCAGTCGGCACTCTGCAAATGTTCACATCTCCTCGTTCGACAATCTCACGAATAAGATGGAACCGCCAAAGTATGTGCTTGGAGCGCTGATGGGATCTAGGTTCCTTAGATTATGCAATTGCACCATTGTTATCACAGTAGAGAACTACGGGACCAACAATGCTAGGAACTACATCTAGCTCGCCGATGAATTTCCTAATCCATACAGCCTCCTTCGCTGCGTTTGCCACAGCGATATACTCGGCCTCAGTTGTAGAATCAGCAACTGTCTCTTGCTTGGAACTCTTCCAGGTCACAGCTCCTCCATTCAGGCAAAACACAAACCCTGACTGAGACTTCGAATCATCCCTATCAGTTTGGAAGCTGGCATCCGTGTAACCACTTACAACGAGCTCTTCCTCTCCACCATACACCAAGAATACATCCTTAGTCCTTCTCAAGTACTTCAGGATATTCTTTACGGCTATCCAGTGACATTCACCGGGATCAGACTGATACCTGCTAGTCATGCTCAAAGCAAAAGAGACATCGGGTTGAGTACATAACATTGCATACATGATTGACCCAATTGCCGAAGCATATGGAATCAACATCATACGATCCTTATCTTCACAAGATTTTGGACACTGGTCCTTAGAGAGATTTACACCATGAGACATGGGCAAAAATCCTTTCTTGGACTCAATCATGTTGAACCGCTTCAACACCTTTTCAATGTACGTACTCTGGGTCAAACCCAGCAACTTCTTCGATCTATCTCTATAGATCTTAATACCGAGTATGTAAGTCGCTTCACCCAAGTCCTTCATAGAAAAGCAGTTCCCTAGGTTGTTCTTAACAACTTTCAGGGTAGGTAGGTCATTCCCGATCAACAGTATGTCATCTACATACAATATCAGGAAGACAACAATGCTCCCACTGATTCGCTTGTAAACACACGGTTCATCTTCATTCTTGACAAAACCAAACTCTTTGATCTTCTCATCAAAACGAAGATTCCAACTTCTAGAGGCCTGTTTCAATCCATAGATGGACCTATTCAGCTTGCATATTTTAGTGGCTTCATTTGGGGATACAAAACCCTCGGGTTGTGTCATATACACTTCCTCAAGGAGGTTTCCATTTAGGAAAGCCGTTTTGACATCCATCTGCCAGATCTCGTAGTCATAATACGCAGCAATAGCAAGCAATATCCTAATGGACTTTACCATGGCAACATGGGAAAAGGTCTCATCATAGTCAACACCATGAATTTGCTTGAAACCTTTAGCCACCAGTCGCCCTTTGAATGTCTGTACATTCCCATCCATGTCGGTCTTCTTCTTGAAGACCCACTTGCACCCTATGGGTCGTACCCCTTCAGGTGGTTCCACAAAGTTCCAAACTTGGTTTGTATACATGGAGTCCATTTCAGATTTCATAGCCTCAAGCCATTTGTCGGAGTCCGGTCCATTCATAGCCTCTTGGTAGGTCGCTGGTTCATCATCATGATCCATAAGCAACACATTACCTATTTGAGACACGAGAAATCCATATCTCTCAGGCTCAAATCTTGGTCTACCAGATCTACGTAGGACTTGTGTCTCTTGAGCAGGTTCTCCACCTACAACATCTTGTAGTCCTGGCTCAGATTCCAATTCTGGTTCATTCACTACTTGTGGTTCTTGAACTTCTTCAAGTTCTACCTTTTGTGTCTTTCTTGACAAGAACTCTTTCTCCAAGAAGACACCCGTCCTTGCGACAAACACTTTGCCCTCAGACGGTAGGTAGAAGTAATATCCTTTCGTTTCCTTAGGATATCCCACCAGATAACACTTATCTGATTTGGGTTCCAGCTTGTCAGGCATTTGACGTCGTACGTATGCCTCACAGCCCCAAATTTTAATGAATGACATACTAGGACGCTTCCCAGTCCATATCTCATATGGTGTCTTTAGAACCGTTTTCGTTGGAGCGCGATTCAGTGTTATTGCAGCAGTCTCTAAAGCAAAACCCCAAAAGGAAACAAGCAAGTCTGCATGACTCATCATCGACCGTACCATGTCTAACAGAGTACGATTTCTCCTCTCAGACACACCATTATGCTGCGGTGTCCTAGGTGGAGTGAGCTGTGATACAATACCACACTCTTTCAGATGATCACGGAACTCATGACTCAGGTATTCGCCACCTCGATCAGATCGGAGTGCTTTAACCTTTTTACCCAATTGGTTCTCCACTTCATTCTTAAACTTTTTGAACTTTTCAAAAGTTTCGGATTTGCACTTCATAAGATACACGTATCCGTATCTACTGAAATCATCAGTAAATGTAACGAAGTAGAAATACCCACCTCTAGCCATAGAACTCATGGGTCCGCATACATCACTATGTACAACACCCAAGAGATCCTCAGCCCTCTCAGTATAACCAGTGAAAGGGGCTTTAGTCATCTTGCCTAACAAACAAGACTCGCATCGCTCAAATGATTCATAATCAAATGAGTCCAATAGTCCATCTTTATGGAGCTTGGATATGTGCTTCTCGTTTATATGGCCCAAATGACAATGCCAGAGATATGTAGGATTTGAGTCATTTGTTCTTAGTCTTTTATTATTATCTACATTATAGATCGGATGGTCCAGGTTCAAAACATAAAGACCATTAAACAATTGAGCTACAACATAACAAACATCATTCTTAAATATAGAACAACAATTGTTCTTAATTATAAAAGAAAATCCAATCATGTCTAAGCATGAAATGGATATAATGTTTCTAGTTATGGCCGGAACATAATAACAATTATTAAGTTCTATTACAAGCCCACTGGGCAAAGAAAGACGGTAAACCCCTACGGCTACAACAGCAACTCTTGCTCCATTGCCGACGCGCATGTCCACCTCTCCTTTACTCAGCAATCTCCTCCCTCCCAGTTCCTGCACATTTGTACAAATGTGAGAACCACATCCGGTATCCAATACCCAAGATGAAGGAGCAGAAAGGTTTATCTCTATAACGTAAATATTCGAAGCGGAAGTCATACCTCCCTTCATTTTCCGCAGACCGTCAATGTACGAAGGACAATTCCTCCTCCAATGACCAGCCTTGCCACAGTGGTGGCATTTCCCTTCCTTCACGGTGCTCTTCTTTTTCAGCGCAGAAGATTTGGGCTCAAGATGTGACTTAGGTCCCACCCTCGTCTTCTTGAAGCCCTTTGCCTTACCCTTGCCTTTATGTACCATCAAAATGGGACTAGCAGGCTTGGCCTTCTTCATGTTTATCTCGGCAGTTCGCAACATGCCTAGGAGCTCGGGCAGTGTCTTGTCTATTTCATTCATGTTGTAGTTCAAGACAAACTGCTCATAACTATCCGGCAACGATTGCAGGATAAGATCTGTGGCCAACTCTTGACCCAGAGGAAAACCCAGTCTCTCCAGGTTCTCTATATACCCAATCATCTTGAGTACGTGAGTACCAACCGAGTCTCGAGCTCCCATTTTGCACTGAAATAATGCCTTCGTGACATCGAACCTCTCTTGACGAGCTTGCCCTTGAAACATTTTCTTTAGGTGCTCGTCAATCTCCTTGCACCCCATGTTCTCGTGTTGCTTCTGAAGCTCAGAGTTCATGGTGGCAAGCATAAGGCACTCGACGTCTAAGGCGTCATCGGTATACTTCTTATAAGCATCCTTATCAACACGGGACGAGTTCCCGGTCGGCACCTCGGGGGCTTCTTCTTCCAAGACGTAGAGCTTTCGCTCTTGCCTGAGAACAATTCTCAGGTTCCTATACCAGTCCATATAGTTCGTCCCACTAAGCTTGTCCTTCTCAAGGATAGCTCTCAGGGACAAGGTGGAATGTGAACCACTTGCCATGGAATTCTACAAGAATTCATGCAGAATTTAATCAGCACCTTAATTTCAAAATACAATTTATTTTAATTTGGACTTTAATTAAATACTCCCACTATTTTATTCAAATTGATAGCCCTCACTATCAATTCGGAGAGTCCATGCGAGCTACTCTCTTAGTGGACAAGATCCGTATTTCACCAACACCACGAGTCCGCTTTGGCGTTCCTCTCATAATGCGGTTATTTAGGTAGGCAACGCTTGCCAATTGCATCCTCATGCAACTCTTGTATGGCTGGTGAATAACTCCTTATTCGCATCCATCATATGGTGCATGCCAACCCTATGCCTCTAGGCACTCAACCTTTGAGGTCACCTAGTTAAGTTAGACCCGATGTCGACAGTGGGATATCACAATTATCCGCTCGCACCCTTACCAAGATAGATTAATGCACCTTGCTTTGGCAAGCCCACACTTCATCGATCGAGGCAGGAAGAGTGTCATCCATCGGAAGGCATCCGAACACTTAATATTTGATGAAGGGATTTTAATTTTAATAATAGGTTAACACTTAACCATGATCAACATTTGATCAAAGTGCGCATCCACAAAAAAACAAGCATTCTAAAATCCACATGCATCCCTTATGTGCACAACATAAGACTATCAACCTTTGATAGACGAAAGGGCTAAATCTGGACATTTAGAACTCTTCCAAATCTTCAGATTTACATGCATTGGACAAAGGAAAAGACAACTCGACTTAAAGCAGTAGACAAGATCGTCTCTCATTGTTGGATTCAAAATCCAAAACAATACAAGGGTTCATTAACCACTTGAGGGACGGTTACTGCTAAGGAGACAACAATTTCTAACAATTAGAAATAACCACGAAATCCCAGACGTTCCTGGCGGGGTTCCAAGGGGCCGCGCCCCTGGCGGGGTCTTAGGGGAAGAGCCCCTAACGGGGTCCAAGGGGCAGCGCCCCTGGCGGTGGTATTCCAAGTGATATTCCAAGAAGAAATCTTGACATTTAGAACACTTCTAAATACCTAGATTTGCATGTACTGGAATAACCAAACTTCTGAAACAACATTCATGACCAGAACCTGCCTCTGATACCACTGTTGGGTTTTTCTAGAACCATACATCAAATGTAGGCGCAGCGGAAATGAAGAGAAACAACCCAAAAAGGCTTGGATCGGCCATGAATATTGAATCAAGAAGTTAACCAAAATGCTAGGTATGAAATTACCTTTGCGGGATTGGATCAAATCCAACCTAGATGCTCCTAGAAGAAGAGTCCTTGCGCCGGCTATGCGAGAGTTCTCACGTAGAATAATGTCTACGTCTCTACAGTGATCCACACGAGCCGGGAGAAGAACGACTGCACCTTTGCACTTCCACGAACTGCTAGGTTCGCTCCAGGAAGAACACACACGACGACGATCATCGGAGAGGAGGTCAGCGGAGGCGATTCAGGGCGGCGGAACACTTCCGTCTAGGGTTCGGGCGAGAACGGAACACTTCCGTCGGCTTTTGTTTTCGTAAGTGATGAGAACCCTAAAAGAAGTTCTATTTATACCCAAAGGATAAACAGCTTCTAGAGGGATCGCTATCCGCAGACCACACAGCATAATAGGGGCTTCTGTTATAATTCGTCGGGATTTCACGAATCAGCATTCGTCGAATTTACACGGGACAATCCGACGAATTCCGACGAATCCAATCAGACGGCAACATTTGCCGAGTGAAGGATCTCTGTGACAATTCATCGAGATTCCACGGGATGATCCGACGAATCCGACGAATCCAATCAGACGGCAACATTTGCCGAGTGAAGGATCTCTGTGACAATTCGTCGAGATTCCACGGGATGATCCGACGAATCCGACGAATCCAATCAGACGGCAACATTTGCCGAGTGAAGGATCTGTGACAATTCGTCGAGATTCCACGGGATGATCCGACGAATTCAGACAGCAACAATTGCTGGACTTCCCCATTCTATTATGATGATTGGTAACCTTTACCAACACAGTCAATCTTCCATCTTCTCCACATGCTCTTATGTGCGACCCTGCAGGCTCATATCGCATTGGCAGTGACATTACATGTTTGACCACTTCTAGATCACAATGGTAACTCCAACAGTAGCATCACCCAAGCAACACAACAGCATGCAGACCATGGCAACAGGTGCAGCCCCCAGCAACTCAACTCAACAAGGAAAAGGGCCCCCCATATAATCAATAAAGAAGTAATTAAGAAAACCCCAAAATTTATCTAGATTCTCATGTATAGCAGCACAAGGATGGCAGCAGGCACAAGAGCCCCAATAAATACCAAATTCAGCAATTTCCATGTATAGCAACAAGTGTAATGCAGCAGGGAGAGAAAACCCCATAAAAGAAATTGTAATTCAAACCCAAACACAAGTATGGCAGCAAGCATAGAACAAGAAAACCCCAAAATTAATAAATCCAACAAAGTTCATGCATAGCAGCAAACATAAGGCAGCAGGGGGGAGAAACCCCAAAGTTTATTTGCAATGTATAACTCATAATAGCAGTTACCATAGGAGAAACAGAAGAAATGAGCTGGGGTAAGAAGGCAGTAGATGAAGGAGAAGGGGGATGAAGAAGTTTTCTTGCCTCGCTTACACACGATGGCGCCGGACCGCAACCATGCAAGGAGAGAGCCGCCCGGGACCCTAGCTCTGGCGACCCAACCCCCTCCGATAGCACCGACGACGAAATCGGCACCGACCGACGAAACCCTAGGCGCGACACTCCACAACAGAGAATCGGGGAAGGAAATATCGGGGAGAGGGGAGCAGCGACTTATAATGGATGCCAGCAGGTAGTCCTGAACAAAAAAACCGGGCCTGACGGGCCGTCCCGAGCCCGGCCCGGTCAAGGCCCGGTCAAGCCCGGCCCGTTCAGGCCCGAACCGGGCCGAGCACTTACCCGGGGCCCTTACAGGGCCCCGGTTTGGAGCCGTTACCCGGCCCGGTACCCGGCCCGGTCCGGGCCGGGTAAAGCCCGATAATCGGGCTAGCCCGAGACCGGGCCGGGCAAAGCCCGATCCGGTCTCGGGCTAGGCCCGATTGAGCCTAACGGCTCTTATTAGAGCCGTTAGGCTCATCATGGCAGCATGACTGCCATGTGGAAGCCATGCTGCCATGAGAGGCAGCCAACGGCTCTTATTTGAGCCATTGGCTGCCTTTTATATATAATAATATATATTATTATTATTATTATTATTATTTTATTATTATTTTTTTAATTAAAAAAAAACAAAAAAATCCTATAAATACCCCCCTCCCCTCTCTCTTTTCTCACACCTCACCTCTCTCTCTCTCTCTCTCTCTCTCTTAGCTCTCCCAATGGCGTCGTCCTCCACAACTCCAGCGTCGTCTTCTCAAAGTACGGCTTCGGTGGTGGAGCACAACCGTAGAGCGGGTATTTGGGAGCATTTCGACATGGTCCTAGTCGGCACCGAAAGAAAAGCGCGCTGCACGATGTGCTCGAAGTTGCTATCCATCAGCGGCAACTCGACGCTCGTTAGACACCAAAAATCTTGCGAGTCACAATATATTAATAAAATTCGCGACATGTTTAAAGGCAATGTCACAATATATTAATAAAATTCGCGACATGTTAAACGCTATTTATTGTACTAAACAACGAGCTCAAGATTTTAGAAAATTTTGTAAAGCACAAAATCAGAAATATTTGAAACCACAATTAGATATGCCTATTAGATGGAACTCAACCTATAAAATGTTAAAAAGAGTCCTTCTACAAAAAGATCTTCTATTGGAATATTATAGTTTACTTAATATTGAACACGGTTTAGGTGAAACTGATTGGACCATAATAGAATATTATGTAGATTTACTAAAGTGTTTTTATAGGGCCACCATTGCTTTATCTGGAGTGTATTATCCAACGTGCGCATTAGTAATTGAACATTTCGTACATATCACAGAAAGATTTAGTTATTATAGAAAACATCAAGGTTGGACTCCTTTAATTAAAGTAATGGAAGAAATTTTTTTAAAATATTATAGAGAAATACCGCCTATGTTTTCGTGCGCCACCGCTTTAAATCCGCTACTTAACGTAGAAGGCGTAGAAAATTTGATCGACGAAATCAATACTAATCTAACATTAAATATAAATTATGATGAGGATGACCCCGTTAGTAGTACAAGTTTTACTAATTTTTTTACGCAAAGTTATAATTATTACAATAACTTATACGGGTCACGACCCCGCGAAGAAATAACGCAACCCAAAACGAAGGATAGTCTTAAAAATAAAATTTTAGATTTAGCTTCTATGAAAAAAGCGCGCACATCTGGTAGTTTAGATGAATTAGGATTATACACAAAAACTCAATTTAGCGATTTTATGAGTTCGGACGAGATCGAAAACTTCGATCTCTTAAATTGGTGGAAAGGTAAAGCTAATACCTATCCTGTTTTGGCCTGTATGGCCCGTGATTTATTAACTGTCCAAGCTAGTACAGTAGCTTCGGAGTCCGCTTTTTCTCTTAGTGGCAGGGTTTTGAACGAGCGGAGGAGCCGGCTTAACGAAGATTCGCTGGAGGTTTGCATATGCTACAAGGACTACTTGGACAGCTTAAAGAGGAAGCAACACATAACAGCATTGGAGGATAGCTCGAAGGAGATAGAAGACGAAATGGACGCGTTGAACTTGAATCTACAGGATGATTAAATCCGCAGTCCAATCTAAATGTACTTTTTTTAGAATATGTAAATTTTTTAATTAAATTTTATAAGAATCATAGCTTTTATAGGTTTGTATTTTCAATTTTGTATTTTGTACAAATGTACGACTTAAATTTTGTAATATTTTAAATTTTTTGTTCCAAATTTTCAATATTAATAAAATTTTTTGTTCCAAATTTTTCTTTCAAATTGTTCAATTTTATTTGTTCAAAATTTCATTATTTATTATTTATAAAAATAAAAAAATAAAAAAATTAAAATTTAATAAAAAAAAAAGAAAAAACCGGGCCGGCCCGGATCGGGCCCGAGACCGGCCCGGTCCTGCCCGGCCCGGCCTGAAGGGCCGGAGCAGGCAGCACACATTAGTGCTGCCTGCCCGACCCGGGCCGGCCCGATTCCAAGGGAGGACCGGGCCGGCCCGGCCCGATGCAGGAAAAAGCCCGATCGGGCCCGATCCAGGCCGGCCCAATCGGGCTTTATGTTCACGGCTACCAGCAGGTATCATATCCAAGGATTAAGAGTAATAATAAGAATACTAATAATAATAATAATAATAATAATAATAATAAAAGCTTTATAAACATTTTGGGCTTATGTCCAGAAGTTGCTGAAAGAGGAGGGTGGAACCAGCTGGCCACCAGAATTCATAGGCCTTAAACATTTATATATATATATATATATATATATATATATAGGCATGAGCTGAGACCTACTGCACCACCTATAAATGAACAAATATATGACTTACGAAACTCGACGGACGACGACGCTTTCAAAAAAAAGGAGTGACGCCCCCTCACATTTACATAACAAGGCAACAATTTCTTAATTAAAACATTATCATTAAGAATACATATATATAAATCTTGTAAAGAGGTTGATAAGTAAATCCTTATAAGATAAATTATACCCGAATTAATTATTTCGTACCGGGATAAATAAAGATTTTATATCCAACGCGACCTCGCGAACTCTCGAGACGTGCTACGACGAAGCACCAAAGACGGTAACGCCCTCGCTACGATGGAATTAATGATTTAAGTAAGAATCGAAAATTCTGGGGCGTTACAACCACCCCTCCTAACAAGAAGTTTCGACCCGAAACTTTGCAATAACAATGAAGGATAAGGAAAAACACGAGAGACAAGGACTCACCGAGGGAACTAGCCGAAAAGGTGAGGATATGTCACAACCCGCATTTTCCCGAAATAAATTATATTATCAGAGCGAAGGGGAAAACACGCGTCATGATGCCACGTCCTGTAGGGGACAACTACAGACGTTCAGGCGAGCACTCAAACGAACATTTTCTTTTACAAAAAGGTATGAATTAAGTAAAAGGATTATCTTTTAAGATTCATTTCATTTGGGTTAGGAGACCGTGTCCCTCGGCCCTGCGGTTTACCAAGCCGCACTTTATAAAAGACATGCGTACACAACGGAAGGAAAATAGGTTCACTTTATTCCTAACGGCGCCGAAGACCAGAGACGTCTCCAGAGCGATCGCCGGTCTAAATTTAGTACATAATAAATAAGTATCATTTTACTTCGGTTTACGTTTCGCAGTATGTGGTACTTAATAGTAATGTGACAAACAGTTATGAGAACAAATTTTTATAATGCTAAAAGAACTGCATTAATATTCAGCAAAATAGGCTTTTCCCAGTGTACGAATACAAAGTAACTAAGTAGAAGTAAAGGAAGCTAGCAGCAGCATCAGCAAGTGAACCAAGCAAAAGCCATACGGGCGTCAACAACTGACACGAACCCGCAGGAAAAGAGTCAACAGCCAAAAGAAACGCTACAACAAGAGAAACTGAATCCTTACCTACAAGAGAGGAAGGCCTCGACAGGGAACTGATCGACCCCGCTCAAACTTCGGCGGCAGCTACAAACCTGAATCTGAGGCATCCATAAGAAAAGAATGCCTCAGCCCAAAGGGTGCAAGAAAACAGCATAGCTAAAAGTAAGAGCAGGAGAAGTAACAAGTGACATATCCAAGCTGAAAGGGGTATATAAATACATATATATCACTACAACAAATTACACATATCGCGGCGTTTTTTAAAACCTTTAGCGGCGCTTTTAAAACGCCGCCGTATCTTCCGCGGCGTTTGTCAAAGCGCCGCAAAATCGCCGCGGAAAGAAGCGCCGTGGAAAACCTTGCGGCGTTTTGTCTAAAAGCACCGCGGAATCCTTCACCTTTGGTGGCGTTTTTTATGTGTAAAGCGCCGCAGAATCCTTTACTTTTGGCGGCGTTTTTATATGTTAAAACGCCGCGGATGCTACATTTAAAAAAAAAATATACCACATTGGCGGCGTTTGGATAGAAAAGCGCCGCGAAATATTTATTTTTTATTTTTAAAAAATTGGCAGAACCATACAGTCCAGAACATCATTCTAATCCTCATCCATTCAAGAACACACATGCTTCACGTAACTGGAAAAAAATAATAAAATATGACAAGAATTCTAGGGCACATCTAAGACTTGGTTTGAACACATGGGAGTAGCTAAAAATTTGCATTAAAACAACTTAAAGATGGTAGCCTACACCAGTCAAGGAATGCCTGTGATAGGCCAAATCTATTCTTGGGCACCTGACTACAATAGTTAACATGCTGAAATCATTATTAGAAGGAAAAACAAAATTCAAAAACAATCAACAAGATGCACATGGCTTAAAGATTTTAATGACTTAATCGAAATAAATCGATTTAGGAGATTAGGCATGCTGCCAAGAAAAATATAATTAGCTTAGGCTCCACTAAAACAATCTTACTTAATCTAAGCCAAGCCTCGAGATCCTAACTGTCATCTTGGATCCAAGAAAATAGATTCCAAGAGATAAACATGAACCTAAATCTAAATAAATCCCGACGCAAGGTAAGAACAAGAGAATCACACAAAAATAGTATATCGACATTTCCCTTCATTAATACTTGAATGCTTATAAAATGAATATCCACACTCCAGACTCTTATTTCCATTTATAAATATATAGTGCTGAGAAATTTGGTAGAAACTCAAAACAGAAATGAATATTTTATTCAATGAATGTTTAATCATATATATAATTAAAACCATCAGAAAGGGAGAACTTTGCCTGAAGATATACTGTTGATGAGATGGCGCCAATGCACTGGAGCTTTTCTTCATCTTCTTTGAAAATTCAAAACTTTAATTGCGAATCCAAACAGGAAGGCGAAGAGTACTGCAAACCCAACAACTACAGTGGCAACAACTCCCAAGAATTCATGTCTAAAGCCATAGTATGTTCTCAAAAACTGATACACTGGCTCACCATTTTCAAGCTTATCTTCAATATCTCCAAACTGCGAAGCCGCTAATCCATAAATTGAAACAATGATCAACACCATTTCTGGAATACAATGCTTACGAAAGAGTGTTTGAAGTTTAATTACCTTCGAAAAGTCTCGAGTTCAGCACAGTTGAACATAACATATCGATGCGCTTGTGTTAGGCTAACCGGGTCTAATTTCTTCAAAACGGCACCTTTTGTAGCACTGCCCACTTGTGGAAGCATCTTAAATGTTGGTGCTGGAGTTGTCAAATTTACACTATTATGACTTGGTCGATTAAACCGAGTTTCGATTCCCTCTAAGAATCGAGAACAAAATGTTAAAGTCTCTTCTGCTATATAACCTTCTGCTATCGATCCTTCTGGTCTTGATTTGTTTCGAACAAATATTTTATAGTGCCCAAGTTCTCTCTCAATGGGATACATCCACCTAAATTGTACCGGACCACCCAAGATAGCCTCTTTTGCAAGATGCACCATAAGATGAATTATTATTGTGAAAAATGATGGGGGAAATATTATTTCAAGCTGGCATAATGCCAAAATTAAGCGATTTTCTATCTCAACCAAGTCAGAAATATTTAATTTTTTTGAACACAACTGTCTAAAAAACATGGACACTTCCATCAACGGGATTACAATATGCCTTGGTAAAACTGATCGTAAACCGACAGACAAGAATTGTTGCATGATGATGTGATGATCATGACTCTTCAACCCTTGCATTTTACATTGCTTGAGCTTTACACAACGTGATATGTTGGATGCATATCCATCGGGAACTCGTATTGACTTTATCATACCTAAGAAAATTTTGTTCTCACTTTTATTCATGGTAAAGCATGCTGGAGGAATGACCTCAATCTCATCATCTCTTTCCTGAATCCATAATTGTTTTAGAATCTTAAGATCCTTGCAATCTCTTCTAGCACGCACATCATCCTTGTTTTTGACAGGGTCGCCTAATATGGTGCTTAGGATATTGTCACATACATTCTTCTCTATGTGCATGACATCAAGACAATGTCGCAATAAATTTGTTTTCCAATAAGGCAGGTCAAAAAATATGCTTTTTTTCCCAATACATAGTCGGTCCTCGTGATTGATTTTCTCTACCAAAAACAACTTGAATATCTTTAATTGCCTCAAATACATCTCTTCATTTGGGTGGTTTTGTATTACCAACACTTATTTCGTGACGGCCAAATTTTCGTGACTTCCTATATGGATGATCAACTGGCAGAAATTGACGGTGAGATTGAAATGCTATTTTTTGACTGTGCTTTAACCAACATGAGTTAGTGTTCAACCCGCATGATGGGCATCCAAGTTTAGAATGTGTATTCCATCCTGATAAATTACCAAGGCCGGGAAAATCACTAATAATCCAGAGTAATGCCGCCCGCAGTTTAAATTTTTTCCCCTTTGAAGCATCAAACACTTCTATACCCTCTTCCCACAACTCTTTCAACTCCTTTATTAATGGTTGCAGATAAACATCAATATTATTACCAGACATTTTAGGACCGGGTATCACACCTGACATAATGATTGATCTCTTCTTCATGCACTCCCAAGGTGGCACATTATATATGGCTAACATAATTGGCCATGTACTATGTGCGCTACTAAGATCACCAAAAGGATTGAAACCATCTGTGGCAAGAGCGATGCGAATATTACGAGATTCACTGGAGAACTCTTGGTGTCTTCGATCAAAATCTTTCCATGCCAAGCCATCTCTATGGTGGTGCATTAAATTATCATGGTTAGGCTCTTTGGCATGCCATTGCATCATTTCGGCTGTCTGTTTACAAAGAAATAGTCTTTCTAAACGCTCCTGTAATGGGAAGTAACGAAAAACTTTTTTGGGGATCTTTTTTAAAGTCCTCATATCTTGTTGCTTACGTTTCCTTGACTTGTGAACCAATTGACTTTCAACTCCTTCGACCCATCGTGACTTCCCGCACACAAAGCAAGTATTACTACTTTTGTGTGGTCCCCAAAATAATGAGCAATCGTCTTCACATGCATCAATCTTAATGTAATTGTGGCCTAATTTGGAAGTAATTTTCTTGGCCTCATTATAGCTAGCGGGCAGTGTTTCATGTCCACCTGGAATCGCACCCTACAGAGTTTTCAACAACATACTGAAATGTACATTACTCCAAATTCCAAGTGTTTTAATATGCAGAAGCTTTAATAAAAAAGATAACTTTGTGTACTCCAGGCACCCTTCCCACAACGGTTTATTTTCCTCCAAGAGAGACATATATAAACTATTAACGTTTGCAGTGTTGGGAGCTGGAGGAACGTCAAATGTTTCATCTTCACCATAATGATCATTCCTGAATTCTTGTTCATCTGCTTTCTCATCATGTGTCAAGTTAGGGATGGCCGTGTGCAATAATTCACCAATGAGACTAGTAGAGCTGCTATTGGTGTTAAGAAGGTTTGTAGTACATGAAAAGATGTTACTAGGTTGGACCCCAGTGTGAGATAATCGACCATCGTGGTATATCCAATCTGTGTAGTTTTCCATAATACCATTCCATACCAGATGCCCCTCTACCTCTTCTCGATACCACATCTTCATATTAACACACTTTCTACAAGGGCATGAGCATTTTTCACCAACTGGTGTATATCCATAGAATAAATCTAGCAAATATTTCATGCCTTCTACATAGCTTTTTGAGTGACGTGGCTCATTCATCCATTTTTTATCCATTGCTAATAAAATTTGCTATGATGTGTACCTACATAAATAAATAAAGTAAATACACCGATCAGATTGAACAAAGTGTAAGTGATTTATCTTTCAATTAGCAACTAAAACAAGATCAACAAACTAATACTTAGTACAACTCATCATTTTTATTT